>OX375798.1:17715847-19052353 GCA_947359425.1 Lagria hirta | reverse complement strand
TTTTTGAGGAGACAATTAATTTTTTTGGGTTGTTTTATATTTTTTATTTTATTATAATATGGGAATATAATAAGAATGGCTAGAAGAGCCTTTTTGATTATATTATATAAGATATAGAACTGTGGTTGTCGGAAAATTATAATTGTGTATACGAAAAGTGAGGTTAAGTTGTGTTTGGGGCCTATTCATGTAAGAAGCACGAAGTATTTTGATTTTTTCTTTAGATTATGTATGATTGTAATAGATTGATTACATATTTTGGAAAAATTAAATAGAAAATAGGAAAAAATTAATATAAAAATAGGAAAAAATTAAGAAAATTAGGAAAAGAAAATAAATAGAAAAAAAAAAAGAAAGAAAGAATAAAGTATATAATTAATAAACTTATAATACGAACTTTTTTAATAAAAATAAAATATGGTTGTTTTATGGTTGCTTAAGGCAACCGTAAAAATATGTAAAATAACAATTTTAATTTTGAAAAAAAATAATAAAAGACTTGCTTGAGAAGAGAATAAGAAAAAATTCATATAAATTAATATAATATATTATAGTTTTTATTCTAATTTTAATAACAATTATTATTAAAGTAATAAAATTAATATAAGAATAAAAATAATTTAAACGAAGAAAAAAAGTACAAATGAAAGAAAGAAAAAAATTGGAAAATAAAAGAAGAATAAAAATCAAGTATATTAAATAAGATGTAATGCAAAATTTTTTAATAAAAAAAAAATAGTTTTATTGTTGCCGAAGGAAATTTTTTACATTTAAGAGAGTATGGTAAGAACAAGAAGGAATAAAAAAAATATATACATAATGATTGAAAAAAATTATATAAAATAATGAAAGATAGTAATACTATTTTTAAATATTAAAACGATATTAATATGAAAACGTTATGTCAAAATCTGATGTCAAATGTTATAACGAATATTTTTATAATGGAAAATGTATGTCCGCCACCTAAATAATAAGAAAAAAATAAAAAATAAAAAATTTAAAATAATAATAAAAAGTAAAAGTATTTTTAAAAATAAGTTGCCGCAGGCAACATTCAATACGAGTGAGTAGAACAAGTACAAATAAAAATAAATAAAAAAAAAATGGTAAATGTTAATATGCTTGCTTTATTATAAAAAAAAGATGAGAAAGATAAAAGAAAAAGAAATAAGTATAATTAATAAAATCTAATAAAAGTTTTTTAAATAAATAATAATAATAATAAATTTTCAAGATAAATAATAATGGGCTAGGTTTATATAAATGTTGTCGAAGGCAAACGTTGATATGAGAAAGTAGAAAAAGTACAAGAAGGAATAAATAAAAATTGATTAGAATAAAAAAATAAATAAACAAAAATCTAATAAAAATAAGGTGCTTTTTCTCTACGGTTGCCGAAGGCAACCCCTATAGGTTCATACACGTTGCCGTAGGCAACCCTCTACTCAAGAGAGTAGGTAAGCACCCGGAGGGTGCGCAACCATACTCTCGTCATAAAATAATTTCATACTAAACTTTTCAATTTTTTTTAGAACTTTAACTGATTTTCTTACAAAAACAGAATTTTTTTGTAGTGGAATCTTATTTTTGCAGCAGGTGAATAGTAAGTTATTGAGACATTTTTTTCATGAAACATTGACTGTCTTTGCATTATTTTTAAAATGATGCAAATTACATTTTACATTGACTCCTGTTGTCTTATTCTTTAGTTTGTAAAATTTGTTGTTACCTAATTTAATTGTTTTACGCATATTTGTTTTGTTTTATTTTTCAGCTTTTTGGTTAGATTATTAAGAAAAACCTACAAAAATTCTCTCAGCTAAGTAAATTCAAATCGACAAATAATAATTTAGTTTTATTTTTCTCTAGATGATAATCACATGGAGGTTGAAAGAGCAGATTTAATAAAAAAACTTTTTAGCAAGCTGCTGTCTCTCAAAAACAAAATATTAAAAAAAAATCTTTTAAAGAATAAAGAAGACTAATGCAAATTGATTCACACTATTCACAGTACATCTGTAACTTGAACATGTTTTCTTCTAAGTGCAACACATCGGTAAGTTGCAATAGAGTCAGATTTGTATAAATTTGCAGTGACACGTTTGGGCTTATAACTATCCAAGTTTCTAGCACTTCCGCAATAAGGTAAAGCTAGCGACATCTATTAGAAGCTACCTTGCATCAAACATTTTTTGAACAAAAACTTTTTATGCATGTTTTTTTATGCAAATAGTCTATATGCCAAATAATGTCAGTGTTGATTGATACAATTCGAAACGAAAAAAAATTCTTTAATAATTAGACAACCAAGTTATCACGTTAGCGCCGTTTGTCTCAAATGTAATCTATCTTCTTTGATTATCGACCAACTGGTAAAATAAAAAAGGCCAATGCAACTTGGAGATGTTTCGTTCTTATTGGAACTCTCTTATTGGTTCTCATCAGGAAATTGCAACAGATTTAGTTTTGAATGAATATGCAGTGGCACGTTAAAAATAGGTTGCAGTGTTTTTGAAACAATTTATTTTGACGTATAGATTATTAAAATGGTTAAAATCTACATGTAAACCAGAAATTTTTAGAACCACTTGTCAAAACCTCATAAAAAATGCTATAAATCGTTGATAAAGTAAATAATGTGTTTTCAGCAAGAAATGTAAAATATTTCTTTTATATATTTTTTTAAATTTGTTAATGATAAGTTTGTGCTCATGTGTTTTAATGTTTTGATCATCAACCAGCAAGGTAATTAATTGGATGTTATTATTTTCCCAATTTTAATTCTATGAGAAAATAAATACTTTATTAGAACCAGGAAACAAAAAAGTGAACAAAAATTTTGGTATATTTTTCGAGTTGTCTGGGGATGTTTTTGTTACAAAAGTTTATAAATCTAAACAGAAGAAAAAATAATATAAACATTTGATAGTGGGAAAAAAAATTGCAATCAATATCTGTGAAGAAGATCAAGAATCAACAATAAAAGGGCCACTATTTTAAAAAAAACATATATTAAAAAAGACACTAGGGACCAGTTTGAATACAGGCGACAATTTTAAGTTAAATGTGAAAAGAAATCATCAAAAATCGTTCGATAATGACTTTATGGTGATTAACCACAAGTAAAGGTCACGATCTTTCATTATCATATTTCGACACTACACATTAAAAGATTGTATACTAGAGGCATTATTGAGTTATTTTAGTGAAGCTTCTTCATTCGAGAGATTTCTTGCGTCATTTCGATCGTATGGTACTACACTATATTGCGAAAGCTAAGACGTTGGCTTAATTTGCTGCGATTTTAACAATCCTAAGTAGATTAATATTCATGGTTTCGAAGCGACAATACGCCAGTTCACAACTAACTTCCAAGTTATAACAATACCGTGACTTGAAGTAAACAGTATTATTTTTGTTTTTGAAGTATTTAAGTGGTTCTACTAGATAATATGGCTTCCGCTATGAAATCTCCACAGGTAAATAAGTTTTTCCTAAATTACATTTTTATTGAAATAAATTTATTTAGTAATAATTTATCTATTATTATTTTTTATGTTCCGTTTTATTTTTTTTTTCTAAATAGGTTTTGTTAAAGAAAACAAAAACATCTTGTTATTGTAATGGAATTGATTGACGTTGAAGGGTTATCTCCACTACAATGTTTTGAAATGTTTAATCAAACATAGCCAAATAATTTGTTCTCAATACCACATTTTTTCCATTCATTAAAATCAAATTAGGTACTTAGCCTAAATTACCATTGGCGTCTTTTTCTTCTTCTAGTGTGCGTGCCGATGGGTGCTGCAACATCAACATAAACTGAAGCAAGTTGCTAGAGCTTGCAGTCTAAAAGTAAAATCGGCTTTGAGACTGGATGAATTCAAAAATTTTGAGCAGGATGACGCCGAATACACATTTCGAGTAAGTTTGCATAAAAATCTATTCAAATTGATTTCAGCTGCGTCATTTTGATTTGAGGCATAATATCCTTTCATAATTAGCCATTGAACTTGACCTATAGTTTATCCAAGTTTAAGTTTGTTCATAAAATACTGCATTTGAATCGTTTTAAAAAAAAGCTAGACTATTAAGAATCCGACACACCTCCAAGGTAAACTACCGTGTCACTATAATCATTATAAAATGTTATTTAATTAAAAGTATCTATCTTATACCTGTAATTACATATTTTTGCAAAAAGTTGTTATATTTAATGTAAGTGTGAAGCGCTAGCAAAAACAATAGTTTTGCTGAAAACAAAAATACATTTCATTAAAAATGTTTTCTATTAAATACTGGCAAATTCATTCAAACTTGATCTATAGACTTGGACATATTTCGTTTTTATTGGAACGCTCCAGCAAGTTGCAACAGATTCAGATTCAAATAAATTTGCTGTAACAAATTAGGGTTTTCCCAATTTACTCAAGTGACTGTTGTTATTATTATGATATGATAAAACAAGCGATTACATCATTTAGAGTATACTCTAAATGATAAAATGTCAGTGTTTGTAGATACAATTTGAAATAAAAGGTTTGGCGCTGATTGGACAACCAAGTTATCACGTTAGCGGGTTTTATTTCAAAAGCATATCAATGATATACTACTTTTTTTTTTGGTCTATTAAGTAAAATAATAGAATGCAAAATAGCTTCCAATAGATGTTGCTTGTTTTACCCTAAAATAATAAACAAAATGACAAAAAACACATAAATATAAACGAATTTTGATCATTAGACGAATGAATATACCATGCTTTTATTGCATAAAAAACGCAATTTGTTATGCAGTATGTCCCTGAGCCGTGAGAAAACCTTATTATAGAACAAAAGCGTCTAAAATTCTTTAGGTTAAAAATTATTTTGCTTAAAAAATGAGCTAAAACTCATTAAACTGTTAAAAAATCTGACATCAGTCGTACAGAGTGACAATGATCTGACAGAAAAAAAAGTTTTGGGAGCAACATTTTTTTGAAAAAAATTCTACAATAAATTACAAATTTAAAAAAATTATTGTTTTATTATTATGCAGCTTAAAAGTCTTATAAAAATCTCAGTTATTAAAAAGTTATTTTTTTGCATACAATTATCATCAGATAACATTTCTAAGACCTTACATCTATTAGAACCTTACATCAAAGTTGAGAAACCAGGTTTCTACATGTTTAATGTATAAGGTCACACTAAATGACAGATATTAATTTTCAATAGACACAATTTGAGACAAAAGAGTGAAAGGTGCTAACGTGATAACTTGATTGTCCAGTCAGAGATTTACCGTTTGTTTCCAATTGTGTCGATCAAAAATTGATATCTGTCATTTAAAATGACCTTATGTGTAGAAGCTTTGTTTCTCAACTTTGATATGAGGTTACCTTCTAATTTATGTCGCTATTTTCATCATAAGTGGTGCTTATTTCAAGTAATAGGCACTTAGGTAAAGATAAGCTCAATTTTATTACTGCAAATTTATTCAAATAAGAATCTAATGCGACTTGCTAAAGAATTCCAATAAGAACAAAACATGTTCAAGTTTACAGATCTGGTTTGACTGAGCTGGTTTTGATCTTATTTTTTCTTATACAGAAGTTATCAAACAATATAGATTCTTCTCAAGTGTAAAGTATCTTTATTTTTAAGAAAATTAAAAATTATTATTGAAAAAAACTAATAAAGACAAAAAACTTTTTCAAATTTTTTTTATATTTCTTATATGAACAATATTATTGGATAATTATTAATAAATGCATATTAATTTCAGATTGTAAGTTAAAATAAATAACTGTTTTTGTTTCAAACCTGATTTTTTGATTTTTAGTTTTCTCTGCCTTGCTATAATTTAAAAAATAAAGTAGCAAACACGTGTGACTTAAAAGATTAGGAAGTAGTGTCATTTAATTTATTCAAATGTAATACATTATTGTGATTTAAATTATTAATAGCATGTTTAGTATAGAATTGTAGAAACATAATTGTAATAAATTTATAATTCCATATCTAAACATATTTTTCGACTTTAAGCAACTTTTTTAATAACAATTGTAGGTTTTGTCGCAAAAGATACTTTACTCCTTGTATTTTTATTATTATTTATCAAATGTTTTTTTTTATTTTATTCTTAATTATGCAGTACAAACTTTGTCTGTTCAGAACTATGAACTGAATTTTGTCATTTTAACACAATCATTTTTTATCTTTCTGAAGATGACAAAAGTATTTTATGTACTAAGTGGCTATATATGAATAAAATAAAAAATACACTGGCAAGACTGAGTAAGTTGGTAGTGTAATCTGTCAGTTGTCAATCGTCTTTATTTAGGTTATCTCTCTAAGTAAAACAACGGATAGTAAACACATTTTAAACATTTGTTTTGAGTTTTTGTGTCGTTTTGTAGCTTTAGTGTTATATTGCCAACTAAAGAATTCAAATATCTTACAACGTAAGAAAACAATTTTTTTGAGTTTTTGTGTCGTTTTGTGGCTTTTTTAGTGTTACATTGCCAACTAAAGAATTCAAATATCTTACCAACGTAAGAAAATAATATTTTATTAAAAGTCACTCGATATAAACCAATTTTATCAATTTTTAAATAGCCAAAATATTTTACAACTTTCTTTTAAATTACTTAACTTGAAACTATGAAAAAATAATTAAACCGCTCCAAGCTTCATTGACCTGTGGGTAATGGGGTAAGAAAGTAAAGGTAAACAAAAAAGCAAAAAAACATTAAACTATACATTACTATAAACAGAACCATATTTTAACAAAAAAAACTGACATTTTGGGGGCAAAGCTAAGGTTTTTTAATATGTAGTGGCTTGTTTTCGATTGCAGATGCAGGCAAAGCTACAGTTCATTACATAATTCCAGATATAAAAAAATCTTTCTACTGTGCAGTAATTTAGTCTCCAATAATGTCTCAGATTGATCGCCAAGAGTCCACACAGATTTTCAATTGGATGCAGATCCGGATTGCGACTGAGCCAATCAGTAACGATTTCTAATAAACCAATTTGTTACTTTGTAAACAATGCGTATTGAACAATTGTCTTGTTGAAGTAACAATGCACGGTTAGAATAAATTGTTTCTACAGAACCAATTTTTTTCTTTTTTTTTTTAAATATATTTAAAAGAGAAAATTACGTTTTTTGCGTTATATAACCCATCATTTACCCCCTATAAAAAAATTTGGTGAATGATCTGATAATCGGGCAGGCCTATTAATTTGCCTTTTTTGACCTATCCAGCAGTTATTAATTTTTTTTATTTTTGAACTTATGTTACAAAATTATTTAAAGAAAAAAAATCGGAAAAGAAGCTTTAGAAACAACGAGAACATATTGAAAATATATTTATAGAAAAAAAATGTTGAAAAAACGTTAGAAACAATAAAAAATATTATCTTCACTGTTTATCAGTAAAAAAATTTTGAAACTACGTTATACACTTGAATAAAAACCGTAAACCTCTAAAAACAAAATAAAAAAAATTAACAATAAATTAAACATTTCATTATCAACAATTATTGTTTACCATAAAACCGTTTGAATTCTTGAAATACTCATTTTTTTATACAGGCCATAAATTAACATAAATTAATTTAAAAATTGTAATGCTTTGCACACGCATTAGTTGTTATTGCTTTTTTATAGCGTTAGACTTTAAACTGCAAAATATTTCAATAAAATTATGACTTAAATTAAACAATGCTTTATTACGAAACTCATAATTCTAGAAAAAAAAATCGCAGTTTTGAAATCAGAAAACTTTCTTATGTTTTACGGTGTGTTGATAAATTATTTAGATTTGTAATTCAGCTTGACAGAGTTTTATGGTCTTTGATAGTATGATTGCCGACAAACGTCCAACAAACGTCAAAGCACGTCTAATAATACCGTACGTTTCTTCGTATGAACTAATCACAAATTGAACATACGTTTTAAATTTCATGGCAAAAGTAGATCTAAATAATTTATGACCGCACTGTATATATATTTTTGGAAAATGAAAAATAAAATTCGGAGTTCAGCTCAATTCTGCTTCAAGGTTTAAAGATTCTCTCTACTATTTTGCGTTATTTGTCTAATTTTTTTATATTGTTTTAATCTTTTTAATATTGCTGCGTTTTTTTTTGTCTGAGACATTATTGAATCATCTAACATATGTTTCAACGTTTTATATACCGGATGTAAAGTAAATTTTGGTACCTAGACTTCCCTAAAAAGTTAGAATGTGCTATAAATGTTTTTTTTTGTTTTTTAATATCTTTGAAGAGTACCAATAGAAAGACAAAGAATTAACAAAATTAGCATAGATAGGAATAGCTAAAATTCACTAACTTGACACAAAATTTTTGACATTTTTAGCACAGCTATTTGAATCTGCTTTAAATTGTTTACAGAAAAATAAATCATTCTAAACTAAATTTTACAAAAAACAATATTTTAAAACCCGTTTCTTTCAAAAGCTGAGAGTTTCTATTACGATATTTAACAGTATTCTGCAACTTTTGCTGTTTTTAAAGCGTCTACGTACATATACGTTCTTCCAGCGTAATATATCAAAACATTTAAATAACCTAAAAAAAATATTTTTTTAAAGATCTGGGAATCTGGCAGGCCAACTAATGTCGCTCTTTTGAACTTTTTCGCGATTGAAAAATGTGTTTATGTTATGTGTTGACAATCCCTGCTAACTCTAGAACGTAAACTTTTAAAAAGAGTATCTAATACATACTACTATCAAATCTGGAAGATTGAGCATTTGAACAAAATAAAACAAAAATAGATCATAAAATAAAGCACTAAAGTCCTTAAGTAGTAAACTAGAACATAATAAATTATTTGAAGAGTGAGAGAGTTGGTTGTGTTGACATGGAATGAACTTTGAAAAATCACAAAAGGCTTATGGCTTTTAAACAAAACCAAATCTTTTAAAAAACTCGTTGATTTTTTATAATGTTAGATTTGTTTAGGACGATAATAGCGTTATATTTATTAGATACTGCTGAAATCAGACTTAAAGGTTTAGATTTTAGAGATTTTGACAAAAATCGGGCCTGAAACAATTTTAGCGTACGAAAATATAACAGCGACTTAATAACAAAAAAAATTAAATATCAAGATTGATAAATTGTCAAAAACTGCGACGTGTTATACAAATCTTAAACCAAAAAACTATGTAGTAAATGCTTTATAAATAAATGGCTAAACAAAAAACTAATTACTGAATATAAAACTACAAATTATAGTTATTTACGACACTAGTGTGCAAAGTAAAGCTTTTATGAAGATGAAGATGAAGCCACAAATCAAATTTTTGCAAATTTTTACTCCTGATTACTTTCGTTTTGTTTGTTGTTGTTCGGCGATACTGGGCTTAGAGATCATTTAGTAATATTGGCTTTTACACCCGGTTTTATTCCTTAACGCACGGTTATAGAATGCAGCTTTTTACCCATCTTAAATTATTAATTACTTGTTCGATTATAAGATAATTGTATTTTGTAATAACTTACAAATCATTTAATAATATAATACAAGAAACTTAATCTGGTTTCCTACAAAACTGTTGTTATTTCAAAATTGGCACATTAATCTTCAAAAAAATGTTTGTTTTCAGGTTTAATATTATCAAATATCATTTTGAAACATTTAAGACCATGTTTTGAATGATAGAATCTGTTTTGCTTAAATTTAATATTATCTTTAGGTCAACTAATTAAACAAAAATAAATAAAGCACGTTATTCCGCTATCAAAATGTGCAACTTAAAAAAATAATTATGTAAAGAAAAATCATAATATAATCAATAATAAGAATAATAATAATAATTTTCTTACGCAATTTGCGATTGAAAAATTGACAACAAATCAGTCAAATAAATTAATTATTTTAAAATTATATGTTCTATTTCATCAACCAATTTCGAAAAATAAAACAGGCAAACGGTGCATTTTTTTAGCATTTTAGCTGTCAATAGTGTAGTGTGAGATCAAAATTGTTATTATTAAAAGTCGAAAAAAAAATATTCTTGTAAAATTTGTGTACAAGTGTTTTAAATATCCTTAATATTACAAAAAATAATACAAACAATAATAAAATAACAAAACAATAAAATAAAAAAAACAAAAATAAATAAAAAAAATAAAGCTATGTACAATAAACAAAAAAATTGTCACTAGAAATTTTTCACTTAACTTTACAAAAAAAATCTAATTGAGAAGATTGAGGTGGCCATCTGTTTGAACCTCTTTTGTAATTGAGGTATATAATCTTTATCAAATTTTCAGTCCAGAGACTTGAAATCAACGTTAGCTGACCCAGACCAGCTCCGCAGTAAGCCCGAAGTATCCGATCTTAAATTTGGCCAAATCTTTACCGATCACATGCTCAAGATTTTTTACCACAAGCAGCTTGGAGGCTGGCAATTACCGGAAATAATACCATTTGAAAATATATCACTACATCCTGCAGCCAAAGTTCTTCATTACGCAGTTGAGGTAAAATTAAAATTTAACACATTGTTTTATTT
Organism: Lagria hirta; assembly: GCA_947359425.1. Classification (NCBI taxonomy): domain Eukaryota; kingdom Metazoa; phylum Arthropoda; class Insecta; order Coleoptera; family Tenebrionidae; genus Lagria; species Lagria hirta. Next base: position 19,041,810 of record OX375798.1, on the reverse strand, counting down.
CAAATGATTTAAGTGCATTTTTTTTGCAGCTTTTCGAAGGACTGAAAGCTTACAGAGGCGTCGATGGGAAAATTCGAATATTTCGGCCCGATTTAAATATGCAACGGATGAATTTATCGGCCCAAAGAGCTGGTCTACCAAACTTTGATGGATTAGAACTTATTAAATGTATTAATAGGTTAATACAAATTGATCAGGAATGGGTTCCTCACGCTGAAGCTTCTAGTTTATATATCAGACCTACCCTTATTGGAATTGACGTAAGTTACAGCAAACTTACCAAATAATTACTTATTTACACAGTTTTACTATTTATTAAAAACTTTTTCGCATGGTGGTCAAAAAAGCTTCCAAAATTTAATAAAAAATTTTTTTGGCAAGTGGTAAAACTGTGTTAATAGTTTATAGTGTCAAAGATCTTACAGCTATCAATTAATTCTATTTATTTTTTTCATCTTTGTATTACTTGTTTTACTATTATTTTGTGTCCCTTCTTTTTTCCCTATAATTTATTTTTCAATACGTTGCTTATTCTGTTACTGATTTGTAATAGATCTGGTAATTTTCTAAGTTCTTTTTATTTTCAGTACTACCATAATGGTACTTATCTTAATCTCTTTTATCTAAAAATATTAAGTTTCTTTTAATTATGATAAAGGCACGTTTTGCTTACAGGATAGAGTTTTTACAAGTGTTTGAAACTCTTTTATTTTTGCGTTTATTTTGCCATTTGTTCTAAATAAATTACCAAATTTTTTTTTAATGATTTAAACGGCTTCTTAGAATATTGCTAAAATTTTTTGTTTAAACTGTATATACCAAGTGACTTATGATTGAAAGTCATTTTCGTACGTTGGTGACATATTTGAATGCTTTAGTTGGCAACATCGATATCATAACACAGCATGAAATGTGACACATGACACAAAAATTCAAAACAAATGTCTTTAGATTCGGTTGCCTTACTTTGTGACATAACCTAAATAAAAACAATTGACAACTGACAGATAGCACTACCAACTTACTCAGTCTTGCCACTGTAATTCTTGCTTTATGCAGTCACTTGGTATTATATAAGAATTAACTTTGAATTACAAAAACTTTACATTCTGTATATCAACATTAAAAAAATTATATTTTCATACTCAATTTAATCAAAGTAAATTTTCAAACCTTTAAAAAACATAAGTTTACAGCTATAAAAAATACAGCAGCTAAAACCGGTAAAGATAAAAAAACAATAAAAAAATTTTAGTACATAATAATAAAATTTATTATATAACAAAAACTAGAACAATTAAGCTATGTAACGTTAAAATATTCAAAAAGAATACAACGTAATGTAAATAAGAAAAATTAAACTTACCAAATTGTACAAGGTTAAGAAAAAAAAAGTTATATATGTATTTCTTGATTTGATTCAACTTGCAATCTATTACAACTTTTTAAACAAGTTTTTGAAAGTTTTATGATTTTAAAAATTTTGCAAAAAAACATTAATATTTTTTTAAACAAAAAAAAAATTTAAAGATTAAAAAATTATTATTGCTTAATTAAAGAATAATTCTGAAATCTTTAAATCGGGTATTCATTGTTTGCTACAATTTTTTGTTTTGATTTTATCTAAACATAAACTTTCAATTTTTTTGTTCTTTTTTCTGGTATCTAAACTATTAATTTTTTTTAGCAATTTTAGTTTTTGTTTTGAAAAGCTAATGAACTAAACAATCTAAAACAACCATCATTTCAATTTTTTTTTGTGTGATTATTATTTTTTTTTAATTTATGTCTTAGCTCATATCTACATTTTGGTACAGAAATTTTGATCTAACTTTTTTATTAATTTTTTTAGAATTTTTTTATTTAGTAGGGGTTAATTTTGCAGAATTTTTTTAGATTTCTTTGACCACTTTAAAAAAAAAAATTTAAACTTAAAAAAAAAAGCATAAAAAATTAATTTTTTTCAAAAATAAAAAAAAGTTATTCAAGCTTAATTAAAGCTTTTTAAATTCAAATCAAGTATTCAAAAATAAACTTTTAATACTTTGTTTTTTTTTTCGATTTAGGTACTTTGTTTTCGTTTTTTGTTTTCTATCAAATGGCCAATTTTGTGAATTATTTTTTAGTTCAACGTATGTCATAGCTTGTATCTGGACTTTAGTAGGAAACATTTTTAAGCAATACTGAAAAAATATCGTCCTTTAAACGTTAGTTTTTCAGAAAAGCAATTTGTTGTGAACAAAAGATGTTGTAGGTGTTTGGAATAGATTTATCTATCAAAAATGTTTAACTTTTTTATTAAAAACAAAAAAAACTGAACAATGAAATCATATTTTTAGGGAACTTTAGGAGTGGCTCAATCTGAATCCGCTCTCCTCTACACAATCCTATGTCCAGTGGGCAACTACTTCGCCGGAGGAGCAGAAGCCATCTCGCTTTTCGCCGATCCGACGTTCATTAGGGCCTGGCCAGGCGGCGTAGGAGATAGAAAAATGGGCTCAAACTATGGTCCCACAATTCGTGTTCAAAGTATGGCAAGCAGTAGAGGTCGACAGCAAGTTTTGTGGTTGTATGGCGAAGATCACCAAATTACCGAAGTTGGCACAATGAACATTTTTATATTTTATGTAAAAGACAATGGAGGTACTTTTGCATACTTTTTGTATGTGCCCCAAAAAATAACCATTTAATTTTAGAGAAAGTTTTGGCAACTCCTCCATTAAATGGCCTAATTTTGCCTGGAATTGTTAGACACTCAATTCTGCAGTTGAGTGCTGAATGGAAAGATTATAGAATTGAAGAAAGAGTTTTTACAATGACAGAATTAATAGAAATGTTACGATATGATAGGGTAAAAAATATATTTTTAAATTTTAAAAAAAAATTAATAAGAATATTTTAGATTCTAGAAATGTTTGGTTCTGGAACAGCATGTGTAGTTAGTCCAATTGCTTCAATTGAATTTATGGGAGATCTTATACAAATCCCTACGATAGAACAACCAGATCCACTTTATAAAAAAATAAAAAATAAACTCTACGCTATACAATACGGTCATATTTCACATCCATGGGCACAAGTTATAGAATAAAACCGCAAAAATCGCCAAACCAAAAAGAGCTATTCTTGGTATAAATGTGATTTATTTTTGACTATAAGTATGTATACAGTACGTTCAAAACAGTTGTATATAATCCTACGAGAAAAAATGTACAAACCAAACACCACTATAGTACCTTTAGATTATTTATAAACTAGGGTAGGTAATGAAATTTTTATAGCGTAAATTCTTTGTAACTTATTTTTATTTTGTACAATAAATAAATTTTAAATTTTTTATTCTGCCTATTCCATCGCAAAAAACGCCAATTGATATTCGCGCAAATATCCATAAAAGAATTCAACTGATAGAGAATGGAAATGGCATTTTTTGGGTATATTTTTGCTTAGAACTCCCCAAACTTTTATGAGTTAAAACAATTATTTGAGCTTATCCGTTCGAATTCTTTATCGGCTGTTTACACCTTATTAATATCCCACTATGTCAAAAACTTGCTGATTTTTATGTTTGACGCGCTATTAAATTTATTTTTTTTGACAAAAACCAGTTGACAGCACGTTGCGTTGACACATCGGGCAGATGAAGATTGAGGTTATCTAACCTCCAATTATTATGAGTATGATTCTATCTAATTACTTATTTTTCGATTAATTATAAATCGGTTTCTTTCAGAAAATAAAATTAAATATTCGATTCTTCATCTATAAAATTTTGATCAAAATGCATGATGCAAAGTCCTACAAAAAGTATGTTTGTTTTTTCCATAAATATATTTTATACAATTTATTTCATTTGGCAGTTGAAGTTAACCAAGAGCGAGACATAAACGATTTATTCAATGATATATTATTCATTGAAGACAATGCGGTTAAACAAAGCTACAACGAGGGATTCGAAATCGGAAAAAGCGAGGGAAATCTAGAAGCATTCCATTTGGGCTACCACCGGGGAGCTGAATTAGGTGCAGAAATAGGCTTCTATTGTAGTATTGTGGATGCTCTTGTGGTCCAGCAACCGCCAGAAGCAGGCAAATATCCAAAAGACTTGGACACTTTGAAGCAATTACTTGAATCATTTCCAAGGTATAATGATCCGAAGGTTGATATGTTAGACCTACTTAATCAGATTCGAGCTAGGTATAAAAAGATATGTGCCGTTCTCAATTTACAAGTGGATTTCGCTGAAAAGAACAATCTATCGTTTTGAAGATGTCCCAAATTACGATCATTAAAGACCATATTGATAATTTATTGTATTTTTTGGAACCCCTTTTGCCATTGGCTAACAGTCACATGGTGGATTTTTTCACAAAGTCTCTTTTTATTAGTAACGTACCACCAGATATTCGGCAAGAAATTGGAAATATAGGAGCTGATAAAGCTATTAATGCCATTTTCAGTAATAATGTTCAAGGCAGCCCTGCATTAGCGAAAATAACAGACAATAGTCGCTCGTTCACCCTAAAAAATTGTAAAAATGTTTGTCTTTCTACTGAAGCTTTTCTTCACAAAATGCATCAACAGGGTTGCGGCCCCATTGACAAGTTTAAGCTAGAATCATTTATGACTGCTAAAAAATCACACGAAGTAGAAATTTTAAGCGCTGTAGCGGCTTCAGTTTTCAAAGTATCGGATACCACTCATTTTGTCGACTTGGGGGATGGCAAAGGGTACTTAAGTTCGTTTTTATCACTTCAGCACGGTATTCCCGTCTTAGGAGTGGATGCTTCAAACGTTAATACTTGTGGTGCTATAAAAAGAGTTCAAAAGCTAACGAGAGTTTGGCGTGGAATTGAAATAAATCTGAAAAAGACAGTACCAAAAAAAGACGAAAATTGTTGTAGCGAGAATGGGTCGTTATATAAACAAGTGACGGAATTTGTCGACCACAATGTAGATTTAGAAAAACTGATTGTTGATAATTACCAAATAGATTTCAAACCTACAATAGGATTAGTGGGTCTACATACCTGTGGTGATTTAGGTTCAAGTTCAATAAAACTTTTTGCGAATAATAATCACATTAAGTCAATTTGCAACGTTGCATGTTGTTATCATTTAATCACGGAGAAAAATGAAATTGCCGACATTGGAAATCAAATTGGGTTTCCTCTAAGCCGCTATTTAAAGGATAAGAATGTATTTATCGGAAGAAATGCAAGAATGATAGCAAATCAATCAGTTGATCGCATTGTGAGCAGTGAAACACTCCCCAAGGTAACAATTTCTTATAGAGCATTACTCCAGGTGATACTTGAAAAATACTGCCAAAAGCTTCCAATTAAAACTGTAGGAAAATTTAGAAAAACACCAAAAAACTTTTTAGATTATTATCGAACAGCCATAAAAAGACTTGAGGTAGATATTGACGTTACAGATGAAGAAATTCAAAATTTGTATAAAGAGCATTTTCAACAATTGGATGAATTAAACGTATTTTATCTTCTCCGCTGTAAACTGTCACCAGTAATTGAAAGTCTAATATTGTTAGATCGATTATTATATTTACAAGAGCAAGGGTATAGCAATTCTTTTATTGTACAATTATTTAATCCTGTTGTTTCACCACGGTGCTATGGTGTTATTGCCCTAAAATGAAAAAGAATAAAAAGTATGTTTTTGGATAATAGTTTTATTTGCTTTATAGCCACTGTATTTGCAAAGAAGAGTAACATGTGTATCAGCTTATGGTAGAGCTATACGTGATAGCGATAGAGGGGCACAATCGGCCGCGAGTGTCCAAAACATTGGTTACCAAGCATTTGTTCCATATGCGCACAACAGCCAGTATGTGGTGCCATCGTTCTTGATGGATATTGATGCCGATGTAGCACAGCACCTCTTCTTTGCAGCGACTTCATCACCAACGTGAAAAATGATGGAAATCTCGAATGCGTATCAGATGTGAACGAATTGTAATTAATCTGTATAATTTACGTTACTTTATCCAAAAAAAAGATGTATTATAAATTTCTGGTGACGTTATCACGTAAAATTATTGTCTGTAAACCGACTTTTCAACCATTTTTTTTATTTCAATCTATAACGATTAAAAATAAATTAGCAAGAACTCTCAACTAAATCTGCCTTTAAAAAACTGTGACAAAGTTCTCATATAATGTTATAAGAGCTCATAACAGTGTCTGAGCAGTACCTAATTGCGTCGAATAATGCGCAGGTCAGAAAGGTGCTAAAAAAAGTAATAAAAAAAATCAAAACCAAGATAGATTCAATGATAAAACCTAAAACTTGAGGATATTCTCAATGTATTATAAATAATTAGACAATCATATTTAAATGTTATTTTACTTTACAATATAAACTATTATAAACAAATAATGTTATTTTGGAGAATATTTATACATGTATGTTTATGTAAACTATGTACAATTATAACGAATATTAAATCAGAATAAATAATCAGTAGGTCAAAACTATTTGATAAGAAGAGGATATAATAAGAAAATAATTTTAAAAACATTCAACAAAAATGTGTTATTACTTGGAAAACAAATTAACAATCGGAAGGTAGCAAGTAGCTTCCAACATATTAAAATCCACAAAAATTAAACGGTTCTATACACTTAAAATAATGAATGCCCCAGTAGAAAGAGCTAACTGCATTTAGCTTTACAATAAGATGATAGTAGAAACGAGTTAGTATTATTGCAAATAGTTAAAGCATAATATCAAAACAAATTTGCAGCATACATGCATAAAATTCCAAAATTAGTTACTTTCCCACAGTAACTAAGTGAACTCTCTATCACTTATGTCAAACTGAATCAAATAATCTGTGAACGATGTGATTTAATAATTTCAGAAGATATCCTTTGGCCTAATAACAGTTTACAAATTCTAGAGTTGTTTTCGATAACCTTTTTTTAAAACTGAAATCCTCCCATTGGAACCGATTGATCGGAAGTAAAATGAAATTGTTGTTGGTCGGAGTTTCCTTGTGGAGCAACATTTCCATCTTCTTCCTCAGTACCAAAGAAGTGTTCTATTATGTCAAACGCCTTCTGATAAATTTCCATATTGACGTGAGATTGTAAAAACTCAATCTTATCCAAGCCTGAGAAGTAATATTTTCATAAATGCAATACTTTTATATTGACTAATATCGTTTAAGCGACATCAAACAATATCAATCAATAAATGTTTACTCTTATTAATATTTAACTATAAACCTAATAAAAAGCTAAATTATTTCTGATCTTCGAAAAATATTTTTTAAATCGCCCTCCCCGAATTTACCACTGCGCTAAGTCACCTTGATTAATTGATTGCTTTGACACTAAAAACTTTTTGGCAAGTGGTACAATTTCGTTAATAGTTTATAGTGCCAAAGATTCTACTACAACGCTTTTCGTTTTAATTCAAACTTATTACGAATTACGATTAGCTTCTGTCGTTATCATTACATAATAAAAATGCATAATCGTTTAATTTTTCTTAATGATAAACTTATTCTTATGGTAACTGTAATATCTACTTTAGTCGTTTTAAGCAGATATAATAATGGCTCTGCTTTATAAAAAAATCTTTATTAAATTCTTACCGTAACACTGTTCTATGATGACCGCATACTGGTTAGTCCCCGAATGATTCTTCGCGTCTTGTTCACCCAATCTCAATATATTTTCTAGTCCATTTAAAGCAACTTGAACAATTTTAGCGTCCATTACAGTTAAAAGATCACAAAGAGGTCCAATACATCCCTGCTCCACAAGATATCTGATTTGATCAGGTGTCCCGCCACTGGTAGCATTTGTAATAGCCCATGCTGCTTCCTTTCTTGTTTTAAATTCAGCTTTACCCAGAATCTCTATTAAAACTGGGAAAATATTAGCATCTATAACGGCTTGAATTTGCTGTCTATTCCCCGCTGTTATATTACTTATAGTCCAACAAGCTTCTTTTCTTACTGACTCCTTTGGCGATGCCAATAGATGATGCAAACAATGTAGTGCTGAACAATTAAGAATCACTTGTGTTTGGACGTCGTCACCTGTTACAATGTTTCCCACCGCTCTCAATGCAGCCGACACCACATTTGGCTGACCGTGCATTAGCAGTTCAACCAGTTTTCTGCAGACTCCTGCATCAATTACAGCCTAAAAAAGTTAGTACATTGATTTCAAACATTCGAAATGATGCGGCACAATATAAGTTTTTCACAAAGTTTTTATAAATTTCTAGAAAATATGTCACTTGGGTTTTTTAGGTTGTATTGAAATTTTGATTTTTTTTTCCTACTTATTCAGATCTTGTTGATTTTTTGTTGATCATAGATGTGTATTATTTATTGAAGCTAAATTAAATTAAATGATAAAGCAAATACTTCCAAAACACATGAGAAAAATCCTCTATTGACTGATAGAGGTAAATAGTAAGTCTGTAGCTAGTTGGACAAAAGTAAATTAAGTGAATACTAAAATATTCAACATTACTTTCAAATACTAGACGTGTATCAGTTTAATACTACCTTGCTGGATGGAATGTGAAATCTTACCTGAATTTTGTCATTAGGACCGTCAGATAAATAACTCAATGCCCAACAAGCATCCGATAATACATCACCATCAGAATGGAATAATAAACGAGCGAGTACTGGGAGACATGGAGCAACTTTATCAAAATCAGGAGGAGGATTTTTACCACGACATAGATTTGAAAGAGCCCAAACAGCATTTCTGGTCATTGTAAGACGTGTCGATTTACTAAGTAACCTGAAAAAGAGATATTCTCATTTTCATTCAAAGAAAATTACAAATAAAAAAAAACAAAAATCACCATTTAAGTTATATCGCAACAAAACATAAAATAATTGAAGTGATTTCCACATTGTCTCTATCGTAACTTGAGACAATAGTTATAATATATTTGTAGTTTTATATAATATATATTTGTAGTGAATCCCCGATTAAGTTCCTTATTTTTATTAATGGAAACAATGACGTTAAAAAAAGTGTTTAATCTTAAGTACGAAGGATTGCTATTTAGTAACTCTATATTTTATCAAACCCGCAAAAACACACTGACAAAACGCTAGTTAACAAAACTAAACTCACTGCAGCAAGGGAACTAATATGCCAGAATCTAATACATGATCTCGACATTCGGGCGAATCTCCTGCAATATTACCCAAAGCCCAAACTGCTTGTTCCTGAAGAAAAAAATTTAGTTTTTTTGGTAAAATATAATAAAAAAAAACCTTACTTGAACATCTTCATATTGACTGCTCAGTAAAGCAATAAAAATTGGAACGGCACCAGCCTCTATCACCATTCTTGTTTGTTGAGAAGTACCAGATGCTACATTCGTTAGAGCCCATGCTGCCTCAAACTGCAGAACACAATGTTAAGAATATCGATTAAGTGCTGATATAGAAAAACTAAAGCACCTGTAAACTGCAGTTGCTCGAAACTTGTAGAAACTCTACAAATCTGGGTACAATTCCAGTTTTAACAACTTCATCAATTGGGGGATTTGGTTCCCGACTCAAAAGTTTTCGAAATTTTTGTGTTGCATTTATTTGCTCTTCAATATCGTTGCTGTAGATTGCCTGAACCAATTCCGGGGTAATGACAGGAGGCATTGAGGAAAGGATCTCACCTTCCATCTGCATAATCAAATAAATTATATCAAGATAATTCTTATGTAGAAAAAATTCTTTTTATTTCGAATTTAACCATAAAGTTAAAACATTTAAACTGATAAAAAATATTATTCATCTCCTGATGATGACCACATGGTGGTCGAAAGAGCTCTCGAGATCTAAAATAAACCATTTTGGCAAGTGGTAAAACTGTGTTAATAGTTTATAGTGCCAAAGATTCCAAATCAATCAATTATTGATAAAAAATACTTTAATATAAATATGTTATCAAAAAAAGAAGATAGCCAGCTGTTTCTGACTCGCTTATCACTGTCAATTTTGCCATTGTGCTGTCATTAGTGTTTTGTTAATGAACATTTCAAATTATTATGTCATAATGTCACAAATTGAACTATCTTTCTCAGATATTTTAACTTATTTCAGCATAAGGAACAATCCTTAAGGATAGAAATAGTATATTGTTATACGATTTGCACAAGACATAATTATGTTTATGGCACGCATGTCTTTAAATGAATAAGTGCCACAAACATTTGCAAGACATGTTTGTGGCACTTATTCATTTGAAGCACCACTCACACATGCTATTTTGTGTATTTTGCTTTTATTAATATGTATAATTCAATATTAAGATGATGTAAAATCCATTTAGTGAGTTTTTTTCTCCTGTTGGTATAACTGATATAACTATTAATATTTATTATTATAATGCCAGTAATGTCATTAGCATCACAACTACTAACTATACCAACCCACGGCAAGTCCCTAAAAACGATTGCACTACTTAAATTCAATTTTGTCTAACTACTTTTTTGAAAACAGTGGCACAAAATCGTCATTGTGAATGTGAAATAGAAAAAAATAATTGTAAACGCATGACATATTATTTTGAGTGGTGTAAATGCTGTTTGCTGTGGTGTTTGCAATGTTTGCTGCACACAGACGAATATCTACTATTGGGTTTTCCTATGTTTAAGGGCTCTACCGATACTTTATTTATCTAGGGACTTTCGCTTTCGTCCAAAAGTAAAGACAAAACAGTGACTGATTGACGTTCAACTACCTCCAATAACAGGGTGGATATGAAGACTATCCAAAAATATTTTCAAAACATATTTTGCATGTATTATTTTGAATCACTCTGTATAAATACAGAATATGACGTATCCAAAAGTTTCCATATCTTTTTCAATTTATAGGAATATTACCTGCAACACATCATTATCATCTGGTTGTAGATTTACGTTAACATTTCTTCGTTTATTCAATTGCTGTTCCCTCTTCTGTTTTCGCAACTGGACCCCTTCCTCTTCCCTTCGTCGGCGCAATTCAACACTATCTAAAGCTGCATTTTTATATCGATGTTTATGTGTTGACCCCGACATCTAAATTAAAAAGAAAAATATTAAAATTTCGCGAATAGCCGATGAGTCAACAAATAAAAATTATTGATTTTCTCGTATGAAAGATATTGATCCAAATTAATAGAATACATTTTCCAGATCCGAGGAAATCGGCCTCCACGGCCAAAAGTGAATTATATAAAGCAAAAGATAGTAAAATGTCGAAATTCGTCATTATTTTCTTAACCTAACCCATGAACAGACAGAAAATATGAAGTTACTCACCTTTCCAATGCCAGACGTGAATCACTATTTCCTATAAGCTATAAGGTAAAATAAAATTAATCATTTATATAATTAAAATTAAATAAATTTTATTTAATTTTGTAGCTTTTTCCTATAAGATTTTTACAAGCGGAAATAAAATGATTGAAACAAAAATTGTGGCATTGAAATTATGGTGGAAAAACCAATTGCAAACGCAAGTTACTAAATTTTTAATAATAAATTTCCCTACATTTCTCTTCAGAGCCAGAGAACCAACTCTTCGCTGTCACCATAGACGTATAAAAAAATTTAAAAAGAAATTATTTATTTATAATATGTTTTTATTTATAATTATTGCAAAAAAATTGTTAAATGACTGAAAATATGTAAATACAATGTAAACAACAAAAATTAAAATTGTTACATAAATAGCAAAAAAATCTTCTCAATAAAAAAAAATCCTTAATTTTATGTTATAACGTTATAAGAAAACATTGTAAACAATTATATTAAATTATTATCACAAAATTATGATTATTCTCACAGTTTTACCAAATTTTGCCAAAAAACTCGTTTATTAGATCTCGAGAACTCTTTCGACCATTATATGGCCATCATTAGGAGATAAATAAAACTACAATTTTGCTACAAAAAATTGTTGCAAGTTTTAGTATTTTATGTAAAAGAAATTTTTAATCAATCAAATGTAGGGAGAATAAGATATATATATATATATCTCCTGATGATGAACACTTGGCGATTGAAAAACTTCTTAAAATCTAATAGACAAATTTTTGAAAGTAGTAAGACTATGTACATAGTTTTTTGTGCCAAAGAGTTTAAACCAATTAATAAAACTAAATTATCATTATTTTGTATAATATAAAGAAAAAGTTAATTCAAAATTACAATCTTTTCGATAAGATTTCATTTATTTGCACTCGTTGAACTTTTTTTTACTTAATCTGTACAGATTAATTTCAAGTAAAGCAAAATCAATAGTTATTCTCTCAGTGCTGTTGAGAGTTTGCGTTAATATCAGATGTTTCAAGATTGTCATCACTTCATTGGCAACAATATCTATAAAAAACGGTGGTACATACTGGCTGTTGTGCGCAACATGTAAATAAGTTTAGTACTGCAACATACTGATATTTTAGATACTCGCAGCCAATCGTGCCTCTTTATCGCCTCTCCTGCGCTCAGCTTAGACGGAACGTAACATGATAAGTTATGGTTTTTGGTTCGTGCTGCTGGTGTTATATATCAATTTATAGTATATAAAGCAAAGTAAATGTTCGTGCTGAATAAAAATTTAGAGTTTTATAATAAAACTTTAGAGTTTTATAATAAAACTTTAGAGTTTTATTCATCTCCTGATAATTACTACGTCATGGTACTTGAAAGACCTCTCGTGATCTAAAAAACAAACTTTTTGGCAAGTGGTAAAACTGTGTAAATTGGTTTCTATACATTGTGGTTAAATAAAAATTGTTGTTCAAAATATTCCAAAATTAATCTATCTTTAATATGAGCCTTATCAGAGGCTATAATCCTACATTCTGCTGCTGTTTGCTTGAAGACCTAATTTTAATTTTTTGTTAACCATTGTTAAAAATTGATCACAACTGATAAGTTTTTATTTTATTCAACCATGTTTCCTATCTCTACAAGATTGATTGCTTGAAGCCACAAATGCTACTTTTTTAAAAATGCCCTTGAACCCATTTTTACTTTCAGGTCAAAAGTTGTCTGCCAATGAAACCAATTTTCATTATTAACTTTCATCATCTACAATAGTTAACAAATCGAAAACTAGAGATATATTCTATTCTCGCTTAAATTATAATCAAAGTAATTCGGCCTTCTAATTACTTCATGGAAAAGTGAACCTTTATTGAACTATTTAAACTTCAAGGTGAAAAAAAACTCGATATGCTATTTTAAAATTTAAGTAATAAAAAAAAAGTCATTATCTGCATTCTAATATTTTCACTTTTTTTCAGGCTTAAATGCTCAAATATTTGTTTTTGAATAATAATAATAATATCGTGACACACAAATCATTATTAATTACCTATTCCACGTTTATTAATCATTAAATAATGTTAATTATTATCTCGATTAATATTTTTTCATAACGCCCTAATCCGAACGGGTCACATTACCAGGCATACCAATTATATATACAGCGTGTTACTAAAAAAAGCTCCCACAAATTCGTTTCAAAAGTGCATTATTTTGGAGTTAAAATCGAATTCGTATCCAATTCTTCATAAACGTCTTTGTTAATAATTGGAGTATTGTCAGAGTAATTAACTATTTTGCAGAATTTAAAATTTTAAATTCGGTATTATACAAATTATTTAGTATAATCAAAAAAAAGAGTTAATTAAAAATTACAAATTTTCTGACTAATCAACATTTATTTGCATTCGTTAATTTTAATAATTTTTACTGAAATTGTACAAGTAAAGTCCAATCAATAGTTGTTCCTCTCAGCGTTGTTAACTTATCAACATCTGATTGTCGTTATGTTCCACGTTTGAGTTGAAATCGACGCTAAGAATTGATATCAATATGCATCAAGAACGATGGGACACACTGGCTGTTGTGCACATATAAAACAAGTGCTTAGTACAGCCAAATACAAATGTTTTAGATACTCGCAGCCGATCGTGCCTCATTATCACTCGTCTGAACCGGAACGTGACAACGATTCATACTTTTTTCTACGTCCTGCCAGCGTTATATATCGATTTATAAGACGTTATCACGTCAAAAACAATTATTTAGAGATGTAAATATTATTAATAAATATAGAATTTATGAAAAACCAAAATCGAATTAAAATTTTGGCACTCTGTAATTCTATACAAAATGATCCAATTTTCGTCAAAGGTAAGATGGATTAGATTGCCATAGATTAGTCTCACAAATTTTTCCGCAGTTATTATAGAGACACGCTGTATATATTATTCAAAATGTTGTCCAATCAGTGACGTAGAAGTGAAATAGGTATTTACTGTATTACGAGAATTCCGTGTAGTATAGTAATATGGGAAACGGAAAATCCCAATGCTGAAAGCAGATAAGCTGTGGTTTAATACTCAGAATCACTGAATAATAAAAAAAAATTGTTTCATAAATATTTGTATAAGTAATCGTAAGCCTGAAAAAAATGAATAAACTGGGATAATATCAATGAAAATAATGATAGATAATCTAATAATTAGTGATCAATAAAATCAATTATTCATGTTTAATCACCCCTTCTAACAACTGTATTATTAATTAATTATTCTTCTCGCGTTACATATCTAAAAAAAAATGTACGAGCGGAAGCAGCACAAGAAACCTATCTGTGCGTGTCTGTCACCTGTGATTACTATTTCACTATTATATTTAAATTTACCCAAAAGTGGAAGAATTAAGATAATTGGGTGAATTATAGCAAAGATTATGACTAATCTAATCTTTGTTTATAGTAAACGAATGTGTTACACGATATCTTCATTTAAAAAATAATATCTGCTTCTAAACTATTCTACAATGATGCAGCAGCTATTTAAATCATTTCATCTCAAAGCTCTTAAGCATCTTGTTTAATAACAAAACAAACATTGTTCCACTTTGGGACAATGACAAGTGCACAAGCTTTATCTAACCTTGGACAACAGCTTAATAATAGCGCGAATGAAAATGAAATAACCATTTCAAATCCACCGGGCAACGAAACAATAATAATGGCAACCGAAGATAATCCGAAACCTAAGTACAAATACAAGCGAATAGACAAAGATAAAACACATAAAGACCATACTGTATCCATTTTCCATCAACATTTAATAACGGCTTCCCATGCAGCAATTTTATTGTATGTTTTTCTGATTATTTATTATTGCTTTTCGGGCGAGTTCCAGTTTTTTACGTGGCATCCTCTCCTTCTGTCAATTGGAGTAAGTATCGCTTATGAACAAATAACCTAACTTATTTGATGTTTTGATGCTTTCAGTGGATGTTTTTGATGTCGGAGGCCCTTTTGACTATGTCAAAGGATAATATTATAACAGGGACACTTCCGAAATGGTTACGAGTTCGATTACATTGGATTTTCCAATTGATTGCATTGGTGCTAATAGGGACGGGCTTTGCAATAGCCTATATAAACAAAAATAAGTTAAATAAACAACATTTTGTATCGTGGCATGCCATTTTTGGCCTTATAGGAATTATTAGTTTCGTTCCGGCCCTTCTTGATGGAGTCTTGGCTTTGTATCATGGAGCATTGCGACACTATATCAGTCCAAGATATAACAAATTTCTGCATTTCTTCAATGGAGTTGTTGCATACCTATTTGGTGGTGCGGCTTTAATTTTAAGCGTTTACACAAAATGGTTTTATAGACATTCCGAAGGAAATATTTTAAGTTTTTGGTTGGGCCTACTATTGGTGATTGTAGCTGTTGGCGGTACTTTGCTCCGTCCCACCATTTCCACTTTAAATATAAGCAAAAAATTCTTCAACAAAGATTAGTGTGATTCCAATAGTTATTTTGTACGAAATATTTTTTATACTATTATTGTAAGAAAACAATTTACAAATAAAAGATACTTTTAAATTTTTGTATTCTTTCCGCAAGTGACACTAGGACGATAGTGGCGCTATAACGGCAATTTCCTACATTACCGACTCACTTTCCCCCAGTTCGTTACAGGTTGTTACAGCACGTTAGGAAGCAATGGCCTTGCTTTAAAGATCTTGTGTTATGGGGTTATGGCTTTGGCTTTGATGGATCAATTACCAGCATAGCATAGGTGAGTTCACCAGTTCAACTTTTAACTGCGCAGCTGTTAACATTTCGTTTTTTGCAGGTTTTTATGAAATCCTAATATTCACATAAATACAAATAGTCACTCCTCTTTGATGTACTTGAACATAGACAACTGTCGCTACTGACTACCTTATACTATATATATGCATAATTAACTTGATAGCTTCCGGGAAGATGCTGTCGGCAACCAGTTCAGTTTCATGGGTGAGTATCGAACACATAAATAACCCATTATCTTGACTCTTTCTTTGCAGACAAAAAAGCACTCACTTTTGTCAAAATGGAATCTTTTATTTGACAAATCACCTGAATGGATCTCTTTCAAACCCCAATTAGGGGCGAAAGTCTATCCATGTTATTCATGTAAAAATATGTAAGTTAATAACCTTATTTTTTGAACGTAATCTTTTCAAATTTGTCGTTTCATAAGGGCTTATGACAATGTTATACCTGTGCAATAGCAGCAATACCCATTAATGGGAATATTACGTCATATGCAATGTTGTCAGATCGCTCTCGGTATGTACTTTCTTCTGGAAATAGAAAGCAACGCAGAAAGTCGTTCACAATCAATATGTCAAGGATCGTTTCGTGCCTATATTACCTAGTCGGTCATGATTTAGATCTTTATTTATGTTGCGCAGGGCCTATCTATGTTTTGTGGAGACATTGCAACATATTTGGGAATGAAAAATGAAAAAAATACATTTGACAGCATAAGAATATATGCTTTGACATTAATATATACAGGGTAAACATAAGAAGCACAATCTCATATGGCCTGTTTGACTCAAAAAGTGTTTTTTTTTATAAAAATTTGCTTTCTATTGTCCATGGAGCCATAATAGAATGGAGTCAGGATGTAGGCAATTTGTTTTGATGCAAAAAAAAGAGAGCATTCTAAGCGCGGAGTATATACGTTGCTACACGCTCTTTGTTTACAAGGTACGTGGCTACAAAGCTAAAGCGTGGCGCAGTATAAAAGATCGTTGTTTTTGAAAAAAGTTGCAAAGGTCGGCAACGTTGGATCCAAGTTTTGTTTACTATTTGGTGTTGTGGGGTACCGCTTATATCATTTTTAATAGCGGGAAAACTAGTGTTTTGCCAAACTCAACAAAATGTTCTAGCAAATAATACTAGAGGTGTTAATAAAAGCCTTAAGACAATGGTTCGATTGGAATGTGGTGTGTGGATCCAAAAAGCGTCCAGATGAAAATATTTTACTGCTCAAAGCCGGTCATTGTTGTATTTACATCAACAGGGGCGTAGAAGTTTATATATTTTGTCACAGCTTTATGAATTTTTTTCTATAAATACTTATTTCTCTAAATACTTATAGCAATATTGTTAATTTATACACAACCTTTAAATAACGTATTAATTTATGGATAGCATCCAACTTAGAGCACCGTAAACAACAAAAGACTAATTCTAGAACTTGTGACAGTCATCCATTTCATACAAGTTACAGATTCATTATGTGCATGTAGTTTTAAACATATTTGGCTTTTCTCTGAACATCTGCGCCGCTACTGCTTTTATTGCTTTTATCGTATCAGTCACATTCTAATTGCCGGCCTCAACAAATCGCTTAAGCACCCCGCTCCTCGTAATTCTGCATCACAACAAACGCAAATTGTAGTGGGGAATCCCTACTCCATCTTATTATAGCTCCATGCTGTTGTCAGTGATTTAATTTTTTTTTTTCGCACAGCTTATTTTATGATTTAATGAAAAGGACTTTTATAATAGTTTCAATATATAGTAAGATATTCTTCTTTATTTTTGAAATAATCTCAACGAATATAACCCGACTTTGTTGTTTTCGATTTTATATAATTTTGTTTGTTGTTGATACTAATTGAGTTGAACATTTGATTCAAAGATTAAATAAATGTTTATTTCAAATTTGCAAATTTATCATCAAACAGTTACACTGTTTTAGTTATATTACTATTAATGAATTAATAATTAAATAAGTAGTGTAAAGACTAATAAAGGAGTTGGACCTAATTTGTTTTCAGTAGTGTCATCTAATTTAAGTTTCATTATGTAAAGTATTATGCTTGTGATGTAAAAAGTGAAATAATGATAATTTTTAATGGCTTTTGGTTTTTTTTTTCAGGTTTTCTTCAAAACTGACATTTCAAGACCATATAAACCGACGTGTGATAATAATTAGATATAAATGTGGGACTTGCTCTAATACTTTTACATTTTATAATCGCTGCTCATTTTTATTGCACGCTCGCAAGCACTTTTCAATGACGGAAGGCTCTATAAGCTTAGCAAATGTGGACATATCACTTTTACCAGTCGAATTAGCTGGATTTGCTCGACATGAAAGTGTACCATTTTTATATGATGAAGAGGAAGAATATGCTAACACAAATAATTACATTAATATACAATTTTATTCTCCTGAGGAATCTGAAGCAGGAAAACCTGTAGTGACTTTGAAACCGTTTAATTTAGTTTTTCATTACTCTGAAGATGGGAATAATATCTTACTTGTGTTAAAGCAAATAAGTACTAATATACCTTTATGTGAATTTGTTACACAAGAAGTGAGAAATGTACCAATAGTTCATTCATCGCCATCAGAGCCTGAAATAAAACAAGAGATACTGGAAAATGAAGAGTTTACACTTCCTATCATATCAAAAATTGAATCTGTATCTGATAATACCGCATTGAGAGATAGTCGAGAATATACTAATAAAGAAAAATGTCCAGAATGTTTAGAAATACAAAATTTACCATTAGCAGCACACTTTTTAGGAAAGAACAAGCCTCTAGATGAAAGTCTGTGTTGCTACGTTTGTAAATATATAGCTCCGACAAAATGTTCTTTACAAGCTCATATACGCACTCATCAAAATGTGGAGCCATATGTATGCCCTGATTGTGGCAAACAATTTACGGCTCCTACAGTTTTTCAAGCTCACTTGGAGGATGTTTGCTTTCATGTTAGCAAGCATGTTAGATTTCGCTGTCCAGCGTACAAGTGCGGAAAATTATTTGTAATGCGCAACACCTATTCATCTCATTTTACTAATCATTTTCAAATCATGTATCAATGTAGCGCATGTAATATTAGTTTTGTTAACGAAGCAGATTTTACTTTTCATTCACGGTCTCATGATTCTTGTTCAGCTTTAAAGATATTTAATTGTACAGTTTGTGTAAGCGTTCCAAATTTAACGGAAGACAAATTTCCAGAACACATCAATTGGCATCTGCAAGCAAGAGAAGGCTATGTCTACATTTATACTTGTAAGTTTTGCAGAAGCTACTTTCGATCGAGTACAACTTATTTTGTACATAAGCAGAGATGTGCTAAAAGTGATAGAACAACTTTACCTATAGCGACTTGTTGTCACTTTTGTGGTATGAAATTTACCTATCGTGAGAAAGATACTGTTAAAGTTTGCTCCTTCTGCAAGCAAATTAATAATTTATCGAAAATTGAGGAAAGGGGTACATTAGAAGACGAAAGAAATAATCAAGTTTGTATGCTATGCAAAGATGAAATACCTAAAGAGAAACGAGCAGAACATGAAAAAGTCTGTAAATATTATAATCCAATAGTCACAATACAACCTTTTAATAACGAAAATAAAGAAACTAGTGATGAAACTAGATCTAGTGAAAAATTGAGTGATGTAGAAAGTAAACAATCGAATGTAGATACAAGCAATGATTCGATTAGGGAAAATATTACAAACAAAAAGAAACGAAAGCGTCCTAATGTTACTATAAAAATTAAGAAATTTGCTATTCTACCGGATGATTGTATTGATCTTCAAGCCGAAACACCTGTTTCTTTTGATGGTATATATTACTGTAAGCTTTGCGATTATACAAACACTGATAGGAAGATGTTTCATGGTCATATTGTTGAACATCGCAATGTTTCTACGGCTTATCAATGTATGGAATGTGGCGAATGTTTTGTGGTGAAACCGTCTCTAATGAAACATTTAACGCATTATCATAAAATTGAAGACACTGCAGCTTACTTATCGGCTAATGATTGTTATGATAAGGATGCTGTAGAGGAATTAGAATCAAACTTACGGCTTGTGCCAGGGGAGCATAGAGGTCCGGTTCAGGAAAATCAGTGTAGAATGTGTTTGGAACAATTTGATAGTGCTTTGGCGTTAAGTAAACATTTTAGAACTCATGGTATGGCCTTTTTAATGAAGAAATCGAAATGATGATAATTATATTTTGTACAATGAAAATAATGTTTTGTAATTGAATACGCTTTTCAAAATTATTTTTTTCATATTTGTCTTTACTAATTAAAAATGTAATGTAGTAGAAACTAATAAAGATTACACTGTAGTATAAATAGTAAAAAAAAAATTTTAATTGTTTATCTCTTATTTTTTTTAGTGTACATATGAACATTACCGCTTTTTATTTAACCTTTGACTCGTACAGGTGGTGCAAAAAATTCACAAATTGCGTCATGATTTAAATTTTTAAAAAAAAATGAAGTTTTTTAAAAAGTGGACTGTATAAAGCAGGTTTGAGTGCTTATTAAGCAAAAAAATACATTTTGATTATTTTATAATAATTTTTAGATATCCATTTACCTTCGACGCAACTAATGTGTTTTTCAAAACATTACGTGAAACGACAAAAAAATCTCTATTTAAGTCAAAGAAACTGATAACAATTAAAAAAACGATGGTTCAATTAGAGAAACTAAAAAATTGATCGATCAAATAATTGTTTTAATGTATGCACCATTTGAATGAAAAATGTAACACCCAAAAAAGACTGAATTAATTTTAACCATGATAATGATATTGTCAAGAATAGCATTTGTGGCTTTTTGAACTTTTGTTTTATTTATGAAGATGAAAATTGCACCACGAGCTTAGCGAGTGGGTAACAGCTACTACACGCAAGTACTATACTTTATCTATAACACTGCACATCTTGTTTTTGCTGGAAGAATGTATATAATAAGTTTTAAGAATTGTTTATTAATTTTTTGATATGAATCTTGTGGCGTTCTAAGGTGTACTGCACATTTTATGAACGCACTTCAATTGCACACTGTCCATTGCTGTCAATTAAACGTCATAATTTTTTATTAAATTGTCAAAATTTTGTCACTTTAAAAATCAATGTTTTTTTCAAAATAGTAGAATGCAGTGTTTGCTTGTCTTTGATCATTTAAATGATGTAGTTTTTACAAAATATGATAAGAAATTTGTGAAACATATTCAGGAGTTTGCCCTTCAGCAAGGTTTAATTGATTTTACAGCCGATGTAAGCTATATGTGATTATTGATTACACACAATTGAGTTGCAATTTTTAACAGAATCGACATGAAGATAGTGTTGGAGATGATATTATTGTCCAAATCTTTTCCCCCATTGTTACTTCCCAACGGATAATGAGTTGCCAGTTTGGTAACTCGTACACCTCCATACAATGCGAAGATAATTTAAATATTTGCTTTGATGAGGTACATTGAATGAACTTGTGTTGTTAAACACCTTATAAATGGCTTTTCAGTTTATGGGTTATTTATTTGTTGGTATTGCGCATGAGGAAGTGCAAAATATTAAGAAATATTTGAGTGTCTGCATTACATTGGTGCGATATCTATGTGGGCCTGATGTATGGCAGTAAGTTACTATGTATGTTTGAGAAGTAATACATCCCCAAAAAAGGCGGTAGAAGAAAAAACTTTTGTCGCTTTGCAACAACAAAATTACATTCATCACATTGGAGCCACTGTTAATTTAGAGCGAAGGGAATAAAAGTTTGCAGTGAACTCTTTTTAAAAAAACTTGATAATTTCCACGAAAACTCAAAATTAGCCTATAATTATTGGCAAAATAATAAAAGCACTCGCACCCACATTGCATTTTCCTAAAAAATGCAAGCAACCGGCAACGTTGTTTAGTACATTTTAAGGTTTGACATTATGGTTTGACAAAGGCGAATCTAGATGTTAGGTTAGGTGAATGTGCGCCAATAATAAACTCAAACTTAAATATAAAAATTGTAAAAAGTTAATACAGTGGTGTATATGTATAATATTAACATTAATCAAGGGTGGTTTTGGAAAAAGCCGGTATTGCAGGTGTTTAATTTGACATTGACGTTCTAGAGCACAGTGCCGTGCACAAATTGTCTGCCGCAGGTCTAACCGAAAAAAAAACTTTAATAACTTTTTGTTCTTTCTATGAGTTTAGAAATTTATTTTCTAGGCTTAAGGAACGACAAGAGAAATCAGATGTCGCTAGTCGGTTGATAGATAGTTGGTTGGAACTGCAAAATAGTGATCAAGCCGTGTTTGCTGAGTCAGTCGAACAATTATTGGTTAACTCTGACGTCGGCTCTGTCACCTTACAGTTATTACGAAAATCTGCAGAAAAGCTAAGTTCAAGTGTAAACTGTTCGAAGATTCATTCAATGGTTTTAGTCAACAATAAATTATTATCTTTGTACTCTAGGTATGAATTATCAAACGAGTTTTTTTAAAATTCTGGTCAAGCTTACCATTACTTATAGTAAAGTTATACAAATCCTAGTTTGCGTTAATGGGGGTGTCTATTGTCTAGAAGTTAATAGTATTAACAATGAGGCTAATAATCAAGTAAAAGCCATCACGTCGTAATTAAAAGTCTGACCCGAGGTACTGTCTTAAACATATTTTGTTATTCACAGAAACAGTATGCCTAATTGTTCTTTCATTTATTAAAAAAATTATTGATTTATAAATACATTTTATATATAAATTGGTTTATATGATTGTATTTTTATTTATATTATTTAGTTATTTGACATATCATTTTGTTTGTATTTTATTTTATTTGGAATGTGCGTATTTATTACGGTTTTGCTCACAGATTGCTACCTTTAAAAGTTAATTGTTATTGCACTGTCATAAACGCAAACTAGGATTTAGGTATAATGATACCACTTTATAGCTTATTAGATCTATGATTACTAAAATCTGTTGTAATAGAGAGTTTGACCAAAAATTTATTCTATTAACAGATATATTATTATTATTACAATTTACAGTCACAACGCTAAAGAACTGTCTCCAGCGGATATATTATTTTGTATAATTCTATCTCATAGTCACGACATACAAACAAACATAGACATTAGTAGTATCCAAGTATTGTTAGCAGGATCGGAGCAACATCCATGCTGTTTAGCCCACGTGGTACATATACTCCCAATTTGCGAAGGAATAAATTTGCTATATTTATTCGAAGTCGGTAATCGTTCAGTTTCCGCCAGTTTATACGAAAGTTTTTGTCATCTACACGCTTTACAAATCATTCAAATTCAACGCGATGTTGAAACACTTCGACCTGCTTATGAGAATCTCGATTTAGCTCTGAAAAAATTAGTGGATGCTCTTAAAAAAAATAAGACAAACTCGTTCGAAAATTCTGCCAAACAACTTGCCAAAAAGTGGGATATTATACGGAAGAAATACTTGGATTATCTTAAAACTCGATCGGATGAGGCTATTTTGAGAGCCGAAACTTTAGTGTTAGGGCTTTTGGAGAATCTAAAACAATTATTAGTTTTGACGTCACTCGATGATAAAATTATTTCTAATACACTCAAAGAAGCTGTTGATGTTTCGAAATTTGTTGCCGAGAAATTGAATGGATATAATGAGTTTTTGAAAGTGAAATCTATCAAAAACTTTACTCTTGGATCATATCCTTTGATACCATTGCATTCTAAATATTGTGTTTTTGTTTTTAGCATTTTTTTTACTTGGTTCAAATATTTATTTAAATACAGGGTATTTTAAACGCTGTGGTAGCTGAAATCTATGATTTGTTATTTTGATTCAAAATGGCTTAAATGACCGTCTAGACTCATCAAAAATGATTTCAGAGAACTCAAATTTGATTATAGAGTCATCGCTACGGCTAAGAGACATGGGGCGTGGTCTGCGTCGGTAGTTTAAAACAATCTATTTCAACACAAAAAGAGAGGCGAAAAATCAACTGTGCTTTGCTTTGACAGTTAGATTGTCTACTTTCTACTTGTCTGCTTCTTAAAATTTTACCTGTTGTTTCTTTCAAAACAAATTAGTCATATTGCTTTATTATGTGACATATTATTATTATGTTACGTCTCTGTTGACAGACAATTGTTACTCTACACGAATGGAGCCGAAGTTTCACGCCGATTGAAATCACGCCTCATGTCTTTTAGCTGTTGCGATTATTATAACAGCTTGTATGCACAGAACCCTGACTTGTTCATTTAAGTGATTTTAGCTATGACACCGACAAACATATTTTTCTGATTCTGTTTTTTTATGGCTGAATCTTATTTGTCCTTAACACCAGTGCACTAGAGATTCCCTAACGATTAATAAGTATCTAGAAGAATTTCCTGGTCTAGTTCATTTTCTCTACATAGACCGAGTTAATCATCGGGTCACAGCTCCAACATTGGACTTTAGTGCTGACGAGACAAACAAACTTACAAAGAACAAGGTAGGGTTTACGTAGCTGTGACTGATTAGTTTTTTATACATTTTTTCAAAGATCTGGGCTATGATTAGGTTTTCAAGAACTCACTTGCAAGAGGGAAATTTGTCGATTATGTGGAAAGATACTATTTTTAATTATGCATATTTTCTTTGGTTTGAAGACTTGAGTGGTACACCTTTAAAACCAGTGGTACATCCTACAAATTCTACTAAAGCCTTACCAATGCCAGGTTTATTGGGAGAGGATTTTTATCAGTAGGTTACTGTTTTTTATAAAATAAGTGAAGTTCTCTTTGTTGATTTTTAACGGAGAGTAAAACAATTTATGAACGTTTTCTATATTTTCTTTTTTAGAAAATTGAAGGGAGTATGTTTTCCAAAAATGTCCCCAGCAAAAATTAGATGTTACGAGTTATTTTGTGTTCATTTAGGATTAGTTACAGCTTCATGTGTATTGGAACATACAAGAAGATTAGCGGCAACTATTTGGGAACTAAGAGGGCTGAAAGCTAATCCAATGGATTTGTTATAGTAGACTGGTTTGTACAATGTTTTCGTAATAAAATTTTTGTTATTAATTGTCAATCTAATTATGTATATAAACATTTAAACTTATTTTTCTTGAGTTTAAGAAGAGCCGATAAACTGAAAATTTTTGAATCCAATTCTGTAGATCACACTAATTGATCGAGTTAGTCAATCAACAAATTGTAATGGGTCATGTGGTCGATTGAAGTGACCGGTTCTATAGCCGGGGAATACACGAGCCGTATATGTATTGCGTCAACAATACTTGAACTCTTGTCTGGATGTGACAAAAGCATTTGAAAACCTCAAATAGTAGATTCTGTTCAATTGAAAGTTGAAAACAGCGTTATTTAAACAATCTTTTATTCAACTGAAACATCTTTTTTGTACAGATGAAATAAATAATAATTAGAATAAAATCTATAAATGGCAACTACTCTTCTTTGCTTATTTTTTTGCAATGCTGTAGCCGTGTTCAATTTAAAATTTCATAAGTATACAGGTTTTTAAAAAGCAAAGGTCACAAACTGCCTCTGCAACTAACAAATGCAATATATGAACTTCAAGTAAAAAAATATAAAATCATAATATTGACAGAAAAATAATAAATGCACAGCTTTTGAAAAGCCTTATTCGTACATTAAATAAATACTTTTTGTCTATAAACGAAGCTAATAAGTAATGGCCATCTTATAGCACAAATCCCAAACTACAGTATTTTGAGTATAATTTAGGATCGGTGACACATACATGCTCTAAATTTAACAAACAGTATATACAAATTTTAAAGTATTTTTGGCTTATTTCACCGATTACGGGATGCAACAGCTGCAACTAGGGCTGCTCCACGGCCGCTACCATCCTCTGAGAGCATCAAATCGAACTGCAAATTAAAAAAAAAAAAACCCCATTTTCTCAGAGAAATCTTTAAAGATCACATGGTATAAAACACATTAAATATATCGCTAATAAAATATTTGATTATTATCAAGGTTCAAGGTCTATTAGTTACGCTATTCTTATCTTTATTTACATAATTTACATTTTGGTTTAAATGGTGTAATTTTTTATTTACTTTATTAAAAATGTCTGCTTTTAAGTAGACATTTTTTATTAAGCCTACAGATGACGCAATAAGATTAGGATGATACAAATATGACTCAAAAAATTTAATTTGACTCACGGGCATTGCACTTCCTGTTTGCATTGGAAAACGTCAGCACAGAAGTTTATCCGCAAAACTACTCTAAACGAATCTTTCAATAATAGAAAGAAAAAAGTTGTGAGAAATTATGAAACAGAAAGGAAACAAAAAAGGAAGAGAAAGTATACCTCCGTTAAATACAGAGCGATGTAGAAGAGACATTTTGAAGAGTGCAAGAGAGAGGTTTGGTATTTGGAAAAATAAAAGTATGGATGCCAAAAACGGCAAGAAGCTAGAGATAATGAAGATAATACAAAGCTATTTAAAAAGTTAAGTGGGAAGGAGGAAAAAATAGAATTTGGCGAAACAGTGCAACTGTTCAAGTGGAGTCGGGAAAGAAACCAGCAAAGTATGAAAATAGAGGGAGAGTTGAAAAAGAATACATGATAAATAGAGCGAGAAAGAGAAGTTATGAAGTAAAAAAGTTTACTTAGTACAGTAAAGATTGAAAGAAGAAAACAGGAGGGGCAAAGAGTGTTTGCTGAAATAAAAAGACATAAAGATATAGATAAGCAAGAAAGAAAGGAGAGGGAAAAGAGACAAAAAAGTGTGGGGAAGTGAAAGAGGTTGAATAATAGAAGAGAGTTAGAATAGATGAAAATGGTAGAGAAAACAAACACGGGAACATGAAACTAACGAAAGTAGTAAACGGGTCTACGATTATGATCGGAGTTTGGGGCTCGTTTGACAATATTTATAACTTTTATAATGTAACTCACATTTTAAAAATTGCCACACAATGTACCTTTTTTTAATAATACATACCACAATGCCAGGTTCCACTAATTCAGATATCTTCTCCATCATTAAGTTGTGGAAATGTGGATGGAATCTATACAAGGATCCATCAATACCAACAGTCACGCGTGGTTCCTTAATTTTATTCAAAATTGTGGCAATTCCAGCTGATGCTAAATGTGCAGCCCGCCTTGACATGCATTCACAAATATATCGGACATTAATAAAGTCCTGTTCTGTTGCATGCTTTATGCCTGAAATACAAACCTTGTAAGTTTGCTAAAATTTAATCGGAAATCTAAAAAATATACCTATTTCTTCTAAGATTTCTCGGCAGTTAGTAAAAGTGCCAGGTGAATCACTTTCAATTTCAGAAATATATTTTGTATAGAATCTATCCCGAGTGAATAAAGAGTCTGATCCTTTACCCCCAAATAATAAACCTTCTTTGGTAAAACGTTCAAGGGCCAATCTAGCGAGTTCACCCATGTACATTCCAGAAATCATTTTTTCATGACTAAAATCCCACAAAACAGTTAGAAATTAAAAAAATATTTAGTATTCTGTTACGTCACGCTGTGCTATTGGATCAAGTGAAGAGTAAAAACTAACCCTATGCTGTGTAACACTATATAAAATTTATATATTAGATTTTGGTGGACGGAGAAATGAAATTTATGATCTATGGCTAGTAATGGCGTCTTCACAAGATGTTGTCATAAATTTATCACATTTTGCCTATAATCTCGATGAACTTATATTGTACAACTTTTAATTTTGGAAAATTGTTTTTTGAAGTTTACGAATCTAATTAAAAGTAAAAAAAAGTTTTTTAAATTTATACCAATTTGTAGCCATTCTATAATTAGAATTAAAGTAACCAGCAGTCTGTAAAATAATCATTCAAATGACTACATAATTTTTGAATTTTTAACTGAATAATAAGTTCTACGCCTCTAATTGTAAATTTATATGATATCCCGGTATAAACAGGAATGGTTTTTAACTGATAAAACAAAAAATATAGTTAATCATACTTACAGCTGGAGGCCTGGATTTAAAGAATTACGATCTACATCTCGATCATATTCAGTTCTAACAAAATCTAGAGCTCCATCATCGCCAAATGCTCCCCATTCCGTATTGATCAGAACATTTCCCGAACCGTTATCAGCATCATCAAAATATTCAGCATTTTTTTGCTTTTCAACATAACAAGCATTTGTACCGGTTCCTAAAGTTAGAACGTCAGTTAAATGTTGTTATTTATTGTAGAAATATAAAAAATTGTTTGCAGGATTTTGGTAAACAATGAATAATTTAAGTCCAAATTGCTTTTTTTACACCAGAAAAAGGTTGAGATCTAGAACTCCATAGTAGATAGGTTTAGGACTTTTACCTTTTTTATCCTTCAGTATGATCTGTTTCTGTAAAACTGTCTTTTTGTAAAATGAATGATGCAATTTTATTTATTTATTTTGCCTTTATTTAGTTCCTTAAAACTAGGTTTTTGATAAAAATAACATTCATTACTTTTAAATAATTAAACGTTAAAAGTAAATGCTTTTTCCAACTTTTCTCGTGTTGATCACTTATTTAGAAATTGCGACTGAACATTTGTCAGATTTAGCCGATTGTTGACTTTAACGTGACATCTTCTAATATTTATTGAACAATGTAGAAACAAAAGCACCATGTAGAGACAGTGAAACCAATGACACTACAAATAGTGGTCTTGGTACATAATAAGTCTCGTGTCTAGCGTGGTGGACGCGTTGACGTACCGTACCTATTTTCCTCTCTACCTTTCTATTACTGTTTTTTATCTAGGCCTACTCTGATAGAAAGCATCTACAATATTTTCATCAAATTTGTAACACATCTTTTTCCTAGAAATGTCAACTCTTCAATGATTTTTGGCCATCAAGCTCATTCTTCGTCTTGTTCTTCAGTTAAAATTTAAAAGAAAAGCTTCCACCAAAGTTCGCAAATATCGTAAAATACTGTTAATTGCGTAAAAAATTGTGACTTATTATGTCTTCCTCTTATTCTATTTTTAGCAATGTATGATAAATAAATGAGCTGAAACTGATTACGTCTGATGTGCATAAACTTTTTGCTAATATAATCCTCTTGCGTAATTAATTTTGATATCAAATTATTCATTGTTTAAGAAAATTTGCAACAAAAGTGAAATTTTATACAATAAAAGATATGTTAGTTTAATGATGATATGATTTTTTTTGTTCCATTTTACACAATGAGATGATAAGCGTTGATTTGATAATATTTAATCTACAATGACTAAACCTACCCATTATCAAGCCAATCTTGCAATGACGGTTTTTCCAAGCACATGACATGAGTGTTCCCGTTGTATCATTCAAAATCGCACAAACCGTGATTTTTATATGCTAAAAAGAGCATGCAATATAATAAACCAGCCAAAATGATCATTAGACCATGCATCAATCAAAAAATGCTTATTTTTAATGTTAGTAGATATTTCTTTCAACGAAAAGTTGACCCTCTATGATTGCTGAAAATAATGTGTATTTGGAATATTTCCAAAATACGACAATCTGGGCTTTGGGGGGTCGCAAACTTGACAGTGACATGAAGTTTATTTTTACTCCTGGGCACATGACAGTAAAAATACTAGATAAGTCAAGAAGTCAAGGGGCACACAATTAACTTGTCAATAATGTGTGTATGCCATAATTTTTCAGTTAACGTTTTCCAAGAAGAAGCGGTTCAGTTGAGCCACCCAGATCACCTTGAACTTTTCTTATGGAGGTAATGAAAATTTTTAGAATTCGTCAAATTTGCACCTTTTCAAAACCAAAATTGACCAAGTTTTGAAAATTTTCCAAAATTGTATAATTTTCAACGATCATAAAAGAGTAAAATTTTCTTTTATTCATATATGTATATATACTTCTGGCACCTGAATAAAGTGTCCAAAACTCACCAATAATTATACCAACACGACAACATTCTTTAACCCAAGCACAAGATGTTAAAGTACCTGTTGAATCATTTAAAATTCCCATCACAGAAATTTGTATATCCTGTAAAATCATCAAAGTGATGGTATTATCTATAAATATTTTTTTTTCGCATTGATGCATGCATTCATTGAATTTATACGAAGTGTTTCTACATATTGGTTCTCCTGATACAATAAAATATGCTTCAAACCTTAAAGCTTTTATAGCATAAGGTTTAAACCAAATTTGTACTGTTTTCCACACACTTTGTATACTACCTACTTGGTCATTTATCTATTCATTTTTTTTGTAACCGATTTTACATAATTATGAATGTTGGTCACAAAGAAAATGAATGGATAATATATAGTAAAAACGTTTGAGATATACCTGACAGTAAATTTTATTGCTAAAGTTTGACACTCGAAACAATTATTGGAGACCGTGTTCTCTATCCAGGATAGTACTCAGCTGCCTGGTTGTTTCTATTCATAAACCCAAAGCACGCGACACTTTGGGTTGCAAATCTTTCTTACTTTTGTTGCTCTGTTCTCATTATAAGCAATGAAATTCACTGCCAGGTATATCTCAAACGTTCCTACTATACATGTAACACTTTCTTACCCCACGTCTTTGAATCGCATCTTTCAGCATCTGTACAACATCCTGGCCGACAACATTCGAGCAATTAAATCCTTTAGTCCAACGTTCCAAGACTCCTTTCGTTAGCCCCATCTGCATCAATGGAAAACTAAATGTGAATCCTAATGGCAAACGTTCATCCATAATTTTCTCTTCTTTTATAAATTTCGCCAAACAATCAGCAATATGATCAAATAATTGCTCGCCAGATCCCAGCATTATATGTTGTGGAATGGCAAAAATTTTTGATCTCATTTCAAAATGATTTTTACTCAATTCGATCAAAAGTACACGGAAGTTTGTGCCGCCCAGGTCAAGAGCGAGGAATTTTCCAGTTTCTGAAACAATTATGATTTGATCAATATCCTCTATTATTGGAATTTAATTTTATTGAGTGGAAAAAAATTGGAGACAAAAGATATATTATGTTGCAACATCAATAAGAGTACACAATGCGTTGATAATAAATTGCAATCAATGAATCATTATTACGTCAAAGCCCACACTTGAAATACTGATTGATTCTGTCTGGACTATACAGATTTATAATGTCACAAAATAAACTCTGTAAAAGACTCTTGTATTGTCGTACAATAATTTGAATAATACAATCCTTCAAAGATTGCAACATATTAAATAATATACCACAAAACAAGAAAAAGTTAGTATGACTGACACAAACACTCAAAAACTAAGACCAAAGACAGCACTGGTTTTGTAATTATACTCCGCATAGTTGCTCGGTAGTCAGGTGGCTGACGATGGTGCGTTCAAAACCTTTTTCCTAAAAACCAATTTGCTTAAAAGAAAATTGCTTTTGTCTGGCTATGGATGTTTGTTAAGATATGGAGCACAATAGATCAAAAAGCAAAACGGCCACGGTGCAATTTCTTTATCTTAATATTCCACACTGAAAAGATTTTTTTAAATTTTCTAATCAATGTACCATTAAAATTGTACGATTCAATTAGTATCAATATTGCCATTTCTGTAGTTACCTTGTTTTTCAAAAAAAAATTTATCAGTCTTTCATGTCCATGACCAGACTTTTCTAATTTGAATACTAACAATTACCATAGATTAGATACCATTTCTAGGTTATTTTAAAGTATAGCTATGGACAATGCTCAAAACAAATTAAATTATAAAGAAAATAATCACATTTGGTACATTTGGTACATTTTTTGAGGCAAAGTAAAATGTGTCTTTTTAGAAAAATAAGAGAAATAAAAAAAACCCATTTAAAAAATACAAAATAGTAGGTGCACCAGAGAAGAAAGCTAGAAAAGTTATAAAAGATTTTTTAAAAAATCTTTAGAAAAAAAAAGCTTCAGAAGATAATAGAAAGTCTCGAAGAGACCATAAACGAGCACCAGAGAATAGAAACAATTAAAATGCCAAAATGATTGAACAAGTAATGAACAAATAATATATTATAAAAAAAAAACAAAGAAAAGCTTTAGAAGATGATATAAAAAAAGGCTATCTATAAAATTCATAAAAAAAACTTAATACATTTTTATCAGCCATTTATGCTCATGGACAGACTTTTCTAATTTGAATAAAAACCATTATTATAGATTAGATATAATTTTTAGGTTATTTCAATGACTGGAAAACAAACAAAAGTAGTTATAAAGACAATACATCAGCTGTCCAAACAAATGTGTGCACCTGAGCTAAACTCACAGTCGGATGGATTATTGAGCACCAATATTGTCGGTTTGCTGGGACAGTTTCAATATTCAATGACGTACCGGTCATTAACTTTCTTGGAAAAGTTAACAGTTATATAGGGTATTAGGCTTGTACAAATTTTACTAGCTCTTAACTACACTTGGTCTTGTGCCTTAGTATCCTTTCAGAGACAATAGATACTTTTTTTAAACATGATTTATGGTTCCAGTCGACTGCCACTGAAACAAAAAAAAAGTTTCTCTGCGGTCAAGTAGCTATGAAGGATCATTCAACCTTATACCTTTAGCATTACTTTACTAACCTACCCCACTAGACAGTAGACACCTGTCTAGCCAATCGCTAAAATAATAAAGTTTATTCCACTGCTTTTTGACCTTAGATAAAACTATTTCTATTCAATGCAATACGTAGAATGCGGAAGTTGTAAGCAAGATCAAGAACAAGGAGCTTTCCGGTCCCTGAGACCGTTTTGCATTAATATGGGACAAGTCTGTGGGTGTGTCTGTAGCCTAACGTGCAATGTGGAAGAACATTATACATAAATATGTATGAGCTCAGCTAGAAAATGTCAAGGCTTTTTCTATAATCTGCTTTTGCTTTTATTATTTTTCCAAGTTTCTCAATTTTTTTAATAAATTTTAAAACTAGTATGGATATGGGATTTTATAGACCTTACTAAACACTGAAAAATGGCGAAAGCGACAAGTTAGTGTTGACACTAATTTATTCTATATTATAAATAATAGAAATGTGAGTTACGCAAAATTTGTATCTAATTGCCGGCTTTAGGCTTTTAGTTTTCACTTTCAGTATTTCTTCACAAATATTTCAAGTTGACTTATTTAGTTGAAAATGATAATTGTTGAAGAAAGGCTACGAAAAACGTTGTAAACTGTTGAGGTTACAACGTTAATCTTGTTATCAATGTGAAGGGGTCTCAGTGGAATAACGGTTTACTATTTATTTATTAAACATTGTACAACATAGCTCATATAAGACTAAAAAACGTAAAAAACGTTTGATAATTGAAAGGTTAACGAAAGAATAATCTGGAAACTAATTAATTCACAATATAGAAGCCAAAACGGTATCCAAAAGATTAATTGCAATGTCAGTCGTCGAGTAGTAGCTGAAAACGCATCTCACCGACATTTTAAGAACTTAATAAGTAGATAAAAATTATTTAGAAGGCATAAAATATCTTTCTGCTAATCTAAATATGCAAAAATAATACAAACTATTCACAAATGGATGATGAAACAAAAAAAAATCGAATATCTATAATAGAAGAATATTCAATAAGGAATTTAAGCTTCAATATAGGGTTCCCCGAGGATACAAAAGTGGAAAACGCGATTGATTTTATTGTTCAGCTTATACATGCTCAAGACTAATCTAAAAAGATCCAGCTTGAAAGTGAATTACATCATAGAAAATCTAAAGCTGCTTATAAATTATCAAAAGATAATACAGAATATTCCAGAACCGATTTAATTGTTGTCCAATGCTGACTCATTCTAAAGGAAACTGTTCAACATATATCTAACTACAATTTTTGTATCAAGGGGTCAAATAAACCCACAATGTATTTGTGGGATAAAACAGTAACCAAACGAAGATCAGCCAGAATTACGTCATGTAAATACAAACCTAGGGGTAATCAAAAACTCATTATTTGGTGCGACAAAATAATCAAAATCTTAATTATATTGTAACCTCTTGTCGTATGAAGATATTATACCAAAATTGAGTTTCCTCCCTTGCAGCCAGATTCTTGCTGTGATTGGGTACAAAAATGAGTGCTAGAGTAGTGGCCAAATGCACAGTCAAGTGAACTTTTTATTGTTAAAGTTATAGCACAAGCTGATTTTTAAGATTTGTCTATATTACAACAAAAATCTCATAATACACTATATGCGTTAAGAGAATTTTTTTTATTTGAATTGTTGTATTTATGTACCAATTGGATTGCTCGTTGGCCAGCTGGCTAAAGATAGTGCTTTGAGAGCCTGGTCGAAAATTTGAAGATTTGAGTCCCATCCAAGCGGGAGTCTTTTTCTAAAAAAAAGATGACTTTCGACTGGCCATAGATGTTTGTAAATAGATCAAAAGGTCGCAGTGCAATATCCCTGTTAATCTTAATTTGTATGTACCAACTGTAATGCCGCTTTTATAACCATAATGATGATAACCTTGTTGAAATGACAGAATATTTAAAAAGCACAGAAATACAAAAATTTGCCGGTTCAAAATGTTTTATAAATTTACATAAATTATTAAAATGACGGTTTGTTTCATTATTGTTCAAAGTGTCCTAAAAACAAACGCGGTACATTGTCCAACGTTATTCAAATTAATGTATTGAATTCAATTATTTTATTAACATAAAATTGGGTGCTTATAATACAGAATAAATAAAAAAAATTGAAGTAGCCAAAATACTCCGCCGCATGGTAAGGGCTAATTTTTGGTTACTTAAAACGTTGCCTACCAGTTGTTAATTTCAATTTTTGGTTAATGTATTCAAATGTATTTTAAATTATAAATATTTGGCAAATAAATCATAAAAAACCTAATTTTTACTTTGTGAGGTGTTATGAAACGTGTGTAGTTGGTTTTTTATCAAATTTAGAAAATAAGTATGTCGCTGGTGTACACTAATGTCATTTGGCATCTATAAATCATTATTAACGAAGAAAACGAATTAAAAAAAAAACAGTGATAATTTTTTTTAATGCTTGTGATTGCTAATTGACAGCGACAGCTAATTTATTATCGTCTACATGTCAGCGGTACAAATTATTATCAGTTATTAGTTGTATTATTATATTATCAGTTATATAAATTATTATTATTAGCTTTTGATTATTTTTGAGTTTCTAATTTCCTTTTTTATATTTTTCAAAGTGAATCTACACACTAGTGGTGACCCAGTGGTCAAAATTCGACTATAATTAATTTAAATTACAAGTTGCAACATTATTAAGATTCTATTGTCAAAGACTATCACAGATTTCGCCAAGGCTTCACTTTGACTATTTTTTTTAAACAAATTCTATTAAATTTAAATAAAAAAACTCCAAAAAATTATTGAAATAAAGAATCCGTTTTGTAATTTTTTTTCGTAAAAACTATTTCATCGTTTGCTAAATGTCCTTGGCCATAATAATTATTTGGAAATATAAAATCTCAATATTTTTTGCTTCACATTTTAATATCTAACTTCTCTGAATAGCTTACCTGATCCATCAGGAAGATCTTGCACATATGTGACGAAACATTTGACAACCGACGTTGGATGAGTTTTTTTCC
The DNA here is from genome assembly GCA_947359425.1 of Lagria hirta. Taxonomy (NCBI): domain Eukaryota; kingdom Metazoa; phylum Arthropoda; class Insecta; order Coleoptera; family Tenebrionidae; genus Lagria; species Lagria hirta. Next base: position 19,006,064 of record OX375798.1, on the reverse strand, counting down.
CCAAACCCTTTTGAAGTTCTTTTAGAAGCTTAGAACAATATTCTTTCAATTGATTGTTGTCAATAACAAGCTCTTTGCATTTTTCTCGCAGCTGAAACAAATAAAATATTTTTTAATTTAAAATACTTTTTCGTAATAAGTTAGGTATGAAATTTGAATAAAGTTCCAAATTTTGATTAAATTTCCAAAACTAAGAATAGATTTTTACAATAATGTTACAATAAAAAAGACAATAAATGAATGAAGCCAAAAATACAGTGGCAATACTGAGTAAGTTGGTAGTGCAACCTGTCAGATGTCAATCGTCTTTATTTAATTTATGTATTTAATAAAAATAAATAATTATTAAATAAACAATCATCATTTTCAAGAAGAAATTATTTCATTTTTTATTGAACAAAGTTCACGTTTTAAAATATTAACAATAACAGTTTATTAGACTTTCAAAAAATTTTAAAAAATAAGTAATTATTTGTAAATAATAAAATTAGTTTTTGAATTTAAGCAATTTTATCGTTTTCTGAGAGGAGAAAACGAATGTGATATTTCACACTAAGATATGTACACATTTTTATAATATTTATTTATGATAACAAATAAAACGTATATCTCTGATTGGACAACCAAGTTATCACCTTAACGCCTTTTGTCGCAAGCGCTCAATCGCAATTTGTATCTATAAAAATTGACATCTGTCATTTAGAGTGACTTATATGCATTAAAACATGTAAATACCTTGTTTCTCAAATTTTTGATTTAGAGTAGCTTTTAATAGATGTTGCTCGTTTTAAATAATCATATAAGTCCCTAGATGAAACACTTTACCAAAAATTAAAGTTCTTAAATTATTATTTTAGAAAATTTAACATAAAATAAAGTCCTTAGATAGTTTATTTTGTGATGTAACGTGTTTTTTGTAGAAATTATATCTAATTTTTGCATTTTTTGTGCTGTAACTCTTTAATTCTTTCAGATAGACTTTAAAAAGTAAAGTTAATATTGATTCACTTATTGAAACTTAATTTTTGATAATTTTCATTTTATTTCTTTCAATTTTTATCACTTTTTATTTTATAATCGATGCCTTTTCATCAAAAATATTAAGAAACTAGCAGGGAACTAAGAGAAAAATCTCTAATTTTTCTTATAGTTTCAAAATGACGGTTTTTATTATAAAAAACTATGAATCTCGAGGTTCAAACGTTATCATTCTTAATCCTTAAAAGTAATAAGAAATAAAAAAAGAAACTATGTTTCTTTAATTTTGGTTCCAATGTATCATTATTTGGAAACAAAAAATCAATCTTTTATATTCGAATTTGTACGAATATATTCAAGTTACTTACATAACCTGCTTATCAGTTTTTTTTTTCCAAAAAGAAAAAAAGCCATTAGATTTTTTCAAAAAAAAATTAAGCATTAGTTTTTTTTTTATCATATTCTTTGCTATCATCTTTTTTATAATCTTATGTAATGTTTTCTTGGTGTATTTAAAAGTGCTATCTACTTCAGTGTAGTTCCAGACTTCGTAGTGTTTGCCACGAATTAATGTGTGCGCGAGTGAACTTCTAAACGCGTTATTAAATTGTTTTCAGACATAGTTAATGTTTTGTAAAAAAAAATATTCAGAAAACAAATCAATTTTGCTGTTCACTTTTTTTCTTTTTATTAATAGAAACATTTGCAGTGATTGGTGTTTAAATATGTATTTATTACCTTTAACTTTGTTTGGCTCTGCGTAAGTGCACGATAGTCCTCATTGAGGAGCGTATCAAACTCTGACCCTTGGTAATCCGAGTGTGCAAAGCTCGAAGGAGTTAGGTATAATAGTGTTTCTTATTACGATTGTTTCTTGCTTCGGCAAGAAGGAATCGGCATGTTTCTCTCTGTGAATATGTTTTATACATACATATGTGAGGGCATGTTAAGGGAGTTCGCATTGTTGGGTAATTAATATAGATTTGATGCTTCTTGCTGTTTATGTATTTATTGATAAAGCGTTGTAAAAATCAAATAACCTTTTTTTCCGCATAGATTGCAAACGCGTAGTTTTTTTAAATATTTTTTTGTTTTGCCTGTTACGGCACTTTTTAATATGTGCATGTGAATATTAGCTGTAGAAAAGTCAAACTAGTTAAAAGTGAATAAAAATTAACAATGATGTGGTCCCATATGTGACATCACGTACGAATAATATGGGACTGGACTACACGTACAAAAAGAAGATGGAAACAAAAAAATAAAAGATAAAAACTATTTAAAAGCTTGTTTATTAATATTATTTGACTTTAGTATGATGGGTATCTAATTATAACATTTATTTCAAAGTGTCAAATCCAGAACATTTTTGAAGGTATAATCTTTATAAGATGGCGTTCAGAGATAATTAATTAATTGTATATACAAAATATACAATTTTTGAATACTTTTTTTTTAAATTTTGTAAAATTTTTTTTGTAATTTTCCTTTGTAAATTAATAATAATAATAATAATAATAATAATAAGTGCCTAACCGTGAGTAACAAACTATTTTAAAGTAAATAAAGATTTTTACTGATTATTGCAAAAAAAGTTGTTTTTTGTATTAGATGTTTCTTTTTTATTTTTATTGACGTTTTGTGATTATGTCTTGCGATGATTCATCTAAAAAAATGCGAAAATTTCGGTCAGATTTTAAAATGCGCACAATCGATTGGTGTCGTTTTCTGAGGGGAGAAAACAGATGTGAAATCTAAGCAAACAGCGTAGCGGTTAAGTGGTTGGTATCGTTTTCTGAGAGGAGACAACGGATGTGAAATTACATCAAATTTTGATTTTGCAATATTAACGGTTTTTTCTTATTTTAACAGTGGATTAAGCCTACTGGGGACACCACTATTAAAAAAAATGCACCATTTACTGTACCTCGTAAAGGTGGTGTAGAAATCAGTGAAATAGTAAAACAAAGTATAATAATAATTAAAAATCTACATTTTAATATAAGAAATTATCAAGAAATTAGTACCATGTCGCTAATGGCAAAAATCTGATATTTTAAAAAGTCTATTTTTTATAGTAAATAAAAATAGAAACCAATTCTAAATTTTTCAAATATAAACCAATTTCACACTCACCCTGTATAGTTGAGCTTAGTTTAAACTAATTAAAAAGCTCAAAAATAAATTTGATTTAGTTATAATTTCTTTCTGTTACCATATGATCCAGTATAATACAATTTATGCAAAAATATAATAATAAAAATTTCCCTACTGAATTCCATTAGTAATTTTTTTGAAATTCCTTACATAAAGTTTTAAAATTTAGGTTGACTTTAGTAATTGAAGTTGAAGAAAATTATACACAGCATGTTAATAACAAAGTAGACAAAACATTTGCATTTAATAATTTATGTACATAATAATACAGGGATTTTAACAAGGTCAACATTTTTTAGATTGCTGAACGGTGGAGTTAGTATCAGTAAACAATGATAACACTACACTTTTTTCTGTTTAATAATAAGATAGAAGTGAATGCGGAGGCTGGTTTGATAAAAAAAATTCAATAATGCCATCTAATAACGGAAATTGTTATAAATTGAATAAATGACATATTCTAATAATTAAAAAAACCAAAAATTCGGTAAAATTCCAAAAAACCGGTCGATAAACACACCCTCAATTTGAACCAATCAGAACCAACGTAGGGTAGTAAAAACGTGTTGTCGCCGCAGATTAGTAATTATTTAAATTTGAGATAACAATTATAAAAACTTACCAAAGCATGCGGCTGAATATTTCGTTTAAAGCCCATTTGACAGAAAAAAATTCACAGAAAAATTAAAAATACGATGAATACAAGCCTAGCAGTATAATAAAATACGTCTTGCGCTCATGAACGACCGTACGCCACTGAAATTGCCTGAAATGACGCAAGCATAAGCCATAAACGTGATTTCGGTTCGCGCCTTCGATTGCACGAGTAAACTTTACGAACATTTACGATCTAGGCCAAAGAAGGATAGGCTATTCTGTGTCTTGCTCCCACTCACACTTTTTATCGCACTACCCTTCACGAGCCTCCGATTTGGACCGTCCCAATTGGTGAAGAAAGTAGGTGTGGTGCGCAGGTCGGAATGAATACAGCGAGTGCCTGTTTATCTGCACGTCACAACAATAAACCAGAACCAGACCAGAAAGGATTTCCCATCCCATTCCTATCCTATCGCAATATTAGACAAGAATGCAGTTGCACAATGTTTCATTTAATATACAAAACGTGTACCAAACCATAGCCATCTATGATTATTATATTTGATATTATTTGTAAACTTTCACCAAATTATTGATAAAAACATGAAAATCATTGAATCTAAAAAATATATCTTATCGGATGATACATCGTCTGGATCTTAAACAAAAGTGCCATCAACTTATCAATATTATTATACAAAGTCATCATCAAAATGTATAGCGCGTTAAAAATTGTGACACATGGTTTCAGCAAGATGGTGGCACCTGCCACACCTGTCTTTTAAACTCTAAATCTTTCGAAGTTGCCTGGCCACCACGTTTTTCTGACTTTACTGTATTAGATTTTTTCTTGCAGACCTTCCTTTATAGTTTATTAAAGAGCTAGTTTTGTAAGGGTTGATTTGGCGCGTAAGAACCTCTTGTCTCTACCAATACCTCTTATAAAATGTGTTCTTAGACTATTTCATCAAATTTATTTGTATTTTCTTTCAAAGATATAAATGTCATAATCCGTAAGCAAAAAATTAAGCCACTTGACGTAATTATTTTTTTGACAATCGTTCACACTACTTTTCAAAAAACACACGTATAAAATTAAAAACCTTAATAAGCTTATTAAAGACTCAAATTTGAAAAAAGTGTTTATTATTTTGATTAATTATTGTTGCTTTACGTTTTAAATTTTTAATAATTATAGTTCAGAATCATGTGTGCTACAGCGCCGCACTCTGTTTGTAAATACTGATGTGTTCTTTATTGTAATTTATTATTTTATTGTTGAATATTGTTTTTTAATCAGTATTAGTTTGCGTTTGGAAATAGCTCTCATAATAACAATTGAAAATTAATTTAATTTAAATTTCTTGCAATGTGATAAGTGATAGCTTGTAACACGGTTATATTTATCTACTAATTATCTGTTTTTACGACACTTTCAAAGTACATAGCAATGTAGGAAGTAGAAATAAACACAATCTTATTTACAAATTACAGAGCTATAACTAATTGGCCTGATATTTACAATACATAATCTAGACACATTACTTATTACTTGATTAATTAATAATTCGAAGTGGTCTAAATTCCTGCAATTCCACACTGTAGAATCACAAAATTTTATTTTAATTCTAATCAATTATATTTACAAATTATTATTACTTATTAATACTTTAATTTAATTTTATAATAGTTATAATAATTATTATTTAAGTCCATGTTTTTGTAATCATCACATTTGTTTATATATTGTGATGTGATTATTATGACTTTATTACTTTTTTCACAAAAAAAAAAGATCGGCGCCAGACCTCAAATAGTGATTTGGTCGTTTATCATTTTTTGTTTTAATTTGAAAAGTCAAGGTAACAATGCTTTAAGGTGTTAAGCTTGTTTTTTAACCAGAAATTTTGTTGTGGCAAAAAATTGAAAAAATTTTGAGTCACTTAGTATAAATCGACAGAAAAAATCTAAAAAACCAAACGTCTTTTTGTCATTTTTTAAGCAATTCAAATAGTCAAATAATAGTTATTTACATAAAAGTCAGGAAAATTTCACATTACTGAAGAAAAGCTAAATTAAAATACGAGGCACTTTGTGCCGAGTATTTTAAAGTTCCGAGTCAAGTAAGAGATTTTACTGACGTGTTTTGTATTAAATTTTTCCGGAAATCGTAAAAAAAGACGAAATTTACAAATTTTAGAATTTTTTTTGACAAGCTCCACAACAGTCAAGTTTGTCAATTTTGTTGGCAACTATAGTTACTAGAATATCTTTTTTATTTTGCGTCTTGTAAAGTTTTTACAGTACTACTCCAGAAAACTCAATTTTCCTGTGCGTAAATAAGCAGGAAAATGTTGTTTCCAAGACGATTTCCGGAAAAATTTATTTATAAAAAAACTATTTTTGTCTTTTTCGTTCTATTGGCAGTAGGCTGTAAGCCTTTTCATTCTGTCTCTGAAAAAAAACAGCGACATGGGTCCAGGTAATCATCTTAAATTTAATTTTGGTTTCTATTATTAAAAGCATTTTACAGCTGCCAAATAATCTTATAGCTTCAGCCTCACACCTTTAACAGTGAGAAGCTTTAGAAAAATCATTGTAAACATTAATTAGTAATAACATAATTCTTAGTTCAAAATGTTTAATGTTTGTTTATGAGAATGAGAATTAAAATTCAATAAATAATGAAATAAATTGAGATAGTTTCTTTAATAAATTTATTTTATAATAAATATTATTGTTGACATATTGATCTAGTTTAAGTAAAACTGTAGAAATATATAAAAACATTGCTTCGAAATATCAAGATAACATCTAAAGATTGCACACAATCTCTCAATATTGTTGTTTGTTCAATTATTGCAAAAAACAATGATAACATACTTACTTAGGTATTTACTTCCTCTCTTACAAACAAGCATATTGCTTCATCTTTTAGAAAAAAAACACAAATTCCAATAATTAGTGTAAACTTTTTTTTTCCCGGTAAACCATATCGTGAGTAATGAGATTACTAGTAGAGTGTAAAATTTGCGGTGCGGTAATGAAAATTCTACCACAAAAAAACTTATCCACGTTCCAAGTGTCTTTACTATTAATTTACAGTTTGTAATTTTAATAAAGTTTCAAGTTGCTTTGGTAAATAGATGCTTATTGCATTATAAACCCAATAGCATTGACCAGAAATAGAGTCTATAAAAACCATTACACTTTATTACGCTTCAGTTAAAATAAAACAAAAAAATGTGTGTCCGCTCTGACGCGCGACTGCAGTTTACACTTTTAGTAGAATTTTAATAAATAAAAATTAAAAAAAAAGTAAATAAGATGATATATTATACATAAACCATTATTACATAAAAATGTATTAAATAAACTAGTCTCTAAATGAAATAAACTAAATGAAATAACGTTATATGGTCGTACTTAAAATTCTGCTTTTATAATTTTTTACTACTTGCCAATGTTTCTCAACCTGTGTCGTTTGTCTGAAGGGTGAAATTTGGGTTTTGGGTAGTCCTATTGACTGTTGCAACAAAAAAATAATCATATAATGTTATTCTATTTGGACTTGTATACTTACATCTACACTAATATTATAAAGAGGAAAGATTTGTATGTTTGTATGTTTGTAATGAATAGGCTCAAAAAGTACTGGGCCGATTTAAAAAATTCTTTCACCAATAGAATGCTACATTCTTCCTATTTAACATAGGCTACATTTCATTTTAAAAAAAATTAGGGATCCTTGGTAAAATTTGAACAATGTAACCGAAGGTGTAGAAAAATGAGTCTTAAAATGTCTTTCGTCGAATGCGCTGCCGAAACTATTAGCGATAGAGCAAAATAATGTACAACAATATTGAAGAACATCATAATGTCTACAAAAGGCTCCGCGGTAGCATATGTCCAACTATTGTAGTTATGTCACTACAACAACTTTTTTTATTTTAAACATTAATGAAAATGCTAACCAAATTCAAACCATGCTATTTATGTGTTTATATTAATCCTTATCCAAATAAATTATTTTATGGTCAAGACCATTTAACTACCTATAAAATAGTTTTTAAATTATTTAAATTGGACTTTCTATTCAAAAGATATTACGAATTAAAAAATTCAAACAGTAAACAAAACCGCCATAGCGCCGTGGCCGTTGTTTGCGATGCAGTCTGAAAAGCGCGCCGGGCATCGCGGCGGGCGGGGTGGAGGGGGCACTGAGGGGGCAATATTTAATAAAATTAGTAAAGTCCTTCTCGGGTATGACGAGACCAGGGAAATAGGTATTCATTTTTATATGGAGGATATTATAGATTCCAGTTCAAATTGAATAGGTACGCATACATAAGATAGGTCAGCTATACAAAATAAAGTAGTGCATCAAATTTACGCTAAGGCGGTACGAAGTTCGCCGGGTCAGCTAGTTACAAATATAGTTAGAAAAATAATTTTTTTTCACTGCTGATATTAAATTACAAAGTAACTTATTAATATTAAATATAGTGATTTTCACTTTTAGATCGTATTTCTCTTTCTTCTTAAATATTTCTACGTTTTGTCGTTTGTGAAAACAACGTTTCAAAGCCAAATATTGATAAATAAAAAGTTATTTATTTAATTAATTGAAACAAATTGTTTTATTGCTTAATTTGTTCTAATTATTTAAATAAACTACTGATTAATTATATTGAGAAGATTTTTAAAATTTTTATTTGTTTACGTGTTTTTTTTTATAATGAGTAAAATGTGTCAATAATCTTTGACAACAAATCGGTTTACATAAAAAAATTTCTGAGGAAGCAAACCTACAGAAAAAAAGTCCTTTTTTTCTTGACGTTAAAAGCACAATAAACATATTTATTTTTTGTTTTTTTTATTTAAATATGATATATGAAAAAAATACTATAATAATTATATAAATTATTTTCAACAAATAGAAAAACCAAAACTCGTTGGCGAAATCGCCTTGTCAAAAATTGTTGTTTGTAAAAGAGATAAATACAAATAAATTAATAAATATAAACAAATACAACGTGTCTCGACAGACGAACAATAAAGTGGCTTTGTTTTACATTTGAAAAATAAAACTTTAAAATTGTTATTAGTATGTACATGTTTTAGTTTAGTACATTAAATTAATTGTATTGTATATTTTTTGTGATATTGGTTCAACTTCTGCAGTGGTACCAGTATCATGTTTTTTTTTATTCTAAAAGTTTAGTTTTTTAAATTGTTTTTTTTGTTCTATGTTTTTTAAGTTACAAACATTAAATTGCTATTAATAATATTTATCGTAGTAGTACATTTTTACATTATGACATTTATTATTCATTTTTAGAATGTCAGACATAAATTTCTTAGTAACTGTTACTAAGTAATTGCAAACATTCCAAAAGTAGATACTAAATTAATGATAATACTAATAGCTAAAATATTTGCATTTAGTCAAAAGAATATTTATTACATAATGATATTAAATTGTGCATTTAATCAAACAAATTATTAATCATTTCTTGAATTTTAATTGTAAAAGTAACATAATGTTTTTTTCTAAATTATTTATAGTAAAAGTGTCACTTTGTGTTAATCAACTAAAACATCAAAAATATAATTGATTTATTATTTTAATATTAAATCAAATTTATTAGATATTAAATTCTTTAAAACAAAGTAAGAAAATTTTCAGTTTTAGTACTACAAAAAAAATGTAAATGAGGCTAATATTTTGCTTTCATCAACTTACTACAAATTTAATTACTTTAGAAGGGGAAAAGTAATTCAGTAAGATTATTCCATGAATTGAGCTTTTAAAATGTACCTTGAAAAAATCATATTAAGATAAAAGTAAAACATGTAACAATAGTATTCAGACTTGTCTTAAAAATTGAAAACAATATTAATAACAAATTATTATTATTATTATTTATTACAATTTAACTTTTAAATTTAGGATTTTAATTCAATAATAATTACAAATGATATTGAGATCAGACATTGCTTTGATTTAATATTATTTTTTGTTCGTGATATTATTGATATTTTTAACACAAAAACTGATAAATATTTGTTGCTTTCAGTGATTATTAGGGACCTATGAAATTAAAAAATGATAAAAATTTTACCATATTATTAAAGTATAACTCTAGAATTTTTAGATTTTGGTATAAAAATCGTTACAGAAATACAAAAAGCTGCATTATTATGTTTATGTCATATTGTTCGAATGTTTTTAAATGTTAAATCTGACAATTTAAATAATATGATAGCATATTAATAAATTTACAAAAACTTCATAAATATTTTTGTTTGTTTTCAAAATGAGCAAAGGCGCTATTTTTTATGCTTTCAAAAATAGTCGAGCTGGCTCTGAAGGTATAGTTGAGAATTTTTGAAGATGATTTAATACATAGAGATTAGTTTACGTAATGCTAATTTGCTAATCATTTTGTATACGTATATTTTGCAAAACAGCAACCTTGAACCACGTACGACAATACACATATTAATTTAAAAAATAAATATTCCATGAACTTGCCGCAATTGCGCAAAGACACACCTACAACATCCAACCTTTGCACAAAAATGCAAAAAAATATTGTAGCAACATTTACAAATTTTGCATCATATCCTAGGATTTTAAAGGTTAATGAGTGCCTCGTACATGAATTAAAGATTCTAAAAAGGAAACATGAGAAAAAAAACTTACCCATTGATTAACAATAATTTTCGCAATTACAGGAAGTTATTTTTTTCAATGCAACAACATTGTCGTTTATTAATTTTTTGCTACATATATTGTTGTTGACATCAAAAACATCACAATAACTGTTATTATTTGTCATTTATAACTATGAAAATGTTACATCATCTCACATTAAGATTCAAGTCAGGAAATTCATTAAATCTAAGCTATATTATTTAACTAAATTATATAGTCCGTATGTCAAAACTCTAAATTAATTACAATTTGTTTTGTGGTGGCTACTCGGTATTTAGTGTAATTAACATTTCGCTACAATAGAACGCATAATTCCCATTGTCATTATTATTCTTAAAAATAAGGAAATAAAATTTAAGTAGAAAAAAAATTTATGATGCTTTGAAAATTGTTGACAAAAAAAAACAAATCTTATTAATGCTCTAGGTCAATAATAGAATATTATTAACCTAGATTATTATAGTAAATAATAGAATATTATTGACTTATATTTTAACCAATGTTAAAATTTGTCAATTTTATCCAAAAAAAAACTTGTTTTTTTAATAGTAGTAGTATTTTATAGACTATGTAAGTTGAACTTATAAAGAGTAATAAAGATTGTAAATGCCAGAAAACGACCGATCCGGCAAAAACCTAATTTATTATGGAAATTTTTACGGAAAATATTTGTGCAATGAATAAGGGTTTAGCTCTAATCAAGCTTCTCAGTTTTTTTCCAGTCACTCGCGTTACGACATTTTATTACGGCGTATTGTGTCCATATCAAAACCTCAATCAATTATAAGGGTGGAAAAATTTCTTGTTTCTTAAAAATAGATCTCAAATTATCTGACCAATCAAGTCTTTCATGCAAGAAAAAGGCAATGATTCGAAACAACGCACTCTGCTGCTAATAAAATACATGTATACTTAGAGGTAAAGATCAATAAGCAATTGAATTGATTGTTGCCCAAATATACACAACTACAAGAAAATGAGAGTTAGGTAAACAGATCAATATCTTTATAAGCAATTGTGTGACTATCAAAGTTCCATAAGTTAATATTTAACGAAAACAAACGGTCAAAAACTTTTTTAGACCAATTGCTTCAAAGTCATTAGAATTATTTTTGAAATTTTTTGGATGTGAAACATCTAAAGCCGTAGGTAAAACTACCGCATTTTTTGGTTCACTCAGTTTGGCTTTGCGTCATCTCACTCGCAACATCAAGCTTGGATACTTAAACCGTTAAGTTATCATCAACCAATTGTCACAGGAGACAACGTTGAATAAAACTATTACTGAGCTACAGATTTAAACAATTAAGATGTTGCAATTAGAAATAAGTTTTCGAATTTTTAATTTTTGTAATGATTATTAAATAAACAGCTTTCATTCTTCTTAATAATAAAACCTAAAACTTTACCAAAAGTTTTTCTTTTTTCTCAAGCTCTTAAACTAGTTAGAAAAAATGTTATAACATCCCAAATAATAAAATAGAAAAAACTAGTTTATAATGTGAAAGCTTACACCATTTTTTCGCTTATAAAAAATGGTAAAATAACATTTTAAGCACAATTTCGCTCGTTTAATAATTGATTGTTTTTGTTTATTTTTATACATCAAACGCTATTTTTCTTCATGTTATAAGCGTTGAAATAAAGTTTAAACTTACAGCTAACTAATATAAACAAAAAACATTAAAATTGATATGAAGATTAGAGAATACATAGGTAAATACATATTATTATAAAAAAAAATTATTATTGGAAAAATTCCAAAATGTTACCTACTTGAACTAAAATAATTTATTCTATTGTAAACTTAACAATATAGAATACTTTAATATCTATAAGCGTACGTAAACTCCTAAACAATAAACAAAAATATGATAAATACAAAAACACTTCAAATATCGGCGTGTTTTTCGGTAATGGGAAAAATTGCACAATGTCATTAAATAATAGGTCAAAGTGCAATTTTCACATTTTCATTAGAAAAGTTTAATAATAAATATTGATATTTACTCACTTCAGGTGAAACATATTCATAAATATCAAATGAAGCTTGTTCTGTTTTCATTTTTTTTTCTTTTGATTAAACACAAACCCACGTCAAGATATGATGTCACGGTGCACCTTGTTTCGACTGGGAAAACTCTTTGAGGAGGTCACATTGACGGGGAAAAACAGCAGGAATTCTCTACCACACCCCCATTCATTGATTTTTTGTTTGACGTCACAGGAGTAAAGGGGAGCGTGACCGCCAAGTTTAGAAGCGTGGGGAAAGGTTTTTGGAGGCTCGTCTATGTTGATAATAATTTTAATAGAATCGATAAAACGAGAAAAGGCCAATATAAAATTTGTTTTTACATTGGAGAAATAAATGACGCCACAGAGCTTGCACAGCAACAAAACCAAAAAAAAAATTATTATTTTTATCTTAAGATTTTTATCAGATAGCATGCCGAAAAGGATTTGATTTATTGAAAAATATTAATAACTAGATTGTGATTGACGTGCGAAATATTTGATTTTAATACCTATTTTATTACAAAATTATCAGATAATGTATATACTGTGTGTCATATAAAATGTACACTTTTATAAATTAGAGTAGTAAAGTTATAACTTAAAGAATTTAATATTGTTTACAAACAAAAAGTCTACAAACCATAACTTAGTAGACTTAATCAAATATTTAGTTTTTTTGACGTCATAACGTTTCTTCATTTGATGAACACAGGCTGCACGCCGGAAAAAACATGACTCATTGTCACCTTCTGCCCAAAACAGCTATAGAGAGGTACAATCGATCGCAAGTATCCAAAACATTAGTATGTTGCTATATAATAAGCTTATTAATGTTTCCAATTTAGTGTTTTTTATAGATATAGAATAAAAGCACTAGTGCCCTTTTAGAGGTGGTTTTAGTTTTTAAATGTTGGTATAGCATAACTGTCATAACTACGTCAAATGTCAATTAATTTTTTTACTGACAGATTATTACTGTTTAAAATACGTATTTATTTTAAATCGACAGTATTTTGAAAAGTGGTTCAAAATGATTGACTTCAAGCAGACTTGCCTGCGTCTCGTTTTCTAGCTTGAGACTTTTGCGCCAAATCAAGTTTTTTAATATAGTATTAAAATTTTTAAACTTATAAACATTTTAATTGATGGGTAGTGTATGTTAAACTCGTAAAAGGTCAAGTTTATTAAAAACCACAAGCCAGAAATAAATTTGCAATAAATTCTTGAGACATTTTCATTTTTCTTTTTATCGTGATTTAATATTAATGAATCTATTTTTACAGTGAAAGTTGTTTTTGTTAATGAGAAATAATTACCATAGACAATATAATGTAATAATAACTTAAATTTCGTAATGATATTACTAAATTTCCTTAAATAAATTCATACAATGAAAACCAAGAAAGTACAGCTTCCATTGACGCTTCTTCTAAAAATAATGTTATATTTTTGTAACGTTGAGTCTTTTGACGTCAACAACTGTTATTAGCATTTGAAGATGCACAAGTTTTAATTTCCGATTTAATCAGTTCAAAGCTAATCAATAATAATTATTTAATTCAATCATTACGAAATAATGTTACAAGTTAAATTATACAACATTTTTTTTTTATAAAAAACACTAGATATCATATCTTGTAAATAAAAGCTAATTCAATCTATAATAGAATATATTTGAATAATTAATATTTAACAAAGCTATTCATCATAATTGTTGACAAAAATTTAATAACATAAATCAAATTATATTTCAATTAAAGAAAATATTTATTTATTTTCTAAATAAAATAAAGCTTTTTTGACTGCATTGGGAAGTTTGAATAAAGCACAAGCCGAAAACCAGTGTATTAATTAATAAAAGAGCATAAAAGCCTTTTACACACGTATGTCATACAATTTTTCACCTGCGGACCAATTAAGCTTCTATTAATAAAAATAACTTTTAGACTTACTTTTGGATTTGTGGGTTTTGTTACAGGAATAGAAAGAGGTTTACACATACATGTTCTTTTCAACCCTGGATGTACTTTTTTTTGATCTTTTCTCATAATTTTTTTATCACAAAAATTCAGACAATGACAAACATTGAAGCGGAAAGGAAAAAAACCTGTCAAATCTGCTAAACTGTCACTATCAGACAAATAATAAAAATAAAATATTAAGGAAAACTCTAGACAATATTCTACACAAAATGTAAGCAAATAAAAATAATAATGACAAAATATTTCAAATAATTGTTTAGAAAGTTAAATAAAGCATTTTAAAAAAATAATAATAAAACATGGAAAATATAAAATATTTTTATTATATAAAAAATTAATGTTAGCTCAATATCTGTAAGTTTAAATGTTTATGTATTATAAAAAACTAGCTGGCCCGGCGAACTTTGTTCCGCCTTAGTTTTGTTATTTTATTTTTTATTTTTATTTTTTTTGGCATTTGTTTTGTTATTATATGTCAGATGCGTTTACGTTTTATATTGTATGTCACGTCACACGGAATGGGATAAAAAATATTCTTTGTTAGGCTACTGGTTCTAAACGACCACTCCACCAATTTTCAGCCAAATCGGTCATAAATAGATATAGATTTTTAAAATAAACGACCCCAAAAACTATAAAAATGATACCCAAATTAATTATTCACATTTATTACCTTTATCACATTCATTTTACAACCCTCTTTAACTTAAATATCATTTTCAAAATCAACGACCTGAAATTCCTCGAAAATACCCATATCGTTTTCTTACATTTTTATCCCTAGAACGCTCTCTTTTCATCCTCCTAAGAGTAATTTTTTAGAAAGCAGGAAACATACCTATTTATTTTTTTTTGAGAACTTAGGCAATTTATGGGAAAAATTATGAAAACGACATCAATCTTTAGACATTTTGCCCTCTTTCCGCCCTATCAAGGAATGATAATATTTTACTTCTAAAATTTCGGATTTAAACATAGATATTATTTTTAAAATAAACGATCTAAAATTTTTGAAAATCATACTAATATGGGTACTTGTCATTTTTTGTTCCTATCCCACCTCTTTTTATCTCTTTGTTAATAAAAAGTATTCAAATCCAGTCATAATTTTCCATACAAACTTTCACCCAAAGTTGTTATATGGGAAGTTGTCTCATGGAAGACGATTAAAGACGGCCACTGACGATCCAAGATCCAACGGTACAGTCGTACTGCGGCGTTGGCGCGTTGGATCGTCAGTGGCCGGCTTTACTGTAAACGTGTTGTGTAAACGCACGGTCCGACTTTGGTTGGTGGTGGGGGAGTGGATCGATTTATTTGGAACGGTAATTTGCCGAGCCTCACCGAACGTTTCCGATATCGCAATTCTAATTTTGATTTAACCCTTCTTTTAGAGGGTGGTTTCTGGAATAAAAAGTATCCTATAGCATTCTCCTGGCTCTAAGCTACCACCTCATTAATTTTCAACCATATCGGTAAAGCCGTTCTTGAGTTATAAGTGGAGTAACTAACAGACTTTCTTTTATATATATAAATATTAGATAATTGTGCTAATAAAAAAAAAAAAAATTAAATACAGTGTGTTTTAAAACTAGAAAAAGACTAACTTAATTTTTTTTTGATTTTGACAGCAAAAACAAATTAATAAGGCGTATTAATTAGCGCTTGACATGGTCTTTAAATTGACAGATTAATTTAAAATAAAAAAAAATAGTTATTTATAAACAATAAAAGCGATTATTAATCAAAGCTGTTTGGCTGTTTAAAGCGCAGTGAGCAACCGCGAATTTTTAATTGTCGAGGTTATTAATCGCCTTTCAATATAAGCGTCGATTCACAATTTTTTCGTTTTTAATTTGAGAACCAAAATTCGCTTTTGTAATGTCAATTGGTGATAGAATTTTTATTTATGCCGGACACAGTTGTCGATAAAAAAGAATTTGTATATTGTAAAAGTGTTGTTAATTTGTGTAATTTTCTAAAAATTTTGCTTGTAAACGTTTTTTGCTTGTGTAAAATGATGAAAGCCACATTTTTGTTAAGTAGAAATAGTAAAATGATACATTTGAGCTACAAATACAAGAATAATGAAATAGGAAAAGAAAATGAAATGAAAAAGGTGTAGCAAAACAGTAGATGTACAAAAAACAAATCGCTTTTGATGGCTTTTATCTTTGAATAGATTTGCATATTATATAAGTAATACGTAAGCAATAAAAAAATTATTGTTAATAAAACAATCAAGATGGTTCTATCTATAGAATAATCAACACAAACAAGCGCGTGTTTTTTTATTAGCTACCAGTAATCAATGAAATAAAAATTTTTGAAAATTAATAATTATCTATTGTTTTTAAATATATAAAATTCTATTATAGTATCATATAATAGGTATAATTCGAAAAAATAATAGTCTTTAATAAAAAATGTTTACCTCATTGGAGACTTCAAATTCTTGAATATTATTTATACTTAATGGGTCCAGTTCCACTCTTCCCAAATTGTTTACAATTTCAAAAATCTGCTTTTGTCTCATTTTGAAACAACGTTGTTCACATCCAGCGCTACAACTAGAACTGTTAATAACACCTTTTAAACGACAGTAAATTAACTTCTTTTTAGATCTTGATTATAAAGCTCCCTCTACTAAAATGTTATTGATAATGATCATGAAAATCTAATTATTTTTAAATGATTTGCCTTGAAAAAATTTATCTTTAGGCATTTAGCATTATTGATCTACCTTTGCCAAGGACAATGCAATTAAATTCATTGCTCAAAAATTGCATATTTAATTAACGCATAAATTTGTAGTACCTACTTCATATTTCTAATTTTGTACCTACTCAAAAAATAGATTTTTTGTTAATTCTGATGAATGGTTTGCTATTGTTATTGCAATAATTGTTACGTGGAAAATTTTATAGTATTCCGTGCAAGACATTGTTTTTCTTGATTTTTACAAAAATCAAATGCACTTTACAAAAACAAACTTCACATTTTCTAGTAATTTATTGCTGCTTGTAAAGTGGGTAAGCAAGCAACAATTACCTTGTTGCTACGTCATTTTACTAACTTCACATTTTCCTGTTTACTCCAACTGTAATATATTATGTGTCTTTCATGAAAGAAAATTTATTTAACTTGTCTATTTTATGTTTAGCTAATAAATAACAACAATTTTCTTGTTGTTTGAAGACAGAAAAGTGCACATAACAAAGTTTTTTAGGAAAAACAAAAGTTTAACTAGATTTTTAATTTTTTTAAATTTTTAGAATAAGTGTTTTTAACTATATTTGTCTCTATTTTTGGTATGTCTTGTAATAAAATCTTATTAAAAATTTCATCTATTGACGGTTTTACCTTTCTTGATAAAAATGTTATTTTAGTAAGAATCTTGAACATCTTCGAATTCCTTAATTTTCAGTCTCCTTAGTAATTCAATCCTTAAAATTTTTTAGATTTTGCTACAGTATTTTCAAGTTAAAGGCGAAGTAGATGTAAACAAGAAAGAGCGCGTGATTGGAGATTATTGGCGTTTCCATTGGTTGAACTACCAGATGATCTAGCCATTGGCGGGCTAGACGGGATATTGTTTACTTCCACTTTGTTTTTATCTTCAAAACAGTATAGACTTATTGCAAATCGTAGCATATATTTTATAACACCTAGCTTTTTAGATTTTAACAAGTATGCGTTGTATTTTATAAATATAAAAATAAAAATGTTCTATAAAAATTATAAAAAATTGTTGTTGGTATTTAGAAAAATATAACATAGAATTACTCGATTTGGTAATCTTAAAAATAACGTTGATAATTTTATCTTTACCAGTTGGAATACTTTTTTGAATTGCTTGAAGAATATAAACTTATATTGCTTACTTTTTTTTTCAAAAAACGGTTATATAGATATAACGTTTATATATATAAATATATATGTATATATTATATATAAAACTTGCTACCTTTTCAGCGTCCATACATATGAAAATTACGGATGATTCAGCGTCCGCAGCCATTCAGCGTCCATATACGGACGCTGAAGATGAAGAATTTACATTTACATAGATAAAATTTTAGAAAAAAAAAATAATAAAAAAAATAAATTAATAAAAATTTAAACAGTAAAAAAAACATAGATAAAAGTACAACAAAAACCAAAATAATAACAGAAAGAAAGTCAATAATAAATCAATAATAAGAAATAGAACAGCAAAAAAAAAACTAATATAAAATGGGGTAAGAATAAAATATAAGTCTTTTAAAAATGGATAAAACAAACAGATGTCAAATATTACTTGACAGAAACATGGTTAGATAAACAGAAAAGAAATTAAAAAGACATAGAATCTAGAAGTGGCAGTGAAAGTTAAGAAGATGTAAAAGATAAATAAGATAAAGATGGTGGTGATCAAACTAGACAAGTGGGAAGAGGAAAAAATGTAATTAAAAAAAAATTAAGGGGAAAATGAGGAAAAACATATTTATAGACAAAAAAAGAAAAATTTAAGATAGTTAATAGCTGAAAAAAAAAGAAAAGGAAAGAATGCTAAAATAAGGTATAAGACAATTTGGGAGAAGAGAAAATGTATGAAGTAGAAGGGAGAATTCGAAAAAATGTTTTAGAAAATAAGAAAGTTAAAAAAAGCATCGATTATAACAATAAGCACACAAAAGAACACGAGAGGTAAAATAGGAGGTAGAAAAATTAGATAAAATACGAGAAAAAACACGGGGAAAAGATGCAGAGGTTAAAAACACAAGAAAACAGATAAAATAAAAGATAAAGCAAAAAAGAGAAAAGATGTAGAAGAAACGAAGGTTCAAAACAATCAAATAAGAAGACTCTCAAAACTAGAAAAGACAAAAAAGAACATAAAAAAGAAGAAAAAATAAAACAAGAGACAAGAGAATAAAACAGTTGAACAAAAAAAAACACAAAAAAACAGAAGACAAAAAGAGAGTAAGAAAGGAATGAAGACAAAAAGGTGGACAGTAAAAGGAGCAGGCAAAAAATAAAAATTGAAAATAATTAAAAAAAGCAAATTAAAGAAAAAAAATAAAAAATACAGAAAAAATAATGTTAAAAAGTAAAATAGAAAAAAGAGTAAAAAAACTAATAAAACCGAAAACAAAATATCTTATTCTTATGTTGTTACGACATGCGCTGTAGCCTGCCTCCCACTTTACCTAGAAAGCACAGGCACCCTGTGTTAAGGGTACCGGTGAAGATATTAGTCGAGAACTATTAGAGTAAGAGTAGGAGTCACCAGCCATCAGAGAAAGTACCTCATGTGGAGGAATTTACTCATCAAGTCATCACACGTTATGTTGTACATTTGTAAATAAACTTATATTATATGGTCCTTCGAGTGTTCTAAAATAAAACCCCAACATATGTCCTTTGTTTGGAACTGCATGTCTTTGTTTTTTGTCTATTTATGTCTTCAACTCTTTTTAAATTATTAATCGTTCTATTTTTTCTTACAATTTACCCTACCATGTTCATTTCTTTTCAATATTATACTTATTGTTTAATTTTTTATATCTGTTAGGTACTAATTAGGAGCATTATTTTTAGTTTAAATTGAAAATTTTCACTTGGCAGCTTTTCAGCGTCCATCCGTCGTGCTATCTTTTTCGCGTTCATAATATACATTCTATAATGCAGCTATTCAGCGTCCAAATGTATATTTTTGTACAGATTGGACCCATTCAGCGTCTG
The DNA here is from genome assembly GCA_947359425.1 of Lagria hirta. Lineage (NCBI taxonomy): Eukaryota > Metazoa > Arthropoda > Insecta > Coleoptera > Tenebrionidae > Lagria > Lagria hirta. Next base: position 18,985,886 of record OX375798.1, on the reverse strand, counting down.
ACAGCGTTGCCGCTATGAACTTTCAGATTGAATCGGCTACAACCAAGACTCTTGCAAGATTTTAAAATTTTGTAAATATGTAGTAACACTTTTGTTTCTTTAGAAATAGATTGCTATTGCAATTTTTTTTATCACATAACAAAATGAATAAAGTCTGTGATAAAATGCAAGAAAAAGTGCATGTATTAATAATATAAACTTAAAAGTTTGAAAAAATTATGGTGTCGTCAGAATACTTAAAGCAGAGAATAAAGCTTTGTTAGATAAACATTTTTGTCAATCTTTTTAAAAAGTTATACGATTGTTAATTAACTAATTTTCATCTAATGTTTGTTCTAATAAGATCGACATAAAAGTTTAAATAATGGATCTATAAATGTTTTGATTGTTAAAGCTCTTTTTATTTACATATTTAACAAGATCATGTGATGATTTAAATTTTGTTTGTCATAATTTATTTTTATAAAAAAAAAATTTTAAAAAATGCATCGAAAAAACTTTAGTAGGTAGTGGGCAGAATTCCTAAGAGAAAAGCATTGAAGACTATACAATACATCAATGGTTCTTATTATAAATTTGTAAATGCGCTTTTAAAAATTTTAATTAGATTTTTTATTGTTTTTAACTAAACGATTGCAATGTATTATTTTACAATGAAAACATTTTATACTCTAAAATTTAGATATTTGATCAAAATAAATAATTCTTCTAATAATAGACGCAAAAGTTATTACTAATGTAGTATTTTAGTTTATTTTTTGCCATTGTTTTCACAACTATAGCAGATAAGTGTCACATTATTAAGAAGAACTTTAAAAAGCAGATCCATATTTTAAAAATATTTTGACGATATTCTATTCCTAATAATGATTATAAAATTTTAAAGATGATAATTAATACTGCTTAAAAATCCAATTACAATAATCTTTGAACAATTAAATAATTTATTAAAAGTTTTTTTTTAATTTTATTGAACATATTATAGCGAATGAAATCATTTCACTTTTATTAAGATACTTAATCACTTAATCAATTGAAGAATATACGGTTTTTAATTTTTTATAGTGTAATTGTTTTAAAAATTGTCATAAACAAATACGTCGCTTTCTTTTAAATTATTGATTTGTAAAAACATAATTCATATTTAATTAAACGTTTATTTAAACAAAATATGTATCTTATTCTTATGTCCTTTGTTTGGAACTGCATGCCTTCGTTTTTTGTCTATTTATGTCTTCAACTCTTTTTAAATTATTAATCGTTCTATTTTTTCTTACAATTTACCCTACCATGTCCATTTCTTTTTAAAATTATTTTTATTGTTTAATTTTTTATATCTGTTAGGTACTATATTACTTCTGTGTATTTGTTCTAAAAGTTTCTATCTACGTTTCGCTGTATACATTAGCACACTCTTTCGTAGACAATCAAGCATCAACATTCTTTCTCTGCAGTCTGTACTACATTTTTTATCTGTATTTATATCATAGATTTTTTTTCCAATTTTTTTTATTTACCAATGTTTCTACCATTCTTATTATCTCGAACTCTATGTATTCCCAAATTTTTGATTTCTCATTCTTGCTACATTTCAAAATACTGCTTTTAGTACATCGTCTTCTTTCTTCTTTTTTAACTGTGTAATTTTTTCTGTTTTTTTAAATTAAGTTTTGGTTTTATTAGTTTTTTTACTCTTTTTTCTATTTTCCTTTTTAACATTATTTTTTCTGTTTTCTCTGATTTTTTTTATCCTTAATTCGCTTTTTTTAATTTATATTCAATTTTTGACTTTCTTACTCTCTTTTGTCTTCTGTTTTTTTGTGTTTTTTTTTTGTTCAACTGTTCTCTCTTGTTTTATTTTTTCTTCTTTTTTATGTTCTTTTTTGTCTTTTCAAGTTTTGAGAGTCTTCTTTTTTGTTGTTTTAAACCTTCTTTTTTTCTACATCTTTTTCTCTTTTCTGCTTTATCTTCTTTTTTTTTCTGTTTTCTTGTTTTTCACCTCTGCATCTTTTCCCTGTGTTTTTTCTCGTACTTTTTCTAATTTTTACCTTTTTTTACCTCCTATCTTACCTCTCGTGTTCTTTTTTGTGCTTATTGTTATATTCAATGCTTTTTTTAACTTTTTTATTTTCTAAAACGTTTTTTCGAATTCTTCCTTCCACTTCATACATTTTCTCTTCTCCCAAATTGTCTTATACCCTATTTTAGCATTCTTTTCTTTTCTTCTTTCTTCTGCTGTTAACTATCTTAAATATTTCTTTTTTCTTCTATAAATATGTTTTTTCTTATTTTTTCCTTAATTTTTTTTAATTACATTTTTTCCTCTTCCCATTTGTCTAATTTGATCAGCACCATCTTTATCTTATTTATCTTTTACATCTTCCTGACTTTCACGCCCACTTCTAGATTCTATGTCTTTTTAATTTCTTTTTTGTTTATCTAACCATGTTTCTGTCAAGTCTATTTGACATCCGTTTGTTTTATCTATTTTTAAAAGAGTTATATTTTATTCTTACCTCATTTTATAATAATTTTTTTTTTGCTGTTTTATTTCTTATTAATGATTTTTTTTTGTTATTATTTTGATTTTTGTTGTACTTTTATCTATGTTTTCTTTATTGTTTAAATTTTTATTTATGATTTTTATTAATTTATTTTTTTATTATTTTTTTTTTTTAAATTTTATTTATGTAAATGTAAATTCTTCATCTTGTTAAATTTTTTTTTTCTTTTTTTCTGTTCTTTTTTGTTTTCTGTATTTTCCGTTTGGTAACTTATTATTTAGCTCTTTTGAAATGAATACTATTACAAATAGAAAACTATAAATAATAATATAATAGAATAAAATTAAAATTCTGCTATGAATTTCTGGCAAAAAAAATCCTAAAAATCAATTAGTTATTGATTATATTTAAAAATTAGAGATAGTTATTGTATAATAACACACAAAATAATAACTTGTTTGAGAAAAAATAGTTAATATTAATTTTCGACAAAAAAAAACAAATTGCTTAACAAAACATGCGTTGTAACACAATTATTTTATTAAAAAACATTTTCTTAAAACTAATATTGTTGACAATTATGAAATTTATAAAAAATCTTATGAGGAAAGTTTGTTTATAACATTTTTTTAAGCAATCAAACTTAGTTAATTAGTGAAAACTTTATTGCTTCGTTAAACATTCTTGTATTTTCATTTTTCAATTAGTTGATGAAAAAATTAAATACTAGAAGTTGCATTTTTTTTCAGATTACTTGAAGAATTATTTTCTCAAGCTAATTTTAAAACTCTACAAAAATACAAGGTTGCCGTGTTAGTGGACGCTGAATAGCTGCAATCTGTTTATGGTTTACTTCAAAACTGAATATACTGTATATTCTGGTAGCGCTGCTAACGAGGAAACCTTGAACTAGATGTGTATATTTTGTATACACTTTGCAGCTTTTCAGCGTCCACCCAATAATTTTTCCAGACAAGAACCGTTCAAGGAAGAAAACTGTTATTGCAAATATAAATAACCAAGCTTTAGTCATTTATGAAAAAAAGATAGTAGATTGTCATAAGACATTGCAGAAAGCAGAAATACATTGAAAACTTTTCAGCGTCCGTATATGGACGCTGAATGGCTGCGGACGCTGAATCATCCGTAATTTTCATATGTATGGACGCTGAAAAGGTAGCAAGTTATATATATATATATATATAAATATATATATATTTATGTATATATATATTATTTTTTTGGAAAAAAATGTTTTTATTTTGGCAATGTCTTTCTGATCTTCTGATCTCTTAATTTACTAAAAATTCTGCAAATAGCGCCTCTACTATTTTTCAAAATTTTCACCAAAGCCTATAAAATATTATAAATGTTTATCTTTTTTGATTAACTGAGCAATCAAAGTTGCTACATCAGCTGAGTTAAGCAGATTCTGTAGCTGCGTTTATCTTTCGGAGGAAGCATTCTAAATACAAAACAATTAAAAACTTAAAGTTATAATTTTGCCCGTTTTGCTGTAAAAACTTTTAGATTTTAATAATATCAAGAAGCTGTAGAGTTACTTGATTTACCAATTAGTTAAAACGTTACAGTTACAACCTCTTATACTCTTTTACTACAAATCAAGTGGACTTAAATCATTCATAATATTGGCTTTACTTTGAGCACTTTTTTAACCAATATTTTCAAGTTTATCACCATAAAAACAACACATTATTAATCTTTTTATCATGTTATAAACCTTGAATATGTTTTTGAACCACACTGTAAAGCTACAGATAAATCTTAATATAATCTTGCAGAGTCTGGCAAGTACAAAGTTTTACAATAAACTATGGTTTGTGGTTATGTGGCTAAAAGTCTTCTTCAAAGTCTTGGAAGATTCAAAAACTTTACTACAAATTCTAGAAGAAGAACTTTTGTTCTATGGTTTATGATTGATAACTGCTAATGTAGATTGTTGGTCGCTGAAACGTCGAGCAAAAAAGTGCAAAACATAACAATACAATATTAAATAATAAACAACATATTTTACTAAATAAATATGGCAACAGTGTAACATTCTATATTTAATCTAAAATTATAAAATTGGGCTATGCTATAAATTGTTTTTTGAGTTATCCGGTACGTGATGCTACAGCTGCTACAAGGGCAGCTCCACGACCACTACCATCCTCGGAGAGCATTAAATTAAACTAAAATAAAATACTGGTAATAAAGTGTGTTTTAAATTTTTGGAATACTTACACTAATGCCAGGATTAACAAGCTGTGCAATAGTCTCCATCATAAGATTATGAAAATGTGGGTGGTATCTATAGACAGATCCATCAATGGCAACAGTCACTTGCGGTTCGTTCATTTTATTTAGCAAAGTCGCTATACCAGCAGAAACCAGATCAGCAGCCCTTTTTGAAACGCATTCGCAGACATATCTCACGTTAATGCAGTCTTGTTCTGTCGGATTAGAAATTCCTAATTCTTCTAAAATCTCTTGAGTTTTAGTCACAGTATCTTGAGGTTGAGCTTCAATTTCGGAAACATACTTTGTATAGAATCGACCACGAGTAAATAACTCATCTGAGCCTTTTCCACCAAATATCAATTCATCTTTTGTAAGTCGTTCTATGGCAAGTCTGGCAATTTCGCCCATGTACATCCCGGATATCATTTTTTCATGCCTAAAACCAATTCATATTTAGATCTTCCAAATTTAGAACAAAAAAGTTTTATATACAGTTGCCTTCCTGGATTTACAGAATTTTTATCAACGTCTTTATCATACTCAGTTCGTACAAATTCAAGAGCACCATCATCTCCAAACGCGCCCCATTCGAGATTAATTATTACATTTCCAGAACCTTTATCAGGCTCGTCAAATAATTCAGCGTTTTTCTGTTTTTCTTGATAACATGCGTTGCTCCCAGTACCTAAAATAATTAAAATTAAAATAAAAATAATAATTTTTGTTAAATTAATGTTAATGCCAAACTTCTTACATTGAAGTCAAAAACTATAACATTACCAGGGAAAAACACTCACGTTAGACTAAAATTGTTAAACATTACAAAAAAAAAAACAAAAATAAAGAGCATAATGTTAATGATTAAAATAAAAACAACACATATTTACTACTAAATCCTTATATAAGGTTTTTGTAAGCCTGAGAATGTTTATTAATTAATTTTAAGAGTTTTTTAAATTTTTTAAAAATTTCAGAGAATTTTTAAGATTTTTTTAATAATTTCAAAAAAATTCAATTCAAATTTTTATATATAATTTTTAAATTTTATTAATACGTTTTAAAATTACTAAAAGTGAAAATAAATTACTATAAACTAACTGGAAAGATATTTGAATGTTTTGAAATAGTTTAAAAAAATTTCAATAAGAAATTTAAATTAATTTCAATAATTTTTGATTTAAAAATTGTTTTAACCTTTTTAAAATAGTGTTCAAGGTTTTTTTAATTTTTTTAAATAAATTTAAGGATTTTTTAAAATTTTTAAAGAATTTTTAGAAATTTTTTAATAATTTAAAAAAAAATTTGATTCAACTTTTTATATATAATTTTTAAAATATAGCAATACGTTTTAAAATTACTAAAAGTGAAAATAAATTACTATAAACTAGTTAGAAAAAATATTTGAATGTTTTGAAATAATTTAAAAAAGGTTTAATAACAAGTTTAAATTGTTCTCAATAATTTTTAAATTAAAATGTTTTGAAAAATTGTTTTAACCTTTTTAAAATAATTTTTAAGGTGGTTTATAGACCATTTTAAAATTTTTTTAGATTTTTTTAAAATTTTCAAAGAATTTTTAAGAATTTTTTAATAATTTAAAAAAAATTTTATTAAATTTTTTACATATAATATTTAAAACTTATTAATACGTTTTATTTATTTTTAAATTTTTTTAATATTTTTAAATAATTTTAAGAATTTTCAAAGAATTTTTAAGAATTTTTTAATAACTTTTAAAAAATTTAATTGAACTTTTTAAATATAATTTTTAAATTTTATTAATACGTTTTAAAATTACTAAAAGTGAAAATAAATTACTATAAACTAGTTAGAAAAAATATTTGAATGTTTTGAAATGGTTAAAAAAATGTTTAATAAGAAATTTAGATTGTTTTCAATAATTTTTGATTTGAAAATTTTTAAACGTCTTTAAAAATTGTTTTAAAGTTTTTAAAATTTTTTTTTAATTTTTTTAAATTTTTTAAATAATTTTAAAAATTTATAGATTTTTTAAAATTTTTTAGAATTTTGAGAAACAACACATACATATTTACTACTAAATCCTTATATAAGGTTTTTGTAAGCCTAAGAATGTTTAGTTTTTCAAAAATACATTTGAAAGATGATAAAATAGCTTTGCCACTTGATATAATGTGCATTATTCTATAAGAACAAAACTGTAACAAAATTGTTTTTCCATGCATTGGGATCTTCTTGAATAAATCAATGTTAAAAACTAGTATTTAGAAAAAACATTTGATCAATATAAGCATTTTGTGTTTTAGAGTAGACGTTTAGAAAAAATCCACATACGGCATTAAAAAATTGAATTGTTCTATAAAATATGCCAAATTTAGCGCAATTTTTTGAAAGCAGTTTTTAGCAGTTATTCGATGTCTTGTTAGTAAAATAAAGCGTTTTTAATTATTTTAGTGATGTGCCCAAAATTAATGCGAAAAGTTTAATCCAGTATTTTTTTTGCAGCCGAGACGTATCATCTGACACAATAGACCAAAATTTTTGCAACTTATTTTGCTAAATAAAAAACAGCATTTAGTAGCTGTAACAATAAAAACAAAAATACTTTCAGTTAGAAATTTTTTGTTTTGAAAATAAATAAAAAACGCTGCTTTCTTTTATTTATAAAGAATACTATATTAATAAAGCTAGCAATATAAAAATTAAATGAACCTACCCACAATGAGCCCAATTTTGCAGTTTGGATTTTTCCATGCACACGACATTAGCGTCCCTGTTGTATCATTTAATATTGCGCAAACCTTAATTTTAATATCCTAGAAAAAAAATCATGCATTATAAATAGAATTATAATTAAATAATAATATATTAAAGAACAAGTTTTATAAGGGTTGATTTGTCGCACAAGTCTATGACACACGTGCGCCAACAGGCCTTTTAAAACGAGTTCTTTCGGCTATTTTTTCGAATTAGCGTCGTGTTTTTTAGTTTTTTTCTAATATTTTAAGCTTTGGGATATTTTTTTGCTAACGTATAACGGCAACAAGCAATTTTTGAGACCTGCTCGAAGTCACTTTGTTTTCTAATTTGTATTTTTGTTTTGTATTTGTATAAATACGTATTTTCTTGTAAGAAAAAAATCTAGAACAATAGTGACATTGACATTTAATCTAATAATTTTTTTGACAATCATGTATACCAACTTTTGCAAACATATCTATAAGAGCACTAGAAGTACTTTTATAGATATCTGAAAAAAAATTTTAAGTTAAAGACTCAAATTCGAAAAATAAAAAAGCAATCTTTCAGTAGTTATCATTTGTTTATAGTATCGCATGCATTATTTTAGCCTCATCTAAAACTCAGCCAATTATGCTATAATAAATTAAAAAAGGCGATATAGTTGCGGTTTAAGAAATAATTACTAAATATAAAACTTATAGCCCAAGAGACTATGACAAAATTCGTGACACAAAATAAAATATTTTTTTTAGTATTTATTACTCATAATATTTTGAAAAGTTTAACAAATTTATAAGTTTTATATAGTTTACCTAATTTTTACAAAATTTGGTAAAAGCTGTCTTTTAAGTAAGTTCTCTTTCATCTACAGATCTTGGTTTTAATAAATTTACTTTAACTTTATTTTAATATAATTAATAAAAGTCAAATGGTTAGATAATTAAAACTAACTAATATATAGACAACTAGATGTTTGTTTATATTGAATTTGGTCATAGTTTTTTCCAGCTGCCTGAAAGCAAAAAATTGCCATAACTCTCTGTAAGCTATTGTTCAAGGATTAAACTTTCATGCATTGTTGCTTCGATAAATATTAAATTTTGATTAACTCACCAACTATAACGCCGATTCGACAATTAGAGTTTTGCCAAGCACAGGACATAAATGTTCCTGTTGAGTCGTTTAAAATTGCCATTATGTTTATATTTAAATCCTGAAAGATGTTCCGATTTTTTTCAAATAGATTTTAGCTAATCGGTTATTTAACTAATATAAAAAAAGCGGCACATTATTAAAGTTAAATAACCGATTTGGTAATCAAAAAGCAGTCATTAAACTGAAAAAATACAAAGCAAAATATATTTATAATTGTGTATACTATAGTAGGCTCAAAAGACTTCCTGAAGCGATAGTGTTTTTTAGCACTGTTTAATTACCTATACAAACAAGCAATAGAACGTTGGATATACGTAAACAGTACTCGACTGCGTGCTGTTGCATTGGCCACTCGGTCAATATAGGTAAGCGACTATTAAACGAGTTATTACCATTAAACAAATCATAGTGATTGAAAATAGAAAATTTGTCGCATACCAGTTAGATATCAGCGTTTTAGAATTTGACATTTTTGTAAAAATATTTGGATAAATACTTCTTTCTCACTGAAAAATTTGAAATAAAACCACTGTTGTCTTTTTGTCTATAACACTAGATCAAACAGTTTAACATTTAACTCTAACAAAATAAGAATTATAGTATTTGTTTATTTATATTTATCTTTTTCTGACACAACAACGTACACGATCGGGATAGCAAACTTATATGCTTTGCCTTGTATTTTCGGTCAACTTTGCAAAATCTATTTAACTATAAACAAGCAATTTATACGTACCCCACGTCGTGCAATAGCGTCTTTTAACAATTGGACTACATCGTTTCCTACACAATTTGAACAATTGAATCCTTTAGTCCATCTTTCTAAGACTCCTCTAGTTAAGCCCTTTTGTTGACAAGGAAAACTAAATGTAAACCCCAAAGATAAGGTTTCTGACATGATTTGCTCCGCTTTCATAAATTCAGCCAAAGACTCAGCAATATGATCGAATAATTGCTCACCAGATCCTAACATAATAAATTGTGGCACTGCAAAAATTTTGGACTTCATTTCAAAATGATCTTTGCTCAATTCTATTAGTAGAACTCTGAAATTAGTGCCACCTAGATCTAAAGCAAGAAATTTTCCTTTTTCTGAAAACAAAATGCACAAATTAGATAAAATAAGAAAAAACAATTGAATTATACCGGTGCCATTTGGAAGATCTTGCACGTAAGTTACAAAACATTTTACTATAGATGATGGATGGGTTTCTTTTTTCAGACCTTTTTCGACGTCGGTAAGGAATTTTTCAGAAATTTCTTTTAGAGTTGGAATATCTAAAATTAGCTCTTTGCATCTTGCTCGTAACTGGAACCAAATTTTCAGTATTTATTGCTCAAGTTTTTAATATTAAAAAAAAAATTTTTTTTTAAATTCACCATATTGTAATTAAAAATAAAATACTTTATGCTAAAAATTAAGAATTTAAAAAATTGTCTTATCAATAAGTGCTTTATAGATTCTCGTTTTTGAAGACACCTTGTATATCTTCATCTGACACATCTTCTTATCTTTTTCTATCTTATGGAAACCTGTTTCATAAATTTTTTTTTATTTTTTTATTTACTTCTTAAAAAGCTATAAATTTTTTAAGAAAATTACAGTTTTTTCAATTAAATTGGCATTATTGTGTTAAAAATGGAAGATTGAAATCTTTTTTTTATTTCAAAATTTTTGTAATTAATTTTGTAAAAATACAACAGAATTTTAGATAATAAGAAAACCATTAAGTTCTTAAGCTTTGCCAATTTTTGTTTGGTATTATTTTTTGGTTTATAATTATTTTTTATCAATTTTGCAATAATTACCGCCCATCCCAAAGTAGAATATATATTTTTTTAATATTAAAAAAAAGTTTTACCTAAATAAAAAATTATATTGTCTATAGATTGGTCTTGTTTTAGAGGTCACTTCGTATATGACCTCGTATATTACACGCCAAATTGACAACATTTTACCTTTTTCTATTTCATGAAACAAGTTTTATATATATTTTAAATTTTCAATTTATCTCAAAAAATTAAAAAAGTTAATAATTTTTTTTAAAATTACAGTTTTTTTATCAAATTAGCATAATTTTGTCACAAATGAAAACATTTTTATTTCAAGATGTATAAATACAACAAACAATTGAATAAGAAAACTATCAATTGTTTAAGCTCTGCCATTTTGATTTTTATTATTTTTTAGTTACTACAAAATTTTAATCAATTTTCTAATTATCACTGCCAATCTCAGAGTAGAGCAACTGTATTTTCATATTAAAAAAAGTTTTACATAAATAACATTTTTGTAATTAGATATACATATTGTGTTTTTTCATTGAATTAAGTTACACTTTCCTAATAGTTTAGGGTATTTAGTTAACTCAATAAATTTAATAAGACAAACTAATGTCGAATTAATAGTTTAATAAATCCACTAATGAACACTAATAGACTTTATTTATACGACGAAATTAACACTTATTATTCTTATTCTAAAACAATTAATATAAACGATGAAAAGGAATTAATATTGTGAATGTCAAGAAAATGGAACGATTTGAATACCGGTATGGCATCAACGGTAAGGACGGAATATCGGTTTGATAATTTTTCCGGAACGATCTTATCTCGACTGGTTAATGATTTCAACTGATGATCTACAGTAGTCTACACTTGTACTTTTGGTTCAAAAACCCGAAGGGCACAAGTGTTGCTATGCAGTTTTACCAAAACTCCGCAAACCGGGGAAAAACCCTTTAAAAAGGTACTATTCGGCCAGCTTGGTTGTATAAAGAGAGGCAAAACCTTCGGAGACAGAAGGGAAAAAACTATAAAATGGGTATTTCCAAACTGGCGTCAAAGGGACGGACAGTAACTAAATACCGTTATGAATAAATTGCAAACCACGAGATCGTTCAATATTATTGACAATATTACAATTTTCAAAAGAATTAACATTTTACTTAATATTATGAAACATATTGTTTATAGATTTCTCTCGTTTTAGAGGTCACCTTGTATATGAATCATTCCACGCCAAATTGACAACTTTTTACCTTTTTCTATTTTATGTAAACAGTTTTATATATTTTTTTAAACTTTCAATTTATCTCAAAAAAAGTTAGAAATTTTTTAAAAGAATTAGTGTTTTTTTAATCAAATTGGCATAATTTTGTCACAATTCAAAACATTTTTTTTTCAAGATGTATAAATACCTACAACAAACAATTGAATAGGAAAACTATCAATTGTTTAAGCTTTGCCATTTTGTTTTTTATTATTTTTTGGGTACTTAAAATTTTTTTATCAATTTTTCAATTATCACCATCAATCCCAGAGCAAAGCAATTTCTTTTTAATATTAAAAAAAGTTTTACATAAATAACATTTTTGTTATTACATATATTGTTTTATTGTTTAGAGATTTCTCTAGTTTTAGAGGTCACTTTGTATATAGATCATTCCACGCCAAATTGACATCATTTTACCTTTTTCTATCTCATGAAAACAGTTTTATAATTTTTAATTTATCTCTAAAAAGTTATAAATATTTATAAAAAATTACAGATTTTTAAATCAAATTGGCATAATTTTATCACAAATCAAAACTTTTTTTTTTAAGATGTATAAATACAACAAACAATTGAATAGGACAACTATCAATTGCTTAAGCTATGCCATTTTGTTTTTTATTATTTTTTCGTTACTTAAAAATTTTAATCAATTTTTCAATTATCACCGCCAATCCCAGAACAAAACAACTTTTTTTTAATACACCTTGTATATGGATCATTCCACGTTACATTTTACCTTTTTCCATCTCATGAAAACAGTTTTATAATTTTTTTTAAATTTTCAATAAATCTTAAAAAAAATAAAAATTTTTGAAAAAAAATTACAGTTTTTTTAATCAAATTGACATAATTTCGTCACAAATTAAAAATTTTTTTTTTTTTAAGAAATATAAATACAACAAACAATTGAATAGGAAAACTATATTTTCTTTAAGCTTCGCCATTTTGTTTTTTATTATTTTTTGGTTACTTTGAAGTTTTAATCAATTCCAGAGCAAAGCATCTTTTTTTTAATATTAAAAAAAGTTTTACATAAATAACATTTTTGTTATAACATATATTATTTATAGATTTCTCTGGTTTTAGAAGTCACTTTGTATATAGATCATTCCACGCCACATTTTACCTTTTTCTATCTCATGAAAATAGTTTTATAATTTTTTTAAAATTTTCAATATATCTCAAAAAAAGTTATAAATTTTTTCAAAAAATTACTGTTTTTTAAATCAGATTAGCATAATTTTGTCACAAATTAAAACATTTTTTTTTCAAGAGGTATAAACACAACAAACAATTGAATAATAGGAAAACTATTGCCATTTTGTTTTTCATTATTTTTTGGTTACTTATTATCACCGCCAATCCCAAAGTGGAGCAACTTTTTTTTATTATTAAAATAAGTTTTACGTAAATAACATTTTTGTTATTATATTGGTAAACATTTCAAGGCAAAATTTATTAGCAATAAATATTCAGTAATATTCACTAATAATCGCTAATAAGCCCAAAACACGTAATAAATTCTACAGAATATAGATTACCTAATATTTTGTGATTTCTAATATACAATAATTAATTACTTCTAAACTAAAATAGTTTTCAAAAATTAAATAATTTTCCATATTTAGCGACTTAATGATCCTGATTCATGTAAAAATATGGCTTGCATTGTTCTTCAAAAACAATCAAATAATAAATGTTTTACAATTACAACCCAAATTGCTTTTACATAATACTTTTAAACTATTCCCTAATAATGGTTCATAAAGATTAGAGGAGACATTCCTAAATAATCATTATTTTGCAACAAAAAATGTTGTAATATGTATTATTATAAACAAAAACATTTCTATAACAACAATCAATTTTGCGATCTATTTATCTGAATTCACAATCATTATTAAATTTATTTTCAATCAATCATCATCAATAATATTCGAGATAATGTGTGGGTATTTAATAATATTTAGAAGTTTTATCCATCAATGGTTAATCTCCTTGTCAACATGTAGGTTTATGACCAAGTGTATATAAAAAATTTACGTTATTATTTCATTCAATCATAAACTTAGATTAGATTAAATTTAATCATAAAAATCAGCAGTAATCTTAATTTCTAGGAAAAAAAAAGAAAAAACAAAATTAAAAAGTGCTTTTTGATAAAATAATTAACTTTTAAAAGATAAATCATTATTTATGTGGCAAGAAACATGCTACACCAGACAAACTTATGACACGACATAATATTTGAACAGAAAAGAATAATTTAGCGTGTTTTTTTACTATTTAACTTCAGCCGGGCGGAAAATAGTCTATTACCGGCCTCATATGCGACCGCAAAGAAGACCATTCTCGCCCGCCGGCAAAAAACGAGATGCTTGCAAAACGTTATAATTATTGTTCACTTTATATATATGTTAGCTTAATCATTTTACAAGAGACTGCTTATGTTGAAAATTCTGCCATAAAAATTCATTCTGCTTTTATAAAAGCCTGTTTTTAAATTTAAAAATAAATCGCTCAATTAAGGAAAAAATTATGTGATATAGCGCAAAAATCGTTTACATTGCGTGCTTATTATGTAAACTACTAAAAACAAAGCAAACTCATTGATATCGATGAAATAATTTGAGAGAAAAAGTTTGTGGCTGATTGGACAACCAAGTTCTCACATTAGCGCCTTGCATACCTATGATATGCAGTATGATTTATTTAATTTGTTGTTTTTTCTAGTTGGTGTCCAAAACAGCGATTATTATCTCACTTCACTACTGAAGTGACATTTCAACCTATAAATCGATTACTCTCCACTGTTCAAAACCATCAAAAACCTGGTATACAACATTCTTCTTTCTGACTTTAACATTCCAAGCCTAAACCTATTTAACTTCATAACTGGTCAAAGTATCAGTAATACTATGTTTTGTCTTTTAAATATGATGCTTTTAATATTAATAATAAAATGTACATTTCAACTGTGTTCTGAGACTTTGCAAAAGTTTTTGATTGGGTGTCAATCATAACATCTGTACAAAAAACTGTAGATCTATGGCATTCATGGCACTTTTCTGAATTGGTTTCAATCATATCTGTGTAACCGACAACAAATTGGGAGCAAATCACAAATAATTTACTGTGGATGTACCTCAAAGTTCAGTATTAAGTCTAATTTGTTTTTCTCTTGTTTATCAATGACATTGCAAAGCTAAAACTTAAAAAAAAATATCTTTTTTTTGCTGACAACACGAGGTCTAATTTTTAGTCTAATAATCTGCTGAATTTAAATTCTTGGTGTAATTCTAATTTTCTATGACTATAAAACTGTATAAACTCTTAGGTTTGTACAGTTATACAAACCCTGTATATAAGCTGTAGCTCTACTCTTGATGTGTAGTTTAACTTGACAGATTTTTTTTGTTTTTGAAAGTATTATTGCCGATAATAATATCGTACGTTTCTCTGTATAAACTAATCAAATATTAAACGAATTTATCTATACTATATTGTCAAAAACATTGTGAAAAAATTTGTTGACGCAATCAAACCATTATTATTATTAAGTTTTTTCAAAAAGTGCTAATTAAGTCTTAATTGCTGTTGAGTATCTAAGAACATTATTTGTTTGACTAATAGACAAATTGGAAAATGTAGAAAATCAGATTTAAAATATTGATATAAACAGGAAATTTAAATTTTTTATAATGATAAGAATAATTGTGTTATCACAACTATTTTCCAAAACATTTAAATGTCAGACACAACACATTTTATTTGTTGCTCTGGTAAACACTTCTAAAATTTGAATAACGTAATATTAAGCCCTCTAAACATTTTGATAAAAAAACAAATTTTAGATTTATTTTGAATCTTAAGAAATTTTTTAAAAACAAAATAAAATTTTGAATAAATTAGTATTAAGTTCTTAAACATTTCAATAAAAAAAACAAATTTTAAAACTATTTAAAAACAAAATTAAATGATTAATAAATAATTATAAATGTGGGTATTACATAAATAAAAGTTTTAATAAAAAAATTTAAATTTGGGTTTGTTTCACAAACTAGCGTTCTGATAGGCCAATTCCAAATTTGAAAATTATGAAAAATACTAGCCAAGTGTGTCATCTTTATCAATATTTATTTTTTTGAGCTATAAATATTGTTTTCGGCATCACTTGTGTACAAAGTGTCTAATTAATTATGTAACTAAAGACATACCTGACGAGCCACGCCAACTTTTTGATTGTATGACCTCACATGACAATACATATTATTTTTATTATTTATTTTTTTTAAACAATAAACAGAGTTTGATAATTATGATCAAATTTTGTAAACAAGTTAAATATTATTTGCAAAATTATATATTTAAACGCACTCGTGATGTAATTATACGAAAATAACTTATAGTGAACGTTACTTAACAATAATAATTAATAATTAAAAAAGAATGGTAAACTTACTGCAAGACTAGCCTTTTTGGTCGCCATTTGTTGTTAAACTAAATATAAACCACGTAGTATTTGCACGATAATCAAACATGAAATAATCTTGGAAAATGAATATCAGTATCAGTATTTATAGTTTAGGGTCGCGTATGTTCACCTTCTAAGTAATGATTGTAAACTGATTAGGCTTAGTTAAGATTATAAACTCCACTATCTCGAAATTAATATAAAGCTGCTAATACCACAAAGTCAAATTGACTCCGTGTTGTCAAAAATAAATGCGCTTCCTAAAAATAACAATCCGACATTTTTTTCCTTCACCAACATCTCGCTCAAATCACCTCATCCATAAGGAACAAATGCAATAATTATAATATATTAAAAATATATTAATAAACACGCCTAATTATTTATAATTTCATTACGTAAGAGTGTCACACACAACATGGGACAATTATGACAAGAGGCGCAAGAAATGCGCCTCTTGTCAAACACAATTAGAACAATTAGTCATTTTTACCAAAAAATAATCAACAATCAGGGGAAAATGTTTGTAAAGACAGTGTAAATTAGAATCGTTGTAAAAAATTAAAATTTTTTTCTGAAAGTTACATTATTCTTATTAGAATATACCACGTGTTTTCCGTAAAAATATAAGCCAAATATTACGAAATATAAGATCTTTTTGTAATACCGACACGCGAAATTTAATTTCTCATTGAAAACAATTTCCAGAGTTTTTATTTTTTTTATTTCATAAAAATAAATAATAATTATTAAATGAACAATCATAATTCGAAAAAAAAAGTTATATTTTATTTTTGTTTTAAGCCATATTTTGTTGTTGTCGTAATCTGTTCCTTTCTGCATATTACTTGTACAAAATAATTTAGATGTTTTACATCTGCTGGGCGTCTTGTGACGGCTCACTTTTTTTTTGATCAATTTATAGACAAATTTTTATTACGTTCTTGCAATAAAATGTTTACCGATTTGTCGAGAAAAATAAATGTCTTACACAATTATCACACTTGCACAAGTGAGATAATTATAAGAAAAATAAGCCAAGTACCTAATAAACTGTCATTAGTTTTTTAATTTAAAAGACAAAAAAAAAATTTTTGACAAATGGCTACATCAAAACCTTTTTTAGCAGTATGTGGTCAATGTGTGTACTTTTTTCACAAATTTGATCATAAACGACTATAAAAACATTTAAAAAAATTGTTTTTTATTAAATTATACTATTTTATTCGTTTTTTGTAATTTTTTACAGCTTTCTGTGCCGTTTTTTCACTTGTCTCAGCTTCTTAGCAAAAAGTAATTTGACAAAGACAAAAAGAAGAAAAAAAAAGAGCAAAATCAATTTGTTTGATTGAAGGCTAATTATCTGAAAAACCTGCCAATCATTGATCCTTAAATTGACGTAATTTCAATCTTTTGTTTATTATTTTTCTAAGAAAAACTCCATATTTGATTTAAGTACAGTTTTATTAATCAAAAAATTTTTTAATCAAAATTAATCTAATTTTTAAGTGAAATAAACAAAATAAAAGCGTATTGACAATAATACAATAAAGGTTTGATTTTTTTCGCAGAAATGTTTTGAGACTAACACCTAATCAATTGAGAAATTATTAATTAACTCTTATCACAAATGAAACTGATATCAATTGAAAACACATTTTATATAGTAAATTCCATTTAATTTATAATTTAGATGCTTAGATTCTTAGATATAAGTTTTGATATTATCTACAAAAACATGAATATTGTGTATTTTTTCCTTAACATTAAATCGAATCAATTATTACGAGTTTACACAAGTATAAAACTAAATTTTAGATTAAAATTGAATTTTTTAACACAAATAATCACTAAAACCAAAGCTTAGCTTTGTAACGGCTTAGCTTTTTATAAATTCTGTGTCAAATTGCAATACAGATGTACTCAGCTAAGACCCCATAACAATTTCTTGCACTTATATGCCAAATATCTTAGCCGTAGAGCAAAATAAATTGTAAAATTTTTCTCGGCAAATATGGAAAATTTTGAATTTGGAAAACCTTTTTATATTATATTATTAAATATAGTAGTAGCACAATAAAATAAACTATTATAGGTAATTATAGGTCAGAAGAAGACGGTTGGCAGCTGGTAGCAGCTTAGACAGATGAGGAATTGACCTTGCTGTACCGTAATCGTTTCATAATAAAGCTAAAATATCAACAAAAAAAAATACATGGGGTCTTAGCTGAGTGAGCCGATTATATATCATCATGACATGTACTAAGTTGGTGTCAGTGTAAGCTGTAAGTCTATTGGCGGTATTATAAAACTTGCTTTTTTGTATAACTTGCTGCGCACACAGGTTTGCTTTCGCGTGCTTTTTTTTCTCTTTTGTAAAATAGAGTAGGTAAATAATTATTATTTTTTTAATATCTATTATTTGTTGATTTATGTTTTTATAAGAAAAAAAATTATGGATCAATAACTTTTATTGGTTGGCAATGCTGATTTTTAAAACTTGTCAAAAACTTCTACCAAACGTCACATTTTTAAATTTAAAAACTTTATTAGATTGCAAATTAAACATGTTTTAATAAATTGGCTTTTAAATACACCAAAAATTTGTTTATTGATAACACAATTTTAGTATAATTTTTTTAAGAAACAAATAAAAATATAACAACAGATTTACAAAGCGTTTTCTAAATTAAAAAAAAAAAAACTTTCTTATTTGTGACAGCAATATTTTATAATTTTTAAATTATTGTCATTATATAACTTCAAATAATACATTTTCACAACAAAAAAAATATTATAAATTAAGCAAAAAATACAGTGCCAAGACTGAGTAAGTTGGTAGTGCATATTGTCAGTTGTCAATTGTCTTTAAATGTCACAAAGTAAAGCGACGAAGAGTAAAAACATTTTTGACATTTTGCTTTTAATTTTTGTGTGTCATAGTAAATAAATGTTAAATAAAACAAAGCTACGTTTTACTTGCTTTTTTAAATTTTATTAGCATCATTTGTTGAATTGGTTTGCTTCAAATGACTCTATTAGGAGTTGAAACTAGTAACTTTTTACATGTACAATTTGTGTTGGTAGTTATAGAAATCTGTCAATAGTTGTTGACAGTTTTCAGTTGACACAATCTGTGGCATAGTCTGTGGTCACTTTTGACATAAGAAAATCCAAAACAAACCATGTTCAGACAATTTTTTATTTAATAATTTAAACTCTTTCCTCAACGTAATTATTTTTTTTTTGATAATAATTGTCTTTTGTAACGGAATTATTGTTTATAGATGCTTAACCGACAACAACAAATCGACGAAGCTAAGAAAAGTAAGGAAATTCTGATGGAAATGTCTAAATTATTAGGAATAGGATTAGATGAAGAGCTCCTCTCGATTTGCATACAATTAATAGAAACTGGAATGAATCCAGAAGTTGTTGCAAACCTTGTGAGGAGTCTACAACAAGAAGCTGATCGATTAACAACAAACACAAATCCGCTTAATTAAGAAATGAAAATATTTTTAATATAAATGTTACAATTCCTCTTTAAATTTTTTGTTTTTATACACTTTCCCCTCGATTGTAACACTTTCGCAACGCTCTTGATCAGTGAGGAATTCTTTCGCGGTCCAGGCCTGTGAGCCATCTTTGAAGAGAAAAATGGCTCGATTATCATCAACTAAATATCGCTCCGCTTGAATATGGCTATTCCAGAGGCTTGTTTGCCAGATTTTTGTTACTTCCTCAGTTTCTTCCCTCGATGGATTGCCATTAACACTAACAAAAGTCATTAAGGTGCGCCCCTTTTTTGTTGCCTCAAGCAAACCCTGAGGGTCTTCAGGATTTAAGGCAGTCATATCGATGGGAGGCATGGGGCGCAAATGTTCCGGTAATTCATCATCTTCTAAAGGCTCTTCGTCTTCCTTTAATGCAACTGATTAAATGCCGCTAACGGCTAGAAATTCACACTTACTTCCCATTGATCCAGCAATCTTTCCATATCTGCATCATTATAATCTCTAATGTCTTTTTTTGCCCAATCTGGTTTCTCTTTATTTTCATATTTTTTACTTACATTCATATGAAATATGCTTAACAATACAATAAAAATATATAATTTATTCATAATAAATAAAAAAAATAATTAATGATCAAAAACGTGTTTTTTTTTTGTTTAAGTTAAAAAAAATATTATTAACACAGAGTAGAGAGCAGAAAGTGCGTCAATAATGATAACAATTTAATAACAGTGATAAGAATTTCTAGCTTTTGACAGCCTAAAAATCATGTTTTAGACAGCTGTCAGTAACAGTTTGACATTATTCTCAAGTCAGCAACTTGACAACTTCAAATAATTCAATGTTGCTGAGATGATATTTTGTTAACATATCACAACGCTGCACAATTCTGTAGTGTTTTTTTGTTTGTTTTGTTGGCTTTTGCCATTTTTGGCTCGTATTAGCGCCATTTCTTTATTTTAAATCTGACATATTTTATAATGGTTTCAATTGCAAAGAAGTTAGGTTATGTAAATAATAAATATTTTTTTACAAATTTCACTAAAATATTTACAAAAAACATTCATGTAACGTGTAGTAAGTTAAAATTAAAAATATGTGTTTTTATTTACTATATTGTTTGCAGGAATGAGACATGGTGAATATGAGTTCCAGGATCCCAAATCTCCCGATGAGGTGTATGTAAAACAAGACTATATAGTGTGTAATTGCAATAATTCTGGTTTTAGAGTTAATATAACATTTATTACAAAAAGTGGAAAACGTGTCCCCGCGAAAGGAAAAGTAGGTGATAATGTCCTTTACTTGGCTCACAGATATAAAATTCCGATGGAAGGCGCTTGTGAGGCTTCTTTAGCTTGCACTACATGCCATATTTACGTTAAAAGCGACCATAGCTTACCGGAGGCTGATGAAAAAGAGGAAGATCTGTTAGATATGGCCCCGTTCCTAAAGGAAAATTCAAGGTTAGGTTGTCAAATTATCTTAACCAAAGAGTTAGAAGGACTCGAATTAGAGCTTCCTCGAGCGACTAGGAATTTCTATGTCGATGGTCATACACCGACACCACATTAGGAATGTGATCAATACAAAGCGAATCATACTCTGTATATATTTTATTAGAAAAGTATAAAATTTCAATTATTTATCTTTATTCGCCTTTTTTGCGGCAGTTTTCTTCTTTTGAACCGGGCGGTGCAATAGTTTTATAGCTAACAATACAACAGCCCCAAATATTGTTAAGCCAATGGTTATCTTAAAGAGCATATTATTCTGATGTAATCCGTCAACCACTTTTTCCACAAACTCGTCACTGAAATTAATGATATCTATTATTTATTACTTTATTTTGACCCAGAGACAATACAGATTTAAAGCTGTATGTAAATTTTAAGAAAAGTGATCACGGGAGTGCTTTAATAGAAATGGGAAAGACTATACTAGATTGTTGGTAGCTCATTATAGTCTTATTTACTTTTTAATCAACCAAAAGACACATCTAATCTATAATATCTTTACTCCTACAAGTAAATGGCAAACCTGTGTTTGTGTTGGGTATGAATCTAAATCACAAACTGCAGGAGAATATACTTACAATGGAGTTTTGGGAAGAGGAATTCTTTCTGGTTTCATGTTTTTATACCAATCTTGCGCAAATGAAACAAAAGAGGCAACATCGTACTTTTGAATTTGATATCTGTACAGTTTCCCTTGTCTAAACCTAAAATAAATAAAAATTATAACTTGAAATTTGATAATAATTTAGCTTACAGTATAAACGATGGAACTTGATTGATTTGAAATCTAGCTGCTGTTGACGCCCCATCTGTAGCTTTATTAATGCGTGCAATATTCATTCGACTTTTTAAACTGGCTCCAACTGCCTCCCAACGAGCCACTAAACGCATACAATCGACACAATCAGGTGCGTAACTTGAAATAAATTAAACACTTTTTTTTCTTTCTAAGACTTCTCTGTCGTAACTTACAACATAACAAACCAATCCCCAGTTGTGGCACCTGTAGCTGCTTGAGTTAAATGCTCAAAAGTTTCATCGGTCAGTTCTTTAACATTTGGCTTTTGGTTATTTAGGAAAGTATGAACAATTAAATCTTCCGACGGCTCTCCTGAAATGTCACATTTGTATAAAATGAAGATTTGTAGATTATCGAAGCTTTCAGACCAGCATTTTTTAAGTAAAATGGAGACAATAATTATTGTAAAAAATCAAATAACTTTTTATAAACCCCAAACTTCTACCTATACACACCATTAAACAGAAGCGGTATTCCATGTCGGAAAAATACCAATATTGGTTCTTTCGTGGGACTGTAGAGCCGAGTCAACTGACTGTTAAATACCTTAACAATAGGGGCCTTTAATGAGCTAGCAAGCTCCTCTTCGGCATTAGACAAGCCAGATTCAAAACTATTACAAACTTCACAGTTCTTTGCAGCTAGAATTAAAATATAAATAATTAATGTTTGGCGAAAATTTTTATTCTAGTTTGTGGCTCATACTTACTAAACAAAACAATAACATATGTTTCACTCCTTATTAAATCCATAACATCATCATCTTGGACTGTTTTTAATGCATTACAGCCCGCAATAAATAGAAAAATAAAACTCCAAAAATGCATAGTAATGAATACAATCGGTTCTGCAAACAAATTATTAAGCAGTTTGGCCGGCTTTTCTGTAGTATATAGAGCAAAATAATATATTATAATCACTGATTCAATAAAATTTCAGACTATCATAAAATAAGATTAAGTAATAATCAATTCCAAAGTAATTTCGAGTATTATTAACAATTACGTAGCTTTACATAAATATATTTCTAGAAATAAGAAATAAGCACTTTACACAAATTTAAAAAAAAAGCTAGGTTAGATCCACGTCTTAAATTTTAATATGACAATGACAGCTTTCGATTTAATGACATCTGTCAAAAAAATATGACAACAAAGACTCCGTTCAGCAGAGAACAACGACGCGCTGATACACATTGCCAACACACACTCTCAATATGTATGTCAGCTCCATGATGTCAACAATAATAAATTATTAGTTTATTTTGTGTCACAACATTTTTATTTTACATAAATTATTGTAAAATAAGTGTTAATATAAGCGACCTAACTTAAGCTTTTGACATGGTTCCGATAATTTCAGCTTTTTATTAAAATTTTATAATTTTTAATCTAATCTAATTTATAGCCACCTATCATCAAATATTTCTAATATAAGACTAAAGTAATTTGTTGTTGACATGCATGTATATATTTGTAATTATTATTAATGTATTCTAAAATAAATAAAACAAAAAATACATTGGCAATAATGCAACTTGTCAATTGCTAATAGTCTTAACTTAGGTTTAGGTTATATCAACAAGTAAAGCTTAGAAAATAAAGACGTAGTAGCACAAAAGCGTTTAATCTTTTTTTTTATGTTTGCTTTGAATTTAAAAATGTCTTAAGATTTGCCAACGATTTTACTAAAAAAAGAATGCGTTAATGCCGTTAATTCATTGCCAACGTAAGAAAATATATTTTAGTCATTAGAAGTCGCTCGCTCGCTCGGTATTATTGAGTTTAAGTTTGGTCTATGGTTTAGCTTGATTGAATTGAGGTTAGAAAAGAGAAGAACACGTGAAACTGACGTTTATGTTTTTTTGACAGAGAACAAGTTTATTATTTATTTATTAGAGGCCCCCAATTTGAAAATGGATATTTTTAAAGTATGTAGTTTGCAACTAATTCTATTTATCAATTTTCCTTTATTTCCCCTCTCATTCAATGTGCTTTTATCATAATTATCATATTTTTTTTAAAGCAAAATAATAAGAAGAAAAAGCAAAATATTCTAAAAGGCAAAGTGGAAAAGCGCACGAAAAAGAAAAAAAATGGTTCTAGAAGCGTTTCGGTTTCAATGAACACTCCGTTAAAACACCAATCACTAACTATTAAACGGAACAACAGTCATAAAAAGAAATCTAAAATGAAACCTATTCAAGAGGAGGCATTAAACGACGACTCTCTTAAACTATCTTCTAAGCAGCGGAAAGTATTGCAATTGAAGGAAAAATTAAGTGTAGCTCTAAATAGTAACCCGACAGAGGAAAAGCCCAAGAAGAAAAAAGTGATGCCTTCCCTCCGGGAAAGAATGATGGCTAAATTGCAATCGGCAAGATTTAGATATCTCAATGAACAGATTTATTCAAATGATAGTCGCAATGCTCAAGATATGTTTAAAACTGATCCAGATGCGTTTAAAGCTTATCATGAGGGATACCGGCAACAAGTCCAAAAATGGCCAATGAACCCTTTGGATGTAATTATACAAAGTGTTCAAAAAATGTAAGTATGAATACATAAGACAAACCGTATGAAGTGTAGAGATGAAAAATAAGTGACTTGATAAGGTTGAAGGTGTAAGATTATATGTCAGCAGTAAAATTATCCCAATAATGCAGTTAAGATGGTTGTAAACCATTTACCTGACCTTGTACCACCGTATTTTGTCAGAGACAGAATTAAAAATATAAATTCAAAATAAATAATTCCTTATAACATGATTTATGGTCGAGCTTTACAGCCTACTGTCAATGCCACAAAAAAAGACTTTAGACACTCGTGTTAGAATACGTCTTTCTAAACTCATGTAATAATATACTATTGTATAACTGAATTAGAAAAACACTTTTAGGCCCAAAACACATGTTATTGCGGATCTTGGATGCGGAGAAGCAAAATTAGCCGCAACAGTCAAGCAAAAGGTTCATTCTTTCGATCTAGTGGCTACCAATGATAAAGTTGTAGCCTGTGATATGTCGCACGTTCCATTAGAAGCCGATAGCGTGAATGTCGTCGTTTTTTGTTTGTCTCTTATGGGCACTAATCTTAAGGATTACTTCAGGGAAGCTAACAGAATACTTAAAAAAGAGTAAGAATTTTGTATTATATGCTATAATTATTCATTAGGGCACCACATGTACAGGGTCGTTTGTAAAAACGTTCTACTTCCATATACTGGATTTTTTTGCAGGGTCTTTTCGGGACGATTTATATAATATAAATTTCAGTACAACGCTCGTTCACAGTTTTCTTTTTTTTAATTACAGCGGTGTGTTGAAAATAGCTGAAGTGGAAAGCCGTTTTGAAGATGTGAAAGGATTCCTTGAAGGATTGCGCCGGTTCAACTTCAAAAATATCTCGAAAGATCTTTCCCATAATCTCTTTTACTTTTTGGATTTCAAAAAAGAGACGAATATTAAAAATAAGAAAAAACTACCCGAAATATATTTGTCACCGTGTATTTATAAAAAAAGATAATAACAACTTTTAAATCTGAATAAATAACAAAAGAAATAAATTAACTAAATATTGTTTGATTCACTGAAGCCTTTGCCTCAACTCCTTCCAAGACATCTTCTGCGTCTTCTCGTAGGTTTTCAACTTTCTCTAACAGTATCATCTGAAAAAGTTTCAAATTTATACAGTAATCATACCCTTTCAAAAGCTATAAGGTAATACAGAACCGCCAAAATTTGTAATTTGTTTAAAAGACCAATTCAGCTAAGCCTTAAATAACAAATAATAATACTTTCCTGTTGTAAGTGTCCAAAATAAGGCTTAATAATTAATTAACCTACCTTAGCAGCAGCAATCATTTGATTCGCAACTCGTCGTGGTAAATGTTCAATTGATTCCACCAGTTCTTCTGCATTCGCAGCAGCAACACTGCGAATTGTTTTATATCCAGCATTAAATAGCTGCCGAGCCCGACTCTGAAAATTATACATATAAAGTATCTTATACAAAGAGAAAAAAGCAGAAAAGTGAAAAAAATTATATTAAAATTTTGAACATACAGTTAGTGAAGCAATAAACATTGCACAAAAAGTATAATATCTATAGTATTTTCGGGATAAAGGCAAAGTGGAGGTAAACAATGTCACGTGCTCAAGCCAGCCAATCAACGCACTTTCTCTGCTAGATCATGTTATGGTTCAGCCAATAGAAACGCCAATGATCTCTACTCACGTGATCAACATGCGGCTCTTCTTGTTTACCCACTTCGCCTTTAATTTGAAGATACTATATATATTTTGACGTTTCTTACTTGTTTCACTGAAGGTAATTCCATTAAAGGCATCAATTCTCTCACACAACAATGGGAAAGTCTTTGCGACATTCCTTGAAAAAGATGAGCAAAAGTCCAAAATTCGTCAAGTGTTTCGCAAAAATTGACCACGTTTGATGCAAATGATGCAGCACTTGTCATCAAATGTTGAACAATACCACGATTTACCTAAAATGTTCCAATATTTAATCTTATAGACTCATAATCGCGCTTAAATGTACTTGAAATTTATTGGAAACCTCAAACACTGATCCACCATTCCATAAATCATATAATAGTAACGCTAAGAAAAATCGATTTAAAACACGTTCTGGCACAGTCTAAAAAGAAAAAAAATTCAGAAGATAAAAACCTATTTTCCCCAAAGGAAAAAAGTCCGTTGACAATAAAGTGAAAATGACGAGAATGTAGTGTTAATAATCCTATGAAATGCAAAATCCTACCATTTTTTCTTTTGGAAAATTTACAAATCCTGTCATTACCTTAATTTTTTTATTAGAAATCATTTTGGAGGCTACTGCTTCATCAATACCCAAGACAACTGCTGTTTGGCGCTCATTAGTTCCCAATTGGCAATACTGAAAGAAAAGAAAAACAATCTTTAAGATTGCAAAACGATGTCTCCCAACTAAAAATAATATAACTACCGAGTGACTATAAATAAATAAAGTGAAAAATAAAATGGCAGCACTGAGTAAGTTGGTAGATTGCAAACCGTCAGTTGTCAATCCTCTTTATTTAGGTTATGTCAAGTAAAGCAACTTCTAACTTACAATATTGTAGTAATCTGTCTTGTTTGGACGGATTTGATCAGCCACATCGTATGGTGTAACAAGATACAACAAATGTAAACAATCCAATAGCACTAAACTTTTTTGTGCTTGATAGAGATCATCATTTAACATATGAGCTTTCGACAACTCAAAACCACCTAAAAAGTACTGTGTATTGCAAATGAGGTTGGAAACGTCAAACAATTATTCATTAATATAACACAATTGAAACTAATGTGCTTTCAGAAAAAAACGTAACTTAAGCAAGCCATGTAATTGCATGTTGTTAGAGCCACAGTCAAAAGTCTAGTTTAACAGTGAGAGATATAAATTCTTATTCTCTTTTATTTTTTGTCCGTTGCTCTGTTGCAAAACTCATTTTTAGCCTCGTCGATTGTAAACTGCATATTTACGTCTTGTCAACTTCTACTTCTATGGTAACTTGACTTTCTTACATGCAGAGCTTCCATCTGTCACTTTGACTTACTGGCGTGTTGTAAAGTATCATGAAAATTATCTGCTTTTAGAGATCTCCAAAAACAGTGTTGCTTAGTCATAAATATAGTTTGTTTATACCAAGACAATTTACCTCACTTAATAAGGCCTATAGATTTCAAAAATAAAGACAATTTAATATTTTTGGTGCAAATTTTAGGCGCTGTCGGCGCCATCTTCTGGTGTGGTACTTAGCTAGCCATCGATCAAACTCTAAACCACACTAATTGCACTTGAGCTGTCAACCTCAAATCAATTCAAATTTCGGAGTTTTTAAAACAGACAAAATTGAGTCCTAGGCTAAAACGTTGAATACATTATTCGTGCGTTAATCATTTTACAGCCCGCGGTGTTATTAAAGCACTCCGAAAGCGTCGTGCTTCAAAATTAAAACCTTGCGCTGTAAAATGAAGCTTACCGCATTAATAACGTAAATAACTATTTAAGTGAAAAGCTATCAAGATTTTAACTTTCAACTTGGATGTTTTAGGTGGCTAAAGAAACGGTTATGACAACAAATGAATTCCATAATTTCCATGGCTTGCGTAAATTATGTTTTTTTTTAAAGAAGATATAGTTTGAATACTGCAAATATAATTCTACTAAATATAGAAACTGAATCTATTGGTATTACTGTTAAAAAAGCTGGCCGAATTATAATTTAAATTTATAAACAGATACCTAAAACACAGTAAATAAATATGAAATACCACTAACCTTTAATCGCAGCACAACCCAACTTGCTAATCACAAATTTGGTGTCATTCTTCAGAGTAATTTTTCGTTTTTTTAAGTTTGTATCAATCTCCGTAGAATCGTTTGTAGAATTGAGCATCTAAAAGTTTAAAAAGCTCTTTATATCAATGTATATACAGCGTTTCTATTCATGATTCAAAGGACGCAGTTGGCTGTGAATTTTGAAAATACCGCTTTGTTAAAATGAAACCTATAATTTGACAGCTCGTCGTCTGATACGTGTCCTTGAACAATCTATGTATTAAGAGTACACAAAGTAAAAGAGGCGGCACACTTCCTACTGCGTCCTTTGAATGATTTATAAAAACCTGTTATCTGTTGGTAAATGAGTTAATAATGTCAATATGTTAAAAAATAATCATGCTACCTGAACTTAGTAATACCGAGGGACAATAATTAAATGAAGCAAAAATTACAGTCGCAAGACTGAGTAGGTTGGTAGTGCAACCTGTCAGTTGTCAATCGTCTTTATTTAGGTTATGATGTCACAAAGTAAAGAGATTTGTTAAAATTTTTGTGTTATATCTCATGATAACAATGTTGTCAATCCAAGAATTCAAATATCTCACCAAAGTAAGAAATTAATTTTTAATCATTAAAAGTCACCCGGTATTATGTTGATACTTTATATTAATGAATTGAAGCTGACTAGAAGGTATAATTCACAGATGACACGAAAAAACAAAATTTTAGAAGTTCACTAGTTGTCTATCTGGAAATACTTGCGTGAATTCCCTTGCTATGGAATTTTAAATGTATGTTCATTTTTTGATTAGTTCATACGCAGAAACGAACGATATTTGACGTTTATAAAATCGTAGTAAATAACCTACTAGACTTACATTGTAAATTTTGCCTTTCTCTGTTTCAAATGAACAGCGTGAAATAGACTTGGCAAGTTCGTTTTAGTAAAGATATTACGGTACGGCACCAGTACAGAAAGCAAATCAGCAAATCTCAAACAAAAAACGTCGAGTTTTGTAAAACTTGCTATTTTTTTAAATTTTACTTTTTAATTTATTTTTTGCTCTGTTACTTACTATATGACTCCCATAGCAATCAAAAATTACTCAATGATACGATTACATTAGGGTGGAAACGTTCATGTATAATAGTCCCCGTGAAATAACGTTATTTGGCCATACTTAAGACTCTGCTTTTATCTCTCAACCTGTGCCGTTTGTCTGAAAGGTAAAAGCTGGAGATTTCTAGTGTCTTGGGTAGGTCCATTACAGGAGCGATTAGCTTTTGCGATCATATGACGTTATTCCATTTAGGCTACGATACTTTACATAAATTCTTTGAATACTATTTACATATTTGTCAGCATTTATCTATATCAAGTTTTATATTAGTTTATAGTTAAATCCCGGATCTTTTGCTAAAAATAAGTTACGTAATAAACGAAATTATCACTATTTTATCATTTTCCAAAAACCATTAGCTTATTGACCTTATATTAAAAGAAACAAACATTAATATTCAGTCGATTAAAAACTTCAAATAAAATGAATAAACTTTTGTGTCCGATCACAATTCTAATTCTATTATTAGTTATTCAAGCAAAGTGCTTAAATTTGAGTTCAAACAGTAAACTTCTGTCGGCATCACTATATGCACAAATTGTAAAAAATGACAATAAAAATGTATGCTTCAGTCCACTATCGGCCGAAATAGCCTTAGCCGTGCTGTATGCTGGCGCAAGAGGTGAGACAGCTACAGAAATTAGAAAAGTACTTCAGTTCCCAGATTCTCAAAATCATACTGAACAGGCTTTTAAAAACTTCTTTAATAGCATCACTTCAACAGAAGATTTTTCTCTTCATACCGCTAATAAAGTATATTTTGAGGAATATCTACCGGTGAACATTGCTTTTGCAAGAGTAACCAGAAATGCATTTAAAGCAGATATAGAAAATATAGATTTTAGTAATGTTACAAAAGCTGCCCAAACGATAAATCAATGGGTAGAAGCTCAAACAAGGCATAAAATCCAAAACCTTGTCGACCCAAACAGTTTAAAACCCAATACAGTAGCATTATTGATAAATGCTCTATATTTGAAAGCTAAATGGGAACATGAATTCGACAAAAGCGAAACAATCAAAGTAAAATTCTACAAACCCAATGATGAAATAGTAGAAGTAGATGGAATGCGTTTTTTCCTAAATGACAAGTCTTTTAAATATTCTGAAAATCAAGCAATAGATGCAAAAATATTAGAATTTCCTTTCAAAAATCAACCTTCAGGTGACTCAATGGTCATAATCTTACCTAATAATAAAACTGGTCTTGAAACAATTGAAAAAAATTTTGATGTGGCTTTAACAGCCCAATTGAAAGAAGAAATTGTTGAAGTAATGCTACCAAAATTTAAAGTAGAAACTCAACTAGATATAAAAAAAATTCTACAAACTGTAAGTACAAAATTTTTCACTACTAATAAAAAAAATTCTATTGATGTATAAGATTGACGAGTGCAAAACTTAATTTCTGGACCCTGGTTAACAATATGGTCAATTATATTTCATTACTGACCGAGGGTAATAAAACTTTCATTATTGCTCCAAGACAAAGATTTCTAACTTGCCTATCATTGTCGATTCTGCCAATGTCATTAGTGTCAGTTTCGTTGTTTTGAAAATATGCGTTTCGAATCATTATATTATAATGTCACGAATTGAATTGTCTTTGTCAGATATTTTAACTTAATTAGTCATAGAAAAAAACCTTTGAAGGATGCGAAAAAATATTAGAAAGTATCAAATTCATTTTAACTTGAACATGTTGCGTTATTATTAGAACTCTTCAGCAAGTCACAACATATCACTAAAATCAACCAATCAACAACTTAATGATTGTTTTTATATTTGGCTTAATTGAGTAGAAATTAAGTTTAAAAAAAGTTTTAATCATGTTTAGCTTGGAATACATAAAGCCTTCATAAATGGAGAGGCAGATCTTAGTGGAATAATTGGAAAAAAAGGAGATATTTATATAGATAATGCCATTCAAAAAACATACGTAAACATTGACGAAGGAGGTGTAGAAGCTGCTGCTGCAACACTTATTGGTAATTGTATAAATATACCGTGCGTTCATAATAAAAGTAACTACTGCTGCTTAATTTATCTCCGATAATACACAACATGCCTGTATCTGTGTATGAACTAATCAAAAAATGAACATACGTTCAAAATTGATATGAACGCACGTTATTAATGTACTATGTTCTAGTTAACATTGTTTTAGGTGTTTTTCCGCCTTCTCTACCTCCACCAGCAACAAAATCTTTCATTGTGGACCACCCATTTATATTTTATATTCAAGTCAAAAATGTAATTGTTTTTATGGGAAAAATTGTTGATCCTTCTGTGTAAAACTATTACTATCTGCTGTATTTGAACAATAAATAAACTCATAAGAATTTGTGAATCTCTCACTTAGTGAAAAACATATAATATAGCAACTTTCGGTGCATTTTCAGGAAACTGCTGCAAATTTAACTGTCAATAGTGTCAGCGTCAATAAATTGTTTAGGTTTACATAACCTCACACAACCACCGGAATCTCTAAAGACTCGCAATAGTGGAGAAAAATGTAACATCAGTTGCCATGGAAATCGAGCTTTGCGCTCTAAACGACACAGGATTTGCACGCCGTTAAAGAAAAATCTTGTTTGACAAACAAAAGTGAGGTTGGGATAAATTGACACGTCTAGCTGACCGCTTTTTCATAAAATTGTGCTGTATAAACGGGACATTGCTCTAACCAATAGAAAAGGAGTACTTTAAATGCAATTCCGAAGATGCCCGATTCGTCTTGCCAATAGTCGAAGAATATAGTATAGTTCTAAGTAAATTACACCCAGTTGACCCACCCCATTTTTGTGTCTAAACAACTTATTAAAGATAAATTTAAAAAAAATTATCAAAAATGACCTATTTCACTGTAAAGTCAAATCTAATCAAGTCTAAAATACAATTTAATTGAACTAATTGACTTAAAATAAAATAAGAACAAACAACGTCTTCATAACAATGATAATATTTAACTTTCACCTAGTTGATATTGAAATTTAAAATCTAAATTTGTTATTACTAAGCAAAAATAAATTACAAACAAAATAAAAAAGACAACATGGGTCCATGTAGAATGCCATTTCTGGCTGACTTATCATTTTAAAAATTAAACAAAAACAGTTTTCAATATTTACACTTAGATAGACTGAATAGCCGAGCACAACTACAATAGCAATCCTAATATTAAACAGCTGACAGCTTACTATAGATGTCTATAGATAACTATAGACATCTGAAGACCGCCGAATTTAAAAAAATCTATAAAAACAAGGCAACTCTTAACAGAAATAACGGTTCTCTTTTGAGCTACCTGGCTAGACTAATAAGAGAAAAACCCCACAAAAATCGGTTAAAATCAAGCTTTAAAACCTCCTACTCTCAAACATCAAAATAACACTTCAGTTTTATTTATTGATAACCACATGATAGTCGAAAAATTTCTCAATCTATATATATAAAAGAAAGTCGTGTTTGTTACAACACTTATAACTCGAGAACGGCTGGACCGATTGCCATGGTTTTTGATTTGTTGGATTTGTTTCCGTCCCGAATAGCAGAATACATCTTAAAAACAATGAAAACTCGATATGTGTAATGAATACTTAATCATTTCAATAGATGCTGATTTGTTTATTACATGTCAAACATTTGTTGTCCAATCCTGTCAAATAGTGTAACAACTATTTTTTTTTGGAGCTTATGGCCTGGTTGCTGAGACCTTTAAGCCACAACTTTATTTTTTTCTGAAGACATTATGTGTGCGTTCAGAAATTTATTTCTTGTAAAATGTCTACAAAGTTCAGGTACTGTTATATTTGTTTTTAATTCCCGAAAATAATACCTAAGATTTATTCTACAGTAAAAACATAAAATCATCGGAAAGGAACGGAATTTAGGGAATAAAAAATCAGTTGGTAAAGGTTATAAGATTAAGGAAAATAAATCTACAGGTTAACAAAAGTGTAAATGTCTTTTTATAGGTTGTCTATGATTTTTCTTGATAAACTATTCATACGTAGTGGTTATATACTCTTTGAGCTATTGTCTATGTCTCGAAAGTTCAGGCACTGTTATTATATTTGGTGGTTTTATGCGAGTGCACATTTTAATAACAATGCCGCGTCCTAGAAGATCTAATCTTTCCCAGCGAAGCCGTAATGCAATTAGGCAACGGAATATCGCAAGTCAATTATCTGCGAGAAATTGCACGCGTCGATACTTGAAGGAAAATTTAAAGATGAGGAAGTTCTTATTCCAAGGATTCCGATGATCCCAACGGATATGCCCGTTGAGTTTAAACAAATTCAATTCCCGATTCGTCTTGCCTTCGCCATGACGATCAACAAATCACAGGACCAATCCTTGACTATTTGTGGCCTCAATCTAGAAAATGCATGTTTTTCTCATGCTCAATTGTACGTCGCATGCTCACGTGTTGGCAAATCATCCGCTTTATTTGTTCTTGCGCCTGACCAAAAAACAAAGAATGTCGTTTACCACAAAGTGCTTGAATGAAAATCCTGAATTAATAAATTAATTCGAGTTTCATTTTTTTTTCCCAGTCTGCACAACATAGTTTTCAATCATTTTTTTCTGACATGAGTTTGAAGTCCTTAATTATTATTTTTTATTTTTTTTAATTTTTATTCTCATTCTGTATGTATGTTTTCATCATCATTCATCATAATAAAATACTTTTTTGTTTCTATCTATATAAATATATTATTTTGTATCATTGTTTTACGTTCATCAAAGCCTAAATAAGTTCAGCTAAAAAGTAACACGACATTCATTGACTGTTAGGCGGTACGAAGTTCGCCGGGTCAGGTAGTATATGATAAAAAAAAACTTTTAGACAAGTGATAAAACTGTATTAATTGTAGAAAAGAGACAAAGATAGTCTTACGTTTTTCTTTCTCTAGAACTGATAAAAGACTTAAAAAATATGATAAAAAATGCTTTATTTGTTTATATAATAATTCGGAAAATATCTTTCATTAGTAACTATTGGGTGACTTTTAAGATATTTGAATTTTTTAGTTGGCAATGTAACACATGACACAAAAAGTCAAAACTTCAAAAAGTCAACTTTCCGTTGTTTTACTTTTTGACATAACCTAAATAAAAACGATTGACAACTGACAGGTCGCACTACCAACTTGCCATTATATTTTTTGCTTCATTCATTTATAGTCACTCGGTAGATTTGAGACAAATCCATCAATAAACGCGCCGTTTGTCTCAAAAATTCTGAATATTTTATGCAAAATAGCTTAAAATATGCGATTACAATATAAATGAATCATTAGTTGCCCCTTTTTTGTGTTTATTAAACTTTATTCTATCATGCTTTACATAATTTGAAACTAAATACCCAATTTCCGAAAACATGTTTTTTTTTTTTAAATTGATAAATATATTACATAATAATGACTATCCTAATATGCTATCATTATCAATAGTCATTAGCTTATTGACCCCTCTTTAAAATATTATAAAAATCAGATTTCAAGTCATAATTGCCCCAGTCACTTTGTAACTTTAAAGAAAAATGGTGAATTTTTGGGGAAAGGTGATAATCTTGGCACTAACCGTTTTCCAAGCCAAATCGCTAGATCTTACTACAAGTAATAGACTTTTTTCCGCATCACTATATGAACAAGTTGTAAAAAATGAAGATAAAAACATCTGCTTCAGTCCATTCTCAGCAGAAATTGCCTTAGCCTTACTCAATGTTGGAACAAGAGGTGAAACAGGTGAAGAAATTAGAAAAGTCCTTCACTTGCCAAATTCTACAAGTGAAATTGAAGAGGCTTTCGAAAATTTTCTTTATAGCATTAATTCAACAGAAGAGCTTTCACTTCAT
Organism: Lagria hirta; assembly: GCA_947359425.1. Lineage (NCBI taxonomy): Eukaryota > Metazoa > Arthropoda > Insecta > Coleoptera > Tenebrionidae > Lagria > Lagria hirta. Next base: position 18,950,586 of record OX375798.1, on the reverse strand, counting down.
ACTGCCAACAAAGTATATATTAAACAAAATTTACCACTGAAAACGGCTTTTAGAAGAACCGCCCAAAAAGCGTTCAAAGCCGATATAGACAATATAAATTTTGGTGACCAAACAAAAGCTGCTGAAACAATCAATAAATGGGTAGAAACTCAAACAAGGAACAAAATTCAAAATCTTATTGATCCACAAAGTTTAAGGAATGACACAATAGCAATATTAATTAATGCTTTATATTTAAAAGCACGGTGGCAACATGAATTTGCTAAAAGCGTAACAAAAAAAGTGAAATTTTACAAAAGCAGTACCGAAGTGGTAGAAGTAGACGGCATGGGTTTCTTCCTAAATCGAAAATCCTTCAAATATGGCGAAAATGATGAAATTGACGCAAAAATATTGGAATTTAGCTTCGATACTCGATCTGAAGGTGACGGATTAACAGTAATCTTACCCAATGAAAAAAATGGTATTAGAAAAATTGAGCAAAAACTTGATGCGGCTTTAGCAACGGAATTAAAAAGGAATCTTGTTGAAGTAATGTTACCCAAATTTAAAGTAGAAACACAGCTGGACTTAAAAAGTATTTTACAAAATGTAAGTTTTTACCGTAAGCATTTTTTCCACCTTTCATGCAATTAGTTTAGCTAATCACAAATTACAATTCTATAGTAGGAATGTTTGAGATATACCCGGCAGTAAATTTTATTGAACCAGGCAACTTTTATTAATAAAACGCGTTTTATTATAGTTAAAACTAACCAAGTAGTTGAGTACTACCCTGCATAAACGATTGTCTTCTTTAATTTAAGACTGTGGTATCGGATGTCAAACTTTTTGAGAGATTAGCGCAATAAAATTTACTCAAACGTTTTTACAATACTACATAAAATCAAGAAAAGATTTCAATAAATTTTTTTTTAGCTTGGAATAAATAAAGCGTTCACAGATGGACAAGCAGACTTAAGTGGCATTTTTGGAGAAAGAGGTGACTTTTACATAGATGAAGCCATTCAAAAATCCTTTGTTAATGTTGATGAAGAAGGAGTAGAAGCTGCCGCCGCAACATACTTCCGTAATTCTATGAAATATTTAATCATAATATACAAATGCTATTTGTTTTTTTTTTCAGGCGGTGTCCCAACTTCTTTACCCCCACCTCCAAGAAAAACTTTCATTGTAGATCGTCCGTTTATATTTTACATTAAAGTCAAAAATATAATTCTCTTTGCTGGCAAGATTGTCGATCCATCTGCCTAAATCAATACAAAGATGTTCATACTAAAATATGTAATAGATACACATAAAGTCTACAAACTGCTGTTTTATTTAAACTAAAAAATTCTTCTAATATTTTTGATGATATATAACACCGGCAGCATCCACAAAAAACTATGACTCCCGCCTGAACCAAGCGTGTAAGCACGAAACAAGCAATAGAGAGGCACGATCGGCTGCAAGTATCCAAAACATTGGATTCATATGTGCACAACAGCCAGTATGTGCCACCGTTTTTCACCGACGTACAAATTCTTCCTGGCGGCGATTTTAACACAAACGGGAAAAATGATAACCATTACAAATGCGTACCAGATGTTAATAAGTCAAGAACCATTTTTTTATTAGATCTGACCTGAGAAAAACTTCATATTCTATCGATTTATATGAGATTACACAAGAAGCATTAGCTTTCAAATATAGAAAGGTATAGCAAAATCGATTCACCACATAAAAAGTTTGAGTGTTATAAGTGTTACATATAAAAAATAAGTAAATCTCTTCCTTTTCTTTAAATTTTCGGTTAAAAAATGTACAGAAAAAAAAATTACCAAATAAAAACTTACCAACGAATCGTTCATTTTGACAGTAACATCACAATTCACATTATTTTCCGGCTTTGCCAAACTTGCCTCTTGTATTGCGCCAAGTTTAAATAATGCCACAATAGCTGTATCCGTCAATTTCTTCAAATCCACCTCTAAACGACTATTTTGAAATGACAGTAATGTAGATTTTGCAACGTCAAACAGCTTTAATCTTGTATTAGCAATACCAAGTCCTATACAGCTAAGTAATAAGTGCCTAAAAAACATTTGTACAGACAAAAAAACCTTTTTTGCACTAAGATTATATATTACCGAAAACCAATACCATCACCATTATGCATACTTGATAATGCCTGATCCATAGGCGCCGTTAATAAATTTTGTACTTTTGGTAAATCGGCTTTTGTACACATTAAAATACTATCGCCCGTCTCCCCAAGACCAGCCCTTCCTGCTCGACCCACCATTTGTTTATATTTTGAAAGTGTAATAAAGCTTATGCCCACATAAGGTTGACGTAGAATAACCTGAGAAGCCATTTTTGTAAATCTATTTATTTATTAATATATAATAAAACGTTAATATAATAATGCTTATTGCACACTGTACAGCGTTGCATAAAAATAACATAATTACTTTTTTATTAATTGTTTCATTTTATCGCCTTTTTATATTATGTTAAATTATTTTTTTTTATAAATATGAGTGATAATTTGTAAACAGTGTAACAAAGCAGTTTTTAGGTGAAACTTTTATAGCCGCAGATCAGCCTACTGCATTCCGTAGCAACGCATACCATGGTGCACTCGGTTTGGCTTGGCATCATGTCGCTCGCGACACCAAACGACCGAGTTTGGTTACTTCAGTCGTTCAGTTATCATCGACCAATTGTCACAGTAATACCGTCATACGCAACATTGAAAATAATTATTACTAAGTCGCTGATTAAAACAACTAAGTTGTTGCAATCAAAATTTTTAATTTTTGCATTTAATGAAAACAAATGATTATTAAATAAATAGTCATTATTTTCAGGAAAACATTAGTAATCCCTTGTACAACATAATTTCAAAGTTTCACATCACCAGGCGTTAAGTTTTTTTAAATAAAAATAATGTTCAATATTATACGTTAAAATAAAAAAACTCTTACTCGTCTTGCCGGTAAATTAACTCCAGCTGCAAGAGTTGAAGTACAACATATTACAGAAAGAATTCCATTTCTAAATGCTTCTTCTATAAATTTACGTTCTTCATTCAGCAAACCTTAAAAGCCACCAATTAGAAAAAATTTTGAGTTTGTATTGTCAAACACTAGAAATTATAAAACTAATTAAAAAAAAAAGTTATGGTCAAGGACCTTAATTGATAACAAGATAATGCCACTTGAGCACAATTGTTTTTACAGCTTCTTCATATTAGTCAAAAGTTTAACAAAACGTTCCTGTAACCGAACATACACGATTAAAAAAACTTATACTACAATACACTAAAATCAAAATCAATAGTGCCGGTAATAGAATTATTTAGAATAACATCTGTTATCTGATAATAATAAATCACTTTTAAGCTCACCTGAATGATGATATGCAATTCCGTATTTGATGGACAAGTTAAGTATTTCACAAAGTAAACCCGATTCATCACGAAGAGCATTTCGCAAATCAACTTTTTCTTCTGCTTTGTGGTCTATGATATCTTGCCTAAAAACGCAATAGTAGTTTATATAACAAACGCCAAAAACATGCATAGCATAACTCATAATATGAGTTCGGAAGCCAAAAACTGCATGTGAGTAAGCTATCCTAAGCACTTCGGCGAGAGTTTGATACAATATTTTTTGTGCTGCTTTTCAATAAATAACCTTATTTACTCCGTGTTTTTCAGTACTACCAACATGTAGTGAGTGACTGATAAATAACAACTACCTTATAGAGTAATTGATTTCCTCAGACTAGCTTATTTTTTAACCTCATTCGATTTTTTGCAGAGATTGCAGTCATTGAGCAAAAAACGTTCCTTTCAGTTATGACAGCACAAAAAATGTTTTATGATCCTCTCACTAAGTAATGACTTCTATAAAGGATTTATTTATAAAACGTTGTAATCGGTACCTGTTTTTAAACACTTTGCACAGCAAAGATGCAACATTTTCACAATTTTTCTTCGTTGGACAAAAAACAAGACATGAATCCTGTGGAATTACTTCTTGAACTAATACACCAATGCTGTCAGGATCTAGTGTAGATTGTGAACTCTACATCAATCATTATTATTTAACAATTTGGCGTTATATTCGAAAGTACATACCTTGGCCGAGCCCACAGTTCTTACCATCTGCAGCAAATGCTCATTATTTCTTCCATAATTAATTTGAGCAATACTGTTTTCACATTTGACGTATTCTTTTAACTCTATTGGACGAAAATCTTGTGAATACATTTCTGCGTTGAGAAAACGACACAACTCATGAATGTTTCCAATTGTAGCACTCATAGAAACAATTTGTATGTCAGCTATAAAAATGTGTAAAATAGTTTATGGTTAGTTAAGTTTATTAAAGACTCAAATTCGAAAAATAATTATAATATGTACGCGGAAATTTCTCCTCATTTCGTAAGACCCGCTATTGATTTATTACATATTTATTATGTTTACCTTTGATGTACATAAGTTTTGTTAATAATGCTTCTAAAGTTGAACCTCTGCCTTGATCTCCAATCAAATGTAACTCATCCACGACAACTAACCCAATTTCATCAATTCTGTCACATTCTATTAGACTGTTCAACAATCCCAAAGCTTTTTCAATTGTAGCCACATAAACGGAGTTTTTTCGTCGCCGTTTTCGAGGAGGATAGGTACCTTTACTTGCAGCATATTCTTCAACTAAAAAATCTAAAGCGACAGCAAAAGGTGAAAAACCCCATACTTTTTCTTGAACAATTGCCACAAAAGGTAATACAAAAAGAGCATTTTTTTTATTGCACAGTATCTCACGCAATACTAGAATTTCGGCTACAAGAGTTTTACCACCACTAGTTGGTAGAGCATAGATTAAATTTTTTCTTTCTTTTATTGCAGGCAACTTTAAACATTCATCTTGCCAGTCTAAAATTAAAAAAATATATATAATTAATTTTTTGTGACAAATATAAAGTTTATTTTCCGAGACGTTAACTCAAAGAGTTATTAGATAATATCTTTACGGTTAAAGTTAACATTAATTTTTTATAAAATCCAAAAATTAAATATCTATGATATAAATCAAACTTAAGGGTAGTTTGATTCGCAAGAATAGACTTGTCCTTCAAAAATATGTTTTCTTTACTCTACATTCAAATTACAAATGCGGAAAAGTGAAGATAGCCGTGCGTATCTTATGTAAAATACATAATATATTGTCGGCGTATCAAAAATGTAACCTATGCGAAAATTGTAAAGACAGGTAACATATAGGTAATAATTTCTACTCACCATAGAGTTCATCAATTCCTTTATATGCTTTAATCAAATCTTTAACTTTAGTTGGTAGTCCATAGAAAGGCCCAAGATCGCCACTTTTCCTGACAACCTCAGCATTTCCCTTGATTGTTGTTTCCGTGTGAAAATTAACATTTTTCTTTGCATTCGCTATCAGCACTTGTTTCAGTGCCGTTGCAAAACTAGCATCAATATTCGAAATTGTCGTATGCAGTTCCTCCTGTTGTGTAGTGCTTATATTCCAAATACTTGAGTCCGCACTTTGGCTTTTAAAAATCGCTTCTACAATTTTCGTGACATTTTGATCCACTGCAATTGAGTTATCTTCGCCCAAAACGTTTACTGATTGTTCAACTTTATCAAAAAATTGTTCAATTTCTTCTCGGTTTTTATTATTAAATATATCCTCTAGATCATTAGTTAGATTTTCAGATAAGATAGTATCAATTTGATGCATTACTTGAGTAGAACCAAAAAATTGACTAGGTTGTAGATCAATAGACTCATTCAAAACATTTTTATCTTTAGATAAAGAAGGCTTCTCGTCTGAATTAACAGATTTCTTTCTGATAGTAGTTGGTAATTTATCAAAAATTTGAGAATCATCAAAGTTGTCCAAAGTATCATTAAATATTTTAAATTTCTTGTTTACTGATTGTTTATCATCGACATTGTCATCTTCAAACAAATCTATATCATCAAATCAAAGAAAATACGGTTGGATTAGACAACAGAGTAGCTTTATTGTTGTAAAGATATCAAAGCAATCCAGTAGTAAAAGTATTCGTATAAGCTAAGCAAAAAAATATTTGCTATTTCTAAGCCAATATTTAAAAATTATAAAAAAAACAAAAAAATAGTATGCAAAATAAATAAATAATATTAAAAACATAACATAAATAAATAAATATAATAAATACAATATAGCTTTTTATAATGTGTCATATAATTTCTGCAATAGCACATTCTATTATAATATACAGATATCGCAACGGCTAAGGGACATGGGGTGTGGTCTGCATCAATGTGCGCGGTAGTTTAAAACTGTATGGCCCCTTGCATTAAAAAATTTCAAACCAGCAGATGTCCGGACCGAACAAATATTAATTATAAACAAATTCATCAATTTATTGAATATAAAATGCCTCATTTCAGAAAATCAGGATTTTAATTAATCAGTTTTATTATGAAGTTTATCCGTGTGACTTAAACTAAAACAGTTTTTTCGACAAAACAAAAGATAAGAGAGCACTCTTAATTGGTTTTCTTTTTGATCATTCTGTATAATGATCTATGGGTAACTTTTATTTATCTTTAAATAAATTGAATAAAATTGTCATCAAAGTTACCTATGAAAAACCAAAGAGTTCGTTGTCTTAGCTAATACAATTTTTATGTCAATAATAATATGCTGGTATTAGTGACATTATTCACATATTAATCACATTCAACGTGATCAATGTGACTTTCTTTAATGTTTAAAATTAAAAACTATTTTTGTAACACATTTCTCATACACAATCCCGCTGATTAGTGTTTTGTTTTATTAATTTGATAATAGTGACATTTGAAACAAAAATTATTCTAAGACATGATTTTTGTTTTTCATAGGTATAATCTTATTTGATCAAATGGTAGATACTTTAAAATACTTTTGCTCATCAAAAATTTGACTTACTTTCATTTAAAGACAAACTATCTGTATTTTTCAATACTTTATGATAACTTGAAGCCCCTACAACATTTGAATTATTATTGTAAATAAAGGATCTCACCTAGAGGCAAACCATGTTTTTTACAACCATCCTTCCTCGCGTAATTCATTTTAATTATCGTTTTGCATCAACCTATAATTTAAATAAACAAATAAACTATACATAAACATTACTTTTACAACAATTATTTTTGTTAATTTAAAGGGTTTTGGCGAATAAATAAGACCGTAAACTACGACGGTTTAATCGTTTAAATGTTTTTAAAGTTCTGTCAGAGTCAATTGTCACTGTCAAAATTGTCAATAAATTGTCACTTAAAGCTAAATGCAAATAATCCTATATACACTGAGTGACATCAAAAGTGCAACAGATAGAAATAAGCAAATTCGATTGATTTGGGTACCATATATCGTGCTAACAATAAACAACGTCAGATAAACCATAAATTTAGAAACCTATGTCAAAGATTAATGAACAAGTTAAACAGTTTTATCATGTCAAATAGTTTAATCTGACAGGTTTTTATACGTTTATAGCGTTTGAAACTATGACATAGTCTACTTGACGTTGTTAGCAATTTTTAGCTAAACAATCGACTCTTTTCGTATGCTCTGATAGAAACATGCTCATGCGCATTTAGATTCAAATATTGGGATGGAATTTTGAACGTATGTTCATTTTTTGAGTAGTTCATGCGCAGAAACGTACGATATTATTAAAGAGCTTTAACGTTTGCTTAATATTTGTCGGCAATTATACATACTATCAGACAATAAAAACCTGTCAACCTAAGTTACACAGCAAGACTAGATCTAAATAATCTATGAACGAACGTTAAAAGCTTTTTTAGCCTTGTCGATTGTAAGCTGCATATTTACGTCTTCTCAATTTCTATGGTAACTTAATTTTTTTACATGCAGAGCTTCTATCTGTCACTTTGACTCACTGGCGTGTTGTAAAGTATCATGAAAATTATCTGCTTTTAGAGACCTCCAAAAAAGTGTTGTTTAGTCATAAATATAGTTCAATACCAAGACAATTTACCGCACTTAATAAGACCTATAGATTTCAAAGATATAGACACTTTATATTTTTGGTGCAAATTTTAAGACGCTGTCGGCGCCATCTTCTGATGTGGTACTTAGCTAACCATCGATCAAACTCTAAACCACACTAATTTCGAAGTTTTTAAAACAGACCAAATTGAGTCCTCGGCTAAAAAGTTGAATACATTATTCGTGCGTTGAATCATTTTACAGCCTGCGGTTTTATTACAGCACTCCGTAAAGCGTCGTGCTTCAAAATTAAAACCTTGCGTTGTAAAATAAAGTTTACCACACTTATAACGTAAGTAACTAACACCTACGCTTCAGCCTATGTAATAAATTCATTGCAGGATTCGGAAAAATAAAATACTAAAGAGTACAGCTATTCTTTTTATTCAACAATTACAAAACTAAATATCACAATGGTTTAAGTATTAAAATACAATAAATATTTCAACTTGCATTATTAAAGTTCTTTTGTTTCTGTATTCGATCCACAAATTTCTGCTGTGAAATCTGTCCTATCGCTTGTCCCATTTCCAAGCGGTCACCAGGAAAAACAGTAAATTGAAAATTGGTTGGAGCTTCAAATACTAAAACAATAGTAGAGCCCATACGAAATTCGCCGAACAGTTCTCCTTTTTCTAAAGATAAACCACTGCCCAAGCAGAAATCTTTACAACGTCCCGTATTTCTTGGATGATTGGTGTGAAGAGTTTTATCACAGTATACTTTCACCGTTCCAACATTCGTAGCACCTTTAAAAAGAAAAACATTGAAAAAAAATGTGAGCCGTCACGGGACGCCTGGCAAAAAATGTGAAACATCGACGCACAAAAGAATAGATTATATGACTAAATGAAAAAATAAAATATTATTATTTTTTCCCTGAAAATGATGACGGTTTATTTAATAATCATTTATGTTCAGTAAATAGAAAAGTTAGAAAAAATATTTCCAAGTGCGACAACTCAGTTGTTTTAATCAGTGACTCAGTAATAATTATATTCAATGTTGCTTCTGACGGTATTATTGTGACAATTGATCGATGATAACTGAACGACTAAAGTAGCAAAATGACGCAAAGCCAAATCGAGTGAACCCAGGAATGCGTCGCCCCTGAATACTAGCGGCTATAGATGTTTCACATCACCAATAATTTTGTATTCACTACGCTGACTTACCGACTGCAGTATATGAAAAGAAGCCATGCTCCCAACTTCCCAAATATACAGCCCGTTCATTTAAACAGAACAATCCCGGAAGTCTTTTAGCTATTTTAGGATTAACCGATAAAAGTTCACCATGGAAATGACGTCTATGTGTTGGCTGCCAATCAGCTGCTGAATGAAACCTAAGAAAAAAGTTCTTTGATAAAATTTGTCAAAAATGTATAAATAATCTTGGATTTTTTAGCTGACCTAGAACCAGCCGATTTATAGATATTAAACCACACTGAAAGAGATTAAATTCTAGAATTTTCATTAAAATTATATACAATAAATACATTCAAGTTGTGCGTAGTGTACTTCCTAGTTATGTATATACCTGTGATAGTCACCCGGAGCTAAATATATTACACATTGATACAATGTGCTTTCTTTGTCTGAATTATGAAGTATAGATCTTCTATAATCCGTATTTTTATTGTTGCTGTGCCAGGTATTCTCACCTAAGAAATTTTCCAATGAATATGTTACACCTTTCACCTAAAAAAAAAATCGAATTTTATTTGACTTTCAAATCTTATCCGCCATTATTTAGCGCAAAAAACACATTATGACATCAAACGAAAAATAAAATTTTTTAATTAATAAGTTTTTTTATTCTATAGCCGAATATTTACATCTCAACTGCCTTAAAATCAAACTTTTAGAGAAATTACCTTTTTAATGTTGCATGTAACCCAAGTTTTCAAAAGTAATTTTGAATGCTTAAAAAATGAAATTTCTACTAAAAACTAATTATGTACTTAGTATAGAGTGAAACAAAATATCCAACTCTTTAAATTTTAAATTAAAGTTAAATTTTCTATTTACTATTTTATCAATATTGTGTTTATTTACAAAGTACCATATCCCCAAATCATTGTTTTAAAACCGTCTACAAATAAAAAAAAAAGTGCGGTCATTTCTTCAACTCGTGCTATCTGTTAGCACAGAAACCAGACAGTCTGTTGTTTTAAAAACAATTATAGAAATTATAAATGTTTCTGATAAAAATATCGAGTCAATAAATTATCAAATCTTCAACACAAAAAATATGACTGATAACAGTACCAAGCAGTGACTTCACTGCGAAATCTAAGTTCCAATAAAAATTACTTATTTGATTAGATACTAATATTTTTTGCAACATTAACAGAATTTTATGACAAATAAGACATAAAAAAATAAAAATTTTGAGTTATATCAGAAAACATATTACCTGTTCTATTTCTCCGGTGCGAACGGTTCCAAGATGCAAAACAGTACCATCACATGGTGACACTAGAGGGCTTTGCTTATCAATTTTTCGAATTCCCTCTTTTAGCTCTCTAGCAAAAAAATCAGCTAAGCTTGGATAATACCTTAAATCCTCATGTAAAGCTTCGGACAATTTAACACCGAAACTGTTAGTATACAAACCATATACAATAGGTCGTAAATTCTCCGGAACTTGTTTGTCTGGATAAAATAAAAAAATATTAAATAATGTGATGTTTTTTTAACATCTCAAAAGTCAAAAATAGTTGACTTTAGGTTTTATTTAAAATACCTGCTATCCAGCCCCAACATCTAGAGACAGTTCGTAAAGGTAGCATACAATAACAAGTGATTTCCCATTGAGAGGCAGTTTGTTCAGTGGATCTCTGCCGATATGAGCGCCATTGCATTACAGCAAAAAGGCATATGCCAACCGGAACAAATTTAGTAACAATACCTTTCCATCCCAATCCATCTAAATTTAGAAAACAAACATATAGAAATTATCATCAATCATTATAATTATAAAATAAAAAATGAATGAAACGAACTTCCATGATTCGTTTAGATTGCAGACCTTTGGAAAACATTAATTCATTTACACAATATGAAACCCATATTATGATTTCGACTAGAATCATAGTAAAAGACATGTTTTTCGTTCAAAAGAAAATGAAAGAAGTAAGTTACTTTAAGCGGTCGTTATCGTTTTTATAATTTTGTTCGACGGGTTATCTTATTTAACCTCTTTGTTATTAGTTGTTTGTAATACTTACAAGTTTTTCGTTTGGTTGTTGACAATTCTCTGGACAAAATTACGTGGGAGTTTGAAATGTTATTGAAAAAAATATTTTTATGTTTTCCAAGGTGAATACTTTTATTATAAATCAGAGAAGCAGCCGACATTTGGTGTAACCTGTAAAAGTAAATTCTTTTTTAGTATAACATAAAAAAACTATTAAACACAAATTATTTATTTTTGCTTATCAAATTTAACCCCCACCAACAGGAAACAAAAACTAGACCTGGCATTGACCTAAGATAAGCCGACACGATTTTTCTTTTGTAAACAAAAGATCCAGTATTTCAAATTTAATTTTAATCAATTATGTTAGCTGCTTTATGAAAATGTATTTCTTTGAATTGACAGTATTATCTTGTCAAGTTCAAGGCATGTTAATTTCAGGTTCAATTATAATTTATCTTATCAGAACCACAGTTTGCGGCGATTTAATTGGGGTTTTTAAACATTCCCTTCTAATCATAGTAAAATTGTTATTTCTAAGAACATTATCTTTTCTCAAGCAAACACTGACATGAATTCGATGCAATACATTTTAAAATGTCTGTAAAATTATCTCCAAAGTCAAAAAAATATTTACAAAACAAACAGTTCTAGACAAAAACTAATCTCAACTTTCATTAATTTGACAGTTTTTCCAAGAAATGTTTTCCAATTAACAATACTAAACTTTTATCAACATGAATGGCACTCTTTATTTTTGACAAAAACCTGATTTATTAACAAATCCTTCAATGCTTTTTCAGGCATCTGAGGAAGCTGCAGAACCTAGGATGCACAGGTATAGGCTAGCAAAATGTTCTAAAGCGACATCTAACGTGACTAAAATAAGTATAATCACAGAGCAATTGTCGTATTAGATAATTTGATTGCTAGTTAGAAACTGTTCCTACTTAAAAAACGAGTTTTAATAATAATTAATTGGTATTAATTTACCATTTTAACTCATCTAGCGAACTTACAGGCCATGTATACAAAATAGTGCTTTACAATACAAAAAAACCTTAATAAAACAAAATTTAGTAAAAGAACTGATACATTCGTAACTCTAAAAACAAAACAAATAGCATAATAAAAACGTCAAAAATTTGTCTTTAATTTTAAAGCATATTTATAAAATGGTTGTCTGTAAAGTGAGTTTACGGACTATAATTTTACGTGATAAATTAACGTTTTTCTTTGCGTTGCTATAACGTTGATTTATAGTTCCAGACTTGTCTGAACTGCATTGTTTTGCTAAGACTGATGTGATTATAGACATCAATATTATTGTAATGGAGTTTCTATTTCATCCAACATTAGAGTAACTTTCCATAGTATTAGATTTCCAGCTAATTGTATAGTGGGCAAGTACATTGCCATCTGACGTCTTGCCGCCAAACAAAACAAATTCGTAAACAATATTCAGTAAAGTCACCATAACTTTCCATATGTGATAGGTCAAACTAGTGTCACTTCACAATAACATTCCAATTATTTAAGTGTTAGACCTCTGTTAACTAAAATACAAACAATTCCGAAAATAAAAAGTCGGCGAGATTGTCGGAACATTTTAATTATCTATATCTAATAAAATTACATATAACCCTAAAGGCTCTATACATTTGCACCCTTCACTGACCATTTCAGTCGGAACAGGTCAAAAACTCGACACAACAGAACTATACTATATGGTTCGGCTATTGGCAAGACGAATCGGGCATTTTAAGAATCGCATTTAAAACACTATATTTCTATTGGTTAAAGCCATGTTTAGTTTACACAACACACATTTATAAAACAGCAGTGTCAGCAAGACTTTTCAATTTATTCAAACCTCACTTTTGCTTGTCAAACCGGCAAAGGTTAGTTTCGATGGCAACTGATGTCACATTTTCCTCCATTATAGCGACTCTTTAGAGATTTCGGTTCTTTTTAAAGATTTTGTAATCATAAACAGTTTATTAACAATATTGACAGATAAATTAGGAGTAGATTCCTGAAAATATACCGCAAATCCTGCGAGATTTAACAAAACTGCTATATTGTATGTGAATCCGCCTCTGCCGAAAAAATAAATACAATATAGCACGCAACATTTGCTTTTTTCAACAAACAGCGTATATACATATTATAGTTATTTCAACAGCTGTCCTATTTATCATTTGTTTCAAAGTAAGTGTTATTTTTTACACAATACTAAATAGTCTTTTTCCTTTCTCGTTTTAGTAAATTTGATTTTATGGAAGCCTATACTTCCAATACATTATCGTTTTCATACATAAAACCCTAGAATTTGACAGAATATCTACAATAAAATAATTAAACATTGTGTTTCTTTGAATAACAATTATATTTTATTTCTTTTTTGCCTTAAAAGTAATAATGTGAAAGTTATATACATAAACTACTATAATGTTTGAGAGTTTTTGCTAAAATTGTATGTAGCATTTTAAGGACGTCAAAATGCTACAATGTACGTACAATTGCACAAATAACACTAAAAACATCAACTCTTTCTTGAAAGTTTTATGAGGTTTCCACTAAACTATAAAACTTCTACTATAATAAACAATCAGTATCTAAGTGACACTTTTATTGTTAAGCACCATCATTATTTTACAAATCTATGTGATAGTTTTAGTCCGAATTTTATAGTTATAAATATAGCTCAAAATTAATGATGAGAGTTACATTATTGTCATATAATTATCAATTTACCCAAACGTAATAAATAATTATATTTGGAATACCATCCTCATTTTGTTATCATATATAACTGTTGACAATAATATGCTCAATATTCCATTTCCTATATTTTGTAAGCTCCCAAAAAACAAAATGTATAAACACTTACACCAACCAAGCTAATATTTTAATCCCCCATTGTCCCAAAACAATAAAAAAATGTTTACCCAAAATTAAAAGTTATCAAATAAAAAAACAAAAAGATAATTGAGTTATCATTAAAAAAGTTTTAACGAAAAAAAAAATTAATGATAACCTTTCATAATCAATACAAATTTGCACTTGTAGCCTTGAATTTAAAGCTCGCTTTACTCATAGCCAATAGACTATATCCACTTTAAAAGTCAATACAGATACTGTAGTGTCTTATTAGAAATTGAAATAATTTCATACAAACTTTGACTAGATTATCAAATAATTAGAATTTAAAATTTAAGCAATCACATTGTTAATTTTTTACAAAATATTCATAGATTTAATACAAATATATTCATTGACAATTTCCAATCAAAACAGATATCTCAAATTGACATAGAAAACAGCCATTTAGTCAAATAAAGTCTTTTTTGCAATTTGCCTCCATTTTGATACTCTAATCAACTCATTAAAGAACGCTACGTCATAGGTTTTGGTGCGGTTATAAGCCATTAGAGCACTAAACTTTTTTTTCTAAAAAAATTTCAGGTTGGTAACACTTAATTTGGCTTTTTACCTGTCTGTCAATAATATTGTAAATTAAAATTTGTAAAAAAGTGAAGTAATTGTTCACTTGGAAAGTATATTTATGCAAAATATGGCATATAATAGTGTAAAAAATAAGTGCACTGGTCTAGGAAGAACAACCGATTCCAATAAAACAAAAGTCACAGTTTATATGTCATTTAACCTAAAAAAGTAGGTATCTTACAATAATAATAATAATGAAAACCAAAACACTTTTTGCTATTTCAATGATTTCGAGAGGCCAGTTTTCTTCGATTTTAGTATTTTGGGACTGACAGCATTAGAATTTTTGGATAAAACAAAAGAAAAGATAAATAGATACAATTTTCACTTTTAAAATCAAGATATGGCCAACTCACTCCAAAAAATCTCTAAATTGATCAAATTAAAAAAAAAAGCTCAAAAACAGCATAAAAAGGCCAAATTACAAAAAATTGTATAAAAAAACTCGTTTCATAAGACCTTAAAGCACTTATTCTTTAAAAAAACTCGTTTGCTCTCGTTTTTTAAACTTGAATGCGTGCTTTAAGACATGACATGTCTTATGAAACTTGTTTTTTAATATACTATTAAAAAACAACAAAATATTTAATAAGAATCTAGCTTATTAATTTAACAACATTTATTAACAATTAATAACATTTTTTGGGTTTACCACTTTTAGAATAAGTGGTAAACCCAAAAAATGTTTATACTTAGCCAAATAATCTTGAAAGATTAAAATTTTTCAACATGCTAAATTGTTGCAATCACAAAAATTATTTAAATTAAATTAATACATTTTTATAAAACAATTTCAACATTTTACTATCGATGGTATTTTATAAAAAAACATTTATTTAATAAAAAATAATAACGCCATTAGTATAGATAAGATTAATTAACAAGATTAATCAACATAAATAATTACTTATATGGAATAAATAAGTAATTTTAAGTGATACCGGTGTCTCACTGAAGAGCCAATCACAAAAAAAAAATGTTTTATGTGAAAGCTGCTTCTGTTAGCGAAATGTATCTGACAAAAATTACAATGGAAACTCTTTTAGGCGTAGTCTTGCTTAGCGCTACCCAATTTTAATATTTTAAGAAAAATGCCTTCTGTATGTTTTTTTTCCATTTTTTTATTGAAGTTTAGGCTAACTTTGTATATAAGTACTAATAAGCCACTTTGTTAGAGCTATTCTTATTAGTTTTACATCAAAATCCCCATTCGTTGCTCTGAATGAGACAGAAATTTGATTTTTCGCAGCAACAAGTGAAAGATTCGGAATAATTTATCATAATAAAACTAGATACAATAAATTAAGCAATGATATGATGAGTAAGCACTGATTAAGAACTGATAAAAATGTTACATCAGCCTCTGCTAAATGTGCAATTTTGACCTTTTAACGTTAAGCATAATTATGTAAGAAATTACCGAAAAACTTATTGTTTAGAAACTAAACCCCCGACCTACCACAACAAAAGACGACGTATGACGTCATCCGGCTTGCTCGTCTAATAGTATATTAAAAAACAAGTTTCATAAGACATGTATTAAAGCACGCATTCGTGTTTAAAAAAGAGTGATAAAACCACGAATTTTTTTAAAGAACAAGTGCTTTAAGGTCTTATGGAACGAGTCTTTTATACTATTTTTTGTAAATTGCCCTTTTTATACTGTTTTTGAGCATTTTTTTTTTAATTTGATCGATTTAGGGATTTTTAGAGTGGGTTGGCCATATCTTGATTTTAAAAGTGGAAATTTTACCTATTTATCTTTTCTTTTGTTTTATCCAAAAATTCTTATGCTGTCAGTCGCAAAATACTAAAATGGAAGAAAACTTTACATGTAGGCCTCTCAAAATCCTTGAAATAGCAAAAATTATTTTGGTTTTCATTATTATTATTGTATGATACCTACTTTTTTAGGTTAAGTGACATATAAACTGTGACTTTTGCTTTATTGGAATCGGTTGTTCTTTCTAGACCAGTGCACTTATTATTTACACCATTATATGCCATATTTCACTAAAATATACTTTCCATTAATTATTGTTCACTTCACTTTGTTGTTCGAAAATTGCAATTTCAAATTTTAATTCACAATATTATTGACAGACAGGTAAAAAGTTAAATTAAGTTTTACCAATCTAAAAATTTTTTAGAAAAAAAAGTTCTCTAATGAGTCTATTAGAGCATCAAAATAGAGGCAAATAGCAAAAATAATAATACATTATAAGATAAAAACATCTATATCTAAGATTCTAAACATCTAGATATCTCATTTTAAACTTTTAACAATTATCATCTACAGATGGTAGTGGAGGATAAAATCAACAATTATTGAAATTCCAATATACTTTTTAATCAATATTTTACGGACCAGAAAATAAAATATTAAATGAGGCCACATTGGAAAACGGATTCATGCAATGAATATTTAAAAATCTTGTGAAGGTTCCGATACAATTTTCTTAATCAATAAATAAAAAAAGATAATGCAGTTACTGTTATAATAATTTCGGTATTAGGTCTATAATTGGTTATTCCTATAAAAGTCTGAAATTTGAACTACATTGATCACCAGCACATTATTTTCCAAAGAAATTTGCCGCATTTATAACCAAAAATATTTCCCTTTACAATAAAAATAGTCTTACTTGCAAAATAAATAATAAAAAACTTACGTACTTTCTACAGTTCCTGAATATTGACAATGCCATTGTTTAAAATAGGGGATGCAGTTGTTTTGTAATTATTAATTGTATTTTTAAATATTTTTGAAAATTCCAGCAACGTCAACTTACAAAAGTACAAAACATAGCCTCAAAAGTCAATGTCTTAAAAATTTGACACTTGACATTTGCAAGTAGAATCGCAAAAACGTTAATTTAGAGACAAGAATGCAACTTTTAGAAGTAACAACTTTTTTCTACTACAAATGCAACACATTATAAGTACCTATATAAAGCATTGCCTAAATTGATAAAAACTTAGATTTTACCATAAAATTTTATAATCTTTGTCATTTCTATTAAACCACCAACAATTTAGCATCGCCAGCTAGTAATTTTATGTCTGTAATGTTGTCATTCATTATTTTTTCAAATTTTTAAAATTAAATGTCAATTATTATTGTTTGAACACCTTTATAAAGAATATTAGCGCACGTGTCTCATTAAAAAACACGCCTGAAGGTTTGTCTACCCTAAAGCTTGTGCGACAAATCAACTCTTATAAAACTAGCTTTTTAATATAAGAATTATTTCATTTACTGCAAATTTCTATAACATTATTAACGTTTATTCTAATTTGTTATATTTTAAACCATTATTTTGCTCAATAATTTTGCTTTGACATTCTTAACTTTAATACTAACATTTTACGAAGTATAAATGTCATAATTTCAACTTTTTACTAAAAGCATTTATCAAGCAACAGAAAAGCTTTTTTAAAAAATAACACAAGTAACTAAATCCTTAATAAATAATTTAGTGCAAACGCAACGAATTTATGTTTAAAATGTCTTTATCTCACTTAGGTTTAGATTCAATTTGATTTATATGCTTCTAAAAGCGCACGCAACATTTCGTTACGTGACGATTTTTACCAAGTTACTATAGCAGCATATTTTTCAAAAAACCAGAAATGTATAGATGATTTCTTCAATTTTTTTTGTTATATAAATATTTAATAAAATACTTAAATTTATTATTAAATATTTTCAAATTTTTTTTGCATATTATAAAATTAAAATATTACGAGTTTGCCGATTAAGAACTAAAGGAAGTAAACAACAATTTAAGCAAGCTAAACAAATAAAATTTGTCCTTCAGCTGCAATTTTCTTTATAATTGATTAAAATTTGTTTCTGATTTTTTGAACTAGAAGTATAAATATTTATTATAAAACAACAATTAAAAACAATATTACATTTAAATTCTTATTTACGATTCTTAATTAACGTTGCTCATTAAAATGAAAGTGAGGGACTTTGGGCCATAATTTGCTATATATAGTCTTATATTAACCTTGCATGTTGCAAATGCGGATCTTTTGATATATTATTAAATTATAAAAATAAAACAAAAACATATTGAAAAAAAATATATATTAATACTGATCAACAATAAAAAATTACATTTTGTACTCTTTATAATGTTGTAAATGGTTATATTGACATGTTTTCTTGTTTTAATTTATTCAGTAGTATTATATAAGTACACCTAATAATTTATTTATTCGTTGTAAAAAATCAGAAATGTAATAGTTCTCTTTCAAAAGATTTATCTCTTTTTTTAATAATTAACAATTAGTGCTATTTACTGTAATTAAAATATTGATTAAACCTTGTTGTTTCCAAAATCTAAAATTGCTACAAATTATCTAAGAAGATAAATTAATTACAAAAGGTGTATTTCCACGCTTTATGCGTATTACCTTGAAATATAAAACCCAGGTCGGTCTGGTTAGTGTTATTCTAAAGTGCAGAATGTTAACTCAGGTGGTTCTCTTTATATTATTGAGTTTAATAACTTTTACACAACTAGCAGATATTGGTAGGTGACTTTCTTTCTGCTGTTGTTTACTTTTTTTGACACACACTTAGCCCAAAAACAGCACTTTCTAGTTTTTTAAAAACTCTGAAATAAATTGTGTACACTTATTTATTTCAAGAGTTCATTGTGTTAAAACTTTAGAGTTATTTAGCTATAGTTTGATAAATTTATATTAAATTTTAATAATTTTAGAGCTACAGGTGTATTTTGATATATCCTATTTAGATACGAAATAAATTTTAATTTCCATTTATTTAGTTTCTGTCGTTATCTTTTCTTTTATGCATATTACTTGTACAAAATAATTTCGATGCTTTACATCTGCCTGGCGTCCCGTGACGGCTCACATTTTTTTTTAAACTGGTTTATTTTGAGTCACATTTCGGATTCATACTGTTAATTCATATTACACAAAATTAATTTTTTTTGTAGATGATTCTTGTTTCTTAGAAGCTACAAACACAGAAGGGGTTTGTAAACTGTCAGGAAATTGTCCAGTGGGTTCAAAAAATGATTCCCACAGTTTGCAAAAACTTTCTGTTCCTTGTGGTGTTGATGGAGAACATGTTTTAGTCTGTTGTGCTCCCACATCCAGACTGAAACTAGGCCAAATTAGTAAAACAAGTACACAATTGGTAAAATTTTAGAACCTTTTCTGTACTTTTGATTATAGAATGCAAAGAATATCAAAAACACAACAGTAGAAAGAAAAGAAGACGTGATGTAAGGGTAGAACCAACTGCTTCTGGAGAATATCCTCATATGGTAAAATATGTAAGAAATGTTTATTTATAATTTAGATATATTATAGGCAGCTGTGGGTTATGGAGCTTTAGAGGATATCACATGGAGTTGTGGAGGATCGTTAATTAGTGAATGGTTCATTTTAACAGCGGCACATTGCTTTACTCATCCATCGCTGTAAGAGGTTTTTACTAATAAATTATAGTAATAACTATTAACATATTTTCTTACTTTTGGCTTTTAGTACTTTTTGTAATAATAAGATGCCAAATTAGGTAATTTAAACTATTAAAAAAATAGCGACATCTATTAGAAGCTAGCCTTACACCAAAGTTGAGAGACCAGGTTTCTACATGTATAATGAATATTTATAGACACAATTTAAGACAAAAAGTATATCGCAGATTGGACAAATAAGTTATCACGTTAGCGCATTTTATCTCAAATACAATATTATCTATCTTCTTTGGTCTAAAATAGAAAAAGACCAAAGCAAATTTATTTAAACTAGATTCGTAGACTTTCTTATTGGAATTCTTCAGCAAGTCGCAACCTATTTTTATTTGATTAATTTTAACAAATTTAGGAGACCAATATGGATTAAACTTGTAGAGTTTTAAACCTGGTCTCTCAACTTTGATATAAAGTTAGCTTCTAACAGATGTCGATAATTTTACCAAACTCCGGATGTAATAGACGCGTGTTTTTGTTAAAAAAAGCAATAACATAACAAGTTTAACGTATTACGCATCTCTCAACTCTTATTCAAGTTTTGTATAACGTTTTAGGACTTTAGTTTGCCAATTCAATTTTAGATTAAACTGCCAACAGATTAGTGCTTAGCTGAAGGAAGAAAAAACATAAACCGATTCACTTTTTAAACCGACATTGCACTACAGGCAGTTTGTACTTTAGAATTAGAGCGCGGAATAGTATTTGAAGTGTGAAATATGCCCTGAGGCATGCATTATATTTAGTCTGTATACTATACAACTACTGTATATGCTATTTTAGTTAAAAAAATTATTATCCTACGATATATTTATGCATATATAAACATTTTATGTTTAATATTATATAAAATTGATTTTTTTAGCGGTAGTGCAACTTATGTAAAAATCGGCATTCTAAACTTGACCGACACTGGAGAGCACGTGCAACAAATAAAAGTTGCAAAACAGATTTCATATCCAAAATACCAATCTACTTCTTATTATCATGACATCGGTCTAATTAAATTAGAAAACCCAGCTCAGTTATACTTCGATATAAGACCGGCTTGTTTATATCAGAAAAAAGTAATTCCTGTTCAAAAAGCTGTAGCTACAGGATGGGGAAGTACAGAGCATCTAGCAGGATCAAGCAATCAATTATTATATTGTAATATAACTTTAGTTGATTTTCAAACTTGCAAAAACTTTTATAAAACAGAAGCTAAATTGAAAGATGGTATTATTGATGAAATTCAATTTTGTGCTGGAGCATCAGAAGAAGGAGTAGACACGTGTCAAGTATAACTACTGAAAACAATTTTGTTTTTTAAGAGAGAACATTTTGTTTAATTTTAGGGAGATTCTGGAGGACCTTTCCAAATTCATCTTTTTGGTAAAAAAATCCAACACATGTATGACATTATAGGCGTTACATCTTTTGGAAAAGTGTGTTATCTTACACCGGGAGTCTACACTCGAGTCTCATACTATATTGAATGGATAGAGGATAACGTTTGGCCGCAAGACTACTTTACCGCCAAAACTCCAGAATGTTCTTGTAACGTAAACGCCTAGAAATGTTTTATAAAATAATAAGCTTGAGGTGTCTAGATTATACTTTTTATTTTTATCTTTTCTGTAAATGCACTGTACTTTTGCTATCAAAACCAAATATAAATAAATAGATTATCTGTGAAATAAATATACCGGATTCGTACGGAAGCCACACCAGCGTGAATTTTTTTTTAACTAAACTTTATTATTTATCTTTTGAATGAAATGTCCGATTTCAATAATTCAAAAAATAACCAACAGGTATTGAAACAGTCTTGAGTAAAAAATAATTTATTTGTATAAACATCTCATTTTTTGTAGACATTGATATTTTTTAGAATATGGTACAACATTTTTTGTTGTATCATCAATACTTTCCGCGGCGCATGCAATGAAAGACATTTTTGGCTGTTTTAGGTTGGTTTTAGGAAAGATTTCTAAGAATCTACTTTTTTCTAGTAATATAATAAACAAAGCTTATGTTACTCAGTGATAATGTAGCTTTCTAATAGCAAAATTTTTTTGTAAATTGGTTATTTGTTTTATTGATTATATACAAAAATATAAAAGTATAAAAATAAAAATTCTTGCTCTTTATAATATTAGATGTAAACCAAACTTCCCTTAAAAAGAACAAAAATAAACTCGTCTTTCAAAAATGAGTATTTTCCACCTAACATTCAAATTTGAAACAAGAAAAAACTACATTATAAAGGTATAAAAAAGTATACTTTTCTGTAAAAAGTTATGCCTGGTCAATGTGGTCATATATAAAAAATATAATTATATACAGTGTAGAAAAGCCAAATTGAATAAATTCATTATGCCTTTTACTGTTTATATTTATCAGAAATCCCAAAACACGTCAAATTTAAATTATAAATTGACATTCTGCAACGTGAAAATGTAATCCTTACCTTCAACCCTTTTGAATAACAGATGCATCCCCCCAATTTTTAAATGAGAAATGAGCTTGTGGTAGATCATTTCAAAGGTCTCTTCATTCTCTATTCAAAAGTGTTATTAGTTTCTAGTTTATTGCAGAAATAAAAAAAAATAATTAAAATTTATTACAAGTCACTGTATATCGAAATTAATGCATATAACAATGACAATTGAGTGTAAGTACTTCGCAGATACTTCTGTCACACTTTATAGACTTACTTTACAGACAATTCCAGAAAAATCTATATTGTGGTGATCTGTTACATTTTTGATTTGTTTTTAAAACAACTTCTTTAAATTTTGTGAAAAAAATATTAAAAGAAAATTTGAAGTAAAAAAAAGCTTTTGGCAAATAAAAAGTTTTAAAAAACTCTAAACCTTTTCGATAAATTTTAAAATTGTTTCTCATAAACTCTATAAAAAACAGCTAAATTAACTGTAATATATTACAAAAAAACAAAAGTAACAGTTCACATAACAATGCTAAATTGTTTTTTTAAATATCGTCGCATTTAAATGAATAAAAACAAATTATCTACTTTGATGATCAAGGTCATCTATTCGCAATTATCAATTAGTAAATTTTTTAAAAAAATGACTATAATTATTGTCAGTTTATTATAAAAGGTCTACAGATCCAACGCAGATCACCTTGAAAATAAAATCTGAATTCTAGAAGTGTTGTTCACCGTATTCAGATTTCAGAAAGTGAGAAATGTTAAAAGAAGTGTTGTTGTTAATAGGTTTGCTTATTGGAATAAGCTCCAATCAAAGAATCGAAATTGGTAAAAAATAACAGTTTTATTTACTTCAATAATCATACAATTTTGTTTTTATAAAAAATTACTGTAAAATATGTTTTCCAAAATCGTCCGAAAAAGGTCTAAAATCGACACTAAAGTAATCCGCTATACTTCAATTTCTAAAATAAGCAATAAATAAGTGTTAATGTTTTTAAATAAAATGTTCTATTTTTTTTATTTAGTTTTTTTCACAAATTATGTCTGAAATTAAGTTTTTCGGAAAAAATGTAACATGCATCTTACCAGTAAAGTAATTTACTAAACACACATTTGTAATAAAAAATAAGATTATAATATTTTCCGAAAATCGTCTTGGAAACAACATTTTCCTGCTTATTTACGCGCAGGAAAATTGAGTTTTCCGGAATAGTACTGTAAAAACTTTACAAGACGCAAAATAAAAAAGATACTCTAGTAACTATAGTTGCCAATAAAATTGACAAACTTGATTTTTGTGGAATTTGTCAAAAAAAATTCTAAAATTTGTAAATTACGTCTTTTTTTTGCAATTTCCGGAAAAATTTAATACAAAACACGTCAGTAAAATCTCTTACTTGACTCAGCACAAAGTGCCTCGTATTTCAATTTAGCTCCTCTTCAGTAATGTGAAATTTTCCTGACTTTTATGTAAATAACTATTATACTATAAAATAGAAAATATTTCCATTTTTGGTTGCTCCTAATACATTTATACTTAATTTAAAGATAAAATGTATGTTTTTCTATAATGTTTATAATGTTATACTGTTTTGTATGCTTGAATAAGTCCTGGGTTTTTATACAAAAACAAATTTACAATAGAAATTTTCTCATAAATATTATAAACCAAATCTTTGTTTACAAAATTATAAACTCAAAATGTTTGTTTAAACAAAAAATAATTTTTTCGTTGTAACCCATATGAAATAAACTACACTTGATGGACTGGGACTTTTATGGATTTATACCATAAAATAGAAATTCTTTCCATTTTTTGTTGCTACACAATACACTTATACAATGCTTATATTTAACTTAAAGATAAAATGTTGCTTTTTCAAAATGTTGATGATGTTATACTGTTTTACGCTTGAATAAGTCTTTTAGACCTGAATTTTTATACAAAAAAACAGTTTACAAATAGAAATTTCTTTATATCTTTGTTTTTATCTTAAAAAAAACCAAATCTTTGTTTACAAAATCATAAAATCAAAAAGTTTGTGTTTAAACAGAAAATTGTTTATAACCCATATGAAATAAACTATACTTGATGTACTGGATAGCAAGCGTTTTGTACGCTTGCTGTAAAGTAACATATTTGGCAGAAAAGTTCACTTTTGCGTTGTCAAATGCAAGCGCCAAAGCCTACTTTTTGTATTCATTGTCAAAACAAATAATTATTGTGAGAGTATCATTTTTTGCTCATTTTAATATTTTGAATATAATGAAAAAGAAACGCTTTCGCATTGTCGACAATTATTTGAAACATCTCGACCAAAAGATACCAATTTTTCTATTATTGAGTTCTGTTGAAACAGATATTATTTTTTATTGTAGATGACGTTTGCATTACACAATCTACAAACGTTGAAGAAACATGCGACGATTTGAACAGCACCTGTCCAGATGCAGA
The DNA here is from genome assembly GCA_947359425.1 of Lagria hirta. Classification (NCBI taxonomy): domain Eukaryota; kingdom Metazoa; phylum Arthropoda; class Insecta; order Coleoptera; family Tenebrionidae; genus Lagria; species Lagria hirta. Next base: position 18,925,389 of record OX375798.1, on the reverse strand, counting down.
ATACAGAAAAAATAAAAAACAAAGGAAAACTTTACAACTTTGCCCCTATGATATTGATAATGACTATAATCCTATTGTATGCTGTTTTCCCACTATAAGAGGCAGTACTGATGAAATTGTTGGATTTTCGCCCATTTTTGGCATTGGTGGCATCCCTGTTACTTTTTCGGCCAACTACTCAGTGTATCCTCATATGGTAAAATAAAAATATCATTGAATGTGTTTATAAAGAAAAATTATAGGCCCATATAGGATATGATTCAGATGATTTAGAAAAGTCAGATAAAAAAAAAACAAGATGGCTATGTGGTGGAAGTCTAATCAATGAAAAATTTGTTTTAACAGCAGCGCATTGCTTGAGTGCCGGAGACCAGTAAGTAAAACTGTAGCAAAAAAATATAATTTGCAGAGCTAATCAATCACATGAGTGGCTATAGTAGAAACGTTTGGGATATACCCGGCAGTAAAGTTCATTGTTTATAATGAGAGAGACAGAGCAACAATAGTAAGAAAAATTTGCAAGCCAAAGTTATAAACTTAGGTTGTTTTGCTAGAAATAAAGTTATTGACGTAAAAGTCCATGCTATTACAAATAACAGTTTTAGGAATAACCATTATTGGCTTTCTGTGTCAAAAAAATGACATTCCAATTAGTCCGATATAACAGTACTAGTAAACATATTTTTATTTAATTCAATTTAGAGAATTCGACAATAGATCTCACTCGTAAGATTTTAAAATCTATTTAAGTACTACCCTGAATAGAAAACGGTCTCCAATCCAATAAGTGTTCTTTAATGTACGACTATGGTTTTGAGTGTCAAACTTTCTGAGAGATTATGAGTGCAATGCCATTGATTGCCGGGTATATCTCAAACGTTTTTACTATAGTTTTCACAATTTTTGACACAACAAATGGTTAAATAATCAAAACAAGGTATTTTAAATGATCTAATAATTTAGATCAAACCATTTTTTTCAGCCCTGCTAAATATGTAAAGTTGGGTATTGTTTATTTAAATGTTACATACCCACATGTTCAAGACATAAATGTTACTCGGCGTATTGCACATCCAGACTACAATCGTCCTTCTCACTATCACGATATAGGCTTATTAGAATTGCAAAAACCAGCTACAATAAATGCATTTGTAAAGCCTGCGTGCCTCTATCGAAATCCAGAGATTTTAGAAAAGAATTTAGTAGCTACAGGTTGGGGAGCTACATCTTATGGTGGTAAAGGCAGTGACGTATTACTAGAAATCGACCTGACTCTATTTGATAATCCATCTTGTAATGCATCATATAAAAACCACGTTAATAGAAGACTAAAGAATGGGATTATTGATGATATACAATTTTGTGCTGGTGGGTTGCCAGGCGGCGCAGAAAAGGATACTTGTGAGGTGTTTTATAACTATTCTGATATAGTAAAAACGTTTGAGATATACCCGGCAAAAAAATTTATTGCACTAATCCATCACCAAACTACAGTCATAAACTAAAAAAGACCGTTTTTATTCAGGGTAGCTGGTTGGTACTCAAGACATGCGACACTTTGGGTTGTAAATCTTTCTTACCTTTGTTGCCCTGCTCTTTCGATATGAGCAATAAAATTTACTGCCGAGCAAATCTTAAACGTTTCTACTATAGAATCACATGATTTATTCTGTTTTGTTAGGGGGATTCTGGAGGCCCTGTTCATCTCTATAGTGAAAAAATGAATGAATTCTATATAGTCGGTGTTACATCATTTGGAAAAGCGTGTGGTCCAAGTCCAGGAGTCTACGTTAGAGTTTCATATTATAATAACTGGATACAGAGCCAAATCTGGCCGCATCCAGTAAATCCAAACCAAAATTTGTTATTTGGTTGGGAATAAATATTGCTTATCAGAAACAAATTAATATGTTGCAACTTAGTAGCAATCTTTTGCAATAAATAGAAATTGATTATCTGTAAAACAAATAAACCGGACTCGTACGGGAGCTACACCAGCGTGAATTCTTTTTAACTAAATTTCATTATATTATTTATCTTTTGAATGAAATGTCCGATTTTAATAATTCAAAAAATAATCAACAGTCTTGAGGACAAAATAATTTATTTACGGAAGAATTAATACAAAAATCTGATCTTAATCGATATTTCTATCAACTTTTAAAATGTAATAAAGAAGTTTTAGTGACATAATCAAAATAGTTGGATATATAGTCTCATGAAGTTTTTTTTGTAGATATTGATATTGTTTATAATATTTGTTGCATCATCACATTACTTTCCATTTCCAAGACATTTTATGGCTACCTTGAGTTTGTCTTAGTAGGGATTTCTGAAAATCTCCATTTTTTTCTAGTAATAAGGATAACTTATGTTACTCAGTAGTGATGTAGCTTTCTAACAGCAATTTTTTTTTAAATTGGTCCAGTAGTTTTTAAGTGTATTTATTACATACAAAAATAAAAATTTTTGCTTCTTATAATATTAGTATAGATATAAAATATAATGTAAACCAAACTTCCTTTAAAACGCGCAAAAATGGTTCAGTTTTTCAAAAATGTTACGTTATGAAGGTATAAAAAAAGTATACCTTATTCAATAATAAATACTTTTCTGTAAAAAGTTATGCGTGGTCATATATAAAATATATATATATATATAGTGTAGAAAAGTCAAACGGAATAAATTTATTATATCTCTTACTGTATATATTTATCAGAAAACCCTAAACATGTCAAATTTAAATTATAAATTGACATTCTGCAACGTGAAAATGTAATGCCTGTTTTCAACCCTTCTCGAATAACAGATGCAACCTCCAAATTTTCAAATGAGAAGTATGGGCTTGTGATGGATCGTTTCAAAGGTCTTCCTATTATTTATTCAAAAGCGTTATTAGTTTCTAGTTTATTGCAGGAATAAATAAAAAAATAATTAAAACTTATCCCAAGTCACTGTATATCGAAATTAATGACAATTTTGTCTGGAAAAGTTATAAATATAACTTTTTCTGTCATGCTTTACAGAAATTTTACAGGCAATTCCAGAAAATAAAAATAAAAGAGAATTTAAAGTAAACAAAAGCTTTAGGAGAATAAAAATTTTTGAAATAATAAATAGTAAAATTGTTCTTCATAAACTTTATACCAGTAAAATAAACTGTAATATATTACAAAAAAACAAAAGTAACAGTTCAGATGACAATACTAAATTGTTTTTTTAATATCGTCACATTTAGATAAATAGAAGTAAATTTTCTACGTTGATAAACAAGGTCATCTGTTTGCGATTATCAATTAGTTGATTAATATAAAAATGGATATAATCATTCTCAGCTTATTATAAGAGTTCTACAGATCCCACGCAGATCACCTTGAAAATAAAATCTGAATTCTCTCGAAGTGTTGCTCACCGTTTTCACATTTCAGAAAGTGAGAAATGTTAAAAGAAGTGCTGTTGTTAATAGGTTTGCTTATTGGAATAAGCTCCAATCAACGAATCGAAATTGGTAAAAAATAACAGTTTTATTTACTTCAATAATCATATAATACTGTTTTTTATAAAAAATTACTGTAAAATATGTTTTCCAAAATCGTCAGAAAAAAGTCTAAAATCGACACTAAAGTAATCTATTATACTACAAATCAGCATTAAATAAATAAATTTTTTTCAGATTTGTTATTTTAGTTTTTTTCACAAATTATGTTCTAATTTGAGTTTTTTGGAAAAAATGTAATATATGCATCTTATCAGTAAAGTCATTTATTAAACACGCATTTGCAATACAAAGTAATATCATAATATTTATACCATAAAATAGAAAATATTTCCATTTTTGGTTGCTCTTAATACATTTATTATACTTAATTTAAAGATAGAATGTATGTTTTTCCATAATGTTTATAATGTTATACTGTTTTGTACGCTTGAATAAGTCCTGGGTTTTTATACAAAAACAAATTTACAAAAGAAATTTTCTCATAAATATTATAAACCAAATCTTTGTTTACAAAATTATAAACTCAAAATGTTTGTTTAAACAAAAAGTAATTTATCCGCTGCAACCCATATGAAATAGACTACACTTGATAGACTAGATAGCGAACGTTTTGTACTTTTTGACGCACGCGAAAAGATCACTCTTGCGTTGTCAAATGCCACCCTAAAGCCTTCTTTTCGTATCCATTGTCAAAACAAATAGTTATATTGAGAGGATCATATTTTGCTCATTTTAATATTTTTAAAATAATGAAAAAAAAACGCTTTCACGGCCCAAAGTCATTGAAAAATTGACATCGTTCGGAAAATACTGTGTCGAAAATTGTTTGACAAATTGTCGACAATTTTTTCAAACATCTCGACCGAAAGACCTCAATTTTTCTATTATTGATTTCTGTTAAAATATATATTATTATATCTTATTTTAGATGACGCCTGCAATGCACAATTTACATACGTTAAAGCGGTTGAAGCATGCAAAGATTTGATCAGCACCTGTCCAGATGCAGAATACAAAAAAAATAAAAAACAAACTTTACAACTTTGCCCCGATGATATTTATAATAACTATAATCATATTGTATGCTGTTTTTATACAAGTGAATCTCCGCTTATTGTTGGCGCTGGTGGCATCGCTGTTATTTATTCAGCCAACTACTCAGTGTATCCTCATATGGTAAAATAAAAATCTCATTAAATGTGTTTATAAAGAAAACTTATAGGCCCATATAGGATATGATTCAGATAGAGGAAAGACAAGATGGCTATGTGGTGGAAGTCTAATTAATGAAAAATTTGTTCTAACAGCAGCGCATTGCTTGAGCGATGAAGACCAGTAAGTAAAACTCTAACAAACAATATAATTTGCAGAGCTAGTCAATCACATGAATGGGTATAGTAGGAACGTTTGAGATATACCCGGCAGTAAACTTTATTGTTTAAAATGAGAGAGACAGGGCAACAATGGTGAGAAAGATTTGCAACCCAAAGTTATAAGCTCTGGTAGTTTTCCTAGAACAAACGTCATTGACGTAAAAGTCCATGTCTTAAAATATAACCGTTTTAAGAATAACCACTATAATTTACCGTCTGTCTCAAAAAAATGACATTCTAATCAGTCCGATAAAAGCACTAGTAAACATAATTTTATTTAATTCAATTTAGAGACTTCGACAATCTATAAGACAATAGATCTCACTCGTAATCTCTCACTGAATAGAAAACGGTCTCCAATAAGTGTTCTTTAATGTACGACTCTGGTTTTGAATTTCAAATTTTTTGAGAGATTATTAGTGCAATGCCATTTACTGCCGAGTATATCTCAAACGTTTTTACTATGGTTTTCACAATTTTTGAGACGACAAATAATTAAATAATCAAAACAAGGTATTTAGAATGATCTATTAATTCAGATAACAACAATTTTTTCAGTCCTGCTAAATATGTAAAGTTGGGTATTGTTTATTTAAATGTTACATACCCACATGTTCAAGACATAAATATTACTCGGCGCATTGCACATCCAGACTACAATAGTTCTTCTCACTATCACGATATAGGCTTATTAGAATTGCAAAAACCAGCTACAATAAACGCATTTGTGAAGCCTGCGTGCCTCTATCGAAATCCAGAGATTTTAGAAAAGAATTTAGTAGCTACAGGTTGGGGAGCTAAATCTTATGGTGGTCCAGGCAGTGACGTATTACTAGAAATCGACATGACTCTATTTGATAATCCATCTTGTAATGCATCATATAAAAACCACGTTAATAGAAGACTAAAGAATGGGATTATTGATGATATACAATTCTGTGCTGGAGGGTTGCCAGGCGGCGAAGAAAAGGATACTTGTGAGGTATTTTATAACTACATATTCTGATGTAGTAAAAACGTTTTGAGATATACCCGGCAGAAAATTTTCACATATTTTATTATGTTTTGTTAGGGGGATTCTGGAGGCCCTGTTCATCTCTATAATAAAAAAATAAATAAATTCTATATAGTCGGTGTTACATCATTTGGAATAGCGTGTGGTCCAATTCCAGGAGTCTACGTTAGAGTTTCATATTATAATAACTGGATACAGAGCCAAATCTGGCCGCATCCAGTAAATCCAAACCAAAATTTGTTATTTGGTTGCGAATAAATATTGTTTATGAGAAACAACTTAATATGTTGCAAGCTAGTACCAATCTTTAGCTATAAAATTTTTAAAACAATTCCAGATGCTAAAAAAATTCTTCAACATCTCGAGACGTCTTTTGATTACAATGTGCCAGCTTCAAAAACTTTCAACTTGTTCTGCAGACATAGCGTAACCGAAGACCTCTTCAGAAGCTAAAAAATGTGCTAATTAGACACAGTTGTTCGTTTATAATATATGCTTTTTACTGATAATAAAATATACAAAAAAGCAGCTTAATATATGCTTTTTTTACCCTGAAAATCCTACATATTGAATAGTCAATGAACATTATATCCTTTTCTCATTAAATCAAAATTTACTTACCTGAAAAGTTGAAAAAAACAAATAATAAAATCATGACTCATTATTACTTACTTGCAATTTTTATCCATAAATATAATTATATAACAGCACACTATATACACTTAAGCACCTATTTTCCTATTTCGTCTCACACTATTGGCTGACAATACCAACCCTTGGTACCATCTGACGACTAACTTTAGCACCGTGCCTTGTTTTCTGTTATTCGCTTTTTCACAAAACCACACCCCTTTTAACAAAACTACTCTCACAAATTGCAGCCGAGTGAATTATTTGTTGATTTTTCTATAGTTTCGGGGAAGTTTACCCAAAAAAAAGCTAAGGCGTATAACAAAATCCTTTATTTCAACAATTTCATGCTATATAAATAAATGTATTAATATCTTCATCATCTCGTTTCATATATTTATGTTCGATTAACCATTCCAATTGCTCTTTAATCATTTTTTTCGATGGAAGAAACATATTTTTTAAGATATCTACCAATTCTGTTTGTAGTAAAGCATTAGATATTCGTTTTCGCATTTTTAAAATTTTAATAATAGCTTCTTGTGTACGAAGAATCCGCAACTGTACAATTGATTGGTTATCCTCCATTTGAGAGCGCTCGGTACTCAATTGTAATCTTCCAATTAAATTTACCTAAAAACAAAATATTTTTTAGAGAGAATAAAATATAAAACTACCTATACACAAGTAACAAATTAAAAATCTAAAAAAACCGACTTTAAATTAATTATGAATGAAATAAAAAAAATAATATTAAAGTCGGTATTTCAATTTTTTTATTTTTTACTTGTTCTTATTGTCAGTTGTCCGAGATAAAAATCAAAGTCAATTAAAAAAACATTATATAAGATAACTCAAAAACTACTTGTCAGATTTTAATCGGAACCACATAAAAAACAGCTTGGCAATAAATCACTTCACTTAGAAAAAAGCTATGCGGTAATCCATAAAAAATTTTGGGTGTTTTTTTAAAGCCGGTTAAAAACAAGGTTGTTTAAATTTAGTCTATTTTTAGCAAACTTGACCAAACATTTGTATCTTATGCAAACATCCTAAAAAAAAATTTTCTACTAAAACAGACAAAAGTAGACAACTCATAAAAAATTCTGCACGTTACGCTTTCAAGGTCCATTTTTTACAAATGATTACAAAAACTTTTGTTAGTTTTGTTTTCTTCACATGAATGACGTTTGATTAGCACCCTGTTTATTTGCTATAGATAACTTATATAAAAAAACAAGCAGATACCTTTCCCCTTTTTTGTAACTTGGCATTCTTAATCAACGCAAACTCTTGATTAACCCAAAACACTGTGTGTTCAGTAAAATCCTTCGGCGCGGCACAGTTTGGATAAAACAAAAGAAGTTGTCTCTTAAGTTTTGGAAACGCTACTAACGACCACAATGTCCGCCGTAATTCACCATCCGGTAGTTCAGTCGCCAGTCGTAAATTCTCATAAGAAACTTTATCATGAGGACGTTGATTCCAAGCGAAAAGCACAGCCATTTGAAATGTTGTTACATCTAAATCAAATTTGCCGCCATTTGTTGCAAATGTTATTGTTCCATTGCTCATATGATGATACCACTGTAATTTGCGACCTGAATGTTTTTTCTTATAAAAATCTTCAACTTCTGGAATATAATCTTCGAGTTCGACGGGTAGACTTACAGACACACGTTCAGAACCACGTGCCCATGCTCCAGCATTTAAAATTTTTATATTAATTGCATCGTGTCGCGCTGTAAACGTTCTAAAATGACCGTTTAAATCTTCGCTTACTTTTATATCTTGGAACATTCTAGCTAGTTTATTTACATAATCTGCAGGCATACCAACCTCGCGAAGCCATTCTACCATATCTTCCTCTTTTTCACTATCTGCACTGTAAAGACATTTATTGTTAATAAGCAAAATCACATTAGCTAATACCTATACAAAAATTAATTACCTTGCATCTAAAATAAGTCTTCTGGTCAAATGAGCCTTATGATACCTCATAAAAACATCTTTATTAGAAATGTATTTTAAAACCAATAAAACATCTCTCAATCTCAATTCAATTTCTTCACTAGTTAGGCGCTTTGAAAGTGGGGTTCTTCTGAGGAGCATATCGCAGTAATTGGCTAATAGTTCTGGACATTTACTTTCAGGCGCAACAGCTTTTCCAGATGTACTTCTTCCTGTATTCAATTCTAATTTAAATACTGTTGTATCGTTTACAACAGCTTTAAAAGCCTTGTCTCTGGCAGTTAAAAATCTCGGATCATCTAAGAAAGCATCGTGAACCAATTGACTAAACTTTCGAAATAAGTCAAGAAGACGTTCTACGTATTTTTCAGAATCTATTGTTATAATGTCAGCGGCTGCAACCATGTCAGCTAAACCAGCCTGTGTTATATGATTTTCTAATTCATTTAACATAGGCTGTACACCCTCCGGTACTCGTTCCAAAAGTCTAAACATTAATTGTAATCTTTCAGTCTCTCCAGCTTTTATCAGTGGAATACATTCCGCTAGAAGAACGGAAAGATTATCACTGACTAAAACTTTAACACAACATTGAATAACATTATTGCTGCCTGCTTCTAAATAGCGTTGTGCTCTTGATTCCTCTTCTCTAAGTTTACTATCCGCATAACGCATATATGCTTGTACGCCATTCGCCTGAAGTTGTTCGGGCGCCTTCAAACGATAAAACATTTCAGTGCTTTCAATGTAAGCAGCTTCAAAATTTTCTCGGTAGATTTGAAGACGATCACCAACATTTGAACATAAATTTACGTAGGATTCCCTAACACCTAATAAAAAAAAATTATCAGACGCAGTAAAAAAAAGTAATAAACAATTTGTTAAGCGCTCTTATCACTAAATGAGACAACCAGATTTGCGTTCTATGTATTGGTTCGTCAAAAGCTACAATAAAGAGTAATCTTTATACTTAATACTTCCCATTTCTATAAAAATATAATGATGGTGTGATATAGAACAGACCGGCAACGCCTATGTATAGACATTAACATATAACTACGACAAGCAACTAGCTCGTCGAACTAGGAGAATGAACAGGTTGACATATTTAGCAAATAGTACACGCTTAAAATGACGAAAACAATATAGTAAAAATGAGAATTACCTATAACTAACTGAGAATCAAAAGCCTCCCCATTTCTTTCAGCATGTACCAATTTCATTGCACTATCCTGCAACCGCTGTTTAATATCACTAAAAATGCTTTCATTCCACGAATCTAGCATCAATTTCCTAACAATGCTCTCATCGTGTGTCCCTTTCTTTCCACTGTTGCATTGTATGCTTGAGCCTCCACTGGTCGAAGTCTTGCCAAGCAAAGACGACTCCAACTGCTTGAAGGGAGTCGGTAGATAATTGCATTGTGTAAAAAACTTTCTCCATTCAGCTATGTAGGCTTTCAATAGTGCTTCTTCCTGCCGCTGTGCCAATACTTTAGCTTGAGCTTGTTTTATAAATTGAACTATATCTTCTTGAAGATGTTCACGTAATTTCATTGAACCCTTTTCGTCCCACAAACACACTAAATGCACATCGTAGAATAGCTCCTGCCATTCGCTGGGCGAGACCGGTTCCTGCTTGAGAAGCTTTAAAACAATCAAGCGCATTGCAGGCCATTTATCTTCAAACCTTAGCTGCCCTTTTTCCTACAATATAAGGTTTCATAAAATCATACACAACCACCATAAAAACTACCTTAAGCAGCGGCATTGGCTGTGCCATGGTACTTTTTTTTCTTCCACTTTTTTGATATGTTTCAATTTTTCTTCAACATTTTTTCGATAAAATACCAGAAAGGATAAGAGGGATGAAATTTGTAAAAATAAGAGAGTAAAACATTTCCGACTTAATAATATAATTAAATTAAATTTTAATGGTTCGTATTTATACCCATAAATCAATTGAAATTATTATTAATTCTAAACTTTTATGTATAATGTCATAATTGTATTGACAATGACAATTAGACAATTGACGTAAAACGTCAAACTGAAACACAAAAGCTAATCAAATGTCAAAGTATTTTACAGTTGCTTACACATTTGTCTTTTGCCAACCAAAAAAATATCCCTAAACTAATCAGTTTAGACCTGTGGTTTATTAGACATTGAAAATGATACTTGTTTTTTTAAAAAATTGTGTCAATTTTAAAAATCAGCTTTAAGTGTTGTATATTTATAAATTTTAGTAATTTTATTAATAAATGTCAAATATAGACTTTCGTTTAGACATATGAACCGTCTATATTAATGCAAAAACACGTGGTATTATATAGCTCCATGGGTATTATTCAGTTTCACTTTGTTTTTAACTTTGCTGAAAATCTTACAACTATTAAAAAAGTTGTTTGTTATTAATTTATGCTACTTTGAATCGTGTTAATTAATTTACAAACAAATAAACACTTTTTTTAGATAATTTAAAAGTTATTGAACGCAAAAATTTTGTTGAATTTTGTGTAACTTAGCATCTATTAGCAGTTAACCTTACATCAAAAAGTTAAGAAATTTAATTTTTACATTTTTAATGCAAGATCTATTAGAAGCTAACCTTACATGTATTCTAACAGATGTCGCTAGTTTTACCATATTCCAGAAGTAATAGACATTTGGGTAAATATAAGTTTAAATTTGTCACTGCAAATTAAATTAAAAATATATCTGTTGCGACTTTCTGAAAAGTTCTAATAGGAACAAATCATGTTCAAGTCTGCGTATCTAGTTTGAGTAAATTTGCATAGATCTTATTGTGTAACTTACTATAATGCAGATAAGTGTATATTGATATGATAATGCAGTTTAATTTTTTATATATATATATTTATTTTGATTTGTTTATCTTTTCTTGTTTATTTACTTGTTTCCAGTTGAAAAGCATAGCCTTCTTTATAGCTTTAAATAATCTTTTAGTATATGTTCCAAGCGCGTTTATTATAAGTTAGCTAAGTTATTTTTCAATTTATGTATTCAATTTTATGTTTTTTATTTATATTTACTATGATTATCATTATTTTTAAATACTTTATGTTTAATTAAAAATTTGGCTCGTAAAAATTCAAGTCTGCAGCCAACTCAACAATTGACGCTCAAATCTAGGGAGTTTCTGTTTATTTTTTTTATTGTAAGCTTTATCGATTTATTTTTTTTAATGCATTAGACAAAGACCGACACTTTTTGACAGTCTGAAGCGCACTTTTTGTATATTTTTTTAAGCAACCTATCGAGTTTTCGGCCGAATATCTTTTTTTTGTATTTCTATTCGTGCCCAAGCTACAATGTTTGCGTCGTGTTTACGACTATTGCCCGTTTTTTTGTCGCAGAATTAAGGTAATCTATTAAAAAATCAATTCAAAAATAACATCATTATTCATTTGTTTATTTTTTTGCTTTTTGACAGAAACGTATTGATGTTGATGTGATAATAATAAAACAAAAATAACAAGATTTGTTTGATAAATTTGGCGCGTTTTATTTATTTATTTTTTTCATATATAAACACATATTTCTCCTTTTGTTACAGGTTCTTAACCAGCTCTGAAAAGGAACGATGGAAAATACCCACGAAAGGGATTTTCATCGGAGTTTGGAGCCTGATGTTATCATAAATCATATTATAAGTGATGATGAAGTAAGTATGATTAAATGGGGTTGTTTCTATTGTGAAAATTATGCAAAAGATTTCTATAAACGAGAAGAGTTAATTAATTCTTTATAAATTGTTGAGGAAGCAGACTAAAATTCTAGCAAGTAGCTGCAATGTGAAAAGTGGCAGTTGAAATTTTGTGAGAAACAAATACAATTTATGCCCATAACATAGTTGCCGGTTAATAAACATTTTAATTCTTATTTTTATTTATATTTTGTCTTTTGAGCTCTTGCAAAATTCATTTTAAGTTAAAAGCTTTTTGACGTTCTATCAAGATTTTAATTTTCAACTTAACGTTTTAGATGGCTAAAGTTCGTTGTGAAAACAAATGAATTTCATGGTTTCCACTACTTGTCTAAATTATGTGGCTTGAAGATAATACAATGTTTCTTTTAAAACAGTTTTGGTTTTTTCAAAGATTCTTATAAGAACCCTGCTTTATAATATGGGTTATGGCAAATGACGCCACTGAGAAGTAACTAATGTCAAAATGACAGCCGCAATTGTGATTTATCAGGCTACCCTAACTAATAGATCAATTTTGACAGGAGATTATTCTCAGTAGCGACAAAACGGCGAAATTGCATAAACCCAGCAAACAGTTCGATTGGAGTGTTTTTACAATTAACTTTTTCTTTTTAGGAGATCACCTGTTCTACAAGAAGCAGAGGATTTCACAGCAGTAATAGACCGATAGAGCCGGACATATCCATATTCCCAATAAATAAAAAGCCTCAACTTAAAATAAGACTGTTTACTAAGGAATACTCGCCCTCGAAAGATGACACGAAAGTACAAAGTAACCGATCTCCACGACAAACCGTAAGACTGGTGACAAAAGACGAAGCTGAAAGCGTTGGTGATACTTACGCTCGACGAAAATCGCTGCCCTTGGAAAAGTGTCCAGTTTGTAAAAAGTTTTTTCGTCGGATGAAAACTCATTTGCTAAAACATGAGCAAATTAACCGTACTCCTGAGGACCCGCTGACTTGTACGTTTTGCATGAAAGGTTTTAATACTCACAGTAATTTACTTATTCATATGCGTACGCACACGGGAGATAAACCCTATATTTGCGACGTATGTCATAAAGGATTTGCACAAAGTTGTAATTTGGTCAACCATGTACGAATTCATACCGGGGAAAGACCCTTCAAGTGTCCACACTGTGAAAGAGCCTTTACCCAATCGGGGAATTTGAATAACCATATAAGATTACATACGGATGAAAAACCGTTCAAGTGTCATTTTTGCGATAAAGCGTTTGTTCAATCGGGAAATCTTAACTCGCATATTAGAAACAATCATAAGTTTATTGACGGAGTTGTGGCTCCTGAGGAGCCGGAGCTACAAGTCAAAACGGAGTTCCCTTGTTAGTTAGGGTTTTAAAACAGATTTGATATTTTTTCTAAAGCTAAAGTAACGGTCATTACTTTTATAGCTTTATTGGCGGAAATGACAGCTAAGTTGCCATAAATTTCTACCGAGTCTCATGCTATTTAATTAATTAAGTAAATAATGTTTTTGGCATATAGGTTCTATTTCGTTTGTACTAAGCAGGCATAAAAAAGTTGGATGCTGTTGAAAATACCGACATCTATTAGTAGCTCTTTACATCAAGGTCGAGTATAAGGCTATATGACCCTCCCAATGACAGATATCCATTTTAATGAAAACTAGTTTTTGAGACAGCTTTACCCAATAGCGGTATCGCTGATTGAACAACCAAGTTATCATATTGGCGTCTTTCGTCTAATATTTTCTATCTACTTTGGTTCCACTAACAAACAGTAAAAAAAAGTTGAAGCAAATTTATTCAAACTAGATCCGTAGACACAGACATGTCTCGTTCTTGTTGGAACTCTTCAGTAAGTCGCAACAAATTTTTATTTGAATAAATTGGCAACGACTATTGGATCTTATATTTACCGAATCGAAATTTGTCATTAGGAAACTTATAGCATTGTAATTGACGATCCTGGTAACCATCTGATTTTGTCTTCCTTAACTTTGTTCTGATATAGCCAGAAAAACTTATGTTTTGATATAAAAAGTTAAAATCCAGCAAGAAATATTGTTTATCTTTGAGTTATTTAGATCGTGTCTTCCAAGATTATGACGGATTCTACATTTAAGACTTTAGCGGAAATAAACAGTATAACCGTTTTTGTTTTCAACACAGGGCACTTGAGGTACATAAAATGCTATTTTTACAAACATCAAATGTATATATCTAGCAGGTTATATTTTCATTTCTGTAAGCCGCATTTTTAACTGATCTTGCAACATTAACCTTGAGTGTCATAATAACCTTCTGTTATTTCGAAGAAATCTTCCTTGTAAGTAATCTTCTAACAATTAATTAGATTTTTTAAATGTTTAGAAAATTCGGTTGAAACCATACATGTTCTTTTGTCTTCGGACAATAGTAACGACGATAAGGGGTGGACAATTTCTAATGAATGACTCTGTGCTATTATGGAGTTTTTGTATAGAATTAGTATGCATTTATTAACTATTCAAGTAATATAAAATCTAGTCAAAAATAAAGCTTAGTGAAATCTGCCGATCCGGAAAAAATATCAAATCGTAATTCTTCCTTCTTTGCTTTTATTCATATTATCGGTATTTTTGTAGTTACTCTATTATTCTTTATGAGTTCTATTTTAAACTATATACTTTAAACACATCTAGTTAATAAAGTACTGGGTGACTTTTAATGATTGAAAATTATTTTCTGACGTTGGTAAGATATTTGAATTCTCTAGTTGCCAACATGGTTACCATGACACATGAACAAATGTTTCTTTACTTTCCGTTGCTTTGCTTTATGACATAACCTAAATAAAGACGATTGACAACTGACAGGTTGGACTACCAACTTACTCAATCTTTCTACTGTATTTTCTGCTCCATTCATTTATAGTCACTCGGTATAAACGGATTGTTTTAGCAATTTTAAAAGACTAGTTTGAGGAGACTGTATAGTTTTATTTCGTATAGTTTGATGCCTAATCTGAATATTATTTATAGATGAAACGGTAAACTACACATTTGACTATCATATCAAAGACTTGGAATTTACGCTTATATTTGGCGCAAACTATACATCAGCTTTTTAGGTTTTATTTTTTAAGCCCAAGTTCAGATATTTGCAAAATTGGATGTGAATGTCTGAAAACATGTGCAATAATGTATAATTGGCCGACAAATAATCTCGATAAAAATTTTTATTTATTACAAGATATTTGTGTCTTCTGATAAGAAACTTATCTAACTTCCATTTTAATTACACATAGTTTAGGGAGAGGAGTTTGTTCTTACTTGGAGGAGGCTTCCTTTTTTTCTATAATCGTCCAAGTATGTATAAAATGTTCCTTATACTACCGTTAACTAAAACAGATTTGTACTGTAATTTTTGCATGTGGATGTAGTTTTATATTTAAAGAAAAAATAAATGAAATAAAACAATATCCAAAGCAACGTGTTTAATATATTTTTCTGAATTAGACTACAATTTTATTCCTATTATTTAATATGAAAAAAATAGTTTTATAATATTTGTTATTGTTAAAAAGTCAACCCTGCTAGATTGATGGTAGAAAAAATTTTCTCCACGCTATTTATATAAGCTGCCGCTCTTAAATCCATTCCCAAGCAGTGTTCTTCAGCAGTTTTCTTAATAGCTTTCGCCGACCTTTCCATTGTAAATTCCAATCCGGAATGCACAATATCCTTTTCAGAAGCCCCAGCCATGCGACTTTTCAACATTTCATTTGGCAGAATTTTTAGATTATCGGCTGCACCTTTAAATTTAATTTTTAAAGAATCTTCGACTGATTGGAGCAAGTGCCGACTTGACTCTTCTTCATATTTGAAATACAACCGTCCAAACGAAACATGATTGAGATTTTTAAGCCACTCAAAAAATGAAACTGTAACACCACCAGCGTTTAGAAATAAGTCAGGTAGTACAAGAATATTCTTTTTTAATAGTATTTTATCGGCTGCTGGGGTTGTAGGGCCATTCGCGCCTTCGGCTACAATTTTTGCTTTTATTTTGTTAGCATTATTTTTATCAATTGTCATTTCACAAGCAGCCGGTAACAAAATATCGCAGGGTTCAAATATTAGGCTTTCACCTTCATATGGTTTAGCTCCAGGAAAACCCATTATACTCCCTGGACAAAAAAATAAATAAACGCTAAAAAAGTTAAACGCATTCCATCCTTTTGACCGTAGTATTAGAACAATTTAGAATCAAGTAAAACATTTTTTTTTGAAAGAATATTTTTTATACAACTTTGCATATTGCCTACTCACCATTTGTTTGCCGGTATTCATCCAGCTCTATAGGATGAATTCCTTCAGGATTGAAAAGTGATCCATCAATTTCCATAACACCAATACATTTACATCCCACTCTATCCAAATATTTTGCGGCGTGATATCCCACATTCCCAAAGCCTTGCACAATAAAAGTTTTTCCTTGCCAGCCTGGACTTAATCCACAAAGGTTCATATATTGATGATCTTCAACAAAACTGCGCAATCCATAAAATATACCACGGCCTGTTGCGGCGGTACGTCCATGAATACCTCCTTGGTTTATGGGCTTGCCAGTCACACAGGCTTTGCTATTGATATCATTAAAACCTAATGCTTTTGAGAATGTGTCAGCAATCCAGCTCATTTCCCGTTCTCCAGTTGCCATATCAGGCGCTGGTACGTCGATACTGGGTCCCAAAAATCCCTTCTTCCCCAATTCTAAGGCAAATCGTCGTGTAATACGTTCAAGTTCCCCCTCGGAGTATTTGCGCGGATCTATTTTAATTCCACCTTTGGCGCCGCCAAAGGGAACGTCGACACAAGCACACTTAAAAGTCATTAAGGCTGCCAAAGCCTTCACTTCATCTAAGTGCACATTTGGAGCATAGCGAATTCCCCCTTTCACTGGCAAACGATGAGCCAAATGATGCACTCGAAAACCTTGTATAATTTCGTAAGTACCATTGTCGCGTTTGATTGGAAAATATATTTCTAAGATATGATCACAAGTTTCCATTAAAGACATAATTCCCTTAACTTTAGCAGTACTGTCCTCCAATGAAAGCTTACGGCCTTTAATGTTACTCAAATTTTCAATTAGACGATCTTGCACCAGAATTCGAGCCTTATGGTAATAGAACTCAACCATATCGAAAAAACTCGGACATAACGCATCTTCCACTTCTTTCAAATGTTCGGGTAATGAATGAGTTACATAATTTCTTCGCAAGACTTGTTTCACCACATTCAACATTTTTTAAATTAATTTGTCAACTAATCATTTTTTGAAATAAACAAACGTGCATAGCCGCCTACTTTACTTATTAGTGACATTTTGGACAGTAAAGAAAAAACATAAAACTCTTTAGTTAGTCCAAACGTTTTAATTGATAGCTCACCACAACGGTTTTATGGAGCGAACTTAAAACCAAAAATTAATTTTTTGGATTCTTGGGCCACGACTTTCATTATGCGACCCAAAATAAGAGTTTTTTTTAACATATTTTTTAATTAACAAATCAAAAAAGAAACATGGTTTTTTAATAATTTTAATGTAATTCCAGGGAGCAAAAATATATATAACAAATATAAAGTAAATTGCAATATACAGTGGACAACTAAACCAAGTATCCTCACTCAAGTCCTAAATGTAAAAAAGGGAAAGAAACGGAGAGAGAGGAGACAGCTCAGAGCTCGTCTCGCGTGTGGGAAAAACTGAAAGGGCAGGAAGCATTCTTTTATTATTAATTACATTTTAAATATATTTTTACACATTATATTTATGTATAAAAAGTTTTACATTTTCTAAATAGTACAGCCATAACTGCAAATGAACAATTGTTTACACAAATTTTCTTCCTTGAAAGTAATAAATTAAAAATTACGTCTTACTGTAGTTATGAGCTAGGCTATTATCTCAAGATTTTATTTCATTTTGTTCAAATTTTTTTGAAAGCAAACAAAACTGTCACAAATAAATGAATGAAAAAAATTCGTGAAAGCTCTGTTTGCTCATTGGTCAACTTGAGTGTCTAAAAATATGTACAATAAATAATTGAAACAAAAGTAGTGATATTGCCCAAACAACAACAAATATACTAAAGATGAGATCGTCTAGAGTCAAAATCTTGAAACATGTATATGCAGCAGAAATTTTTTGCAAAAAATCATTTATTACAATACACCTAGTTGAACCACAAAACCTACATTATGTATTAATTTATCTAACAATTACATAAGTTATATTATGTTGAGTATCACTCCTTCATTATCTTGCGTTAGATGGAACTTTCGTTTGTAACAAACATCTTAAAATTTAAGTCAAAAAACACTCCTGCTTAGGAAATTTAGGTGCACAGGTGGTGGTTGGTAGTGGTGAGATGGTGGTGGTAGAATAAAAAAAAAGAAAAAAAAACGCAACCCAACACTTTTTTTGCTTCCTTACAACCACAATATATTAAATATAATTATAAACTTCAAAAAATCAATTAAATACAATAATTATAAGAGGAGGAAATTTTTCTAAAACACGTTGATAAAAACCCCATTCGCGCAATATTGTGGTAGTAGGTGTAGTAGAAGGAGGAGGAAGAACAACGCTCGCTCTCGAAGAAGAAAGATCCAAAAGCAAATTTTACAAACTGTTGGTTGTGTGTTAGAATATCAGAAAAAAAATTATATTCAATCAATACGACGACGACTACTATGACGCTGGCTCATCTCCTCCAAGTGTTGTTGTTTTTGGTTTGTTGTTGTTTTTGTTTTAATAGTTTTTTAATTAAATAAGTTGTTCTCTCATCTAAAGTGTGAAGTGTGGGGTTTGGGGGCCAGGGCATCACATAGCATATTTGCGGGTCCACTCACGCGCTAGCTCGTTGTACTTTTCCCGATCAGTTTTGTATATCCTAGCGATTTCTGGTACTAATGGGTCATCTGGATTCGGATCACACAACAGTGAGCAGATTGATAACAGTACTGAAACATATTTATTTATATATACAACCTCTTAATAATGAAGTACATTTTTCATTCAAATTTACATAGAAACTCGCGGTCATATATGACAAATTCAAAAATAGTAATAAATTGCAATAATTAAACGCAACAGGTGATCACCGGTACCGAGTGATTCACATAACTAGTTTTACAAAAAAATTTGACTTCCCGAAGACAAAAATTCTCGTATCAGGTTCCGACCAACCGGCGATTTCGAACCAAAATAACAAATTTTTGCTACTATAATCCTGTTGGATTATAATGCTACAAAGTTGACAATTTAAAAAAAAATATTTGAAAACGAAATTTCTTAATTTTATCGTTCTTTTTTTACATTGCTTGCCTTAATCAGTAGAATAATAGTTGTATAACCATTTAAAAAAAGTTTGATTTGAAAAATCTTTCTAGCATTGTGTAATACAGTAGTGAAAACTTTGTGACTCATAAAAAAAGCCGCTATTATACATCTATAATTGCACATTTCGTTTTTAATATCAATAACCTGTCCTTGAAAGTACCGACATACGTAAACAATATTATATAAAACATTTTTCTTTTAGTGTTTTGTTAAAAGAAAAATTAAAAATACAAATTTACCTTTTGAAATTGTAAGTGCTGGCGACCACTGAGAACGTAATATATCAAGACAAATGCTACCATTACTGTTTATGTTTGGATGATAAATTCTTGTTGTAAACGCAACTTTTGGTGGTTTGAACGGATAATCTGTTGGAAAATGAATTGTTAAAAAGAATACACCTCCTTGGTATGGACTATCAGGCTGAAAGTAAAGAAAAAAACAACATTAACTTCATTTCTAAAACCGATTCAATCATCTAGTTCAACACAAAACCATAAATAATGGCATAACTTAAATTGTCTTAACAAAAAAGCCACCTGTTTTTTTTTTCAATCCATTAGTTAGAAAGTTATTTCTAACAAATGGTAAACAAAAATTATTTTGTTCGCCACCTTTTTTTCGTTAGGAGAGATTCTGACCACCTAGTAATTTTGTGTTGGCAGTATGTCTGTTGACAACTAAACTTCCAACTGCAACTCACAGAAATGAACACGTTTTTCATCATCAAAGATACAAAATCGGTAGCCCGCCCCGTTAAACAAGTTAAAAAACATAAAACTCACACATGAAGACTGACGCGTAACAATAAGTTTTTAACGAATAGTGATGAATATTTCTGCCACCCAAGCCGCTGATAAGTTTGTACGATGTTTACATCTACCGGGTGTAAAATATCAAAGGGATTCAAAAGCGGCTGTGCTTTTTTGACAGCAGTTCTTAGATCGGTTCGTACTAAAATTAAACTACTCAGCCCGCATTTTACTTGAAGACACAGATTAATCGAATATCTCCATTTTCCACTTTTTCCATTTCGAAAATAACATTGATTGATTACTTATTAGTACCCGATATTGCACGTGTTTATTCACAACTGTCAATCAATACTGTCATTTGAGCACTGTGCCATGCATAAATGCCAGGCCGATGCATTTGCGCCATTTTCTGAATGTGAAATAAATTTTAAATTATTTTAATTTAAAAAGAAAACGGCTAATTTTCAAACAGGATTAGGTATAAAAGGATGCTATTCTTGACACGATGCGGAATGTAATATTCTGAATTTCACGATCCACTCGTACGATTTATTTTTTTTGTATTTTCAAGCGCGATAGTATCTGAAGATGATGAACTACTACAGCTCGCAGTACTGCGATTCCACAATAGACGCTTGAGAGGTTTGCTTAAAATAAGATAGACAGTTAAAATAAAATAAATTAAACTGTTGATTTAATTGCTGGTTTACAATTATTATTCTCGTTATGAGACAACGAGTGGTATCTAGGAAGAAGGGGCGTGTGAAAGCTAGAAACAGTGCTACCGCTGCTTTAAAAAAACGCGTTGGTGATTATATAATCTCCAATTTTTTATTTTCACATTAGATGGCTTTGATGTTTATTCCTGACGATGATCCCTTATAAAATAAAAACTTAAGTTCATATTTTAATGCACTATTTTTAATTAAAATAATAGTGAATGCCTAAGACATGCTCTCTCTTTTCTTTTCCATATGTTCTTCGTTGTCCTTGTCATGTCAACCGCTTAGAAATACAAAAAAATATATATAACTAAATGAATATTAAGATACAATTGGTTACATTTGGAGAGTTGTAAAAATAAGCTGATTAAATCTAAAATCAAAAGGGTTAGGTAGGCTGTAAATCATGCTTCTAGAGATAATATGGTATGGGGTCAATTGAAAAAAACATATTACCTAATTATCCAAAATTTGAAAGAGAAATTTTAGATAACATAAAAAAGATTCAATGAAAAACGAGATAAGTTACACTTTCCATGATCGGAAAATGACAGTAGAGATACAAATGTTTTTTTTAAATCGCATTTATTTTATCTTTTAGGTTTTTATCTAAATTTTTTTTATCAAAAATAGACATGCTGCAATAATTAAACTATTATGTTGTATACGTTTTTTTTTCAGTACTAAAAATAAGTAGTGTTAGTGGTGTGCATTTAGTCAACAAGCATTTTTTTTGGACTATAATTATACAAAGAAATGAACACAATTATTATCATTTCTGACTATCATTGATATTCAATAAGAAATTTACCCCTAAAAATTTAAATGAATTTTTCAAGTAGGATCCGTACTGCTTACGTTAACGTCTCACAGTTAGGGTTTGGTGATTTATAACTGTGGTTACAACTTAATGTTAAAAATATTAGCAGCAATCGGCTTAGTTTTATTGCTCTCCAAATGTCTTGTCTCGTACTATACACTTCATCAATTATATATTTTATATGACACTGCTATCCTCTAAATTGAAACCTTTAATAAGACAACAATAATTGAAAAAATGTGGTTCATGTCTCAATTTTCCGGTGCTCGGTCCTCGTGGTAAAAAAAAGACTCACACCTGAAAACTTAATTGAGATCGAGCTTGTATGATCAACTATTAATTTAAAAGATAAGAATTGAAAGCTTTTATGACTGTGGTTGAATACGAAAACATCAAGTTTTATTTTTGTTTGTGGGTTTTAGAGACATCTCCACAAGTTTTGTAGATGCGTAGCGAAAATACGGAAGTGGTTCATAGATAATATACTGTCGTATATAAAATGCAAAGTCACTGTATTTATAATAGCCCCAAATGTAAAGATGTGGCTTATGAGTTATCCATTAGAAACATCACAAACGACATCTTTACATTTAGGGGTAAGCTCATAAATTTTGAATTAAGTGACTTTGCATTCTATATACGAAAACATACTATGATGTGGATGATAGTGAGTTGTTCCATTATTGTCACATTGGAGAGAGCATGTTCTATACAATGACCAAAATAAAATAATACAGTCCAATGCAAAAAGTTTTCGGCTGTTCCCTGTTTTCGATTGACAGCTGGTTAAAAAATGAATGTCAAATTTTGACAGAAAAAAGCAAACGTCAGATTCGGTGAAAAAACAATTACAGGAATCTGTTATCCACTTTTTTTGCATTCGACTGTATGTTTCGATGAGTTAATGTATAAATAATATGTTATCTTTAATTGCTAGATTTTAACAGCGCCCTAAAACTCAAAAATCAATACAATGTTTGAAACTTATGCTAATCATGTAATGGTAAAACCCAATATATCAATCTAGCAACATTACTCTTAAAGGCACATGAGTGTAGAGTAAAGAATTAAAAGTTGCAGTATTTATTTAAAAACATTAAATTAAAACAGTTACGTTCTTTGTGTTTAGGGAATTACAAATGCAAATGAGTCACTTAATTATGATAAAAAAAAAGTAAAAAATTACTTACTGGTCCCATTATTGTGGCTTGCCAATGAAACACTACAACATAAAAAAATAAAATTTATAATGAGAAATAAAGTAAGACATCGTGGCACTTACAATCATCTCCAACCGGTCCTGCTGAACATTGTGCGGGAGGATCTCTGCCGAGGTCTTGTAATTCCTACAAAAAAAAACATGTAAAGGTATTGAGTCATAAAACACGTTAAAAGTATCAGGTTAATTATAGACACCTGAAAGTCCGACCCCTAATAAGGCGAGGTATACAGTCATTATCTAAGTACAAAATAGCATTTCAACACGTGGATCCACAACAAACAAAAACAGTGTCCTCCTGTTGGGACTTGTCCATGTTCCGTTAGAATCCGGTGTATGTATTCCCACCAGAAAGTTCTTTGAACTATTCCCCTTGCACATTGCACCTTATTCTAACCTTCATGGATTGATCAATTATGAATATTGCATTAAGCGATCCGGGATTAAGGGGTAGTTAAAAATGGGGCGGCGGGCGTTTAAAGCGGCACTATATTTTGAATCTTGGTATTCTAACACAATACTAACCTTATTAATTCGTTTTAAAGCCATTTGACGGAGTGTATGTGTAATAAATACTGGTTTAGCACCAGACAATGAAACTTGCGAGCCAAGGACCTCTTCGATAGAGGAGATTGCAAAGATGGCCTCCTTCAAAACTCACAGACACGACGTAGGTCAAATGTTCCCTTCAATCAACAATTTCTCAGCTTTACCTCACACAAAATCGCCACAAATTGTATTTAGTTTTATTCGACTTTACTAAACTCTATTGATTTAATTTAGCTTTTAATCGGTACTACGGCGAAAACGGTGAGTTCCACAAAAGATGACTGATCACTTCCGTGGCGACTTTTGTGATTGTCGGTAATATAGAAATCTGATACCGACAATAAGGACATTTACCTCTTCAATTTCTTTCGAAATTATATTAAAACATATATATTGCCATAAAATACATTCTCCTAATAATTCTCATCAATAATTTATTTAAATTTGCTCTAAACAAGTCGCTTTGCAAAATGATAATAGAAAAAACTTTTATGAGCGTTTACAGAATTTACAGTTTCCTGAATAACCAACTTCTTGAACACCACCTTGACAGGTCAAATTGCAACAATTTTGAAATCAATTTTACTACAATTATCAATTTGTATATTGATTCTTATCATAATTAATTTTAATATGTAAGACGTCATCTCCACAATTAAATTGTATTCCACAATTTACTTTTGCTAGTTATTTGCGTATCTTACAGTATTATTTCTATTCGAAAAAAATTTGAATTTTGACGGTTTATTATTTCGTATCATAATGATAGAAGTTCAAAGATGTACTTTTAGTAGGTATTGCAGATCCGATTTTTACCAGATGATCATTTAAGTTTGTAGCTTAATCAAAAAATGCAATTATAATTATAAATAAAAAACTGAAATTATATTTTTATGTTAAAATTTTTTTCAAATTGGAGTCTTTTAAGGATATCTTAAAAAGTATTGAAGCTCTTTTTGGTATGTATTTAGAGACTGGCATACCTATATGTCAAAAAATTATTAAAATGCTTGTGTCTGTTGCCAACCACTCGCAACAAAGTTACTAAAAATTTAAAAATCAAATTTGATCACATAAAATTAAAAAAAAAACTTAAGTTTAGAAAAATATTATAAAGAACACATTTTACAAAAAGTGACAGCGCACGAGTCACATTTATAAGAAGAAAACTCGCCTGCTCAGACTTGCGCGTCAAATCTTATAAAACAAGTCAATAAATACCATTTTCAAATTTGAATTTTTAATAAGATTATTAATGTTTTCAATTTATTTATTTCATTTATTTATTTATTTATTTTTAATAAGTTGATATATCTGTTAACTTTTTATTGTAAGCAACTCTAAAGAGAGGTCAGTAGATCAGTAAAAAGATAAAAGAAAACATTTCTAATTTTTTATAAAGTTTGGAAAAGTGTCTTTAATATAATTAATTATTAATTTAATTAAATCAAACAAATTAAACAAGAAAAACATTCTAAATCTTTAAATTGAAGGTTTATGTACACCATCAATGTATATTATGTATATATTTTTTAAATTGTAACATAATTAATAGAGCGATTATACTGAATTAGGTAAGTACTGATCATTTTGCTACATTCTCAGAGTGCAATTTACTTTAAAGGTCATACATCTCGCTACCTTTTTAGCGTCTTTCCATGATGCAGTCTTTCAGCGTCCACCTCTGTATATTAAAATCTCTTATGACCCATAGATGGGGCTTTTTCTGAAGTTTTACGAAATTCAATGTATATTAAATTAGAAGCATTATTTTTAATTTAAATTGAAAATTTTCACTTGGCAGCTTTTCAGCGTCCATCCGTCTTGCTATCTTTTTCGCGTCCATAATATACATTCTATAATGCAGCTATCCAGCGTCCAAATGTATATTTTTGTACAGATTGGACCCATTCAGCGTCTGGCAACGTTGCCGCTATGAACTTTCAGATTGAATCGGCTACAACCAAGACTCTTGCAAGATTTTAAAATTTTGTAAATATGTAGTAACACTCAGAAATAGATTGCTATTGCAATTTTTTGTATCACATAACAAAATGAATAAAGTCTGTGATAAAATGCAAAAAAAGTGCATGTATTAATAATATAAATTTAGAAGTTTGAAAAAATTATGGTGTCGTTAGAATACTTAAAGCAGAGAATAAAGTTTTGTTAGATAAACATTTTTGTCAATCTTTTTAAAAAGTTATACGATTGTTAATTAACTAATTTTCATCTAATGTTTGTTCTAATAAGATCCACATAAATAGTTTAAATAATGGATCTATTATTTTTTTGTTTGTTAAAGCTATTTTTATTTACATTTTTAACAAGATCACGTGATGATTTAAATTTTGTTTGTTATAATTTATTTTTACAAAAAAAAATCAAAAATAATGCATCGAAAAATTTTTGATTAAAACAATTTTTTTTTAATTTTGTTCTAAAAATTTCTCTCTACGTTTCCCTGTATACATTAGCACACTCTTTCGTAAACAATCAAGTATCAACATTCTTTCTCTGCAGTCTGTACTACATTTTTTATCTGTATTTATATCATAGATTTTTTTTCCAATATTTTTTATTTACCCATGTTTCTACCATTTCTATTATCTCAAACTCTATGTATTCCCAAATCTTTGATTTCTTATTCTTGCTACATTTCAAAATACTGCTTTTAGTACATCGTCTTCTTTCTTTTCTTCTTTTTTAACTGTGTACTTTTTTCTGTTTTTTTTCCTAATTTTGGTTTTATTAGTTTTTTTACTCTTTTTTCTATTATACTTTTTAACATTATTTTTTCTGTTTTTTATATTTTTTTTTCCTTAATTCGTTTTTTTTATTTATTTTCAATTTGTTATTTTTTGCCTGTTCCTTTTCTTGTCCACTTTTTTGTCTCTATTCCTTTCGTACTCTTTTTTGTCTTCTCTTTTTTTGTGTTTTTTTTGTTCAACTGCTCTCTCTTGCTTTATTTTTTCTTCTTTTTTATGTTCTTTTTTGTCTTTTCTAGTTTTGAGACTCTTCTTATTTTGTTGTTTTAAACCTTCTTTTTTTCTACATCTTTTTCTTTTTTTTGCTTTATCTTCTTTTTATCTGTTTACTTGTGTTTTTAACCTCTGCATCTTTTTTCCGTGTTTTTTCTCGTACTTTTTCTAATTTTTCTACCTCCTATCTTACCTCTCGTGTTCTTTTTTGTGCTTATTGTTATATTTATTGCTTTTTTTAACTTTCTTATTTTCTAAAACGTTTTTTCGAATTCTCCTTTCTACTTCATACATTTCTCTTCTCCCAAATTGTCTTATACCCTATTTTAGCATTCTTTCCTTTTCTTCTTTCTTCTGCTATTAACTATCTTAAATTTTTCTTTTTTCGTCTATAAATATGTTTTTCCTCATTTTCTCTAATTACATTTTTTCCTCTTCTCACTTGTCTAGTTTGATCACCACCATCTTTATCTTATTTATCTTTATCTATTTACATCTTCCTGACTTTCATTGCCACTTCTAGATTCTATGTCTTTTTAATTTTTTTTCTGTTTATCTAACCATGTTTCTGTCAAGTCTATTTGACATCCGTTTGTTTTATCTATTTTTAAAAGACTTATATTTTATTCTTACCTCATTTTAAAATAGTTTTTTTTTTGCTGTTTTATTTCTTATTATTGATTTTTTTTTGTTATTATTTTGGTTTTTGTTGTACTTTTATCTATGTTTTCTTTATTGTTTAAATGTTTATTTAGGGTTTTTATTAATTTATTTCTTTATTATTTTGTTTTTCTAAAATTTTATCTATGTAAATGTAAATTTTTTATCTTGTTAGATATACTTTTTTTTTTCATTTTTATCTGTTTTTTTTTGTTTTCTGTATTTTCCGTTTGCTAACTTATTATATAGCTCTTCAAAAAATTGAACAAAAAAAACTTTTGAATAAATACTATTGCAAATAGAAAACTATAAATAATAATATAATAGAATAAAATTAAAATTCTGCTATGAATTTCTGGCAAAAAAAATCCTAAAAATCAATTAGTTATTGATTATATTTAAAAATTAGAGATAGTTATTGTATAACAACACACAAAATAATAACTTGTTTGAGAAAAAAAAGTTAATATTAATTTTTGACAAGAAAAAACAAATTGCTTAACAAAACATGCGTTGTAACACAATTTTTTTATTAAAAAACATTTTCTTGAAACTAATATTGTTGACAATTAAGAAATTTATAAAAAGTCTTATGAGCAAAGTTTGTTTATAACATTTGTTTAAGCAATCAAACTTAATTAATTAGTGAAAACTTTTAAACTTTATTGCTTCGTTAAACATTCTTGTATTTTCATTTTTCATTAGTTAATGAAAAAATTAAGTACTAAAAGTTGCATTTTTTTTCAGATTACTTGAAGAATTATTTTCTCAAGCTAATTTTAAAACTCTACAAAAATACAAGGTTGCCGTTTGAGTGGACGCTGAATAGCTGCAATCTGTTTATGGTTTACTTCAAAACTGAATATACTGTATATTCTGCTAGCGCTGCTAACGAGGAAACCTTGAACTAGATGTGTATATTTTGTATACACTTTGCAGCTTTTCAGCGTCCACCCAATAATTTTTCCAGACAAGAACCGTTCAAGGAAGAAAACTGTTATTGCAAATATAAATAACCAAGCTTTAGTCATTTATGAAAAAAAAATAGTAGATTGTCATAAGACATTGCAGAAAGCAGAAATACATTGAAAACTTTTCAGCGTCCGTATATGGACGCTGAATGGCTGCGGACGCTGAATCATCCGTAATTTTCATATATATGGACGCTATATATATATACGAATATATATATTCTGTATTTTTGATGCCGATTGATAAAAATATGTGGTTTTTGCATTTGAAATATAAAGTTACACTGTACTATTTGTACCTGACAAGAAAAAAAGAAAGGTATGTTTTTCAGTGAAACATTTTTATGTGAGAAAGATTTTGACTTCTTAATTATCTTCTGTCACTTACTTTTGTTAACATTCATAATGTTCTATAAACTTTGGTGAAATTGTTGGAAAATGGTGGAGGCGCTTAATATAAAATTAAAACATCTGCTGCGATTAAAATTAAAAACTGAGCAATTTGACGAACCGTAATGCAATTGTTACTTCAAAAATCTTTGTCTAATTTCAGCAAATTCATATAGAAATAGTTTTTTTTGAACAAATAGTATAAATCAGTTTATATTGCTTAAACATATGCTAAAATTGTAGCTAATATGGAAAATTTCAAATTGCCAAAATAAAAATTATGAGAAAATTAAAAGAAAAATAGCGTGTTGTAATTTATTTAGAAAAATAATGTCAATAAATAACTTAATTACAAAGGTATGGTTCTCCTGAGGTAATGCCATAATTTTTTTGGTGTCTAGAACAAGGTTATTACGATATGAATAATACACTTTCTCAATAATTACATCACCTCCGTCCGTCTCTTGCGATCCTTTGAATTCTTAACCAATCAAAACCTATATCCATATTTTCCATTTTGTGCCAGATCCACATTAACATATCCTCCTTTTAGTCTATCATTGTCAATTGGATCTGTATTAAAGAAACCACTTCTACTGTTTGTTAACCGATTTCTTGCTTGCTCCAGTTCTTTAGCTTCTTCCTCCAAGTCTTTCCTGTAGTTCTCCAATTGGCCTCGTGTTACGGCAGGTTGCTGTTCCGTATTCGGCGTGAACAGGGAAACAGGAAGCTTTGCAGGAATCCTCGCAGGAGCATTATCAAATTGATTTCGAAAAAAAGAATCTTGGGTGTAATATAATGGACCATTATACTTTTGAGCTTCAGTTACACACAGAAAAAGTGCGGAAAAGCAGATAAAAAATACGCCAACCATCTAAAATTTTAGTTTAAACCATAATTAGATAATATTATGTATTATCACGATTTTTTCACGGTTCATAAAAGTAAAAGTACTAACCATGCTATAGGTCTTTCACTATTTTAATTATATCAAACTTTTTCTTTGATAGATCAACCAAGACTATTTCATATTTTGCTGGTTGGTGGTGGATCGGTATCTACCTACAGCCCCACTATTCATGTTTTTACAATTTTTCTGCCTTTCATTGATATACATATGCGTATAAGCGCATAGTCATCGTTTAGTAAACAATGCAAACCTTGACAATAGTATTTCATTGTCCATTGCAAAATTTGGGAAAATATTTGTAACATTATTACGAAATGTGCTCTCTTCTAGCACTTTCTATTAATACGTGTCTAGACTGATAAAATTTAGAAAATTGGTGATATAATGTGTGTTTCTTGCTAGAAAATATACTTGTAAAACAGGAGACAGTTCAAAAAAAGCTGAAGCTGCTGATAGAAATTGATCTAATCTACTTAAATTAAGGCAATAACAAAAAATTTCAAACATCTACAAGGTTTTTATTTAAATATTGTAAGAAACAAAAACAAGTTGCATGCAAAATAAAATTATTTATTTTTGGAGCAATAATTAATTGTACAAAAACAGTAAAAAAATCTATAATAAAGATATTATTTATGAACAACATTAATCTATAACTATTTTTTTTTATTTATAAAGTCTATGCTTGTACTGATAGAAGTTAAAAACTGAGCGTAAAAACTAATAGTGGAGGCGCCTAATGCAAAAAAAAATAGTAAATTGTTCAATTAGGTGATGTTCTATTGTATCAAATTTAAAAGCTAATCGAATTACTCTCAACTGAAGTCAATAGATTAGGAAAAAATTAAACATTTATAATATTTTATCACATGTAGTAAAAAAGTTAAAAAATGATGGATGCGTCAAATACAGAATTTTGTAGTAAATTGTTTTATTAGGTAATGTTCTATTGTATTAAATTCAGATGCTAATCAAGTTACTCGTAACAGAGAGTAAAAAGACAAAGATTTTAGAAAAACAATTGAAAAATGGTGAAAGCATCAAATTAAAAATTTTTAATAAATTTTAGATGATGATCTATTATAACAAACTAACAATTTTTTAATTTATGTTTTTGTTTTTTTTAGTACTATATTTATATTAGTTTGCTAAATATAATAAATTTTTAATTCCTATATAGCATATTTTCTATAAAAAACCTTATTATTTTGATTTAAGCAAAAAAAATTGAATCAAACTTTAGCACTCGATAGTTGTAGTACAATTACAGGCTTTTGCTGTTGGTAAAAGTTGATACAAAATTTATAATTATGTTTTTGCTTGTAACATTTTGGACAAATTATTGCTGTATTTCATTGTAGGTAAATGTGCTCTCTCTATTTTTCTCTTAAGGCCTTGACTGTATGATAAAAACACGGTTTGGCTAACAATTATCTATTTTTTTTCTGTCAAGGTAGCGTTGTTGGTGTCTTTCTAATTTACAATGGGTATAGAATAGGGGAAAGGTGTGCGAAAAGACTCTACTGAGGAATAATGTTTACTACTCAAAGAATAGCAATTTTTTCGACAGCCTCTTATTCAGGTTGAGTTTGCCTATAATTTACAATAATTTATAAATCTATCTATATAAAAGAAAGTCGTGTTTGTTGCAACACTTATAACTCGAGAACGGCTGGACCGATTGCCATGGTTTTTGATTTCTTGGATTTGTTTCCGTCCCGAATAGCAGAATACATCTTAAAAACAATGAAAACTCGATATGTGTAATGAATACTTAATCATTTCAATAGATGCTGATTTGTTTATTACATGTCAAACATTTGTTGTCCAATCCTGTCAAATAGTGTAACAACTATTTTTTTTTGGAGCTTATGGCCTGGTTGCTGAGACCACAACTTTATTTTTTTCTGAAGACATCATGTGTGCGTTCAGAAATTTATTTTTTGTAAAGTGTCTACAAAGTTCAGGTACCGTTATATTTGTTTTTAATTCCCGAAAATAATACCTAAGATTTATTCTACAGTAAAAACATAAAATCATCGGAAAGGAACGGAATTTAGAGAATAAAAAATCAATTGGTAAAGGTTATAAGATTAAAGAAAAAAAATCTACAGGTTAACAAAAGTGTAAATGTCTTTTTATAGGTTGTCTATGATTTTTCTTGATAAGCTATTCATACGTAGTGGTTATATACTCTTTGAGCTATTGTCTATTTCTCGAAAGTTCAGGCACTGTTATTATATTTGGTGGTTTTATGCGAGTGCACATTTTAATAACAATGCCGCGTCCTAGAAGATCTAATCTTTCCCAGCGAAGCCGTAATGCAATTAGGCAACGGAATATTGCAAGTCAATTATCTGCGAGAAATTGCACGCGTCGATACTCAAAGGAAAATTTAAAGATGAAGAAGTTCTTATTCTAAGGATTCCGATGATCCCAACGGATATGCTCTTTGAGTTTAAACGAATCTAATTCCCGATTCGTCTTGCCTTCGCCATGACGATCAACAAATCACAGGGCCAATCCTTGACTATTTGTGGCCTCAATCTAGAAAATGCATGTTTTTCTCATGGTCAATTGTATGTGGCATGCTCACGTGTCGGCAAACCATCCGCTTTATTTGTTCTTGCGCCTGACTAAAAAACAAAGAATGTTGTTTACCACAAAGTGCTTGAATGAAAATCCTATTAATAAATTAATCCGAGTTTTATTTTTTTCCCCAATCTGCACAACATAGTTTTCAATCATTGGTTTCTGACATGAGTTTGAAGTACTTAATTATTATATTTTATTTTTATTCTCATTCTATATGTATGTTTTCATCATCATTCATCATAATAAAATACTTTTTTGTTTCTATCTATATAAATATATTATTTTGTATCATTGTTTTGCGTTCATCAAAGCCTAAATTAGTTCAGCTAAAAAGTAACACGACATTCATTAACTGTTAGGCGGTACGAAGTTCGCCGGGTCAGCTAGTAATAATTAAAAATAGATATTTTGTCTCTTTAGTATGAAAATTTTTCAAAAACAATTAAACTTGTGTTGTATTTCAAAAACACTACAATACTAGTGCAATGTTACTTTATGGCTCTTAAACCAAATTTTACAAGTTCTAAGAAATTTTTTGCATCCTGGAACTGATAAACAAATTTATCCACAATTACCTTATAATTGAAGTTTTATCCACACTTACAAACCGTATAAAGTAACACTTTATCCACTAGTGGAATAATGAAATCACTTTATTCCACTAGTGGAATAATGAAACAATACATTCTTAAATATATATTCAATACATTTTATAGACCTTTATAGCGGCCTTCAGCATCGAGTACTTCGACCACATGGATGAAATTGCATACCTCTTCTTCAAATTTAAGAAATACGATAGCAGAACTTCCACATTTATTGTCATTACCTCCCGTTCTTCTTTCCATTCATTAAATTCTGAAAATACTTTTTCATAATGTTCCCTGGACTTCGCAGGCAATAACTGGCGAGTCGCTTCTTCAGCTTCCTCAAGAATTGTCTCAGGAACAGTATCACTTTCTTCCATTTTCACCAACTTGCACAGCGTTTTATACAAATGAAGTCGATAAACAATCGAAAATAAATAGCGACGATTCAACACCTCCCATGTTTTTTAGTTAATTTCAATAATTTTTGAGGTGACATTCGCTGTCAGAGTGTAATGTCAAATCATTTTTTGATTTTAAATCGCTGTAATTGTGGATAAAATTAAAACGTTATATTGCATTCGTGTTTCACTCGCATTTTATCCACTTAAGAAAATTAAATGCTCGAGCAAGCTCTCGCGTTTAAACATTCTTGCGTGGATAAAATGCTCTCTGAAACACTTATACAATAAATTACTATTATTAATTAGTTAGAATACATAAAAAATAAAAAAAAAAAAATTATTAAATGTTTTTTTTTATTTTAACGAGTTAAAGTTGATAGCTTTACCTATAATTATAAATTTTGTCTTATAAATCTTTGTAACGTGAAAGCTGTACACTCTATTACGTTAGATTTGTCGCTCCCGGATGACTATATATATACCATCTAAATATCTAATTTAGATATTTAGCTTTGATAAAGAGGGACAAAAATGCATTCGAAACGTTAGCAAGAATATCATAAATAATTTTTATAATAAATTGTCCAAATCCCTGTATAAATCTATTTAATTACTACAGTATATTCCACGTTAAAAATGAAGCTGAAATAAACAAAGAACACTGCATGATCACCTCGTGTTTAGTATTCCATGGTGGGGTGGTATAGAAATTATTGAATAGAAGTGAGCTTGAGTGACGAGACAAGGCCTGAGTAAGTACTTTTAAGTTATAGTTCGGTTTTGTTGTGAGAAACATTATCAGATGACGCATAACATGAAGAGCATGTACTCCTTGAAGACAGCCCTGGAAGAACAGATACGTCTATTGTGGTGGAAGATCACGTAAGCCGCACGTGTTGGTGTTTATTCCAGCTTTATCTTTAACTTGAATATGGTATAGATCAGCTCGATTCCATTACCTATTATTAATGTACAGTTTGATAAAATAATTTTGTTTTTATGAATACTATAATTAGCACATCAATTATTTAAGTAGAAATACTCTTGCTCTGTAATTTAACTTGACATATTTTTATTGTCTTTGATAGTATGATTGCCGATAAATGTCAAACAAACGTTAAAGCTCTATAAAATAGTACGTTTCTCTGTACAAACTCTATGGCAAGAATAGATTGAAATCTACACTAATATTATAAAGAGGAAAGATTTGTATGTTTGTATGTTTGTAATGAATAGGCTCAAAAAGTACTGGGCCGATTTAAAAACTTCTTTTACCAATAGAATGCTACATTCTTCCAATTTAACATAGGCTACATTTTATTTTGAAAAAAAATAGAGATCCTTGGTAAAATTTAAACAATGTAACCGAAGGTGTAGAAAAATTAGTCTTAAAATGTCTTTCGTCGAATGCGCTGCCGAAACTATTAGTGATAGAACAAAATAATGTACAACAATATTGAAGAACATCATAATGTCTACAAAAAACTCCGCGGTAGCATATGTCCAACTATTGTAGTTATGTCACTACAACAACTTTTTTCATTTTAAACATTAATGAAAATGCTAACCAAATTCAAACCATGCTATTTATGTGTTTATATTAATCCTTATCCAAATAAATTATTTTATGGTCAAGACCATTTAACTACCTATAAAATAGTTTTTAAATTATTTAAATTGAACTTTCCATTCAAAAGATATTACATAAAAAATTCAAACAGTAAACAAAACCGCCATAGCGCCGTGGCCGTTGTTTGCGATGCAGTCTGAAAAGCGCGCCGGGCATCGCGGCGGGCGGGGTAGAGAGGGCACTGGGGGGGGGGCAAATTTCTAAAAACAAATAATTGTCTACCCCGTGCGAAGCCGGGACGGGCTGCTAGTTATTTATATTATTATTAACGGTAGATAATATAAACAATTCTTAGAATTTTTAAATATATTAAAAATTAAAGTTTTCAATATTTCCACTTTTTAATAATTTAGTGAGGTAAGAATTAAAATTTTTGGTTGGTTGTTTGTGCAAATTTAACCAATCACGTAACGGATTAACTTTAATTTTTAATTTAAATGCCTTTTATAAATCTACCCTAGAACTTTATAAATAATAATCGTGTTGCATTTTTTTATTTTTTTTAATATTAGGTTTTTGTTACAAGACTAAAATCTTATAAAATATTTTGACAAAACTTCAAAACTCTAAGAAACTAAAAATAATGCAAATTTTGACCATATTTTAACAACATTAAATGCAATATCTTCAGTTAAAATTTTGTAATGTTATTTTAAAATGAACATTCAGATGGTTTTGAAGAGATAGATTTTTTGGAAATTTCTTCTTTTATTTTGTAAATTTTGCCAAACATGAGTAACTGAGTGCTAAAACATTTTGTGTTTATTTTTGATTTTTTTTAACATCAAAATTAATTGCTTTGGACAAAGAATAGTAAAAACTATTTGAAAATAGAAACAATAACAGTGTACTACAGTATTTAGCGTTTCTTTTTGTAAATGGTAACATAAAAACAGTTTATTTATAACATTTTTATAAGCCGTTGACGGCTTATTTATAATAAACTAGGTAGGTTTGTACATGATAATATATAATTATAAAATAAATCAATAAAAATTAATAATATAGATCGTCTTCATAAACATCATTTTTGTATTGAGGTCGTCGCTGAGGATAGCTTGCTCGTGGGTAGTTTGCCTGAGGATAGTTTTGAGAATCATCATAATCTTGCCGATACTGAGGCTGAGGTTGAGGTGGTGGTGGAGGTGCTGGTCTTCTGGCTTTCACTTGAGGTCTAGGTTGAGGCTGTGGCTGAGGTTCAGAATAGTCATAATCTCCATAATCTTGCTTCACCTGAGGCTTTTTAGGTTTCTGAGGAGCTTGAGCTGGCTCTGGTTCCTCGGGTACTGCTGTTCTAGATCCAGCATTATAATTATAGTTCAATTTAAATCCTGTGGGGTCCGAATAAGAATACCTTCCATGAACTACGCCATTAGCATCACCTCGAGCCGCATGGGCTATTCCGTCTTCTGTTCTGTATAAAAAGCCAAAAGTACCATCAACTTTTGGTTCGTTGCGAGTGTCTTGCAAGATTGATGGATTGAACTGTGCGTTAACGACTTGGACAATAACCAATACTGCTGCCACCTAAAAAAAAAATTAAGCGAGGTTGAGAAACTAATACCGCAAAGCATGGTTAAGATATTTTATGTGCATTCCACATATACACGCTAATTAATTACAATTTTAATTTGCTTCTGTTCAGAGAATAATCAAACACATACATACATTAATTTGTTGTACATTATTTTGTCGCAAATTTGTGATATACAGTTGAAGTGAAAACAATAACAATTAGTGTGTTGATAACATTTGCAACTACTTTGTCAGAAAACTTAATTTAGAAACAAAAATTAAGTTTTTATGTTTTTTTTAATCGTCCGTAAAGTTGACAAAGAGTCTGTAAAGTCCTACTTTTAAAGACTCAAACGTATTTTTGAAGAAAAACACAAAAAATATATTATTTAACAAAAAGTCTATGTTTTACTTTTCCTCATTTCAAATTTAAATATAGAGAATTACATTTTAGCATTTTATCTTAGCTGGATTACTAAAACCTCTTGTTTATAGTCATTGTATGTATTTTATAAAATTTATTTTAATAGCCACTTTCTGACTATAAAAAATATCGCTGTATCGTTGCAGACATTTTTATAGTCAGAAAGTGACTATAAAATATCTACAACGAGTATATTATCTAAAATAAAACAAAAAAAGTCAATGTTTGCAAACAAATTAACAATAAATAAATAAAAAAATACAGTAGCAAACAGAAGGTCAGAATTTTGACAGTTTGTTCTGCTTTAGTTTGTTTTAATTTAATCTTAATATTTTTTTATAAATTATATTAAGAAGACATTTAGACAACCTACAGTCTTTTTGCAACAACCAAATAATAATTATTGCAAAAAATAGTAAAGATAGTCAGTGACAATTTGTCTCAATTTGTGTTATTTTAGTTTCTTTTAATTCAATCAAATTTAAAAAAAACATTTTGACAATCTACAATTTTTTAACAAGCAAATAATGTCAGTCTATTTAAATAATAATCTAAAATGTAAACTTTTTTAAAACTTATAATAAATTAGATTTTGTTTTAAGTGAAAATAGTTTTTATATTAATTTACTGCATCAACACCAAACTCTATATTAATTTATTTATATAATTGGATTTAATTACATTTTAATTGTTGCTAACAATAGAGGTGCTTCATTTTAGCATTTTATCTTAGGTTTTTGACTATAAAAATATCGCTGTGTAGATGTTTATATAGTCAGAAATATAAAAATATTTACAGCAGATACCTATATTATCTAAAATATTTTATGTAAGCTTCTTATCACTAACGTAAATTGATAATTGATAGCAGTCAAACAGTAAGTTTTCTTTGATTTATGCTAATATCATTTGAAATCAACAATCTGAAAACAAAGTTATAAGTGATAACTTAATTACAATTAATGGAAAAGATAAGTGACATTTTTTATTTAAGCGCGTAGATCACTCGACTAAAGATCAAGTAGATAATGTTTTTTAAATTTATATTTATTTTTTATTTTATACACATTTAAAAAAATGTACACTAAAACAATAAATATTTTTTATATAACAATTTGATCGATAGGTGGCTAAAAGATTAAAAATAAAAATATAGAAGAACCTCAAATTTTAAATAAAAGTTTTAATGCTATAGTTTACTTAACTACAGATCACATTGTAACAATAAGGTTAAACTATTTAATTACATATAAATATGATATAATGATATATATAAATGTTTGTTAAATAAAAGAAAAAATAGTTAACATAATAACATAAATTGCTAACAAACATCCAGCACAAAATAGATTTAATTGATAATAATAAATAATCCAACTTTCAATTAATTACTTTTAGTTAGAGTTTCATAATTTTTATAAATACATAAACACAATTGCCCAAAAGCAATTTTATGGAGTTTTTATTAAAAAACTTAAGTTTTCAAAAAAAAAATTGTTAAAATAAATTTTTTCTATTTATGTTTTAAAAATTTTCAAGAAAAATTAATTTTTTGTTAAAATTTTAAAATTTCATACTTTTATATAAATATAAATAACACTGACAAAGTATTCATTAAAGATAATAGTTTGTATTTAATCTTTTTGTTTAAATAAAATGGTTATTTTAGGCTTTGATTATATTTTTTATTTCATCATTAGATTCAATAATTTATTTTTTGTGAACTAAATTTAATTATGATCAATTAATCGTTGTTAAAGTAGGCACAACTATGCGGTGTAAATATACAAAGTATGCGCTAATGATTTGAAATTAAAATAATAAATTGATTTAAAATAGAAGAAAAAAATAAAAAAATTTAAACAAGGTTACTAATAAATTACTAAATCGCTATCAATTAACAACACCGTAAAAGCATTTATCTCTAAATTAGCATACCAAAAGCGCTAGTAAAATTTTGATTCTAATTATAAAAAAAAATCTTAATTATTTTACCACAAATATAATAAATAGTTGTTTTCCTCAGCTGTAGTAGCCCTTTATAAAATGGCAAAATTTCAATTTTTAATTGAGTTATTAAAAAATTTAAATACAAATTGACTTGTTTTGTTTTAATTAGTAAACTCGAAAAAGCGTAGTAATAGAAAAATCTAAGGTCCAAATATCGTCTAAAAAAAAATAATAATGATAACTTACAAATTGGTAACTCCGGAAATGCCTCATTATTTTTGAAAAATAAAACACTACACTAAAAAAAAATAAAAATGAAATTAGTCAAGTTATTTTCCGAATGAGTTGACAAACGAAAATAGCGGAGACAAAATGCATACTCCATATTTATATGGCGCGCCTAAGTCAATGCTGACTGGTAAAGTAACTGGTTAGTAGTTAAGAAGAAGGAAAACATTCCTGCATTATAGGTTTAGTATAAGACAGCAGGCGATTATCAACTTAATACGTTAATATTCATACCAAGTACTTAATTAAAACATTTACAACATGTTTTATGGCTTCACTTTATTCGCCAGGGTAGAAATTGCTCGATTAGAATAAACTTTTTTCTTTTACACTTGGATTTCGTCATTTTATTGCAAAATTATTGGTTTTAAATATATCATAGGAAATAAGTGTAATGGATATTTAGATTTTCCTTGGTTCGTTTCTGTATTAATCAGTTCAGTGTTAATCTGTTTACTGTAAGTAAGTAATATTAATTACTATTTTGTCCCGTAAAGCTGCCAGCTTTTTAAAATAAATAATAGAAAACTGAAACATTTTTGCAATTATGTCATATTACTATAAATTTAATACTAATTAGTGTTTACGTTTGAAATTGATAATATCAAAGGTTCTAAACCAGATTGTCTTTTGTATGTTTTCCCATTTCATAGACATTTTTTTTTTAAATGTTATATTATTATTGTAAATAGTAATATATAATATAAAAAAAAAAACATTTTTTTTATTACATTATTACATAAATTTTACATTATTAATTGATAGCAGTGGCGGATCTACCAGGGTTTCGCGGCACCCGGGTCCGTGGCTACATGGGCCCGGATAATACACATTAATCTTTAAAAATTAAAGAGAATTTTCTGTACATTTTGTCATATCTGTGAAATATTTTGTTTATTTTAATGACGAAAATGTCTAACTTTAGAAATAACATAGCATAAAACAATTTGTTACGCTTTAAGCTAGCGATCCTGGAATGAAATAGAAGATGGGCGGCAAGCATTAAAAATAATCCAGCTGTAAAGAGCCTCCTTCCCTTGAAATTCTTTTTATTGACCTCAGATGCACAATTGTATAACATAAGACAATTCTGGTCAATCTAGAAAAAAAAACACCTGTGCTTTACAAGTTACTGATATTATTATGTACAAATAATTAACTCTTTTTAAAAAATATACATACTACTATTAGATAGAGTATTCTACTAATTAAATACTATAAATAAATAGATAATAAATTCTTTTTTTTTATCTACTTTATGAAGTGAGTCAAATTTTTGCAAAAACTTTTATTTCAAGTTTATTAATAGTTATTTGTTTTACAAGTGTTGAAAAGCGAATTTTTTATACGAGTGTTTAAGTTACGCACGAGGCCGTAGGCCGAGTGTGTATTAACACGAGCATGAACAAAGCTTTTCACACGAGTACAACACAATGTTTTTTCTACGACCATTCAATACACTACAACAGTTAACAAAAGAACCAATTTATTACATATTAATGTCAAAATATCAAAAGGAATGTCATATGATTAGGTATGGCATTCATTCTATCATGTCATTTGTCAATATGTTCTTTTCACACAGATCTGTCACTTTTCACACAGATCTGTCACTTTTCACACAGAAACGTCACTTTTCATTCGAGTTTTGCGTTAGCAATGAAAAGATGAACTTTTCATAGCAACAAGGATATATGTAAAGCGAGTTTAACATAGTGGTCGTAGAAAAAATTAATTGATTTAAAAAAATTTTTTTGTTATTTTTCTAGAAAAAATGTTTATTATGATGCCTTGAATTAAAATCGACTTTATAAATTAACTTTTCTCAAACAACTTATCCTTTATTTAAAATAATAATTTAAAAAAGTTCTTACGCAAAAAATTTAAACAAAAGCTATCTATTTATAAAAACAATTAAATTAAACTTGTTTTTTGTTTTTAACTATACCGGTCACAGTAGCATCTGCTGAACGCAGTTTTTCTAAACTGGAGTTAATATAAACGGACTTACAAAATACTATGAACCAAAAACGATTATTAAATTTATCTCTGATTTCAATTGAAAACTTTATAGCGAAAGAGTTAGACCTATCGAATTTAGTGAAAAATTTTGCTACCATAAAAGCAACAAAAAATTGTTTTTATATAATTATAATTTGATTGTAAAATATAATAAACTTGTTTTTGTTTTCTTTCAGAATTATTAAAAGTATTTTTTTATGTATGATGACAATGTTTTATTTATCACATAAAATTCTAGATAATTTATTACAGGTTTAATAATAAATTTTATAAAAAAATTGAAAACAAAAAAAAGGGTATAAGACGCATCACAAAGTTTAAAAGCCCCGCAAATATTTTTTGAACTCGGACCCGCTATTGAGTCGTTACGCCACTGATTAAAAAAACAGATTTTAATAATTTTAATTTTTCAACTAAATTAAAAAAGAAAAATGATTCTTAATTTGACAGTATTCTTATTTAAAAGCCTATTCCTTTTATGTGGTCATTTAAATTTGATCAAAATCTAATTATTAATTTTTAAGTTTATTATATATTATTTTTGATGTTTTTGTTGACATAGATTTTAGACACTTATAAAAACAAGTAACAAACTAAAAATTAAAAAAAAATTTTATTATAATTAATTATTAGTGCATTTATTAAATTAATTTAAACAAATTAAACAAAAAGCAATTTGTTTTATAACTGAAGTTTTATTCATCTCCTTATGATGATCACTTGGTGGTTGAAGGAGCTTTCGAGATCTATTAAACAAATTTTTTGGCAAGTGCTGAAACTGTGTGAATAGTACAATAAATATAATATAGCATTATTCTTATTTGCTTCAATCTTTTTAACTAGAAATTTTTTTGCCAAAATGATGCATCACTTCTTCATGCTTATAAAAGAGGTAGATTGTTTCTCATTTGTTTTGTTTCTAATTTTTTGTTAATACGTTTTACAAAACTTTTTGTATCATCTTATGGTTCAAAAGATTCTACAAAATAATAAATTAAAAATTTGTTAAAACTGCATTAAATTGAAATGAGACTACACGGAAAGCACCAGCTTATGAATAAAA
This sequence comes from Lagria hirta, assembly GCA_947359425.1. Taxonomy (NCBI): domain Eukaryota; kingdom Metazoa; phylum Arthropoda; class Insecta; order Coleoptera; family Tenebrionidae; genus Lagria; species Lagria hirta. The sequence continues at coordinate 18,883,339 of OX375798.1, read as the reverse complement.
AAAATATCATCAAATTGGTTCACCCAGTTAAAAATTCTGAGGTAACAAACTTAAAAAAAATACAGTTGAATTGACAATTTCTTATTTTCAAAGACGGTTAAAAAGAAACAAAAATGCAAACACTTTTTTGTTTTTGCCTAAATATACTGCTGCTCTAACTTTACCACTTGCTGTCTTCGGATTTGATTTTGCTATAGTATCGCGACGAGTGGCATCCCATAGTCTTTGCTTTTGTCAAAAAAGTAATGTCATACCACAAACTCTTTTACCACCTTTTTTGAAGCATCTAGAAGGTTCTAAAATGATATTTCATTAGAATCAAAAGTTTCTTTTCTAAAATGACATTAAAAGCAAAATAGCGATATTATTTTCCGGTACTTTTACAACGTGGAAAGCCATAGAGATTTAAAATATTAACAACTTCCAATAGCAAATCGAAAAGATGAATCATCAAGATGAGTACCAAAAGAGAAAAAAGGTAATATTTTCAACCAAGCGCCGGAATTCCTTTCCTAGTAGGCGTGCTGTAGTTTTTAAATTTTCAAAATGTTGAAAACACAGAAAACAAAATCAAATTTTTGTTAATTTTTTTTCAGGGCGTTTTATATCGTACTCAAAGTGTACTAAGTATTTTATTTATTTCTCGAATAGATTATAATAGGGTAACCTTTTCCATTTTGGGTTTTAAAACGTTTTACGTAGAGTAAAACTAAATTGTTATAAATGAAATGTCAAGTTCAGAACATAATTTGTCAAATGAGGAAAATACAACAACAAAATATTCTTCGGATTTCTAACTACACTGACTGGTAATAGTAAGGATATCTATCACAAAAAAAAATTACCAAGAAAATAATATTGATAATAGATTGTTCAATTTTGTAATTTATGCGACATGATATTAAACAATTTTGTTTTTTTGTTGTCACAAAAAAGAGTACAAAATGCTACAAAATCAACCTGCTAAAAAAGCAGACAAATTCTCCTATCACTCAATATCTTTGAAAAAATACCAAAAAAGCTGGTTTTACTGCTGGCAATCAATTAACAATTTAACTCATTTGATTGATAAATGTGTTTTATTGAATGTTTTGCTGTAGTGAACAACAAAGAATTTTTAAAACTTAAGAGTAAACATACAGATCTATCAAAATTTTTAGAAAGTTGAAATTTTGTTTTGCATTTCTAAAAAAACTTTTAGAACGCTTTAGCAAGTTTTCCGTATGCTATGTCTAGTGGTTTTGATGGTTTACGTCTGCAAAAATATATCTTCACTCAATTTAGGAGAAGTTGTAGCTAAATTTTTTTGATTATTCCGTTTTGTTAACCTAAAATTAACTCAAATCACAATTAGGGCATTTCTTTGAGCACTAAATAAACAATTGGTTTTTTACCATTTTTAAGATATTTTTCAGAAGATAAGACGTTAAATTGGCTTGCAAAAAACTTTGAGAAATATCAGCCGCTTGTTTAAGTTTGTTTAGGCACTAATAGCAATATGCAAAGTCATAATTCATTTAGTTCACAGTTTTATTGACTCTCAAGTCTTCCAAGAAACTCTACTAAAAAAAATAATTTTAAAAATGCAAAATTTAAAAAAAAAATATTATTCTCAGTGAAATTAAAAAAAAGAACAGTTTAGTTTTTTATGTATTTTAAAATTTGTTTTTTTAAAGTGTGAACCTAACAAGGTCGTTTTGCAGGATCAATGTTATTGAGTCTTGAATATTTCTAAACTGTTTTTTGAATTCAATGCTTGGTATCTGGACAACAGTAGGTACTTTAGAAACAAATCTAAATTCAATTCTAAACAATTTTAAAATATAGATTTTTAAATTGAAAACTTAAAATAAATTTAATAAACTGAGATAAATGTAAAACCATTTTTTGTTTTCTTTTGTAAGGTACTTTTTAGATTTTTAAAAAACTAAATTTTTCGGAAATCGTCTTGGAAACAACATTTTCCTGCTTATTTACGCGCAGGAAAATTGAGTTTTCTGGACTAGTACTGTAAAAACTTCACAAGACGCAAAATAAAAAAATACTCTAGTAACTATAGTTGCCAACAAAATTGACAAACTTGATTTTTGTGGAATTTGTATAAAAAAATCTAAAATTTGTAAATTTCGTCTTTTTTTACGATTTCCGGAAAAAATTAAAACAAAACACGTTAGTAAAATCTCTTACTCGACTCGGAGCTTTAAAATACTCGGCACAAAGTGCCTCGTATTTCAATTTAGCTCCTCTTCAGTAATGTGAAATTTTCCTGACTTTTATGTAAATAACTATTATCTCAAAAACTTATCTCAAAATAAAAATAAGTAATAAATAAATGGTTTGACTTCTATCTTTTACTTATTTTGTTAGAAAAATTAATAAAGCTATATTTTTGACACTGGAAAAAATTGTTAACTTAAAAATAGATCTTAAAAATAGATTGATGATCTCATTTCTTTTTGTTTTTGTTTTATTTGTAAACTCAGTTTCTATTTAATCTGTTTATTTATGTCACACTTTAATGACTTATGATAGATAAATGAAGATACTCGTTGAAGTACTGTTTTAAAAATTTCAATTATGACAAAGTAAAGTCATTCTTTCTTTTAATAATGTTTATAAATTATTAACAAAATTTAACATTAAAACCAAAACTTTAGATTTGCAAGTTTTAAATTAAGCCGGTTTTTTTGTTTTTCTCACTTGTCTAATAGGCTATTATCGTGACACACTGTATATAATTTATTTAAACAATTTAATTAATTTGTAAATTTAACAAGCACATATTTTTTTATAGATGTAATTAGTTGGTTCAAATTAAAGTTTATTAACCAATTGTCAATAAAAATAAATAATTAAATAACTTGTTAATTAATTAAAAATTATTGATACAGTTAAACGATTATTCACCCATAAAAATAACTTTTTTTAGGTAATGATTTTTATAATAATAAAAAACATAATGTATTTATTTTAAATATTCGCGTGTTGCACAAATGCAATTTTATTGCAAAATCACACAAATTAATGTTGCAAGATTGTTAGACAAGATAGTGCTTTTGTAGATTACCTTTATAATAAATTATTTGTACCAATATAACAATTTCTGATAAAAAATAATGTTTATATCTAACATTGTTTCAATTGTTAAATATGTGTATAGAATTTGTTGAAATCTTAGACAATTAATCTGTTCCGCTTGTTTGTTATATACAGCCACATTCAAAGCTCAAAAGTGTTGTGCAAAATAACAACAATTAAGTCACTGTTTTATTGAGGTGATTAATCAAATAGGCGTGGAGACTGTGTTTAAAATGCAATTTTGTGATGAAAAACTTTTTTTCTGTTCTTGTATCAGCGACTTCATGAATGTTGATGTTTAAAAGCATGACCTTACGAGAAAATAAACCACTTTTTCAGTATTGGTTTTTGCTGAACTTTTCAATTTTTCTGCTTTCTGCGTGATAAAATATTTGCCTAATGTTTAATTAATTTTGTTTTAATTTCGCTACATAAAACATTAAACAATAAATTATAAAGTGTTCATAAATCAGTGTTTTGTTAGAGTACCTACCTTGGCGAAATATATCAAAATCGGCTTTCCAAGGACTTGAAAGCTGAAGTCCTGCAGCATAAATTTTCTTTTAACTATCAATATACTCATTTAATTATTACTTGCAGATTGCTTAATTTACACCTCAAGTGGTTAAATTTATGTTTGTTAGCAGCTCGAGGCTGCTATTTTATAAATTTGCAAACAATAAAATTGTAAACCAGAAGTTTCTAAACTTTTTTTATCAAGGATTTTGTCAAATTTATTATCAGAAAATCTCTAATTTGTAGTATTTAATTCAATGATCTTGTTTACTGATTTTTAATGTGTTTTGTACAATCAACTGCATTTTAAAAAATCTTTGGGATATCAACTAGTTTCAATTATTTCCTCCTACAAAATGTAGTGAATAGGTGAGTTCCTAAAAATCTTAGCTGTATTTATAAATAATAAAATACTATTATTGTTTAGTTTAGTTCTAATTGTCAATAGTATAGTTTACAAAAACACAATAATTTAGATCCTGAGCCAACATCTGCATGTACAAAAAATTAGTGTACTTCAGATAATTACAAAACATTGTGTCACATTGTGTCTTCTTATTGTTTTTGCTTAGAAATCAAAAAACGTATCCGCACATAAGAATTGCGACATCTGAGCCACAAAGTTGCTATCTGTCTATCTACAGTTGTTTACTTAATTAGTTGGAGTGTCACAATAAAATATGCTTGTTGTTCATGCAACAGTGTTGCTAATTTATGTCTGTCTAGAATGCATTTTCTTATATATTTTTCGGACATTTGGTTTATCTATCCATTTGGAAAACGTCTTCAAAACAAAACTTTTTCTATTTTTCTTAAATCACATTTTTTTTAAAGTTTTCTTTTTTTCTTAGTTATGTGTTTAAAGATTTTAAGAATGTGTTGACTAATACTCTGATGTAATTTTTTTTGTAGAATGGGTATTTTTGAACCAAAAAATATGACAACACAATTGAATGATTTGCTGGAGTTAAAAAAACTTAAAATTTGTTTAGTTGCATTTTTGATTCTTGAAAATCCGGATATTATGCCATTTTAAGGAACATCTGAAACGTTGGAAAGGAATTTAAAGACAAATTTGCTTACATAAAACTAATATATTACTAAAATTCGTGCAATGAATCTCGAACTATAACATTTTTGGCTTTTTTTATGCAATGAGATAAAATGCTCATGTGTATTCTCCGTTTAGCTTTATGCTGTTAACAAAAAATTATAAATGCTTCTTGGATAAGCGCTGTTAGCATTTTTGTACATATATTGTTCTCAACTGAGCTTTTATTTTGTCTGTAAAGTCGCAAATAGCTTTTTATTCTTCTTTATCGTTCTAAGTGTCAGGTTTTGATTCTAAAATATATTAACTTTTTGTGAAAAATCTAATTTTTTATAAAAATTTTTTTTTAATATGCTAGATACAGTTTCTATGCTACAGAGTAACAAGGTAAAATTTAGTAACAAAAACAAATTTTTGACTCATTTGCTTTTTTAACTTTTTGTATTGCTTTTTTATTTTATTGCTCTTTTTAAGTTTGAAAGAGCCTACTTTTAAGGTGATCTTATTGTTATTAAATTAAAATTTGATATAGATATCCTATAGAAATTAAAAATATATATTTAAATTTATACCTGCTTTTTTTTGTTTGGTCTATATATATGTATATAAAAAAAAATGTGAGTCGTCATGGAGCGCCTGACAGATGGAAAATATCAAAATTATTTTGTACAAGTAAAATGATTAAAATGCAGATTTCGACAAGAGCTAAATATGGCTTAATAGAAATATAAAATATTACTAATTTTTTCTTGAGAATAATAAATGTTTATTTAATAATTATTAATTTTTATAAAGACTAAATTTAAAAAAATTAAGAATTTATTTCTAATTGTTTTACTCAGTGACTTAGTAAAAGTTAGATTGAATGTTCCGTTGACGGTATTACTGTATCAATTGATAATAACTAAAAACTGGAGTATTTAAGCTTGGTGTCGCGAGTGAGATGACGCAAAGCCAAACCGAGTAAGCAACGAATGCGTCGCCACACCTGCTGTTATATGTTTTTTTGATTTTTTCTTCTAAACCACACACGCAACAGGTTTTGACACAATTTCAACTAATAAAAAAGTAATAGTAGAAAAAAAATTGTGAACATAAGAAAGATTTATCCAAGCAATGTTACAAAAAGTTGTATATCGTAAAAAGATCTATATACAAAAAAGTCAGCAACAGCATGTGCTTATCTCTTAACTACAACTTAAGTATTTTCTCCAAAATCTAGATAAAATATATAAAAATACCTAAATGTTTGTCTATATTATGTCCTTTATAGCAAAGTTGTTGTGCATAAGCCCACGAACGTTATAAAATAAAATTATTATTAATATTTTGAATTATTGCAATTGCATTATTGTACAAGTATTGTATTATTTATTATAGCTATACAATTGTTAAAATTATAAAAAATGTTTAAATTAAAAAAAAGGTAATACAAAAAAACATGAAAGTAAAAAAAATCATTTAAAACAACAATTTTTTTTTATTTTATTGACTTTTTAGTAGCAACTAAAGCAGATAGACAATATGCAGTGCGTTTTAGACAAAAAGCGCTTGAATATTATAATTTGCTGCCAAAGCAGCAATTTGCCTTATTGTAAGCATCTGGCTTTCTCTTTCGATAGGTATAGTAAAAAGTAAATTTTATATCACTTATCCATACATCTGATACCACAGTTATAAATTAAAAAAGACCGTTTTTTATTTAGGGTAGTATTCAGCTACTTGATTGGTTCTATGCATAAACTCAAAGCACGCGAAACTTTGGGTTGTAAATTTTTCTTATCTTTGTTGCTTTGTGCTTTTTATTTTGACCAATAAAATTTCCTGCCGGAAATATCTCAAACGTTTCCACTCTACATAAAATAACATATAAAAAAGTTTGTTTTATTTAAAGATTACAATCAAAAGTTTAACGTTTCTAGGCAGTATTCAAAAACATATTTATAAGCCGACATATAGTTTTAATTTTTTTCAACCTAAACTAATTAACAGCTCTATTCGCTTACGTGTAAAAAAAACTTCTAAAATTTGTCTAATTAAAAATATTTTGAAAATGGCTACTTTTTTCGACCACTGGTAACTAACTAATTGTGTTTTTTTTATAAGGTTAGATTAATAATATTCATTCTTGAAACTGTCGATTATGAGGAAGGCAGGAAGTAGTTTTTAGTCTAGTGTGGTAAAGAACCTTTTTTCCCATTTTAAGGATAGATCATTCTTAATGCAACAGCTTGTATACCATGCTGCATATCAAATGTTAACAATCCACTTTTATAATATCAAAAATTTTTAAAATTGTCCAACAAGCGATAATTTGAGATTTCCAGTTTTGTCCTTATCTACTTTCTAAACGCAATTTTAATGAATTTTAACAAACTGTAAACTTAACCAAATTACTAAAAACCACATTATAAAAAAATATACATTTTAAATCGATCATTATTTCCATTAACATAGAATAAAAGTAATTAATTATTTTCACTTTAATATAATTTTTTTTTAATTAGAATAAGTAGAATTTTTAAAATGTTAATTTTATATAATGTGTGGTACTTGATCACCTTTTCTTAAAGATGGCCCTCATATAGGTCAACACCCTGGACTTCAGAACACCGGAACCCGGAACTTCATTGCAATCAGCACAAAATGAGGGTATTTTTTTCTATCAGAAATACAGTTTTGAGTCTTTGAAAAAATATACAAGTGGCATTTATACCAGTTTAAGAGTGACAAAGTTGATTCATTTGTTATATTACTTTTCATAAACTCTAAATAATAAAAATTAGAACAATAAGTTCTGGGGAAAGTTGTGTTCTGGCGTGAAATACTATGCCAGATGCTTCACACAATTGTTTAATCGTGCAAGAATTTTTATTATAAAACTGCTTTTGTTACCAAATAGCTCGAAAATATGATGCCAACTGTACTACAACAGAGATGGACAAAACTGAATTCTTCGCAGGGAGTGTTCCAGGGTCGCACTAGCCAAGGTTGCATTGTGGTATAAAACCTAAATGAGCTCCGTGAGAGGGCAGTAGTCGCAGTTCGTCTAGTGAACCATCAGCACCACTTTAATATGTTTCAAAAAGTGAGTGTGTTTTTGTGATTTTCGATTTTGTGTATATTACAGCTTTTTTTAATTTTGTTTTTTAGTTGACGTTTCTTGCTTTTGTTGGAGCTGTCTTTGGACAGGCCTACAGAGGAGATCCTCAAACTGCTGCTATTCTGCAAGAACAGAGATATTTGAGCGGTGATGGTACATTCGGCAATCAATATTCCCAAGAAGATGGTGTTCAGTTTAAAGAGGAAAGTGATGCTGATGGTACTCGTCGTGGAAGTTACTCATATGTCGATCCAAATGGACAGAAACATACTGTAAGTTACACAGCTGGGAAAAACGGATTTCAAGCAACTGGAGATGGGATTCCTCAACCTCTACCAACTGTTTTACCAGTTGCACCTCAACCCCAGTATCAACCACTTCCCCAATACAACCCACGTCCAGAACAATATGAGAGACCTCAGCAGTATCAACAACCCCAGTCTCAATACAGAGCACCTCAACCTCAATATAGACCAGAACCACAATATGATTCACAACCCCAATATCAACCTCAACAACAATATCAACCCCAACCTCAATATCAATCTCAACCTCAATATCAGCCTCAACCCCAATATCAGCCCCAACAACAATACCAAACAACGACTTCTGCCCCTCATAGGTTTTACCCACCAGGAAAATTGTCTCTCAACCGATCGCCTGATGGCTTCAGTTATAGTTTCCAAAAAGCCTAAAAGACTTATTAGCAATTTTCTAGATCTGTAGATATATTAATTCTTAATAAATGTTATTTAAATGTTTCTCATAATCTATTTTTTCCATTCACAAATTGAAAGTAAGCCAGCCTTGACTTTCGTAAGCTACCCGTTCCGGCTCTCTAACTATCGGAAGTTGCTTGCAATGAAAAAGAACAAGCCACCGCCTCAATTCACCACACATGCAAGCAAAAGGTTAAATGCTGATCAATCATTCACCAAAGAAAGATGTTAACCTTTAACAGTCGTTTTGATCTTGAACCTACCACTTGATCCGGGTTTTGGGTGCGGTTTATATAATTATTGCCAAATGATGCTAAAATTATATTTTGCACTAATTTAATTAACATAGTTTGCTAATTAGAATGCAAAATACGTGTTGATTGCAGTGTTACATGGTCTAATAATTTCTTGCGAGTTTATTGCCAAATCGAAATAATTTGCATTCTTACTCGGATGCGGATGTTATTTAACATATAGTCTTACCACTATTTTAAATTTTGAAATAAATTATGAAATTGTTCTAAAAAATACTGTGGTTTTTGTAAGTTTTTTATTTATAAATATAACTTGCTATACGAAAATAATGAGTAAATGATTTGAGATAATCATTTTTATATTCAGTGAACAAAAGTAAAACATGAACAATTGAAAAATGTATATAAATATTTGAAATAGTTTCTGAATATTAAATAATAGCTTTTTTAAAAAGCTATCTACGACATTGACCTTCTTCATCTGACGGAAATTGAATAGTTTATAGCATTAAAACTATAAAATAACATCATTAAATAAAAGTTATAAGCTTCAAAATGACAAAAACCTAGTTTTGAATAAAAACCCTGATTATGTAAATATTGTAAATATAGTCAATATCATGCTTGAACTGGTTTGTATTTTGTAATATGAGTATAGAGTTGCAATCTATTTTCTTTTGTCGAGAATTTTAATGCAATAAGTTAAGAGCCGGAAAACAATTTTAATAAAAAAATTATACTTAGAAGTAGAATAGATAAAATTGTCATGAAAGATGAGACGTAAACATAATGGCTGACTACAGCGAGAACGAAAGAGATGAATCGAAGTATATCTAAAAGAGGAGAAGATTTAACAAAAGTCTTAGACAAAATAGAAAAAAATCTTTTTATAGAAAAATTGTAGTCAATCAAAAAATATACTACTTCAATATTATGCAAAATTGCGTAAAAACATGATGATTGTCAAATTAGAAATAAATTTAGCAAAATTTGTTCGTGTTGAACCTAGGAAAATATTAGGTAAAAAAGCTTTAAACAAATGGAACATTTTTGTTTAGAAAAAATATGAATTTTATAGTTTTTCCCTATAGACTAAACCGCGTTTCTCGCAATAGTAACGGCTTTATCACTTCAAAGATAATTCAAATGTGTCAAAAACTAAAAATATTTTTTAAATAAGTCTTTTTTTAAAAATAATTATAGTTTTAGTTTTTGTAGATTTTTTCTTTTTAAGCTAATTAACAATAATAATATAACAAAAACTACTAGCCATAGCATAGTACCTAAGAGATAAATTAGTAAATTTTTTTGAAAAAATTATAAATACCAAGCAATATACAGTGTGTGTCAGGATTCATGTGATAAGAGGTGTAATAGACTAAACATTTTTAAATTTGGTTTTGAAATTATATTATTAAAATCTGCATGGTGTGAAAAATATCTAAAAAATATTTTCCAGTTTTTGAAAAACAAGTTCGTCTTGACAGCAAAGCGAAGACTGTTTTTTTTTCAGGTAAACTACATTTTTGTTTATAGTACAGCCTAATGTTACAAAAAAAGTTGTTTAGAATGAGAAATTATAAGTCTAACCAAAGTTTGAAAAAAATCGACCTACTTTAATTAAGCCGTAATTTTTTTTAATTAAATAAATTATATTTTGTTGAGCATCGTTTCTTATTCTTTTTTTTAATATTTCTTTACTGTTGGGTATTAACTGAGAGTAAACCAGTTGTTTGAGGCAACGCTATTAAAAAAATCTGATATTGTAAAATCGGGTGATCCTGGAGACCACCCAACCCAACCATCTCTAGTTATCCATTTTTTTAAAAACATTAATACATATTTGTTAAAAATACATTGTTTGTTTTTCTGTCAGTGACAAGTCATGTAAGTACTTTTCTCTAATTTTTTTAATTATAAACATGCTATTTTAATCGTCTCTCTATATCGTAAGCCAGTAGCGACACTTTTGAGAGGAAACAACGCAGTTTCTGGTAAAAGTTGATTCGTTCAAAGATACAATGTTTTTGTAAAAATTTTGTTACAGTAGATTTTTATCTAAAATTAAAAAATTAAATTATTAAATTAAAGTTAATTTATCTGGCGGTAGTTCCAAAGCACTTGTGATTTTCCCAGAAAACTCTGTTATCTGCATTTACGAATAAAATTTATAAATTCTATAGTCTTCTGATTTCTTTGCAATTCCAATAATAACTATAGTTACTATTTTTTATCTGCCATTGTTGAAAGAACTTAGAAACTATAATAAAACTGTGTTTGATTTTTCAAATTATTGAAAAGTAAATTTATATGGGTAGACTTCAAGTTTTTTATTTGTTTATTCTCACACAAATTAGAAAACTACACGCTTTATTTATTTTGTTTATAACTAAGTAAGACAAGATTGTTCTATCTTAATTTTTTTATGATCAAGTTCTTGACGTAATAAGTGATTAAGCTTTAAAAAGTCTGATTGCTGTATTTTTACCATTTGTAATAAAGAATTCTCGTAAATCATTTAAATAAAATTGCTTTAGTTATGAGGTATTTTGCTGTCTTTCTAAGTTTGTTGTCAATAAAAATTGAACGTTTTGAAATTAGATGAATAAACAAAACTTTTTTTTAAATGACTAATTTTTTATATTTGCTTTTGTTCGTCATACTAGATAAAACAGTTTAGCTTTTTTAAAAATATGGATTTCATTAAATATGTTATTTGCTATATCTTGGTTTCTTCACCACTTGAAGAAGAACAGTTTTAACAAAAGTGATAAAAATATTACAAAATAAATATTTTTATAAATTTCTTTAAGGTATGAGACAACCTAAATAAGAACAACTAAAATTTTTATAAGCCTAATACTCTATATAAAACTGTTAACTTTTTAAAGTAGTTGATAGTAAATAAGAACAACTAAAATTTTTATAAGCCTAATACTCTATATAAAACTGTTAACTTTTTAAAGTAGTTGATAGTAGTTTATGACTAATATTAAAGCTATCCAGTCTGAGAACTATAGCTTGCTCGAACAGCTGTAATGATAAGTGGTACCAAACATAACTGCCATAAACTTCATAGAAAAGTCAATAGTTTAGTATAGAATATTAAGCTTGCAAAAATTTATTAGCTTTCAAGTAGTTTGTCGCACTATACAAGGAATTGTTTTATGCTTAGCGTAGCCATCAGCTATTGATTTACTTTTGAAAATAGGTTTTGTTTCTACATTATCACGATGATGGCTAATAAGTGTGAAACAATATATGTATTACAAAATAGTTGAATTTAGAAACTAGTTTCAAAAAAACACTAATGAAGCAAATTTTTGATAAAAAGCTATTATTATTATTTTATTATTAACTACCATTGCCAACTCATGCACTTAAATATTTGGAAAAAAATGAAGATTACATAATAGTTTACAAATGTGTGTACCATGAGAGCATTATTAAAATGCCGGAATTTGTAGAAATATGTACCTACCTATTTCTTCATTAAACTAAAATTCTTTCATTATACTGTTTTCCTGCGGATTCCTTGACATTAAAAAGTTGGCATAGTTTTGTTAGTAAGGTTTCAGTATTCAGCCAAATATGCTAATTTTGGTATACGGATATTATTTATTTTATAAATCATAACTTTTGAATTTTACTTAATGATTTCCTAAACCGAAATTCAAAAATCGTAATTAACACCTCGGAAGTCATGTTGTTTACCATATTAGAATAAGTCAAAAAATTAAAAATATTATTAGGTAGAACAAAAAACATTTTTTGCAAAAAAGTAGCTTTTTTATTTTTACTAAAAAAAATTGTAAAAATTTACAAGAATGCTTTGATTAAAATTTTCTGTCAGATTAACCATTTTCTTATAATCATTCCTTGAACATTTGAATCAACTAAATTGCTTTGGAACATTTGTCACACAATAAACTATTCACACAGTTTTACCACTTGTGTAAATAATTTGAATAGTTTAACAATTTGATTTTTTAAATCTAAAGTTCTGCTTAGATACTGTTTTTGTTTAGGTACTTTCGTTTTGGTACTGTTATAACTTCACGTGGTTCGGTCTCTGATTATGATTGGAAGAGAATAAAATATGTAACACGATGTAAAAATTTTGTATAAAGTAGAAACAATAAAGTGTAATTAAAATAAATAAACAAATTAATTGAATAAGTGGCAATAATTTAATTTTTAAAAATGTAATATCCATGATTTAAAACAAAGTTATAGGTAGTTATTGCCAATGTAACTTTTTCTAATTCTTAAAATTTACTACTTTTCTATTATAGTACGTTTAATAAAGATTGTCAACGTAGCAACTTTCTTTTTGTAAAAAACTTTTTTCTTAATAATTTTCTAATTTCTGCGTTTACATAAAAATTAAAAAATGACGTGTAGTTTATAGAAAATGACGTGTAGACTAATAAAAGTAACGTAATTTATTATATAAATTTAATAGCTGAAATATAATTATTTAATTCAGATCTGATAATAATTGATCTAAAGTAAATAATTTATTTTTGTAAAATAAGATCAATGCAAATTTATTTAAACTATATCGGTAAACTTAGACATGTTTTGTTCTTATTGGAGCTCTTCAGCAAGTTGCAACAGATTGAAGAATTTTGCAGTAACAAATTAAGACTTATATTGACTTAAGTGCCTGTTTCGTAATATGGTAATTGAGAAACAAAATATCTAGATATTTTAATGCAAATAGGTCACTCCAAATAACAGATATCAATTTTGATATATACAAATAAAACGTATATTCTTGATTGGACAACCAAGTTATCACGTTAGCGTCTTTTGTCTCAAACGCTCAATCTTAATTTGTATCTATCAAAATTGGCATTTGTCATTTAGTGATCTAAAGCAGTTTCTAATAGATGTCGCTTGTTTTAAATAATCATATAAGGTCCCTAGATAAAAGACTTCAAGCAAAAGTAAAGTTCTCAAATTATTAATATAAAAAGTTTAATTAAATTTTGTCATATAAAGAGCTTTTTCTTGAAATTATCTCATTTATACAATTTAAATTTAATTAGTTTTCACAGTGCTGTAACTCTTTAAGAATTTGTGCAAACTTTTAAGCTAATGACGTTATTCTAAGCAAAGGTCAGCAGATCAGTAAAAAGATAAAGAACTAGTAGAAAACAAACAGAAAAGTCTGTATTTTAATACTTCTGATAATTTTCAAAAAAAAAATGATTTTTTTTTTCATCATATTCTTTGTTAGCATGTTTTTTTATAACCTGTTCATCAGTTTTCTTTAGTTCAAAAAAAAAAAATAATATTTTTTTTCAATGATATTTTTTGTTCTCATGTCTACCTGTTTGTTTCCCAAAAAAAATTTTTTTTTAATCATATTCTTTGTTATAATTTTTTTTTAGTTTTCTGTAATGTTCTCTTGTTGTGTTTAAAAATGCTATCTACTTTAGTCTAGTTCCAAATTTCGTAGTAATTGCCACGGCGTTTTAAGACTTTGTCTTTATGTAATAATTGTTTTAGAAAAAAAAATACTTAGAAAACAAATCAGTTTGGCTGTCTACCGTTTTTTTTTTTATCAATGGAAACATTTGCAGTGATTGGTGTTAAATGTATACTTATTACTTTTAACTTTGTTTGGCTCTGCGTAAGGGCACGATAGTCATTGAGGAGCGTATCAAACTCTTACCCTTGGTAATTCGAGTGTTAGGTATAATAGTGTTTCTTAATACAATTGTTTCTTGCTTCGGCAAGAAGGAATCGGCATGGTCTCTCTATGAATATGTTTCATACATACATTTGTGAGGGCATGTTAAGAAAGTTCGCATTGTTGAAAAATTAGTATAGATTTGACGCTTCCTGCTATTTATGTTTTTATTGATAAAGCGTTCTAGAAAACAAGTAATATCTCTTGCATAAATTGCAAACGCGTAATTTTTTAAAATATTTTTTTGTTTTGCTTGTTAAGGCATCTTTAAATATGTACATCTAAATTTTAGTTGTAGAAAAATCAAACTAGTTAAAAGTAAAAAAAAAGAATAATGATATGCTCACATAGAAGATGGTTTACAAAGAATAATATGCGAGTGAACTACAAGAAGATGGAAACGAAAAAGTAAGAAATAGTTTTTTTTTAATTTGTATAATAATATTATTAGATTTTAGTATGATGGGTCTCTAATTTTAACATTTATTATAGTCCAAAACATTTTTGAAAGGACTATCTCTATGACAAGATAGCGTCTAGAGATAATTAATTAACTATAAGTGCCTAACCGTGAATAACAAACTATACAAAATAAACATTTCTTGTTAATTATTGTAAATAAAATTGTTTTTTTGTTTTTGATGTTTCTTTTTTATTTTTATTGACATTTTGTGATTATGTGTTGCGATGATTTATCTATAAAAATCCGGAAATTTTGGTGAGATTTAACATGAATTAGGCACAAATTCCTGCTGCTGATTTAGTTTTTTGAGGAAAGAAAACGGATGTGAGATTTAAGCAAAGAGCGTTTATTTTTAGGCTTTGTAGTTTGTTAGCTGGCTGGTATCGTTTTCTGAGGGGAGAAAACGGATGTAAGATTGCAGCAAATTTTTTTTGGTTTTTGCAATATTTAACACTTTCTCTTATTTTAACAGTAGATTAGGCCTACTGAGGACACCACTATAAAAAAACGCACTATTTACTGTACCTCTTAAAGGTGGTAAAATAGTAGAACAATGTATAATAATAATTAAAATTTTACATTTTAATATAGTATTTGAAACTCAGTTTTTAATTTTTACATAAAGGTGTCAACTGTGTTATAAACATCCATACTTTTGACATAAATGTAGCTTTGTAAATATTTGTAAAAAGCTGTAATAAAATCTAGTTTGTATTTTGTTGTTTTCTTTTCAATCAACAGAAAAAAAAAAGTTTTCAATTCAACCAGTATTTTTTTGTGACCTAAAAACTATTAATAATGAAACCTAAATTTATTATATTTTTAAGTCTGTTATAGCAAAGTAGAAAAAATATTCCTTTATATACATGTAAAAAATTTTAATTTTTTTAAATAAATAATTAAATTTTAACACATGGTTTATCATATATGTTAAAAAAAAATAATAAGAAAAAAATTTAAAACTTATATAAATAAAAAGTGTTTTTTTAAATTTTGTATCAGAGCTATATTATTGATTACAAACCACTCTGTTCGGATACAATTTTGCTAAAATTGTACTAAATTACTGCTAAAATCGTAAATCTAATTTTGAGATTTTGATCTGCAAGCTCAATTTTTTAACTTTTTTTCGTAAAATTGATATTAATTTTTTTTTTCTCGTGAATTTCTATCCGGAGGCATTCTGTATGAATTAAAACAATTTCCGACATTACTAAGCTACAAACAGTGTTACAGTCAAAACTTTAACCAAAACATTCAAAAGTAGTGTATTTTTAAAATTTTTTTTTTTTGTAAATAGATGTATATGTAATTGAAAACACAGTAGGATCATAATTTAACTTTTTTTTATTCAAACCATTTATTTTTGCTATTTTAATAAATAAAAAATACGACATTACATATTTACAGTAATGTTAAGTCATGTATACAATAATGTTTGTGTTGCAAAAATAATATATAAAAATTGTCATACTTTAAAACACATATTTTCAGTTTAACAAAAGAAAAAACAAACAAATTTTAATAAAATTACAATAAACGTTATTTAATCAGTAAAACTATAAAAAGAGTTTATCTTTTAACACTCTCCAATCATATTAGGGGGAGCGTTAAGTCGCAAAGTAAGCAAACCTCCAACTGTCTCCACAATAGCCACTTGAATCCATTGAATGTTTTGGTTTGCAATAATAATCAGCCATCGGCTGGGGCTGCCATCAAGTACACTAGTGTGAAACGTTTGCGGAAACGGAAGGGCCCGCATTTATCTCCCGAAAAAACAGTTCCCGTGAGAAGACCGACCGCGACCACCTCATCAACAATTACCAGGATTGTCAGTGCACCAGCGGGGCCAAATTTGTTCACTTTTCACTCCTTGAATCCTTAATCGATCTTGAAAAAACATTAAACGGGTTGTAACGTCGTACATGTCGAGTTCCTCAGGATCGCTCCAGACGCGTTCTGCAAAAGCGGCAGTTCGCGGCCATAAGCGTGTTTCAAGAGTGTCTTCGTTGACTTGCTCGCTCCATAGACAAGCTTCACCTCCTAGGGCATTTGCTTGGTAGCCATACTCTTTCCAAGGTCGATATCGATAGAATTTTTGCCATGGGGTGTAAGGGTCGCAATTGCCATTTTGTACAGAAGTTTTCCAAGGACCAAAGCCACAATCTAAATACCAATGACCTACAGTAGAATAGATTACAGTGTGTCCATCCTCTAAGGCTTTTTTAGGGCTGCCCAACCATGACTGAATTGTAATATTGCCTTCAATCATTTTCAAGTAATTTGAACTGGTCAGAGGACTTGACCACATTATTACATTGAGTGGTACATTTTCTAAAACATAATTAAGATGCTTTGCAAATGATGACAATAAAATGTACAAATAATAAAAAAAGAGTAACTCGAGCGCGTTAGACTAGCATGTACAGAAGTTTTCTAGACCATCTTAAGTATTTTCACTAAATAGCAAATTAACTCGAACGCCTCAGATCAAAATAATATGGTAAATTGCTACAAATCTACATTTTAATAATCTGTCAAAATTTGTTTTCAGTCGAAACAAAACAAAAAGCTTGCAAAGTTTCAACTGTTGTTGGTAATATAATCCAACAAAATATTTTTTTTGGGAACAATCTTAGGTATGGATCACGTAGAACATATAATCTAACCATTTCCGCATGCCAAAGCCTCACAAAAGCAAAAAATGTTTGCCATTAGCTTGTGTTATCTCCAAATGGTCTAATTCTTTATCTTTTTGAGATAGACTAATAAATTTTAATATGATTATTAAAAAGTATTTTCTTTAAAAAGATTTTTTTAAAAACCTTTACTTTGCGTCTAATTGTAATGTTTAAAAAAAATTACTAAAAAACCAAAAAAAAAATGCGAAAAAATGGTATCTTAATTTTCCTTATAGTTTTTAAAAAATAACAGTTTTTATTATAAAAAGCTACACTTTTCAAATAAATTTTTAGGTTATATATCAGTTCTATAGCAATAGTTATTATTCTTAATCTTCATAAATAGAAGGAAATAATAATAAAAAAGTTTTTCTGCAGTTTTGGCTTAATTGAGTCATTATTCTGTTATATAAAGTGCTTTATTTTTATAAAAATATTTTTATTTTTAGCAGTTTTACGAGTTTTTAATGTGGTCTAAGTCTATAAGTCTTAGAAATAAATCCCATAAAGTAAAGTAAATTTTAAAAAGTATTCAATCGCAGCATATAACCCATTTTAATTTTTGACAGTTCTCAGTTTTTTTAAAAAAATAAATTTTTTTAATTCTTAGAAAGTTTTGCCTTACGTCTGATTTTAATGCTAAAAAAATCATTAAAAAATCAAATAAAAACAATTAGAAAAATTTTGCATCATAATATTCTTTGTAGTTTTTAAATATGACTGATTTTGTTATGATATATTATATTTTATATCAATCTTTATGTTCTATATCAGTTCTATGGCAGTTAATATCATTTTTAATTGACCAAAATCAACTAATGATAAAAAATAAGTTTTTTTGCAATCGTTTGTATTCTGTATTAGAGCTTTGCAGACAAAAGTCACTGAACGATTCTTGTAGACATTTGTCGCGCTTGAGCTACTTTTTTATTATTATTTATATTTTTCTACAATGCCTAAGCTGTTTTTATAAGATTTATATATTTTTGTTATAAAATAGCCGTAGACAATACTTGACAATTACAGCTCTAATAAAAAATGTGAGCTTAAAATGATTTTGAATGTTTGAATACTTTTTTTATTTGAACACTTTGAGTGCCGGTGATTGTGGTAATCATACCTTGTATTGTTAATTGTAGAAAAAAAGTAAAAAGATAAGTAAAAAAAGAAAATAGAAAAGAATTTTTTTTTTGTATTTGGCAGCAAAGATGGAAAAAAGATGAAAAAAGAAGATAAACCAGAAAATTAATAAAAAATGTAAAAAATAAGATTGTCATGAGCACGAAGAATCAGGCTGTTTCCATACAAACGCTCACAGATAGGGTTTTTTTATTGGAGAGTACTTAAAAAAATTTAAAAAAGTGACAGATACCAGCTGTATGTATTGTAAAAATAAAAAAAACAGTGTAAAATATACAACTTTTAAGTGTGCTAGATAGTAAAAATAAAAAAAAGTGTAAGAATGGAAGCAAAAAGAAGAGTATGTGAGAGTTAATGATAGAAAAGAAAAATTTTAAATTAAATAAAGAAATGATATAAGAAACTTTGAGAAATAAGCAAAAAGATAAAAAAAAACCTAGAAGAACAGAGAAAAACGGTGAAATTAGTAAATGAGAAATTAATGAAAAATGATTCAAGTGAAAACATGTCACTAAATGTACTCCGTTCGGTCTCTTATAGAGAAATCCAACAAGCCATAAGATACATAGCTTTAATTTTTTCTATTACTTAAAAAAAAACTTACGATTAGCAATTTTAAGTCTTTTCATCATTTCGTTCGTGTATCCAGCCCAGAATTTTGTTAAGTCATCTTTGCTTTGCAAATTTTTGCTTTTGACAGCTTGAGTATTTCGCCAACAATTTAAATCAACTTCATCGCCTCCAATGTGAAAAATTTTATTCTGTCCACTTAAGCTCAACAAATCGGAATAAATATCTTGCAACACATCCAAAACTAAATCATTATCGGGATTTAGATGTCCATTTAAAGCATCTGTTTCACTGCAAATCACTAAATTCTCTTCAAATAAGTTCCATCCAACGTGCACGTGACTTGGTGCGTCTATTTCTAGAAGCAGTCGTATTCCGCGAATTAAAGCATATTCTCGTAATTGCTTAATGTCTTCTGGAGTGTAAACCATTTTTGGGGTGTAAGCTCCAAATTCAGAAAGTTGAGGAGTTTGGGGTAATACCAGAGGAAAGCTTGCAGCGTCAGTGAGGTGTAAGTGTAAAACGTTTAGTTTTGCCATCGACATTGCGTTTACAGCTCTTAATAAGTACGGTAAAGAATAGAAATTTCTTGCCGTATCAATCATTAAACCTCGATGTTTGAATTTGGGAGAGTCTTCAATAGATGCATCTGCTATTATTTTTAAAGCTCCATCATTTGGGTCATACCATATTAATTGAAGAAGTGTTTCTAAACCATGCCGAGCTCCATAAAAATTTTTGGCAGATATATAGACAAACACTTGAGAAGCTTCTTGATCTTGCTTTAACAGCAATTTATAACTTTCATCAGTTTCTAACTCCAAAACACTCGAACACTCCTCCAAAATAATTTGTATTTTTAAAACAACATCACTTTTTTGATTATTATTTCCTAATTTTTTAATCCTTTCTAAAAAAATTTTTGATGCTGTTTTTAGCATTGCATTCTGTGAGCTATGGCAAGGTATTTCAAAAGAAATTTTTTCAGAATTTAGTACATAAATATGGTTGTCAATTTGACTAAACTTTGTAGGTTTAGGCCAAATGGGGGGACCTCTACACAATCTGCCGCACGTCTCTAAAGAAGTTTTATTTATATCAGAATGTACTAAAGTTTTCACACATTTTCTATCTTGACATTTATAAGTATATTCCACTGGGCTGAAAAATATTTTTAATAGTAAATCTAAAAAAAATATTGAAATTACTATAAAATGTACCTGATTTTTTCTTGATTATTTATGAACTGTAATTTATTAGCTGCATAAGAAAGGAATATAGAAAGAAAAAATGATATGTAAATAAACACAATTAAAGATAGAAAAATATTTTGAAACAACTTGTTAATATTGTATATTTTAAACATTTCGTTAATCACCAGAAACTAAAATTTTCTCTCAATTCATCTATTGTTTTCGGTGATAAAGTTGAGTATTATATTATAGTTGCAAATCGTGTGAAAAAGCTAATTATTTATGTGTAATAATAATAAAAATGTGTTCAAGGTTGGAATAATAATAAATCTTTAGTATATTAATCTTTAAGGTTTTATTGATTGCTGTGAGAATTTTAGCACTAAAAGCGTTTTGCCACTTAGCTTATTATTTACTTTTTGATATCTCTTTTGAATACTTTGTATTTATCTTGAGGACAAGATAAGGCAAACGTAGAGCCTAAATTCATCACAAACCAAATTTATCCCAAAAATGTGTTCACAAAGCGGTTAAAAATAAAATTTTAAATAATCTGCAAAATATTAACCAAAAAATTCAAATCAAACACAAAAATACTTAAAAGATGTTTTTAAATAAGGAAATAAATGAGAAAAGTAATGAGAATAGACAATTAGAGTATGCTATTTTGTCTTTTATAATTAGCAGGTGACTCTTAATAATTGAAAATTATTTTCTTAGGTTGGTAAAATATTTGAATTCTTTCGTTGGCAACAACATCATTATGACACTTGCATTGTAACACATGACCCAAAATTTAAAACAAATGTCGAACATGTTTTTACTTTGCGTTGCTTTACTTTGTGACATGTAAGAACAATTGACAAGTGACAGGATGCACTACCAACTTACTCAGTCCTGCCACTGTATTTTTTGCTTTTTTTATTTACAGTCACTTAGTACTTTGCTTAAAAAACATTTTTTTGTAAAGTAGATTTAAACTAATAAAAAACATTAGTAGATACAAATAGCATAGTAAAAATTTAGGAATCTCTATAATAGAAGAATAATGTGGTTTACAAATTAGTTTGATGTGTGAATATAGAAAAAAAACAATTTGTCCAAATTTAAAAATTTAGTAAAACAAAATATTAATCAGCTCGTATGTTAAAAAGCGAATAATAATATCGCTATTAAGAACTTTCGCTTCTTACGATAGCTCAAACGATTATAAATCGTTTTTAATAATGTTAATAATGTGTTTATTAAACAACTATTATTTAAAGTTGTTCAATTAAATAAATAAAACATAAACATTATATCAGTAAAGTATATAACTATAAAATTTTGAAATTGTATTAAAAATTCTCACGAAACAATAGTTTCCAATAGAATAATTTCGAAAAATTTAGAAAATTAATTTAAAAACTACGATACAAATTATTTAGAAATATTCTACTTAAAACCATTTAAGAATTTCAAAATAAATTAAAAATTGCAAAATTAAACTATAATAAGAGGTCTGAAGTGTTAGAAGCTGAAAGAATTAGCCGCACCGGTTCATGATACAGCAAAAGTACAAAATATCTCAGATTTATACACGATAAAGGTGAGTCAAAAACTCGCTTTTCTAGATTTTTTTTTAACAATACCGAGAATATATATTATTTTGCTAAAATAAAATATGTGCAAAAGAAATAAATTTTGAGCTAATATATTAGCTCGAATATTTTAGTTTAGAGCTATATTTTAGTTCAAATGTTGAGTCTCCTAATATTGAAAGAATAAATTAGATAAGTGGCAAAAAAATGTGAAAAAGATACTGACCGGAAAAAAACTTTAATAGTTACATCACTGAATTAGTTTATCAACTTGAAAGTAAAAACATATGCAAGAAGAGATAATATATCAATATATTCTAGTATTGACCCATTTTTCTTTTGTAAAAAGTAAAACAAGAAAGAAAGAAGGATAGCTAGGTTAGATGTAGAGAAAATAAAGAGAGAGAAAATGCAAGCTGTGTGAAATTAAGACAACACATAATAAAAGAATGTGAAGAAGTAAGAGAAGAAATATAAAAAAAGTAGAATAAATAAAAACTAAACAAAAAAAAAGTAAGAAAAAGATAAAAGATCAAAAACAAGTAAAGAAGAAGAAACAAGAAAGAATTTTAAGAAACTAACAAAATTCTAATTCTGGGCAACGCACGCTGCTATTGCTTTAGACTAGAGTTTAATTTTTTTAATTATTTTGTCTTAAACTTAGTTATTTTTTTTTATTATTAAAAAGAAATATAAAAGTTTTTGTCTTTGATTTTTGTGTGAAAATATTATTTTACCAATTCATTATCAACCAAAAATGGTAATGAATGGTGTTATTAACACAAAAATGTATTATCTTATCTCAATTATTGCTTAATTTATAAATACCTGTTGCTGTAGAAACGTTGATGTTTTTGCTTTTGTAAAAAATCAGATTGGCCATCTGTATAAGAAAACAAAACTAAAAAGAAGCATGTTGTTATGACAAAAAAAACTAAAAAAGTTGAATAACACAAGCATTTTCTTTTTTTATTAGACATTTTTGCTTTGGGCATGTTGTAAACTGTGTCACTGCTATTATTGATTAGTAAACTATCAATTTTAACTGATAAGATTAAATATAATAAATCGTATCACTAGGTCCAGTGGCGTAGCAATACAAGGTACGAAAAAAAATTGTTTACGGATCTCTTAAGCTTTGTGCTAGCTTCCACAGCGGTCATTTGCCATATTTATCATTAAGTAAGAATATAAAATTTTATGTAATAAAAAAAAATGATAAATAATATTATAAAAGTATGATTTCAGTTTCTTGCAATTTTCTCACTATTTTTTTAAACAATCTGTTTTCTTAAATTATCTCAAATTTTTAGCTTTTAATTTATGCTTCTACAAAGTGTCTTAAAAAAAAGACAAATTAAATTACAGTAATAAGTCGTATAACCCTAATAGAACCAAAGTTATCAGTGTCAAACTTTTTTGTTTATAAAAATTGTATATTCTTCAAAATTTTTATTAGGATTGTTTTTTAAAAATGACAATGTGTCACAAGTATGCTCTTAAATATTTATTTTTTAAACATGTTTTATTAAAAAAAAATTTATGGAAAATAACAACAAATGACTACACTTTAATTTTTATATATTTATTAGTTTTTTTAATTACTTTAGCAGCAGCTAACAGAAGAACTTCAAAATCAGTAGATTTAATGTCAAAAATTATTTAACCGATTAAAAAAATATCTAAATTTATTAAATAATTAAAAAAGATCTTGAACTGTTTATATAAATCTAACATAGCCACCTATAAGAGCGTTACGGCAAAAATGTCAACAAAAATTTTATATCTAATAGACTAATTTTGTAAATTTTTTACTAATTGTATCTAAAGTAAATAATTCATTTAAAAAAACTAAATTTACTTAAAAATTGTTTTCAATAAAACATGTTTTTTGAGAAAATTTTAATGTAAGGATACATTATCGTCTTTAAAAAAATTAACCACAAAAAGCACACCACAAAGTTAAGACAGAAAATCAAAATAAAGAACATTTTTATATATGAAAGTAAGAAAAATAATCAAACATCAGATCTTTTTCTTCAATTTTGGTTCATATCAGTTATTATTTTGTGATATAACGTGCTTTTTGTTGAAATTATCTTTATTTTATACGATTTTATCAGTTTTTAAAGTGCTGTAACTCTTTAAAAACTGTTATCAAATATTTAAGCTAATCAAGTTATTCTAGTCAGTAGATAAAAAAAATAAACATTTACAATATTTTATAGACTATAGTAATAATGTTGAAAAATAGTGGAGGCCTCAAATACAGAATTTTTAAGAAAATGTTTAATGTGATGTCACGGCAATCATCTTTAATGTTTTTCTTCAATTTTGATTTAAATAAGTATTTATTTCGTGAAATAACGTGCATTTTGTTAAAATTATCTTTATTTTACACAATTTTTTTAGTTTTTTAAGTGCTGTAACACTTGAGTTATGTTAGATAGACTATATAAAGTGAATACAATCTTGATTTATTTATAAAAAGTATACATGTCTTAATTTGATAAAAAAAATGTTTTGACAGTAACAGTGTCTTGATGATATTAGAGTTATACGACATATTTTTAGCTCCAGTTCCTATATATTTATTTTTATGTAAGGACAATTATAAACATAGGCAATAAGGCACAATATTACACTAAATAAACCCAATCTGTAAAAAGATTTTTTTCTCTATTTTGACTTTATATTTGGATTTAAGGGTTCGGGGGCCGCCAAATTCGCGAAGCAGTGGTAAATACACCACTGATTATGTCAATAAAATAGAGAGTCTGTTGGTATTGCAATTTTCCACTAGGTTAAACTGCTTGATTAGTAACAAATTAGAAGAATGCCAGTAAAGGGTGCTTGATATATCGAAACATTGGAGAGACTTGGCTGGCTCTGTATTATTTTAATAAGGGCTGTTGCTTATTGTGCACTGTTTTATTGTTTAAAGGTAACAAAGCAAGAAATTTATTCACCATACAGTTGGTAATCACTCTTTAGTCAATTGTCTAGTGCTCAATGATACTTAAAAAAAACAACCCTTTACACTGCAGAAACAGCTGATGAATTTGCAATTGCAATGACTTGTTCTTAATATTCACACACATATGCGACTTTGGGTAATAATCAAAATTTCGTCAAAAAAAAAGCGGTAAACTACAATGTGAGGATAAGAAGGAAGCAATTTGTTTGTGGTTGAATAAATCTTTTAAAGGGATTATTAAACTGAATGGACTTTATCTTTTGCGGCAAACTTGTAACTAAATACAGACCAAAAGCTCCGAAAGAGGCAAATTAGCGTACGGTTTGCCTTGACTCTTGAAACTAATATCGGTTCACTATAACAAATAAAAATATCTTTTGTGTGTTTTCTCCTCTATCAGACCAGAATTTTTTTTTGTGATAACTTTATTCCATTGATTTGATAAGTGGTGGGTTTATATTTTCACCATGAGTATACTAAATCTAATCTAAGTTTTCAAAAAAAAATTTTGACTCGATTTGTTGTACGTAAACTATTCTAAAGTTCAAAACTCTTTGTTCAATTGTTTAAATCTTTTCGTAAAAACTTTCAATTTGGTAAAACAAACGACATCTTCTAAGAACCTACTTTGCATCAAACATTTTTTTGAGATGTTTTTATGCAAATATTTTATGCTCTACTAAATGATAAAATGTCAGTGTTAATTTTATTGAATTAAAAAGTATGTATATCGTTGATTAAACAACCAAGTAATCACGTAAGTTTTACAAGTTTTTGTTTTAAATAAATAAATTTAACATACACAATCGCAATAACAATATAGAGAACAATAAAAAAATGATTATTGTATGTACATAAAACCTAAATCAACTCCTGCCAACAGAAAACCTTGAAAAAATACTTAAAAATTGTGTTTTGTACTGTCAAACGCTGTATAAATGCGTATAAGATATTATATTTTTTAAAGAGTGGCAATAATAGTAAAATTAATAAAAAGGAGTTATTAAGGTGAAGTATTCCAACATCTGTATAAACGATAATTTAATTATAATTGATTAATTAACCTTAATAATTATTCATTGTTACCGTTTAAAAATTTTTAATAATGATTTATTAACCATGCCACTTATTTTCAACTGTATTTAGCGATAAATTGGAGTAAATTTTCTAAAATGCTACAATTCAAGAGTATTTAATTTATTTTATTTTTTATCATTTATTAATTTTAACAAAAATCTATTAGAATGTAGTTTTTAATAGTTTAATAATAATATAATTTTAATATAGTTTTTAGTTTGATTTTTTCAATTTTTTTTCTAATTAAAAATTTCGTTACTTTTTGTTTTTTTAATTGACTTTTTTTAAAGTATGATTATTATTATTATTAGCTAGACATTAATACTTAAAAATAGTTGTTTGAACAATGAGGAAGGTTAGTAATATTTACTAGTCAAGAACGTGCCTCTGGCGGTAGATCCAAGGCAAGAAATAAACTTTAAGATTAATTAATATTTACCTCTCAAATTGTTGATTTATTAATTGCTTCCTCTTTTCACAAATAAAAATTTTAAAATATGTCTTTTCTTTTCACAAATAAAAATAATTAGAACTATTTCTGTCATTTTAATAAATTACTGACATTATTATAAACTCATTATTCAGAAGTAATTTTTAAACTTTAAAAGTTGATTAATTTAGACATTTTAAAAATATTTTTTTTAAAAAATTAAATAATAGTTATTTACATAAAAGTCAGGAAAATTTCACATTACTGAAAAGGAGCTAAATTGAAATACGAGGCACTGTGTGCCGAGTATTTTAAAGCTCCGAGTTAAGTAAGAGATTTTACTGACGAGTTTTGTATTAAATTTTTCCGGAAATCGTAAAAAAAGACGAAATTTACAAATTTTAGAATTTTTTTTCACAAATTCCACAGAAATCAAGTTTGTCAATTTTGTTGGCAACTATAGTTACTAAAGTATCTTTTTTATTTTGCGTCTTGTAAATTTTTTTAAGTACTAGTCCGGAAAACTCAATTTTCCTGCGCGTAAATAAGCAGGAAAATGTTGTTTTCAATACGATTTCCGGAAAACGCTATTTTTCCATAAAAGATTACAGTTATAGCAATAGTTGTCACTTACAAAACTAAGAAAAGTAATTTTTAGATTAAGTCGATTAATTTATTTATTTTGGTAATATTTTTTTAAATGAAATAAAAGCACCAAAAGGAAATAATTAACTTTTTTTCTGAAAAGATTACTTCTAGTTATGACAGCAATGGCAATAATTGTGACTTAAAATAGTAAGTATTTTTTTAGCTATTTTAGTGATATTTTTTTTTGAAAAATGAAATAAAAGCACTGAAACGAGATAGGTAATCTTTTTTCTAAAAATGTAACACAAGCAGCAAGACAAGCTCTTGTTCCCTTTTAATCCCGCTCCCTTAAAAAGCTTTTGAAAGCAAAAGATTTGTAAAAGATTGAGTTTATGATCAGGTAAGCAAAGTTAGAAAAGCCATCGCTAATAGCCATTGTCCTGTTTAGCAAACAAAAAGCGGTCTCTGTGATCTTCACAGACAAAACTGTTCAGCACTGTATTAACTTCTTGTACATGTTGACAAATTGGTGTGTTCTGCTACCCTTTTCTAAATAACAAAGTGGCATAACAATCTTTCTAGTGGTTTCCGACATTAATATATAAAATTTATTACTTTTTTTATATCATAAGCCCTTTCGAATTGTAAGGTGAGTAATGTCAATATGAAAATATTTTTAATAAAGAGCAATAACATGTGCCGGGTTATTAGGGGTTCTATATTATATTCTAAATATTAATAACCAAATTCCAGACGTATTTTCATTGCACCCCCTATTAGATGATTAAATTATTCATACCGTATGAGGATGGAGTGATTTTTGTTCTACTCGCGATGAGACATCATTTAATTGATATGGAACAAATGCTTTTAGCAAAAATTGTAATATGACAACGCACCTGGAGCGTGGGATTCAGCGTTTGCGTGTAGTGCCTGTGAAAAGGGATGCCATGTGGTCCAGAGCACCGGAAATATGTACCTGTGATATTTTGATGGCACTGATGCTAAATACCTAAACAAATCACGTGCTTTATAATACCAACACATACATAATAATATATTAATTATCTAAACCTAATTAATAAAATAACAAATTTTTGACAACAATCTTACTTTTAAGTTGAAAGATTTTTGTTGTTTTTTTTAAAATAAGGGATGGTTACATTCCCACACATAGAAAACTAAATCGATCAACAGATTGGCGCTTAATTGGTAACATATCGAATTAGCCACCCACCCTCTAAATGACAATATGCTAACTAGTCTCATGGGGTGAAACATATGTTAGGTCATCTCTGCCTTAGGGATGCTTTACTACATAGTTATCAGCGACATTTGTTTTATTATTTCGTGGGAAAATTAAATCAAATTATCTCGCGGTTTCCCAATAGTTTTTACGACAAACTGTTTTTTTGCTGTCACAAATAAACTACTTCAAATCAAAATATTTGTTTTTATTAGAAATAAAATCTATATATATAAAAGAAAGTCGTGTTTGTTACAACACTTATAACTCGAGAACGGCTGGACCGATTGCCATGGTTTTTGATTTGTTGGATTTGTTTCCGTCCCGAATAGCAGAATACATTACAAAAACAATAAAAACTCAATATGTGTAATGAATACTTAATCATTTCAATAGATGCTGATTTGTTTATTACATGTCAAACATTTGTTGTCCAATCCTGTCAAATAGTGTAACAACTTTTTTGTTTTTGGAGCTTATGGCCTGGTTGCTGAGACCTTTAAGCCACAACTTTATTTTTTTCTGAAGACATCATGTGTGCGTTCAGAAATGCCTTCGCCATGACGATCAACAAATCACAGGACCAATCTTTGACTATTTGTGGTCTCAATCTAAAAAATGCATGTTTTTCTCATGGTCAATTGTACGTGGCATGCGCACGTGTCGGCAAACCATCCGCTTTATTTGTTCTTGCGCTTGACCAAAAAACAAAGAATGTCGTTTACCACAAAGTGCTTGAATGAAAATCCTATTAATGAATTAATCCAAGTATTATTCTTTTTTCCTTATCTGCACAACATAGTTTTTAATAATTTTTTTCTGACATGAGATTGAAGTACTTAATTATTATTTTTTATTTTTTTTCATTTTTATTCTCATTCTGTATGTATGTTTTCATCATAATAAAATACTTTTTGGTTTCTATCTATATAAATATATTATTTTGTATCATTGTTTTACGTTCATCAAAGCCTAAATTAGTTCAGCTAAAAAGTAACACAATATTCATTGACTGTTTGGCGGTACGAAGTTCGCCGGGTCAGCTAGTTGTTTTATATTTTTTAGTGTTTTTTTTATTTTTTGAAGTTGGTTTTTTTATTGTTAAAATTTTTTTTTATTGTATCACAATTCAATAATTTTAAAGTACTTATGATAACCCTTAGCTCAAAATTTGTAACCTTTGTAGTTATTTAGTAGCTCTGAATTTAAGGTTTAATATTTTTCTAAAGTTATCAATTTAGTAAAACAAACAGTGCTGGGATTATACCAGCGGGAAGCCAAAGAAAAGACCTTTTGTTGAATTGAATTAGGTTTTAGAGATTAGAATATAAAATAAAACCACAAATTTTACAATACAAAAAATTTTCAATACTTAGATTATTTTTTTAAATTATTTTTTTAATTTTAAATTTACTAATTTCAACTTTGGATTTTATAAATTAATTTAATATTTTTCTAAGCATTTTTTAGTTTTAGAATATGTCATTTTCTAACTTGTTTGTTTGTTGCATATATTAAAATAACCTATTTACAATTGTTATTAATATTAATAACAAAATAAGATCTAAGGTCTAAGTAGACTTAGACGTATTTTGTTCTTAATGAAAATCTTCAGCAAGTTTTATCAGATTCTTATAGGAATAAGTTTGCAGTGGCAATAAATATTATTGGCTAGCAAAGTATACTAGTCTTAATGAAATAACGTTTTTTGTGTCCGTATTTAAAATTCTGTTTTTTTAGCTGACAAGACAGTTAATCTTTCAACACGTGCCGTTTGTCTGAAGAGTAAAAACTAGAGAATTATAATGTTTTAGGTTTTAGGTAATTCCATTGTTGAGCTATTAGTTTTTGCAACAAAAGAAGGATTATATAATGTTATTTCATTTGTATGTCAGCTGGCAATAAGCGTCAAAATTTAAATGTTAACTAATTTACATTGAATAAAAATTACACAAACGGTTTTATAATTAATGTTCTCTCATTAAAGCTTTAAAAGAATTTCAAAAATAAACAAAAACTGTTTTCAAAACTACTACAGTTGCTATTTTGACGATTGTGATAAATAAATTAAAAAAAACTAATTATATTTAGGTAATGCAAAAACGGTCCAATAACATTTTTATCTTTCAGAAACAAAATCTTTTCAATCATCTCATTTTATCTGCTTACGGCTCTGAATAATCTGTCAACATTTGTTCGAAAGTTATTTAGACAACATTTTTTGAGTAATTAGGTGCATTGATTAGTAATAAGGAATTATAAAAGCAGAATTTTAAGTACGCGGTCATATAACGTCATTTCACTGAAACAAGTATATTTATTGCAACACTAGCTGACCCGGCGAACTTCGTACCGCCTAACAGTCAATGAATGTCGTGTTACTTTTTAGCTGAACTAATTTAGGCTTTGATGAACGTAAAACAATGATACAAAATAATATATTTATATAGATAGAAACAAAAAAGTATTTTATTATGATGAATGATGATGAAAACATACATACAGAACATGAATACAGATTTTCATTCAAGCACTTTGTGGTAAACGACATTCTTTGTTTTTTGGTCAGGCGCAAGAACAAATAAAGCGGATGGTTTGCCGACACGTGAGCATGCCACGTACAATTGACCATGAGAAAAACATGCATTTTCTAGATTGAGGCCACAAATAGTCAAGGATTGGCCCTGTGATGTGTTGATCGTCATGGCGAAGGCAAGACGAATCGGGAATTGAATTCGTTTAATCTCAAAGAACATATCAGTTGGGATCATCGGAATCCTTGAAATAAAAACTTCCTCATCTTTAAATTTTCCTTTAAGTATCGACGCGTGCAATTTCTCGCAGATAATCGACTCGCGACATTCCGTTGCCTAATTGCATTACGGCTTCGCTGGGAAAGATTAGATCTTTTAGAACGCGGCATTGTTATATAAAACCACCAAATATAATAACAGTGCCTGAACTTTCGAGACATAGACAATAGCTCAAAGAGTATATAACCACTACGTATGAATAGCTTATTAAAAAAAATCATAGACAACCTATAAAAAGACATTTACACTTTTTTTAACCTGTAGATTTTTTTCCTTAATCTTATAACCTTTACCAACTGATTTTTTATTCCCTAAATTCCGTTCCTTTCCGATAACTTTGTAGACATTTTACAAAAAATAAATTTCTGAACGCACACATGATGTCTTCAGAAAAAAATAAAGTTGTGGCTTAAAGGTCTCAGCAACCAAG
This sequence comes from Lagria hirta, assembly GCA_947359425.1. Classification (NCBI taxonomy): domain Eukaryota; kingdom Metazoa; phylum Arthropoda; class Insecta; order Coleoptera; family Tenebrionidae; genus Lagria; species Lagria hirta. The sequence continues at coordinate 18,851,729 of OX375798.1, read as the reverse complement.
CCATAAGCTCCAAAAAAAAAATAGTTGTTACACTATTTGACAGGATTGGACAACAAATGTTTGACATGTATCAAACAAATCAGCATCTATTGAAATGATTAAGTATTCATTACACATATCGAGTTTTCATTGTTTTTAAAATGTATTCTGCTATTCGGGACGGAAACAAATCCAACAAATCAAAAACCATGGCAATCGGTCCAGCCGTTCTCGAGTTATAAGTGTTGTAACAAACACGACTTTCTTTTATATATATAGATTGTGTAGACTTGTATGTTATAAAAACAATCAAATTATTTAGATAATATAATGTTTAATTATTGTTATTTTTAGAGTCAATGTCAGTCAAGGTATGTTTGTATAAGATTGTATATATTATGATATACTAATCTTAATATTAGCATACACAATACTTAAACTAACTACACGCGGCGCACAGGCGAGCCGACGCAAGCGTGACTACCACCGACTCCAAAAATAACAATAATTGTACATTGTATTATCTAAATAATTTGATTGTTTTGTAAGCATACAAGTCTACGCATTTATTTTATACTTTTTAGTGCATTTTTTTTATTTTTTAAAGATGGTTTTTTTTGTTAAATTTTTTTTTAAATTTTTTTGATTTTTAGTGGATTCGATTACTATTATTTGTTTTATTATGGGTAAACCTACTAAATGGGCTGCTAATATGAGACAGCGTCGTTTGAATAAGACAAACGAAAAAAGGGAGAAACATTTATCTCAAAATAGAAAATCTACTGCTTACTTAATATTTAATTAATTGATACTATTTTATATATTTTTTTTTTATTATTTGCGCTTATATAAGTAAAATTTATCAAAAGAACATTTTTGTTGATATTGTAATGCATTATCAAACACATGAAACAACATAATTAATAACATTCAAATTGCTTAAATATATTTTATTAATTTTTCACAAATTTTTATTATAAATTATTAAGTGTCAAAACTATATGTCAAAAAAAGCGTTAATTAGAATAACTTAAAAACTACTGATCAGATCTTGATCAAATTTAAACAAGACTAATTGGAAAACACCAGTTTCCAAATGAAAAAAGAATCATAAAAATCTGTATTTTCCATAAAAAAGTTATGGGGTAACACACATAAAAAAATACAATCAAATTGATAACCTCTTACTTTTTTTTGAAGTCAGTTAAAAGTTAATTAGAATCTACAAGTGTTATTTTTCATGTTTTAATTTTTCAATGCAGAAAGAGAAAACATTAGTAAATAGTAAAAAATAAAAAATATCATGAGTATCTTTTAGCTCATTTTCAAAGCACAAAAGAAATTCGGTTAAATTATTCTATAAATTGCGCCTTCAGAATCTTCCCTGAACCAATTCATGTTGATATAAAGTAAAAAAATTACTATGCTATGTACCAGTATTTGATGTTGCTTTGAAAATATTTGACAAAAAATACAAGAAATTTGAATTACCACTTTAACCAAAAAATAAAGTTTTTGCGATTGTTCAAAAACAATTATTGTACTCGGCCATTCTATTCACAATTATTGTGAATGTGAGAGCCAAATATACTTCTTACTGCAAAATATAAAATAGTTTCTGGTGTCACAATAGGTAAAAGTAGTAAAAAAATTATTATTTTTGGGTTAAACATGTATGAAATAGAATTTTTTTCGAAAAGTACTAGAAGTTAAATTAATTTTAAAATAATTGACTTAAGTGATTCTCAGATTTGTTCATCATTTAATGATGAACCGATCCTTGCTGCATCCCTAGCCAACCCCTGCATTCTCTCTTTTGTCCCGAATCGCCCAAGCAACTAATGAGGATAACTAGAGTTAGGTCAATTCTTTAGAAAAGCATCCCAACGTAATCGCGTATGTTGAATCCAGGTGTGCTGGACTCAATGACTTTTACCTGGCCTAAATACTGCACATATTAATCGGAAAAGCGCTCTAAAATACATTTTTTTTTGCAAAATATACTTGATTTGGCTAACGACTTTTCTCAGGGTTATAGATACAGTTTTTGAGCGATATCGCATAGCCTGTAATCAAAATGGGATAGATAATCGGATGGAATCAGATGAAGAACGCCCATAGGTGCTTTGAAAAGCATTCAACTTGTAGAAAAGAACAAAAGCTTTTGAGCTTTTGCCTGTTTGAATAGAAATTCAAGTTGGTTCGGAGGGCACAGGTGGGAGCAGTCCCAGAGCTTGACATCACATCCGGAAAGGGTCAGATTCTCTTCTTTATCATTCAAAAACCATGATAAACCATCAGCTTAAAGACTTTAAGATTTCATAATTAATCAAGATTTTAATTGTTCTCTACAACCATGAAATGGTCGTATAGAAGAAAAAAAAAAGATGAAAAATCGCTGTTATTCAGATTTTCATATACAAAAGTAAGACGATACACGTCAAGAGTCTAGTTTTACAAGATGTTCATTTTGCCTTTTGTGTACTCACACAAAGACTTTTGATACCATCACCATTTTAAAATCTTCCCTTCAAAGACTTTATTCTTTCAACAAAAATATTCATTTTTTCTATAACCAACAAGTGCTTTGGCTGAAATATTCTTTAACTACATTTAGTAGAAAAAAGTAATATTGCATTTACTGTCTCTATTACTTTTGTCGTCAAAACATAAATGTTTTATAATTGAAGAAACTGCTGAAACATTTTTTTGCCTAATTATTCGGTAGAAACAATAATATTTTTATCTTCAAAACCTTGATAAAATGAAAGAAAAAGTATTTGAACAGATATTTATCCCAAAAGCTAAATTTTATAGCTTTAGATGATAACTCTAAAGAGGTAATAAATGTAAGAATTTTGTGGCGACTCCGACAACATAAAAGCTTGGCGACATGATTGGGTATTTCCAAGTTTAATATTTGCACCGAAAAATGAAGAAATTGAAGCAAGTGCTAGTGGTATAATAAATATTATGCTTTTCTGGAAGCAAAAGTAAAAGTCTGCATTTTTAACATAAGAAATCATTAGGAAATTGTATTATTACAAGTGATACTGTATAGTTTATTTTGTTTTAACATTTTATAAAAGTTGGCACTAAAAATTTAAAAAAGATGTTTTTTACAATAAAGCTTTACTAGTGTTAAAACCTGAGTTATATTTTATTGATTGAGATAAAAATTTTGCTTCATAAGTCAATTGCTAATTTGACAAAACTCATAAAAATTATATTTATCTAGTATGTACATAAATAATTTTCAAAATTTTCAGTAAACTGTAATTTTCAATAAAATAACAAAAAATATTGTTTTTAAATTTAACAATTATTATTTTTAACTATACTTTATGTTGCGGCTTACTAATGAGTTCCAATTTCCAATAAGAACAAAACATGTTTGAGTTTACAAATCTATAATTTCACTACATATGTTTGCTTTTATTATGCACTGCGTTTATAAAATATTTAACTCAAGCTTTCCTATGGGATTTGGAACGTATGTTCACTTTTTGACTTGTTCATACGCAGAAACGTACGATATTATAGATCAGCATTGACGTTTGTTTGTCGGCAATTATACTATGTAAATATATATATTTCTATACTAGATATATATTTCTGGTAATTAAAGTCCAATATCCACGTTTTCAAGTTATTTTAATAAAATTAATATAATAACATGTTTGATGTCTACTTAAGTTTCAATCTCTTTAAGATCAAACAATAAGGCGCCAGCCATAAGTTCAACACGTGGCTCGTGTCAGTTTTTCAAAATTATTATTAACTAGCTGACCCGGCGAACTTCGTACCACCTAACAGTCAATGAATGTCGTGTTACTTTTTAGCTGAACTAATTTAGGCTTTGATAAACGTAAAACAATGATACAAAATAATATATTTATATAGATAGAATCAAAAAAGTATTTTATAATGATGAATGATGATGGAAACATACATACAGAATGAAAATAAAAATAAAAAAAAATAAAAAATAATAATTAAGTACTTCAAACTCATCTCAGAAAAAAATGATTGAAAACTATGTTGTGCAGATTGGGAAAAAAAAATAAAACTCGGGTTAATTTATTAATAGGATTTTTATTCAAGCACTTTGTGGTAAACGACATTCTTTGCTTTTTGGTCAGGCGCAAGAACAAATAAAGCGGATGGTTTGCCGACACGTGAGCATGCCACGTACAATTGACCATGAGAAAAACATGCATTTTCTAGATTGAGGCCACAAATAGTCAAGGATTGGCCCTGTGATGTGTTGATCGTCATAGCGAAGGCAAGAGGAATCGGGAATTGAATTCGTTTAAACTCAAAAGACATATCCGTTGGGATCATCGGAATCCTTGGAATAAGAACTTCCTCATCTTTAAATTTTTCTTTAAGTATCGACGCGTGCAATTTCTCGCAGATAATTGACTCGCAATATTCCGTTGCCTAATTGCATTACGGCTTCGCTGGGAAAGATTAGATATTCTAGGACGCGGCATTGTTATTAAAATGTGCACTCGCATAAAACCACCAAATATAATAACAGTGCCTGAACTTTCGAGACATAGACAATAGCTCAAACAGTATATAACCACTACGTATGAATAGCTTATCAAGAAAAATCATAGACAACCTATAAAAAGACATTTACACTTTTGTTAACCTGTAGATTTTTTTTCCTTAATCTTATAACCTTTACCAACTGATTTTTTATTCCCTAAATACCGTTCCTTTCCGATGATTTTATGTTTTTACTGTAGAATAAATCTTAGGTATTATTTTCGGGAATTAATGTCTAAAACAAACAAATATAATAGTACCTGAACTTTGTAGACATTTTACAAAAAATAAATTTCTGAGCGCACACATGATGTCTTTAGAAAAAAATAAAGTTGTAGCTTAAAGGTCACGGCAACCAGGCCATAAGCTCAAAAAAAAAATAGTTGTTACACTATTTGACAGGATTGGACAACAAATGTTTGACATGTATTAAACAAATCAGCATCTATTGAAATAATTCAGTATTCATTACACATATCGAGTTTTCATTGGTTTTAAGATGTATTCTGCTATTCGGGACGGAAACAAATCCAACAAATCAAAAACCATGGCAATCGGTCCAGCCGTTCTCGAGTTATAAGTGTTGTAACAGACACGACTTTCTTTTATATATATAGATTTATGTTATTTGCTTATTAGATCTACGTTTTTTCTTTGTTAAAATAACTTAAAAACGTAGGTTGGACTTTAATTACCAGAAATTATTCAACTACCTCACTTCAAGCAAAAGAATGATTAAATCATATAAATATAGTTTTATAATGATCATGATAATAATGATCACTTAGTAGTGGTCGAAAAAGCTTTCAAGATTTATTAAGCAAACTTTTTGGTAAAAGGTAAAACTGTTAATATTTTGTCAATACTATAATGTGTTATTGATACAAATGTATCGTCATGGCGAAAGCAAAACGAATCGGGAATTGAATTCGTTTAAACTCCGTTGGAATCATCGAATTCCTTGGAATAAGAACTGTATTTATATTTATAATTGTCTAAAAACAAACTCAAAATAGATTGCATGCAATTCTTTAATTTAAAAATAAATCATAATACAAGTACGATTATCATTTGTTAGTAATTGCAGTATACTTAATAGAGCAAAGTATTTTAACAAAAGAATACAATTTAATTTCGCATAATTGACTTCTCTTTTGAAAAAACAGTACTGACGGTACTGACGCCAGCCAGTAAGGACTCTCTTTTAACAAGATTATCTCCAACCACTTCAGCAATAAATTAGTAAACGCAATTTATTTATGATACGTCTGGAATTTGGGTTTTTCCCAAGATTTTAATATTTTTTCTTGAAAGTTATACCTGAACCAAGTGTTATACCTGAACCACTGAATAGATTACAAGGGTTTGCTCAATTAGATTTTAAAAGCAAATTTAAGAATAGCTTACATTTCTTAAGGGTTTACAAACTTTATTACTCAAAAAAAAATATACATAATAACGCTCTTTGAGACGAAAAGTTGTTTGATTTTAAAAATTTTTACAAAAAAAAAACGATTTTTTATAATAGACGTTTTTTTGAATTCATATGTAGATTAATTATTTATCTGTTACGAATTTAAGTTTTAACCAAAAATCCTGATCAGCTACTTTCTCTTAAATTCAAATAAAACGTAGTTATTGCAGTTAAAAAAAATAAAACGGTAAAATGACAATGAAAACAATAATTATGATTTAAAGATAAACCGTCGTTAAGAAAATGAAAGTATATTATTCAAACAAGTAAAAAACTTAAAGTCTTCCCATAATTTTATTTTTATTTTTCAATAAATGAAAAATTGAAAAACTACATATGTTTCGGCTTATAACTTATCTTTTGACAAGAGCCATCATCAGGTTTGAGTGGTATGTTAACACCGAAGCTTTAACTAACACTAGTTAAAGTGTTAGTTAAAGTTAAAGTGTTAGTTAAAGCTTCGGTGTTAACACACCACTCAAACCTGATGATGGCTTTTGTCAAAAGATAAGTTATAAGCCGAAACATATGTAGTTTTTCAATTTTTCATTTATTGAAAAATAAAAATAAAATTATGGGAAGACTTTAAGTTTTTTACTTGTTTGAATAAATTTTTAAACAATCCCATTTTGAGTTATAAGATGGAACAATTTTATAAATTGAAAGTATATTATTTTTCCAAAATCAAAAATAACGTTCTTATGACGATTTTTACATATTAAAACTAAAAATAATGTGCGGTTTTCATTATTCCTCAGAGTTTTTAAAAAAATAGTTTTTTACTTAAAAAAAAACATTTTGTAGCTATCGCAATTTTTTGTTTTCCATCTAAACCACACATTTTGCTTTAATTTAAGATTTTGCTTCTCAAAAATAAAATAGCACATATAAATATATATTTTTGTAGCAAATTTAATGCTCTACAATAAAGACCTCTGATAGTTTTTTAATAGATCAACTTATTTAAAAATTATTCAAGGTGTAAAAAAATCTTTTTGTAAGCATTAACGTTTTAACAAAAAATTTAAAAGTTTATGTGCGCTGCATTGTTGTTTTTTCATTCAAATACAAAATTTTATACATAAAAAATAATTATGTTAAAAAATTGACAGTCATTCGGAATAGACCGTGTCAAAAAATTTTGACGTTTTACACTTTATCGGTAAAGGAGTTATTAGAATTGAAAAATTAATTTTGTGTTTAGCGTGGTTCACACATCAAATTCCCGGAATTGTTCTCACTTTAATTTTTTTTTTGTTTCGATGACACCTCTACCAATAGAGTGCAAAACGGTAACATTTTTATAATTTTTTTTAAAATTGTTTATACTAAAAAACGTTGATTTTTTAACAGTAAGATCATAAGTGCTTAACTCTTGTCGGCAAAATTTTTATTTTGTATGAGCATTAGTTGCTTGGCAATTAAACGAGATCAAACTGACAAAAAGACTTAAGATCAAATTTTGTTTCTAAGAATTTGATGGAGTGTAATGGCCTTTTAGCAATCAATGCAAATAAAAAAAATAAAAATCTTGCTTGACAAAAGTTGAGAACGAATGATTTTTGGTTAGAGAATTAACTGAATGCAGCGTTAAATACGTCAAAATTTTAACAACTTACTGACAAAGATTCGCTTAATTCATATTTGCGTTGTTGGCGAAATTTTGCAAATTGATTCCACACACTTTCTCTACACCGAATTGATTTTTTTGAATCAAATTTTTAATTTTTTTATTAATTGAAGCGTCAGGAATGTTGCCGAAGCGCAACATTTCTATTTTTGTCAAAATGACATTTTGATTAATAATGGTTGCTAAAATAATGCTAAAACAATTAGGTGGCGACAAGAAAATTAGCATACATTCTTTTCAGTTAGAGAAATCATTTCTAACTTGTGATTGGTGCATGTAACACTGTTTTTAATGTCTCATTGGTCAACAACACTATAAAGTTAATAATCTATAAAAAAAACTTTTTGTCTACAACTTCCTTATTTAAAAATGTCAACTGAAAAATTGCAATGATACATCTCTCAATGCAAGTTCTACGTTCTTTGTTTTACACTATAGTAACTTAGTCAGAGCGTCGACATTACTATTTTATTTTGCTATTAGTTGAATTTTTGTATTTAGTTCTACAAATAAGGTGAAAGTAAACTATAACACTCAGCAAAAGTTAAGAGTGGTTTATGACCATATTGTTCGGTAGCTTACTGAACTTTAAAGCAGTTCAAGCAAGAAAACAATTCGGTCGCAACGAATGAATAAGCACAATAGCTTGCTTGGACAGCTGTAATCTTGAGTGATGTGCCAAACATGACCGTCATAAACTACTTAAATTCAAAGAAAATAAAAATTTCCAAACAGTAGTGCCGCACTAATTTTATTAAGTCACACTTGTGTGACAATGTTTTATTAAACTCAAATATATAATAAAATAGTATTAAGTCTTGTATTAAAATATTACAAATAACGTAAGAATTATTTAATTGTTAAATATACTTCAAAATTGATAATTTTAAATTTATCAAAAACATTACAAACTTGTGATTAAGAAATAAACAAACTTTATAATAAAAAACATGTAGTTTGGTGTCAAACCAACCGTATTAAGACTTTTTTGCTCTAAAGTGTTGACCTTTTAAGTTTTATGTAGTAAAACCCTATATAACAATAAACAAATAAACCCAAAATTGTATACAAATTTGAATTTAAATCTTTTGTTTGAGTTATAATTATTTCTAAAAAATAAATGACTTCATAAGCAACTTAAACAGTTTATATTTAGTTTTATTCATACTAGTTAGTAGGTATGTTTTTGGATAGTTAACAAAAAGCAAATTGTTATCAAAATTATTTTTTCATCATTAAAACTATTCTGGGGGAAAATGAAATGAAATCGTCTGATTCAATAATCAATTATTATAGATTTATAGAAATGTGTGTAGATTATATCGTCTATGAGCTAAAAAAATTAGAAATTCAATGTGATAAAAAATAGTTTAAAATTTTTTCAAAAAAATTTAGATATTGCAATACACTTTTGATAAGCAGCTGCCTATAAGATAATTTTACGCCACTACAAATGTCTTACAATACCTTATATTGAGTGGTTTTAAAAAGCAGGATTTACGTTTGAACTGGTATTTTGTTCAAGAATAGGTATATCAAGTTATGCTATTTTTTTTATCATTTATTATATTTATTGTATGATGAAATAAATTATGAAGTGTAGTAAGTCAATTTTTGTTTTCCCAGATAATCTTATTTAATATCAAAGTCAAGTTTTTTGAGATAAGTAATGGAAACAGTGAAGAAACATTTTGGAAATTTTAATGCCCGAAAAACATGATTTTGCTTATTCTTTTTTTTTTTTGAATTGTAGAAAGTAAGTTTAAAAGTTTTACTTTTTAGAAAGTTTGTATTAATTAATTTGTTTAATGACGTTTTTGATAATCTGTATTATCGCTGAAAGATTTCCAAATCAGATAAGGATTTCCCTAGATTTAGATTTTAGTCTCAGACAAAGTTTTTTTGCAAGTCATGTTAAGTAGTTTATGTCTGTGCTCAATCCTCCGCAAAGTTATAAAAGTCGGTAAAAGACAGAAGTCGAATACCCGCCCTTTTTGCGTAAGGTAGGGATCGAAAGAGGGTCGGGCTTAAATCATCCCTTGCTCTGGAAGGGAAATGTTAAGCCAATAGAAATCCCATCTACAACTTGAATATTTTCATTCATGTCGACATCGTACCTTTTTTTCGAAAAGGGTAGCCTTCCACATTTTAAATTTGTATGAATGCCTGCCCTCAGAGTCATTCACTTTGAAGTTGATCGTCGGTTTAAGTCATTTTCTGAAATTGTGACATGCTTGCTCCAAATAATAGTGAATTACAGAGTGTTGAAGGTATTTCTGTGTTTATGGATCCTCTCCGAATGGCACATAATAAACCGCAATCGCCTTCCTCATCCAGTAAGTTTCTCTCTTTTTTTTTTGAAATTTTATTCAAATTTTTTTGATAAAAAATAAGTGACTCTTAATCTTAGTATGGTTATCACAAATTTTACACATGTAACTACGTAATTTCATTCAGTCACTTAATATAAGCTTATCATGAGCTACTATCTATAATCTTTGTAATAATTTAAATCATCTTTTGTCTGTGATATCATTTAAGCATTTTTTTTAGTTTTTGATACAATTTTGGTACACTTTGTTGTATAGATTTGTAATTATTTTTGTACCAACAGAATCAATACATTGTGTAGTTTTTTCAAATTATATACTTTTAAAATAATAGTGTCATTTTTAAGTAATGCTAATGCTAGATTATATTTAGGTAAAACACCCCTACACAATTTACATAGTAAAAATTACAATGGGGTACAAAAAGCCCTAAAGCTAAAACGTTTTTTTTTTGCTTATCAACGAATTTCAAAAAGGGGAAGATTACATAATTTTTTTTTATACGCTACGCTAAATCTACGCCAATTATCAACCGATTTTAGCTTTTTCCTTTTTGAATAGGTTATATATAATAATTAAATTTGAAAAAAAAAAACAACTGATTGAAGGTGATTTTTTTAGGTATTGTAAAAGAAGTCATTTATTTTATTAAATTGGTTATGATTTAAAAGTTATATCATTTAAATTCAAAGAAAACAAATCAGAGATAAATATGAAATAACAATTTTACAACTGATGACTAGAATAATTGATCAATTTTCAATTTGGTAAAATATAAATACAAAAAGCTATAAATAACAATAAAATATAACGAGCTTACCTTCTGTTCCATTGAAAAATACAAATATTTAGCAACAATACCAGTTCAGTTGCCTCTATTGCCATAATACCATATCTTCCAAACACCATTTGCATATTGAAAGACAAGAAAACAAAGACATTACTCATAGTGGTAATTTAGTAAATTGCCCAACAGCTCTCTTCGTGTAATATCGCCCTAAATAAGAACCGGAAACTGCTCACTTAAATCACCGTGTTCTACTTCCGGATACATACACATCCCCTATTATCAACTCATATTCGATTATTATTGCATTACAGGTCGAATATTAGACATCCCTTGCAAAGTGTGTGGCGACTTTTCTTCCGGGAAACATTACAATATTTTCGCCTGCGATGGATGCGCTGGATTCTTCAAAAGATCTATCAGAAGAAATAGGCAGTACCTCTGCAAAGCGAAAGATGAAGGATCCTGTGTCATTGATAAGACACGACGGAACCAATGCAGGGCTTGTCGGCTGAAAAAATGTCAACATGTTGGAATGAATAAAGATGGTAAGTTTATACATACATAGTTAGTTTTTCTCTAAACGTATAAAAATATGACGTTTTCTAACAGATTTTGAAACAAAATTTTTTAAAAATATTGACAATTTATCAAAAACAAAAGTAGATATAATGTTTGCTTAAGGCAATTAGCGTTAGAATTCAATTGACGCAATTCTTAACAAAAAGTTTAATATTTTGAATATAAATAAAACTGTCAACATCTATTTTGTTTACAAAGTATTAAATTGTTAGAAGCAAACCGTTTTTTACTAGATACCTTCAGAATTTTTACTACATACCACTCTTCTTGCACTTGGTCATTATTGAGCAAAAATGCTCAAACACAAAAGTTTGATAGAGTTGAGTAAAATAAGGTCTCTATTAATTTTTTTGACAATTTTATAATTTTAATATTGCCGTTTCATCTTGATATTAGACAATTTTGATTTATATGTCAATAAACGGTCAATGCTATAGAGCATAGGCAAAAAAAATTATTTATTCTTGTAATAGAAACTCGGTACTTAAAGAATATTTTTATATTTAAATAGTTATTCACATAAAAGTCAGGAAAATTTCACATTACTGAAGAGGAGCTAAATTGAAATACGAGGCACTTTGTGCCGAGTATTTTAAAGCTCCGAGTCAAGTAAGAGATTTTACTGACGTGTTTTGTATGAAATTTTTCCGGAAATCGTAAAAAATGACGAAATTTACAAATTTTTGAATTTTTTTTACAAATTCTACAAAAATCAAGTTTGTCAATTTTGTTGGCAACTATAGTTACTAGTGTATCTTTTTTATTTTGCGTCTTGTAAAGTTTTTACAGTACTAGTCCGGAAAACTCAATTTTCCTGCGCGTAAATAAGCAGGAAAATGATGTTTCCAAGACGATTTTTGGTAAAATAAATTATTTGCTCAAGAAAATTATAAATATTGTACACTTTTTTATGTTATAATAGGTATCAGGTGTTTAATTTAGATGTTCATAAAATAGTCTCTAAATTCTAACTGTACAAATTTCAATTTTTGTTTTGCATTACACGAAATGTTAATAACAAATTATTAAATAATTATTTGATAAAACGTATACAGAGTGATTAAAAAGAAAACAAATCAACAGTGCTACCCTATCTTTTGTTTTATCCAAAAGCTGGTCTTAGTATGAGTTATACGGATTATAATTTTAATATACAAACTTGAAAAAATTTTTGATAATTATTAATATCTATCCGGTCCAAACATTTGATTTCAAATTTTTTAATGCAAGGGAGTATAAAAAAAGCTTTTTCTTTGTTTTACCTGTTTTGAAAATAACATTCTAATAAAAATGCTTTCTCTTCAGTGGTAAAACACATTTTACAAGTATATTCTAGTTATTGTTAATTTTAAAGGTTTTTACACCAAAAATCTTTTTAATTTTACAGCAAACCGTTGCTGTAAAATTGAAGTCTTTTGACATTTTATTCAAAAATTTAAATATTTAAATAAATGAGTAAAATAAAATTATTAAAAAAGTTAATAAATTTGAACGTAAAAATACAATATTAAATAAACTAACTTATCTACACTAGTCTACACTAATATTATAAAGAGGAAAGATTTGTATGTTTGAAAGATTTGTATGTTTGTATGTTTGTAATGAATAGGCTCAAAAAGTACTGGGCCGATTTAAAAAATTCTTTCACCAATAGAATGCTACATTCTTCCTATTTGACATAGGCTACATTTCATTTTAAAAAAAATTAGGGATCTTTGGTAAAATTTGAACAATGTAACCGAAGGTGTAGAAAAATGAATCTTAAAATGTCTTTCGTCGAATGCGCTGCCGAAACTATTAGCGATAGAACAAAATAATGTACAACAATATTGAAGAACATCATAATGTCTACAAAAAACTCCGCGGTAGCATATGTCCAACTATTGCAGTTATGTCACTACAACAACTTTTTTCATTTTAAACATTAATGAAAATGCTAACCAAATTCAAACCATGCTATTTATGTGTTTATATTAATCCTTATCCAAATAAATTATTTTATGGTCAAGACCATTTAACTACCTATAAAATAGTTTTTAAATTATTTGAATTAGACTTTCCATTCTAAAGATATTACGAATTAAAAAATTCAAACAGTAAACAAAACCGCCATAGCGCCGTGGCCGTTGTTTGCGATGCAGTCTGAAAAGCGCGCCGAGCATCGCGGCGGGCGGGGCGGGAGGGCACTGGGGGGGCAATATTTAATAAAATTAGTAAAGTTCTTCTCAGGTATGACGAGACCAGGGAAATAGGTATTCATTTTTATATGGAGGATATTATAGATTCCAGTTCAAATTGAATAGGTACGCATACATAAGATAGGTCAGCTATACAATATAAAAGTACATAAATACAAAATAAAGTAGTGCATCAAATTTATGCTAGTAAACAATATTGATAAAAATAATCACACAACACATTTTTTTAACAAAAATATTTTTTTTTATCTCTTTAAGTGCGGTTTAAAATTTAATTATGTACTTTAGTATAAGTGCTAAAAAACGTAGTTAATTTTTTTTTATAATTTGTTTTTGGTAATTTTTTTGGCTAGAGTTAATATTTATTGATCAAGTACTTACTATGAACTGCGTTTTTGAGCCAGTTTTTAACTTTAAAATTTTTTTATTGTACAAGTAGTTTTTTTGTTAATTTTTTACTTTTTATTTTCTGAAACTAGAACTCGTTATTGATCATTGAAATCAATATTTTGTCTCATATAAGAAAGCTGGTATTAGTTTAATTTGAAAGAGTTTGCATTAAATTTGCAAATACAAAACCTGGTCATTTATCTTTACCTAAACAGATTTGCTAAATTTATAGTTTGAAACTTATTTTTAATAAATTAAACAATTTTTAAATGTCTACATTTAATTTCTTAAAAACCTTAATATTAAAATATAACATATTTACTTTTTTAAACATAGAAACAAAACAAGAAACCAAAATTTAAGAGAAATAGGAAGAAAAATCTAATAAATAAACAAATGATAAATAATGAAACAAAAAAACATTGACTCATATGACTTTTAAAACAAATTTAACTTCAAGCAAGTACAATTTATTCTATTATTATTTCACATCTTGATTGCTAAATAATTATGTTTCAGTGAGACTTTTTTAAATAAAAAGCTTTAAAACATTTGTTTTATTAAACGCAAAACAATGTAATTGATTACAGATACAATTTAACAGTCCAGAACATTTAGCAAACGATGAAAGAGTTTTTATAAGAAACATTGTTTACAGAGAAGTTTTGTATACATAATTAAATTCACGTCATGTTTAATAGGCACTTTTTGTTTATAAAATTTTCAAAAGTAGATTTTATTCCAGTAATTTTTTTAAATTTTTTTTACATAAATTTTATAGATTTTGTTTGAAAATAATAAGCAAATTCACAGCAAAATCGGTGATTATAGAAGTATAGATTTTAACAATAGAATCTTAATAATGTTCAAACTTATAATTGAAATAAATTATATACGGTCGAATTTTGACGACTGGGCAACCACTAGGATTTATAATAAGACTATTATTATCACAATTACAAAACAATTTTATAAAGTACCTTTGAACAACTTTTTATATTTGTTTGTTTACAATACTAAGACAAACAGTCGTCTAAAATAACTAATGCTCAGAGTTTTTTACAATACAAAAGATACCAAATAAATTAAACGGTTAATTACTAATTAATTAAAATTATTATTGTTCGATAATCTTTAAAAAAAAAGATGCAAGTTTATAATTGATTTTCGAATTTATTAAGGCTTATACTTAATTTATAAACTTAAAATTAAAAAAATAAATGGAAATAATAAAAATAAAATACGTAGAAATTAATTTAAATTTAATGAAAAGTATTTTACATTATAATCGAAAAACAGGTAACAAAATCTTAAAATAGTTGAATACTAAAAAAATTTATATAATAATAAATTGTCAAATTGTATTTGACACTCTCTCGCTAACTTACAAGTATTTTGCTTTAAAAATTGTTGATAAATAAAACACAGTGAAAAGAATTAAAATATAAAATAAAACTCAGTTTATAAATTAGAAAAAATAATACTTTCTGAGTTTTTTAAAGTTGTAGAAGTTTTGTTGCAAGTTGAAAGGGCTCTATATGATTTTTCAAGCTTGCTCCTGTGTATAAATCTAACGGTAATTTAAAACTTGGCTATTAAAAATGAACGTGCGTGCAAAAGTGAATAAAAGTCTCTAAAAATCAAGTGTTTTTGTTCTAAAAGACTGCTACAGTATCTTAAGAGCCTCAAAGGAGCCCAGGTGTTGCTTGGTTCTAATAAAAATGTTTGTTTCAGCCGTACAACACGAACGAGGGCCCCGCAGCTCGACTTTAAGACGCCAACAATTGCATTATTACAGCGACGCAAGGCTTGCATCCCCTTCGGAAAATGTACTAAATCTATCAGTGACTAAATTCGAAAATCCTTCAATGGACCATCCACAAGTTCCGTTTCTACCGCCTGCTGTTTTTCCTTGCTCTAATTTAGCACTAAACTCCCAAATTCCCGCTCTCCAATTTCCACCTGCATTCATTCCAAGCCTATTAAGTTCATCGGCAATTTGTGAAACCGCAGCACAGCTTCTTTTCGTCAATGTCCAATGGGTGCAAACCATTCCCTTTTTTTTAACACTACCTTTGCATGATCAGATTTTGCTACTGGAAGAGAGTTGGCTAGATCTGTTTTTATTAGGAGCGGCACAATTCTTGCCACTAATTGATCTAAGGGCTGTAGTTCAAGCCTGTGGCATCTTAAGTGAAAATTCACAACAAGATATCGAAATTTTCTTAAAACAAGTCAACGATTTTCAAGAAATTGTTAAAAGAATTCAGCATTTTCAACTTGACGCTCATGAGTATGCCTGTCTTCGAACTATTGTTCTCTTTCGAACAACTTTCGATAAACCTTCCTCTTCTTCTTCATCTGTAGAAGAAAAGAAGTTACCGATTGATATTGGTCGAATTGGAATGATTCAAGAAGATGCACAAATGAGGCTCAATAAGCACGTTTGTACGATGTACCCCAAACAACCGCTTCGGTTTGGAAAAATACTTCTTTTAGTAAGCGCCACATTTCGGACTATATCGGCAAATACAATCGAAAGACTTTTCTTCAAGAAAGTCATTCAAGATACACCAATTGTGGCAATTATTTCCAATATGTACAAAAATAAGTTTGTTGCGAAACAATAATGTGTGATTAATTATAAGATTATTTTTTTATATGTTTTTTTAACTTTGCAATATTAATTCTAAAACAAACTCTGTGATGTATATAAAAAATTACAAATATAATAATTTTTTACGAAAACTGAACTTTTATTTAGAAATCAAAACGCAAAATTTCATTAGATTTGCGTTACAAAAAAGTAAGATAACATAACTACAAGTGAGCTAAAAGTAATTATTCCTGCGCATGTAGCTTTATTATTTTGCTTTTTAAAAATTTTATAAAAGTTTTACTAAAATTTAAAATAAACTTTCAACAATTGGCGTCATCCAATATTGTAAGTTGGTAAAAAAATTAAAAACTATTATTTTGAACTACGATTCAAATCAACTACTGATATCTTGATGAGTTGATCAAGTTTTTTTAGCTTCAGAAAATATTATTATGTTTAACCCTCCCTGTCCTGGAGGCACAGCAATTTTGCTGTATTCAAAAATCATTACGGTCTTTGACAAGTAATGTCAATGACAATATTATTTATCAAATAATATAAAAATTGGTAAAAAACAAGTTTTTTATTTTTAATCAGTTCAAAATCTAATTTAAGAATTGAATTACAAATACAGAGAAGAATTTTTTTTTAAACTAAATAGACTGACTATACAAGTTTGTTTTATAAAAAATCAAGCTAAATTACTATCTCTCTACGAATCTGCAATCATATTATTTAAATTGTTAGATTTAACATTTAAAAACATTTGAACAATATGATATGAACATAATAATGCTGCTTTCTGTATTTCTGCTAAAATTTTTAAATCTAAATCTAACAGTTTGAAATTTTTACTTAATGATATGGGTACAACACTTATATTTGAAATAACTAAAAGTAAAATTTTTACCATTTATAAATTCCAAAGATCTCTAATGACCACCGAAAGCAGCGGATATTTACTCATTTTTGTTTAAAAGGTATCAATAATATTACAAGAATTTAGAACACTAATATCTATAAAATATGCAACTTTAGTTTTCTTCAATACGATTACAATATCCGGCCTATTGGCTTCAATTTTTGAAGGAGCTAGCAAAGTTCGGTCCCAATATAATTTGTAATTATTATTTTTTAAGAAATTTTTTAGATTATAATTATAATACAGTCTTACATTTTTGACCAAACCAAGCTTAAAAGCCAAATTTGAATAAACTATTTTTGCAATCGCGTCATGTCTTTTTTATATTGTTTATTAGCTAGATAAAATAGGATTGTTATTATTTATAATTATTATGTTTAACCCTACCTTTCCCAAACGCACAGCAATTTTGCTGGATTCAAAAATTACTACGGTCTTTGACAAGTAATGATAATGATAACAAAATTACTTTTTCAATAATTAACAAACTTTTAAAAAACAAAAACCACAAATTGTGTTTTAAGTCAAAGAGAAAACATAAGATAGTTTTTTGGAAAATCAAGCTAAATTACTATCTTTCCACGCATCTGCGATCATATTATTAGAATTTTTGGATATAACATTTAAAATTCGAATTCAGATTTTTAAATCCAAATCCAAAATTTTGAGATTATTATTATTATTAACTAAAAAAGCGAATATTTATAACATTTTATAATATGTGATAAAATGACTAAAAAATAGTGGAGACGCCAAACTCATTTTTTTATAGTAAATTGCGTAATTAGATGAACTTTTATTATTGTATTAGACTCCCAAGTTACTGAAGTTACCATAAAAAAACATTAGTAAACTTATAAATATTTAAATATTCATAACATTGAACGACTTTTCATGAAAAGTTTAAAAAAGGAAGAAGCGTCAAATGGAAGCATATTATGTAAGTCGATTAACTAGAAAAGTTTCTTTTGTATTAGACTCACAAGTTGTCAAGTTATCTCTTAGGCTAATAAAAAGACATATATTAATAACATTTTAAAACTTTTGTTAAAAAGTTGGTAAATGGTAAAAGCGTTCAACTCAAATTTTTTTTGTAAATTGTTTAATTAGATAAGTTTTCATTTTATTACTCCCAAGCTACTCAAGTTATTATAAAAAAAAACATAAGAAAACCAATAAAAAGTTTAACATTTATAATATTTTATAATCTTTCATAAAAAGTATGAAAATGGTGAAGGCGCTAAACTGAATTTTTTTGTAAATTGGTTAATTTGATGAGCTTCTATTGTATTAGACCCACAAGTTACTCAAGTTTTTATAAAAAAAACCTCAGTAAACTAGTAAAAAGTTGGATATTTAAGACATTTTGTAATCTGTCATAAAAGTTAAAAAATAATGTAAGCGCCCAATGTATTTTTTTGTAAATTGTGAAATACAGGGGCGTAGCAGCTTAATAGCGAGCCCGAGTTTAAAAAATATTTGCACGCCTTTTAAACTTTGTGATAGGTCTTTTACCCTTTTTTAGTTTTCAATTTTTTCATAACACTTTTAATTAAATCTGTAATAAATTATCTAGAATTTTATGTAATAAATAAAACATTGTCATCATACATAAAAAAATACTTTTAATAATTCTGAAAGCAAACAAAAACAAGTTTATTAAATTTTACAATCAAATTATAACTATGAAATCGATTTTTTTGTTGCTTTTATAGTAGCAAAATTTGTCACTAAATTCGATAGGTCTAACTCTTTCGCTATAAAGTTTTCAATTAAAATCATCGTATTTCGTAAGTACGTTTTTATTAACTCCGGTTTAAAAAAACTGCGTTCAGCAGATACTTCTGTGACTGGTATAGTTAAAAACAAAAAACAAGATTATTTAATTGTTTTAATAAATAAGTAGCTTTTGTTTACTAATTTAACTAACATTTTTTGCGCAAAAACAAGTATTTTAAACTATTATTTTTAATAAAAAATAAGTTGTTTTTGACCAGACCTGTCTTTTGTTATACAATTGTGCATATAGGTCGTATAGCTCAAAAAACTGGTAAATGACAAAAAAGATCAATAAAAATGATTTCAAGGGAAAGAGACTCTTTACAGCTGGGTCATTTTTATTGCCTGCCACCCATCTTCTATTACATTCCAGGATCGCTAGTTTAAAGCGAAACAAATGGTTTTTTCTTATGTTATTTCGAAAGTATCTTGTCTAACTTTTGTCATTAAAATAAACAAAATTTCCCACAAATATGAGAAAATGTACAGAAAATTCTCTTTTTTTAAAGAGTAATGTGTATTATCCGGGCCCATGTAGCCACTGGTGTTGCGGAACCTGCGGAACCCTGGTAGATTCGCCACTGAGTGAAATAAGGTAAGCTTCTATTGTATTAGACTTAAAACTTACTCAAGTTATCATAAAAAAAAAACTAATAACTACATACTATATTAACATACTATAATATATATTAATATTTCACTCACTTTGTTCTTTCATTATCTAATTAGACTATATAAATCATAATAATATTATAATAAACAAAACAAAGTTATAATAAATATTATAATAAACAAAAATAAACTACAACCATATTTAATAATAACAATAAACCTAAATTAGATGCTTTCAAAATAAATTTTTTTAATATTTTTTTTTTGGGTGGAAACAGTGGGTAAGTAACATTTAAAAAACGACCCAAACAAACATTTTTAGAACAAAATATTTTTATTTTTGTTATATGAGATTGCTTGGATTGAGTGGTGTAATATGTCGGTTAAAAAGTAACCACAGCTTTTGACTTGCCATATCAAAGCTGCAGCGCCTCAGGCTCCCAATTTAGGGCTCCATTAACTGAAAGTTGTATAAATTCACGGGACTATTGTAGCATCCACAACACAAAAGATAATCCTATTCAGATCATTGCATTCCCTATCTGAACGAAATTGCCTCAAGACAAAAAAAAAGATTTTCCTTCTCTTGTTTATAAAACTGTAAAAAGTGAATAGAATAGATCTACGTTTTGTGATGACCATCTTGATTGGGACATTTGTCAATGCGGTTATAGTGGGATGGCGGTTTGACGTTAATTGAATCGTATGTTTTTAGAATGTGCTTTTCTATGAAAGAGACACTCTTAAAATAGGGCGACGAGAGAACAGTCTAATGGCGGGTTTTAGTGACATCCAGGATAATGTATGGCTTAATAATGCAGTGTTGAAAAGGCAGGTCATTTTGTACCAAACTTCATTATTTGATCCTGTCATTGGCGAGCGTTTCTGAAAGAGATTTCAATGCTAGCTAAAGCACCATACCCATATCGTTACGGGAAAATGCAGAGATTTGGGAATGAAAAGGGGGTGAGATAGCACAGCTGTATGTCCTAAGCCGGCTATTGAGTCTCTGTGTGCATATGTCAGCCCGGTTTTGCGGACGGCGTATGCTAGAAAGGCTTTGTTATGCGATTTGTTGCGATTTCTTTCGCTATTTATTTTCGAAATAAAAGAGAAATGTTGGCATTTTACTTAAAATGTTGATGTCACGCTTGCCTTTCGCACAATAGACATACCAATTCCTACAAAAAATATTGAACTATAAAGCAAATAGTGGGTATCAACAAAACTTTTTTGAGAAGAGCTCTTGTTCACTGTTGTTTTAAGCAGCCTAGTTAAACAAAACTCTATTTTCAAAAAAAAAAGTATTTGATATAACCTCTACCGTTTTGGTATCGACAAAAAAAAACTTTCCGCGTGATTTTGACTTTAGAAAAATTTGCATTTAGGTATCTATAGCCACCTACTATGAGTGAAGATCATTATCTTCACTATGATCTTCACTCATAGGTAAAGATAAAAGTTATCTTTTATTGGCAAAAAGAAAAACTTTACTTTTTTACAATTATGTGGTTAGGCTACGTATTTATTTATGACATATTATGTTTTTTTAACATTTTATTTAAGTTCAATCTATTTTCTGGTTTTTTTACCACTTCAATACTTCACTAAAAATTATTAAATATAAATGCTAAGCTGCACAAAAAAATATCAATTAGTGGATTATCAAAGAGTACCTAATCAAAAATTGATTGATGATGATTAACAGATTATTGAAAAGTCGCCAATAATTTTTAAATCAAGCACTAATTAGGAGGATTAAGGATTTACAATAGGTTGATCTCATTTAATGTCGATTCTCTTCTGTAAAGTCATTTAAAAATCACTTTGGCTTCAAAAAAAAACTTTCAATTTTCACAATAACTTCTTATAATTTTGTTTATTACCTAAAGCAAATATTCTCTTCAACCATTTATTAATAAATGAGAATAAAATATTATTGATAATAATAAAACAAACAAGACCTTGTTTTTTAATCAAATAATTAAAAAAAAAACCTTATTTGTGATAAGTTTACGAATTTGAATTGAACATTTTTGTGCAATTTTTCCACAAAAACTTCTATTAGAGAGAATAAATAGAAAATATTAGAAATAGAAAAAGTTAGAGCAAAAAAATAAATAAAATTATCTCATCTATTTAATAGCAAGTTTGAGAGCTATATTTTCCTTAATTATTTTTGCAATTTGCCTTCAGTTTGATACGCTCATAGACTTATTAGAGAACCCTACGTCATAGGTTCGGTGCGGATATAAGCCATTAAGACACCGAATTTTTTTTTCTAAAAAATGTTTAGGTTGGTAAAACTTAATTTGATTTTTTACCTGTCTGTCAATAATATTGTAAATTAAAATTTGAAATTGCAATTTTCGAACCACAAAGTAAAGTGAACAATTAATGGAAAGTATATTTATGTGAAATATGGCATATAATGGTGTAAATAATAAGTGCACTGGTCTGGGAAGAACAACCGATTTCAATAAAGCAAAAGTCACAGTTTAAATGTCACTTAACCTAAAAAAGTAAGTATCTTACAATAATAATAATAATAATGAAGACCAAAATAATTTTTGCTATTTCACAGATTTCGGGGGGCCTACATGTAAAGTTTTCTTCCATTTTCGTATTTTGTTTGAGGCTGACAGAGTTATAATTTTTAGATAAAACAAAAGAAAAGACAAATAGATAAAATTTTCACTTTTAAAATCAAGATATTGCCAACCAACTTAAAAAATCCCTAAATCAATCAAATTTAAAAAAAAATGCTAAAAACACCACAAAAAAGACAAATTACCAAAAATAGTATAAAAAACACGTTTTATAAAATCTTAAAGCACTTATTCTTTAAAAAAACTCGTAGCTTTGCCACTCGTTTTTTAAACTTGAATGCGTGCTTTAGGACTTGTCTTATGAAACTTGTTTTTTAATATACTATTATAGAACTAAAAAAACAATAAGCAACGACAAATCTCTTATTATTTATTAAAACTGTTCTAAAATAAGCATTCTTTATTAAATAAAAAATTAAGTGTCGAATGTGACAACAATTCTTATTGAACCTTAGATAGTGACGACTGACGAGCATGAACGTGGTTACCAAACAACATCTTGCACACTCTCTTAGAACTTTTTGAAAATCTTCAAATACTTTTCTGGTATTACAAAAAGATCATTCTTTTGCCAAAAATTACGATGACTGACTCGCTTATTGATAATTTTTTTAAATTAAATTAACCTCGTTTCTGAGACTAGAGTCCACAAACAAAAATTCTAACAATTATTGTTTTGTTAACAATTCTTTTTTTTTTCATATATTTTCCATGTACAGACAGCGATGGATTACTTATTTTTATAGAAGATCAAAATCTTCCCATCTATGAGCTGTGTGTGCTTATCGATAGTTTTATGTTTTTTATTAGTGTTTATCTTCATGCTATATGAAGATAAATCGCTTATGAGTTGAGCTCTCGTAGACGCGCGTGAAAGATCGTAAGTATATATGTTTAAAATTTTTCGCCTTATTTTCATTCGATTAAAAAAAAAAATTTAGAAAACATTGGTCACCTCATAAGATATTACCGCTTCCTGCAGCAAATGATAGGACGATTTATTTGATGATGTACTTACCTTGAAATTAGTCCGAAGAGTATACAATATTCATATTTAAATATAACATGCGCTCATAAATTATTTAGATTTAGTCGTGCTGTGAAATTTACCTTCACAGATTTTTATTGTCTTTGATATTATGATTGCCGACAAATGTCAAAGCTCGTCTATAATATCGTACGTTTCTGCGTATAAACTAATAAAAAAATTAACATACATTCAAAATTTCATGACTTGATATAAATAATTTATGAACGCACTGTACTTTCTGAAAGTGCAAATTGGACAAAAAAACTGCATACTACTAAAATTTTTTATTTTATTTGTTTTTTACATTGTAAGTTTACGTAACTTAAAATTCACCAACAATTCTCTGGAGCCTTGCCAGATATACCTCATCTAGGTTTAGTTTCTCATGCAAACTCTTGGCTAGCGTTTTGGCTTCAGGAAATCCACAGTCTGTGCAGTACTGAATACAGTCCTGTAAAATAATAATTAGCAATGTCTCCTTTTATATAAAATCCTTTGTACGCTTACAATTGCTATCGTTGGTTCTTTCTCTTCAATACACTGTTCGATAAAATGAATTAATGCTTCGATTGATGGAATACCAACTATATTATTCTGATTTTTGTCCAATCTCTCAAAAATGACACAAGCTTGTCTGAATTCTTTGGCTTTTAACAAAAGAAGCATAATATTTCCTAGCACTTCTCCTGTAAAACTAAACAAACAAATTAAGAAAAAACCCTCACAAATCTCCGATAAGTTACTTTATTCTGAACATTTTATCTTGATCTTGTTCATCAATTCTTTTATAAACATCCCAAGCAACATACGCAAATTGTTGTTCCAATTCATTCTCTACCAACTGCAAATTATTAACCATTCCTCGCAATAATTGCTCAACTAAATTTTCTCGATAGTGATGATCAAAAATAATCATATCAGACCATATTTTTGGAAAATACTTTACGGCACCGCTTGCATCAATGTGTTTGAGAACTTCTGCCATTATGCCTGGTTCAGGAACGTATAAATGCGGTACCAAAACATTATATACTTGATTCATAAAGTCATCTAAAGGCACTGATTCACAATATAATGCAAAATAATGTCGACTAAAATTATTTTATATTAGATTCAATCTACTTAAATGCAAACACTCACTAATAAATAGATTCTTTATAAGAATCGCCAATCAAATTATAATTATTTCCATAATTAAGTAGATCGTTCACTCGCTTTGCCAAATCTACGTCTTTTAAATGATATCGGCAATTTTCCAATGCTGTTAAAAAAAAATTTGTGTCTTGTATGTCCCTAATTTGATGTTCTTTGCCTTGAACAATGTTCAAAATGTCATGCAAAACGGTAGAAATAGGGCCGCCTAAAAATAATAAACCAACAATTTCAAGTCGTTTTCTCATCAAAACACTTACGTTCTTTGCAGAAAATCCGAAGTATAAAAGACCACGACGCTAAACTAGGCTCAATTTCCAATTTCTTAAACTCCGATAAAACTTTCAAAGCGTTGGATTTGGTAACATTGTAATTTCCACTTCCTACAAGCGAATACAAGATGGAATTCAAAGTACCTAAATTCGGTCGCAGTTGTTTGTTTTTCATTTCAATGAGTAAATTTGTAATTAGATCCCATCGTAACTCGTTACTTTCTTTCAAAAAATTTACTATTGACAATAATGCATTGTAGGTATTAGTGTTTAATAAGTATTTTTTCTCTTTTGCTTCTTCAAAAAGTTGCCAAGCACGATCTGACTGTCTATATTTTGACATGCCTTGAATCATCGCAGCATATGCTTTTTCTGGTTTGTCTTTGATACTTATAAAAACCTCTTCAGCAAAGTCGCCATCCCTATAACAAAACAAAGTCTTTTTTCCTTGTTTGATTAAAATACAGTCCATTTCACATAGCGCCATCTCGTAAATTTGTATGGTAGTTCATCGACAAAACCCCGTTACTTCAAAAATTTGAAAGATGTCGCTATATGACATTGATAACAAAACGTCAAGCAATAAATTTGAAAGGCGACTTTTTCCTGATTGCCAATAATTAGTAGGTAATGTTACTTTTTCGAATTTGAGTCTTTAATAAGCTTATAAATGTTTTCAATTTAAAGTTTTCTATAAAAGAACGTAGTGTTTTGTCGAACCCACACCACTCATTCGGCCAGACTCTCAAAGCACTATCCTCAGCCACCGAACAACCCAACAGTTGCTGTTACTAAATAAAAAGTGACAATCTTACTTCCATGTTTTCCTTGTTTTCTCTTTCGGTCGATGTTGCTGCCTAAACCACCTCTCCTCAATAAACTCTTCATTTAAACCATCTTCACAATTTTGATAACACAACAATTCCAAAAAATCGATTTCTAAATCAATATTAATGCTTGCAGCCCCCTTTTTCAACAATTTATAAACAAATATTGCGTCTGTAACTTGCGCCGTCTCCACTAATCTCCGTAAATCATTCTCTGTAACTTGGCTCTCTTCATTGTAGACCATTGGGGGTGCAAAAGCCTGAATATAAGGCTCCGCCTCACGGTGCTGAAATAAATCTGGATGTTGTTTCCGCACCCAATGGGCCGCCTTGCGTCCTGATTCTTGTGCAAGAGCAAACGTCCGCTTTCCACTATTACTTGTCGGAATTAAAAAAGGATCATCGTGGTATTTGTAATGAGCTGCAGTGGGGTCCCTTCCTACTGTACTTGCTAAAGCGCGTAAAATATCCGTAGGACCCCGTGGAATTCGAGACGGAATTTCAATTTTCTCCTCTGATTGCACAGACACACTATACAATTGACAGTTTATAAACTTTCTGCGGGGTAAACGTTTTAAAATGTTCAACATTTTAATCGAATTCGCCTCAACCGATGTTTAAAAGTGAGGTTAGATCCATACGGTTAGATCATTTTAATATAAAGTAGGGTTAAGTAATCAAACTTTAAATAATTTTATTGTTCAAAAACCAATTATTTTTAAATAAAATTATAAAAAAAAATTTAATCCACACTTTACATACACTGTTACTAATAAAAAAAATTAACTTTAAAATAAATTATTTAAATGATTAAATTAGTTGTCAAAAACTTTAAGAGCGTCGCCAATCTACAAACACCAAATAAAACCAAATTTTCCTTATGTATAATAAATGTTCTTTACCCTAGTTTATGCTTATGTCAGAGCGTCAGTTGTCATTTGTTCTAATTTTAAATTAAAATTAACCTTACATTTTGTTTTTTTTAAATACTTGTTAAATCGAATTTTATTCTGATTTAATCAAAAAATGGATAACTCAATTGAAGTATTTGTTCCCACATTTATAAGTTCTCATTTATTCTGGATAATTTCAAAAAAAGACATTTTACTTCGTACCGCAATTCACAGAACGCTGTCTTTGAACCAGCCAAAAATTGTGAATTCGGGGCTGCGTTTACACATGGAAGTTGCCGTTAACACTGAAGGTATTTGGGCGCGAGGAATTATAGAAAATGTAATGAATGCCAATGAAACGAAAGCTTTCTGCTGGCTTCCTGACTACGGAACAAAAATAGCTACAAATCATGTTTTTGTGCTGCCTCCTGATTTGAAGAAATGCCCATATCTTTCGAAACAAGCAAGTCTACTGAATGTGGTGAATCTTATGACTGTAATACGGCGTGAAACGCCTTTTATGACACAATTCTAATAATATGCTGCAGGAATTAAAATTTGGGAACAATGGTTACGAAGTAGGATATTCAAAAACTACAGATAATGTGGATGGTGTTAATAAATTTGCTCTTAGTTGTATAGAAGAAGCACAAGAAGTATTTTTTCAACCGCTGGAGGAAGATACATCTAGTGTTCGTGGTGATCTTATTCTCGTTACAAATGGAAAAAAGAAATCTCTAACTAATTTACTGATTAACGAACAATTACTAGCTCAAGACGAACAAATGTTTAATTGTAAGAATCTAACAGAACTTTCGATTAATTTTCTTTAAATTCGTTTACTACTGGGTTATTATTAAATATGTTCAGGTTGGTAACATTTGATAGGGTTTTTTGCTCTGCTGGCTTCGGTACTTTCACACTAATCTCGACAGTAAAGCGTAATAAGGTGGTGCTTTGTCGAATTGAATAAATATTTGAATTCTTTAGTTGGCATCATTGGTTTTATGACACAAGTAGTGTGACATATAAACAAAAAATTCTAACTAATGTTAAAAATGTGTTTACTTTTCGTTGCTTTACTTTGTGACGTAACCTAATTAAGGACGATTGACAATTAACAGGTTTTACTACCAACTTACTCAGACTTGCCAGTGTAATTTTTTGCTTCGTTTATATAATTATAGTCACTCAGTAATTGCAAATGAAAAAAATTGGATATCAAGTTTTGGAAAAACTACTGAAAAGATGAGAAAATAACATGAAAAATATAATAAAATTAATGGTGATATACATAATAATAAAATTAAAATATGGTCAATAGCTTGAAATTATTTTGGATTTGCCAATACTTTTACACAATTTTTTAAATTTTAGCAATGGAACCTACACGAACTATGTTAAAAGAAAGTTTTTTTGAATTGAACTCTCCGCAGCTCTCATCGATATTAGTGGAAAAAAGAAATTTATCGAAAATTTTGTTTAACAAGGCTAAGAATCAAGCTGTTCCTAATATGGTGAGTTTAATACATATTTTTAATTTTAGTACAATTTTGCTTTTTAGGAATTTTTTTGATTTTTGGATTATTCTAATTATTAATTTTAATGTTGTGTTAACTATGATTACGCTTATTTTTTTATAATGTTTTGTTTTTGTAATACATATTTTCATAATAAAGAAGGTCGAATTGTATGTATGGCCTAAGAGCCAGCGGAAGTTTTATTTCTCTTACTTTTATGACGAAAAAAAAAACATTAACTTAAAATCAAAAACATTAAACGCAATAACAATTTTGATATTAGATAAAAATTAAGAAAATAATTTTCAATATTAAAAAGTCATCTGGTAGTAGCATTAAAGACTTTGCCAATATATTTTTGAATCTTATTAGAATCATGGAGCTATTAAATTATAATAAATATTTTAGCATAAATCTTGCCACAGTTTTGTTTTTCCTTCATTTTAGTGTTCTATGGTTGGCAGCACATTTGGCTTGATGACCCATTCTCAACTGTCATTAATGTCACTTTTAAAAAAGCGTCGGTTATAATTAATTCAAGCAGAACTTATTAATTACAGTGAATTCTCAGTGTTTTCTTATTAAAATGAATTAAACCCAGCCGCTAGTGGCTCGTCTGAGCGTATTAGTGGGGTTTATGTTTACATCCAGCAATGAATAAACAAAGGGGCGAAACTATTGAGGTTAGAGTGTTTGTTTACATGCATAAAAGTTAACATTAATAAAAATGCATTTTTTTAGGATTATGAGGTTTATAATTTATTGGGTAAAGGGGGCTTTGCTTCTGTGCATCATGCCCGATGTAGGAGAACCGGACAACACGTAGCAATTAAAATGGTAATTGTGGACCAGGTTAGGTTTTGGAAGTTGCTGCAAATAAGTTGTTTTAGATTGATAAGAACCTAATGCAAGCAGCCGGGATGGTAGAACGAGTTGGACAAGAAGTAAAAATTCATTACCAATTAAAACATCCATCAATTCTCGAATTGATAACATTCTTTGAAAATGAACGTTTTGTTTATCTGGTATTGGAGCTGTGTCACAATGGGGAATTGCGGCAATATATTAAATCTAAAGTACTTGAGTAACATGTTTTAGTCATTAACATTATATGCTTAAGTCCATATTTTTTAGACTTTGACGGAAGAAGAAGTTAGTAATGTTATGAGGCAAGTGGTTGAAGGCATGAAATATCTACACAGCCACAATATTATTCATCGGGATATTTCTCTTTCGAATTTGTTGCTTACGAGAGATATGCAAGTGGTAAGTGTTTTTTTTTCTATTATGATTTGTTTTTCATCTACCGATAGAGATAAAAATAATGTTTAGGTTGGTAGCAATAAGATACTTTGTAAAGTTTTTTTGTTTCTAGAGTGGCTATACTAGTAGTACATATACTGTATCATTATGTACATACTAATAGTAGAAATACAGAACTTTTTTTTCCTATAATACGGGTCAAAAAAGACAAAGTAATAATTATTCTTTTCTGAAAATGACGACCAAAATTTGCATTTGACTTCCTCTTTCGGTCCTCCTCTGAGTCTTTCAAACTTGCGTAGACTATTTGTTTTCAAAATCCTTTCCATTGTTTTTCTATGTTGAACATTCAAACACTAGAAAAACTATTCTTGTTGAGGACTGACATCCTTTCTAAAATCAATTACTGTTTCTTTTTTTAGAAAATTGGAGATTTTGGTCTAGCCGCCCAACTCTCCCGTCCCGATGAAAAGCATCATACAATGTGTGGAACTCCAAACTTTATTTCACCGGAAGTGGCTTCCCGAAGTAGTCATGGACTAGAAGCGGATGTTTGGAGTTTGGGTTGTATGTTATATAATCTACTTGTTGGGTCGCCACCCTTTGATACACAAGGCGTAAAAAATACTCTAAATCGTATTGTTAATGCAAACTATTATCTTCCAAGTAATTTGTCAGCAGAAGCACAAGATTTAATTAATGCATTGCTGAAAAAAAACCCAAAGGAGAGAATGAAACTGAATGACATTTTGGAACACCCTTTTATGAAAAAAGGATTAAAGTCGTTAGGAAGTTCACATTTGACGCAAGATAGTGGAATTCATACAATGTCAAGCAGAAGAGATAGCGACTTACCTAGTTATAATTGTATAAGCAATGCTTATTCGAATCCTGTGACTCACAGTATTGAATATTTAACGAAAAAAGCACAAAATCTTCGAACGCACTACTCAGACCCTCAATTTTCTCATTGTAGTTGCCTCGGCAACGTACCAATCAGCCAGTGCTCCCAATCCGAATCGAAGAAAAAATCATCTAAATCACAAAGACTGCTGCAATTATGCTCGCAACGACTTCTTCCTAAAACCCACCAAACTGAAAATTCGATTTTACATATTAGAGAAGATGGAGAAGTTGTTGTTGAATTGATGCGTAAAAAAGGGAAATTGA
Source organism: Lagria hirta (assembly GCA_947359425.1). Taxonomy (NCBI): domain Eukaryota; kingdom Metazoa; phylum Arthropoda; class Insecta; order Coleoptera; family Tenebrionidae; genus Lagria; species Lagria hirta. The sequence continues at coordinate 18,821,154 of OX375798.1, read as the reverse complement.
AGCAAAAATTAGTTTTTGATGTTCTGAGAATCTCGTCAGACGGCTCTAAAATTATTCTATATCAACCCAATGGTGGTAAAGGGATCAACCCCGACAGTCAACCCCCTCCATTACCATTGCAAGGTGGTTATCAAACTTTTACAATCGAAAATTTACCAGAAGAACATTGGAATAAATATATGCATGCCTATCAATTTGTCGCACTTATCAAAGAGAAAACTCCAAAAGTCACATGCTATAATGAATCAAATAAATGCGTTTTAATGGAAAATCTTACAGACTTTGAAGTCACTTTTTATGAAGGCGGGTCAGTTACGAAATCAACGTTGAAAGGAATTAATTTTTTAGACTCTACGTCGAATGATAAACTTACAATAAAAGAAATCAGTGAATGTCGTAACTTGACTGGTACCTTTGAATATATGTGGGCTCAAGCTCAAGAGGCTGTTAAACATTGTCTAAACTTGGAACAGCTTCTTTCGAAAACTGGAGGACCAAATTTTCCTGCAATTATTGGAAGAAGGCCGACTACACCACCAGGCAAAGAAAATCAGACAAGGAGTGTAATTGTAAGTATTTGGGGCTTTTATATTTAAATTTTTAGTAACTGCATATTGCGTAACATAAAAAGTAAATTAAAGCAAAACCAATGAAATTATAATTGTTAGAACTCATACACGTTGCAATCATGTAGATCCAACTTTGTTTGGTTGATTCTTTTGTGACCGGGTCACTATTTAATAGAGTAATAGTAAGTAAATTTTTGTCAAGTTATTTTTAACTTAACATATGTAAAATATTGAAGCTATTATGTTATAAACACATATGTTGTATGTTCACTGGGAAATATTTAGGGAATTTTACTTTTTCAGCCGTCATTTGCTTTCCCTGGAAATAGCACAACAATTGGTTCATCATTTCAAAGTAACATTTCACATGAAAAGAAAGTTCACGTTCCTGGTGTTGGTACTGCAACACAATTGCCCAATGGAGAAGTTCAGGTACGGTACAGTGATGGGTGTCTACTATCAATTGATGGTAAACAAAAAATTCGATATCAGTATTCGGACGGTAATGTAGTCACATTTAGTGATAGAGATAAAATTCCAAAATCTATCCGAGAGCGATTAAAGCAGATGCCGGAGATTGTCGAGTATTTGATGCCTAAAACTACACGGAATTTCCGAGTGTAATGTGATGGGACAAGTGTCTTTTATAATGCATTCTGTTACTTGTTTTAAATAAATTAGTTATTTATATAGGTTTTTTTTGTTATAAAAAAATGAACTGTCAATATAATGTAGTATATTTAAAAACGTATTATAAAAATAGATTTATAATAGGCCAAGTTGTTTTTTACGCGTTAACAATAAATTAATCAATAAATTATTTGCGTCACTCTTGCATATTTTTAATATAAACTTGACTTTTTGAAACTGGTTACGTGGATAGTTTGAATTTTATTCCAATCATGAGCGTTGTTGCTATTGAAATATAACATTGAGATTCATTGGGTTTCATTCGACAGTCACTGCACCTATTAAAAACTTACAATAGTAACAATTATCCATAAATGTTTTAACTAATCATAACTTGTCCGCTACAATGCTTATCGAAAGCTTTTTCTCAGGCCATGAAAAAGTCTTCGGTAAAGACAATGCTTCGGGACTGCCCAGAACTTGAAATGTTACAGCCATATCTTGTGCCAAATCATCGGTAATTAATATTTGTAACCAGGAACCTTGTGCCACGTAAGGATGTTCCTGATCGACCAAAGTTCCAGTGACAGTGTTAGCTACTAATGTTATTGCTGTCTCGCCCAGTACTGATTTAAAGGTGAAATGTCTACCGTGTTTCACTCTACCTCTGAATAAAAATTAGCATTTTTGTAATAATGAAACGACAAAAAAGGTAGTTCTCACCTAATTGACAAAGGTAACAAACTTCCAGCTTCCAAATTAAAAACTAAATGTACGCCATCTAGCTTTCTTATGTGCATTAATTCTGTCGACTCTAGAACACCTGAGCTTCCTCTCATTTCATCCATTTTAAAATTGGTACTCGAAGAGTTTTGTTCAAAATATATCGGTTTTCGTATTGTAGAATGATTTATTATATCATCCTTCTGAAGACTATCCCATACGTTTTTGTCTTTAAAGTGATTGATATCAATGCGCGCTGGGTCTTGTTCTACCCACGAACAGCGAGCGCTAACCCCACTTAAATTTGACCCTTCTAATTCAAAACCTCGTTCGACTTCATCATGTGCGTTTAAATCTAATTCGAAAATGCTTTCGCCGCGTCGCATATCCGTCACAAACCAAGTGCCACCAGCTCTAAAAAAAAATTCGTATATTTTTAAGTGGAATTAAATGGAAAATTCTAGCGAACTTACGGTGGTAGTCGACCAATCATATCAAGAATCCCAGCTCCGTTCCATTGTTGAGCAGCTTTCAATTCCTCTGAGCAAATGCCAACAATTTGTATAAAATCAACATTCCCAAAAGGTGTTAGAGTTGATTTTAGTTGACAGTCTGCTGTCATTAACATATGTTGCATTCGAGATTCACTATTATCTAAAGCGCAGTGCCATGACACATGGTCGCCTGCACACAATGTATTACCTAAAAATTCATAGAATTATAAAAAATCGCTCTCTCTACACAAATCGCATTGTTTAAACCTGATTGAAAAACATATTTTGCTAGAGACTGCATTAAAGTGGCAGGCCAAGTAGGAGGCGCTGTTTCTCCTGGCTCTCTTTTTAGACGAAATGTTAATTCAAATCCAAAACCTGAAACACCTCCTGGTCCCGAGACATCATGGACTCTACCGTCACCATGAAGGTCCGATAAACCAAAACTAAAAATTCAGAACATTTATAATGAGCTTTTCCATTTAAGATTCAATCAAGATTAAAATTTGTATTTATTCCATTATCCAAACGTTCAACTTGAGTGAACTATAACCTACTAATCTTTCAATATTAATTAAATCGTTGGTTGCAGAATCATATTTTTCTCAAAATGACTTTTATACTGCAAAATGTCACTATTATGTCTTGATTTATACAGAATTTAAGCAATTAGTTCAGTAATTCCAAAATAATAAAACATTAAGATGTAATACCTAATATAGTGCCAATGTGGAGGAATATTTTCTTGAGGATCACCTGCATTTGCATACATTGAAATATAATCAAGCGGATCAGGACCCCCAAGCCTAAAAAACAGACAAAAAATAAAGCAATCAACTTCCCTTATATGTCAAAAATAGATTATAAAAAACAGGAAGTAGACACATAAATTTCTCATCTAAAAATAGAATGAGTAGGGTAGCAGACTATAAGCTAAACGGTACTGTTCTAAAAAAGGAAGACAATGCTATCCACAAATTTTTTGCTAAAAATAATTAAATGGCACTAACCAGTATTTTAAAAGGGCCGTCACCTGTAAGGGATTTGCCTGATCCGGATAAATTTTTCTACACAGAGAGCAAAGGGACTCCAATCCCGCTGGCGTTGGAGGGAGGATATTAATTGGGGGCCCATGGGGCAAAACGGCCGCTGCCTCATTCATTGTGAGCTATATTAAACAAAACTAAAATTAATATTATTTAAACAATAATATAGCCTACTTACCTAAATAAACCAAATATTTGAAAATTAAAGCATTTTAATAATCCTGCAGCCCCTTTTTGTTCAAAACACAAACATTTTTGGAATGTCAAGTCGAACCACGTCAAATCCAAGGTCATAAAATAACTACAAAAGTAAAAAAACAGGACTGCCAACCTAAACAAAATCTAATAACACAGCAAAATCTAATATCTGCGCACGTGCAGCAATTTAATTTAAAGATTTATATACCAAGCGATCATATAAAAATATAATAATTAGTTTTTCAATCAAATTGGTGACAATGTACAATTTTTTGCAGATTTATTATTTTTATACTTATAATATCTATTTTATGCAAAACCATAAAAATTTTATGTTTTAAATAAGTGTAATGAAAAAATGTTGCTTATATAATCTTCTTTATTTATTGACAATAAATTTATTTTTAATTGTATATTGATTGTTTTTTTATCTCTTTGCTGTTGATTTATTGTAAATATTATTAAAAAAATTATTTTACACTAGAAAAACACTTTTTTCTATTGTAAATATTTAGTTATGTGAAAGAGCTTAATAAATGTTTTAAGTTTGCTAAAACTACAAAAAAATACGTTTTTTTTATTCTAAAAAAACTTCAAACACATAGATTAACGTCATACGACTTTTGCTGTTATTTACAAAATATGTTTAGCAATGACAGGCTAGAAGTAAGGTAAAGAAGTTTTGTTTTTCAATTTCAAGGTATTGTTTTTTATATAAAAATGACTTTAGAATTTTTGCTTTGTCTAAACGTTGTTTTTCTAAATGAAAAGCTATGTTGTTTTTAGGTTAAAAAAATAATGACAATAAATCGAAATACTTTATTAAGCACGGTTATTTATAAAACGAAGCAACAACGTATAACAATTTTAAACTATTATACAACACATTTTAGCGGTAATAACCACTGCTAACACTTAAGATATACCTATGTACAATTCATGTTCCCATTATGTCAATAGGCAGTCTATTGATCTAAATATTGATTATCCTAATCTACAAATCTTTTTTTTTAATTTTTTCATTTAGTTTTCTATCATTATTATTTATTTGTTTAATATATTTATTTTATTGGGTGCTATTTAAACTTTAATCTTTTATTGATTTATTTTCTATTCGTAATTAAATTCATTCGATAATGGCACTACGTGTTATAGTCAAAAAATATTCCAAACCTGACCTATAAGTCGTTTTTTTTTTGTAAATATTTTTATAAACATACCGAGCTGTGTAAAATATACATATATAATTATTGATGCTTTATGTACACATCAGGTAGCTGTCTTCAATTGAATACAAAATTCATAAGCTTTTACTTTGTCACGAATGTTAGTTTTTTTTTTTTTTTGATAGGACGAGATGACGTTGATCGCTCCTACAAAATATGAATTTATGTACAACAACAACGTTTTATGAATGATGATATCGATAGAGATGATATTCTTTGAGGCATTAATGTGAGCAAAACTACTGCGGTGGAGGGCAACGAACAACAGTAGTTGTGGTGTATTCCTCGAACTTTTTATCGATGGGAATACGGTCATCGTAGAGAGTGGGTGCTTGAAGAATTATCCCTGCTGTTCCCACCAAGACGGCAAGGGTAAAGATCCACAGAAAGAGTCTGTCAAGCACCATCGCCACGTACTTCCAATCTTCTTTTACCTATCACAGAAAAACTTATTAAAAATGTACATTTTATAATCAAGTTTTTCATACATTTAAACCAAACTTTGTAACGGTTTACCAGCGCTGTGTGCTTAAAATGCGCAAAATAACGCTGAAAACCAGAACAATACAACGCCCAAGTTGGTCTTGTGGGCGCCAAGTTGGTCTCTTTCATTGAAAGCGCAACGCTTCTGTAGAAGCAAAGTTTCATAATCGCACTGTATATTTGCAGCTTAAAAAATTATCTTATCAATTTTACTAAACTTGATACTATCTAACCAGCCTCCTAAATCAGTTTTCAGAAAACGTAGCTCATTAACCAGATACATACTTCCATTTAGCCGCTGAACATAATTATATAATTTTCACTTTTTTTGAAGACCTTGTTGCATCGAAATTTGATATACATCAAACAGACTCGCTAACAAATCGACAAAGCAATAAAGATAATAATTGACTAATTTATATAACATAATTTAAATACATATTAATAACTAATATACTAATTTTTTACTCTTGGGCAGCCAGACAAACATACATAATTATGTAGTACATAACATTATATTCATGTATGATAATTTATGTTGAAATTAGTTAATCATTTTGTGTTTTTAAATAATATGTTATGTTAAACGTGTTTTAATATACATAAAATCAATGCTGAATAATTATTTGATTTGAGATAAAACTAGCTAAATGACATATGTGTCAGTTTGAGTGAAACATACTTAATTTTGGTCATGGCATGTGTAGATAAATTTACATCTGAAAATTACAAGTTGGGTATAATAGCTGTAGGTAATTGAATTTTTTTTTATCTTTACTTTCCGATATTTTTAAATTAGTCCAATTAAATTTGAAACAAAAATCTTGAAAAATTAAACGTCTAAACGCAGTGAAGGCAGAATTTTTTTACCATTTTCTTTTGCGGTACGATATTCAAAAGAGTCAAAAGAATTTTCATCTTCAGCTTTGTGTTCATTGCCAACACTTTTATTGATGTTATTCAGAAGCTAAAAATTTTGTTTTTCTGTCGACAAAGAAAAACTTCATCTCTGAGATATTAAGAGAAAAGCTGAATGCTTTAATCATTCAATGGATGTTGTGGCTGTAATCGATTTTAGATGTTTGCAACAAAACATTTCTGTTTTTGCATTTGCAACAACTCTAACTAATGAACATCAGATATTCATAAGACTAACATACAAACAATTTATATTTGCAATTTCTTAAGAAAAGCGGCGTATTTAAAACAAAATAAACTTTTTTACTAAATATTCATAAATAAAATTGAAAAATATTATCTAAAAATAGATAAAATAGTTCATTCTGCATTTCATTTTTTCAGATACAGAAAAAACTTATAAAATAACTTTTTTTTACTAATCTTGTAAGTCCGGAACAATTTTTAAATGTAAATTTTTTTAGCTTTTTTTGATGTCTATATAGTAAACTCAATTAAATCATTACGCGTCAAGCGTCACGGTTAGAGCGACACGCTAAATACTGTATATGAAACGAGAGATGTACCATTACGCGTGATGCGTCACGCTCACAATTTTTTTTGCAAAAATTAAAAAAATAGCAATTAAAATCTAAAAAATCATACTGTAAAACAAGATAGATGTGAAATAATCAAATTGAAATTTTTTTCCCACTCACCTTAGTTGAATCTTCCAGCATTTTTGTATGTTCAGCAATAAATCGTACGCAAAAGCAAGATTTGTGAATTTCAGGCGGACAGTGTGAATGGGAGAATGCCGGATTTCTTAACACAGGGCTTTTGATTCCATTATTTGCAGCTTCAGCTGTAAGGTCTTCGGAATCTGCGGTTGCTGTTGCTGAATGTGTTAGAGCTGCAGGTCCGTGAATTTGACAGCTGCCACCGAAAGGACCTCCGTCCTCTAAACTAAACATTACAAATTGAATAATTAGCTTGAGAAGTAATTGATTTCTAAATTTCAAGGGTTTCAGCAGATTTATACTGAGTGGATGAGAAAAAGCTACTATAACTGAAGCTTTATTTTAATTTTTCGAACACCAAAAGGCCAAATCTAACTAATTTTTTTCGTTTAATCAACAACTTATAATTTTGTATTTTTATTTTGCCAAAGCAGTTTTTTCTGAGCACTAAACATTTCACATTATAGAGGTTTATACGATATTAACTTTAAAAAACGGATTGACAGTTGTAACGTTATCAAGTTACAACGTAGATTCTACAGGATGTATAGCGCATCCACCATTTTTCAACTATTTTATCAAAATCTATAAAATATTACTCATTTGAAGCAAAATTAAAGAAAAACATTGCTTTTCGTAATTTCTTGTTACTTTAATATTTTGAAAATGATAACAATTGATATAGAGCCAATAGAAGACCTTAAAGATATCCAAAAACTATAGTTTGTATAATCATTTCTCAAAAACTATAAGGAATATCAAGATGCAGTTTTCTTTGTTTGTTTATTATTAGCTGTTCAGTTATTTTCTCAAATAAAACAATTACACTTGAGAAAAATTTTAAAAAATTTAAAAACTGAAACCTTTAATTTAAAAAAATTGTCTAAAATTAAAATGACTTATATGCTAAAATCAAATGCTTTTAAGGTGCAAAAAACTTAAAAATTTTAAAAACTTACCACTCTAAAACATTAATAATATATTGATTGTGAATAAAACAACATTATTCAAACATTAAAAGATGCGCAAGCAAATAAAAGCTATTCTTAACACTCAAATGTAATGTTTTGCTATTGGAAAAGTTCCATAAACTTTTACAACTTATTTCCTATTGTAAAAACAAGATTTAGATCTATCTAAAATATTTTAAAAATCGCATAAATCTGTAGTTTATCTATTAAAATTTTATAACTCACGCAATCAAACGAATAGTTGCAGTAAATGTTTTACTGTTAAGATTTGTAAAAAAAATATGTTTTTTAAAATAAAAAGTAAAGTAATTATGCAAAAAGTTACAATACATATATAGTCTTAATGATGGAGGCTAGACACAAAAAAAACTGAAAAAACAGAGAACACATAATTAAACCAAATAAATAAAGTTTGTAGACTAGAACCAAAAACAAATATAACATAAATATCAATTAATTATTATTTTTTTCAAAGTTTTATTAATCAAAAAAAAAAAAAAAAAGTCATGTTGTTTAAAAAATGAGTGCCAAAAGTTGTTTAAAAGAATCAAAACAAATAAAATTATAAATCAACAAAAATTTAAAACAAATATCAAAAACTATCTGCACATTAAAAAAAATAGCAAACATTATAAACCGCCTTGGTATTGTCTTTATAGCGGTTTATCAGCCAGGATTGGAATTAAAAAATTTGTTAGGAGGTCCAAAAGACAAAACATCATTTTTAGAAAAGTCTGAAATTTATCGCATAGAATAATAACTGTGACAAATCTTATATAGGTCGAAAGCGTAAATCAGCTCAAACAAAATACAAAGAGCACTTAGCTCACTTAAAATACGGCAGATTAGACAAGTCGAGTATAGCAAAGCACGCCTTTAATAGCAATCATGAAATTAGTATTAACAGTTTAAAATTAGTCAAGCAAATATAAAACTATAGACATCTAGACGCCGCTGAACTTATTGAAATTCATAAAAATAAAGCAAATGCTCTTAACAAAGATAATGGTTCTTTTTTCAGCTCCTTAGTTGGTTTATTAGGAAATACCCGTAAAACAGAAAATACCTGCAATAATCCAAGTAAATTAAGCAAATAATATTTCTGTTTTATTCATCTCATGATGATCGCTACATTGTAGTCGAAAGAGCTCTCGAGATGTAATAAATAAACTTTTTGCCAAGTTGCAAAACTGTGTGAATAGTTTATTGTGCCAAACATTCCAAACCAATCAATTTATCTGACTGAATTTGTTTATCAATTGAAAAAAAAATTGAGACAAAGAGAAAAATTATGATGCCGACTCGCTAAAATGCAAAAACCACACTAATAATTAAAGCCTTTGTTGCTGGATTCGTATACCATTCCCGTTTTGAAGTAGAAATATTGAATAATAATGGGCTTAACAATAGAAATTGCATTTTAAAATTTGTATTATTTAAGTTTTTATATCACAATTGTGACATATTTCAAAAAATTATGATTTGTGAAAAAATTATTAATAATTGCTAAAATGCTTACCTAGGTGACAAATCCTCTTTTGAGGGAGATAGCTTCTTGCTGGGATATCTTCTTTTGGGGCTGCATTCATCTCTTTGCATTGTGGTATGATAGGGATAAAGACACGTTGAAGGTTGACGACCACGAGTCAAAAAGCGCCTAAAAATATATTTTTAAAACAGTTGATTACAATTCAAAACGACATAACATAATGCTGAATGCAAAAAGTCAATGACAAGTTTAATTAATTAATAGCTATGCAACCCTAGATTCCCACCCCTAGGACATATTGGCTAAATAATGATTTGGTGGACAAACAAATTAGAGAATTAGCAATTCAGTTGTTGGTGCTCCTATTTCGTGTTACAATCGTTTGAAACTAAATTCACTGTTTTTGCTGCTAGCAAGCTTTATTGCAATAAGAGAGAATAACAATTTTTTAATATTAAATATAAAAATATACATTTTTACATCAAAATTGCATTATAATACAATAATAAGTACATCTGGCAACGTTTTATTGAGTGAAAGTTTTCAATTATTTATTATTAACACACTTAAAAAAAAAAAAAAAAAAGAAACTCAATTCGATTGTTTTTTTTTCATGTGTTATCTCATAACTTTTTTTCAGACGAACCAATTTTAATGATTTTTTTGTTATTTCGTAGCTGTTGCTTTCTATTTAGTCTCATTTAAAATTGATCAAGATCTGACTAGTAGTTTTTAAGTTATTCTTATTAATGTTTTTTTGACATATATTTTTGACACCTACAATTAATTCATTATAAAATACAAATGAGAAATTAAAAATTTTAAAAATTGCTTTTTATATAATTAAATGTTAGTTTATAAACAATTTGGGTCAATTAAATAAATTAAATAATCATATTGAAGTCGGTTTTTTCTAAATTTGTATATTCTTCAATTATTTAAAAAAAAAGGTCTAATTAAACTTTTTTTTATATTTTTAACATGTAACAATACAACTTCTTATTAAACTCATATAATAATATACTATTGCAAGTCGTCAGTGACACACAAACAACAAAAAATCTGGACGTTTTTTATTCTGCAAAATAGTTTTTATAATAACAGTGTACTCCATAAGTATTTTTTTTACGAGGTTATTTCTTATTTGATTTTCAAATAATTTAGGATTGTGGCAATAAGCTAGAAGGCTTATAGGTTGCTAAACAGTTTTTTTTTGTGACATTAACTGTTTTTGCAAACAACAAAATAGTACTTGACAGCGTTGTATAACATTTTAAAAAAATTTTTCAATAAGCCATGCTTGAATTTGTTGCACATCTTAAATCATTTCAAGATTGAATTAGAAATAACCTTGTAAGAAAGAGAGAGAGAGAGAGAGAAAATGTTAGAAAGACAAGCCATACAGTAGATGACATTATAATATTTTTTGTTAACTCTACGTAAAATACGCAAATACGCAGTGATATTTTAGTAGTAATGTAAATTATCACATCAAAGCATATTTTCAGAAATAATAAAATATTTCATCAAATTTGCTTTAATTGATGTTGTGTATTTGTACAAGTACAAACACTGCACATTTAAAAATTTATTTAATTGGAAAAATTGATAAAAGAAAAGAATTAATTTTAATAATTTAACTATACATTTATTGCTTTTGTTTGTTATAATTGATATAATTTGAATTTTATTTAATTAGAGTGTTTATTATATATATTAATAGGCAAGTTAGCAAATGTAAAACTTTGTAAAGAATAAATTAACTCTTGCAAACATAATTGCCCATGGCTAAACATTTCAAACCGGATGTTACAATTCAAGTGTTTTATTTTACCTTACTAAATTATCTAATACAAATTTTTTACATAAAAATTAAATAAAAACATCTGCTATAAGCTGACTGATATAATGGTATGCTTGCAATACCAATCCCGCCAAAGATATACCGGGTGTTATTTTAGCATTTTAAATTTCTCTTTAACTGTTCAAAAAATATAAAGATTGAAAAAGAGAATTTAGAAATAAAAACTACATTATAGTAAAAACAATATAAAAAAATGCTGCAAATATTGACTTTAGTAAAGGTTTGCCATTTAAATTTTTTGTTTGTCTGTGCACTCACAAGACCGCAAATCTTATATTTATGATTAATGGCTAGTAATGGGAGTTCTTGCACATTTAACTGCTGTTTTTAGCAGTTGTTACCATAAATTTATCACATTGCTGACTATAAATTCTATGAATTTGAAATTAGCGACTATTTTTAATCGTTTAATTACAACAAATTTGTTCTTCGTGGTATTACAAATCAAACAACAAAAAAATTTTATATTTATTATTTTGTAATGCTTTAATGCAGTTTTGTAATTAAAAAAAGTAACTACTTTGTCGTATAAAAATTTAAATGATTGACAAAATTTTTAATAATTACATTTCAAAAGTGCCATAAAGTTTAAACTGGTATCTGTAACTTGAACTTGGCCTCAAAAAGATTTGTTAAATAATATTTTTAAATTTTTTTAAATTAGATCATTATACGATTCTTGACAAAAGCAAAATGCAAAAATTTGTTTTAAGTTGTTTATAATATGATTATTTCGTATACAAGACGAAAATACGTTTTTAGAAAACTTTACATAGCCTCTAATATTCTGAGCTTTCGCATATTTTTGGCCGAAATTTGACAATTTTTTTATTTTAATGATCTGTGACATATTGAACGCAAACAAAAACTAGCAGTGATCGTCATCACTAGACAAGAAAAACACAATTTTATTTTTTAAAATAAAAGCCATTCCGAAACAGCTTTATCAAATATTTGAATTGTATTATTTTACAAAATTTTAAAATTTTAGAAAAATAGTTATTTACATAAAAGTCAGGAAAATTTCACATTACTGAAGAGGAGCTAAATTGAAATACGAGGCACTTTGTGCCGAGTATCTTAAAGCTCCGAGTCAAGTAAAAGATTTTACTGACTTGTTTTGTATTAAATTTTTCCGGAAATCGTAAAAAAAGACAAAATTTACAAGTTTTAGAATTTTTTTTGACAAATTCCGCAAAAATCAAGTTTGTGAATTTTGTTGACAACTATAGTTACTAGAGTATCTTTTTTATTTTGCGTCTTGTAAAATTTTTACAGTACTAGTCCGGAAAACTCAATTTTCCTGCGCGTAAATAAGCAGGAAAATGTTGTTTCTAAGACGATTTTCGGAAAACAATTTTAACTTAGTTAATAATATGTAATTTATTAATTATTATATTTTCAAGCTACGACACTACTTAGATTTCTATGTTTAAAAACTTTTCTTTTTCTTTTAACCAAAAAGATTTTCTTGTACCTTTTAAGCAAGAAAATTTTGGGGAAAGAAAAGTTTTAACAAAAAAGAGAAAAAAGATTAAAGGAAATTAAAAAAAAAATTAAGTAAAAACATTAAAAAACGTTTTTGAACATAATGCAGGCCAAGAGATGGCCTATTTCGTTTGTTATCTATATAGGAAATATTGAGAAAACATTTAGGTTAAGTATCACTGCTAACAACAGAAAATAAATAAAAACGTTGATAAAAACTTTAAATACGTATATAAACCGATAGAGGTTAGAAATGAATCTGAAAAAATCAAAAAAAATTTTTAAAAATCCTTAATCGAATATACTAAATATATATTGCTGATTTGTATATTATTGTTGAAAAAATTAAGCTTATTAATCGTATTTAAACTTGCTATTTTTTCAATATTTATATTTCTGTAGTTCTTATACCGGGTTGGTAAGATATTTGATTTCCTCAGTTGACAACATTGTTACTATGATACATGTCACAACAATTCTAAACAAATGTTTTTACTTTCTGTTTTATTATTTGTGACATAATAAAAACGATTGACAACTGACAGTTTGCACTACCAACTTACCCAGTCTTGCCACTGTATTTTTTGCACAGTCAGTGGATAGTGACTGTGCAAAATATATAGTGAATAAATAGATAGTGACACACCTATGAATTAGCTTTAATCAAAAAATAGTGTAGAGCATAAAAAAGCAAAACACTTTTTTTTTGGTAACCCTATTACTTTAACTATATATAGAGGTTATGTTTTGATTTGAAGAACAGCAGGTTTATTAACCAGTACTGGATGCTTTATAGAGCTAAAAGTGTTAAGATTTGATTGTTTTACATAAATAATCAAAAAAGATTAATTATAAAATTAGTAAATGTTTGTTTTTTAATTAAAGTTAATTATTTTCTACTTCAAACAAGTTTAGTTAAAAGTTGCATTTAAACGAAGCTAAAAATAAAATAAATATTTGATAGACTAAATTAATAATGTGAGAATCATGCCGAAGCTGACCTATGACCACCCAGTTTCATGCTTAAGCAATCATCAAACATCAAATACGTGAGCATTTTGCAAAATTTGATTTTACATAAGATTCATTAGACAATTTTTAGAAAAATGCCAAATTCTTTGATAGAAATAATTTAAAACCAATTATTAATAAGTCACCGACGTTGTTATCAAACCAATAATTACAATACACATGTAAAAAAATTAATACATAATATCAAAACACTGATGATTGCGTAAGCCACTTTCATGCTTCTGAAAATCTGAATATCATCGCAATTAGAATAATCTTAATTAAATTAGTGATTTGCGATAAATTTTCAAAAACTTACGCATTTGTTTCAAAAACATATTGCGGTCGTTTCATCACCAACAGTCTTGGCAAAATATGAATGAAAACCCTTTTCACCCATGGCGACATTCTATGCGTTTGTGGTGAACGAAAATGCACATTTAGCACTACGACTGTGACACATATACTAGAACAAAATTGTATTGTTTATGTCACAGATAAAGTGACAATTATTAAAATTTTTGAGCTTCTTACCTTATTGAAACTAAAATCATAGCGAAAATAAGGTATTTTCCCAAAAGTGGCACGACAAGCGATGTGGGTGGAATGATTTCCACAACCAGTAAAAAGAACACATGAAGGCTAATCAGGATCGAAATGGAGAGTGTCACCTGAAAAAATACAAAATTCAATTCGCTTTTCTTTCTCTCTATTGATGGGGCTGACATCAAGTGAATACTCTCTACAGCGGTTAGTTCTCTTGACACAACCGACCTACAGCAGTTATTTCAGTTAATTATAGCGAATTTGGAGCTGAAATTTCAAAATTGTAAACCGCAATTATGCTATGTTTGAATTGCAGGAAACAAAGACTTAGAATTTCAGCTGAAGTCTATTTTATATGAGTCTATTACAACTCAGCATTCAGACACTTAACATTAATATAGTTTCTAAATTGACATAATAATATAAGATTTATTCAACCAATAGCAGTTGTACATACAAAAAAAAGTTTTTTACAAAATCAAAATCTTGTTTTATTTTCAGCAAAACTAAAACAAAAGTGCTTTCTATTTTTTTACAAATGTGGTAATACTTTAGAGTTATGCTAAGATTATGGCAAAACGTCTAGAAATCATAGCGGAACAAATTTTCGAAACAAAGCTTCAAATTTATAGCCAATGCTTGCAGTATTGATCCATGAAATAATTTTTAAATTAAAAATATGTAGCGGAAATGCCAAATTTGTCAATAATTCACGTACCAATAGACTAAAGCAACATGCAGTGTTATTATTTGTCACCTATTAATCTTAGTGTTTATTACAATTATTTGTTATTAATAAGTTAAGACCAATGATCCTCGATTGGTCAGTTGATGGTTTTTGCTATTAGATTATTTTAAAACAATTTGTAGTAACATTTTAATTCAAAATTAAACTTTAGCTTGTTTTATCAAAATGTTTGTCGGAATTGAACAATAATGTCTAAAGTAAATTAGCAAGAATCAACATAAAATAGTGTAATAAACTTTGAAAATATATACAATGACATCAACATTAATACACAATGATCTAAGCCAGACTGCATAAATCAGTTAAATTGGACGGATTTTTAACATATTTAGGCAATTTCTTACAATTGTACCATGAAAATAGATACACCAAATTCATTAGTTGAAATAATTAATTGAAATATTTTGTAAATTTGTAATGTTGTTGACTTTGAAGGTTTTTTATTTGGTATAAAAGCTATCTCGAGATATGGTAGAGTCAGTCAAGTTTGTGTGCTTTACCATACCACAACAACCATGAACAACTTGGTAAATCTTTTATTACATGTTATTGTTTTTAGACTAAAAATATTGTATATTGTTTAGATTGCCGCCCTTTTTCTCTCAATGGTCGCATTTTCTGCTGCCAGTAACGCAGGTACTGGCGCAGTAGTTGTTGGACCATCTGGAGTAGTTACCAGCCAGGGCGCAATCGGCCCTCACGGCTCTGGATTGGGAATAGGCCAATACGGAGCTGGTCTCGGTTACAACGGCTACAATGGATACAGCGGTTACAATAACCTAGGAGGTGCTTATGGTGGAGCCGGTTTAGGTCTAGGTCTTCATGGAGCTGCTGGTCTTACCAACGGTCTCTATGGAGCCGGTTACGGAAAAGGACTCTACGGAGCCGGTTATGGTAACGGACTTTCCGGATCCGGATTAGGTCTCGGTCTTGGCTCTGGATATGGTTTAGGACTTCATGGAGGAGCTGGACTAGGTCTGGGACTTCGTGGAGGAGCTGGATTAGGACTTGGTTATGGCCAAGGCTATTCAGGACTTTCAAATCAAGGATATGGATATGGAGGCTACGGACAGGGCGGTTACGGCGCCGGACTTGCCGGTCATGGTTTCAATACCATCACTCCTGGAGGAGGAAGTATTGGGGTTGGCCATACTGGAGCTATCGTTCAAGGACCACCAACTGCACCAGCTGTTATTGCGGGTCCTTCCGGAAAAATTTCCGCTAATGGTCTTTGGGGACCAACTGCCAACATTGGACTTGGTGCTGGACATGGTAATGTTGCTCATGGTTGGTAAACACGAAATTTGACTGAACTTGGACCAACTCTTCTTATTATTTTTCAAACTGTGTCATGTGACATTCTTAAATAAACTTTTTTGTACTATTGCAAACATGACATTTATTAATACCCTATGTGACATTTTACCACTTTATTTATTATCTAATTATTCATTTTGAACGAAAGGTTTTGTAATAGTTTTCTTATGTTTTCTTAAAGATCGCTTATAATATGTTTAAGAGAATTTAGATATTATTAAAATCACACACTTTTCTCGTATTTGAAATAAAAACCGAAAAGCAAAAAAAAACAATTTACAGAATTAGACCAAAAAAATTACCCAAAACTTTACAAACTTATTTTTTTTTTTCAAATGGAAACACATTAAATATCACTCTGTAAATTGTACAAAAAGAATTGATACCGTGTGATACAAAATTATTTAGATAAAAAGAGGCTATGGAAAACAAAATCAGACAGTCTGTTAGTTTAACATTTGTTTTTAAACTCCTGTCAAATTTGTTTTGAAATAATGATTTTGTGGGTGCATCATGCATCCGCTGCTCAACATCTTCAATACTTTTCTCGCAGTTTCAAAAAATTTAAAACGTTAAACCGACTAAAACATCTCGAAATATAAATTATCTTTTTAGGTATACGCCAAAGTTACGAATAACACAAAGTTAAAAATAATTTCAATACGTCGTTACACAATGAAAAGGTATTATTAACAAAGTTTTCGTACTGAAAGCACATGCCGTTACGAGTGACGTTTCAATGCAATTTCAAATATAGTCGTGCTTGTATAACATTCTTATTTATTATATACAACAGAAAGAGCAACATAATTAAACAGCCCTGAAAAAAAAGCCAACAATCTTAACAAAAAGCACTTATTACAGTTACTAAAAATTAGAAAAAAGTTTACAAGTCGAGTTTTGTTTTACAACAGTTGGCTAGCTGTTTGTTTTATTTTCTAGTACGTAATCTTTTTATTGTAAATTAAAGATGTACCGGTAATCGGCGTAATTTTATGGCTATTCAAGTATCTTGTTTTATAATATACTAGAAGCACTACATCTAGGATAAAATTTCTACTAGAATTTTTTAACAACATAGTTGCACGTTTTGTTAATATTTTATTTTTTCTTATATTAGATAAAAAAAAATAGTTTCGTCTTGTCAAAATTTATGCCAAATGTCAATGTGATTTTCATTGATTTTTAATTTTTAGCTACCAATTACTACTGTTATTAATTTTTTTAAATATATGTTTTTATTTTAAACCGAAAGTAATTTGAAAATAGTTCAATGATTCAAATTAGAAAAAAAAGTGGCTTCAAGCTGAGCTCTCAAAAATTTGTTTGTTAAGAAAACTTTTTTACATTTAGAGTTGTTAGATTATTTCATATTTATCAAGTAATTAATATACAGTTCTTACCTTGGCTAGTTTTTGAATTATCGGGTGGAGCTCATAAATTCTGTTTTTTCCTCTTATAAAAATTTGGATTGAAAATTGATCAAATTATGTCAAACAAAACTTTTAAATTGAATTTTAAATCAAATGACTAGTTGCTGCTACCAACCATTAGCAACAAAATCTCCCAGAGCTTCCTAAATATTTTTTTTTTATATAAAATTGGCGCACCTACTCCTCGCTTGCGGCTTGTTTTGTACTCCCTTATAAAACTTGTTTTTTAATAGAACTATATTTTTTTCGTTAAAAGATTCATGCCATTTCAAACCGACTATTGCTTTTTAACATTTTTTAGTTTTGGTAATTTTTTTTACACTATTTATTACAAGAAATGTTGTGTGTATTTTATTCTTTATTTGTTCTGATGAATTTGGCACTGAAAACAGCACAACAAAATAAAATTGCTCATTTATTAAAAAAATATTCTTCTTGCTGAATTTTGGTTAACTCATAACTTGATATTTCTATATTTATTCTGCATTTATCAACTTTAAAAATACTAGCAAGCAATAAAAAAAATCTGTAAAATTTGTTATATTTCTTTTTTTTTATTATCAAACTGTAATGTGTTGCATTAATGCGACGATTAAGTCCTGGTTTAAAAATAAATTAGCAAAAATCAGAATTTCAAAATATAAAAATATATAGAATTAAATCAATGTTAATACATATTCATTAATTAAGTCAAATTAGACGATTCTTTCATACACTTAAATATTCAGAAATTGTTTCCACTTGTCTAGCATGAAAATATATACAAATTTCTTAGATAATATTTTTTATAGACATAATTTGCAAATTTATCATTTTGTTAATAGTAAAGGTTTTTTTTGTATAAAAGCTCATCGACGGTATGGTAGCGTCAGTCAGGTTTTTGTGCTTTTCCATACCACATCCACCATGAACATCTTGGTAACTATGTTATTTATTTCTTAATTTAAAAATAACAAAAATAGCATTAAAGCAAGCTAATATTTTTCAATATTTAGGTTGCTGCTATTATTGCCAGCATGGTCGCGTTTTCTGCAGCCGGTAACGCAAATACCGGTGCAGTAGTCGCCGGACCATCTGGAATAGTTACTAATCATGGTGCAATTGGCCCGCAAGAATTGGGATTGGGGCTAGGCCACCAAGGTTCTGACCTAGGATATAACGGCTACAATGGCAATAATCGTTACAATAACGTGGGAAGTTCTGGAGTTGGCGCAGCTCTTGGTTCTTATGGGGCCGCTGGTTTAGCTAACGGTAATGGACTTTCTAGATCCGGCTTAGGTCTTGGTTTTGGCTCTGGACACAATCTTGGTCTTGGAAAAGAAGCTGGATTAGGTCTTGGTAATGGCCAAGGTTTTGCAGGTCTTGGTCATCAAGGTTCTGCAGGCCTTGGTCATCAAGGTTTTAGACAAGGAAGTTATGCATCTGGCGGTTTTGGCGCCGGTGCTGGTTTTAATACCGTAACTCCTGGAGGAGGCAGAATTCAAGTTGGTCCCTCGGGAGCCGTAGTTCAAGGACCATCAACTGTACCAGTTGTTATTGAAGGCCCTTCCGGCAAAATCATTGCAAAAGGTCTCTGGGGACCAACTAACAACATTGGTCTTGCAGCTGCACATGGTAATGCTGCTCGTGGTTGGTAAACATAAAACTGGACTTCAAGCAATTTTTTTACTTTTTTATATTTGTTATCTGACGTCTTTTAATAAATGTTTTTGCACTAGCGCATAAAAACTCTCTGATAAATCCTCAATACCAACTTTTCCTGCATTAAAAAAACTTTCTTAATACTTGCTGTACTAGCAAGTAATCAAAAAAATAAAGCTTTAGTAAACTTTAGTGCTGACAAAAAACTATTTCAGACTGTCACTGTGCATTGTGCAACGCTGCAAACTACTCTATAGACAAATAATACCAGACAAAAAAATTCTATTAAAATGACTAAAACTTCTTTTTGTCCATAATACAAAAATTGTTAAAGATTAACATTTTTTTGTTCAATCTTTTAAGATTAGAGGAAAGTTATCTTTTTTTTCACTGATTTCAAAACAAAAAAGTTTGTAATAAGTGATACTAGATAAGTCAACAGTTGCCAACAGATTTAGAAAATCTATGTTACTCCAATTTGTTTTCGTTTTTCAACTACAAATGAAGAATATATGAACCTAAATGATAAATACTTATTTAAAAACAAGAGAACCAGTGCTGCATATAAGTCAGAAAGACTCGATACTGAAAAGTACCTACTTGGAAGCGCGCGAGTTAAAATCAGAAAAAAGATATAAACAATAAAACTTTTTAAAATTTTTATTAAGTAGTATTATTTACTATTGTATAAATAATCAAAAAAATCAATTTTTTTTATAATTTATTCTTTGTTTTTATATATTTTTCTTTGATAAAAAGTTCCCAATTTTAGGATTTTTCAAACTTTTAAAATTCATATCTCCAAAAATATCAACTTCTGTAGATCCACTAGTTACTCGATTGTAAAAGAATAAACTTATATTGTCATAAACTCTACGATCGGTAGACGGTGCCGTTTCCGGAAATCCTTTAGATGCTATGTTTTTGGCCGCACGACGACCACTCTGGGCCACCCGACAAAATTAATGAAAATTCAGAAAAAATTCGACTTGACAGAGATTGTGTAGAATACATGCCATTTCCTTATTTTTGTATATTTTTTTAAAATTCAAAATGCCAATTGTTGAAAACACTTTAATACACCGCCGTAGCTCGTTTATTTTGTATTTATCAGATTTTAAATCAATTAAATGATTCTTTTAATTAAGGTCATAAATAAACTGCTTTTAAAGACATTTTAAAATTTTTAACACGAAAAAAAACGAACTACGTCCATGAAGACATCTTTGATGAAGGCAGTGTTAATATTTAGTTACATTTTGGTGACAATTGACGCAATGGGATGATTTCTACTGAACTTCTAAAACACTGGATTCATCACGGGCTCAAAACCCCCTTAAATAAAAATCTATACTCAACATTGTTTTCTATTTTTGGATGTTCTGCCAACACGTCTGTCCAACAGGTTTTTAAGTTATATAATACATTATCATAAACAATAATTTATAGATTGATATCCTTAATTGCAACAAAAACGATGAGAAGAGTGAGAAAAAATGCAATAAAAAATTGTGTAAATCGTTCAAAAGAAAAAAAAGCGTCAAAACGATAGAGAATAATATAACAAAAAAGTTCTAAAGAAAAGAATGTAGACTTTTTAATAAAAATAGAAAAAAAAAACAAAAAAATATGGAAGAAGAAGAAAGAGTGTGAATAAATAATGTGAAAAACAAATAAAAGTAACGCTGAGAAAATTAAACTTAGCATAATATTTACTTTTTTTACTTTACTACTAAAAAGCAACATTTTTAAAAACTTTGCTTTTTTTTAAAAAAATAGGACACTTTGCTGTCGGAAGCTGTTCATAAAATATTATTTGTATAATAAATAAAAAAAAAATGTCTTATTCAATTTTAAGTTTAGATATAACTTATATCTTTGGTTTTAACAAAATATCTCTACGCTACAATAATATTTCTTTGTCTTTGATTATTATCTCTAATTTTTGAAAAGCGATGTTTTTTTTTCTATCTGCTTTCTTCTTTTTGGTTTTTTTACAACTTTTTTCATTTTGATATTTTTTGGAAAAGACTACGTTAAAAAGTTCCCCTTGTAAAATAAGTTTTGCATCTAAACTTACAAGTCAATTTGTTATGTTTAGTGTTTTTTTGTCCTGATGCCTCTTTCACAGACCACTTAAATTTTGTCATGTTTTTTACCACAATTTTTTTCTAGAAAGTGTTAATGATTTAATAAATTCTAGTCGTGTTTTGTTTTTCAGTACAGATAGTAAAATCCACACTGCCAACAGTACCAGATTATCAAGTTATTTACAAAACCACAATAATACACATTTTTGTCAGTTTGTAAATCTTGTGCAGTAAATGTAGCTTTAGACATATGCTTCAAACTGACTGAAGATGTTACATTCCAAACTTTAGCTCACAAGAGCGCTATTGCAATAGACATTATAATTTTTTTAATAATTGACTTAAAAAGTTTGAAAAAAAATACCACTGTTTTCTAAAACATTCTTGCTTCTTTTTTTTTTGGTATACAAATTTATAAAACATTTGTATTCTGTGGATTAGATATACTGTATCAAGCAGAAACCTATTAAATAATGGCCTATGAATATTTGGCGTTATAAAGACAGTTTTGACACTTGTCGGAAACAGTTTTGCTTTGCTTTGAGAGCTTTTTCGACAATCAGGTAGTCATGATCTAAAGATAAATAATCTTCAGTTTTGATATTAACTAAAATATTTTATTGGCAAATGGTAAAACTGTATTAATAGTTTACAAAGTACTGTTTAGAGTTAGATTCTCGTCTTAAAAGTTTTCGCTAGGTAAACATTGTGATGAGAGTAATTTTTGACATTCAGTGTATTTTGTTTAGGTAATGTTATCAATCTACTATGTTTAATGTTTAATGAAATTCTTCTTCAGCCTTCTGCAGTATAATAAATTTAGGTCATAAGCTAAATAATGTCTCTATTTCCTAGATCGTAAATAATCAGTTAGATTTAGATAGTGTTTATTAATGGATGGCTTTGCATGCAATTTCTGTCACTAGGAAAACCTACGCTTCAAAAATACGGAAAAAAAACTTTTGGAATAGTCGCATTAAAGCAAAAAATCCATTTTAGACCCATTACACTGGGAGATGACCCATTAAGAAAACGTCAACTTTGCATCATAACATTACAGCAATTCGAGAGATAATACGCATTTCGTCAATGTTTTATTAATGAAGTTTTCTCTGAAAACGTAATGTCCGTTAATGGACGTTTCCAATGATGGCTTTTTTATAATTTTCTTACTCTCTATAGCCCAGTTTCTATTTAATTATCTTAGAACTGAAGAAAATCAGAAAAAGCAGTTCAATGCTGGCTCGTTCGCACCGGTTTTTAGAATAATTGCATCAAGTTTAAAAAGTTAAAGAAAAGTTAGCACCAGCTTGACAATTACCTACTACATTAAACAGTTGACAGGTTGATAATAATTAAAATTTATTATTTATGTGTCAGTGAGAGTTTGATGATAATATTCTTCTATTAGAAATTTAAATCTGATTGACAGTTAATCAATAGAAATGGGAAAGCAATGTATTTAGATGGATATTTGAGTTTGGTAATTGATTTTACAAATTACAATATGACAGAACAAAGGAATTGTACGAAATTACAAAATACTAATCTTAATGAACGTAAATTACAAACGAATGATTTATTCGAAAATGTTGGCAATAGTGTCAGAAAAGAGAAAATAAGAGAATTTATGGTAACAAAGTTAATGCAGTTTAAAGTACGGTTATTTACAATCAAGCAGAGAAACAAAATAAATTTCGAGTTCAGTTAACATAAATGACAGAAAATTACATCTATAAAAGAAGCGGAGAATATATAGTTTATTTATTACCTACCTTTTCTCCACTGTCGGATGGCAAGTAAAATGTAAGAACGGTGAGAAAGGAGATGCCCATACACGGAATGATGATGTTTACTGTATAAAACAACGTCTTTCTTCGCATTGTAATATTGAAAGTAATATCGAGATATGGCTCATCACAGCATGTGTAGAATTTTTCGTTTCTAGAAAAAAAAATTTGCATCATTCAAGAGACAGCCTAATTATCAAATATCTTAGTGGAACTAAGTGTATAATCACGCAATAATAATTAATACACTTCTAATTTAACCAAATTACACGTTTTTTAAACCAAGTGTACTTAATTTGTTGTTCAGCCAAAATTTTAATTGTTTTATAATCTTTTAACCTTTTCCTATTTTGTTTTCATATGTCCTCTTCTGTGCTCTTAGTTATCTCTTTTCTATCACTTAAAAACCAGTAACTTATTATCTTTTTTATCCTATCTCTATCTTATTCTTTTCAGAAAAATCCTCCAGTATCCTACTTTTGTTATGATATTTTTTCTACTTTTGAGTTTTGTTTCTCTTTCAATCTTGCTCCTTGATTAATATCCCATTTGTTTTTTTAATTTTCTTTCTTCTAGCTATTTTGTTACTTATCTTGTGAGAACCACATTGTTTATTGTTCTATTTTTCTTCTTCGATTCTGACTAAGATTATCTTTTTTTTTTATTTTCTGTGATACCTCTTTTAATTTTTCACTTTCTTGTTTTTCTTTCTTAATTCTTTCACATCTTTCAACTTTTAATTTAAAACACAATTCACACTTTAATTGCTCTTGTGCTAAGAGTTTGTCTTAGAAATCTTGACCCAGAAAAAAATGTATTTTGTGATATTCAAAAATGCTAAAATTATCGTCAAAACGCATTCATGTGAAAAAAAAAAAACTAAAGCAAATAAAATTATCTAAGATAAATTTTAACATTGAATAAAAAACACTAAAAAAAAAGAAATAGAGAAAGGAGCAGTTAAGTATCAGAGCAGAATAAGCAAAATGTGCTAAAATGCAAAATACTGCACGAATGTTAGAAAACAAAAAAAAGATAACACAAACAAGAGAACTAATTAAAAAAGAGAAAAAATTATAAAAGACAAAATTATTGCAAGGCTTAGATGTTAAAATAAAGAACAAAAAATAAGTTTGTAAACTTATACTACTTTTCAAAGTATGTTGATTTGATGTTTATCTCCTTTAGATGTAGATTTCGGTACATTCAGTTGAGATTTGTGTCCCTAGATCAATATCAACAGCTGCAATAACCCGATTAAGTAGAGCAAACTGTCAGAGTGATAGATGAGAGACAAGAAGGGTATCTTGTTTCGCAGCAATTATCCTGATACTTCTATAAGCGATATGATTAGTACAATAAAACAACAGAATATTGATTGATCTTTGTCCTTTAATCAAAAATTATATTTTCCACTTCCAACTGCAATAGAAGAAAAACTTTCATTTTCTTTATGAATTTCATTCCAAGCGAGACGCCAAGATGGGTGTTGCTGGAAAATGCAGGAAGATGTAATAAAGAGAAAAGCTATTTGACAAAAGTTAATTAAAAGTGGCGATAATAGTGTTTCATTAGACCTTAACAGATAAAAAAAAAGTTAAATGAAATTAGAATAGTTTCTTATTTTATTCTGAAAGCAACAATTAGAACAGAGTGCTCGATTAGAGATCGTAAAGCTGGAGGAAAATTGACAGATACAGAGAAAACTTTGTAAATTATTACATCTCAAGCTAAATTATTATCTTGAAAGGAAGACTTTCATCTTTTGAAAGAGATAGGAGTGCAAGAATTGTTCTTTTATTATTTTCAGTTTGCTGAAAGTTTAGAATTAAAGCAACCACTAGAACAAGGTAGGGAAGTTGGAAGTTAGACACTAAGAATTTCTCTTTTAAGGCAAAAGGTTCAAGCTGGAATATTTATCTAAGTGGGTTAACTGTCTTGTGGACACCTTTCTGTATAAATGATACCCGCTCTCAACTAAGAAGGGCTCTAATTTTATCAATAATACATCATCTAAGTTCTTCAAATAAATAATTTCCGCACGACGTTTACTTGACACATTATATACATAAATGCTTTATTAATGTCAAAAAGAATAATACACTTTATACAATAAAACATTTTAAGTTTGAATTGTAGCGACATCTATAAAAAGCTACCTTTTCAGGCTGCTACATGGTAATGACCAGGGCACTCTAAATAACAGATATCAACTCGGATAGAATGGTAGCGACTGCCATTGAACAATAATTTTCTATATTCTTTGTATTTGGCGCATCCACCATTTTTCAACTATATACCAAACACATTTTAAGACAAAAAGACGTCTTCAAACGCATCTATGATGTGCAATGTTATCTAGCATTTTGGTTTCTACCAACACATAGAAAAATAAAGTCAAAGCAGATTTATTTGAACTAAATTCGGAATCTTGAACATGTTTTGTTCTTATTGAAACTCTTTAGCAAAGCGCAACATATTCTCATATGAATAAATTTGGGCTTATATTTACCCAAATGCCTATTACTTTTGTGATAAAAAAACCAGCAACATCTATGAGAAGCTAACCTTAACTTAAAGTTGAAAAACAAGAGGTCTACATGAAAATGTGGAAGTCACTGATACCAATTCAGATATCAATTCTTATAAGTGAACCTAAATTTTTTACAAAGCTTAGCAAATAAACATCGGTTGTGACTTGCTAAAGAGTTTTAATACGAACAAAACATAGCTACAGATCTAGCTTGAATAAATTTACCCTGATCTTGCTTCAATTAGGTGCATCATCAGATTTCTACACTTAAAAATTTGTGGAGAGCTGTTATGAATTCAAAACACTATTTATTAGAGTTACTTATACACTAAATTAATTCAAAAACTTAAAATTAGCCAATCTGCACTAAAAATCTTGTCTAACAAATAGAAGTTAACACATAAAATAAACAACTACCTACAAAATCAACAAAATAAACTAACCTTATAAGCAAAATTATCTTAAATAACCAATATTTAAGATAATTTTCTAAAATCCTACGTGAAAAAAGAAGGTTTGAAGAGAGATAATTGCACTGTCAAACTCGGTTTTATTAAAAACACTCCGCAGAGCGTCGTGCTTTAAAATTATGTCATTGAGCTGTAAAATGACTAACGTACCAATATTTTGTATATGTATATTAAATTTTTTAGCCAAAGACTCAATTTTGCTTGTTTTAAAAATTCCGAAATATAAATTGCGCTTACAATTATTGTTATTTTGAAGAACAATATAGTACAAAATCTTACCTAACGGCAGGTACTTCTAAAATGTCCCATTCAACGGACATATAAAACTCTGAAAGATCGACTCCAACATCAACAATATTGCTTCCAGCTTTTTCATCCATGTGTCGCAAATCCACCTAAGAAAGATTCAAATTAAGTGGCTTTTTGTAAATCTAAATGTCAATAATACATCAATCTAGTTAGTATACAATTTAAACAACACCTGTAACAAACAATAATACACTTGAATACTTTGGCAAACAACAGCAAGAAATTATTAAATAATATTGAATTCAACAACCGTTTCGACGCTGCTTTGATTTGAGAAGTTGAATATATCCGGCAATCCACAATTTTTAATCAATCAAAACTGTTGAGTAACGCAATTTGTGTACAAATGAATAAAGATTGCTGTTTTGTCTAAATAGAAATAGATCATGCTTGAAAGACTATAGATTTAGTCATGCATAAAACGTTGAAACAATCTGATATGTTTATCAACTTTGTTTTTAATAATTTTCATTAAAGGCTATTGTCTGTGCTTTTTTTAATAAGTGTCACCCCATTTTAAGCCTGAAAAAAGGATATTGGATGATGTATCGGTATTTCGAGGGTGCAAAAAGAGTTGGGGAAGCATATGAAAAAGTCGGAAAAATTTAATTCGGAAAGTTAGGTTATTAGTTATTTTGACACAGACAAAAACCAGCAAATTTAAAAAATTATATTCAGTATTTTAGAGTTTTGATTAAATGGTTATAATTAAGTTAAATTTTTTATTTGTTGTACATATCACTTTTAGTTACACTAAGTTTGGTATAACACATGGATAGAGTTGCCAACGGACGTTTATCTTATTACAACAGTCAACATTTTTCTTGATGCAAATAAGTAAATTTCAATTTTTTTTCAAATAGTTGGTTTACGCGTAATAACGTTGTAAGAAAAATTGATAAAAAATTACATACTTACAATGTATCAATGTTTTGGATACCTGCAGCCGATTGTGTCGCTCCAACCCTTGTTCTGCGCTTGCGCTTGCACACTTAGATTATGTTGAACGTGACAATAAATTTTTTTGTTTTCACTCATAATATAGGCGATCGTTCCCAATGCATGGAAACACAATTTTCCCACACCCCAGTGTTTTTGACTTTGCAAACAAAACTAGGAAAACATTTTTGAAACAATGTTTTTTTATTTTTTAAAGTGCTCATCTAGGAAATTTCACTTTCCGAACTTGTTAGGTAAATAGCTATTATTTCAGTTACAAAAAGTACTGTTTTATGTGCCAAATGAGCACCAAAATTGTCCGGCTGTAACACAACAATTAAACGGTGCAAAATAGCACGCGTCTATCACTTTTATAGAGTTTACTTCACCTTAAGCCACACAATAACTGAACAAAAAATAAAAATGTACATTAAATCTTAATTGTCACTTACTCGCAAGTTTATTCAACCTAGATCTGTAGTCTTAGACATGTTTCGTTCTTATTGGAAATCTTTAAAAAGTTGAAACAGATCCAGATTTGAATCAATTTGCAGCGACAAATTTGATCTCAGCTTTTAGTAGATGTCGCTCGATTCATAAATATTTATACTATTTTTTTTTTTGGTAATCTAACACAAAAAGGCTGTATCTTCACTAATTTAATAACTGTTGGTTTGGAAAGGAAATCTCCGACATGAACATTTTAATGTTTAATGTATGATATATTATCATGTTGATGAATATCATTAATAAAATAAAAATTATAAACTAGTTTACATAGAAAAGAGTTGTTTAATATGTTAAAATGTTTTGTTATTTAAATAGATAATTAGACTGGTATATTTCATTTCTCTAACAGTAAAAGCACGCTAAAATTTACACTAATGAATTAGAAGATTTTACTTTGTTTTAAGATAAAAAAAACGCATAATAGTTGGCAGCTCTATACATGAGATTAAAAAGTGATGTGTGATGTAAAAAGTATGAGGAGATGAATGAATAATAACTAAACATGCGTCGCAAAGCAATTTTAATGCGCATTTATTTTACGTTATGACCGCCATAACATCGCAAAAAATTTAATTTTAAATAAAAGCAAAAAAAAGGGCAAAGCTCAAGCACAGAATTAATTAGAAGTATTTTAGTGTTGAAAAAGTTTAGTTTGATACTTACCATGTATTTATTATATTTTTATTTAACAGTTAAATTTGGCGCGCTTTCATGCGCTGCTAATTGAAGCGACATCTATCATCTAACATAGACCGTAACGTTCTAACACTAACCTCCCTTAATGGAAAAGGTATAAAATTTTGCGTGGCAGTCAAAAATTCAGGTTGCCACTTTAAAAAAATAATGAATTTGGAACAAAAAAAAAATACTAAATATTTTAGAAAGCGATCAATAGCTGGAAGCTGGTGCTTGTAAATTATGCAAAATAAATTGAAGTCAGTTTCCAGCTATTGAATAAACTGTACGAGAGAACTTGGACATTTATCGTTTAATGGTATTATTCTTCAGCCGGAGGCTTCAAATGCAAATTACTAGTTGAAGCAATTTGTTTTATGGTAATGCAATTAACTTCAGAAGCTACATGTGACAGATGGGTAACAGATACAATAATTTTAACACAAGTTACAAGAAGACAGCAGCAGCAAAATTGTTTGACGTTTATAACAGAAAACTTAAATACTTCTTAGTTATCTCACGGTTATATTGATTTCAATTTCCTTTATTTTCTTCTCAAATAGTGCCCGCATTATGCTGCATAAATCGTACCAGCTGCTTAAGTTTATGTCTTCCGAGTGGCCATTTCCTGGTTGCGGCGATTTTCTTGAAAACTGACGGAAAAAGAAAATTGTTGCTTTACGCAATTAAAAATAAGCTAGAAAGATCCTGATGGTTTTAAAAGTCACTTAGACTCATCTGTTACTTTCAGCGATAGTCGGTTGGCACATAACCAAAATGGGTTAGGCGGGGAAAAAGCCCTCTCACATGTTTAATACACTTTAAATAGATTTTAAATTTGTCTTTGGAGCAGTTTGGCGTATCTTATCTAAGCTTTTGTGAAAGACACTTCAAGCGAGACAGACATGTAAACAATCGAAAAAAAGACGTTAGCTGGCTGGTGATAACGTCGATATAAGGTTTTTAGCTTTTTTGTTTTTCTAGATTTTTTAAGCAGTATTTATTTTAAAACTCAGTGCGTAAAGCAAGAGGTTTTTAAGCTTAAACTTCTAGACTAAAGTTTAAAAAAAAAACATTAGCAAGGTTTAAAAAACTAATTTCCGCACGCAATATAAAGAACTTTTTTCTACAATAATTGTACGCAACTTGAATTTTTTTTGGAAGACGGCTACAAAATTATTTTAAATTATTAATGTAAATAAATAACAATTGCTTAAATAAGTGTGAGACGGGAAAAGTTTACACTGATGAAATATCACATAAAACGTCAAATTTTTTAACATAAAATAGGGCTTATAGACACAGTTTGCATTAGATACCAACCACAATATTGGTGATAAATCTTCCTTAATTTGTAATTCAAGCCAACCTCTGACTCATTTTAAGTAAATGAGACTTGAGTTGTTATTTTTCTAACTGTATGGTATCTTTTGAAGCCCAATAATATTGTATTACGTCAACAAAACGTTTGTTGTTTATCAACAGACAAGAACAGATCCTTGTAATGTTGTAATGCCGAATTTGAGACTATATAAATCAGTTATTAATTCTTTTAAAATTGCATATAAAACCCAACTAAGTAGATTTAGTACCTATTTGGAATCTAGTAAATATTTAGAGTAAAAATTATATATTTTCTTTTTAATTAATACTATTATAGTGTTGAGACATCGGTATGGTTTAAGATGACTCGTTCTTTTTCAAAACTACGTGTAAAAATATTGAAATATTCTCATCATTCTTGGTTTTACTGTTTTACTTATCAAACTCTGCAAGTGCTTTGTTTCATTTTTTAACACGTTAACAACTGGTGTTAAAATTTTATGTAGGAACTTTGACAACCTATAACAAGGTGATTTTATAAAGTTTATTACTAAATGCAATTAAATGGATGTTTTGTAATCCATAGGCCTTTGATGCTGTGCTGTAGTCTGCTTTGATGTCTAATGAAATTGAAATGAAATGCCCAGAACGCTGCTGAACCGAGTTAATGATGACATGTTTAATGTTTATATCATTAGAATACTTCTTGTTTTGTTTTTTAAAAATTTTGATATGCAGCTATAGTCAGTCGGTCAATGTCATGCAAATTCGTTAATTTAGCGTTAAGGGTTAGCTTCTCTTGATTCTGAAAGCAAATGCGTTTTCTGATGCAGTTTTTTAAGAAAAAAAACATAAGTGCAGTTCACTTTAGTGAAGCTAGGTAACGATTGGCTTCCATTTAATAGATCCTAAACACGCAATAAATCCGAGCAGGTGCAGAAGTCACTCGTCGTACATTCATTGAACTCCGTCAGGAAGTGCTTGGAAGTAGAGTTTTACTAGAATAAAGCCTGTTCATTGCACTATCTTCCTACCCTAGTAAAAGTAAGGTAGTCATAAATTGCGATGCTAAAAGCTAATAAGCTATTCGGTTCTAAACTTTTATTTTCAACTGAAATCTTCAATCGGCTTAAATAAAAGTTTTATTTTTCTGAGTCTATTTATGTGTATTATTACCAAAAATAACCTGGTAATGTAATTGCGCATGTCCAGAAAAGCCGTAACATAACATAATTGTTAAGCAAAATCAAGCCAAAATGGCTTTCATTCGTTTTTTTGCTTTTTGTACTTTTTAAATTTTTGTATCTTCATATCTCTCACATGAGTCTTGAGTAGTTGTCTTACATATTTTTTTGTAAAATTTTTGAGTTTTTTTTAAACAACTGATAAACATTTTTATTTGGTCCCAATATAAGTTAAAAACATTTTTATTTTAAACACTTTGTTATTTGAGGTTTAAATGTGTAGGGGCAAAATGTTTTTCTAAGTTTTAAAGGATGTATATTATGTAATAAGGTTTATTGTTGCCTATACCGGCTTAAATATTCTATCTACAATTCATTTTCTATTCTACCCTCTTGTCCTTCAATTTTTCTTTTCTCCCATACTTTTTTCATCTACTTTATCTCCACTCCGTTTTCTTTTAGTATTTCTTTTCTTTCTACTCTTTCTCTCTCTCTCATCTCACTGCATTCATTCCACATGTGCTCTATTGTCTCTCTTTCCTCATAACAGATTTTGCACAGTCTCTCTTCCTTTTCTATCCAATACTTATTCTCTCTCTCCTCATTTCCGCACCTGAACCTCGCCATTATTTTCCTCTCTTTCGCACTTTCTCTTCCAAGGTACACCGGGATCTCCTCTGTCATACATTTCTCATAATTCCTGTTGTACCTGGATTCTTCAATTTTTTCTCTTCTTTCTTGCTTATCTACATCCCTGTCTCTTTCGCTCGTTTCTGCGTTCATCCACTTGCCTTCTGTTCTTAATCTTTCCACTTCTTTACTTGCATACCCATTTCTTCTGTAATATTTTTCTCTCTCGTTTATCTCCAAATTTTTTTCTTTTCTCTCCAACTTTCGTTCAATATTCTACATTCTTGCCTTCCATTCATTCTATCCTCAAACTTAGTCGCTCTTTTCCCCGCTTTCACTCTCAGCTTGTTTCTCTTGCATTCTTCTCTTACTATATACCCAGGTGTTTCTCTGTCTACCCCTAGGACCCACCTCAAATACTTCTCTTGCACTCTCTCTATTTCCTCTTGTTTTTTCCATCCCCAAATTTCTGCCCCATACATCAATACGCTCTCTACCAAGATCTCAAACATCATTATTCTCCTTTTAAAATCCCCTCCCCACTTCCTCTCTTCTATTCCCCATACACATCCCACTATCTTGTTTGCTTTCCTTGCCAACTCTCTGACATGCGCTTTGTTCGTAGCTCTTTCATTAAACGTATACTCTAAATACTTGAACTCTCTTACTCTCTCTATTTTCTCTCCTTCTAACTCAAAATTATTATTTTCATCCTTTCTCTTCTTTTTGTTGAACACCAGCATCTTTGTTTTATTTACATTCACTTCTAGCTTTTTTTTCCTAACATACTTTTTTAGGTTCGTCATCATTTCTCCCATCTCCCTTTCGCTTTTTGCTATTAATACCACATCATCTGCAAACGCTAGACTCCACACTTTTTCTCTTCCAATCACACATCCCCCAGCTTGCGCCTTTCTAAACATTTCTTCCATATCCGGCATGTAGGTTGTAAACAACAAGGGACTGAGAGGACACCCTTGTCTCACCCCTTTAGACGTTACAAACCACTCACGCTCTTTCTCCCCTGCTCTAACTTTGCTTTTTGTTTTTACATAGATCTCTTCTACCTTTCTCACCAGCCACTCGCTTACTCCACTTTTTCTCATACTCTCACATATTTTCTTTCTATCGACCTTATCAAACGCTGCTTTAAAATCTATGAAAAGTGTATACAGCCTTCTTCCCTTTTTTTCATCTCGTTATTCGCTAAGTGGTCTAGGATGTATACATTATCCATAGTTCCCCTTCCTTCTCTAAATCCCGCTTGGTTGTCTGGGATTGCCTTCTTTTCCTCTATCTCTTTTCTCAGCCTTTCATTCAGTACTGACGCATACAATTTATACCCTGTGTTAAGGAGAGTTATTCCTCTGTAGTTTTCTATTCTATTTTTATCTCTTTTTTTGTGGATAGGGCAGATTATGCCTTCTCTCCAACCTGTCGGGAATCCCTCTTCTCTTCACACTCCATTCATAACCTCTACCAATCTGTCTATCACACTTTTCGTCTCATACATCCAGTGCTCGTTCTGTATTCCATCCCTCCCTGGTGCCTTCTTCTTCTTCAGCTTCTTTATTTGTCTCTCTACCTCCTCCCGTGTAATTTCTGTTCCTAATGGTGCTCTCTGGTCCGTTTGCATCGCTGGGTCTTCTATATCTACTTCTCTTTCTCCTTCCAGCAGTTTTTTGAAAAGATTTAAAGGTTTAAGTTTTAAAGTATTGGCTCTAAAAATTAAAGTTTTTCTGTAAATTCTTTAAAGTTTTTCTCAGAGCTTTTAAATAAACACTAACATTAAATGTTCAGTAAGTAGCATCCCGATATTTTTGCATCATACATCAACATACTTTTAACCGTACTTTCAAATAGCTCCAAACTCTCTTTCAGACAGTTTTTTAAAATTTGTCCCATCATCGCGTTTGCTTTCTTAGAAATATTTTTATTCTAAGTTCTTTCTGTGTTTTCTGTTATTGAAATAATATTTGAAATATTTAAAATCATTCACTTTTTCTATCTGTTCAGCTTTCCATTTCTATTCATCTGTATTTTTTCCGCCATTTGTTTTCTTAAATATTGTCAGCGTTCACCTCTAGGTTTTTGCTTTTTATAATTTTTTCTTCACATCTCTCTTCATCCTTATCTTATACTTTAGACCTCTCCATTCTCTGTTGTCAAACCTCGTCTTTCATACTATATGTTTTTTTATAGAACCCAATTGTATTGATAAAGAGAAACAACGTTATAAAACTAGACTCTTTTTGACAACGAAAAATGGTAAAAATTTTTTTGGGTTTTTCAATCTATTGACTGGAGATATGTGTTAGAGGATGTAGAGTCAAGTTTTTTAGAAATTAATTTAAACTTATGCCTGATTAAGATATAGATAAGCGCTATAAACCATAAATGTCATCAAATGTCAAATTTTGTACAAAAATATGCGTTTGCTTCTATTTTTAAAAATATATATTGCAGAGATACATAATTATTATTCAGGAAAAAAAAGCTCGTCAATCTAACATTGTAAATTTGAAAAACGGCATAAAAAAACGTGGTCTATTGTCAATGATTTGAAATAAATCTTAACTAATACAAATTTTAAATTTGATCCGGATTCTGCGAACAGTTATGCTGTCAATATTGCTGAGAACTTAGTATCAAAAATGTCAACATATATAAAACAGTAAGTTTTCGTAGATTTTTCATAATAAGGTAGATGAATTTTATAAATAAATATGCAAATTTACATTTATTTTATTTATATTAAATGTTGAAAAAAAGTTATACAAATAAAAAACGAATATTTCGAAGCGGGCTCTAGAATTCGCCCGGCGCCTCCACCAAAATTCAACCAAACTGTAGAAATCTTGCTAAATTAATGCTGGATATAAGATATTTTCAATTTTTTAAAAAAAAGTTTCTAGATCTAGACAATTGACGTCAAAAATATTTGTCAAACTTATAAAAGATTTTTTGACTGATAATAAATTTTAAACGTTGTAAATAACATGTATGGATCAGCACATAAATTAAACCTGAGGTTAAACTAAAATAAACCGTACTCTACCATTACAGCGCTTCCATAACATTCTAAAACTATCTCGGCAATAAATCTTCAACTTAAAATTATATGATTTATCATCCGTTTCTCATCCCTATTTTCTTGAGTTTGTTCCTTTTAATTAAATTTTCCGCGAATTTTTAGCAAACGCTAGCAAATAAAACCACTACCATTATTAATTTTCGCTTATTGAAGAAGACCTAAGAAGCAAAGAGCTCGAAAAAATATACAGAGCTGTGATAAAGTAACGTACAAAATTCATAAAAGTGCAGTAATTAGTTTTCAACAAAATACATGTCAAATCTTTTTTTTTAATTTGTAACATATATAAAAAAGGAACTTAAATTTGTCAAAATTTTGTCGTCATTGATGCTCTTTGTAAATAAAAAGCTACGATTGTTAATTTTATTACCTATTTGATAAAGCTTTTTTTACATTAAAAAAATTTTAGCTCGCAGCAAAAAAAAATTGAAAAAATTATTTAAAAATAAACTAAGCTTTTTAGACTAATAAACTATTTTTAAAAACTAACGCCACAACTTTAACAACTTTGATTATATTTTTTTGTAATATATGGTAAAAAACAAAAACTGTTTAACGTGTTGAAAAATAAATACTGCACGTTTTGTATCACATTTTTTTCTCTGTATAATAAATACAAAAAAATTATTTTAAAACACTTATGTATATTCATTTTTTTTAAAATAACATGCATATAATTATCAAAAGGGTGGATGTTAAACCTTACATTGTTCATGCAATTAGTCAGGCACTATTGTTTCATGCAACGTTTTGTTATAGCCTAATCAATTCAACTTCTGGAGTTGCATTATCGGTTCTTATCATTATAGAGCCTAATTATTAAACCAAAATGAAATTTAAATTCCATTTAATATTTACAAAAATATTTTTATTTCAAAATTGCGTATTGCAATTTGTACAGTAACATCACCTGATCCTTCTGCATTAGTTGCAATAATTGCCGCAATGGCATAAAATGTGCAACACGCAATGACTATAAAACATAAATATCTTTACTACGTCGTCTGGAAATCTTCAAAGCCCTTTTTGAGTTGAATAGAACGCGATAAATTGAAGTTTCAGTCATTAGAAGAATGTTTTTTCGGCTGTCAATTGACGAACACAAAAAAATATCTTTTGTTCAAATAAGGTTGCCTAATGGAGTGATTTGAAAGAAAGGGCTTTAGATACGTACTTCGTTTACTAATAGAAGCAAGAAATACATGAATTGAGATTTCTTTAAGAAAAAGTCTATTTTATAATCGATAATTGAGTCAATATATACAGGGTGTGTGACGACAACGGTGTATTAGAAGGTAAAAAAACAATCATCTGATTAATGACCTTATGACAACCAATTTTTTTTTAATTTTGTGTTTTATAAGCTACAATTAATCAAATTAAATTTAAACAACGTTTAATATTGCCTAAAACATCTTTTTTAGTCATGTTAATAATGTCTATGTGTTGTTTATCTGCAATTTTTTTTTTCAAAAAATTTATTTTTTAGCGATTTGTGCTAGTAGAACGTAAAATTATGTTTTTTTATTAAGGAGATAGAGAAATTAATATTTTTTTCGGGCCTAACTAAAAGTGTATTGTTACAATAGTTATTTGAATCACAAGGCAAATTACAAGGCAAATTACAAGCCCTTGCAAAAGCGTTTTCGGAGGTGTGATTTACAAAATTTTGTGTGCCGCTGCCGATTTTTTATTTTAAAAAATAAAAAAAAAAATTCATTAAAAAAAGGTTTTTTCCATGTTATGGTAACGCTAAGTAAAAAATCCAGATGTCCTGTTTATTAAAAAAAAATATTTGCTTTGACATTTCAAAAGTTACCTATTTATTTGCGTTCTTAAAAAGTGAGATTGCTGTTTTCTGAAAAAATTGATACTCTAGCACACATTACGGCTTAGGAACTTTGGGGGGTTATACATTAATTGTAACATTATACAATACAAACCGTTAGTTGTCGTTGATAAATGTCTGACAATGACAGCAAATGTCATAGTAATCATTTTCTAGCCTAGGCTGGCAAGACGGCGTTTCAGGCCGCTTAGGACACGTTGAAAGTTATGTTTTGCAGGCGCAAGGCACAAAATAGTATATTACAGTACAAGGGACAAAAGTTGAATTTTCGGCCCTGCGCGCCATAATGCCAGAGGCGAAGCCGAGGGCATTATGGCGCGCAGGACCGAGATTTCAACTTCTGTCCCGCGTATTGTATACGATTTTTCTTCATACCTCGCTCGAAAGTACGTACTTTAATTTTATTTTTTTAACTTTAAATGCTATATTTTTCATGCTGACAGTTTTTGATGCCTGCCGCGACATTTGCGGCACGAGCGAAGCGAGTGTTGCTAGTCATATAACATAGTTACGAGTATAAATAAACACGATGAATTCTTTCTTCCCGCTATACAGGGAAGAAAGTGTACATCTTACAGGGACTAAAAGTTAAACTTTCGGCTCTGTTATTAGGGACGAAAGTACGTACTTTCGAGCGAGGTATGAAGAAAAAATATTTTTAATATACAGATTGAGTCATTAGTGTGGGACTGGTATTTTATGCTTTTGTTTGCTACCAATATATAATGTAAATTTTGTTAAAAAACTTAGTTAACTCTACAAAAACTCTATTAATCTATAATTTTTACACTAAGTATCGACAAGTCTAAACAAATGTTTGCACAAAAAAAAAGATATCGTACAACTTTTGAGGCTTTACTACCGACATCGATAACATTTGCCACTAGAAAGTTTTTTCACTAAAATGACATTTTGGTCAAAACGACTAAAAGTCTGACTTGACGATGATGAGGTTTGAGTTGAATTACTTTGCTCACTGACTGAAAATGGCCAAAAAAGTATATTTAAACAAATATACTTCAAATTTTAAAATTTTTAATAATTCACACTGAAGGAACGCAAGAAACAAGTTTTAAAAGATGCAAATATAAAAGATTTTACGCAATTATAATGTTGTCAAAACTTTTTGTATAATATTATTATCTTGATAAATAATTAATATTTTAGATGTGGTAGTAGTAAAAGAAGCAAATAGTTGTCGCAACAACTGGAAATTGGTGATCATAATTTATTGATAATATACGCTTTATGAAACATGTTCAATCTTTGAAGATATAGAAAGTAAAAAACCAATTAAGTCAATAAAAACATAGCTAATTACACGCGAGTTGAATACTATACTTTATCTAAAATATTAAACTCATTTCTACCACCGTAATGTATATCTTCTCAATCTGACAACAATATATTTTTGAAGCAAAGATAACACGGTTTGTGTATTCTCCGGCTATAAAACCGGTCAAATTTGTTTTTCTTATATAAACCAATACATAAGATCAATTAAATTAATATTTGCCTAAAAATGCTAATCTTTTTGACAAAGTTTAAAAATTAATTTTTTGGGGTCAAATTTGTTTTTCTTATATAAACTATAAGATCAACTAAATTAATATTTGCGTAAAAATGCAAATCTTTTTGACAAAGTTTAAAAATTAATTTTTTGGGAAAAAACAGAATTATGTTATATTGTAAAAACTACGTTTATCAGAAAATTACACCTACATTTGTCAAAAAGATAATTTGGTAATATATAGAATACAAAAAATAAAATGTTTCTTATTGAAAATCACACTTAAGTTGTTTTTTGTCTGGTAAACACAATAAAGCAACACCTAAAAAGCATTGAAAAGGCTATTTAAACTTGTAAATCTACAATATAGAACCAATCATCTACATTTCTACTCAACATCTCTTCTACAATTATTGTTTTTCAGTGCTTTGTAATATTATCATTCGTAGTAGTGACTGCAGACGCGTTACACAAATCGATTAACACGCCCCATGCACCAAGCCCTGTAAAACATCCTTTTTACACCCTTTTATTCAGCCCAAAAAAATGTACAAAACTTAAAACACATACCTAGTCACTCACAACAGGAAATTGAGAACAAGATTGCTTGTTTATCACTAATTGCTATTGCCAATTTGAGTTTTAATTCGAATCTGGAAATGTCTACAAATTTTTGTTTCCAATTATGGAACACAACTTGCTAGATATACTAATACTATTTGCCAGCCCTTTTTAAACCATTTCAGAAGATTGACCGCTTACTGTCACTTAAGTTGTTGTGTATTGTGGTCGCCATAACCAACAAAAAACCTTAACCAATTAACCTATTGCATATTTCATTAGCACTAATGTGTACAGACACTAATTAAATTTTAATTTTTTTAATTATAATGTCTCATAGAAGTTTTAGGCATTGTTGTATAATTTTAATTACAAATTCATTAATTTAGTCTACTAGCAGTAATTATTCTTCTTTTATTTCAGATTTTAGACAAAAAAAGCCAGAAAAAAACTGTATTCAACTTTTTTGAATATAGCGACAAAATCCAGTTGGGAATGAATTTGTCAAATTCGCTTCCCAAAGAAGGAACGCTAACTTTTGAAAAAATGTTTAATATAAAGAAATTTTTAACAGATATTTTGATTCAAAGTTTTTGAAAAAATTACCTCTTTGTAGAGGTTTTAATTGATAATTAATACTTATTACATAACTAGTGTTATAATAAGCCTGATAATAAAATCTAAATGACTTACATTAGTTATAGCTATAATAAAACAGACGTATATAAATAAAAAATAGTGTCAAGTTACAAAAATTAACAGGCTGATATTTGTAAAATATATATTGTAAATGAGTTGTGGTGGACAGTATTTTAGAATAAAACATAATTAAGGTTAGAATTTTTAATAGCTTGTTCTCAATTTCTGCAATGAAGATATAGAACGATAAAAAAAAATGTTCTGATAGAAGTAGAGTATCCAAGTGGTTGAAGTAGTGTAAACTGTCCAATTTTATACCTTTCCCAAGTGTAAACAGTCGATATGTACAGGGAGCGCTCAAAAAAAAAATCAAATTTTTCTAAAACAATAACAACAAAATAATAACACCACGCGAACCTTAAACCCGTCGTACGTCCAACTTCCTAACTTCAATACGCATGTTTGAACGTCGTACGGAAAGAATTCTACATCTATAGCGCAAGATGACTTGTATACCGCGGGCGGCTTCCAAACCACCAAGCCGTTGTAGAAGACTGTCGCTTTGGTCATCAGTGTGACCTCGTAGTTTCCGTCGGCGCTGCAAGAAAACATACTGACAGTGTCCGACACTGCTGGACCGTAAAATATTTTAAACCTTTCTTTATTTAAACATAATGGATTATTTTGTTCAACCGGATACTGCGCGGGTTTAGCTGGATGGAAAGAAAATAAGTTTCAATTTGCACAAAAAATACACATTTTTTATAATATAACTTTTAAATATACAAGACATAGTTTGTTATTTATGACACACAATTACACAATGTAAGAGATAATCATAGTCGAAACGTTTAAGATCTAACCGGCAAAAATTTTTATTGATAGACAAGGCAGCAAATGTAAGAAAGATTCACAACCCAAAGTGTTGCATGCCTTGAGTTTATGAACCAGCTAGCTGAGTACTATCCGGAACGTCAAACTTTCTGATGCATTAGTTCAATAAACTTTAGTGCCAGGTATATCTCAAGCGTTCTTACTATACATAATACATTAGTCAGGTTAGGTCTATTGTTAGTTTGCACGTTAAGTTGCACTATTTAGATTGATGTTTGTTAACAAGTGATAAAGAAAAAATGTGAATTTTTTGTTTAATTAAAAATATTATTAAATATAAATAAAAAAAATATGGTACATATTATCCTTGCGTGGTTTTATATTAGGAACCTACCTTAAAACCATCGTACGTCCAGCTACCAAATTTCAGAACGCAGGTCTGTTCATCAAATGGAAAATACTCAACATCAATCTCGCAAGAACTCTTGTATATAGCTGGTGGTTTCCATTCGACTAAGCCCTGATGGTAGATGGTGGCCTTCGTGGCCAGAGTTACTTCGAAGTTGCCGTCCGCGCTGCAAGGCAATCAACAACGACCAGCAACCGCAAAATCTAACATCTACTTTTTCAACTTTTTTTGTTTTTGTCTTCAATTTCAACAAAAAGAAACTTAAAAAAAAGTTTTACGAGACACAGGGATTTGTGTATGAAAGACGTGTTGTGCTAATAAATACTATGAAATTGGGATTGTAATGGAGAAAGCTCTAAAGACGCTACACAAACGCAATAAAGTTGCTGATGCTTTTCAGGATTTTATGACAGGTTTTATTGTATGGAAGTTTTTTGGGCACTTTTAAAGGTTTTCTTATTATTATAAATTGGTTATAAAAGTAACAAGATTTAAGGTGTCAAAATTAATAACTTCTCTCGAGAACTAACTATTAATATTCATTACAGAACACTAATGAGGCTGCTGCTATTATTTCTCTTCAATGTAACGGACCCATCTCAAAATTAATATTCCATATAATTATTGCATGTATTTTACACACAACTTGCAATTTGCCAAGATTAGCTGCTGTTACATATTCCCATCTTTCTAAAAGCTTCCGCTTTTCATTATACAG
Organism: Lagria hirta; assembly: GCA_947359425.1. Lineage (NCBI taxonomy): Eukaryota > Metazoa > Arthropoda > Insecta > Coleoptera > Tenebrionidae > Lagria > Lagria hirta. The sequence goes on along the minus strand of OX375798.1, from coordinate 18,779,573 downwards.
AAAAGTGTTTATTTTTTATTTCAAAGCGTTTAGCAAACAGACTATGTTCTGTTCAAAAAAAACCTTCAAAGAAGTTATAATATGTTCGACTAAGCAAATAAAAACTGTTTTTTTTTTATTTAACAGAAAAGTCTGCGATTGCCTGTAGACAGTGACAACTACAAGACGTGATCTATAAGAGAATTATTGGTGACCAATAAGAAAACAGATGACATGTGGGCTGAGAGCCCGCTTGTTATACTACTTATTACATTTATAATGCTTTAAGCTATATTTTCAAAAGTTATTAAAATTTGATATTAGTGGATATTAAAAATTATCTACAAAATTATTATTGATTAAAATGCAGCAGAATTAATTAGTTTAATATAATTTGGTCTCTCGAATTATTTGTATACACTAAATAATATGTGTACCTACAAAATTAATATACGAGTATAATATTTTTAAAGCAATCAACGAGCGAATCAATATTGTATAAAATTTGTCGTTCAGTTATTAACTATTCGTGTTTCACGAGTTGACAAATTTGGCACTTTTGTTGTCATGTTATATTGATGTGATACATTACTTACTTATTTATAATTTATACTCAAACAAATACACTTTTTTTAATAAATTATACATTTTGTTGTTATATAGTACAATATTAGTTTAGTTGAGAAATAAACTGTCTATTTTTACCGATTTTTCTGTAGAACTGATGTGAAACTGGTAAAAATTAATTCTGAAAATTTGTTTGCAACTGAAAACAACTCAAATGAAGCAATTGTTTGCACAAATTGCCATCTTGGGGTATACGTTTACATACTGTAAGTAAATACGAAAATTTGCCGAGCTGTCTAAAGATATCTTCTCTGAACTGCATTGGCCTGAACATAACTTAGTGTTAGTTATTCACCTGCTGAGTTTCCCTGCAATGTTATTTGCTTTGAGATTTAGCAAAGTTTCACTGCTTATTATTTATTCAGTTTGTTGTAATAACATTCATGGAAGAAAAACATAATAATTGCTTTATGTTTATAGGGGTCTAAATTACTATAAAATGCTTTCATAAATTAGGACAATTCTTGGTGTGTAATTTAGCTTGACAGATTTTTATTGTCCAACAAACGCCAAAACTCCTCTATACTGTCCTACGTTTCTTTGTATAAATTAATCAAAAAATAAATTATATAGCATGAGTTGATATAAATAATTTATGAACGAACAGTATAAGAAAGATTTTTTTTTTCAAAAAAATAAACCATTTGTTTTTGTGATAAGAATTTAATAATTATCTTCCTGACAACTTTGGAACATTATTTTTCCTAAGCAAGCAATTTATTCCACTTACTTGATATTTTAAAAATGATTTTTATCCGAGTCTTACGAAAAAAGTACTTTAATGTTTGCAGTGCTCTATTAAATCATATAGATTAAACTACAACGCGGTCTCAAATATTAGCGCCAAGGGTATAAGCTGTTTTTACTATTATATCGTCTGCGTCTTCTTGTGTTTGTTTGCATATCAATTCCACTAAAGCGAATTTAGAATCAAGCATTGTTATCAACCATCTTTTGTACTTTCAGTTAACAATATTATTTTTCTTTGTTGGCAGTATTGTTTCGTTTTAGTGACTGTACATAATATCATCAAAGTTTGCTGAAAATTAAGTTTGGTGAAGTAACTTTTCTAGATCTTTTTATATGTTTTGTAGTCTTTGTACTATTATATACGTCACTAGATCAGCAATCTGTCACACATTATAGGCACGTAACATTGTTTAGTTTGTGAGCCGCACATTAAATAATCACCATTTATAAAATATTGTTCAAGTTCAGCAAATTGCTTGTTTGTGACAGTTTCAAATGCTTCTTCCATTGCAGTTTTGTGCGACTTTACACTATAAGTGAGCTAATGGAGCTGATATAATTCAATGTTTGATGGGGTATTCACTCAGGAAGTAGTTGTTTACAGTACATTGGCTTACGAAAAGGGTTGATTCTTGATAAGCAGTAAATGTTTACATCAAAATTGTAAAATAATTAGTATTGTTTTACTGCATATTACAAAAGGCATTATGCGTTTTTTGTTTATAAACTGCCACTTCAATAATTTGGCGGCAAAGAACGAACAATTTGAGCAAAATTGTTATTATATGCAACTAATGAGTGCTACAAAACTCAAAACCAATGTTGTGCTTCAGTACAATAATCTATATTGTTGCGTTTAATATTTTGTTATATATTACATATCGCACCCCGGCGAGAACAGTGACACAACTCAAAAATGTAAATTTTCAGCTTTATGTCAGTAAAAAATACATTATAATATCTTGCTTGTTGCGATATTAATTCTTCAGAATAAAATTGAATTTACTGACAAAGATAGTTATCTGTAACGTAAAAACAACTTAGACAATCTCAATATGAGTTTGAGTTTCCTGCTTTTTGCGATTTTTGAACTACTGCAGGTGTTTTTGAGTTGTGTCACTGTTCTTGCCGGGGTGCGATATGTTGAACAAGTTTTCCAATAAATGTTATTTTTTTAATAAATTAACAATTTGTTGTGTTTTTTGATAAATGTGTTAGACAGAGAGGACGAAATTGGCTTATGGTCGATATAATTAGACGTTCATGTTAAACAACCCAGATGCCAAAGTTTAGCTTTTGACTAACTTAGTTTGCCAATGTAATAATACGCTTTAGCCGGTATATTTTTGAAAAAAAAGATATTTAGTTAGTCAAAAAAATAGTGGTAATAATCTTACCACCGTATTAACTACTGAAGAATATTTAAATATTTTAAGTTAAGTTAAAGATAGCATAAGAACGAAAAAATTCAATTTAAAACTAAGTTACTAAATTCATAGACGTCTAAATAGATTTGAAATTATAAAGATAACAGAAAAAGAAAATTTTCTTGTCATAAAAAAGTTAAAAACCAGAAGGTACAAATTTATCTAAGCAAATTGATGTTCTTAATGCAAAAACACTAATATTATTGCTGGAAAAGTAAGTAATTACTCAAAAAATTATAATAGAGATAATTATATTGAAGCCAATATGCGTCGAACAAAACTGAAAATATTTAAAATGATACAAATAAAGAAATTTTAATTGCGTATTTTGGCAAAAAAAATATATAAAAATGGTTCTGTTTTTGGTTGTACAACTTTATTAATGAAAAAACACTGCTAGTCTACCAAAAAAAAATTTTTATAATATTCTTGGCAACAGCTAATTTAATAAAAAAATGTATTTAGTGTGAGATTTTTTGCAGATGATATGATCTGTTTGTTTCAAACCTTACAAAAAAAATAAAAACTTATAAAAACAAGTATAAATTGAAGATTCAAGAAAATCTTAGATGTTTAAAACATTATACACTCAACATAAATTTGAAAGCGACGCTAAAATATTATTATTTATTTGAAAAGATATTTGTTTTTACTGACATTAAACTACGTAAATTCAAGGGTGTTTCTGTCTTAAAAATCTTTAAAGTCTGTAGAACTAGAGTTGAATTAAATTTTGCTATATTATAATAGATGAAAATTAAATTATCTGGTAAAAATTGTTAGAAAATACACAGCTTTTTCAATTTTTTTAGTGTATTTGACACCAAATAAGATAAATAAGATGTATAACATACAGAAAAAATATATTTGAAACTGGAGTCTTTTATTAAGTGCACAGGTCACTGCTTTCGACAGTCGTCAGCAACAGTTTTAGCCCAGTTGCCCAAGTTGCCAAAATTAATGTTAAACAAGATAAAACAACAAAAAAAATTGTTTTAAAAAAAATTGGGAAATTATAGTAAAAATATGGGAAACTATTAGATATAATAATCATTTATTTTCAAGATTTTATAGGTATATTTCTCTACTTAGTTTTTTTTAAACGTAATAATGATTACAATAAATTATTAATAAAAATGAAAAATTTGTTGTGTTTTTAAAATTTATTTAAAAAGATAAGTTCTACCTTTTATTGCTTTTTATTGATTAATAAAAATAAAACAATTTAAACTTTTTTCCAAACCAGTTTTCAATATACTGCCTACTAGTTTTGAATAAAATAAGTCATCTTCAGGGCAATCTGCTAAAATGTATTTTTAACACAAAATATTATTAACTCAGATCTTAGTTAAGTTCCCACAACTGAAGCTGATAAAGACAAATACCACATTTACGCATTAATAAATAATCAAATTGAATATTAAAAATAATAAGAAAAGTTACAGTTATGTACTTAAGAGTAGCTTAAAATGTAATAATTTAAAAATTTTTTTGTTATTTATTGTAAAAAATATTATGGACAAACATATCTTTTTGAAAATATTGTCATTCACTGTTTTATTACATTTTTTTTTTGTAAAATCAAAATGTAAGTTTTTTTAAGATTTTAACTGATTTAAAGCACATAGGTAACTTTTACTTTTGCAACACATTTTACTTTTTTTTATTGTTTATTAATTTGTAAATGCGGTACTTGTTTTAACCAATCTTGACTCTAAGAACTTTTTAACAAACGTAAGTTAAGATGTTTACTACAAAAATTCACTTTAGAAGATTGATCTAAAAAAAACCTATTTTGGTTAAAACTAGTATATTAATAAAATCTAGTTTAAAAAAAAGTACAAACTTTCTTATTTATATCAATTTATTGCAAACAACCAAACATTTTTCTCAAAAATTATATTTTTATCCTACACCTCAACTCAACTCAAAATGAAATTTTCTCGTCTCTCGACAGCCGAGAAAGTACATTATTTCCAGGCTAGCCAAGAAATGATGTATTTTCTCGGCTAGCCGAAAAAAAACAATCTGGTTTTTTCCGCCAGGCGTCGCTGTTATATGAAAAATAAAAACTATATAGGCGATTGAACAGTCGTCACGCACCAAGGACACTCTAAACCTCCCATTATTCATAAACGATGTTAAAATTTTAAATCACATTTACTGTTTATGAACGTCAATCTTATTTTAAAAAACTACTTTTGTGCAAGATAAATTGTGTAAATCACGACAGTAAAGTAATCAGTTGACATTTTGAATTGGCGATTGGCGGTAATAACCTCAAACCAATTTTAAGATAATGCTCAATTATAAGGTAATTTGTGTAGGATAAAAAATAATGTGTAAACCCCAGCCGCAAAGTGATTTTCCAGGCCTTGAGAAGTGTCCATATCTTCTCTCGGCCTAAAAAAATACCACTTTGCCGCCTAGGTTTACAATATACTATTTATTTAGAAAATTAAAACATAAATACAAACAGTAAATAAAAGTCTTTTTACAATAAATTAGACACTAAAAGAGTTATTTATCTTATTTTAATAGGAGATAACCTTTATAATTCAGTATAAAATTTAACACTTTTTTTATTTTGCGTTATAAAGAAACTCATTATTACATCGGAACTAGTTTAATAATCAATCGTATTATTAAACTAATTTTGGGATCATTCAGCTAACAGAATTGAGAGAATACTTCATAGAATCAGTGATTAAAACGATCTTTTTGTTTAAATAACGTAGCTCGTGCTAGATAAAATATAATAATACCTAGGTACATTATTTAAGTTACAAATAAAAAAAAAATATGTAAAAAAAATAATGAGATAAGACATTTTTACACATAATATCGTACAGGCATATATTATTTTCCATAATTTTTTGAAAGAATTTTCAATTTGTATTTTTTATTTTTTTAGCTTTCCAGAACAGTAACCAAATTTTCTAAAAAAAATTTATTAGCTTTTTATAGATACCCCTATTTTTAAAATGTATTCGGGTAGAGAATTCCACAACGTTTCCAGGAATTAAGAAAAAATAAAACATAGATTATCAAGCTCTGAACATTTTTCGAGCTTTTTCGAACTCGATTTTCATAAATTGAGTAAGTTTATACCGTAAGCTGTTATAGCTGTTGGGTACGAAAAAATAACTATTTCTGATATAATCTCGTGGTTACCGTGGAAAAGTCTTAAACTCTTATCAGTGTCTGTTTAGACTGAAAAAAGTAAAAACTTGTTTTTTATTCGTTAATTGTAAAAATCAGCGATTTTCATTCATTGTCGAAATGAGTAAACTTCTTCATCCATGCCACTCCCTATTACGAAACACTCGAAAAATAATTCCGACCGATTTAGCAGACCACTTTGACCGCCCAATATTGGTTCCACATCACGGCATTTCCAATTTTTAGTAATTATTATAGGTATATAATGTTATTAATTTAAATTTACTACATATCAATCTATCTGTATTTCCCATTTAGAGATAATATTCTGTATCTATCTATGGAAATGTGTCAAGATTAATCATTAGGAAAGGCTGGAATAGTGTTACTCGAGAGAGATTCAGCAAACTTCCACTATACTAACAACGTTTCAAGGGCCAAAGTGTTGATGTAGTTACTGACAGTAGCTAAAGTAATTTGTAGATGATCTCGAGAGAGTTGAGTTGGTCTTATACATACCGCTTATAACTGCTCCAGAGCAACGCTCTCAATTTCCCATTTGACTCTTTTTGTCGAGGTGGTGTGATGTCACCTAATTTAACTTCAATTTTCAGCAAAAGATTGTTTTTACAAAAACTACCGTCGCATAATTTAGTTTATTTGATCACATACAAAGGGTTTAAATTATTTACTTGAAACGATCAACTTGAGGAAATTAATTAGAAAAACAGTTTCATTATTTTTTAAACAATTTCTTTATTTTATATTGATATAAAATAATATAAAAGATTTCTCTGTAAAATTTACAATTTAGTCAGTTTTATCTGATGTAGCAAAATATCTTTTTTCGTTACTTTCATCAAATAAATAATTTATTAACATCGAGTTATCAACCGAAACACTCAAAAAGCGACTTTGAAAAATACATCCAACGCTCGTAAAGTCGTGCCGCTCATGAAATATCATTTAGGGGAAGACTTGGCAAATGCAATTGGATTCTATTCCTATGTAGAAAGTTCTATATCTCCTTAACGGTAGCGTAAAACTATTAAATTCGACCCAAATTTCTAAAGCCATTGATCTCTGCATGAAAGTGTCGTACAGGTCCTGGGGTTATAGATGTTCAGAATAAAACATATGCTGAAATGCAGCGTTTTCAGCTGCTGCTTTATTGTTGGATTCATTTTGTGCTTAAATTGCGAAGGTATTGAGATAGAAATGTAAAAAAAGGAAAAAATAATGGTAGGAATAAAAAAAGTGGCGATATGGTGGATGCGAGTCGCTTTCACATTTATTGCATCGTCAAGTCATCGAACAATACTTTTCAAATTAGAAGAACGATGAACATGAGTTTTTGTCAAAAACATGTTTAATTCTTAAATTTTTATCAAAGTTTAAGGTAGAAAAGCCCAAAAACTGTCCTTAAGACCCACGTGAAGATTACAAAATCAAAGGACATGTTTGCTGTAGCTAAAAACTATGGCCATATAGTAAATATTACAAAAAAAATCAAAGCCCTGTTTTATAGACCACATAATCACCCATTAATAAAGCATTACTTAGAATATAGCTATTAGTATAACCAGAATATTATGCAATAAGCGTAGCAACGGCCAAGCAAGCAATTTTAAAACAAAACACTAATTTTGCTTAAGTAGGTATATTGAATTAAAAAAAAATGTCAAAATCTTTGTCTTATTTGGTCGTTCCTGATAAAAGTGTTAGAAGACTTTACTGTTTTCGGACGTATTTTAAAGTCAACAGAATGTGTGGGAATAGATTTGTTACCAGACAAGTCAAAAATTACAAAACAGAATATTGTATTTTTTTCCAGTGGCAAGACAAGAAACAGGTTTGAGATGCTAGAAAAACGGTTTTGTTGACATATTTTGCAAAACTTTTAGAGGAGTATTCCCTTTTATTATTATGGTCAAAATATTTCTTGCTACGAACCTGTTTGAAACTAAAAGAAAGAATCAAAATTGACAAATATGGTTCGTTGTTTAAATTTATCAAAAAAAAGATTTTTGTCCAAAGGGTTGAAGGTAAGAAAATATTGTACTTCACCAGACTTGTTTTCAAAATAATTGATTTGATTTACAGCCTACTAGTTTCGAGAATAAATATTCTCATTATCAAGGCGGGCTATCTACAATTTTATAATTATTAAGTAGCAAAGTCTTAGTATGTATAAATATTAATATAACTTACTGTCAAAAAGTTATCGACTATGAAACATATACTGTGTTAGTTGTTTAAAAATTATGTGAAAGACCATTTCAAAATTACAGATTTTTGTTATTTTTATAAATAAATAGTGTGTTTAAAGTTAAATCTACACTAATATTATAAAGAAGAAAGATTTGTATGTTTGTATGTTTGTAATGAATAGGCTCAAAAAGTACTGGGCCGATTTAAAAAATTCTTTTACCAATAGAATGCTACATTCTTCCTATTTGACATAGGCTACATTTTATTTTTAAAAAAATTAGGAATCCTTGGTAAAATTTGAACAATGTAACCGAAGGTGTAGAAAAATGAGTCTTAAAATGTCTTTCGTCGAATGCGCTGCCGAAACTATTAGCGATAGAACAAAATAATGTACAACAATATTGAAGAACATCATAATGTCTACAAAAAACTCCGTGGTAGCATATGTCCAACTATTGTAGTTATGTCACTACAACAACTTTTTTCATTTTAAACATTAATGAAAATGCTAACCAAATTCAAACCATGCTATTTATGTGTTTATATTAATCCTTATCCAAATAAATTATTTTATGGTCAAGACCATTTAACTACCTATAAAATAGTTTTTAAATTATTTAAATTGGACTTTCCATTCAAAAGATATTACGAATTAAAAAATTCAAACAGTAAACAAAATTGCCATAGCGCCGTGGCCGTTGTTTGCGATGCAGTCTGAAAAGCGCGCCGGGCATCGCGGCGGGCGGGGAGGAGGAGGCACTGGGGGGGCAATATTTAATAAAATTAGTAAAGTCCTTCTCGGGTATGACGAGACCAGGGAAATAGGTATTCATTTTTATATGGAGGATATTATAGATTCCAGTTCAAATTGAATAGGTACGCATACATAAGATAGGTCAGCTATACAAAATAAAGTAGTGCATCAAATTTACGCTAAGGCGGTACGAAGTTCGCCGGGTCAGCTAGTTTTATTATAAATGTGTTGTGTATCTAAGTTGGTTTGAATGTTTTAGACAATTATGATTGTTGTTGTTTATCACTTGTAAAATTTCGAACGAATCTAGAAGTTTTCTTTTTGTAGCATTGTGTTCAATGTGCAGTATTTTTATGTTATCTTTGTCATTGACCGTGTGGTTGTTATATTTCAGGTGTTTTTCTAAGTTGGATTTATGTGGTTGTTTTTTATGTTCTTCTAGTCTGATCTTTTAATGATCTACCTGTTTCTCGTATGTAAATAGTATTGCAGTTATCGCATTTGATTTCATACACCCCAGATAGTTCCATTTTATCTGTTGTTTTTTTGGCATTGGATAATTTGCTATATATTATATACTGTCTTGTGAGCAGAATGCACTGATGATGTTAAATTTGTGCAGGATTTTTGCAATTTTTAGATTTATACCAGAGTAATATTTGAATTTTCTATGTTGGTTTTTATTGGTTTTTGTGGATTTTTTATGTAGCGGATGTGTTTTTATAGTTTCAGGTTTTATTAATTTGTTAATTGTTTTTATATTATAGTTGTTTTTTATTGCGAGTGCTTTTATAGTGTTTATTTCTTTCTGGTAATTTGATTGTCATTGGTATATTGTGTGGCGCGGTGTATATAATTTCGAAATGCAGATAATTTGTGTTGATAGCAATGGTGTGAATCATTAGGTATGATAGCTGAGCAGGTTGTGGGTTTTCTGTAGATGTTAAACTGTAAATGATTATTGGTTTTTTCTAATGTAATGTCTAAAAAGTTAATTTTATTATTATTTTCGGTCTCTAAAGTAAATTTCAAATTGTTATTGATAGTGTTTATCTATATATATATATAAATGAAACCCGTTTTCCGTTGTCACGACATAGCATGAAAACGGCTTGACCGATTTGGCTGATTTTTTTTTTGTAGTTTTCTAATACTCTGTACAAGGTTCTTACAGAAAAAAATATTAAGAAAATCTCTCAGAACGATTAAAAAATATTCATTTAATTTTACATATTTTAAAAAAAGCGCGTTACAAATGTCAACGTCATTCAATTTAAAACAAAAAACTCTGTGGTGATCTATGACACCACAGACATAACCGCGCTAACAAATGTCAACGTCATTTAATTTAACTTCCCTTTCAAACATTTTGAAAGGGAAGTACGAAGGCGAAGATGTTTTAATCCCACGCATCCCTGTGATACCGAACGATACGCCATTCAATTTTAAACGTTTACAGTTTCCAGTGCGACTTGCATTTGCAATGTCAATAAATAAATTGCAAAGGCAGTTGCTAAGTGTATGTGGCATCAACCTAGAAAATCCTAGTTTTTTACATGGCCAATTATATGTCGCCTGTTCCCGTGTCGGAAAACCATCAACATTATTTATTTACGCGCCAGAACATAAAACTAAAAATATAGTTTATCAAAAAACATTAGAATAGAGAGAAGCAGTGAAGGGTATAGAGGCTATTAGTTGCTTTCTAGAGCGCGCGTGATATTGAGCTCAGTGTTTACTTCAAAATGCCCAGTTGTTCAATAGCGATTTGTAAAAATATAAGTAAAATTATTGAACCCTACGGAATAAACACTGTTATGAAAATATATATTTTGTTTTTTATTTAATAAAATTAGTAAAGTCCTTCTCAGGGATAACGAGACCAGGGAAATAGGTATGTATTCATTTTTATATGAAGGATATTATAGATTTCAGTTCAAATTGAATAGGTACGCATACATAAGATAGGTCAGCTATACAAAATAAAGTAGTGCATCAAATTTACGCTAAGGCGGTACGAAGTTCGCCGGGTCAGCTAGAATATTTATGAAATTTAAATAATTCTATTTTGTTTCCTTCCCAAATGCATAGTATGTCATCTACGTATCTTATCCAGATGTTTATATTGTTTTAAAATTGGCTGTTGTTATTTAAAATGTGTGTTTTCTCTATATAGTCTATGTATATATTGGCTAAAGTGCCTGAAAGTGGTGAACCCATAGGTAAACCTTTTGCAACATTGTAAACATCGTTGTTAAAAGTGCAAAAGTTATTAGTGGTTACAAATTTAATCATTTTGGTGATGTTATCTATAGTGTTATTGTCAAATTTGTTTATGACATTGTTTTTAATAATTTCTAATGTTTCTGTGACTGGTATATTGGAGTAAAGATTAACTATATCAAAACTGGTAATTATTGTGTTGGGTTTAATGATAAGGTTTTTTGTTTTGTAAATAAGTTCTTGTGTATTGCTAATGGTGTATTTGGGGTGGTAGTCTGTAAATGTTTTTATTAGATTATCTAGGAATTTTAAAAGTTGATATGTGGGTGTGTTGTAGAATGTTACGATTGGTCTAATGGGTTTGTTTATTTTATGTAGTTTTAGTTGACTATAGAGTTCAGGTAGATTTGGTTTTGGCATTATCAGATGTAGGTTATTATGACGATATTTATCAATGAATTCGATGTTGTTTTTTAAAACCTTTTTAGTGTTGATAACTAGCTTGTTCAGTGTGCTTTTATAATTGTTGTTGGATTTTTTGTAGTTATTGTTGCTCAGAAAATTTAATGTTTTTTCTATATATTCGTCTTTATTGATAATGACTATACCTGCATTTTTATCAGCTTTAGTATATATAGCATTGTTAGTTTTCAGTTTGTATTTTATGTTTTTTATGGTGTTTTTAAAAAAAGAATGTTGGTTACTAAAATAAAAAATCTTCAGTATTGACAAAAAAACAAGTTGATAAATTTTTGAGCAGAGTTTCAAATGAATCTCTTTTTATGATAGAAGTAGCTTTCTTGATTGGACTTGCTTGAGCTTGCAAAACAAATGAATGGTAAACACGTTTACCGATAACGTTGAAATTTTAGAAAATAAGGTAGTTGCTACGGTTTCTGATTCAAGAATTATTAAAAACATTTTTTTTGAGGGTAATGTCAGTCTTCTAATTTTAATTAAAAAAAATGCGGCGTTACGGCCGGCTCATGGTACACATAAAAGATTCTTTGTAACATACAGAAGGAAAAAGTGTACTTACTGTTCAGCTATGTAGTATCTTTTTTTCTAGAATTTTTGAAAAAATTACTTATCTTCAAACTCAAAAATGCAGCTATGTACACCGGCCACTGAATTAGGAGATTTACAGCCACCATGTTAGCAAATGCCTATAGAGTCTAACAAGGTTGTGTATGGGAGGGTGTGTAGTGGCTTTTAAGAACAAAACATAGAATAGTTAAAAAAAATGTTTCGCTCAGATATCCGAAAAAAACTGAAAATTAATTTCAAATTGAAAAAAAAATGAAACTGAAGTAGTCACAATGCAGTGTTTTCGAAAACAAGACAAGTGGGTGCAAATCTTAATGGCGAGAGTGAATGGTTAATACCAAATATAAAAAAAACCCGGCTGTCTGCTCTGTCAGGTACGTAAAATATGCTTTTTACTGCAAATTAATAAATTTTTTTGGACTTTTGAACAAGATGCTAGAAAAAAGAATTCGTCGTGGGAAAAGACTTCTTATATATGCTGTAATTCAACTAGGAAAAGCAGTCAACAATCAATTACAATCCCTGGTCAAAATCCGACAGGATATATTCATTTCTATTTACTAGATACTGGTCATCATTCAATAATGCATATTTTAGTCTTTTTTTTGCTACACGTGTGAATGTAGTTTGGTAGTACTAAATAATTAAATTTGACATTTCATTTCGACAACCATTAGAGAAAACTAGTAGTTCTTCATTTGTCCCAATTTAGAAGACTCTGTTTAGAAATATTTGAGTTGGATTGTCAGCTAGAAATAGTGATCTACCCAAAACAATAGATTTCAAGAGAAATTCCGCATAGATAAAGAAAATATTGATAAAATAAAATAAACTGCTTTCAACTTAAATTTTGCCGTTTCACAAGGCCCTGCCTAAGAACCAATTCTTTTTAACTTGATATTTTTATTTTAGAATTTTTCCACTCTACTATCTCTATAGCAGTTTTTCCACATTTATAGGTGGAAAACAACAAGCGCTTCTGGTACTAAAAAGTTAATAAAAAGGTGCGCTGACTTATCTGAAAGAGTTACAAAAATATTAACAATTATAAAGACATAATAAACAATGCTACAATAAAATATTTTAAATTTCTCCAAAGATACGAAGTCGATGTTAGTTCACCCAGATGTAAGCAGTAACAGTTTTGTTTTTTTTTCGTAGAAAGTTTTCTAAACACTTTTTCAGAAAGGAAAACATGAACGTTTTTTAATTAAAATAGCATCAAGTATTATATTTGCGATTAAAATTTTAAAATTGTTCCTAGACAGATAAAGCTTTTATATATTTTCTAACCTCTAAAGGTTTTCCCAATCGATACTTTTTGTAGCAGAACTTTCCACGCAATTTAATCTAGCCAGCTTCGGCTACTAATGTAATACTTTTTAAGATGTTTTGAAACAGCGGAAAAATGTGCAGGAATTACTCGTTGGCTAATTAAAAGTTGGTTATATCTAATGAAATTTCCAGTCAGGTAGATAACCGGGGCTTTTGCCAAGCTTCCTTTAATCCCAGCGTCTGCAATATCCTTATTATTACTGAAATATAGCTTTCGGAAATCATTGGTGGCAAGACAGGCAGGAAGTTATGGAGAATTTACTTTGGCTGCAACATTGTCTTAAAGCAAGCAAATTGCAACTGGTTTTCATTTCATAAATCCGCTGAAAAAGCGAGGAAATGGCGATATATATTCGCCAGCTTTTGAAAATTTTGCCACTGAAAATTAACAAAAGCTGGGATAATGGGAAATTTGTGTTATATTCTTAGTGAAATTCTTTTAGTGGCATTTGACTACTGCAAAATGTGCTAGCTACGTTGTGGGTGACACTAAGAAGTAAAAATTACTGACACTCAATTAAATTAAAAACTGGAGACGTTTTCAGTGAAAATGGTTTTTTATTACAGAAAAGTATGCAGCGTTGCCATTAAAAATCTCATAATTTATAAAAATGTCGAGATTGCCGTCACAATAAATAATAATTTTTCATAATCAACTGCATCCTGCATGGCTGAGCGATGATGACCGTTAACTAATAACTGACATTGCACATCAATCATTTTCTACATCACAATCTTTTATTGTTATTATACTCTACACATACAACCCTCAAAGCTTTATCTACAAATTTTGTTTTTTTGGCAATTACTCCTTGCAATTTAGTGGATGATTTATCAATTCTAACTTTATAGCAATATTTTTGAAACCTTTTTACAATGCTTTTTGAAAAACTCAAAACGTTTTGAAATTAAATACTCCGAAACTTATTTGATAAAAAAATTGCAGCAAATTTCAAATTTTCCACAAAAAAAAAACAAGTTATACAACAGAATTATCCTAAACATAAAAAAAATCGCTTAATTTAAAAAAAGTAACGTTATGGCTGAATACTGATGAAATAGTAGAAAATGCAGTAACAGTGATTGAAAAACGTAGCAAATCATGCGTGTGAAGTCAGTTTAAAAACTGTAATATTAAAAATTTAATTTTGAAGAAAATAAGAAAGAAGAATGATAATAAATATAAAGAATTACAGGTAAAAATTAGGTAAAACTATCTGCTAGGATAAACATCAAAAATTGTATGGTTGCTATCAGCCAGTTTGCAAGCCATAACTCGTGCCTGCTGAATAGTTCATAAAAAATTGGTTCTGGCAGGTTGTCAAAATTGACACTTGAATAAGTTTTTTGACATCGATTTAATATAAATTTTGACTTTAATTTAGTGCATTATTAGTTAAAAATCAGAGAGCTTAGATGTGAGCGTATTGATGTACAAGGCAGAAATCGGGGAAAAAAAAAACAAAAAAAAATAGAGAGAGGACAAGATTTGATAAGTTCTAAGGGTAGATAGAAAAATCCCAGAGTATATAGTAAGCGAAGCAAGCTGAGAGCGAAAGCGAAGAAAAATACGACTACGTTTGAGGATACAATGAATGGAAGAAAAAAATGTATAATATTGAATAAATAGTTGAAAAGAAAACCAAATAAATTAAAAAATAAATGAGAAAAAGAAATATTATTGAAAAAATGGGTATGCAAGTAAAGAATTGAAAAGATTAAGAAAAGAAGGCTACTGGATGAACAAAGAGATTTAAAAATGTAGATGTTATGCAATTACTAACACTACCAAAAAAAGTTAGAAGTAGGAGTTATACCATTTACTCTAAATAACAAAGAGTTTAAAGCTTTTGTAACAAACAAAACCGCAAAGAAAAACAAATAAATCTTTCCAACGCAAAGCTGAAAAAGTAAAACGCTAAGTTTTTATAGAAGAATTTAAAAAATTAGAATTAACAGGGATCTTTTTAGTCTATTGTACTTCATACATTTAGAAACAGCCACGACCAGACAAAAGCCATTTTTATTTTAGACAAAAACTTTTTTCTGAATGGGACTCAAACCTACGTCACTCATTCGGCAAGGCTTAAATCTTCAGCCACTTAGCCACCAAGCGACTCTTTAGAAAAAAAATCCTAACCCAAACCTTCTAAAAAATGTTTTTTACATTTTATACTATCTATAAGTGTGAAATTTGCAACTGAAACAATAAAAAAAATTTATTTAAATAAATAATGAATTATTAAAAATGTACAAACAATGGTAGTTAATTTGCTTTTTCAACAGCACAAAACATAAATTGAATATTTGCAAAAGTTTTAATTTATCAATAAATCAGTCAACTATATTGTCTATTTAACTAAAAAATTTTTTTTTGTTTAAAGTTGCTTATTTTATTTTTAGTTTTATTAGTATTAAGTTTACATAACTTTAAAATATGTGACAAAAAAATAAATATCGCGTAGATCTCAAATATATTTTAAACTATCTAATTATTCTTGACTTGTGTAGAATTGGTACATCGGTATTAATATTTATTAAAAATGGTGGCACTTAATGGATTTAGCGGTTGTACACATATGGAACAAGTGCCGTTGATCAATGTTTCGGGTACTCGCAGCCGATTGTGCCTTTATATCGCTAGTTCTCGGCTCAGACAGATCGTGACTATGAGTCGCGTTACAAATCGATTTGTAAGACGTTACCACGACAACAAATTAAAATTATGCTTATATAAAATTGTTTTTCATTATTATGTAAAAAAGTGCGGCAAATAAAATGCGGTTTTTGTTCTAAAACTTTGTAAAAAATTACTTTCCTTTAAAAAATAGACATCTTTATGATCCTTTCCTTAACTTCCTTGTCAAGAAGTAATGGTGTCTTGAAATGAATGTTTTTCCTAACTTCACAATAAAGGTTGACTGGTCAAAGTGTAAATTGCGTTGAAGTAAATTACATGTTTTCCTCTATAAATAAATTTATTATAAAAGTTTTCAGACATCTCGTAACGCAAGGGAAAATTCTTATTCTTATATCTTTGATGTATTTACGCTTGAAGCGTTTTTTAACACTCTATCCAAGAATCTCGTAATTACAGTATGACAAAAAAATTGCTGAAATGTTATTACAATTACAATAAAATAAATCATATATAGCGCAGTACCGGTTTTAGTCTTGCAAGCTATAACAATTGCACATTATGACAATTTTGACCACATAAATAAATATTTTTTTTGACAAAAGTCACAGAAAAAAATATTAAATAATCAGACAAAATGCAAGTTTTTATACAGTAAAAGCTAATATAACTAATTTATTTTTAAATTTAGACCAGAAAGTAAATGTTTTCACTTCATTATATTTTCAAAAAAAATTATTCTTTGTGTGCATCACGTGTAGCACCGGAAATTTTGGCAATGTTTTCCTGCAGACTATAAAAAACATTATGCTTTTTTGTTCATGTAAATTAACAATTCTACTTAGATACTTGTATTTTGGTTTAAAAAATTTACATATTTATAAATAATATAATTTTTATTAATGGCGGTAATAGTATATTATGATAAAAACTTAACAAGACGTTGTCTTGTCACACTCGTGTGACAATACGCCTTATTAAAAGAGTGTAATATGCTAATAATTTATCTACTTTGTTCTAAGAAATGTTAAAAATTTTTTGATTTTTAAAGCTTTTGTGTTATACAAAAAACTTTTGTATAGGCTGGTGCTCTTGAAAATCCAAAATACCAATCAAAAAAGTAAAAAAGTACCAATCAAATTTGAAGTTAATATCCATAATTTGACGTTATATTACGCAATATAATAAAAGTAAATGTTACTAAATTATTTTAATGATACGATCTGTAAATGAATAAAACAAAAAATACAGTGGCAAGACTGAGTAAGTTGGTAGTGCAACTTGTCAGTTGGCAATTATTTTAATTTAGGTTATGTCACAAAGTCAGGCGACAAAACATTTTTGACATTGTTTAGCATTTGTTTTGATGTTGCCAACTGTCAAATTTGTCAACTACAAGATTGTGACAAATAGTACTATAGTATGATAATGCATCAAAAACGATGTAATTGTTTCTTAGGTTAGTCGGTACTTGTGTACCATCAGCCGTTTCATTTGCTTTTGAAATGCGTTGATTTTCTAACGAAAAAGGTGGGGTTATCTGTCGTTAGAAGTGTATCTGTCAATATTGTTATAATCTTTCAATTATTGGACTAGATTTTTTATATCATTATAGTTTTTTAAAATTAATCTGTCAGTTTTTTTATGTTGTTATGTCTCAAATACTGTTATAGTCAATTACTAGAAGAAAAAATTTCGTTTTAGGTTTAGACAAGGCGTGTTATAACGTGACACTATTAGTCTAAAAAAAAGTTAAAAGCAAAGCAAAAAAAAAAAACCGGCATTGAAAAAAACGATTTCTAAATAATAAAACTAAAATCGACTTACTAAAAACTAAATAAACTGAAACAAAAGAGCCAAATAAATATAAACATAAGTATTGTAAAAAAGAATAGTGGAGAAGATAGAGCAACTGCTGTTTTACATATAAAAAAAATGTAGAAAAAACTGCGCAGACAATAAATTAAATAGAAAAATAAAAATAAACGACAAGCGGTTTAAAAAGTCACTATCAAATATAAACATATTCTTTAAAACATAGGTTTACTTCCAATAGAAACTACTTCTTTGATAATATGTAAATTGTTAAAAAAAATTTCTAAATAAAAATTAAAAAACAAGCTACACATCAAAAAGAAAGCCCAAATTTTTCCAAAAATTTTTCAAAAGAATATAGTTTTAATAGTTTTGCTTCTAGTCATTGTTATAGTTCCTACACTATTTTGAAGCCTTTTTTTGTAATTAAAAAAAAATTTCAAAAATGGTTAGTGGATTAGCTCTACATCTTCTAAAATTGATAAAAAATCTGATTCTGGATTTAAAAAATATGTAAATATAGAAAATTTAACAAAAAATGTTAAAACTTGAAACATTTTTGATAATAATTTTGTCATATTCAAACCTTGTTGTAAAACCGTTTAGGTGCTCAAGTTTGGCAAAATTTGTTACAAATGATGGAAAAAAGAAACAAATAAAACTCCAAAACGCACTAGATGGGTTTATTAAACACTAATATTATTTCTATAGATTTCTTACAAAAAGGTAAAGAATTCAAATATCTTACCAACGTAAGAAAATAATATTCAACCATTGACAAAAACCCGGTACTTTTGATATAATAATAAGTCTATTTATAACGCAAAATAGATAAAGTTTTTATTTAAAGTCTCAGACTAACTAAAAGATAAGAATATTATGTGAAATCTGTAAGATTTACTTAATCATCTCAAAAGTTTTAAATTCATCAACTGTTTTCCTGTAATGAGATGCATAATAAACTTTTTTTGACACTTGTCAGCTGGTAAGATATAATTTAAATGCCGTGACAGGCGAAATTTTAAACAACATTATTGCATTTTTAATTATAACTTGACGTTTAACTGACGTTTACAAAAATAGTTTCAAGAGCTTCTTTTTTCGAGAAAATGTAAATTTTTTTAAAATAATTAATTTTCTCTTAATCATACATTATCAGTCGCACGTAGTCCGCCCTGGTTTTGCTTTTAATTTCATTGTAAACTCAACATTTTATAAAAATAGAAGTTTTATAAATTCAAATCCAGTTTTTGTAATTAAATAACAAAAACAATAAATGGCTGTTCCAATTGCTTATTTAAAATAAATCAATTTGAATGTGGTTTGTTTGAACTACACTACTAAATGCGTGATTGGACGCGAATAGAGCCTCATAGCCTTTTAAGAATGTTTTTTGCGGTTTTGGAGTCTTTTGTATAAAAGTGTACTGAACGAGAAAATTGAATAGTCTTTTTGTTGATAAATGGAATCATTATTCAAAACGCAATAGACTTATTAATAATATAAATGTACTTTTGGAACTTTTTTTGCATCAACTTGATTGAATAACGTCTGCAGTATAATCCAATTCTATTTTATGTACGTGTTTGGGAAGCGTCTTATCTTCTAATAACATTATCTACAATTTCAAGCCTCCGTGCATTATAAGCCAGGGTGACAACATTATGCTTTACGTACCATGAAATTTATTGTCACAATGCAAAGTTTTCAAAATATGTACTACTAATCAGTATTAATTTTAAATTACACAAGTGTATTTATTTATAATGCTCAATAAAAAAAGTGTTTTAAGTTTACAGTGTGTATCTTGTATCTGTGTCTGTTTGTCGTCTCAAAGATCCTAAACGGCAAAACCGATTTACATTTAATGTATTTTATTTAAAAGCGGTGGTAGTCAAAAGTGTTTTCAAGCAACTTTTTGACTGTTCTTTTCTGGTTAACAGATGAATGTAAGCATATTTTACAGAAAAACTTTGTATGGCGTTACTTTAATTATATAGCAACCTTGAATTGATCATAAAATTCACCACCACTTCACCAATCTGCAGCAAAAACTGTTTTTTTAAAGTTTTTGCAAAAGTTTTTTAAATAAATTTAGCACTTATTTTGATATTAGACCTATTGTTATTTATTTTTGACACCTTAAATATTTGAAATGACGAAAAAATGGTTGAAAAGCATTACTTCTTGTGTAAACTACCAGCTAATACATTATGATCGAAACTGATAGAAAAAATTTAAAGCAACTTACTTATTATATAAAACTATGTCCGGCCTCCAGATGTGATCTGATGGGACATGAAGCATCTGGACACCACCATATTCCTTCGGTTCCCAACGTAACTTGTAGTCATACCATGACTAAACCAATGACAAGCCACAGATTGTTAAATTAAGAAAATAACAAAACTATCTACAAAGCTTGATTTTGAGTTAAATATGTATTATTTATTACTCATTGTATGTATTTCTGTCAGCAATTGTAATAAAATAATTATTACCTTGTTTGCTACAAACTGTAAACATACAAATAATATTTTATAGCGTCTGACTGCGATTTGTCTCAGTTTAGAGTTCAACAATGCCATGTTTGTAGTGTAAAATACTAGAATTTTTAATAAAAAAACTTAATAAAATGAAACCATTGTAAGCTCAGCTTATTGGCACTATCAGAAGATCCAAAACATTTTTGTTTAAAGAAATTTTAGATATCTTAAATAGATCTTGGGTAAATATAAGACGTATCTGTCAGAGCAAATTTATTTAAACAAAAAATTGCTTGGTCTTACTGAAGAGAACCAAAACAATCTTTAGATCGACGATATCTACAACATAAATATTGTGAAATTATTAAAACTGACTGTACATGTTTTTAGTTGATACAAACATCGTGTAACACTTGATATTGACAGTTAGTAAGAATATTAAATTTTGCAGACAATAATTTAAAAAAAAAACAATTTTTGCTAAAACAATTGAATGGCAGTGCATATTTAAGATGCCTATTTAGAACAAGTACTATTTGTTTGTTATTTTCGTAATTCTATAAAATCTAACTATAAAAATTTAAAAACGCAGAAATATTTTCACCTGCTCCACCCATAAATTTGTAGTCATAATCTGATTTTTGAGATTCTGAAACAAATAAAAATATATATTAGTTTTATTTAAAACTTGTATAAGTAAGATCAAAAAAATAAATAATTATTCATTAGGAAAAAAAACAATACTTTGGGTAGATGTGTCTACGACCACGCTTATAAAGTCCGAAAATACAACCAAAGTTGCTTTGCCACCTAATAAAATTTGTTAGTTGTTCTTCAAATGCAAAATCATTCAAATCTAAGTCTGCTACAACTTGCTGATGAGTTCCAATAAGAACGAAACATGTTCAAGATTATAGATGTAGTATAGGATAAATTTGCATTATTTTTAAAATTTTTTTTTATTTGTAATTTTAAAAGTTTAAAATAATTTCTATTTTTTTAAAATATTTTTATATTTGAGATATCTGGTGCATGTCGGTGTTAAAATAAAAGTTCACAGTATGTATTGAAAATTATTATTATAAGTAATAAACAAGAATTTTTATTTTATATTATTAAAAGTTTCTATTTACTAGCATTGGCATGGATATATACAAAAAATATGCTTTTTTTAGACCAGCTGGTAGAAACAAGCAAAATTTTTATCTAAAATACTATAATATAGTCTACTATTTAATAGTAATAAAAATTAGTAAAACTAGAAAAACGGCGAAAAAGCCACATCTTGTAAAACATATATTAAAAAACTTATGAAAATAAGTAAGAAAAATAATAATAATAAAAGTAAGTATAATAACTAAGAAAAATATTGAAATAAAAATTCCCAAGCTTAACAACTTTATTGAAACTATATTTACCAAGCATTTCACTTTTTCTGGATAAATAAGCAAAAATGCACAATTTTCTGATGGAATTTTTGTTTTCGACATATTACTTTTTACCTATTAACTAATATGTTGATTTCTTATAATTCATTTAAAAGCTTTAAAATATTATACATTTATTCACAGTTTACAATTTTTTTTCTATCCTTTTGGTTGTTCTTCATTTGTGTTCTTTTTTCCTGTCTTCATTTCTTCTACCTCTTTTCTAGTATACATACCTCTTTTGTCCACCTTATTTTTTTTGTATTTTTTCTTTCTCTCTTTTTCTCTCATCTCACTGCATTCATTCCACGTGTGCTCTATTGTCTCTCTTTCTTCATAATACGTCCTACACAATCTCTTTTCATTTTCGGCCCAATACCTATTCCCTCTCTCTTCATTTCTGGTCATTATCTTTCTTTGTTTCACACTTTTTCTTTCCAGGTACACCGGGATTTCCTTTGTCATAGGTTTTTCATAACTCTTGTTTCACATAGACTCTTTCTCTTCTTTCTTGCTTATCTTGTCTTGTCTCTTTCACACGTCCCTCCATTCATCCAATTGCCTTCTGTTCTTAATCTTTCTAATTCTTTACTCACATACTTATTTTTTTATAATATTTTTTTCTCTTTCTTTCTCTCTCTTACTCTCTCTTTCTCTCTCTCTCTCGCGTTCATCTCTGTATTAATTTTCATTTCTTTTCAACACTTATTTAATATTCTACATTCTTTCTTTCTATTCATACTATCCTCAAACTTAGTTGCCTTTTTTCCCGCTTCCACTCTTAGCTCTAGAACCCATATTATTTACTTCTCAGGTACCGTCTCTATTTCCTTTTGTTTTTTTTACCTCCAGATTCTTGCCCGGTACATCAATACGGTCTCTACCAAGCTCTCAAGCATTATCATTCTCATCTTAAAACTTTCTTCTTATTTATTCGTTCCTATTCCCCATACATACTTTACTATCTTGTTTGCTTTTTATGCCATCTTTCTAACATGTAGCTTTTTATTAAATGTATATTCTAAATTCTTAAACTCTTTTACTCGTTTTATTCTCTCTCCTTTTCATTCCTAATCATCCGTTTTTTTTTCTTCTCCTTGTTGAACACCATTATCTCTGTTTTATTTACATTCATTTATCGCTTTTTCTTTCTCACATATTTTCCTAGGTTTTTCATATTTTCTTCTATTTCTTTATCACTCATTGCCACTATTAACACATCATTCGCCAACGCTATGCTCTATACTGTTTCTTTTTCTACCACACATTCCCCTGCTTGCGCCTTTCTAAACATTTCTTTTGTCAGCCATGTAAATTGTATTGTTTGCTTTTTGCTCTTACATATATCTCGTTCACTTTTCTCACCAGCCATTCACCTCCTTCTCGTTCTCTCATACTTTCACTCATTTTCCTTCTATCTACCTTATACAACGCTGTTACCAACGCTGCTTTAAAATCTATGAATATTGCATACAACTTTCCGTCTTTTTTTTTATTTCGCTCTTAGAGATGTGGTCAAAAATGTGAACATTATCTATAATTCTTCTTTTGTCTTTGAATCCCGCCTGGCTGTCTAGTATTGCACTTTTTCTTTCATCTCGATTTTCTTTTTTTTTCATAGACCGTGTTTAGCAGAGCTATTCCTCGGTAGTTGTTACTCTACTTTTTTTCACTCTTTTTGTAGATAAGGCTTATTTATGGTTTCTCTCTAACCTGCTGGGAATCTCTCTCCTCTCCACACTCCATTTATTACATCTACTAGTGCTCATTCTGTATTCTATCCCCCTTTTTCCTCCTAAGTTTTTTTATCTGTCTCTTTACCTCTTCCAACGTAATTTCTGTTCCTAATAGTGCTGTCTAGTTTGTTAGCTTTACTGGTTCTCTTTTATCTACTTCTTTTTTTTTCGATCAGTTCTTTGAAGACATACATCCTCCCATTCATTTATTGTTATCTTCTTATTTGTCGTTTCTTGTTCTCTCTTTGTTCATGTACTTCCACACTTCTTTTTTTAGTTTTAATAACTTTTATTTCTTTTTCTTCATACATCTCTTTCTACATTTTCTGTTCGCTTCTAGAAAGACGCTTCTATGAACTTGCGTTCTTTTAAAGTGTTTTAGCGCTTTTGTGGCTTTTTTTTTAGCTGGTAGCTTTCTTTATTCCTGTTATTTAAAGCTAATTAGTTAAAATTAGTATAAACAATTGCAACTAAAATGACTTTTCAAGATTGATCTTATATTAAAGTTAACAGTTTGCTATGCTTTTTTTGAGTAGCTTTTAAGTTTGATCTTTTGTAAAAACAATTTAACTATTGCTGTCGGTACAGATTTTTGAGCATAAAACCAATAACACATTTATCGCAAAAATGCAAATTGGTGATTAACACGCGGCACGGGTAAAGTAAAGCAAATGAAGTTTTGTGGATAATTTGCGAATTAATTGCTTTATAAGTCCCCGTAGGACAATCACTAAGCACACAGAGCACATAAATTTTCATGTGTCATTTCAGCCATTATTTTAGGGTGGACATTGCGAAGCAGCAACTGAAACGAAACATCACTTGTCCGGCGCTGAGATAAGGGTGCTTTTGGCAAGATATTTTTGTTGTTTTTATCTAAGTATAACACGGTAGAAAGGAATTTTAATAATAGCAAAGATAGTTTTAGCGCTTGTTTTCCGTGTTTTAAAATAATAAAATTTAATTAAAATATAGCGTTTTAACCGCATTTACTATAATATGTATAATTTTTATAACATTATGTGCTACACAGCAGTCTATTCAAAAGCTGATAATATAATAAAACATTTTAGAAGATGTGTTCTTATGGTAAAATTTATATTACTCTATTATTACAAATCATTTTAATTCTTTTCAATAATGGCGTTTACTTCACAATCTATAACTGAAATTTTGCTGCTTTCTGCGTCAAGATTTTAAGTGCTCGTAAACGCTTAAATACTTTATCAATCCAATCTTCTTTAACAATTATTGGTCAATCAAAAAGCTATTTTATGGCAAAATTTCAAGTAAAAGATGGTTATAAAACTTAACAAACCTCTTCTATTAATAGCTTTTGGTGTTCCATTAAAGCTGAAATTCTGAGTATCTTCAGCTTGTAAATATTCTATTTTTTAAATATTTATTAGCTGAAAAATTATACTAAAATATCACAATAAGTGCAATATTGTTCAATGATGTGAGATACGTTTTTCTCTTATTTGATTAGTTGTTTCTAAAACTGTAGCAATTCAAACTATTAACACAGTTGTACCACTTTGCAAAAAGTTTTTTTTATTGAATTTCCAAAACTTTTTCGACCAACATGTAGTCATCAAGAAGAAATAAATATTGTTTGAAATGTAAATATGTTTTTTTGTAGAAAAAAGCAAAAGATTTATTTTATTTTATCTAAAAACTTAAAAAATGTTCGGTTTTGCGTTAAACATTTGACAAAAGAGCAGAAAAAAAGATAGTTGTTTTGCTTAAAACATTTGTTTCTGTGTACCAACTTTAAGTTGTTAATAATATTATACCTAATTTGTAATCAAAGCGTGCTCAGCTATGTTTGAATTGTTCAATGTACAATATTTTTAAATGAGTCAAACGCTCTGTGTATTTAATCTGAATTGATCTACATACTATATATAGAACACTTTACAATTATTACAATCTATGCGATTTGTCAGGAAATGGTGCTTTATTTTTTTAAACTTTTTGATCTAAAAATTTAAAAAGTTGTTAAATATTTTTAAAATTGTGAAAAAATTTTAAAAAAATTTAAAAAAGCTTATATAGAGCCTACTGAATAAAATTTGCTCTATAAAAAATATTTAATAAAAAATAATAAAAAAATTTTAACTGAAATTTCCATACTAAAGTGAAGATAAAACTAAGGCAGAATTTGAAATAAAAAAATTAAACAAAAAATAACCACTCGATAGAAATTTAAGCAAAAATAGTTTTAGATTTCTTAGCATATTAGCTTTTCAGAATAAAAACTGAAATTGCTAAGAAAATGTATTAGCTGAGATATCGGACAAAAAACCGGGAAAAAAATGGAAAAAAGTGAAAGCTTGTTTTTCAAATAAAACCAAAACAAAAAAATTTAGCTAACAAGTACTTGATTTGAGTTCAATTAAACTTATGTAATTTCTTGGAAGTTTTTGAAAGAAATATAAATTATATGCTTCTTGTTTAGAAATTTAAAAAGTTGGTATTTTTTTTAAAGTTGTCCAAAAAATTCAAAAAAAAATTAAAAGTTTGATTAAGGCTTACTAAATTAAATTTACTTAATAAAAAAGATTCTAAAAAAAATAATATAAAAGATAAATAAAATTTTCTATACTAAAGTGCAGATAGAAGCTAAAACATAGATTGAATGAAAAAAATAGCCAATAGATAGAAAATTAAAACAAAGGTAGTTTTGAATTCCTTAGTTTATTAGCTTTTTAGAATAAAAAACTAGAACTGCTAAAATTTTTTTTTAGCTTAGATACTAGTCAAAAGGAAAAAAAAACAGTAAACAAAGCAACACTTGAAGATAAAAAAACACGTTTTCCTCTTATTTGATTGGTTGTCTCTAAAACTGTAGCAATTCAAACTATTAACACAGTTTTACCACTTTGCAAGAAGTTTTTTTTTATTAAATTTCCAAGACTTTTCCGACTAATATGTAGTCATCAAGAAGAAACAAATATTGCTTGGCATGAAAATATGTTTTTTTTGTAGAAAAAAGCTTAAGATTTATTTTATTTTATCTAAGAACTGGAAAAATGTTCTGTTTTGCGTTAAACATTTGACAAAAAAACAGAAAAAGAGATCGTTATTTTTTTTAAAACATTAGTTTTCGAGTTACAATTTTAAGTTGTTAATACTATTATAATTTGTAAACAAAGCGTGCTCAGCTATGTTTGGATTGTTCAATCTACCATATTTTAAATCAGTCAAACGCTCTGTGTATTTAATCTGAATTGATCTACATACTATATATAGAACACTTTACAATTATTACAATCTATGCGATTTGTCAAGGGCTGATGCTTAATTTTTTTGTTTTAAAATTTAAAATCTTTTCAAAGTTGTCAAAAAAATTTATAAACTGATATAGATAGAGCCTACTGAATAAAATTTGCTCTAAAAAAAATATTTAATAAAAAATAATAAAAAAATATCAACTGAAATTAAAGCAAAAATAGTTTTAGATTTCTTAGCTCATTAGCTTTCCAGAATAGAAACTGAAATTGCTAAGAAAATGTATAAGCTGAAATATCGGACAAAAAACCGGAAAAAAATTGGAAAAAAGTGAAAGTCTATTTTTCAAATAAGCAAACAAATACTTGATTTGAGCTCAATTAAGCTTAGGTAATTTTTTGAGAGGTTTTGAAAGAAATATAAATTATATGCTTCTGTTTGAAAATTTAAAAAGTTGGAAAATTTTTTTAAAGTTGTCTAAAAAATTTAAAAAAAATTAAAAGTTTGATTAAGGTTTACTAAATTAAATTTGTTTAATAAAAAAAATAATAAAAAAGATAGACAAAATTTTCTATACTAAAGTGCAAATAGAAGCTAAGACATAGATTGAATAAAAAAAAATTGCCAATAGATACAAAATTGAAACAAAGGTAGTTTCGAATTCCTTAGTTTATTAGCTTTTTAGAATAAAAACTAGAACTGCTGAACATTTTTTTTAGCATAGATACTGGTCAAAAGGTAAAAAAAAAACAGTAAAAAAAAGCAATATTCAAAGAAAAAAAACACGTTTTTCTCTTATTTGATTGGTTGTCTTTGAAACTGTAGCAATTCAAACTATTAACACAGTTTTACCACTTTGCAAAAAGTTTTTTTTATTGAATTTCCAAAACTTTTTCGGCTAACATGTAGTCATCAAGAAGAAATAAATATTGCTTGACATGTAAATATGTTTTTTTGTAGAAAAAAGCAGAAGATTTATTTTATTTTATCTAAGAACTTAAAAAATGTTCTGTTTTGCGTTAAACATTTGACAAAAAAACCGAAAAAGAGATCGTTATTTTTTTTAAACATTAGTTTTTGAGTTACAATTTTAAGTTGTTAATACTCTTATAATTTTTAATCAAAGCGTGCTCAGCTATGTTTGGATTGTTCAATCTACCATATTTTAAATCAGTCAAACGCTCTGTGTATTTAATCTGAATTGATCTACATACTATATATAGAACACTTTACAATTATTACAATCTATGCGATTTGTCAGGGAATGATGCTTAATTTTTTTAATTTTTTGGTTTTAAAGTTTAAAATCTTTTCAAAGTTGTCAAAAAATTTTAAAAAAATTTAAAAAGCTTACATAAAGCCTACTGAATAAGATTTGCTCTATAAAAAAAATTTAATAAAAAATAATGAAAAAGTTAGACTGAAATTTCTATACTAAAGTGTAGATAGAGCTAAGGCATAATTTGAAATAAAAAAATAAAAAAAAAATAACCACTCGATAGAAATTAAAGCAAACATAGTTTTGGATTTCTTAGCTTATTAGCTTTTCAGAATAGAAACTGAAATTGCTATGAAAATGTATTAGCTGAGATATCGGACAAAAAACCGGGAAAAAATTGGAAAAAAGTGAAAGCCTATTTTTCAAATGAAACCAAAACAAAAAATTTTAGCAAACAAATACTTGATTTGAGTTTAATTAAGCTTAGGTAATTTTTTGGGAGTTGTTGAAAGAAATATAAATTATATGCTTCTTGTTTGGACATTTAAAAAGCTAGAAAGTTTTTTCAAAGTTGTCCAAAATATTCAAAAAAAATTTAAAATTTTGATTAAGGCCTACTAAATTAAATTTACTTAATAAAAAAAAAATATAATAAAAAAGATAGATAAAATTTTCTATACTAAAGTGCTGCTTTGACAAAAGAGCAGAAAAAAAGATCGTTATTTTGTTTGAAACATTTGTTTCTGTGTACGAACTTTAAGTTGTTAATACTATTATACCTAATTTGTAATCAAAGCGTGCTCAGCTATGTTTGAATTGTTCAATCTACAATATTTTTAAATGAGTCAAACGCTCTGTGTATTTAATCTGAATTGATCTACATACTATATATAGAACACATTACAATTATTACAATCTATGTGATTTGTCAGGGAATGATGCTTATTTTTTTTTTTTTTTGGTTTAAAAATTAAAAATCTTTTTAAAACTGTCAAAAATTTAAAAAAAAAACAGTAAAAAAAGCAACACTCAATGAAAAAAACACGTTTTCCTCTTATTTGATTGGTTGTTTCTGAAATTGTACCTACCAATTCAAACTATTAACACAGTTTTACCAGTTTGCAAAAAGTTTTTTATATAGAATTTCTAAAACTCTTTTGACTGCCACGTAGTCATCAAGAAGAAATAAATATTGTTTGACATGTTTAATATTATAAAATATGTTTTTTGTAAAAAAAAGCTGAAGATTTATTTTATTTTATCTAAGAACTTAAAAAATGTTCTGTTTTGCGTTAAACATTTGACAAAAAAACACAAAAAAATCGTTATTTTGTTTAAAAGATTAGTTTTTGTGTTCTAACTTTAAGTTGTTAATACTATTATACCTAATTTGTAATCAAAGCGTGCTCATCTATGTTTGAATTGTTCAATCTACAATATTTTTAAATGAGTCAAACGCTCTGTGTATTTAATCTAAATTGATCTACATAATATACATATATAGAACACATTACAATTATTACAATCTATGCAATTTGTCAAGTCAAGGAATTATGATTAACTTTTTAAATTTTTTGGTTTAAAAATTCAATCATCTTTTCAAAGTTGTCAAAAAAATTAAAAAAAATTTAAAAAGCTTAATTAAAGCCTACTGAATAAGATTTGCTCTATAAGAAATATTTAATAAAAAATAATTAAAAAGTTAGACTGAAATGTCTATACTAAAGATGGAGGTCAAGGCATAGATTGAAATAAAAAAATTTAAAAAAAATTAACTACTTGATAAAAACTAAAGCAAAAATAGTTTTAGATTTTCTTACTTATTAGCATTTTAGAATAGAAACTGGAATTGTTTTTGAAACTGGAAAAATTATTAGCTGAGATATCGGACAAAAAATAAAACGAAAAAAAATTGAAACCAAGTGAAAGCGTATTTTTCAAATAAAACCAAAACGAAAAATTTTAGCAAACAAATACTTGATTTGAGTTCAAAAAGCTTTAATTAAACTTGGCTAATTTTTTGAGATTTTTTGAAAGAAATATAAATTGTTTGCTTTTTGTTTGGAAATTTAAAAAGTTTAATTAAGGCCTACTAAATTAAATTTACTTAATAAAAAAGATTCTAATAAAAATAATAAAAAAGATAGATAAAATTTTCTATACTAAAGTAAAAATAAAAGCTAAGACATAAATTAAATTTAAAAAATTTAAAAAAATAGCCAATAGATAGAAAATTTAAACAAATGTGTTTTTAAATTCTTTAGTTTATTAGCTTTTCAAAATAAAAATTGCTGAAAAAATTTATTAGCTTAGATACTAGACAAAAAGTAAAAAAAAACAACACTCAAAAAAAACATAAGCAAAAATGACAGAAGAACCAATAATAAGATAATAATTGCAGGAAAAAAATTAAACCAACTCTAAAAAGGAGCAATAATAAGAAAAGAAAACATAGAGAAAAAACAAAAGCATAAAAAATGTAAAAAAAGAGAGTCAAAGAATAAATACAGAAAGCCTAAAAAATCAAGAAAATATGTGTAAATAAAAACAGAAAAAGAAAGGAAAATATAAAAAAAAACAATAGAGTTTGAGAAATGACAAAAAGATTTCAATTAGGTTATGGAGGGTACAGAAAAAATAATAAAAACATCAACAAAAAAAAATAAAAAAAGACCTTTAATAGATGAGATAAAATTAAAATTATTTCGAAATGTTAAATTTGACAAATATTTATGTTTTATTACTTAATTGCTCAAAATTCACTAATTTATTGTTTTGAAATTTATTTAAAAATGGGATTACTCTACATACAAATGCTTGTTACAAAACGTCATTTTATAGATTTGTTTTCTACCAACTATTCTGCAACAAAACAAATGATCACCATTTCCCTTTGTTTTACTTTGACTAAATATAGGTTGAGTATTTCAGGGTTTAGTTTAAATATTTACTCATGTAAATCAACTTTTCGCTCTACAGATGTCCTCAAAAAGTTTTTGATCAATAAAGTCGAGTGCCTGTTAAAATGTCAGAACAGCATCAGCACGTTGCAAATTGAGCTTAACTAAATTTTAGACTAATTACACTAAAATATTTGAAAAATCATCAAAATCCAGCGTTTTTATTCGCTTTCTCAGCTTAATGTACAAATTTTACAATAAACTGCTATTGATTTTTCCAAAAAAAGTTGCAATAAGTCAATATTGTCAGGACTTTCTGTGCAATTTCTTCGAAGAAGTTTGCAATTTAAATTTTATTTTTGAATCGTTTATCTGCAAGTGATTTTTGCAAAGTAAATCGTTTTTATTTTTAATGTGCGACCAGATCATCATGTTTGGGTATAGTTAATGTTAATTTTATTTATAATTACTATTTATTAAATTATATTATTTATATTATATTAACTATTTGTAGTCATATGTAACTATAATAACTTATTCATCTTCTGATAATGACTACATAGTAGCCAAAAAAGCTTTTGAGATTAAATTAAAAACTAAATGAATAAACAAAAAATACAGTGGTAAGACTGAGTAGGTTGGTAGTGCAACCTGTCAGTTTTCAATCGTCTTACCAACATAAGAAAATAATTTTCAATCATTAAAACTCGCTTTAAACTATCTGTAATAAAGTGAATATTATAGTATTTAGTTTAAAAAAACGTGAATGTTGTTGCTTTAAATCTATTAGTTTGAAAAAAATAATAATGTTTCTGTGATCGTCTTGTATATACTTTCCATTTGTTTTTCTGAACCAATTATTTCAGTTATTGCTTCAGAAGCTCTACATTAATGCAGTTTTACTGTTTGATTCGAGCTTCAAATGGTTTTTCCAATAAATTCCTTATCTTTTTCTGACATATAAAGCAAGATAAGGTAAAAAGAAACCAGTCTTTGAAGAAGTTAAAGTAGATGTGCTAATTTTTAACAGTTTGGTCTGCCACATGCAGTTTCTAATATAAATCTGATAGAATTTTTCTTGAGATAAAATAATTTTTTCCCTTTATAGTTTTTTTTTAAAAAACTATATTAGTAAAACACTATTTATGCAACATAAAGTCACATTTTAAACGATTTCTGATTGATTTGAAATTTCAAATTAACTGTTGATACTATATCAGTAAGAGTGTCAATTTAAGAAAATATATTAAACTTTGTATCAGGTTTTCAGAATTTGTTTAAGTAAAAACTCGACACCGAAATTGAAAATAAATTGTTGGGATAAACCAAATATTGTTATTTGCTGATCCTACTTTAACCTTTACCGCTCTCTTTCGTGTGCTATTTTGACTTTTTCGGTTTTTCCTTCCTCTCTACATTGCAATTTTCAAAAAGTTTTTGTTTTAGATCGACACAAATTTTTGGTTATTAAAAATTTTTGTTTTATTTTCTTTTGTATATAACTGATGTATTTTATCATGTTTTGGATAAAAAACACTTTTTTATTTAGACTTTTTAAAGCACAAATGTTTGATAATAGGCTTCGCTACCGAAAACTTTGTGAAATCTTTTGCGGTTGGCAAAACATCCTCGAGCTTAACAGAAAATTTGCTCAATTTGTGCAATTTTCTCTTAAATGATATTGATTTTGATCATACACGATACACGACACCTTATCTGTTTCTCTTTCTGAACAGATGCGGTGGAGCCTGAGGACGTTTTACACAAGCTCACTGGGATCTCGCGTACAGCTCTCCTGAATTATTTAGTATGGATTACGACCTGGTCTTCTCTATCGACTCTCCTCTAAACCGCACCAGATACAATTTTTCTCCTTTAAACGCAAATATTTGTCAAAAGTGGTGTGTTATTAACATTTCCAAGAGAGGAAAGATGAGCTTTGAATGCCGAAGTCGACGATAGAATGAGGTTTTTAGAGTAGCTGCATACCTAAATATTAAAAGAAACATTTATCATTTATAGAGCAAACAACCTGTTTTTCTTGACTTGAAGACTTACTTTAGGCTATTGTCGTTTTATTGCTTTTTTTATAGGGGTTTTATCGTTGATGCTTGTGTTGAAAAATGTGTTTAAATATCCTCTTAGATTTGATATCAACAGCTTCTTTAAATTTTTAACAACTTTGCTTATTTGAATATAAAAAACATAGTTTAATTATGTACATAAACCCATTAAATTTTTTGCGGAAATGGTATTTAATAAATTACTTTATAGTAAGCTTAGCAAAGTCAAAATTTATACTCGCATATTATTATTTTTTATTTGTTCACACACTTGTTGAAACAATTGAACTACAATTAACAGAAAAAAAAATAAAAAAAAAAGCAAACAAGACAAGAAGTAGAAACAATACGGATAAAACTCAAAAGAAAAAAACTCAGAAACAATAAGGACACAGAATACGACAAGACTGAAAAGGTTAGAGAAAAACTGAGAGAAGAATTGAACAACGTTTAGGATAGAGATGAGTTTCTTTGAAAGAAGACAGAAGCAATAATAACACCATTCTACAAAAAATAAAAAAGATAACAAAAGTAACTCCTGGCAAATAACTTTTTTCAATACGATGTACAAAGTATATGCAATGGAAGTAGCAAAAAAATTAAAAAAAGGTGTAGAGAGAGTAAAAAAAAGTTACCAGATTTGTTCAATAGACCAATGTGTATGTTCTTAATGCAGTAATAGAAACTGAGTTAGAAAAAAAAAGAAAAAAAAGTATGTGGAATGTTTGTAAATAAGTTATGAAATTACATTAAAAAAAATAGCATATAGAATGGAAAAAACCGAAAAAATAGAACAAGTGCATAAGAAATATGTGCGATAGATGTTCGGATTTAGCAAAGATATTCCAGAAACGATATATAGTGAGAGATATTGAAAAAGCTGTAAAGTGATGAGTAGAAAAGCAAATAAAAAATTTGATACTTTGAAAGAAATGGTGTAACGTAAAAAAAATTAAAAAAAAACGAAAAAAGCCAACGGTTGCTTTAAGAAATAAATATAGAGATAAAAACAGCAAGAAAAAAATATATAAAAATAAGAAAAAGCAGGTACAATAAAAAGATCATTTGGTTTGATAACAAAAAATGTGCTAAGATGCTTAAAAAAATGAGAGAGAGAAAGATGATAGCAAGAACTAAGTGTGGAAATAAAAAAAGAGAAAATACTTCAATTTTGGTTTAAAAACATTAAATCAATTGTAGAAGTTCTAATAAACTAGAAATTTTATCTTTAGTGTTTTATAAAAGCAGAAAGTAATGTAAAATGTAGAAAAAGTTTTCAGATTTTTCTGTTTTTAAAGTCTACAGAATTAAATTTTTTTAACTGTGCAGAAAATAATATAAATTATTATTATGTTTACTATATAAAATCTTATCTTTGTTTTTGTGCTACTAAAAAATTTTTTTTATTATTTATAGCATTTTTATCAAGTTAAATTAGGTTTCTTAAATACTCTTTATAGTTATTTACATAAAAGTCAAGAAAATTTCACATTACTGAAGAGGAGCTAAATTGAAATACGAGGCACTTTGTGCCGAGTATTTTAAAGCTCCGAGTCAAGTAAGAGCTTTTACTGACGTGTTTTGTATTAAATTTTTCCGGAAATCGTAAAAAAAGACGAAATTTACAAATTTTAGAATTTTTTTTACAAATCCACAAAAATCAAGTTCGTCCATTTTGTTGGCAACTATAGTTACTAGAGTATCTTTTTTATTATGCGTCTTGTAAAGTTTTTACAGTACTAGTCCGGAAAACTCAATTTTCCTGCGCGTAAATAAGGAGGAGAATTGTTGTTTCCAAGAAGATTTCCGGAA
Organism: Lagria hirta; assembly: GCA_947359425.1. Taxonomy (NCBI): domain Eukaryota; kingdom Metazoa; phylum Arthropoda; class Insecta; order Coleoptera; family Tenebrionidae; genus Lagria; species Lagria hirta. The sequence goes on along the minus strand of OX375798.1, from coordinate 18,744,728 downwards.
AAAAATTTGAAAAAATAAACATTTAATTTTAAAAAACCTTTATTAATATTTCTGTTTTTCAGTAGTTTTTGTTAAAATTTCAGACATTTTCCATAATTCAAGCATTATATTTCACATCAATATTCGGCAGAAGTCTATTTTAATTGAATTTTGGTTTTAATTAATATTTTCTCTGCTTTTGAAGTCGTTATAAAGTTGTTGGTTATTAATTGAGTCTAAAAATATTGATTAATGCTTTACAATTATTTTAATACGTTGCCGTAAAATAATATTAAAAAAAATATTTTTCTTCTGCGCGAAAAAAAAACATATTTTTGATAAATTTGTATATTTCTACAATGAGATGATATAAGAATACTATATATTTGCTTGTATAGATATTGATATTGTACTATATACAAACAAGCGTCAACATTCGATTGTATTTGGGTGAGCGCATTTACATGACATAAATCAAAATTGAATTTTCAGCGTATTTCCCATTATAAATAAAGAAAAAGAAAATTAATCAATAGTGCAGTCAAAGTTTGAAAAATTGGAGGAGACTGTATAAGTTATCGTCTTCAGTTTTTTCGTCAAATCGTGATAAAGGAGATGTTATTGATCTTTAAAAGAACACTGGCTTTCGACTAGGATAGAGAGGTGGTTAAGGTCTGTATAAGATCTCATCTGATAATAGAAAGAGTGCTGAACATTCATGTATAAGAATAGGCACTCTAATTTTTACCTAGAAAAAAAAAATAACAAAGCCACTTTTTGTATTGTTGCTTGAAATAATTTAAAATTGTCAAAAATTAAAATAGTTTTTATTCTAAAAATGGATGCTTTTTGATGAGTAAATTAAGATTATCTTTGCTTTATATAGTTTACCTAAAAAAAATAAAAGATTACAGCACTTTAAAACTTAATAAAATTGGCAAAAGTTAACAACAATTTCAATAAAAAAACGTTATATCACAAAATAATGACTCATTTGAACCATAATTAATAAAAACGTTTTTTTTTTGTTATTTCTTCTTACTTTTATAAATTAAAAACAATGTCCATTGATATAGAGCCAATAGATAGCTTAAAGATCAATATATCAACTATAGTTTAATATACTTCATAGAATCTGACACATTTTAAAAACTTCAAGAAATACTAAAATAAAGCTTTTTCTGATGGTTTCTATCATTTTTTTAGTGACTGTCGACTGTCGTATAAAAAGCAGAGCAAATGGATTTATAAATACTTTGAAACATTAAAACTTCAATTCTCTTCTTTCACTAAATCCAAAAATGTCAAAAATTAAAATGTGTCAAATGCTAAAATAGTCATTTATCAAATGATCTATCTGAAATATTTTTAGCACTTTAAAACCTAATAAAATTGCAAAAAGTAGAAATAATTTTTAAAAAAATTACAAAATAATGATTTATTTGAACCAACCTTAAAAAAAAACGTTTTTTTTTGTTATTTTTTCCCACTCCTGAAGATTAAGGATGGCAGCGACTGCCATAGAACAATATACTAAAAATCTTGCATTTAGCGCATCCACCATTTTTCAACTATTTGGTCAAAATTTATAAAATACTAGCTGGCTCGGCGAACTTTGTTCCGCCTAAACATAGATATTATTTTTAAAATAAGCAAACCAAAATCTTTGAAAATTATATATTGATACATGTCATTTTTTGTCTCTATCCCTCCCCTTTTCATCCCTATGTTAATAAAAAGTAGCTGTTTATAATTATTTAGTTTTATTAATTTTTTCTAATTAATAATTAAAAATTATTAAATATTATTAAATATTTAATAATTAAATATTAAAATAATTATTAATATTTAATTAAAAATTTTATTAATATCTTTAAATATTTATTAATATTAATAAACTCGCTGCTCGATTCAAATCAGCACTTGATAAATATCTTGTTCTGCGTCGCAAATTATCTATTTGTTGACCTCTGTTGTTCGCTCGACGATTTTGCATTGCCAACCGAGCTGTTTCACGGGCTGCTTCACTTTGCTTTCGTGATTGAGAAGCACGAAGTCGAGCCATACTATCGCGGCGCTGTTCACGTGCAATTTCTTGTTCTTCTTCAGTCCTTTCATTTGCAGTACTTCGTATTCTTCTTGCATCACGGCTTTGTCGGGAAAGATTCGATCGTCTTGGTCGCGGCATTATTAATTAAACTTCACTTCACCTAAAAACTAAAATTTTCAATCATACCGAGTTTTAAAGTTCACTTCACTTTTTACGAATGGGCAACGGCACTATCAATACATTATAATTGTTAATTATTTATTTAATAGAAATAGTTTTATTATTGATTTCTTACAAATATCAAATTGTCATCCATACGTCATTACATATCTGTCATTATGCGTCAATTACATAGCTGTCATTTGCGTTTTGTTATTCCACGTTTTATAGTGACTGACTTTTCATGTCAAGTCACACGGGAATGCTGTCGAACGGGATGAAAAGTATCCTATGTCCTTCTCCTGGCTCTAAACTATAATTGATATAAAAATCCAAGTTTGGGAAAATTTCTTGAGCCACGTCAAATAAATTTTAATGTAAACGCTTCTTCGTGGTTGCGTTAAATTTCTCGGTAATTTGTCGAGCCTCACCGAACGTTTCCGACATCGCATTTCACATTTGACTTTCACCCCTCTTTTAGAGGGTGGTTTCTGGAATAAAAAGTATCCTATGTCCGTCTCCTGGCTCTAAGCTACCACCTCACCAATTTTCAACCATATCGGTAAAGCCGTTCTTGAGTTATAAGTGGAGTAACTAACAGACTTTCTTTTATATATTTGACTTATTTAAACCAAAATTAAAGAAAAACGTTGTCTTTTCGTAATTTCTTGTTACTTTAATGGTTTAAAAATGATTGATATAGAAACGAAAAAAAGCTTAAAGTTTAATATAAAAACTATATTTTAGATAAGCTGATTTTTAAGATGTTAAATTGAAATATGTCGTTGATTTTTTTTTTAATTAAAGCTAAGCAATATTCAGGAAAGCAATGAATATAGAGCAGCAAAGCAACTCAAAACGCAAACTTAACGAGAAATTGAACGGTTTACTGTTTGATTATTTGCATGCAGTATGTAAAGTCTTTAGGGAGCACCAGCCGGGTCTTTTAGTCCCGATAAAACTTTGAACTGCAATATAAATTTAAGGAGGTCTTAAGAACCTATTGATTTTCTACTTAATTGTGTGTTTAATAACGTTGGTTTAGTTCTAATGCTTGTTTCATAATCATTTTAACATTAGCAGTGTTCTCAAATTCAAATTGTAACAAAAACAAAAGTGGATTTATTTTAGCGAGAGAGATAAAAATATGAGAAGCACACCGCCCTGCTTAGAATTCAGTTCACACACTCTTCCATGAATCAAAAACTGTAAAAAAAGTAACAGTAACGGCATTTTTAAATTATAAATTACACAGTCCGACAGTCACCATTATCTCGAATCGCTTTTCAAAAGCGATTTTTGATCTTCTAAATTTAAAATTGGTTGCTGTGAAAGAAAACAAAGTAAACATTTTATGGCGAATGATTCACAAGGGATATTGTGATGCATGGGATCTATCACTATCCGGGAAGGGTTCTCCCATAACGTGATTCTATAAAATGTCACAGCAGCAAAGTGTACTCTGGACTGTTTACCGTATGGAATTGCGCAGACAAGTTTCGAACTACTATCAACCTAAATCAAATTTGAGAAAAAATTTAGATTTTGTAGAAGACAGGAATTTACAAACGGCACTAAGGGAACGTAAAATTTATTTCCTTTGTGTTTGCTTGTGAAAAATCAATTAGTTGATGTTTAATTTTTTAGACAAAATATAAAATAATAAAACACAAAAAAACACAAGCATGTAAGGAACATAGAAACACTAAACAAAATATAATAATTAAAAAAGAGAAAAATTGTTGAAAGTCAAAACACAACACAAAATAAGTGTTTTAATCGCAAAGCTTTTCTGTGAACAAAAACCTTTCACACACGTGTTTCATACAATATTTTATCCAAAGTTTAATTAAAAAAAAGTTATCTACAGCCTAATGCAAAATAGTTATTTGTTTTACAAATGTTGAAAAGCAAATTTTTCATGCGAGTGTGTAAGTTACGCACGAGGCCGTAGGCCGAGTGTGTATTAACACGAGCATGAAAAAAGCTTTTCACACGAGACAACACAATGTTTTTTCTACGACCATTAAATAAATTACAACATTTAACAAAAGAACCAATTTATTACATATTAATGTCAAAATATCAAAATGAATGCCATATGATTAGGTATGGCATTCATTCTATCATGTCATTTGTCAATATGTTCTTTTCACACAGATCTGTCACTTTTCACACAGAAACGTCACTTTTCATTCGAGTTTTGCGTTAGCAATGAAAAAATGAACTTTTCATAGCAACAATTTAAATTTGTACAAATACTCATAATTTAGAACACTGACCGTAAAATAAACTTGATCAAAATAAAAAATCGCTAATGTTAGATTATTTGTATGGATATGATTATTTTTCTAAGTTGTAATTGATAAAATAACAATTGCTACTGGTATCTAAAAACTTAAAAAAAATGTTTTAACTTTAAAAGCATTTTTCACCTGCTTAAAGCCAGAGAAAAGGTAAAACCAATTATTCTAACAACTCATATGAATTCTTTTTCTCAAGTTAACGCCTTGGAAAATAAACTCAGTACTCGTCATAAAAAATTGATCTTTAATATCTACAAATAACTATCTATAGACTTTCATTATTTTAGGTTTTTTTTATAATTTTTTAAACCGATTTTAAAAAATGAAGGTTTTGATTTGATTGTATTTTTTTAGGTATTACCACTTTTTTTTTAAAAATTATTTTATTTGAAAGCGGTTGCGTTTTGTGTGGTCTCATAAACTTGATCATATAAATCTCATGTTTGCTTGGAAGCCCTGTAGTAGGTAGTTTTTAAATTATTTTTAATGATTTTGATTATTGACACTGACAACAGATTGTACAAACAAATATTAAACAAAATAATCGATCTTAGTTTAGTGAATTATCTACTCATTTTATTTGAACAAAGTAGAGTATGGTTGCGCACTCTCGGGGTGCTTACTCTTTATAGAATGTTGCACTATAGTAGGTAGTCTTTGAATTATCTATACTAATATTATAAAGAAGAAAGATTTGTACCTATGTGTGTATGTTTGTAATGAATAGGCTCAAAAAGTACTAAGCCGATTTAAAAAAAATTTTTACCAATAGAATGCTACATTCTTCCTGTTTGACATAGGCTACATTTCATTTTGAAAAAAATATCCTTGGTAAAATTTGAACAATGTAACCGAAGGTGTAGAAAAATGAGTCTTAAAATGTCTTTCGTCGAATGCGCTGCCGAAACTATTAGCGATAGAACAAAATAATGTACAACAATATTGAAAAACATCATAATGTCTACAAAAAACTTCCCGGTAGCATATGTCCAACTATTGTAGTTATGTCACTACAACAACTTTTTTCATTTTAAACATTAATGAAAATGCTAACCAAATTCAAACCATGCTATTTATGTGTTTATATTAATCCTTATCTAAATAAATTATTTTATGGTCAAGACCATTTAACTACCTATAAAATAGTTTTTAAATTATTTAAATTGGACTTTCCATTCAAAGATATTACGAATTAAAAAATTCAAACAGTAAACAAAACCGCCATAGCGCCGTGGCGGTTGTTTGCGATGCAGTCTGAAAAGCGCGCCGAGCATCGCGGCGGGCGGGGTGGAGGGGGCACTGATGGGGCAAATTTCCAAAAATAAATAATTGTTTACCCCGTGCGAAGCCGGGACGGGCTGCTTGTCTCTAATAATGTCGATTCTTGACACTGACAACTATTTGTCAGTGTCGTAAAAACGAATATTAAATAAAATAATCGATCTTAGTTTAATAGATTATTTACTTATCTTATTTATATTTCATTAGTTATAATAGTACAAACTATCGATATTAAAGGATCACTTTGTATTTTTTAATTGATTATATCAACAATAATAGACATATGGCATTTGATATGAGTGCTTCATTGTCAATAAAAACTAGCAAAAATACAATTTGTTTAAATCAATTAAGTAAATAAATAAATATTAACATATATCTATTGTATTTGCTTTTTTTCAAAATTTTAAATTAGTTATATTGCTATGAGGTTTCTTTCAATATTTAAGAAAATAATATATCTATTTAAAAAAATATACAGAATCTCCAAGCAAAAATCGCTTAATTTTTTTTTAAATTTAATTATTTTTGTTGCTAATTGCAAAATTTATTAGTAATTTTTTATTTGTTTTTCTTATTAGTTATCACAATTAAATACCAAAAAATTTTAAAATAAATATATCGGCTCGCTGTGGGCGAGCCGATAAACAAAAAAATTCTGCATTTAATTTACAAAATTATTTTGGTTTTCTTTTTGTTGTTGCTTGGCGTCAGTAATTGTTTAACAATGTTTAATTTTTTTACGCACGAATATTTAATGTAGCTCTTCAGACACTAAATTATGAATTTGTATTTATAATTACTAAACTACATATATAATAGTTATTTAAGTAAAGAACGCCATTTTTGGTGTAAGAAAGCGATATAAAGTCAAATTGTATTTTAAAATAAACAAAAAATATAAATTTGTTTATTAAAAAACTTAGATAAATTATTTTCTCTTCACACATCTAAACATAGTATTTAAATAATTGTAGGATTTATCATATAAGAACATTCAAACATTTGTAATCATATTACAAGAATTTGGAACAATAATATCTATAAAATACGCAATTTTAATTTTTCAAAATACTATTACAATATCTGATCTGGTTCAATTTTTAAAGCAGCTAGTAAAGTTTAATATAATTTTTAATTATCATTATTATATTATTAATTATTATTTTATTATTTATGTAATTAGTTTTATTATTACCTAATTTACTATAGAGGTATATAAATATAAGTATATACAAAATCAATTTCGGTGCCGTTATTTGTGTTCAAAATTCAGTGGCAACTTTTTGAAGCGTAAACATTTATTTGCCAGGCACGGCCGTGTTAGGAAAATGTTACATTTTCTATAATTATTTGGACGTTTTAAACTTTGTCAAATCTGCACGGCAGTTACAAGAAAGGTTGTACTAAAACGGAAAAAAAGATAATAGAAGCACGCAGTACTAGACGTACTAGAGCACTGCAGAAGAAGCAAAAACTGATCAACTAGTAAGAACAAATGTAAGTTGAACTTTAGGTTAACAAATAGTCTTGTAAGAGCCTAATTATCGAAAAAACACAAGAAAAACTTACAAAAAAACACTATAATTATTATTAAAGTTCTATAAAAAAAAAACTAATAATTGTAAGGTTTGATCAAAAAGCGCATTTTATTAAAACTTAAGCGCCGATTCTTTTAAAAGCTAATAAGAAAAATATACGTTCTTACATAAATTACTCTTCAGAGAACTTAATTCTTTTATTTATGTTTTAAGCACTAAGACCGCATCAACATTTCCATTATAGTCATTTGCATAGTGTCTCTAAATTACGCTTTTTATTGTTATTTTATCAATTCAGATCAGATGTGGGATGAAATTAAATTTCTAAATGGCTTAAGCTGGATATTTATTTCGCTAGGTAGGAACAATAAAAATGCGGATTTGCTCAAAATAAATGTGAATAAATTTAAGTAATCTTATTAGCAACATGAGACTTTTTTAATGTTGCACAAAATATGTAAATGATGTGAGAGTAGAAATATAATAAGAGTGTTAAAGTGAATCGGCGCATCTGCCAAACCTGTCACGTGGTTTCGACCAAGATCGATTATAGCCTTACTTAGGATGAGAGTGGTCTTTTTAAGACAACAATTTCTTAAAAAAATACAAAAAAATGAGTTTGAGAGGGTCAAGACAATGTGATAAGAATATTCTGTTTATGATTTATTATATTTCTATGAGAACAAAATAATAATGCGTTGACCCAAAAATGTTTAGATTAGAGACCTACAAACACTTCAATTAAAAGAAAAAGAATCTTTTGTTAAAATGTCTAAACTTTCTATGACGTGATATTTATTTTTTGTTATGTTGTCTCTTGATTCATTTTTTTCAATACAAAAAATGTCACGCTTATAGCAGACAATCATAAATAATCAGTTGAGAAATAAAGGCAGGAAATACATAAAATTTGAGAGGCTATTTCCTCTTCGAACAATAGTCCGTTTGATTCTGCATCTGCTTTTACCGTTTATGTGTTTTTGAGAAAATATTTTTTAATACCAATGCCAAATACGTTGTTAAAATAGAAGAAAATCGAGCTTTTGCAGTTTGAGTTACTAAAAAAAAAATTTATAAGTCAGTGTAAAGATAAAAAAAGTTATTGAAAACTCAATAAATAAATTTTTTTTTAATTGCAACACTTTCATTTTTTAGTAATTCTGATAGGAATTTTTATTTTGCCAACAACTGTGTTTCACAGCTATAGATTTACATAAGAAGAAATTTAAAAAAAAATACTATTTATCATTGTGAATAAAAAATAGCTCATGCTTTGAAAATAAATAACCGACAAGGTAAAATGATAAAAAACACAAATGACAAAATAAATAATAAATAAATGTCTGCAAAGATGCCGTCAATGTCTAGCGCAAAAGAGTTTGGGCCTAGACTTTTTTTTTTAACTTTTTTTTTATGTCAGCTTATAGTTGTGATATATTGTGGTTTCCAGAAATAAAATTTCCATCAGAATTATTAAAAAAAAGTATATACATACAAATAATTTAAAAAAATATTTTTTGCCAGCTTAGCCTCAAAGTCATTAAGGGTATACGTGATTTTATTAGGTCATTTTGTGATTTATTTATAACCATTTACTTATTAGACGTTTAAAAAATTAAATCGAAATTATGATTAAGTATTCTGTTTCTGTGTTTGCTAGAACTTTATTATTGGGTTTCACTGCACGTTGAGTCTTTTATCTTTGCTTGATATCTTGACACCATAATCTCAATTATTGTTTATCTAGCTACAAATGGTCTATAATTTTACAAAAGATACTTATCGTTTAGTTTACCTTCTAAATCAAATTATAGTTGTCGAATACAATTTCAGCGTTAGCACTATATTGCTTTATAATGTAAATTCACTTGTACTCAGAGAACATGATGTGCGGCATTGTTCGGTTTTATCATCAAAATTCTAATCTAAATACGCCCATTAAAAAAATTCAATTACATTTTTAACAGGTTTTAACTTAAAATTTACATAAACATGCATGCCGTCAAAAAGTTATGCATTGATCTATCAGGCGAACTCAATAAATAAACTTTCGTCTAAAATTTCACATTATAAAAGCTCTCTAAAAATATAAATTCTCATGAGCACTGACCCATTACAAAAAGTTAATTTTGACAAAAGCATATAGTGCACTCTAATTTGTTTTTTATTGTCGTAAATTAAGAATGTTTGGGGAGTTTTGAGGTTCAAAACACAGGCGTGTTTTTAACCCTCATAAATATTTAGGTGATAAAACACATATTTTGTAAGCAAACATTTTGTGTAAATACTGTAACTTAAAGAAGAAAAATACAGCAAATTTGTTTTAATTATTAATAAATCATAATGTTAGAATAAAGAATTTAAATAGTCAAATTATTTAAATTGATTTTTAACAGATTATCAATTTTCAATTAATTTTATATTTTATTTATATATTATTACTTTGCTCCGCTTAAACATGGTTATTATTTTTAAACTAAACAAACCAAAATCTTTGAAAATCATACTAATATTGATACTTGTCATTTTTTATCCCTATACCACCCCTTTTCATTCGTTTGTTAATAAAAAGTATTGTATCCTTTTCAAATCCAGTCATCAGTTTGTAATTTTCCATACAAACTTTCACCAAAAGTTGGTAAATGGAAAGTTGTCTCATGCAAGACGATTAACATGTAAACGCACGGTCCGACTTTAATCCGTGATGGAGGAGTAGATCGATTTACTGCAAAAAAATTTATTGCAAAAATCCAAGTTTGAGAAAATTTTTTGAGCCACGTCAAATAAATTTTAATGTAAACGCTTCTTCGTGGTTGCCTCAAATTTCTTGCGGTAGTTGAATTTAAATACGACTATTACTTCAAATTAGTTCAATGGTTCTGGATGTCTAGCGCCTACGTCATAAACGATAATTTGCCGAGCCTCACCGAACGTTTCCGACATCGCAATTCCAATTTTGACTTCTTCTTTTAGAAAGTGGTTTTCGGAATAAAAAGTATCCTATGTCCGTCTCCTGGCTCTAAGCTACCTCCTCATCAATTTTCAGCCATATCGATAAAGCCGTTCTTGAGTTATAAATAGTGTAACTAACACGAATTTCTTTTATGTATATAGATACTGTCTTGCCCAGAAAAAATCAATCATCAATTTTTATATTTAATTGTTATCAATATTATGAAGAAGTTTATTCTATTATTTGCTTAGGTTATTTATGTATCTAACATAATTTGACATAAATTGTCGCTACCGTACGTACAAAGTTAATTGCTTTCTCAAACTTACAAACTATTTTTTGCAACTGTTGTCTTATTTTCACTAGTTTATTAATTACATCACTGCGTAGTCTTTTTTAAAAAAAAAATTATGTTATGCTGCAGCTGCTGGAAGATGTCAAAGTACAAGCTCTTTTATTTCTTGTTGGCGCCGTTATAAATATAAACAACGTACAATGCAAAACAATGTTTTGACTTTCAAGAAATTTGCATTAGAAACTTTGTTAATCCATCTTTACTGTTGGCTGGAGCACTGTCAGGAATAGATTTGCAACTATATCTATTTTCCAACTCTCTCAAGCAGAAAAAACGTAATGCCGTTAAAGCCTAAAAATAATGTGTAAAAATAATAAAACATTTTTAAGTCTTTACTCACCTTATACGTACGGTAGCCACAATTTGTAAGTTATTTTAGCTTCATAACTAGCCAAGCAAATAAAAAAAACATACTTTTTAAAAATATGGAAACTGTCAAAGTAAGTACACAAAAAGGTATCACAAGTTGATGTTTTTAAATATATATAAAAAAAAAATATTTTATTTTGTGTCTGCAATGTACTTAGAATGAAATTTCACACACAAATCACGCCCATACAAAATTTTTTTTCTATTAACACAAAGATTGGTAGAAAGTCATTTGAAAAACTGTGTTACATTTTGTAAAGTTGCGTTTTTAAATGGTAAGTATCTTTTGTGTTGACACAATTACAATTCACTCTTATGCTAATTTAATTAATATAGGCTATATAAATAGTTATTTGAATCACAAAGCCGGAAACAAGCATTTTGCAAGGCGAGTGATTTTGGGAGCCAAGGCCGAAGGCCGAGGCCCCTAAACTACGAGCCCTTGCAAAAGCGTTTTCGGAGGTGTGATTCACAAAATTTTTTGTGCCGCCGATTTTTTATTTTAAAAAATAAAAAAATTTTTTTTTATGTTATGGCAACGCTAAGTGAAAAATCCAAATGTCCTGTTTATTAAAAAAAAATTTTTTTTGCCATTTCAAAACTTACCTATTTGCGTTCTTAAAAAGTGAAATTGCTGTTTTCTGAAAAAATCGATACTCCAGCACACATTACGGCTTAGGAACTTTGATGAGCTATACATTAATTGTAACATTATACAATACAAACCGTTAATTGTCGTTGATAAATGTCTGACAAGACAATTGACAATGACAGCAAATGTCATAGTAATCATTTTCTAGCTTAGGCTGGCCAGACGGCGTTTCAGGCCGCTTAGGACACGTTGAAAGTTATGTTTTGCAGGCGCAAGGCACAAAAACTATTTTAATCAGCTATTTTTGACACGCAGCTTTATATAAAAAGCTAATAATTAGTAGAGTTATAATTATAAATATAAATTCTCCTAATGTTACTTTGCCGCGTGTTCGTAGTTTACAAAAATGCTTATAGAGTTCCTATACTAAAATATTTTAAGATGTTATCAAATAAAACTCTCTTTTTGTAAATTAGTTAATCTTTTTCTTATGTGAGTCAATTATTATACTAAATAACATTTAGAATAATATAGTGTTTAATTATAAAATGTCAATAATTCTCTAAATTACAAAATACGGCATAATGATTGACAGTTTGGGCTGTTTTTCCAATTTTGTACCATTTATATTCTACTATCAACTTGAAGTGGCGTTTCGAGACAAATAAAATTTTGCTACAATTTTCATCACTTTCACAACGCTGTCATGTCATATTGTCATACATTACAAAAGAAAAAGTAATGGTTAAAAAATTTAAAACTCATCTATCTTGCTCAACCCATTTATCGCCAAATGCTCAATAAAAATCCGACATTTCATTTATTTAATAGCAAAGAAAACAAAGCCACTTGTTTCCAACTTGATTAATTGTTAATAAAAAATTTCAAACTTGATGAAAAATTGAGGTTAATAGCGTTAATCTGGAATAAATTCTTTGGCGATTAAAAGACATTTGCCTAAGTAAGTTTTCCTCATAAATGCGAAGCACGTTCCATTTAAAATGCATGTCGCATCTGTGTTCGTAAGCTTGCTCTGCTGAAAAAACCATAGAACGATCAGAGGTTATTGTGCGTTGAAATTTCACTTTTTTCTTTCATAAATAAAAAAAGCGTTAAAGCTTCTATAAAAATTACATTTTCCTCACTGAGCATCACTTATACAAGTCAACTCATTAGTGTGGGATTGGTCGCTTTAATAAAAGTCACTATTTTTAATACAATGTAGTATTACGTTATAAGACAAAAAGCTAAAAAATATTAATTATCACTAATTACTCTTAACAATGTCGCAAAAGTCAATTTAATAAAACGTCAATCATGTATAAATGTTTTTAGTCAAGTAGGCAGTGTTTGAATATGCAAATTCAAGAAATTATACTGTAGCAAGGGAGTCCAATCTGCTTCTCTTCCGTTTTGATAACATTATTCGACATGCACACAGTAATTAACTAAAGATAATAGAACAAAATTAATATTAGAGTAATAGTGTAGTCCGTTTCAGCTAAGATTAAATGTTTTTGTTTTCACACCTAATTGAGATTTAATGTTATTATTTCTCCACAACTTTTAATAAAATAAGAGCGGTGGAAAGGTCATATACGGGTCACATATCAACTGTATTATATACGTGAGCTAGATGACAAACTAAATCTTTCGCTGTATTTCATGCTTTATAATTTCCGTTTTGTAGAGACAAAAATTACATTTGTTTTTACGCTACATAAAAATGTACGTAATATAATGAAAAAAAAAAAGGAAAATATCACCAATTTCAGATACTATCTTTAAAACAAAGTTTGAAGTTTCATTGTTTGGAGACGCCAGTCTGCTTTTGTTTCTATAAGTAATTGTAACCAATTCTGTCACGCCTAAACCGTAATAAATTCTCTGCAAAGCTTAGATGAATACAGATGGTTTAATTTCAATGACCGTTTAATATAACTTTATTGTACTAATGCAACTAGAAGGAAAATGTGTCTTTTTGTGTTCTAAATAACGAATGACAGCTTAACTGCTGTTCTGAGAACTATACATGAGTTTCTCTTAAATAGACTAAAACTACGTTGACCAATTTCAAAATTTAAAATTCTTTATTTGCCAAAACAAAGGTTCTAAGATTTGAATAAAAACAGTATGTTATTCGACGATGTTTTTTGCCGATTAAATCACCGAGTAGAGTACTATACTTTATCCACGACTACTAAATAATTTTTGTGCATAAATTAGTAAATTGAAGTAACAAAGTCAATTTAGAAAATAAAATATCATACACCATATAATAATTATACTTTCCGACTTTCTTAACTTTTCCGCCAATAAATTTAAGGAGGCAACTTCAGCAGCTTTTTTAATTTCTGGTGGTGTTTAAGAATAGACATTTTTATTTTCTATATCCATTTTTTAGTTCGATTTTTAACACAAAACAACAAAACAATTATTAAAAAAAAAGATGTAAATTATTGGGAATTTTAGAACTAATTTTATAACTAACTAGCTGACCCGGCGAACTTCGTACCGCCTTAGCGTAAATTTGATGCACTACTTTATTTTGTATAGCTGACCTATCTTATGTATGCGTACCTATTCAATTTGAACTGGAATCTATAATATCCTCCATATAAAAATGAATACCTATTTCCCTGGTCTCGTCATACCCGAGAAGGACTTTACTAATTTTATTAAATATTGCCCCCCCCAGTGCCCCCCCCACCCCGCCCGCCGCGATGCCCGGCGCGCTTTTCAGACTGCATCGCAAACAACGTCCTCGGCGCTATGGCGGTTTTGTTTACTGTTTAAATTTTTTAATTCGTAATATCTTTTGAATGAAAACTCCAATTTAAATAATTTAAAAACTATTTTATAGGTAGTTAAATAGTCTTGACCATAAAATAATTTATTTGGATAAGGATTAATATAAACACATAAATAGCATAGTTTGAATTTGGTTAGCATTTTCATTAATGTTTAAAATGAAAAAAGTTGTTATAGTGACATAACTACAATAGTTGGACATATGCTACCGCAGAGTTTTTTGTAGACATTATGATGTTTACTGTTGTACATTATTTTGTTCTATCGCTAATAGTTTCGGCAGCGCATTCGACGAAAGACATTTGAAGACTCATTTTTCAACACCTTCGGTTACATTGTTCAAATTTTACCAAGGATCCCTAATTTTTTTAAAAATAAAATGTAGCCTATGTCAAATAGGAAGAATGTAGCATTCTATTGGTGAAAGAATTTTTTAAATTGGCCCAGTACTTTTTGAGCCTATTCATTACAAACATACAAAAATACAAATCTTTCCTCTTTATAATATTAGTGTAGATATAAAAAATTAGATAATATGTTAGATAACTGCACATACCGTTAGAATTTTTTTATAAAATAACTTAAAAATAACACAAATCTGCTTTATTTTGCTTATTTCTTTCTAAAAATAATAAGATTATAATAATATAATCTTGTTTATACTTACAAAAAGACTATACAAAATTTCAGAGTTGTTTTGGTAGTATTTGTACATAATAATACAAAACATATACAATTGCTTTTAAAGTTTGACATTTAAATTTATTAATATCTTGACGTCTTGACAATAATAACACAAGTTGATCGATTAAAAATTAAAATCCTGTATCAGCTGCGTGTAATGAGTTAGTAGCGTCGCGCTTGATGAGTTCTGTGTGTTCTTAGTGTATTTATATTCAAAAATTTATTTACATTTGTTTTCAATTAAAACAAAGAAGTTATTGTTATAGCACAAAAAATGATTCAAATTCTAATTGCATTTAAAAAGTTCAATTTTTGTTTTAATTTTTCTCTAGAATTTTGACTTGAGCTATCCAGATTGATGAAGCAAACAAGCAAGGAAGCGCACGAAAGTAAGCATTCAGCAGTCTAGCACTCCCTTCGATGTTTTTAAAAGTTTCCGCAAAATAAGTCGCTTGTTTCGCAAGAAGAAAACTCGTAAATTACAAGGCAAGCGGGAATCTGGGTCACTGATGCAAATCACCTTTGCCAGAATCCAAACCATTCCGGCTACAAATCTGTCATACGCTGTGCCCCAGAAGCCAAAATCCATCAAATTCTTAAGTGTTGGAGAGAAGTGCTTGTTTGTGATTAATCATTAAACTTATATTAATTCTATTTTTTTATTTGCGCTTGTTTTCGTTGAAAAAATAAAAGCAAAAATAATATTGTATCAACAATTCATAATTTTGTTTGTTTGGAAGATTGGAATTAGGGTCTTGGTTTACAGCGATACTTCCTTCTATCGGAAATGATTTATCGATTTATCCAGCGAGAAGGGCAGGTCCATAACTGAGATATCATGCAGTTTCCGATTAGGTCAAACAAATAAGATACAATAAACAACTCAGCATCTTTTGACGTAATATGATAAAAATGGTGGATGCGCCGGGCAAATAAACTCATTTCAGTCTATTTAATTTCCTTCAAAATTTGTTTGGCTATTGTTTTATTTGTACAGAGAAATAAAAATACTTTTTTCTTATATTAAAACGTTGTTTTTGTTTATACAACACGCTAAAAAATAACTTTTCAATAACTATTTGAATTTATTATCTTTATATAATAAAAAATCCCTATAAAGTAAAGCCATAAGCCATATGGTAAAGCCATGCAAATTATGTGCGGAAAACTGTTTTTTTTTAATCTATATTTATATAAAAGAAAGTCGTGTTTGTTACAACACTTATAACTCGAGAACGGCTGGACCGATTGCCATGGTTTTTGATTTGTTGAATTTGTTTCTGCCCCAAATAGCAGAATACATCTTAAAAACAATGAAAACTCAATATGTGTATGAATACTTACTCATTTCAATAGATGCTGATTTGTTTATTACATGTCAAACATTTGTTGTCCAATCCTGTCAAATAGTGTAACAACTTTTTTTTTTGGAGCTTATGGCCTGGTTGCTGAGACCTTTAAGCCACAACTTTATTTTTTTCTGAAGACATCATGTGTGCGTTCAGAAATTTATTTTTTGTAAAATGTCTACAAAATTCAGGTACTGTTATATTTGTTTTTAATTCTTGAAAATAATACCTAAGATTTATTCTACAGTAAAAACATAAAATCATCGGAAAGGAACGAAATTTAGGGAATAAAAAATCAGTTGGTAAAGGTTATAAGATTAAGGAAAAAAATCTATAGGTTAAAAAAAGTGTAAATGTCTTTTTATAGGTTGTCTATGATTTTTCTTGATAAGCTATTCATACGTAGTGGTTATATACTCTTTGAGCTATTGTCTATGTCTCGAAAGTTCAGGCACTGTTATTATATTTGGTGGTTTTATGCGAGTGCACATTTTAATAACAATGCCGCGTCCTAGAAGATCTAATCTTTCCCAGCGAAGCCGTAATGCAATTAGGCAACGGAATATCGCAAGTCAATTATCTGCAAGAAATTGCACGCGTCGATACTTAAAAGAAAATTTAAAGATGAGGAAGTTTTTATTCTAAGGATTCTGATGATCCCAACGAATATGCCCTTTAAGTTTAAACGAATTCAATTCCCGATTCGTCTTGCCTTCGCCATGACAATCAACAAACCACAGGGCCAATCCTTGACTATTTGTGGCCTCAATCTAGAAAATGCATGTTTTTCTCATGGTCAATTGTACGTGGCATGCTCACGTGTCGGCAAACCATCCGCTTTATTTGTTCTAGCGCCTGACCAAAAAACAAAGAATGTCGTTTACCACAAAGTGCTTGAATGAAAATCTTATTAATGAATTAATTCGAGTTTTATTTTTTTTCCCAATCTGCACAACATAGTTTTCAATCATTTTTTTCTGACATGAGTTTGAAGTACTTAATTATTGTTTTTTATTTTTATTTATTTTTACTCTCATTCTGTATGTATGTTTTCATCATCATTCATTATAATAAAATAATTTTTTGTTTCTATCTATATAAATATATTATTTTGTATCATTGTTTTACGTTCATCAAAGCCTAAATTATTTCAGCTAAAAAGTAACACGACATTCATTGACTGTTAGGCGGTACGAAGTTCGCCGGGTCAGCTAGTTTTTAATAAACGTAACTCATTTACTGTTATATACCTACTATAAAAAAATCTTATCCAAAAAAGCACAACATTTTTTATTTTACTTTTAAATGTGATTAAAAAGCGCCGTATTGCTTTTTTAATTTGATTATTTATAATTAGTAGTTATGTTTTTTTTGGGGCTTGAAATTTCTACATGACAGTAATAAATTAGACCATTTAACGGGTCGTTAAACTTAAAAATAAGTATGTTCAGGTTGAGAAAAGCAACGCAAATAAGTCGGAAAGACATTTTATTTGGCTACATGAGTCAATTTAGAATCAGTTACACAATAACAATGCGTGCAAAACTATAATAAATTTGAACTAATAGTCTTTACTATAGATTTGTAACAAACGACATGAAAATTATTAGGGTATTATATATTAAAATAAAATAAATTAATTAAATTTTAACATCTGGCATATATACTAGGTGTTTCATATTATAAATTCCCACGGCTACATGGCGCCTCTAATAGGGTATAATCATAGATTTAATACACTAGATATAATTATGCATGCTAAATTGGTACATCTCTCCATTTCTTTCTATATTTAATAAAACACATTTTCCATCTTTTTTATCACATTTGTCGTATGTCGCACACGTTTTTATATTTTAGTCTACGATCGTATCGCTGTCAATTTATTTGACATATACAATTTCTGAATATTTATATTCAAAATGAGATCCTGTATTGTTTGATCCTTTCACAAGCGAAAAATATCGTTTCATCGGTGTGTATGCTTAAATTCATTTTTCAATTATGTATATATTGAAGAAAATAAAAGTTGAGGTTGAATCTTAACAAGTAAAATTACTTACAAATTATTATTAAATATTTTTCTTAACAATAGTTGTTATGTCTAATTTTTCAGAGATTGAATATGTTTTATTTACAAATTACTGGAGTTTTTTGCAAAATTTGACACAAGGACAATGATAAATGTCAAAATAATTCAATTAATCGTCAAATTAAACGTCAAATAATAAATGTCAATTTGCGTTTGTATTGGTAGGAACCTCTCTAAAGGATAGCGCTATCGAATACTAATGCAGTTGAGAGTGAGAACAATAGACGGTACGTCTTGACGGACTATCCCAGTGCATGGCTGTATCTTGTTATAGTAAATCTATCGGTATAATGCTACTTTCAAAATTTGAATATTTGAGCTATTCATTCTAAGCACTGATGGCACTATACTGTATTCATTCAAAGAGTGCATCAAAACAAATGCATGCAGGCTCCACGTGCTCATATCCATGAAGTGAGAGATGGTCGACACAGGGCAGGCCGCAAAAAAATCGTTTATTCCATTTTAGACCAATTTGTTTTCAATTCGGCTGAAATATATTCAAAATTATTTTATTTTCACTAGTATTTAAGTGGTTACGTTAAGCCCTTTTTCTAGGAGGATTGGAGTTCTGGGATTAACTCAGTCTCTGTCTCCGTAGCAGCACACAGAAACAGCAACGAAACAAATGCACAATGCACCCCTGTGCTTTCGGCTGCCAGCCCGGTTCAAATTTCAGAAAATCGGTATCACTTAGTCTTTATCAATGGATCACATTGTTTACTACCACTCTTTCTTGAAAATGAATACAGTATAGGTCAATAATATACAGTTTTTACTTTAAAGAACCTCGCGGTTTTTGTTTTATACCTGTTCGAAAAGTCATGCAGAGTAGCATCCTAGTTTAAAAGTAGCGCTTCAAATTATCTGTCATTCAAAACCTAGTCGAGCTTACTTTCTGCTGTAATTAGCTGTAATTTTCTTTCCAGAAGAAGCATTTTATTTCAATTTTTATTGTTCACGGTTAGCTTATATCATACCGATAAGCTCATACATATAAAAGCAGTGACACTAACCTGAGACACTGACAGTACAAACTGGAAAAACAAGAATGCAATGTTGCCAGATGGTGCGATAACGTGCAAGCCTTTTGACGTTTTTACTTGGAACAACAGGGGAGCGTTGCCTTTATGAAATTTTCAACATTTTTTTTACTATCTCCATATGAAAAATTCAGTAGAAAAAAACATATCAAATGAATAAAAAGGTGTTAAAAAAAAATTAATAAAAGTGTTTTATTCCATTGAGCTTTTTCGGATTAGAAAAAGCGTTGGAAATATGTTTTGTCTCTTTGACTACACTTTTACTGATTATTATAAAACTACTTATTTCGTTGTGAAACATCTGTAGCTGCGGCTAAAAACGATTCACTTATTTTTTCAAAATTTTGAAATTTGTTTCATTAACTCATAGAATTAGACTTTTTTAGATCAAAAATTATCAGTTTATCAAAAAAAAGTGTTAGTAAAATAAATGAAATTTTATTACAAAACAAATGTTTGTTATACTATTCTTATTAATTAAAAATATTAGAAATACTGTGAGAGTTTTTGATTTTATAATAATTTATAGTTATTTTTTTAAAGTAAAAATAAGCCAATAAGGCGCTAAATCGCTTGTATAATTAAATCATCTCAATGAGAACCATATGGCATGTTAAGTTAAAGAGGGAGAACATTGGCTTAGCATCCCTGGAAAGGTGGTGGTAGAGGCCGGTCAGTAAAAAATAAGCGGGGCGAGTGAGAACGTTGATCAAAAAGTCAGAGCGGTCGGACGGGCAGTATTATGAATATTTAAACTGTTAATTGTTTATTGAAAGGAGAAAGATATTTAACGTGTTGATCTTGTTGATCATGTGTTGTTTTGTGGTATAATTGTAAATTCAGTGCTGACTCCCTGAATTCGGAGGAATAATGAGTAAAGTTTTCTTGATAAACATCAATATGTTAATATGAAATATCCACGGCAGAAACTATAGTTTAATACCTGGGGTACGGTCTATGTGTTAATTCATTTCAGACTGAGGTGGTACTCCCATGACGTCTGTAGACATTTACAGATTGCTATCCTGGTTCTCTACTTCCTCGAACAGAGGCGAAGAGGTAGAGGGGTGGGCTGGAGCCTGTTAACCGCTATGGTTATGTTCCTATCAGTGTATAAAGAGGATGTGGATTTTTCTTTTGCTGGTATGACGGAGTAATGCGTAATGTCTTTAGGTTCTTCACTCATTAATCTTTATTTTATACCTTTTCCTATTACGTATTAATCTTGGCCAGTCTATTTCGCGTAATGTGATTGAGGCCTAGCGACACCGTCCACGTTGCTCCCGAACCAGGTACCGAAACAATGAAGACATCATTGAGAACACGATGCTAAAGAAAAGGGGTGAAGATTGAGTCAATCGAAGCCATGCAGTGGTTGTTAAAGTCCAATGAGCCTGGTGATGTCTTCCACTATCAGTTCGAGAGGAAGAGAATTCTGCGAGGGGGAGAAAAGCCCCCGGTGAGTTACTTTACAGGTATTATTGACAGGGTACATTATGTGTAAATATGTTTCATGTGTCGCTCAATCGATCCGTCTGACTGCTCAAGCGTTTCTCTAACAATGAATATAGAGGGGTGAGTTGAAGTAGATTGTTGATGATAATGTAGCTGGCTGTTGCTATTCTGTACACTGTTTTCGAGTGAATAATTAAGACTAATAATCGTAGAACATAGACATCCTGACAAATTTATTATGGAGAAAGAGTTAACTGTTATTTAATTCAATTTAATTGTTAAAATTTGGCAAAACGTAAGATTAGAATAAAAAAGTCTTACAATACGTTATTTTATTTAATATTGTTTAAAGCTTAATAACATTTATTAAACAGCAATACGTTGTGTCAAAAAACGCGTATCTAACTTTCATCTCGTTGGACTTTATGGATGCTGTTGTAAAAACGATGGCACTAAAATTTCTCGCACCAGGAATGAGACGAATTTGTCATAAAATAAAAAATGTTTACGTTCATGCTTATTAATTACGCCATAAATAATTTAATTAGATGGAACAAGATCTGCTGCTGTAGGTGTTATCTCTTCATTACTTTAACATTGTTTACTCTCTAACACACACAACTCTTATCGTCTAATGCTAACCTAACAGGAAATACAATTCTGGACCAACCCTCTCACTATAAACTGCTGTTGCTAGCTGCTATAGCTGTTAGCAGAACAGAAGAGGAAGAGACAGTGAGACTCTGAAATTATTCATTTCACCCTGTCAACAGCAAATATAATGCGAGCTCATAATAACGTACGTCACATACAGCTCAACTACAAAGTGTGGTGATATAAATAAAATCATTCTACATAAAAACTTTGAGGTGTGCTTTTAACTATATTTAAAATGTTCGCACTTTGTTAATTGAACTTTTACATTAGAAATGTTTTCAGGTGAGAAAATATCAAATTATGTCTCTAATTAGAAAGTTTTGCAAGTCTACAATTACAAATTAATTTGTTTTGAGAAACATAAGCGACGTACAAACGGAAAATTCGGTACACAAGTGCTGAACCTTTTATTCCTGGCGAGGTGGATTAATTAATTGCAATTTTCACACTCGGTGTTTTTAGTTGAAATTTTAGGGCTAATCTAGGCTGCTTTAATGCTCGTGAACGTTGTGATTGCAACTGTAAATTAGGTAATTAAACCATTTCAGATACTTTGGCTCTAGATAATTATTTTCACAAACGATTGTATCAGCTGTATTTGAACTTTAATCTATTGATATTTTGAGAAACAGTGTAAATTAAATTTTGATACAAACAGTGAAGCTGCACAAAAACCAATAACAATGCTGAATTATTTATTTTAAAAATCACCTGATACGTTCAAACTTCAACTTTTAACATTCGTAGCATAAAAAAATAAAAAATATTTATAGTTCATTTAGAGCCGTTCTAAATTTATTAACAAGCAGGTAAAATAAGATGCTTAAAAATATCTTATTCCTGAAAGATAAACGTCTTATCGCACTATTTTTGCATCACCTAACTACATAATTAGCTCTTTTTTCTTTATTTTTTACAAATATTTACAGTTATTAATATACCGGGTGTTATGCCAATCTTCACATCTGCCAAAGATACAGACAAAAATTAACTTAAGCCAAACCCAATTTCAATATTTTTGTGAGCTGACATTGCTTAGTAAAAAGCAAGACATAAATTTAAATTTTACGTTTTTGAGTACATATTGTGTTATACAAGCCGACTTAACCTAGATTTTTGACATAGTTACGATGTTTTTTGTTTTTTACTAGAAACTACATAGCCCCTAACCTAACAGTTTATTTTAGCAATTCTAGTTTTTTTTATTCTAGTTATTCTAACTTTCAGCCTATAACTAAATATTTCTAAATAGTAAAATTTTATACTATACTTTATTACTATATGTTTCTGGTAGAAAATTAAAGAAAGAAAAAAAATTGTTAAAAAAGTGCGATTAGAACAAATTAAAACACCTTACAAAATACGTCTTAAAATTTTAAATTTTGCCGTATACTTATTCGAAAAGATGCAGATTACTAATTTGTTATACAATCGGTTTAAAATTAAACATTTCCACACGCAAATTGAATGAAATTAGTAAACAATTTTGGCACTAGTGCAAAAATAAACACATAAATAAAAATTTTCAAGTAAACATTTTTACTTTGGCAAACATTTGATTTCCAAAAGCAAAAAAAAATTTTTGCCCGAGAAAACGGTTTTCAGACTTATGCAGATACCAAAACTGTTTTTCCAGAAACTCCTGCATTGTTTTGAAATTGCTACCTTGTTACACATTTTATAAAAATAACTACATAATTATATTAAAATTAGTAAATTTTACATTGTATAAATTTATCTAAACTATCTAAACTATAGAATAGTTTTGTTTTTTTTTTATTCTTTTAACTCTGTTAAAGTCAAAGTGAGGATTAAACTTGCTTTCAATAATCGGTAGATAAAAACTCAATAACGTCAAAATGTTTAATTTTTGAATGGTGTTTAACGTTTTATCTTATACAAGATGTTTAATATTAACATTTATCAAGGGTGGTTATGCTTTTTTAGCAGCAAGTTTTTTTGATAACTAAGATCGATGCTCTTGAAATTTTTAAACAGGATAAAAACATGTATTTTTTATTTTGCAGCGCTCAAAAACAATAACACAAACTAATTAAATTAATATATTCGATGGTTTTCTGACGCAACCTTGTATCTCAGAAACTACGACTTTTCAGGAAAGACAAAAAACGTTTTATAATGAAATTTAAAATTTTTTTTTAATAATATTTTTTTTTCATTTAAAAAATATTTAATCTTTCGACAAATTTTTGAGACAAGTATAGTATGAAATACATTTAATCATTATTTTTTATTTTCTTTATACCTCGGTGGAAAGTACGTACTTTCGTCCCTAATAACAGAGACGAAAGTTTAACTTTTAGTCCCTGTAAGATGAAATTCTTTCTTCCCTATAATAGCGGGAAGAAAGAATTCATCGTGTTTATTTTATACTCGTAACTATGTTATATGACCAGCAACACTCGCTTCGCTCGTGCCGCAAATGTCGCGGCAGGCATCAAAAACTATCAGCATTTAAAGTTAAAAAAATAAAATTAAAAATAAAAGTACGTACTTTCGACCGAGGTATGAAGAAAAATCGTATACACGACGCGAGACAGAAGTTGAAATCTCGGTCCTGCGCGCCATGATGGCGCGCAGGGCCGAAAATTCAACTTTTGTCCCTTGTAGTGTAATATACTATTTATTTTCTTAGATACGTGCTTGCCGCAGAGAAAAAAATGTAAGATACGTGATTGCGTAACATCCTTTTCAAATAAGAGTAAATGAATAAATTTTTTTAATTATTTTATTTTGAGAACAGATCAACTTTTTAAATCATTCTTTATCAAATAAAAATGTTATTATTAAATTTTTCAATAATGTTAGTTTTTAATTACAACAATATAGTACTTTTCTAACGTGAGATACACTTTTTGTTTTAGTTTTAGTATTATAGTATTACTATCACATAGTTTCATTACTACTTTCAATCACTTCAATTGACTTTTCAAATAGAATTATAAAATTGAAAAATTATAAAATATTTAAATTGTTTAGTTTTTGTTACTTACTGGGATACTTTTTTTACCTTTAATAAAAAATGTATATATTAACAATTGTTTATTCACTTTGAATGACAATTAAATTTACTGAGAGATAAATTTTTTATTAATAAGATTGAACTAAATAACATTGCTGAGGAAGAACTTGTTTATATATGCGTCATTTTGTATTTTAAGATACGAGGTTGCGCTTGACACATTTTTTTGAACTGAGATACGAGATTGTATTTTTTTAAATAAAAAAAAATTGAACGATTATTTTTATTTATAACTTTACAGATCTATGCGACTATATTTATTAATTAATTTTCCGATTAAATCTCAAAATCGTCAAAAATCGAGTTACGAGGTTGCGTCAGAAAACCATCAAATTATGTATTTAAATTCACAAGAAACTCTGTGCTATTGCGTAAGCAACTTTATGTTTACAGATTGTTGCTGGTTTTAGTACAAACCGATGTAAGATCTGCTGCCAAAAAACCATAGCCACTCTTGATTAATTAAACTTAAAAACTAAATTTTTAAAAAATTTAAAAACAGGGTGTATAGTATCACCTTGTATTATAGTTCTAAAAATTTGTTACAATCTTATTTTTACAAGAAATTCAACTGATTTATGTTATTTACATTTTTAATTATAAAAATAAAAAAAAAGAAAACTCAAAAAATATTTGAAATATGAGTATAGTGTATAAGATATATATGATAATCACTCTAAAATTGATTTATCGGTCCACATTTTAAAGCTTTGTTGTTGTTATTTTTTATTTAAAACAGCAACTTTTACTTTGTTTGCAAAAATTTACTTTTTTTTTTTTGAATACAACGACACTAAAAGAGTTTATAATTATTCAATAACCGTCAAACAAAAACAAAAAATTTAATTAGTTTAAAATATATGGTTGCTAAGAAATTTAAATTAGAAAACATAATAATTAAAATGTCAGTTTTCCTTGAAAGTTAAACATTTTTTCTATAAACTGTCATAAGCTCTTCTTTCTTCAACAACACGTTATGTCAGCGTTTAGCAGTAAACCCTAATGTGTAATCTATATCTATATATATATATATATATAAAAGAAAGTCGTGTTTGGTACAACACTTATAACTCGAGAACGGCTGGACCGATTGCGATGGTTTTTGATTTGTTGGATTTGTTTTCGTCCCGAATAGCAGAATACATCTTAAAAACAATAAAAACTCGATATGTGTAATGAATACTTAATCATTTCAATAGATGCTGATTTGTTTATTACATGTCAAACATTTGTTGTCCAATCCTGTCAAATAGTGTAACAACTATTTTTTTTTTGGAGTTTATGGCCTGGTTGCTAAGACCTTTAAGCCACAACTTTATTTTTTTCTGAAGACATCATGTGTGCGTTCAGAAATTTATTTTTTGTAAAATGTCTACAAAGTTCAGGTACTGTTATATTTGTTTTTAATTCCCGAAAATAATACCTTAGATTTATTCTACAGTAAAAACATAAAATCATCGGAAAGGAACGGAATTTAGGGAATGAAAAATCAGTTGGTAAAGGTTATAAGATTGAGGAAAAAAATCTACAGGTTAACAAAAGTGTAAATGTCTTTTTATAGGTTATCTATGATTTTTCTTGATAAGCTATTCATACGTAGTGGTTATATACTCTTTGAGCTATTGTCTATGTCTCGAAAGTTCAGGCACTGTTATTATATTTGGTGGTTTTATGCGAGTGCACATTTTAATAACAATGCCGCGTCCTAGAAGATCTAATCTTTCCCAGCGAAGCCGTAATGCAATTAGGCAACGGAATATCGGGAGTCAATTATCTGCGAGAAATTGCACGCGTCGATACTTAAAGGAAAATTTAAAGATGAGAAAGTTCTTATTCCAAGGATTGCGATGATCTCAACGGATATGCTCTTTGAGTTTAGATGAATTCAATTCCCGATTCGTCTTGCCCTCGCCATGGCGATCAACAAATCACAGGGCCAATCCTTGACTATTTGTGGCCTCAATCTAGAAAATGCATGTTTTTCTCATGGTCAATTGTACGTGTCGGCAAACCATCCGCTTTATTTGTTCTTGCGCCTGACCAAAAAGCAAAAAATGTCGTTTACCACAAAGTGCTTAAATAAAAATTCTATTAATGAATTAATCCAAGTTTTATTTTTTTTTCCCTATCTGCACAACGTAGTTTATAATCATTTTTTTCTGACATGAGTTGGAAGTTCTTAATTATTATTTTTTATTTTTTTTTATTTTTATTCTCATTCTGTATGTATGTTTTCATCATCATTCATCATAATAAAATACTTTTTTGTTTCTATCTATATAAATATATTATTTTGTATCATTGTTTTACGTTCATCAAAGCCTAAATTAGTTCAGCTAAAAAGTAACACGACATTCATTGACTGTTAGGCGGTATGAAGTACGCCGGGTCAGCTAGTTCTAATTAAAAAAAAATTAATTGATTTTTGCCAAAAAAAACAATGTGGTATTTAGAAAACATCTACTGACGTTATAGCTCAAAATATTAGTCTAAATAATAAATTGATTGTATGTTTATAAATGTATTTTTTATAAATAAAAATTAATCTGTTTCTAAATTTGGAAAAACAAAATATTAATTTAATGCAAAACTTTTGTATCTCGCTGTATAATAAGACAACTGCTTTCAACAACAGAAATTGAGTAGTGACAACATAAAATGGTTACGCCAAATTTAAATATATTTTCCCTTTGTTTCTTTAATTTTTTTTCTTCTCGAATGTTTATACTTTGCGTCTTTGTGGTTTTTTGTGATTTTTAATGAAAGCAAAAATAAATGGTAAAAAAAACCTTCAACTAAAGTGATTTTTTCCAAAAACTCTCGCTCGTCTGGTCGTGTTTGAGTGTGCACCGGCTTCGTTGTTTTTGTGTGGGTAACAAAATTGTGCCTTGGGTTCTGGAAAAATCCTGCGATCGATCGCAAGAAAGAAATAGAAATTTCTAACTTAAAGTCAGTCATTAACCACAAAAAGTCTTGATAATTTATTTTATTTTACAATTTAATTTTTAAATTAAATGAACCAGCTACCTTCTGGCTGCCTTGGGTTTTTTTTATTAAAGACATAACGTAAGTCATAAAAATAAAATACACCAAAGAAAAGATAGAAAGATTGTGTCAAATGCATTAGGACGTTAGATCATTCAAACAAAAAAACCAGAAATCGAAAAAGGCGGCGAAGAAGAATGAAGATCAAGCTGATAATCAAAAATGTTTCAAGTAAATAAAATGCTAACACAAATATTTTTATATAATGATAATAAGTATTTACGTAATTCTTAAATACTATTTTATAATTAAATTTGTAATTAATAAATATATTATTTATAAAATATATTTATCCTAAAATAAAGTTGCGTTTACTTGAAGAAAAAAAATTTTAAGTAACATTTTAATGACTATTGAAAAGCTTTTAAGTTTAAAGTTTCGACTCTTTATTTTAAATTCTTTGATCTTCTCAATACTCTACTTTTAAAATCAAACGTCAATAAAAGCTAAATCCAAACAAATCCTGAATATTTATCGTTCCATTCAAAGATAAATAAACTTTGTATGTTTTATCAGATAAAATCTATTTACCTTTGATAAAAACCACACTTTGAGAGTTCTGTCTCAAACCCTTGCCAGAAGATTGTACAAAATAAAACGAATTGTTAATCTCCAAAACAAAAGTTTTCTCTTTTTGTTTGTTTTTTTTATTTTTCGTTCATTTAGTTGAAAGGTCGCCGAGGCTATGTATTACTGGAGATATTTATGACAAACCAAATTTAATTCGAATATAGTATTTTTCAAATGGCTTTGCTAGGCTCAAGAATTATAATCATTGCCGTTTGTATAAATAACCAAACATTTGGGAGTCATCCTTTCATTAACTAATTAAAGCCAGTTTTGGTAAACTATCTCAGCAGAAAATTGGATATAATGAGAACAAATAGTAGGAAAGGTTTATGATTTAGAATTATTTCTAGAATCATAGCTTTTCCGTTAATTTTATGTAAATTTATGCCAAATTAGACTTTTGTATGTCATCAGAATTTCAAACAATTTTTACTTTTTCAATCATTTTTGTCAATCGGGATCCAAGTTACAAAGCTTCTACCGTGATTGATAAGATATAAGCTACTTACCAAGTAAAAGGACCTAAAAGGACAATGAGCATTTGGAAAATACTCGTTCAGGATTTTCGGTTTTATTCATCGAATGTATTCAATTAAATTTGGAGCTACATACAAAGAAACTATGTTTTACTGGGTAAAACTTTGCTTCCCCACATTGTTTCTCTGCGTTTGATAATATCACAGGGAGGAAATAATATTACAGTTTGAAGTTATAATAGAATTTGGCCAAAAGTTTTGTGATTGGCACGTATAGAAATTTTGGAAATCTAATAAAAGGCGGAACTGTGAACAATAGCATCAAACCAAAGGCTATTTCCTAACAAGTCACTATTTGAATAAATACCAAACCAATTAAAAGCAAATATTTTTAAGTGATGCTCATTTCGTTTGAATGATTTATGTGAAAGAGACAATAACGTATTTCATAATTTTTTTTTGTCATATTTATATTCATGTAGAATATGGAATTTTATAGAGACTTGAAAATATTCACAGTTTTATATTGAATAACGATTCAGAAATGAAAGATGTTCATGGAAATGTTCATAGAATTTGTAATTTGGAAGCTACATATTTTACTTTAAGGGAGTTGATGAGGGCTCTTGACTGCTAATCAGCAGTCCAGCAGTAACATGTCATTGCATAAAACTGTCTCATAGATTTTTTTTTGTATGATACTCTTCAGTTCTGCTATTCAAATGAAATTCTACACAGCAGACTTCTAGTTGAATTTTTTTTGTCTGGAAGCTGCTTTTTAAATAATTTGGGAGTGGCCATCTTTCTAGAAAACGTAATATTTTAAGTGTAAGTCTCCAAAAGTTAGCTAAGAAAAAAACACAAAATGACTAGAGAGCTGTTGAGGATGCTCACCACGTCAATTAGTTGCGAAAGTTTGAGTTTAATGCAAACTCGAAGAACATCAGAAGTGTTAACGACAGGTCTCACTAATTTGTTGTAGTTGGAGAGGAGATCGTCGTAGAGTCGCTTGGCGTCCGGATTGCCAGCCACAGCACCGTGCACTACAAGGGCCGATAATAGCCAGAGTCGAAGTGTTTCGCCGGCAGAAGGAGGCGGCATTCCAACGAGGACGACGGCAACGGACGCAGGAGCACCCCGGCACTCTGGCTGGAGCCACACTGCAACTGCACGACGATGCGAATTGCGAACCAACAACCACGGCACACGCTCGATTCCTAAAAGGATCAGGATCAGGCAGGATCCTGAGGGTGGGGTGCCTCTCTCTAACGGTGGCGGTGCCTCTCTTCTATGCTCGTTCCTCGTACTGCCTAAGTCCTACGTTCTGACTCTACACAAACGATGACTTGTGGAATTTCAACCCCCCGGGTTAATGAAGGATTATGCAACTTTTTTCTTTATAGTAAGATACTTTCCACAAAGACACATCTTCTTACTATATAGAGCTATCTAAAATATTATAGCTTTATAATACAAAATCTGATATAACTTTTCTATTAGAAACGCAAAAGTTGAAGTTTTTGATCAAAATTTTGTTTAAAAACTAAATAATGCCTTTAAATGATAATTTTCTAATAACTTTAAAATTTTTTGGCTAAAGAGACTCTTTATGCTGCCGCTCTGTTAACTGAATCAAGTCAAAACAGTTAATGGCTCAAAATGTATAAATTGTTTTTCATCACACGTTTTGACTTAAGAATAACAAAATTATATTAAGAATAACAAGAATAAGAAAAACAAAATTATTCAAGTAGATATTACATTTTTTTTTAAATTATTAAATTTTCTATAAGAGGCTATAGACCAGGGTCGATAATTTTTAAAATGATAAAAAGCGAAAAAAAATTATATAAGGATGGAACTCGTTAAAAAAGGACGAGAATATAACAAAAATAAAAGGAATAATAATTTACGGGTGATCTGAAATCGGGAAGTGGAAGGAAGTGGGTTTTTAAGGGTAAAAAACGGTGTATCTCAATTTCCGGCAAAACTACAAGTTCTATGGAAAAAAGTTAAATGACAAAATTGTAGGTAATAAAGAGACCTTCAACTTTTATTACTACACTTTCTGCACATAGCCTTAAAATTTATGTGAACAATTTAAATAATCAAGTTTTTGGTACGAATTTTAGTGAAAATTCACATTTTTATGTCCTAAAGACACTGTAATTTTTTTGATTTAAAATATTTATTTTTTCATCTTATTTTGACTTAATAGCGAAAAAACACCCTAATTTTCAATCAAAAATTCTCGCGTTAAAATATCAGCTTTTTAAAAAAACTTTGAAGTTTTTTGTTCGTTAAAATATCTTCTTTCTGATAATGTAAAAACATATATACATTACTATGGTAAATGTTCTCAGAAAAAGCAAAAAAAAAGAAAAACACTCGAATTCAAAATTATTTTTTGTATAACTATGTACAAAGATGAGCTATTTAGTAAAATTTACACTGTAATTACTTGAAAAACGTAAGATTCTATGTTACATTAATAAACAAAAAAATACAAATCTATAAAACAATAAGATTGCAAAGAAACATGCGAAAATAGTTGTTCTAAATATTAAATATAAGATTTAAAGGGGGGGTTTTCAATTAAAAAATGTGAAACATTTACTATAGTAATGTATATATTTTTTACATTATCAGAAAGAAGATATTTCAACAAACAAAAAACTCCCCGATTTTTTCAAAAAAACTGGTATTTTGATGCGAGAATTTTTGATTGAAAATTAAGGTGTTTTTTCGCTATTAAATCAAAATAAAGTGAAAAAATAAATATTTTTTTGGAAATCGTCTTGGAAACAACATTTTCCTGCTTATTTACGCGCAGGAAAATTGAGTTTTCCGGACTAGTACTGTAAAAACTTCACAAGACGCGAAATAAAAAAGATACTCACTAGAGTATCTTTTACTAAACTATAGTTGCCAACAAAATTGACAAACTTGATTTTTGAGGAATTTGTAAAAAAAATTCAAAAATTTGTAAATTTTGTCTTTTTTTACGATTTCCGGAAAAAATTAATACAAAACACGTCAGTAAAATCTCTTACTTGACTCGGAGCTTTAAAATACTCGGCACAAAGTGCCTCGTATTTCAATTTAGCTCCTCTTCAGTAATGTGAAATTTTGCTGACTTTTATGTAAATAAATATTAAATCAAAAAAATACAGTGTTTTTACGACCAAATTTTGTAAAAAAAATATTTTTTTTTGCATAAGATAAAAATAAAAAACCAAAAACCAAAAACTTGAATGTTTGAATTTTTTACATAAATTTTGGAGTTATGTAAAAAAATGTGATTACAAAAGTTGTAGGTCTCTTTATTACCTACAACTTCGTCATTTAACTTTTTTTCATAGAACTTGTAGTTTTAATTTATTTTTCTTTGATTTTGTTATATTTTCGTCTTTTTTCAACGAGTTTCATCCTACTATTTTTTTTTGGGTTTTAAAAATTATCGACTCTGGTCTACTACTGCAAGCTGAGATAAACCTTTTAAAGAAAACAATCCTTGCGTCAGCTCAACCAATTAGAAAAAGAAAACTATTATTGAAAAGCTTTAAAATTTAGAAAAAGAAAGAGATGAAGATAAACCGTTGATAGAAGAAGACATTGTTATGTTGTATTGTAAGTAAACAAATAAGCGTTGACGTCGCGACAAAAAAAGATGATATTTATGTGTTCATTTGATGACATCGTAGCTAGCAAAAGACTCAACCAATATAAATCTAGATATTTTTATTTGAAATATTAGAAAATTGAGAGTATTTTTCCTCAAAATAAAAACAATTAGCTCAGACAATTTCAAATTACCAGTTTTTATTACATTTGTCATAGTCATAGTACTCTAAATGACAAATATCAATTTTGATAGACACAATCTGAAACAAAAATTACATTGCTGAATATACAACTAAGTTATCACGTTAGCGTCTTTTGTCTTAACCGTATACCTATGATATGCAATTTTGTTTTCTACCAACATTATAAAAAATAAGATTAAAGCTAATTCAATCTAACTAGATCTGTAGACTTGAACATGTTTTGTTTTTCTTCAGCAAGTTTTAATAGATTCTTATTTGAACAAATTTGTAATGACGAATTTGAGCTTATATTTACTTATTACTTCTATAATATTGTAATAATAACAACATACCTTTTATCAAAGTTGAAAACCCAGGACTTTATATGTATATATAATGCAGTGGCGTAACTACTGGTGTTCCATGTGTTTGTAGAACACGGGCCGTGGTCAAAAAGAGACCCGCAGAGCCAAAAATTCGTTCAAAGCTTTAATATCAACAATCATAAATAACTTACCAATGAATAATAAAAAAACAAAAAATAAGTACATACAACAAAATATGCTATCAAATTGACTACAATCAATTTCACTTTTTGTGTCTGCTTTTTTTTGAAAAAAATTTACTAATTTTAAGTAATTTTTTTCTTGTTTCGATTTTTTTCACATTTTGTTTTCGATTAGCAAAGCTTGATGTATATTTATAGTCAATAATACTATTAATACAAACACGTAACCAATTACTGACTTGACTAGTGTAAAAATAATTCAAATTATTCGAGAAACACAATAGACCAGGAGAGGTTATCCTCTTTGGCCCTGATTTCTATTGAAAACTCTAATATAATATTTTTTTTTTGCAAATGCAAAAGCCAGGAAAAAATTTTTGATTAATTTAGAAAAATAAACTCAAAATGATTTTCTTGAGAATTGATTTTCGTATTTTTTTATTTGCTGTTGTCTTGTTTTTTTGTAATAAATGTTTATACTCTAAAAGTAAGCAATTTATTTTCATAAGCCATAATATCTATAAAAAAAAACGATTAGTAATATTTAATTAAGTTGTTTATTTTTGAGGAGAGGGCCCTATACTTAGTGCGGAACACAGGCCTGGTTGTCACTTGTTACGCCACTGGTAGAATGCATAGGTTACTTTAAATGATATTATAATGACAAAAAGTATATCGCTGAGGGAACAATCAACTTATTACGTCTTAAGTTTAGCTTCTAACAGATGTCGCTATTTTTACCATATTGCAGAAATAATAAACACTTGGATAAATATAAGCTTAACTGGGTTACTGCAGTTCAATCAAATAATTAAAAGAATTGTTTGCAACTTGCTGAGGAGCTTCAAGGAGAACAAAACATGACCAAGTCTACGAATCTAGTTTAAATTTTTTTTTTATTTTTTACTTTTTTTCTGGTTAATAAATAGATGTGAACAACAAGTTTGGTATTAAGTTTCTTCAATGATATTCTAAAAAAATTTTCCTCAACTTGCAGCAAAAGTATTTGGTTTGGCAATAATACAAATTAAAAATGTGAAGAAAACCGAGTTATAATAGCAATAAGCTTTATTGTCTTGAAAATTTACAAAAAATCTGTGGACAAAGCTATACTTAGTTTAATAACAATAGTCAAAAATATCATGCAATTAATTAAAACCAATCAAACAAAAAAATTTAAAAAAATGACTAGAAATTATAAAAAACCCATAAACAAACAAATAAAAAATGTTAAAATACAAAATAACACACTAAAAACTACTAATAGACTAGTAAATGTACTACCCAAAAAGCTTTCAATTTATTGAATATATTCAGCTGAAGAATATAACGGTTTATCAATTTGCTTTTACAATTTGAGTTCTATTAGATAAAAAAGGTTTAAACCATTTCAAAAGAATGTCTTTTATGCCATAAACTTCTAATTGTTTAATAAATATACTGTGACTATCGCAATCAATAGCTTTTCGAAAGTTTGGAAAATTGTAGCAGTATATAATTTATTATTCACTGCTGCATTAATGTCATGCAGGACCGAAAAAATTGCATCATTAGTATTTTTATTTGCTAGAAAACCAAATGGGCAAAAAGACAATATTTTGAATTTAGTAAGAAAGGTCATAAGACGAGATTTTCAATAATTTTAGAGAGAACTGGTAGGAGAACAATTGGTTTATAATTAGCAACATTACTGTTATCACCGCCTTAATGAATAGGAATGATAATAGCTGTTTTTAAGCAGTTTAGAAAAGTTTTTTTTTTTGAAGAATTTGTAAATTAATAGTGTAAGAGCAGTTGATGCTTGCACAGATAAATTTAAAAATATTTCACCATTAAAGCTTGAAGATGAGTTTTTTTTTTACTATTTATGACTTGTTGTTCAGACATAACTACCAGCATCAAAAAAAACTAACCGCATTATTTTTTAATAGTGCTCAAAAAGTAAGTAGATTTTGTGATGGAACAATATTGTAGGTTAGGTTTTTTGCAATATTAACAAAGTAATCATTCAAATCGTTTGCAGTAGGGCCTAACTGAGAAGTCGATATATGTTTGTTACGCAATTTACTGATTATAGTCTCTTTCGCTTGATTTGTAGCAGTTTCAATCCCTCTACTATAGTAGTTTGCTTTTGCCAACTTGATAGTTTTACGATAATTTTTTTGGTAATTTGATATATAATTTAGTATTTGAAAGTTGTTTGTAAATTTCTCAATATACAGCAGTTCAATATGATTAATTATTGTTTTATTTATTTATTATGTAATTGATACAAATTGCTTGAATAACTGAATAAATAGACTATTATTTTTAAATATTTAATCAATTTCCTACATATTTTTATAATTGAGTAGCAGCCTGTCCCGGCTTCGCACGGAATAGACAATTATTTATTTTTGGAAATTTGCCCCCTCAGTGCCCCCTCCACCCCGCCCGCCGCGATGCCCGGCGCGCTTTTCAGACTGCTTCGCAAACAACGGCCACGGCGCTATGGCGGTTTTGTTTACTGTTTGATTTTTTAATTCGTAATATCTTTTGAATGGAAAGTCTAATTTAAATAATTTAAAAACTATTTTATAGGTAGTTAAATGGTCTTGACCATAAAATAATTTATTTGGATAAGGATTAATACAAACACATAAACAGCAAAATAACTCAAAAACTACTGGTCAGATCTTGATTAAATTCAAATAGGACCAAATGGAAAACGCCAGTTTTCTAATGCCAGTTTTCTAATAAAAAAAAATATCAAATTTTAAAAAATATACATAAAAAAATTACAGTCGAATTGGGAACTTTCTCCTTTCTTAAACTCTGTAAAAGATTTCAAATATTTGCTCAGTTTGTAAAATTACAATCTGTAACCTTGTCATTCATGAAATCTTAAAATGTGCTTTGAAAGAACTGTAATATAGAATACTATTATTAAACTGTTTTGCATAAAAAATTTAAAAGTTTTGTAAAATTACAGTAATAGCTTTCAAAATTGTAAGCGCTTGACAAAGTTGAAAACGAGACGGGATTAGAATTGTAATTAAAGACAATGGTCTGTTTTGTATTTTTTTATGCACAAAGAGCAAAACTAAGTTAAACACATTAAAAGCAGTCCCTCGCTGGTTTAATGTATTTCTTATCAACTTCATTGTTACCTACTTCTATGTAGGAAGAACTTAATAATTTAAGTTTCCCATATATTGTATGCATCATAAATTCGCATTTAAGTTTTTCTGCCATGTTTTAGTTCGGGAGCGAACCATTTATTATTTAACAAAACTTTAGAAACACATTTATACTTATTTCTACTGGCAAGCTAAAATGTATCTAATATATTATTCAAACTCATGCTGAGTTTGTTTTATGAATAGCTGACATTTAACGTTACTGGTAGCAAATATTTTGTAGTTTTTTTGTATGTAATTGCTCAAAAAATTAATTACAGTGCGCAATTACCGTTAAAAATTAGTTTTTATCTATGAAAGGAGATTTTCTGACATATTTTAAATAATAATATAATTTTTTGTGCCTTGCGCCTGCAAAACATAACTTTCAACGTTTCCTAAGCGGCCTGAAACGCCGTCTTGTCAGCCTAGGCTAGAAAATGATTACTATGACATTTGCTGTAATTGTCAATTGTCAGACATTTATCAACGACAACTAACGGTTTGTATTGTATAATGTTACAATTAATGTATAGCCCCCCAAAGTTTCTAAGCCGTAATGTGTGCTGGAGTATCGATTTTTTCAGAAAACAGCAATTTTACTTTTTAAGAACGCAAATAGGTAACTTTTGAAATGTCAAAGTAAATATTTTTTGTTTATAAACAGGATTTCTGTTTTTATTACTTATTTTTTAAAATAAAAAATTAGCAGCGGCACAAAAAAATTTGTGAATCACATCTCCAAAAACGCTTTTGCAAGGGCTTCGTAGGGCAAAATCACTCGCTTTGCAAAATGCCTGTTTCCGGCCTTGTGATTCAAATAACTATTGTTAATGTTCACTCTTTTTGTTTATTCAGTCGAATTGAATTTTATGTAGTTTTTATTTTTTAGTTTAAAATTAACTATTAAATATTACTACTGATCTATTATGTCTGATTTTATAGATAATTTTGTACAAAATATAGATAATTTGTAGAAAGTGTATCGATAAAACAGGAAATGCATATAATACCTCAGTGAATTGAAAGTTTCAGCAGTCATTTAAGGCAGTTGGCAGACAAGATATGACGCTTTATGGTCTCTTTTTACATGTTTCCGCCTTGAATTGTTCATTTTCTTCTCAGAACTTTCAACTTAATGAAACTCGAACAGAATTATCTTTCAAAGTTGCATAGAAGTCAATAAGTTTGTCATGTAGTACAATAAGACATTCATTTAAAGAAAGTAAGTGAGAAGCTCATTAAGGCTAGATGGAGAAACGGATACATACAAAAGGGGTTGAGAAGCTTCTGCTGCTTTTCTGTTTGTATTAAAAAAGAGTCTTTAAGGTTGTGTACTTACCGTTTGTAACATTGATTATCTGTTTGAACCCATTTCACACACATTATTAATTGCATAAAATACATCAATATTTATTTTCGATTTACCTAAACTGAAATCAATAATTCAATTTCAACTTTGGAATGAATACGAAAAGGATGTATCCAAAGAACGAGTCGGTGATTGATTGTTGCTGCAGATCTACACATTTTGATTTCTTTAGCTTCTGCTAGCCAAGATATCGTTAGTCTTGTCGTCGTTAGAATGTTTTTGAATCATCAAAGCGAAAATTATTAAATTAAAAAAAAAAATTCAATTTTTAAACTTCACCAGTCTTTTTCGATCTGTTAAAATTTCTATTCAAGCGCAAAAATAACAATAATACTAACATTATTTTGTTATTGATCAAATTCTGCAATATTAACTCGTTTTGAATTTCTACTTTAAGATTTTGTGAGCGTACAATTTTGATTTAAAAATTTTTAAAATTACTAATTATTCAAAATGATTGCTTCAATGAAAAATAAATATTAGAGCTAAAAATAATCTAAGAACTCTCACAGCAAAATTACAAACTAGTGTATGTTGCTATAGGAATTTAGTCACAAATTTAAAGTACATTGAAAACTACAAATTTATTTGTCACGGGTTGTCAGTTATTTTAGAAATTTAAACTTTAAATTTTCATCTCTATAGGATGTCAAAGAGGTAAATAAGTTTACAAATTTTATTTAGTTCCAAAATAGTGATTTTAGAGAAAAACCCATATCTTCGACGGCACGAAATTGAAATTTTATTTTAAATTTGAGATCATTTTTTGTTCGGGAAAGAGATTATGATGAATGGCTAAAGCCTTACAAATCTCAAGAAAAACAGTGACAAGAGTGACAAAAGAAAAACAGGAAGAAGGTGTTTTACGAAGTCCTAGCAAAACTAGAAACTGGAAATTTCCTGTTGCTGCAACTGATGTCTTTGACGCTGCTTCAATTAGAGAACATATATATATATATGCGTTCTACATGATGAAAGAGTTTTCTACTTTAAAAATATTACATTTTACACTAAGAATTACATTTACACGATTGATTACCATGAAAAGATGTTCAAAGTCGTTTCAAAGAATGGTTTGAGAATCAACATATTTCCAATATTCCGGAAAAATCTATTATAGTATGGATAACGTAAAATATCATTTTGTACAAATAAATAAACCCCCTAATACAAGCGACAGAAAAAAAAAGATTATTTTGTAGTTAAAAAGCATAAATGTCAATTCCAGTAAAACTTTTAAAAAATGTGAACTTTTAGAATTAGTGAAAAAACATAAACAGAAATAAATTATGCAATTGATGTTTTGGCAGAGTTACATGATCACAGTTATTCGTCTTCCACCTTAACATTGTCATTTTAATCCTATTGAACTAATTTGGGCGCAAATAAAAAAATATGTGACTTCACATAATAAAGAATTTAAGATGAGTGTACTAAAAAAGCTCCTTTTAGAAGCGATAGAATTAATTACACCTGACGAATGAACTAAAGATGTCAACCCTGTACGAGAAACAATTGAAGAAACATGGATTAAAGAAGGACTTTTGAATCAAATTTGACAAAATTATTATAAATATAGGAGAGACAAGCGATACAGGTTCTGATAGTATTATCAATAATTTATCAGATGGATAAGATTAAAACAATTGTTCTTTTTTCTTTTTGTTCAATAACTTTTGGTATTTAATGTACAAATAGTTCTTGTTCTTCATATTTTTTTTAAATTTGTCTAAACACTTTAAACTGTTTGATGTGCAAAATAACGACCACACAAATTATTAAGTAACAATTTTTTTTGTTTTGAATGTGCTTACAGAAGCATTAGCGCCACTGTCAAATATGACATGAAACTTCTTTCATTATTCTCAGTATAATATTTTTTTCAACAACTGGTTGTTAAATATTGACATTTACATGGTAACCAATACGCAATAGTTATTTACATAAAAGTCAAGAAAATTTCACATTACTGAAGCGGAGCTAAATTGAAATACGAGGCACTTTGTGCCGAGTATTTTAAAGCTCCGAGTCAAGTAAGAGATTTTACTGACGTGTTTTGTATTAAATTTTTTCGGAAATCGTAAAAAAAGACGAAATTTACAAATTTAAAATTTTTTTTTACAAATTCCACAAGAATCAAGTTTGTCAATTTTGTTGCCAACTATAGTTACTAGAGTATCTTTTTTATTTTCGACAATTTCAGGAAAAATACTTTTTCCAAAAATCGTCTTGGAAACAACATTTTCCTGCTTATTTACGCGCAGGAAAATTGAGTTTTTCGGACTAGTACTGTAAAAACTTTTTTCCCTCATCGCTCAAACATCAGTAGTTTCCGTTCGTTCCCAATGCATGTAAAGACAATTTTTCCACACCGCGGTGTTTTTTCCTTTGCAAGCGAAACTAGGGGAAATGACTTAGTCAGGTTTGTATTGAAATCCAGAGACGTCAAACTGTCAATTCTCACACAACCATTCTACAAAATGGCTGTTTCTGATCACATACGTAAATAATCAACACAAAAGATTTATTGCCAAATAAGTAAGAAAACGATTGAAAATAGTAAGTAATTGATTAATAACACAACGTTCCAAAAAGTTTATAAAATTTCGAAATATCTACGTTATTCTTTACCATTAAGCAAAGTTTAAGCATAGAGTAAACAGACCAAAGAAATTTCTTGCTTTGATGTTGTTGAAAATATGCCAATTAGCAATTCTCGGTAAAATTTTTGATTTTTCCGGTTTTGCACCAATCTAAAAATTTGTTGTATGGTTAAAAGCCGCTCGTACGTCGAGCGGCTTTTCTCAGGAAGCAAATTTGATACTGCGCTATTTGCAGATTCTCTAATTTCAGGTGGAGTTAAAATTTCTCTATCGGAGTCGCTCATATTTACAAATTTGAAACGAAAATTTGCAGAAGAAAATGGCGGAATAAATTTTTAAAACGATGCTCTTTTATTTCAAAATTTGATATATAAGGAAATGTTTGTTCTTTTCTAAATAATTTAATTGCATCTCTAGATTAACTTTTAAGATTAAATAAAGTAACTCGGCAAAAATAATTTTCAACTGTTTATTTCAATAAAACCATAGCAACAAAACTATTTCAAATTTAAAAAATTAGATACTCGGTGTGGGCAACGCTACCAACCAAAAAACAAGTAAAAAACCAAATCATTTATTATCAAAAAATTAGTTATTTATTATTAAAAAATTAGTTATTCGTTTCAAAAAAAATTGTACCTAACTTTTTCGGAAAGAAATTTCCCCCATTTGCAATAGATGCAGCACGACCGAAGGGAGCAAATTGCTCATGTGGGAAATTTCACTTTCCGAATTCTTTTATTTCCGAATTAGGTAAATAACTATACAAGACGCAAAATAAAAAAGATACTCTAGTGAATTTGTCAAAAAAAAATCAAAAATTTGTAATTTCGTCTTTTTTTACAATTTCCGGAAAAATTTAATACAACAAAACACGTCAGTAAAATCTCTTACTTGACTCGGAGCCTTAAAAAATTCGGCACAAAGTGCCTCGTATTTCAATTTAGCTCCTCTTCAGTAATGTGACATTTTCCTGACTTTTATGTAAATAACTATTTCCGGAAATCGTCTTAGAAACATCATTTTCCTCCTTATTTACGCGCAGGAAAATTGAGTTTTCCGGACTAGTACTGTAAAAACTTTACAAGACGCAAAATAAAAAAGATACTCTAGTAACTATATGTGCCAACAAAATTGACAAACTTGATTTTTGTGGAATTTGTAAAAAAAAATTCTAAAATTTGTAAATTTCGTCTTTTCTTACGATTTCCGGAAAAATTTTAAACAAAACACGTCAGTAAAATCTCTTACTTGACTCGGAGCTTTAAAATACTCGGCACAAAGTGCCTCGTATTTCAATTTAGCTTCTCTTCAGTAATGTGAAATTTTTCGGACTTTTATGTAAATAACTACATCCAGCATTTTGCATCCTGCAGTATTTTATAGAAAACCACAATTTCAACAATTTTAATCTGATTTATTTTTAATAAAAAATAAATTACCTTTATTGGTAAAAAACATTTATCAGACGCCTCTTTGATAAATTGCTTAGTTTTAGTTTCCGTCAAAACTTTCGATTGTTTTCTTAGAATAAGACCATTGCATAAACTCTTTGTAGGCAGCTTCATATTGTTTTGCTGAATAAGAGAAGACACTGCATTTCGTACGGCTTCCGATACATCGAAACAGAGATCTTCACACATTACAAACGTTGAATAAACTAAACATTTTCGTTTTTACAAAATTGTTTGTTTTTTTGACGTTTTGTTACTTGGTTGCGGTCATCATTATTCAAATACAGTCAGTCTATAGTCACAATCACAAAACTGTTCCTCTAAGTAAATCTTACAACAAAAATCGGTAACAACTACAAAACCAGCAATCAGTATTTTAACATTTGTTCCCAGAATTTATGGTTATACCTAGATTGTTAGATCAGTTATGCAAAAAATGTGGCCAGAAACTCAGCAAAGAGGCTTAGGTTCGTCTAAATAAACAAGATAACATAAATCATCATAATTGAAAAGAACTTAAAAAAAAATTCGTAACAGAAACTAAAAGATGTAAGCATTAAAGTTATTGAAAAAATTTGAAAAAATAAAAGAATAATTTTGATTTGTACAGTAGAAATTCAAAGTGGAAAATAATTACGTTAAAATCTAAAAATAATTCAAATGAGAAAGGTTTAGGCCAAATTACTTAATATTTAGAGGACCACGTTTGAATTATCTAAACTAATGCATTTTACCATATTTCAAATAAATATTTTATTCATCAACGTACATATCAGCAATACAACTTTTAAGACTGTAAAGAAACATTGCAACAATAACTATGTTTGTATTCAAAACGTCTTAAAGTATATAAAAAAACATTCTTGACAGAACTTCAAAATTAACAATTTAAAAGTAATGAAAAACAACTTTATCAGAATTTAGAAAATAATCATAATGAAAATAAAAATAATAATGGTCTACTAAATATAGTAAAACCATACAATTTTTTGGGGTAATTTATTATGGTCTAATAATTTTAATTATGAGTTTGATAATTTGATAAAAAATATTCAATATTTTTCAAATAAAATTAGACCTATAAAAAATTATAAAATATCATTAAAAACAATAAACAAAAATTTATCAAATACAATTAATTGGAAATCGACAAGAAAAGACAAAATCTATAATTTGTGGATTAAAAAATGTAATATTTTTAACAATTTTTTTTTACGAATTTATAAAAAAATTCTAAAATTTTTCAAAATTTCTTGCCAAACATATAACCTATTTAAAGTCCAAGGAAAATGACACCAAAAAGTCATCAAATTATAAGCATATAAGGTTGACTGACATCTTTCGGAAAAGACCGTGTCAAAAGGTTTAATAAAATTGGCGACGCTTGGTTGCTGTCATCATTATTAGGCGGTCACAACATACTACATATTTTTTTTGTATTAATAAATTGATGGCGATGGCTAACATTTACCAAATTCTTGGTATAGTTAATTATTATTATTTCAGTTTTCGAAAAAATGTTGTTTGGAAATTATTTTGCATTTTTGCATGGGTTTCTCGAAAAACTTCTATTCTCAAATGCAAAATTACCATTTTGCAATCTAGAATCAAAAATAACTATTGTAGATATATAAAACTCGAATCTTGGCTAAAAAAACGTGTTTTGCAATATATATAAATATATATATATATATATATATATATATATATACAGTGAGATTTTTGTTTTACTGAACATAACGTTATAAAACGCATGTTCAGTTTTAAAAAAACCATGTCAATACATTGACGCTAGGTAGGCAACCAAATTAACAAATGTTTTATTTTGACACTTGACAGGACAGAACTGAAATTTTATTCAAAGGTAAGAAAGGTTATGTTACGGCTTAATAACAAGTTTAAAAAGAAAATTTTAATCAGATTAGTTTAATAAATGTTCAAAGTGACCACCTTCTTGTTCTAAGCAATACGCTAAACGATTGTAAAATGCTTGTACAGTATTTTTTAAAAAAACTGAATTTATTTCGATAAATAAATTTTTAATTTTTTTTTATTTATTTATTTTGACGGGACAAGCTCTTCTTTTTTTGTATGGATTTATTACACAACCTTTACCATTAAATTTTTTAATTATGCTGTGAATAATTCCAACAGATGGTATTGGTCTCTCGGAATAACTTACAGCAAACAGATCGCGTACTTGTCTTATGCTATTATTGCAATTGTACCAGCGTACAATGGCAATTTTTTCCTCTTTTAAATACATGCTCCACAAATGCAAAAACTTTGAAAATAATAATTTTGACACTTGTCAATGACATTAATGGCAATTGTTTATTAGAGGTTGCTTCGATACGCTTTAATTGCTTGTAATCTAGGAGTAGGGATAACTCCTTGCTTGTAATGCATTGACTCGATTTTTTTTAAACTGAACATAGGATGTTCAGTAAAACAAAAGTCTCACTGTATATATATTGTTTAATAATCTTAGAAAACAAAGTTTCTTCCTGGTTGCTATGACTTTAGCGTTTCCAATCCGAAAACTTCCAATTCTCAGTTATTTCTCTTTCACCCTCCATTTACTTTTGTT
Source organism: Lagria hirta (assembly GCA_947359425.1). Classification (NCBI taxonomy): domain Eukaryota; kingdom Metazoa; phylum Arthropoda; class Insecta; order Coleoptera; family Tenebrionidae; genus Lagria; species Lagria hirta. The sequence continues at coordinate 18,700,427 of OX375798.1, read as the reverse complement.
CGGCGAACTTTAAAGTCTTTTCGGAAACGAAACAGAGAAGATATAATAAATTCTTAAAGAAAAACTTTAAGATATTATAATAAGATGATAAAGGCATATTTTAATTTGTGTTAATGGAGTTGCTCGTTGCCAATGGTTCTTCCTTCTATTCAACAAAGCTCTCTATTATTATGAAACGGAATACGGCTTTGTGGAGTGAAACATTTCCTCGGTAAATGAGATTGTCAAGGTGAGTATGCAAAAGTAGCGTCTATTGTTTTGTTAACAATTTGAAATTATCCCCAATCTGACTTGGTGTTAGTCCAGGATCGAATTTGGGAAAAGGGAGAGAATAAAGGAATGGGATTGCGTAATGCAATTGGAATCAAGCGGTTCATCACTCTCGTCGACCACATAGATTACACAACAGTCCAAATTTAGATTCGACAATGTTGAATTATTGACGAATAAAAAGTTTTGCGTATTTTTTTTTTATTTTTGAATTTTGCTAATTGCAAACAGAAACCCTTTCAAAATATAATTGAAAGCTTGTTTTTGCAGAGTTGAATTGCTGTTTATAAGCTTTGTGCAATAATTAAAGCTATTTTTGATCATAGACGCAAACCCTAGTAATATTAAACCATAATTGAACATCAAAAACAATATATAATATAGACTTGTCAATAATAATGCTGAATTTTTTTTAATTTGTTCTATATACAACGAAAAAATTATAGTTAAAAATATATACTATAATACAAAGCTAGAAATAATATTTATACAAATAATAGTTACTTATTTACGTGTCAAGTCAGTAAAGTGATTCTTTATCGAAACGTTGGAAAAGGTGGTTGGAAGTCTAAATTTCGATTTTCAAGACAATCTCGCCGGCGCGTTCGCCGCCATCTTGATTTAATCATAATTTTTTGTTTTTCTAAAATAACTCGTTAATTTACACCTTTAGAGCAAAAACAGTGATTTTTAATGTTGCTGGAAATTTAATTTCCTACAAGTTTGGTAATCATTTTTTTTACGCTAGGCTTAATATTTGCAGAGTTATACTACTTATCAAGTATATAAAAAAAATTGTAATATTTAAATAATTTTTAATTTTTTCAACTTTAGTTCTACTCCACAATCAATATTTTTGAATTTTAACTCAAATACAATTTTTTATTTTTTAAATATTTTGTTTACTATGTTATTTATTGACAAAAAACTGTATTATAAACTTGATAGTGTAACTCTGCAAATATTAATCCAAGCGTAAAATAGATAATAACTAAACTTGTAGGAAATTACCAATTAATTTCCAACAACTTTGAATAAATTTATTTTAGCTTTAAAGTTGTAAATTTGCGAGTTATTTTAAAAAAACAAAAAATTAAACTTTAAGTTAAGATGACGACGACCGTCATCTTAACAAATTATTTTTTTGAGTGTCTTAATCGAAGGAATTCGATAAAGACACTTTACTGACGTAGTTCATACAAAATTTTATCGCTAAAAAGTTTTAAAAAAATTGAGATTTTTAAATTTATGACATTTTATTCTGAGAAAATGATCAGCAAATACAAAACTAATCTACTAATCATTTGAGCACAGATTCTTCAACATACGATTCTGCAATTGTGTTGCTTTTCCACCCTGCATGACGTTTTAAATTGTCCTTGCTGCCGCCTGCGTTGGCAAAGACAGTGGCTGACGTTTAGCGAAAACAATATCTTCTATAAAGTGATGGTTCTAGTAAATCAAAATAATTAACAATTTTGCTTGGTACACTTCCAAAAACTATGAATTTACTAAATATTGAATTACAATCTATATATATAAAAGAAAGTCGTGTTTGTTACAACACTTATAACTCGACAACGGCTAGACCGATTGCCATAATTTTTAATTTGTTTCCGTCCCGAATAGCAGAATACATCTTAAAAACAATAAAAACTCGATATGTGTAATGAATACTTAATCATTTCAATAGATGCTGATTTGTTTATTACATGTCAAACATTTGTTGTCCAATCCTGTCAAATAGTGTAGCAACTATTTTTTTTTAGAGCTTATGGCCTGGTTGCTGAGACCTTTAAGCCACAACTTTATTTTTTTCTGAAGACATCATGTGTGCGTTCAGAAATTTATTTTTTGTAAAATGTCTACAAAGTTCAGGTACTGTTATATTTGTTTTTAATTCCCGAAAATAATACCTAAGATTTATTCTACAGTAAAAACATAAAATCATGAGAAAGGAACGGAATTTAGGGAATAAAAAATCAGTTGGACCGATTAAGGAAAAAAAATCTACAGGTTAACAAAAGTGTAAATGTTTTTTTATAGGTTGTCTATGATTTTTTTGATAAGCTATATATACGTAGTGGCTATATACTCTTTGAGCTATTGTCTATGTCTCGAAAGTTCAGGCACTGTTATTATATTTGGTGGTTTTATGCGAGTGCACATTTTAATAACAATGCCGCGTCCTAGAAGATCTAATCTTTCCCAGCGAAGCCGTAATGCAATTAGGCAACGGAATATCGCGAGTCAATTATCTGCGAGAAGTTGCACGCGTCGATACTTAAAGGAAAATTTAAAGATGAGGAAGTTCTTATTCCAAGGATTCCGATGATCCCAACGGATATGCCCTTTAAGTTTAAACGAATTTAATTCCCGATTCGTCTTGCCTTCGCCATGACGATCAACACATCACAGGGCTAATCCTTGACTATTTGTGGCCTCAATCTAGAAAATGCATGTTTTTCTCATGGTCAATTGTACGTGGCATGCTCACGTGTCGGCAAATCATCCGCTTTATTTGTTCTTGCGCCTGACCAAAAAACAAAGAATGTCGTTTACCACAAAGTGCTTGAATGAAAATCCTATTAATGAATTAATCCGAGTTTTATTTTTTTTTTCCCAATCTGCACAACATAGTTTTCAATCATTTTTTTCTGACATGAGTTTGAAGTACTTAATTATTATTTTTTATTTTTTTTTTATTTTTATTCTCATTCTGTATGTATGTTTTCATCATCATTCATCATAATAAAATACTTTTTTGTTGCTATCTATATAAATATATTATTTTGTATCATTGTTAAGCCTAAATTAGTTCAGCTAAAAAGTAACACGACATTCATTAACTGTTAGGCGGTACGAAGCTCGGCGGGTCAGCTAGTTTATTATAAATTATTGTAGAAAGGAAGTATAAGAAACAAACAGTATAAAAAAAGAGCTTGAGGAAACTGGCAACGATGTGCAAAGCTTTGGGACAAAATAACTAGATAACTTAGAAGCTTTGCTAAACAGTTTATAACTTATAAGCTTATATGAATAGTTTTACTCCTTATCGCTAGAGGTCAGATCTGGTAAGACTTAAAGCAGACATTTATAATTATTGTAGAATAAACAATTTAACACAACTTTTTGTTTATTTTGAAACTATTTGTTTCTACCCAATCAATCCAATCTAAGATATAAAACAACTATGCTACTAGTAAGGCTTTTTCGGAATATTAAAATTGTTTGTTAAGCATTTTGACCTTGTTTTCAAAGTATATTTAAAAAAACAAGATTATGAGCTTGTTCAGCACACATCGTTTTTTTTTCTATCAACCTCGTTTTTGTAGATACCTTTGGTTCAAGTTTGCTTTTTTGCGCAATGTTTCTTGTTTTGCTATTAGAAAACAAGCAATACAAACACGATTTGAAAACAAAAAAACAATTGAAAAAAAAATTTTTTTTTATTGTTGGTATTGATTATTGTGTCTTGGAGCGTCCTAAATTTGACAAGTTGAACATATCATTGGTTTTTCTACGTGAAATGCTATTTCACAAGCGAAAACCTACTTTATACTTTCAGGCATACATACTTACTATAAAAAAAAAAATCACATGTCAATGAAAAATATAGTATATTAAAGAACAAGTTTTATAAAAGTTGCTTTGACTCATATGCGCCAAAAATCTTTAAGCTTTTAGAAATTTTGTTGCTAACGGTTGGTAACGGCAACATTTGGATTTAATATTCAATTTAAGAGCTTTTATTTGACATGATTTGTTTAATTTTTAACAAAAAATTAAAATTACAAGAGAAGCACCATTTAAGAAGCCGAAACAACGACTAAAAATTTATTATCCAATAAATACAAAGTAGCCTAACCATCTTGAATGTAAAGCAAACAAATTCTTGCAGCTGTGCTCAAAACAACTTGGTATCTACTTTGAACCAATTTTCAAAATAATCTCGGTTTAAAAGAAATATGTATTTTTTTTTTAAATTTAACTGTAATAATCCTTAAGTAAACAATTTGTGACATTGACTTTTAATATAATTATTTTTTTGACAGCTATGTATATTTATACTAACCTTTAAAAATTCACGAACATCTATAATAGCACTCGTGCTCTTATATAAAAGACTTCAAATTTAAAGCATTAATAAGCTTATTATAGCTCAACTTCAAAAAAACATTAAAAAGCTTAGAAATTTATTAAAAATAAATAATTTATTTAATATTTATGATAAGTACAAAAAATTACTAAAATATTAATCAAATATATTCTGTAGCTGATGGATCATCAGAATCGAACGAATTATCAACTCCTTTGGTGCCACTTCTTCCAGAGTCTGAATCCGCAGACGATGAAGTGCTGCAAAGAAAAATTAGAAAAAATATTAATAGATTACCTAAACCTGACGTCACAGCGCACGATTGTTTCCAAATAAACACAGCAACGTAGTCATAAAAGCGGTGACAGTTGCACGTTTAGCACTCGGACTTTTAGGCTTTAGTACGTGATTTCGATAAAGTGGACGACTCTATCACAAAAATCTTGCTGTCAATAATTATGACATAACCTAACTTTTGTATTTGGAAACATGTAAGCGCCTCCTCATACGTCATCACTTGGGTAGCCTATTAAAGATGAAGTACTTACTTACACATTACCGTCGTGTTCATATGTATTCGGGCGCGGTTTTTGTGGAAGTTTGACTTTGCTAATAAAATTATCAACATCCTGAATGGAAGGCATTTCAAAAATTATTTTTTTAAATGGAAAACAGACATCTTCGTTGAGGTAAACGGTTACTGTGTTATTTAAACAGCGACCGTAAAGAATCAAATCGCACGGTAGAGTTGTTATAGAGCCACAAGTCAAATGCTGCTTTCCAAGAATCTTCGTTATAGACACTTGCGCGCGATTTTGCTGCTCAAAGTGCTCTTCCGTCTTAAAGGCTCTGATTACTGTGGCCAATGCGATCAAATTTCCCTCATCCATGTTCACTTTTTTTCTGGTTTCTTGAATTTTTCGCAATTCTTCTACGGCTGTTTGTAACGCCGGCAAATGTTCCAGGGTAACACTGAAAAGATATTATGATAAAAAACGCAGTTTTAAAATGCAGATAAGAAAGTAAATTATAAAAACCGATTCTTTTTATAATTGTTTACAATTTGTTAGATTCGTTCTAACCTATAAATTAAATTCTAAATTAGATGCTTAAAATTAATGAATTATATAAATTCACTATTAATTACACTGTTTTAATATTTAAATATTACTTACCTCATGTTGCTTTCTTACACAAAATGAATTTTAAGTTTTGAATGTTGCTGTTGTTGTGTAGCTGTCAAAACCATACAAAACCCGTCAAAACATGTGACATATGACATTATTAATCAGCGTCATCTGTGGAATAATAGATAAGTTATCTGACAATAATAGATAGCTAGCGTTGTACTGCGAGTTTCAGCAGAATTATAAAATATATTTTTTAAATAATACTTGTTTTAAAATAAAAGCGGTGTTTAATGTTTACAAATAGCATTGTTTAACTATTACTTGTCAGTCAACTAAGAAAATTTATTTAATTTTGGAATATGATTGACAGATGATAAAGATTAATAAGTGTGGAGACCAGAAACAAGGTGTCGCCTTCTTAGCTCAGTTTCAAACCTTTTTAAAGCAGATCCAAAGCGACACTTTTTGGTCTTTGTCATCTGTGAATCGTAGTCTAAAACTAAAATGCATTTTCTTAGTTGATCAACTAATTCTAAAGGTTTCGATTGCAGCAAAATTTTTACATATCTTTTAAAAATAATACCTGTTTTAAAATAAAGTAAAGACGGTGTTTAATATTTACAAATAAAATATTAATATATGAGTTTAATAAGACGTCGGGTTGCCACACAAGTGTGACAAGTGCTTCAACGTATTTTAATAGAACGAGTGTGACAATACGTCTTATTAAGCACACTATTTTTTTCTACTTTGATTTAGTAAAATTGGCGAATTTAAACCTGCTCAATACTTTTACACGTTTAGAAACTTTTGTGTGGTTAGACTGGTAATGATATTGGCTTTTTAACCAATATAACGAAGCTAAATGTTACCAAGATTAGTTTAATAATACTATCTATTAATAAACTATTATTTTTGATGTAATAAGGTGCTTATTTATTACCCAAAATAGATAAAAATTCATTATTCAACTGATTTTTCCATGGAGCTATAATGATTTTTCAAGTTTTAATGATATATGATATTTATATTAATGCGACAAATGCAAAATTTGTAGTAAATGGTTTTATGGTAGCCACTACCATCCTTAATCTTCAAAAGTGAAAAAAATATTTAAAAAAAATCGTTTCTCTTTAATTTTGGGCCACGTGGAACTTATTTCTCACAAGAAGAAAATAATTGCGCTACATGGAAAACGATGTAAATTTTGAGAAATCGCTCGAAAACTTGCGAAAATCTCATAAAATAGTTTCAAATTTTGTAAGAAACCCTGAAACGTTCTGCACAAATAAGAAAAGTGGACCAAAAAGAAAACTGAGTTTGAAAACAGAATGTCGTCTGATAAATTTGAGCAGCTACAGCACAAAAAGTTGCAGAAAATTGGCACAAGAGTCTTTGACTTTTACCTATGCTTTTACACAAAAGTCCCTATATGACAAAACAAAAAATAAAAACATTTTTTGCGTTTTTAGGTAGAGCCCTTATTTCTGGTATCCTTTGTTTTGTATTCTTAAAATTTATTTTTTGTTTAGATACAATTTTGTTCTTTCTCTCTCTATATATATATATATATATATATATATATATAAAGTACATAAATATAAATACATATATATATATATATATATATATTTATGTAAGTACATAATTATATCTGTTACTTTGTCTATAAAATTGCTCCGTAATTTTAAATGACATTGAGGGTATTTTATTATTATTAGTATTGTAAAAAATTTATTAATTAATTAATTTTTTTTACAAAAAAATTGTTAATATCGTTATATATTCATTTAATAGAATTATAATATTTATAACAGGAAAGTGTAAGAACTTATTGTTGTCATTAAACGTTACACACACCGTACTTTTTCTAACGGATCTGTAATTTCCTCGTTTGACAATAATTCTGTAACGGAAGCATTTCACGCTGCAAAATTTTGAAAATAATAATAATACTTACTCAGTTTTCAAATAAAAGTTGATACGATGGGTCTATCTTCTAAAATATCTGTGATCTTTACAATTCTACTAAAAATTGTAGTTTGTAATTATATCATTGATATGGATGATATTTTATCAGAAAATTATATGCCTGGTGCTCTTCTGATGCTCGAAAATCCTAAAGTTCCTCCAAGTACAAATACAACTACTGTTGTAAATAGTCCAATTGGTGACGGTACATTTAATTACGCTTTTGAAACTATGGGGTTTCATAGGTAAGACAATAAGTTATATATTATATATATACTTCTATTATATTTATCTTAGTAATAGATATATCCGATATTGTACGATATAATTTAATTTTAGATCAATGATGAATGAATACCTCTGCAGAAGCTACATAGCTGAACAAATAGTTAATGGTATGACGCTTTCACGTATCAAAAGGCGAATGGGCTCAGATCGTATGCCATCTCCTTCTTCTAAAATTCAAGAAACTATCAAGAATCAATTACTGACAGATGAAGGATCTGCTAGTTACAAAGATTGGCTGCAAAAGTATATTACAAACTTGTTGTATAATACTCTAAAACTTGATGGTCCATTTCTTCAAAATAAAACTTGATAAATCATTTTATTAAAATATACTAAATTGATAAAGTTAATACAAAATTTTTAGCACATTCTACTTATTTGCTTCATTTTCTCACTTAAATCTACCATATTCTACTTTTTTTTTGTTAATAATATTTTGTGACACTTTTATTCTATTCTTTTATGTATTTCCTATTGTATGTAGTCTTATTGTAAGTTTTCTTTCTATGTTACTACATACATTTTTTCTTCTCTTTTTTTTTTGTTTTCACCCATACTTTTTTTCCCACATTTTTTATTATTTTTTTTACTCTCACTCAATCTGTTAATTTCACAACACAATTTTTTTTGTAGATGTTTTTTTTATACATTTTATAATTTTTTTTATTTGTTTTACTCTTATTTTTCTTCTCTTGCACTCTTTTATTACTGTGCATTTTGGCGTTTTTGTTCTACTTTCAACACTCACTTATTGTATCACCTACATTTTTCAATTTTTTTTTCTTATTTTTCTTATCCGTTTTCGCAAGCTTTTCTATTGTTTTTTTTGTTAAAACAAAATTTTAAAAACTTGTAAAAATTTATTTGCTTTTCTATTATTCCTTTTTGTTTCTGCTTCACGCTGACTTAAATATCATAATTTGTCCATTTTTTTCTATGTTGACTTTTTCAATTTTTTTTTTACAAATTTTTATATTTATCCGATTATTCTTTTTATAATCCTTCTATCTTTTGCTATCACCACCGTTATATTATCCGAAGGTTGGCGTATCATGACTTTCTGCAGCTCCAAAACCTGTATCTTCCCTCAACTGTAGTAACTGTAAAAGTTTATTTCAAAATTCGATTTATAAATTCCTTTAAAACATTTTTTTTATCACTATTTTTTACATTTTTGTTCTATCTAGCTCTATTTATTTAAAGCTTAGCTTTCTTGAATTCTTCTTGTTCTATAAAAGAATTTATAGAACAAGAAGAATTTATAGATAACTATTTAATTTTATTTTCTCTATTTATTGTTATTCTTTTTCTACTAACTTTTTTATTTTTTTGTTTTTATTTATATATTTTTACATTTCTTCTTCTAGTTTTCTTTTTTTAAAACTACCAAATTCAATAGAACTTTACAATATTTTGACACAATGGGTATATCCAAATCTGTATTTTGTTTTTTTTTGCAAACATGCGTAAAAGCCTTTGCTATTTCACGCAAAAACCGAAACATGCCGTTAGTTTAAGAAAAATTTTTTTTTAATTGTGCAAAAATTTGAAGATGTGTTTAAAATCTAATTTAATGTTAATGTTATACAAGAACTTTTTATCTTTGTCTTAAACTGTTGTTTTTAAAATTTTAACCCGCTCTAAATAAGAAGAAGAAAGAAGAGTCCAATGTATAATTTATAATTATTTTTATATAGATGCTTGCACATAATTTCTTTCCTTTGTTTATGAACCGATTCAGATATTTCTAGAAAGATTTTTCATAAAAAGTTGATAATTATCAACGAAGATTCTTTGGTGATAAGCGCAACTGCACCTCAAAAGTGCGGCAAACCGCTTTGTTAAAAATTTTTAGCATAATGTTTGTTAGCGTATAGTTTTTTTATTCATAAACTAAATATTTTTATTCACAATTTGTTAACAAAACAATTTGTACACAGAAGCACTACTTTAGAAGACATCTATCGTCATTACGACACCATAAATAATCATAACCGCATTGATGATCATTCAGACGCTGACAAAGATGACGGTGCCAATGAAGATTATGATGGTCATGTTACAGGATATGCGTTTCAGCATCAAAACCAGCAACAACCTCCTCAAGCTCCTAAAGTTGGACATAGTGGCGGAGGTAGTACTATTTTTATTTCAGGTAGCGGGGGTGGATATCCTTATGGTCAATCACAACATGGACCTAGTCCTAATGCTGGTTATGGACATAGTTCTTTTGGTGGAGGAGCTGGACATGGACCTTCTGGAGGTAGAGTATTAAAATCAGCTAAAATTTTGATGTTTGTTTAATATCAATAACAGGTCAAAACGACTTTGGTGGACAGCACCTAATTCAAGAACATGAAATCCACGATCAACCAAAATTTCAAGTGTACCATCAAGAAGAAAACGAGAAGCATGATTTAAGCGATCTATTTGATATAGCATTAACAGCCTTGGCATACTTATCATTTGGTATGTTTATCGTGCACGTTATAATGTGTATTTCATCAGTTGTAAGTTTTTCGGCTTACCATTTTTGCCAAGCCAACTATGTGATAAAATATTCTAGCATAATACAGCAACTACTACTACAATGATGATGCCCATGAGTATGAGTCCTACACAAACTGGTATGTCTATGGGTGGTATGACGGGTATGGGTTCAGGTACTGCTGGTGGTGGTGGTGGCAATACAATGCCTGGTGGTAATACTATGGCTGGTGGTGACACTATGCCTGGTGGTGATACTATGCCTGGTGGTGATACTATGCCTGGTGGCGATACTATGCCTGGGGAAAATACTATGCCGGGGGTTGATACTATGCCTGGAAGTGATACGATGCCTGGGGGTGATACTATGCCGGGTGGTGACACAATGCCAGGTGATGGAGGTGATGGTGATATGACAGCTACCGGCGGCGGTGACACAGAAGGTAATGATGGTGAAGGTCCTGACACAAATCCTGGTGGTGCTACCGGAACAGGGGGCGGTAATGATGATGGTGGAGATAATGCAGAGCCTACACCAGGTGGTTCTACAGGAACTGGAACTGGTACCGGGACTGGTACTGGAACTGGAACAGGTACAGGAACAGGTACGGGGACAGGAACCGGTACGGGCACAAATACTGGCGATACTGGAGATACTGGAGACACAGGTGATGGTCGAGACACTTTGAAATTTAGAATGAAAAGAGATATTCCATCAATTACGAATCCGGATAATAAAGCATTGAATGAATTAGCAAGGAGAGTTCTAGCATCAATTGAAGCTGCTTTTTTGGCGCATGAAGATGATGGGAACTGTTTAAGACAAGTGCTTTGTCAAAATAATAAACATTCTAGAGATATTTCTGGAACCAATAAGCTCTTATTGCCTGTTTGGAGGTAAGAATGATTATCTTCAATTTTTTTTCTAATATTTTCTAAAATAGTATTATTAAAACAAATGCTAAAAATTTTAGAACAAGCTATTAAAGAATGATTTTTAAGCAGCGGTTTTCAATTGATTAAAAAAAAGCTATCAACTTTTTGATATTTTAAGAACATTTTTCTTATTGATTATTGCGATTCAAAATGTTTTTACATCTTTTTATTTTATTTAAATAAAAGCTAAATGTTAGGTCAGGTCAGTCCAGTTTTTTTTTATAAAGTTTTAAAATAATGTTGTTGCAGTGCGGTCTACAGAGGCTGGTAAATATCATAAATTATCCATCTCGATTTTTTTCTTGTTTTTATACAAGTATTTGTACAAATATTTTATTTACTCGATGAAAAACGTTTTTTTTTTCGACTACAATGAAATCTTCAAGAAAAGCATGTTATTTTCTTCAGAAAATAAATTTGAGAAAAGATCAAAATAATAAAATAATAGTAAACTGTTTATGTTTTAATTTAAATATTTTGATTTTATGTCTCAAAAAGTGACATTATTATTGATAATAATTTGTAAATCAATAAAAAAATGTTTTAGGTTTGGAACCGATGTATTAATTTATATATGTATTACAATCATAAAATGCTGTAAAAATTTACTGTTTATTTATTAATTATTAACAAAATTATTTTTAATTTTTAACAAATAATGTAGCATTTTACTTTATAGTTTAGGAATGAGTTGGTTGTCAGGTCGTCTCACAACGAATATAAATCCAGCCACATCTATGCTTGACAGCCTGAAAGCTTCAATTTTGGGATTAGGAAAAGCAAACTGTGAAATTGTTTACCAAAACTGCAATTTACGTCATCAGAAAAAGGAAAGACGCCGTCGACGAAGAAATGCGCAACAAAAATCAAAATAACTGAGTAAAACCTAAAACAGAACTTAATTAAGTCAAATTAAGATGTTATATTTTAAATTTAAAAGCTGTACTGATATTTTAAAATATAAAATTTATTAAAACAGATTGTTTTTTAGAAAAAAATAGCACTCTTGTAGTAATATTACCTATAGTTTTCTTAAAAGTTTTTGATTCTACACAAGTGACATCTAATGTGAGATTTGCGTTTTTATAGCAAAATTGCATAAAAACTTCTTTTTGTTATTTCTTCTCACTTTTAAAGATTAAGAATAATAGCGACTACCATAGAATAATTTATTAAAAATTTTATACTTAGCGCATCTACCATTTTTTAACTATTTTATTAAAGTTTATTAAATATTACATAATAACAACTCATGTAAACCAAAATTAAAGAAAAACGTTTTTTTTTGGTTATTTTTTCTCGCTTTTAAAGATTAAGCGTATTAATTGATTAATAAAGCGACTGCCTTAGAACAGTTTACTAAAAATTTTGTATTCAGCGCATCCACCATTTTTTAACATTTTTACAAAAGTTTATAAAATATTACAAAATAATGGCTCATTTGAAATTTTCTCAATTTTTAACAAAAAAAATATGTTTTGCCAAATTACAATGAATACAGTATTAAAATTTAACGTTTGACAAGAATGCTATAGGATTGTTTTCTTAAGCCTTCTAAATGTACTGGTGCTATAGTTACGCACATAGTAAAAAATTAATTGGTTTTTATTATTGAATTAAATAAGTAGAGATTATTGTGAAATTTGGCAGGACTTATTAAATTTGGTTTCAAAAAATTTTGATTTTAGTAATTTTTAGCTGGTGCTATATTATGCTGTTTAGTTTATATAAGAAATATTAAGAAACATTTTTTCCAACCAAATTTTTATTGGTTTTTTAAGAATTTTTTAAAAAAACACAACTATTTGACTAAAAATAAAAATTTTATAAGCAAGTTTATAATAGAGATAATTTCAACAAGAAGCAGGTTATATCACAAAAAATGACTCATTTGATCTAAAATTAAAAAAAAAATTAAGAATAATACCAATATATATATATAATACAAAAAACTAATATAATAATTAAAGTTTCTTATAATAGAATTAGTCATTTCTCTAAAACTATAAGGAATACTAAAAGTTTTTTTCTATTTGTTTTCTATTATTACTTTTAACAATAAAAGTACAACAATTAGACTTGAGATAACGATTCTGAACCTAAACTCATGGTTAAAAAAATTAAAAATTGTCAATAATTAAAATAGCTTATATGCTGAAAATAAATAATAATAGGTATTGCAATTCTTTCTATTTGTGTTCTAGCATTGAGTATCTAGTGCTTTTGCAGAGATTTTTTTTTTAATAAAACACAACAATCAGATTTGAGATAAAGATTTTGAAATCGAAATCTTTGAATGAAAAACAATTATTGTCGAAAACTAAAATAACTTATAATATGCTAAAATTGAATGTTTTTTATATGGGACTTGAAATTATCTTTACTTTATATAGTTTATTTGAGGGAATTGAAAAGTTACAGCACTTGAAAACAAAAAAATTGCATAAAATAAAAAGAATTTTTACAAAAAGAATGTTATATCACAAAAATTGACTTATTTGAACGTCAATTAAAGAAAAACGTGTTTTTTTTGACATTCTTTGTTATTTTTTTAGTTTAAGGACGAGAACAAATTAACCATTGTAAATATAAAACCGTTAGAGAGCTTAAAGATTAATAAAAAAACTATAATTTTCAATACTAATATCAGTTAAGATAATTAAAAATCCAGATATAATAATTTAAAACTATAAGACGATTAAGATAAAGTTAAATCTGTTTGTTCTTTATTAGTTTCTTAAAAAAAAAAAAAAACACAAAAAGTAAAAAGAAATTTATCAAACCCGTCTTAAAATTAAAAAATCTTATATAAATAAATAACTTGTTTGCTAGAAAATTTTGAGCAACTTTCTAAATAAAATAGAAAAATAAGAATATACATGTAAAATTTATAAACTACTTAAAAATTATTTTTAATAAATTAGACAACAATGTCTGTCTTTTGCAACTTTGTAAGATAGAGACAACTGATATTCTTTTAATTTCAACAGAAACTATAACAATCTATATAACAATATATAACAAACTATAACAAGTGTAACAAATTCTAGTTTCTCAAAGTTTGTTCGGTGCAAAAATCTTCCAGATTATTTCTACATCAATGCGACATCAATATATCAGCAAACTTTCTTAAAAAATTTGGTGTTTTGCTTTGGGCAACAAATGTACCTACAGTCAATAAAAAAAAACTGATAATTTTTAAACAGACTTTTTAAAATATTACTGTAAACCCTCTTGAATACTCGACTACACCAGTTTTTAAATAAAAAAAAAACTAGAAATAAATAGTTTTATCAGTTTACGATCTATAATGCCACAAACAGACACACATAATGACATAAACATATAGCACATCTTTGTTTTTGTTAGAGATGAAAAACCGAAAAAAGCTTTAATTATTTTGCTTATTAATGAATCGATTTACGGTCGAATTTGGCCATGTATTTTTATTCTACTAAAACTCCGAAGTTTATACTAAATAGCGTTTTGAGCTGCAAGATCCTGAATAATAATATTTGCAAAATCTATTATAATTTGTAATATTTATTTGAATAAAATCTTTCATTTTGATGAAAAATGTCTTAGATTTTACAAGATACGAGAAATTTCTTTAACAATAGACCCCCATTTAGTAAAATGTACTAAAAACACTTAGCAGTGCTTTCAAGAGAAAATATATCCCATTTAGAAACGTTATTTGAAGACTATCCCGGAGTACAGAAATCATTTATTATTGCAACAATAGAGCAAAACAGCGAATAGATGTTCGTATAAAAGCAGTTACCGAGAGAGGAGAGAAAGGGAATGACTGGGAAGGGAGAAGCTGGGATAAAGAGAAGATGCTCGCGCACAGCTTCCTTCTACCAATCATAATTACTGTTTACAATTTACCATTTTGCAATTGTCACATAAATGCTTCATTTGTATATTCTGTTTTATAAACCGTTTCAAATTTTACAATAAAACTATAATATTATTGTTAAACTAACAAACTTGTTTTAATCCTTCTTATAAACATTTGGAGAAAAATTTTGCTCTAATTGGAATTTTAATCATCTTTTGTCATATTTTTAATTTCTCGTTGTTTGCTTGATTATTTTGAAAATGTGAAGATCTCCAATGGCGTAATTATGCCGTTTAAAGTCCCTAGCAAACTAATCAAATTTGGAGACTCCTTCGATATAAAAAAGCTCAAACAGCGTTATGGTTTTTTCTTTTAAATAAATTACTACAAAATAAAGAACGTACAAACATAATATAATGAAGAATTGATCCATTTACAAATAAGTTGAATTTCTAATAATTTTTAACTTAAAGATTGTATTGCACGGAAATTTCTATTTGAGTTTTAGTATAAAATTTTAATTGTTTAATAACTTTAATTTATTTTTTTTGGTTTTTAAACTTTGCAAAAATGCTAATGACGATCAAAAATTAGATCAAGCAGTTTAATTTATTTGTTGCAATTTAACTTAAATTAGATTACAATAATGTCATTACCTAATTATCAAAATTATCTTTTAACTATAATATTGTGCTACTACCATAAAGTGTTGAAAGGTGTTATAACTCTAAGGAAGAAATTGCTCGTCTAAATTTATAAAAAAAATATTTTTTTATTGCATAAATTATTTCTATTTCACCTAATTTAGCAATATTTTACATTAAACAAATAATTAATTCGACAGTTTTGTTATTTATTGTTCGAAAAGATTACAAATTTGTTTAGACTAAAATTTCTTTTCAACAAAGTTGTTGAATTAATGCTAGAAAATTGTTATTGTTTATAATTGTTTCTACGTTCGACAAATAAACTTACTTTTAACAAAATTGCATAAATTTAATGTAATTTTAACAAAAAACACGTTATATGACATTTGAACCGAAATTTAAGAGAAACGGTTTCTATTTCTTCTTTCTTTTATAGTTTAAAAATGATAACAATTAATATAAATCCAATAAAATGTTTAAAAATTAATAATTAAACAATCTAAAAATTTAGAAAAAAACCGACTTAAATTACTTAATATTTAATTATATTGATAGATAATTAATTAATTGTAAAAGTGTCCAAAATATATGTGAAAAAATGCATTAATTTAAATAACCTAAAACCAACTAGTCAGATATTGATCAAATTTAGAAA
The DNA here is from genome assembly GCA_947359425.1 of Lagria hirta. Classification (NCBI taxonomy): domain Eukaryota; kingdom Metazoa; phylum Arthropoda; class Insecta; order Coleoptera; family Tenebrionidae; genus Lagria; species Lagria hirta. The sequence goes on along the minus strand of OX375798.1, from coordinate 18,684,100 downwards.
CTAAGTGGAATAAATAGCTTGCAAATAAAAAAACCTCATCAAAATCAGCTCAGAATTAAAAAATAAGGTAACTCACATAGAAAAAATACAGTCAAATTGAGAACTTCTTTCTTTTTTTTTAAGTCGGTTAATGAAAAAATATATAGTTATTTATATTAAAATCAGCCATATTTTAAAAACTATATGAAATATTAAGATAAATTTTTATCTGTTTGTTGCGCAAAATATTTCTATTTCACTAAAAAAACATAATTTTTAGCAACATTTTACTATTAATTATTATAATTAATCAAATTACTTATGTACTTAATTAATTTTAATATTACATTTTAGCAACATATGCTATTTATTCAAAGAGTTTGTTTACAAATTGCTTAAAGAAAAACTCCTTTTTTAAAAAAAAAAGCTATGTAATGTAAGATAAGTTGTTGAATTAATGCTAGAAATTTGTTTTTGTTAATATTTCTGTTTATAACTCCTATTTGCGTACGACAAATATTTTTTTTTAGTTTATTGTTAACAATTGATTTTTAATTAACACAAAGTGCGTTTTGGAAAAAATTAATCATGACGCAAAAGAATAATTTTTCTATTTTGGCCGATCAGTCGCTTTTACGCTTTTATAACATTAAAGTATAGAAATTATTTACGTTGGTCTTTATTTAAATTTATTTTCCGATTTTTAATTTTTTTTCAATTAAAGGTTTATCTATCACATCTTAAAGTAGCAAAAAAAGTAAAATACTAATTAAATGTAAATAATAGCCTATTTACATATATTATATCATAGCTGTGTAAAATTGCTGAAGATGCTCCGTCTAAATTTTCTTTAATTTCATACCAACGACTTCTCGTTTTGGACATGAGACTTCACCGAATACAGTTGGCTAATAATTAATTTTAAGACAATGAAACTTTTCATGGTCGATTTTGATTTTATTTGATAATAAGCAAAGATTCGTACAAAGAAAATTTAACTAGATTATTTGCAAAATGGTTTTGTGATTGAATTTAAATCAACAAAGTTGATTGATTGGTTTTTAAAACTATTAAATAAATTTTCAAAAAAGAAAAAAAAATTATAAAACAAAATCTTTTATTTATTTAAGTTTATAAAAAAATAGCTATTAAGATAATTAAAATGTCATTAATAATTAACAAATTATTATTAGTTCGTGTTAACACATTCTTAAATATTTATTAAATTTTAAAAATGCATTACCAAGTCATTAAAACCATTTTGGATTGCGGAAAAAAATAATTAAGTTTCAAAATAATGTAGGTACATATATATTTTATTTTGTTGATTACCTTGCTGTAAGAGTTTTAGCATATTTAGAAAAAACCACATTAAAAAAAGGGTGAAAATTACCAGTTAAGAATAATGCTATTTATGATACTAACACAACAGAAGCTTTGTAACATTTCTACTATATACTTATAAACAACTTAAATAAATAATAACACCAAAAAAAATTAATAGTTACATTACATTCACTCACAGAAAAAATCGCAAAATAGTTATACCAAAGCACTAAATGTAAATGTTTTATGAGGAAAATAAAAAAATGTTTTCTAAATATTTAGTGTTAAGATGATTATATTTTTCAAAAATCGAAAACTGAAATACGTATTTAATATAAACCAAATTCTCCTTGAATTGTGAGAGCGGATTAAATTTATCCTTACGGTTTTTTTAAAATGCATTTTTAGCATTCTATTTTTAGTTGAAAACCAAAAAAAATGTGATTATAATAACATATTTTCTGTTTTTTCGATCAAAAACATGCGTAAATTGTAAAAAATAAGTTGAAATAAATACATGAAAAGTAGTACTTTACGAAAACTTACCTGTTATATACTTTATAGACTCTTATGTCAAGCTTTAGAAACGATTTTAAATAAAAAGTTTTATTTTGTCAGAAAACAATTTTTTTAACTCGTTTTTGTATCTACTAAAAAAACTACCTCTAGAAGAGGGCTTACAACAACGACATTAAACCTATATATAGCTAAAACATTAAAAAAATAACATTTCTCTAATTATCAAAGCTTTGACATTATGTGAAACATCGGCATTAACAATTTTTTTGAGAAATATGGCTGAATTCTAACTAATAGTGAAAAAACATAAAACGTGAGCACGGTAACAAATAGATATTTAAAAATGCCGTTTATAGTAAGATTCTAATAATTTAAAAAACGCTAAAACAATTTAAACAAAAATCAATAAGATTTACAATAAATAAAAATCGTTCAAAAAAAACTGAGAAATAATAATTTTGAACATATCAGTATTATTAAATAACCGATTAACGGTTAAATTACTTTTATAATTATAAAACGGATAATAGATTGGTAAAATTTATTCTTCACACAGATACAGATCTTTGAATCTAGAAAGTGAAATTATCACAAATAAATTAGATAAACAAGATAATAATTTTTTATTATCTTGTTGTTTTTTTTATTTTAATTACACAGTAATTTTTTAACAAAAAACATTACACGGTATTTTTTTAACAAAAAACGTTATATAGTAATTTTTTTAAGAAAATTGAATTAGATGAAATAGATAAAAAGCTGTCATTTTTTTGAATCAAAAAGATTCAACTTTTTCTCAAGACTAAAGATTTAGTTTTTGCTATTCAGAATAAAATAAAATAATTTAATTTAATAATTTCTTATTTATTTTAATTAGAACATCACAGTAAGGGTTGAACATAATAATCTTATTTTTGCTATTAGACCAGGGTCGATAATTTTTAAAACCAAAAAAAATTATAGTAGGATGAAACTTATTAGAAAAAAAAGGAAATATTATAAAAATAAAAGAAAAAATAATTTACGGGCGATCTGATGTCGGGAAAGGGATGGGGGTGAGTTTTTAAGGGTAAAAAACGGTTTTTTTTGATTTCCGGCAAAACTAAAAGTCCTATCAAAAAAAGTCAAATGGCAAAGTTGTAGGTAATAAAAAGATCTAAAACTTTTGTATTTACATTTTCTTTACATAACCTCAAAATTTATGTGAAAAATTAAAAAAACCAAGATTTTGGGTTTTTTATTTTTATCTTTTACAAAAAAATTTTTTTTTTAACGAGATTTAGTGAAAACTTACCTTTTTATGTCCTAAATACGCTGTAATTTATTTGATTAAAAATATTCATTTTTTCACCTTATTTTGAATTAATATCGAAAAAACACCCTAATTTTCAATCGAAAATTTACCCGTCAAAATATCAGCTTTTTTCAAAAACTTGGTATGGTTTCTGTTCGTTAAAATCTCTACTTTCCGATGGTAAAAAAAAATATATGTTTCTACAGTAAAACTTCTCAGAAAATGCAAAAATTCAAAAAAAACTTGAATTCGAAATTTTTTTTTAATTATTGTAAATAATTTTATCTAAAAAATGTGATTGCTGCAATTTGTTTTAATTAAAAAGGTGATTTATTTAATGCTAATTACATTTATGTCATAGAAAATCTCATTATATATAAATATAAATGTAAATCGTACTATTAAATGTAGATGCTTTATTCTGATTACGTTATTCATTACAATATTTTTAAACACATTAATCTTATCATTCATCTTCAATTCTAATCACTTATCCATTAGTTTTTGTCTTTTTGATGGCATTTCTTCATCGTTAGATTCGTCAAACATCTCCGATTCTAGTAGATCTTCGAAATCTTCATGACTATCACCTTCTTCCTCTCCAACATTATTTCCAGACTGCGTTGGTTCTTCATCCACAATTTCTTCTGAATCATTAACTTCCTCGTAGGTTTCTTCTTCAATCTTAGAGCAATTTTCAGAACCATGACAGTTTGAACATAAATTTGTGCATTTTAAACAATAGTGTGGTTTTTTTTGGGACAAATAAAAGTCTTTAGATGTTAGTACATTAAGGAGTAGTTTCGTATAAAAAAAACAATAAAATGGATTGATTTTGGTTAGATTTTGACTTTTTAGACTTGTAAAATAAAAACTGTAATTGAACATAAAAACTGTAATTAAACAAAAAAACATAATTAATTCCCTTAACATTGTTTTACCCTTGAGTTTTTAATGTCCCTTAACATTCTTTACCCTTAACGTTCTTTTACCCTTAACTTTTTAATGTGTTTTTTGATAGATTCTTGTCAAATGAAGACTTTCTGAACTTGCAACATCTTTCCAGAAAAAGTAAAATTTACATACATTCCTTTAACATTCGACAAAAAAAGTGTAATTAAACATATATTCCTCTAACATTCAACACAAAAAACATAATTAAACATACATTCCCTTAACATTCTTGCATTGTTTTCCCTTAACATTCCTGGAAAAAACATAATAAAACATACACTACCCTAACATTAAAGAACAAAACCTAATTTATAATAATTAAAAAAAAACTTTCGAATTTAAGTTTTTTTTGAATTTTTGCATTTTCTGAGAAGAGTTACTGTAGTAACATATATATTTTTTTTTACCATCGGAAAGTAGAGATTTTAACGAACAGAAACCATACCAACTTTTTAAAAAAAGCTGATATTTTGACGAGTGAATTTTTGATTGAAAATTAGGGTGTTTTTTCGATATTTTTAACCTTAACTATTTTTCGACCTTATTTTGAATAAAATAAGGTGAAAAAATAAATATTTTTAATCAAATAAATTACAGCGTATTTGGGACATAAAAAGGTAAGCTTTCACCAAATGTTGTTAAAAAAAAAAATTTTTTTGTAAAAGATAAAAATAAAAAACTAAAAACTTGGTTTTTTTAATTTTTCACATAAATTTTAAGGTTATGTAAAAAAAATGTAGATACAAAAGTTTTAGATCTTTTTATTACCTACAACTTTGCCATTTAACTTTTTTTGATAGGACTTTTAGTTTTGCCGGAAATCAAGAAAAACCGTTTTTTACCCTTAAAAACTCACCCCCATCCCCTTCCCAACCTCAGATCGCCCGTAAATTATTTTTTCTTTAATTGTTATAATATTTTCTTCCTTTTCTAATGGGTTTCATTCTACTATTATTTTTTTTCACTTTTTATTATTTTTAAAGGTTTCTACCCTGATTTAAATGTACAGCTTACATAACAAAAATACGGTGGAAAACCAAAACTAAATTTCTAAGTAAATTAAAATTTAAAAATAAGATATAAACAAATAAAAACAAAATTACAATATAAGCCAAATATTAAGAGCAAACAAATAAATACTTTATCAACTTTCCTGAACCAGAAATTGAAAATATTTGTTTTAACTTTAGCACAGAAATGAGATTCTCTGTAAAACATTGGTGCTAAAATTTAGTGTTTTAAAGACAGGAACAAATTTATCAGCAAATGTTTTTATTATTACAATATTGTCAAATTTAGCTAGCAGATGAAAACATGTTAGTAATTAACTGTTTAATAACGTACACAAGCAATTTGTTTGTACATTCTTAAAATGTTCTAAAGAGAGAGAGAGAGAGAGAGAAAAAGAAAAACATTTTAGCTTATGTTTATTCAATGAAACGTCAATATTTTTGAGTTTTTAACTACCAAGTTTGAAACACAAAAAATTTAAAAGCTTGTAATAAACTTTTTACAACATTATGTGAGAGCTAAGATAGATAGACGTCATATAATCCATATAATCAACAAGCAATAGCAATACTTGTTTTTTTTAGAACAGTACTTGATATCTATACTAAAAATAGTCTAACTTAAAAAACTAATGTATGTTGGTTGCTATAGAAAATTAGTCAAAAATTTAATGCACATTTAAAAATACAAATTTATTTGTCACGTGCTGTCATTCGTTTTGAAAATTTCAACTTTCAGTAAGTTTAAAAATATATTTGTTTTGTTCCAAAGAAGTGGTTTTAGAGGAAAAGCCATAACTTTGATGGCACAAAAATTATTTTAAATTTGAGTTCATTTTTTGTTCGGGAAAGAGATTATGGACTCTTAATACTGTTATACTGACTCTTATACTGGCTAAAGGCTTACAAATCTCGAGAAAAACAGTGGCAAGAGTGACAAAAGAAAAACAGAAAACAGGTATTTTACGAAGTCCTAGCAAAGCCTGAAACAGGAAATTTCCTGTAACTGCAACTGATGTCTTTGACGCTGCTTTAATTAGAAAACATATATATGCGTACTACATGCAAAAATAAATTCTTACTTTAAAAAAATCACATGTTACACTAAGAAACAGCGAATTGTTTTATTAGATCTCTTAAAACTGTTTTAAACAAAATAAGATTCACATTTAAAAAGTCTAATGGTAGACTAATTGCGATGGAAAAACCTGATATTGCTGCTTAGAGATGCAGGTTTTTAAAACAAATTTGAAGAGAAACTTCTAATAAAATAAGATTCTTTGATAAAACTTGGTTAAATGTTAACCATACACTGTCTAAAATTTGGACTGACGGTACTAAAAAGTGTGGTCTTAAAGTACCTTCTGGAAAAGTTTAGTCTAATAGTTCTTCATGTAGGTTTTAGTAGCGAGTTTGTTCCAACTGCTCTCTTTTTTTTCAGTCGAAAAAAACTACTGATTACCATGGAGAGATGGATGGAAATCGTTTCAAAGAATGGTTTGAGAATCAACTTATTTCCAATATCCCGGAAAAATCTATTATAGTAATAGATAACGTAAAATATTATTTCGTACAAATAAATAAACCCCCTAATACAAGCAACAGAAAAAAAATAATTTGTGGTTAAAAAGCATGAATGTCAATTCCAGTGAAACTTTAAAAAGTTGTAAATTTTTAAAATTAGTAAAGAAGCATACACCAGAAATAAATTAAACAATTGATATTTTGGCAGAGTTACATGATCACAAAGTTATTCGTCGTCCCCCTTACCATTGTCATTTTAATCCTATTGACATTTTGAGGACAAATAAAAAAATATGTGGCTTCACATAATAAAGAATTTAACATGAGTGCACTAAAGAGGGTTTTTCAGAAGCGATAGAATTATTTACACCTAAACCATGAACTAAAGATATCAACTATTTAAATTGAGAGAACCGCTTTGCAGTTCCGTTTTCAAAATGCTACAAATTACGTGTACTTTGTAGATCTTTTTAGTTGCATACAAAAAATAATTAAAGAAGCATGGATTAAAGAAAGATTTAGATCAGATAATTGACGAAATTATTATAAATATAGAAGAGACAAGCGATACAGATTCTGATAGTAGCATGAAGGATTTATGAGATGAATCAGATTAAAACAATTTTTATTTTTCTATTTTCTTCAATAACTTTTGGTATTTAAATATAATTAGTTCTTGTTCTTTATATATTTTTTTAATTTGTCTGAACACTTTAAACTGTTTGATGTGCAAAATAACCACACAAATTATGGTCTTTTGAATTTACTTGCAGAGACATTAGCGCCACTATCAAATATGACTATGACATAGGACTTCTTACATTATTCTCACTATTTAAGTACACAGTCAACAAACTATTAAAAATATATAAAAACTCCAAAACCTTTTTGATTGAAAGATTTTGCAGATGCACAAAAAATTAAGAAATTATGTGCACGATGCAAATTTGCTCAAATAAATTCGCAAGAATTTAAAAAAATTTTAAGAATAATATTAAACATGCTTTGCGTTTTCAATTAGCAGGCTTGATACGGTACAATAAAATTAATCAACTTGTTTTGTTATCGTTTATTATGCGTAAAAAATCCTGTTACTATTACTTTCTGTTTCTTACAATTTTTATCTAAATTGTAATATTTCTTCAAGTTTATTTTCTTTTAGTTTTTACATTCTTAGATAGTTTTTGACTTGAGATTGGTGTTTAAAATTATTGCAATATTAGTAGTTATTATTTTTAATAAAATCTGATTAAATTAGAACAATTAAACATAGATAATAGACAGTTAAAACAAAAAGTATCAATTTTGTTTCTCGAGTGCTTAGCGTGTGAAGAGCTTTTAGTAGTGATTTATCTGTTTGCGATTGCCTGTCATGTCTTAGCTGGAAACCTACATGGGTGGTTATACAGTTTTAAACAGGTGCTCTAGACAGGTCTATTCACACTCTTGTTATATTCTTACCGCTTTTAACACCACCACTGCCACCAGCGCCCCAACCACATTCAAAGCATTAAATTTATTAATCTTATTAAGCAAACGATTAAGCGAAAGATTCATTAAAATCCATCATCTGGGAATCGCTTCTATATCGAACAATATGGACGCTGCCAGAAATGTATTAAAGGTGAATTCCAAATGATGTAAAATGATATCAGCCACTTAACAACATTTATCTCTCCCCTTATTTGCCGGTGTGAATGCTGTGTTAAACCAGGGAACATCAAATATCTAACACAATAGACGCTAATGCGCTTATAAGTTCTATAGCAAATAGAATTCCCTTTAAAAATCATACGATTTAAGTTTGTGTATTGAGCAAAAACGTATGTTAATGCAAAACATGTACGGCTGTCGAACAATTTATTTACTAACTAACTCGTTTCATAGTAGGCTACCAATACTGACCAGTGCAACGCAAGCAGTCGAACACTGTTAACGTATATTCATTGTTTAGATAGGTAATTATGTAGTGTTAAAAAAAAGCGATCGCTTGAGGGAAGTGTCTTACCGATTAAGCATACAAAAATATTTTTATTAAATATTGGTTACTATACCAAACTGCGTGGCATAGTGCCTATTATCTTACTTTTTATATATTTTTATATGTAAATATTTCTAATGTATGTATTATTTATTTAAAATAACAATTTTTATAAAATAGAATTATGTCTTGAGTAAATTGTCAGTTTTTTTTCTTGTTTGATCCGTCGCTAGATTAGTCTAATTTTTTTTTAAATCTTATTTTTTATTGATTAGTTAAGCATTTTATAATCGGTTATTTATTGTTTAATGTCTGACCAGCCAAATTAACAGTAATAATACACAATATCGTAAAAAAATTGCAAAGTAAACTATATTCTACAAAATAATCAAAAAGCTTAAACACCAAATTTTAATTAACAAAAATGCAAAACTATAATAACATTGAAAAGTTTGTTTAAAGGATGGGTACAAAAATCTTGAAAATAAGCCATGATAACTGTTTTATTGTCACTGTTTACAGAATCTTGTGCTAACCAATGTTCAAAACGGTGAAGTCTAAATATCCATAAATTTTATAGTTTGTTTGAAAAGCAGTGGTCTTAAGAGTTTTTGCAACATTTAGTAGCACCTAGAAAAATAGTTTTTTTAGCTAATTTTATTAAAAAAATATAAAAATAATTACAAAAAAGCATTGCTACAAAAAAAAACTGCACTTTTTGCAGCAATAAATAAATGTTTATGATGTTCCACAGCTTTTTTATTATAAACCTTGAATATATCTAATTCATTTTTATATAATGAATATATTTTTATGTAGATCATCACGTTTTGTGAGTTATCTACAATAACATTAAAATATCAGAATATGTTTTGCCTCTGTTTTTTTGTTTGAATGACACTTCTACCAATAGAGTGCAAAACGTTCAATTTTTTCCAACATTTTAACATTGTTTTTTCTGAAAGATGTCAATTTCTCGGCTGTGGTTGTCTTTCTTCTACAATAAAAGTAAAATTATGAGTTGCAGCAGAGTGCTGGATCTTTAAATTTCCAAAATAATTTAAATTGTTTTCTTAGCAACAATAGCTTTACGGTTAAGTTAATTGCCTGTCATATTTGAGTTGTAATTTTATTTTAACAAAATTTTTGCAAAAATGTTTTTTTGAGACAACTTTTTTATTATCAAAGTTGGTCTTTATTCACAAATGTTTACATAAACCTGGAGCTGGATGACAAAGAGAAGTTTAAATTGTAAATTTTTAAGAAAAAATTTAAACTGGAATCAAATAGAAGTATTGGAAACTTAGCCAATAAAGTTAGTAGAGTCTTTCAAAGTTTTGTTTTAGCAGCTTTTTTGTCCGTTAGTTTTACATCTATAGTTATTTGAATCACAAGGCCGGAAACAGGCAATTTGCAAGACGAGTGATTTTGGTAGCCAAGGCCGATGGCCGAGACCCCCAAACTACGAGTCTTTGCAAAAGCGTTTTTGGAGGTGTGATTCACAAGATTTTTTGTGCCGTTGCCGATTTTTTATTTTAAAAAATAAAAAGAATTTTTTATTAAAAAAAGTTTTTTCCATGTTATGGCAACGCTAAGTAAAAAATCTAGATGTCCTGCTTATTAACAAAATATGTTTGCTTTTATTTTGACATTTCAAAAGTTACCTATTTGCGTTCATAAAAAGTAAAATTGCTGTTTTCTGAAAAAATCGATACTCCAGCACACTTTACGGCTTAAGAACTTTTGGGGGCTGTACATTAATTGTAACATTATACAATACAAACCGTTGTCGTTGATAAATGTCTGACAATTGACAATGACAGCAAATGTCATAGTAATTATTTTCCAGCCTAGGCTGGCAAGACGGCGTTGCGGGCCGCTTAGAGCACGTTAAAAGTTATGTTTTGCAGGCGCAAGGCACAAAAAAATATTTTTTTGCAAACATGTTTGTGAAGATTTTCTGGAACAAATTACTGCAGATTTACAAACGCAAAATATTTATAAAGTGGTATTACAAATAACTTTTGGTATTTTCTATAAATAAAGTAAAGTTTTAGCGTAGCCAGCTCAGTCACCTGATTTCAACCTTTTTGATTTCTTTATGTGAGTTACCTGAAAAGCTTAGTGTAGCAAAACACAAATGAGTTGCTGCAGCAAATTATGGTAGCACCTAGAACTATTTCTCTAATCTTTGCTGCAGCAAACTTTTATAATTTTTTTCTTTACATTGTTTTTTATATTATCTTAAATTTGTTTTGTTTTATTGACTGTTATCGTATTACTTGTCATAATGTTAGTTATTCAGAAACAATTCGACATTAATTGTTGATTTGTGTTACTTTTTGTTTGATACAACGACGTTTATATATTAATTTGCTAAATTGAAAGTGCTTTCTTTAGATACTGATTGGAGTTGTATAACAAGAATATAATATACTAAATGCAATAGCGTTATGTTAAAGCGATGGATTATTTATATGGATAAAAGTAGTAAAAAAATGTATGATCCATCAAAAGTATGAAATTTTCAAGTGTTGAGCTATAATCTGAGCAATAAGACCGTAAACGGTTGAGAGGCACACGTAAAAGGAAGTATAAAGGTGCGAAGATGGATTTTAGGGCGCGTGAAAACACGCGAAATACCAATCTGTAGCGGCGGCTGACAAGAGATGAGATGATGGGGGGCGGGCGTTTTTGGGGGAGGAAACACTCCTCATTCACTCCTGTTTCTTACTTTGCTTTGCTTTGCTACCAGAGGTGTTAGTTGATTCAGCAAAGGATCTTCTCTAATGGACCAACCTTATTTAAACGCAAGCTACTGTGTTCACATTAGCTACTCGACGACTGATGACAAAATAGGCGCGCTCTCGACGATTTTTTGTTGCGTTTTGTAAAATGGCTTGCAACATTAGTGATCGTGATATATCATCATCTGAAGAAGAAGAAGAAGATGAAGAACAATTTGTAGAATCAGATTTTAGTTCAGATGACGGCAAAAGTGTCGACATTTTATCCACGTCGGAAGAAAAAGAGAAAGAAGATAGTTCTTGTGAGGGTAGTGTAGCTGCAAATAAGTTCTCGATTGACAATATATTAGGACTTAACAAGAAAAGCCAAAAAAACACAAAGGAAAACTGTGAGAAAAGTGCTGATAGTAAAGTTAGGTTTATTAAGCCAACCCCGGTACCGGCGGCGCTACGCACAGGTCAGATTATTTTTCAAAAACTTTTCAAAAATATATATTTTTTCAAATTATCAAAATATTGGAAGATTTTATTTTATTTAAATATTGTATGATTATTATATCAACTAATATTTTTTAGCATTATTATCTCCAAAATTGTTTGTGAGCTTCTTAATAAATAATTTTTAATTATTGAAATATTTTGTGCTACAATATTAAAAATTGCATTTAATACAATTCAGTTTCTAAAAAACATAAATATTAAATAAGTAACTCAAGAAAAAATCAATTTCAGAAAAATTAAATTATCGGCAGTGGCGGTTATAATATAATTTGGTATAAATGTGTTTAAAAAACACTATGATTTTTTAACAATAACATTATAATTTTGAAAATATAAAAATAAAATTCAATTAGTTTCAAAAAGTAGCATAAAAAAATAGTTAAAATTGTTTTTATTAATATATTTGCTATTATTACCATTAAACTCAGATTAGTATAAGAAAATATAATAGAAAACATTAAAGCAATAATATGGATTGTGTTTTGACACTTTTATTATTAAAGTAATGTTAATTGAAAATAGTTTAAAAAAACGAAATAAGCTTTTCAATATTTTTTTTTTGAAAAAGCATGAAAAAATGTTTTTGTATTTTATAGGTTAGAAGCCTGAAAAAACTATTTGGTTTAAAAAAATAATAAGTAATATGGCAACTTGATTTTTGTGTTGCAGTATTTGAGATAAACTAACTTTTTTTTAAATAAGAATTCCCGTTTTTTAAAAAACTTTTAGAAAAACAATATTTATTTTAAATATCCTTGTTGCTGTAGTGTCTAATGTTTTCTATGAAAGAAAGAGACAAGAAATAAACTGATTGTATTTTTTAAATTCTTCACGATATATCAGAAAAAACAAGCAACTGCCACGACAATTCTAAAAGATTAATTATAACAATTATTTTAAATAAGATTCTAGCTAACACAATTTTTTTGAAGCGTTATATCGACACTTTTATTTATAACTATTTCCAGTTATCTTTCTCTACTTTTAAAAAACTGCAGCAATTTTGCAAAATTAGTTTGCTTTTCTAACTCAAAGAATACTTATTAGAGCCTAAAAAGTAAAGGGCAAAATTTATCAATGTATATCAGTAAGCTTGAATTGACATATAATAGAAAAAGTTAAAGAATAGATTGTCTAGACAAATGTCATAGCGCAATAACGGTTTGAGGATTGATAAGTGCTGATGATACGTTCTACACATTAAAAATTAACTTTTTTTGACAAAAACCCACTTTTTTCTGCGCTAACATCTTGACGGACACAAGTTGTGTTGCATTCGATAATTTTTTTTTAAAGCCTTGTTTTGTTTATTAGAAAATATCTTAATAGACAAAATATAGTATATTGTCATACGAGTTTAACATAACATTGGTTTAACACCCGAATGTGTTTAAAACATGTTGAGTGCAACGAAAAGTGCTGATTAATAATAAAATTAGCTTTTTTCAGTTGAATTTAAAAATGATCTAGTAGCCGTACAACAACAAATTACCGTTCGTCTGCTAATGTTTAATATAAACGCTAAAAACGTTAAATTTACTTTTACACTGTTTGACATTTCACAATAGCCGCTTGCGATGTAATACAAAAAAAAACAAATAATTTAAGTTTAAAAAACTGATTATATCACTACTTTCTTAAAATTGTCTTGGAATCTGTTGTAATTATAATTTGTATTTTTAAATTGCGTTTGCAACTTATACGACAACAGTAGATATTTTTTTCTTTTGTTTGTCTTTAGAAGAGTTTGGGTCTAATTTTGAATAGAATTAATTGCATTCTCATCTTTTATTTCACTGTTGTCAAATTTATGTTTTTTTTCATTTATGTGTCGAAAATTACTAACAATACTAAATCTTTTGCTTACAGAGACTACTAATAGTTTTGTCTTTCGTTTAACTGCCTCAAACTTCTTCTGTGGTCCAAACTGCAAAAACTATGTTTATTAATACTTTTTTTATCATACTCGCTTTGCTTTAAATATTTTTTGTTGCTTTTTTTGTATTTGTCATTATGTTGGTTTTTGTTCTGTACTTTTAGTTTAATTTGGATCATTGACTTTTTATTGCAATATACATTTTTTTTATGTAAATTATTTTAATTTTTTCAACTACAGATATTTATTGGTTTTAAAAATTTGTATACAAAATAAAGCTTTAAGCTGTGATAATTAAAAAAAAAAAACTTAAGAAAGTCTCATAGAATTCATACATAAACAATTTCATTAATTTTTCGAATTGTAGCATAGACTGTATGATCTTTAATCCTTTTTTTATCATACTTGTTTTGTACATTTTCATTTGTTTTTGATGCTTTTTTTGTCTATTTTTGTTCATAACTTTTTTAGTTATTTTTTATTCTGTATTTTGAGGTTTATTTGCTTCACTAATTTTTTATTGGAATATCCATTTTTTTATGCAAACCTTTTAAATTGTTTCAACTACATTTAACTTATAAATTTTGGAAACTTGTTATGTATACCAGCCTTTAAAAATATATCTATAAGAGCACTAGTGCTTTTATAGATATTTCTAATAAACTCTAAATTGAAAGCTTATTAAAGGCTTAAATTCGAGAAATATATTTTTGAAAATAGTGTTTTGTTGACTTTTCATAGAAAAATTAATTTATTTTCAGGTCTTTATCAATCGGTAATAGATATTCAACCGTACGGAAGACCCGATCCTACACCACCAGATCCAGGCCTACTAGAAATTTTAAATTCAAAAATATCAACAGCTTCTACAGAAAATTCATATCTTCCATTTCATCTTCATCCAAGCACAAGTTCCTCAACATCATCATTTATTTATACAAATTGGTTGAATAGCTCTGGAGACCATCACAACAAGAGCTCTAGTCATCACATATTCGGACTACAAGGTGAGAAGAAATAATAGACGTAATATTTTTCGACTAAACACTTTTAAAACACAATTCAATTAATCATATGAAAGAGTCGGGTAAATGGGTGTTCATTACAGAACAATAGAGATGAACAATAAACATGAATGGAGGAACGAAAATGGTCAAATCGCGTGCGAACATCTAATAAGTAGGTAGCAAGCAGCCAGTGCCAAAAAATAAGAATTTAACAATTTACTAAAATTATAGATTTTATTATCATTAATAAAAATGTAAGGAAAATATTATTAATTATTATAAAACACCGACTTAAAGGCATTGTGTAAACATACGTAAATCACTTTGGAACTTGTCATTTCTGTAATTGACTTCTTGGAAAATTCAGTGGTGTGAAAAACGGAAATATCTTGAGTAGGCTTAAACAAACTATTAACTACTTCAACAAATAAAATTTTTTAACAAGTCAAACAATATATTTTACATACACATTTATGCCTACCTACATGGACGTTTTCGTTGCTAGCAGGTGGCTGCTTTGTTGATTTTTCGGATAGGAATCTGTTTGACTCTTTTCAATATTATTTGACATTTTTATCTTTATTTACCAACAGTATTTAGTAAAAAGTTGGAGTTTGTGTTGTAATTAGGATTTATGACTACACGTCACTAGTAGAAAGTCGGTACAATAAGATTAGCTTACACCTAACTTAGATTCACAAATATTACCAGTTATTATATTACTCTACTTTTTCACAACATTTACTTCTATTTTTGTCAATCTTTTTGAACTATTTTTAGTTTATACAGATTTAGTTGCAGTTCTTCAAAAATTCTTAAGCTGAGATTGCTAGACTCGTATACTATAATATATTATACAATCCCTACAAAAATATTTTTTATAATGTCATAAAAATAGTTGTCTGCACTCTGAAGAAACTGTCGAAATGGTAGAATCTTTCATTTCTCTCGAACATGAGGTCAACTAGCATCTGCCTATAACCCATGCCATTGAAAAACGACAAGTAACACCTACTCTCAGACTATTTTATGGTTGTCACAACAATTAAGCAAAAAAGTGAGAAGAAAATAAAAAAAATGTTAATAAAATTTTAAAATAAAATTGATTATAAATATAGCACTATTATAGTCAAAAACTCTTACAAGAAATAACAAACTACACAGCAACGAACTAAATGGCTGGATCACAAATTAAGAGCTGAGCCAAGCGCTTAGTTTTACATGAGCGTTTAAAATAGAGTCTAAACAAAAAAAAAACATAAAAATCTACGACGTAAATATAATTTTTTTAGTATGGTTTTACAACCGTGACAGAAATACAATTCCAAGCTACTTATTAAAAAACCGCAACATGCCAGTAAGCAGACTATTTAAAGAAATAGTTATACCCTTGGCAGTTTATACTGTTTTTTAAATTATCAAAACTAACTAATCTTTTATTGATTCTACCCTTCTAGTAATTGTATTTTGTGTGCAAAAATTGTAATTGCTTACCAAACTCTTCAACCAATTCAAGATTTTGGTAACATTGCTTATTTCTCTGAGCCAAAGTATTAACAATTTTAATTTTTTTCAAATCTGTTTAGTTTTTCAGAATTATTTTACTTGTTTATCAAAGTTTTAAGCTTTTTTTTGCGGCAATTTTGCAAACAATTTTTTATAAATTAAATATGAATATGGTCTACATTATACACTTATTAAATAATATACTATTTATTATAAAGGGTGTAGAAATGATTTTAAGACATAGAGATTCAACATAAGAAATCAAAAATTTGTTAATATGGCTCTCCTGATTATTTTACAGAAAAATGTTAAATACAAAAGTTGTAGAGTAGTAAAAACTCTATTCAAATTCTTTTTTTTATATTTTGTTAAGTTTTCAAGTGTAGAAATAACATGAAAAGAAGAACCAAAAAATCAGCGTAAAATAGCTTTAGTCATGAAAATGTCAAAATGAAAGTAACTAAAATAGTTAATTTGACAGTTAGAATTAGTTCTTATAAAACTCTTTTAGTTAATCTAAACGTAATAAGAAAATAATTTGGTTAATTTATCATCTAACTTGTTTTGTTTATTTTAAATTAATTGTTTATAAATTAGGTGTTCAAATAAATCTCCGCCGACAGCTAGGCAGTATCCCACCCTATCGTAAAAGTTTCTTCTTATAGACTTTAATTCATAGCCGCGATTCTGCTGTTATAGCTGCTTTTAGTTCTTCCACATTGTCGTACGATTGTTCTTTGTAAAGACGACCGAGCAAATGTCCTCATCGAAAAAAGTCATTTGGTGCCAAATCAAGAGACCGGGCTGGCCAAAGAATTTCACCATTTCTACCGATCTAACGGTTTGGAAACGCATCATTTAAAAACTTTGTCATAAAACGTATTTTATGAACTAAACATCCATCGTGTTAAAACCAGAAATCATATTTAATTCCCATTTTGTCAATATCTGGTTCCACCTTTTTCTGCAGTAAATTTAATGATGTGGAAAAAAATACGAACCAATTATGTAAAAACCTAATATGCCAGCCTATACATTTGCACTATCTCGGTACTGAGTATTTGTCTGTAGCAGTAAATGTTGATTTTCGGTACTCCAGTATCAATAATTTTATAGATTTGGTTTACCATTCAAGGAAAACGTATATTCATCACTAAATAATACTCGAGATATAAAATTTCTGTCATCCATTATAGCTTTGCAAAACTGCATCATTTTTTCTATGTCTTCTTCAAAATTTTGTTGATGTTTTGCATGTTTGTATGAATGGGAACGTGGACGTTGTGTTTTCAAATTTTTTTGTGCTGCTGTAAAATGTGCTTTTTCTAGTCTTTATTAATGATATTACAAACATGGATATCAATGGTAAGCTTTATTTGTTTGCTGACGACACAACCATCACTTGGAGTCACTCAGATATTGGATCTCTTCATCAACTTATTGCTACTGACCTTACATTAATAGAAACATGGTGGGACTCTAACCGCCTCAGTTTTAATACGCAAAAAACAGTTTCTCTTGCTTTTAAAGGTAATCTAGAACCAATATTTTTACACAACATTGAAATTAAGGCGATGCAATCGGTTAAATTTTTGGGTTTACGTATTGATAATTCGCTGAAATGGGCTTCTCATATATGTTGATGAGCAAATTATCTGCTTCTAGAAAAACATACTTTGCTCTTTTTGAATCTCATCTTCGATATGGTTTACCTTTCTGGGGTAATTGTACGTCATCCCAATTTCAAACAATCTTCTAACTACAAAAAAAGAGCGTTACGCTATACTTTTGGACTTAGAAATAGGACGCATTGCCGACATTATTTTATTAAACATAAAATCTTAACTCTTTCGGCATTGTTTATTCTAGAAACTGTATGTCTTATGCGTAAACATATTAATGCACTTCCTAAGTCGTCTCACCATAATTACGCTGCTAGGAAAAGAAATTTGAATTCCGATGTCTATTTGCCTTTGCCTCACTCAGAATTGATCAAAAACTCAATTATTTACAATGCAAATAAGTTATTAATCATCTTCCCTCTCAGCTGAAATCACAACCATCATATTTCATGTTTCGGAAATCAGTTAAAATGTATCTACTTGACAAACCGTTTTATTCTGCATCTGACTTTTATCTAAAACTAGCTGACCCGGCGAACTTTGTACCGCCTAACAGTCAATGAATGTCGTGTTACTTTTTAGCTGAACTAATTTAGGCTTTGATAAACGTAAAACAATGATACAAAATAATATATTTATATAGATAGAAACAAAAAAGAATTTTATTATGATGAATGATGATGAAAACATACATACAGAATGAGAATAAAAAAAAAAAAAAAAAAAAAAAAATAATAATTAAGTACTTCAAACTCATGTCAGAAAAAAATGATCGAAAACTATGTTGTGCAGATTGGGAAAAAAAATAAAACTCGGATTAATTCATTAATAGGATTTTCATTCAAGCACTTTGTGGTAAACGACATTCTTTGTTTTTTGGTCAGGCGCAAGAACAAATAAAGCGGATGGTTTGCCGACACGTGAGCATGCCACGTACAATTGACCATGAGAAAAACATGCATTTTCTAGATTGAGGCCACAAATAGTCAAGGATTGGCCCTGTGATTTGTTGATCGTCATGGCGAAAGCAAGACGAATCGGGAATTGAATTCGTTTAAACTCAAAGGGCATATCCGTTGGGATCATCGGAATCCTTGGAATAAGAACTTCTTCATCTTTAAATTTTCCTTTAAGTATCGACGCGTGCAATTTCTCGCAGATAATTGACTCGCGATATTCCGTTGCCTAATTGCGCTGGGAAAGATTAGATCTTCTAGGACGCAGCATTGTTATTAAAATGTGCACTCGCATAAAACCACCAAATATAATAACAGTGCCTGAACTTTCAAGACATAGACAATAGCTCAAAGAGTATATAACCACTACGTATGAATAGCTTATCAAGAAAAATCATAGACAACCTATAAAAAGACATTTACACTTTTTTTAACCTGTAGATTTTTTTTCCTTAATCTTATGACCTTTACCAACTGATTTTTTATTCCCTAAATTCCGTTCCTTTCCGATGATTTTATGTTTTTACTGTAGAATAAATCTTAGGTATTATTTTCGGAAATTAAAAACAAATATAACAGTACCTGAACTTTGAAGACATTTTACAAAAGATAAATTTCTAAACGCACACATGATGTCTTTAGAAAAAAATAAAGTTGTGGCTTAAAGGTCTCAGCAACCAAGCCATAAGCTCCAAAAAAAAAAATAGTTGTTACACTATTTGACAGGATTGGACAACAAATGTTTGACATGTAATAAACAAATCAGCATCTATTGAAATGATTAAGTATTCATTACACATATCGAGTTTTCATTGTTTTTAAGATGTATTCTGCTATTCGGGACGGAAACAAATCCAACAAATCAAAAACCATGGCAATCGGTCTAGCCGTTCTCGAGTTATAAGTGTTGTAACAAACACGACTTTCTTTTATATATATAGATGACAAAGATTGATGTAGGCAGATCTGGGCATTGCACAAACTTGCGTTACGTTTTATTTCTATATATATTCTTTTCATTTATTATGAAATTAATAATAAAATTGTTATTTATGACTTAAGTAAAATTTTTATATATATAAAGTATGTATACACGTGTGTATATATATATTTATTTTTGTTTAGTATTTTGTTTTTGATTCTATGTTTATACATGTTCGTAAAATTATGTTTCCTGTTTTTATTTTTGTTATGCTTTGTCTACAAAATTTATTGTAATTTTTAAAGACAATAAGATGAAATATTATTATTATTATTATTATTAAATGTATTCCCAAATTTTCACCAATTTTTCGCAAGAAAACATTTTTATTTTCTGCTATGCTCAGTAAGTACAGCTTCAGTTCTTTTTGCGGGTCTAATGGCATTATGCCTCTGGCACTTACATAACTTGTTAACGCTGCTCTTGTTTTCAAAATTTTCTACAATTCTTTAAATTGTTTAACGGGATTGGTCTCTCTGGGAAAAAGCCATGAAAGTTGCTTGCACCTTCCTTAAGGAAAATCCGCCATAGTACCACTTTACAAAATTGACTTTTTCTTCTGTGTTGTAATCATTCATATTGAGATTTTGTGCAAAACCAGTTTATCACAAATAGAAACTTTGACAATTTTTATTGGCAAATTTTGCTTCATTGCTTAAATGTCATTTTGACATTTATATAGCTAGTGCTATTTTAGGCCGATTGTTTTGATCTTTTTCTCGTGTTATTTCCTCACTTGAGAACTTAGCAAATTAAAAATAAATAACTTTGGATGAGATTTTTATTACTCTACAATTTTTGTATTTAGCATTTTCCTGTAAAATAATTAGGGGAGCGATATTCACAAATTTTTGGTTTCCCATGTTGAATCTCTATGTCTCAAAATCAATTCTACACCCTGTATACTATATCTATTAAGATAAACAACATGTTTTAATACTTTGTAAAGCAGTTTATAATACACATACTTAAAAATAATATAGCGTATTATTAAAATCGTTACAGTGTTTCTTCAAATTGTCTGTAGTATATGTCTGTTTTTTGTTACAATTTTTTTTTTTTGGAAATTATAAATTCTATTTTGTTTAAAAACGCAACATTTTTAAAGTAAATGAGTACGTTGTACTAGAAGTGATTTATAAATGGTATATTTTTTGCTAGATATAACAGATATGTTAATCATCTTAATTTTTTATTATGTTACAACTAAATCATTGAAAAAAGAACTGTTTCTGCAATTGTTTGTGATCAAATGTACATTTTAGTCATTAAATAGGTGATAGGTACACACTGAACAGAATGTTATAATAATAAATTAAACTTGTCCATCAACAAATGAAAAAACATGCCAATAATAATTCAAGTATGGTTTCAAAATTGAGGTGTAAATGAGGTCTAATTTGCATTTACTAACACAATTGTCACATTGTAACATTAACACTTGTTAAAGTTTGCTTATTGATGTCACTTGTAGCAATTACGTTTTTACACGGCTAAATATGTATTTAGTATAAATTGCCTCTATTTTTATGTAGGTATTAATTGATGATAACTGTGTTTAATAACGGTGGACGATGTTAATGATGAAAATGACTTTCTTTTTGAAAGCTTACACAAATTTCATTTTTGATTTGGCAGCGAAAATACAAGATTTGATAATTTTTTTTTAAATGGTGGAGATTTTTTTATGGCAGGTGTTTAACCTCATGTTATGTGACAGAATAGTGTCAAACTCCTAAATCAACAACACGAAAAACACATCATTTTTCTAAATTTTCTTACAGCAATGTTTCGTCTCTCTATAATATTTTTTGTCAATAGAAGTTAAAACGTGCCCTTTGTTTCCAATTAGCACAAACGATCAAAATTCGAGAAACATAAACACTATAACGATTTCGATAATTAGTGTTAATCGGGTGCTATTTGAACAATTATCTTCACGACAAATTATTTTCTATTAAACAAATGTCTAAGTTTTAAACAATATTATATAAAATCTATATATATAAAAATGAAACCCGTTTTCCGTTGTCACGACATAGCATGAAAACGGCTTGACCGATTTGGCTGATTTTTTTTTCTAGTTTTCTAATACTCTGTACAAAGTTCTTATGGAAAAAAATATTAAGAAAATCTCTCAGAAAGATTGAAAAATATACATTTAATTTTGCATATTTTAAAAAAAGCGCGTTACGAATGTCAACGTCATTCAATTTAAAACCAAAAACTCTGTGGTGATCTATGACACCACAGACATAACCGCGCCAACAAATGTCAACGTCATTCAATTTAACTTCCCTTTCAAACATTTTGGAAGGGAAGTACGAAGGCGAAGATGTTTTAATCCCACGCATCCATATGATACCGAACGGTATGCCATTCAGTTTTAAACGTTTACAGTTTCCAGTGCGGCTTGCATTTGCAATGTCAATAAATAAATTGCAAGGGCAGTCGCTAAGTGGCATCAACGTAGAAAATCCATGTTTTTCACATGGCCAATTATATATCGCCTGTTTCCGCGTCGGAAAACCATCAACATTATTTATTTACGCGCTAGAACATAAAACTAAAAATATAGTTTATCAAAAAGCATTAGAATAGAGAGAAGCAGTGAAGGGTATAGAGGCTATTAGTTGCTTTCTAGAGCGCGCGTGATATTGAGCTCAGTGTTTACTTCAAAATGGCCAGTTGTTCAATAGCGATTTGTAAAAATATAAGTGAAATTATTGAACCCTACGGAAAAAACACTATTATGAAAATATATATTTTGTTTTTTATTTAATAAAATTAGTAAAGTCCTTCTCGGGTATGACGAGACCAGGGAAATAGGTATTCATTTTTATATGGAGAATATTATAGATTCCAGTTCAAATTGAATAGGTACGCATACATAAGATAGGTCAGCTATACAAAATAAAGTAGTGCATCAAATTTACGCTAAGGCGCTACGAAGTTCGCCGGGTCAGCTAGTAAAGCAATATATAAAAAAAACAGAAAGTTGAGAATGCACAACCACAGGATTCAAGCAAACATCAACACCAGAAAAAAATACAACTACATTAAAACAATATTTAATTTTATTAGCAAAACTTTCTAATCAGAAGAACAAATTTTGCAACTAACCACTGTTTGTGTATTAAGAGCGCAAAATGATCTATTGTTGATTAAAAAACTGTTGTCTCTAGAATGGTTTTTTCTACAATTGTTCAGCTTAAAGCTTAATAATCAAGAAAGATACATTTTCACCAAGTCTTTGTTTACAAAATCATAAATTCAATATTAATGTCGATACAAATTCTTATATTGATTGTTAAAAACCGTGTTCAACTATTTGGCATTAATGCTTGAGTGACAAAAAAACATCTGTTAGAAAAAGTTTACTGTTGCGTTGTCCAAACGCAACTGTCAAATTTCTATATCAATTGTCAAAAAAATTATTTTGTTTTTATTTCGACTATTAGGCATTAATTTAGTGGTTTTGCAATTATTGATATTTTTGTAAATTAACAATTTTGGTGTAGTTTTTCTTCCAATCAAGATTAAATCAATTGACTGTTAAACATTGAACAGTAAAACTTTGCTAACACAAACGGATAAACTTGTTGATTTGTACACTTTCGAATGACTTATTCGAATGACTTATCTCAACATCTCTACCAGTAAATTTTATTGCAAATAATGTAAGGAACAGAGCTACAGTAGTAAGAAAGATATACAACACAAAGTGTCTCATGCTGGTTTTATAAATAAAACCAACTAAGGCTGTACTAACATTAAACCTTATAACTTATAGAATCCTATCTAAGCTAAAAATAATAGAACTCAAATTTTGCTTATAATTATGTGGTTTTATATGTGATAATTTTGGTTTTGTCAACAGCTCCAAAGCCTGTCAGTCGTCGCTCCCGTAAACCAGGCTTAGATAGAAAGCCTCGTCAGGCGTACAGCGCTAAACAGCTTGAACGACTAGAGAGTGAGTTTAAAATTGACAAATATTTAAGCGTGAGCAAACGAATGGAACTGTCAAAAGCTCTAAATTTGACAGAAGTACAAATTAAAACATGGTTTCAAAATCGCAGAACAAAATGGAAGAAACAGTTGACAACAAGATTGAAAATGGCACAAAGACAAGGACTGTTTCCACCACATTATTTCAATCCAGCTGCTCAACAGTACTCTGCTTTGTTCAGTCCGTATTATTCATCGTTAGGATGTGTTTTTAGCGTGCCGTCGCTTGAAGAAACCTCGGCTTCGGAGGCGGCACGACGCTCAAGTAGTTAGATAGATGGTGCTGTATTTTAAATGTAATTAAATTATTATTTAGAAACTAATTGTATTTCTCTAGTCTTTCATCAAATCTTCAAAAGTTGATTTTTCTATGATTGTTTTAGCACATCAAATTGTGTGTAATTTAAATCAAGCTTTTCTATAACAAGTTCAAATAATGATTATTAAACGACTTCAAATCTGAATCTGTTGCAAAAAGTTCTAATAAGAACGAATAAACATGTTCAAGTCTGCGAATCTAGTTTGAATAAATTTGCTTTCGTTTTATTTTATTATTTGTCACATACTGCATGACATGTTTCAAACAATTTCAGACTCTTTCAGAATAGTGTTACACAAAATAGGCTTTAAATGACAAAAAACGCAAAATAACAAAAATACTTTGATTAAAAAAGCGATGTAAGAATTGAATATTTTATAAATATTAAAAATTTGTGACTTCAAAATCAACTAATTGTATATCTAGATGTATTAGATAACACATATGCACAGTGGAGAACTTTGGACAGACGAATCTAACAAAAATAATTTTCGAAAAATCAAGAGTTGCTTCATGTCCACGGCATTGCGCCGACCGTTGCATAATCCAGATTTATATCCAATTGACTTTTAAAAGACTACAACTACAAACAATGTAGTTTAAAAAATAAACATTTGAATTGGCAGATGCAAAAAGACTTGAAGAGTGTGTATTTAGCCAAATAACTTCAAAAAAATAGCAAAAAACGATGTCAACATGTGATTGCGACTGAAAATAAATACCTGAATGATAAAACAATAATTTATAATCATTCCAAACTTAATTAATTTCAAAAAAATACCATTATTGGCAGGGAAAGTTATTTATCTAAGATTGGCATTAACGACTTATTTTGCTCAAAAAGCACATATATATATATATATATTGCATTAAGCTTAATGCTTAGATTAGAAATGCATATATAATTTATAAACTTTATGTGAAATGTTAATGTTAAAGTTCTTAAAAATTTGTCACAGTTTACTAGCGCTGTGCCTCTAAAATGCGCAGAATAACGTTTTTTTAATCGTCGATAACGCCGAACCCTTGGTATACGACGTTGAAACATGCGTTATTTATTTTGTACGCAACGTTTTGACGGCAACCCGACTAAGTTTGCTAGAACAAAGTATTATGATCGCACTGTATATTTGCAGATTATAAAAAATTGTTTTTAATCAATTTTACTAAGCTTGACACCGTCTAAAAGCCAACCTCTTAAATCATTTTTTACACAAGTAATACCACAATTGCAAAAATTTATCCTTTGATATTGTAATTTACACCACTCCTTTGATCTCTTTTAGTACAAGTTAGATATAAAATAAAAAGAAAGGGGTCATTTTTTTTTTAAAACAGTAAAAAATAGAAGGAGTTGCAAGCGAATCAATAAAAAAACGACAAAAAAAGAATATTTATTATTTGTGTAGTTTTTCCTGTTGTGACGCGATCATTTTAAAAGTACCTCATTTTGCATTGTTTTTGATTGTCGACTAAGTTGCTGATTTCTCCGCTTTGTAATAATTTAGACAAACCTTAGGAAGCCGCATCATTTTTTCTCTGAACAATCGACACCTAGAGCCCTGTATTATCAGTTCTGCCTTCAATTCTTTTTTTTAAACTGCATATGGCATCTAACATACAAAACAGCATTTTAAAAACCATTGTACTTCCTTTCCTGTACAGCCCACATCCAAGAAACAAGCTTTTTTGTTAAACTTAATTGAAATTTGAATTGATGAATGAGAGTGTGTTAGGTCAATTAGTTACTTTTGGTCTAAATTTCGTATAGAGAGTTTAAGACAGTTCTAGTCCGACTAGTACCTCAGCGGACAAGCGTAGATTATATAATTTTAAACAAGATGTATTATTTTATAAAACATTGTTTTGCATAAAATTAATAAAATAATAAAAATCTATAAATGAAACAACAACAAATTATTCAAAATTTAATAATATATTATCACCTACATTATACATACTTACAAATATCAGTTCTTTTCACTTAATGTTATCTACAAAAGTAAAAAAGTCACTGAACAAATTAACAAGTCAAGCAAAACTAATGCTGTGAGAATTGATTGCAAATAAAACATCTTACTTTAAAAAAAATAACTTATATCACAGACGAGGTCGCTTCGCGTTTGAAGTCTTGTTGCTCCAATGTAGCTGGAGTTAGCTCTAACACAAGAGAAGTCTCTCCAATTGGCGCCGCGGAATCTACTAAGTTTTCGGCACTTAAAGATCCTAAATTTTCAGACGCTGCAGCATTGTTCGAAGTATTTGCACGTCCACGAATTCCACTGCGTCGAAAACTACTTCTTAAAATAGAAGCCACCTCCGCGGCGGTTATAGTAGGAGAGCCAGGCGTAGGTTGAAGATTCCGCAGCCTCTCCAATGTTGACAGTCGGGGAGGAGGAAACGTTGCAGAGTTTGTATCAGTCTGATTCATTTCGACTAGAACTGCATTGTAATCAGGAGGTGGAGGCTGAGATTGAGTTTGTGCACGAGATCGAGAAGAGCTACTTTCGCCCAAAACGTTAGCTAGCCGACGAACACTTCTTCGAATGCTTTGCCGAAGAAATTTTGCTAAACGGGCTCCTGTTGCTGTTGTGTATGAAGGCGGAGGTGTGTATTTAGGTGGAGGATCTTCAGCTGTTACAGCCGCAGCTGCAGGTGAAGACGAGTTGCTGAGAGTACCGCCGAGAGCAGCATCATGGATGGCAAGATCCGTCATGTGTTCTCCTATCGGAGGTCGATACAAAAGCTGAATACGCTACACACAAAAAACAAAAAGTTAAACCAAAAGTTATGTTACTCACAGTTTGTCAAATAGTAGCAATGTCAAAACTTTTTCAGCAGCTTAACCTGCAATTCAAAAAACAATAAAGAAAAATGAAAAAAACAAGTTTTGACATTTACTTTGACAAACTATATATACGGCAGAACAAACATAATTCGAGGTATCCTCATAATTCTTGCAGCAAGAAAAAAAACAATTTTTATTAATTAAGTACCAAACAAACATTGTTATAAACTTACCTCTAAAATATCACTAGGGCCACTGTTTAGGTATCTGTAGCTTTGAATAACGGCAACAAATGGAATTAATAAAATTGGAAATAGCTGTAATAAAGATCCAAATTGTCTGGCCCATAATGGCCAATATTCAGCTGTTGGGGCATGATGCCATATAAATATGTCTCGAAAATTGCCATTTTTAAATGTAGTGATGCATAACACCTGGAAACATTTCAATAGTTATATAGTAAAAACGTTTTAGATATATCCGCCAGTAAATTTGAATGCACCAATCCCTCAGAAAGTTTAGCACCCAAAACAAATTATTAAAATAGACTATTTAGCGACTTGATTGGTTCTATTCATAAACCTAAACCAGAAGACACTTTGAGTTGTAAACTTTTCGTACCATTGTAGCCCCGTTTCTCACATTATGAGCAATACAATTTTCTGCCGGGCATATTCAAACGTTCTTACTATAGTGATTTTTTTTTTAATTTTAGAGCCTCAGACATCAAAGCTTTATGTTTAGGTAATATTGTGAAAAATTTGTTTTTTTTAATTAATAAATTATAACTATATTAAATAACAAAATGTTACTTACCTAGAGCCGTCTCTAGCTAAGTAACAAATAAGCTTTATCTGGTTTACGGTCTTATTTTTTCGAATTTGCGTCTTTTTAAAACAAATAATAAATTTTTAATCTTTGAACAATCTTGTTGCTAATGGTTACTAACAGCAACAAACTATTTGATTTGAAATTTTGTTCGGCATAATTTGTTTAATTATCAACAGAAAATTAATATAATAAGGAAAAATCGAGTCTATGTACTCCACCTAAAATTATAGAACTAACCGAGATAATAACTAAAAATGTATTACCTAATAAATCCAAAGCCAACAAAATCTAAAAAATTTGAGAATTGGTAAAAATAATATATTGACATTTGACATAATTAATTTTTTTCACCAGTAACGCTTACCAACTTTTAAAAACATATCTATAAGAACACTAGTGTTTTTAAAGATATCTATAAAAGACTCCATTCCTAAGCTTATTAAAAACTCAAAATAATAAAAAAATAGTTATTTACCATTAAAGCTACTGGCAGTATCACATTCCAAGTAAATGACAGTAGTGCTGGTGCCCATGTCAGTATACACTTGTAATTATTATGGTTAAATAGAGCTGTAACCACTGTATCGCCACTATACGGACGTCCTCGAACCATAAAAACTGCGACAATTTGCAGCAAAATTACAACAATCATCCACCATATTCCTCCAACCGTGTAATCCATAAAATAAACCGCAAAAATACCAAACTAAAAGATTTCTCTGTAAACTAGGTTTTCTAATTTATAGATCTAGTAGTTACCTCGGTTGCCATAGGAAGTCCTAAGATAAAACCACAAATACATGTGACTAAAGTAATTGTCGTTTCCCAAGATTTTAGCAATTTGGCTTTAATTGCTATTATCCCCGTAATAACACAATGCCATATCGCTAATTGCTGGGCAATACCAAAAAGAATAATTACAAAGTAGAAGAGAACGGCCCAAAAAGGGGACAAACGATCAGAGCCTACGACAGCAAATGTTGCTGGCATCAACTCAGTGGCTAAGCGAAGAACCTATAACAAAGTTTTAAAATAAATTAAAACTTTAAAAAACTGGTTATTTAACATAAACATGATAAAAAGCTGTATTTCTTCTTTTCTATCAAGAGAAGTAAGTATACTTGACGTAGTGACATCTAGCGGAAGCTTTTTACATTCAAGTCAAAAAGCCAAGCTTCCACTTTCAATGCAAAAAGTCACTAGTCACAGACGCCAATGTCTTTATCACTTTTTATGCAAAAATATAGTAATAATTACCTGATAACCACTTTCTTTAGAACTGTCAATTCCAGGTCGAATAACTTTTTCGCCCATAAAAAGCGAATTGTGAGTCATATACTTAACCGGAGTATTAGCGAGTGATGGTGGAAGTGGATCTTTTGACGATCTTAAAAAAGTGTACGAAGAAATTTGCTCTGCAATCAAACAAATACATACCATAAACACTTGGAAAAATACAGAAAGTATAAAGTACTAAAAGTATTTTTTTACATTTTTTGTTTTTTAAAAAAGGTCTAAAAATTTGAACTCAGATCATTTCTGTTTATTAAGTGAATCTGTGGAGTTTAACATGTGTATCTGTGCATATAAGTGTTATCAATGACATCCTAGCTCTTAAAAGTCTGAACCAATAATCCTTAAGTTTATTTTTTTAAAAACTTAATCAAAAATATTCTAAGCTGTGACTTAAAACCGTTAAAGATTACTAGCTTTTTTCTAGATGATGAATGAATGTGAACATTCTGTACAGACGTAGTAATACCATTTTTAAGCAAATAAAGATGGTTTTATGTACTTACCGAAAGAGTTTGGGAGGTAGTTATAATCGTAGGATCGCAATATTTGTACACAAGTATTAGCTAAAAGTGCTACTAGTAAAAGAATAGTAAATGTGATTATAGCTACTAGACTAGAATCTCTTTGAAGCAAATGTTTATTTTTGTTATGTGATGCTATCTGCATGATTGAGGTACCAAGAATCCCCCACGTGAGAAAAGTTTCCTGTGCTGCTGCAAGCCAAGACTGAAAATTAATTATGAATTCAATATTTCACGTTTCTCTAATGGTAGACTAGCTTCAGCAAACTTAATGATCACTGTCAGTTGACTACCACTATTTAAAATCGACAAAATACTTTTGGATTGAGAAAAAATTCATCCCAATTAGTTTCCGGGAAAATAATGTTGATATATTCGGGAGGCATCATTCCCAAAATTTTCGCACACAGAACAAACGTACCAAAAATTGGAAGAAATGTAAAAACATAGATAACTTTGCCATATGATCGCAGTCCCTTGCTCAAAGACACAAAAACAATCATCCACACTACAGCCAGATTGAAAGCCAATTGAAATTTTATGGTTCCGGGGACAGATCCCGAAGTGAGATGGTGCCGTTGAAGGACTACACCGCTAAAGTAGTCCGGTATTGTTTCAGTTAATTTGTATGTGCCGTTGTTTGGAGACTGGATATCTAAAACAAAAAATATCATTGGATCACTGTAAAACCACTAATTGACAGTAAAGTAGTTTTATTTTTGACATAATTGCTATTTTAACGCAAACCATGTGAATTAACAATATAAAACATGGCCATTTTATTTAATTAAGTATCTTCACCAAACTAAAAATTATTTTATTTATTTGTTTTTTTTTTCCAATTATTAGGTACTATTTGAAATTTCATCTTACACACTTTATTGTTTTTTTTACATTATTAATTTTTTTAACAATACAATTTTTTTCTTACTTTATTCGTCCAATTTAATATTGACTTTACTGTTTAATTTTTTGTAGTTTTGTTTTTTGTTTTTTGCCACGGCAAGTGACATCATTTCTCACTTATATATTCACATATATTTTCTTGTGTATTGGTTTGTTTACTACTCATTATCTGTTTGTTTTCTTTTGCTACAATTTTTTAGCTCTAAACTGTGTTTAATATTATTTGGTTTTGTAGCTTTTTTTGATTTACTTATTGACGTTTATTTTATATATTATTATTTTGATTAACTTCATGGTTCTTAATTATTCAATAAATTGGTAAAAGTTTTTAGTTATTTATACTCGATAGTAATTTTTATAGTTGTTTATGTAGTAGGTACTTGCTTTTTTATGTTATTTATCTATGTTTCTTTTTTATTTCTCTTTTTTGAAAATGTCTTAAAAATAATAAAGCTACAGAATTAACAAAATGTACTTAGCTAAAACTTTTTTAGCTAAGTACATGCCACAAATTTCCACAAATAATGCAAACTTCGATACAATTATCAAAAAAAAATTTATTTTTTATTATTTTCTTAATAGAGAAATTGAGACAAGTAAAAATATAGTAGTTTTAAATTCCTTAAGTCATTAACTTTTCAGAATAAAAACTGAAATTGCTGAACAAAAAGAAGACCAACAAAAAATTTGAAAAAAATAAAAGGTTATTTTTCAAACAAAACCAAAACGGAAAATTTTAGGAAACCACGAATACTTAATTTGAATCCATTTATTTAAAAAAAATTAATTTTTTTATAAAAAACATGTCTATGTAAATGCATGATTTTTTTTGTAAAATTTTGAAAAATTGTCAAACAAATCCTAAAGAACTTAATTAAAGCCTATCGAGCACATCGCGACTATCAGTAGCAATTTTTGATAAAAGACCAATTTTGAAATATTTTGTTCAAAAATAAAAACTATTTTCACATTGACGCTTGTTAAAGTAAAAATTATCTATAGTAAAACTAGTCTTTTTAAAAGTAAAAATTATTTATAGTAGAATTAGTCTTTAAAGTAATTGATTTTCTTAATATATAATTCTAAAAATACCTTACAAAGGTAATAATTCAAATACATGAACACTTTTTTAATAATCAATAATAACTTGAACAATACGTACCATCTCTATAGTACAAAAACGGTTCAGCCCATCGATATTTATCCACTTTCGTAATAAAAGAGTCTCGAAAAAACACAAACATCCAGGACACTCCAACAATACTATACAATCCTAGTAGTGTTTGCCCCAAAAGTAGTGCGACTCCAACGCCTTGAAATAGTGGCGATATTCTCCACATATCTATCACCCCCGCTCCAAGTTGTTGCCCCAAACATAACTGTAGTGTAAACAACGGCAAGCCAAAAAACAAACTTAGAATTATAAATTGGAAAATAAAATTAGCGCCAAAATGGACTGTCAGAATGGCGAACCGGGAAATGTTAAAGAGGCCTAAAGTACATCCGAGACATGCCATCATTGAGCTTAAGCTGTGTGGCCATTGTCCAATGGGGCTGTCGGCGGAGGGCATGTCGTTTTGACGAAGCCTTTCACATGGTCTGTAACAAAAAAAAAGAAAAAAATAAATATAATATTAATGGAATTGGTTTTTAAACCGCACGCATCATATCGTGTTGATTTTAATTTAGTTTCTTTTGGAGTTGATTAAAAAACTACTTTTAAACCGTATCTGCATGCTAAATAGCATTAATAAAATGTGTCGTAAAATTCATGACCTTTATTTATCATTTTTAAAAGCAGAATGTTAAACTTAATTTAAAAATTTTTCATATATCAAATATAATACAAAATTTGTAGTTTTAATATAAAATGTTAGAAAACTCTCTTATAGATTAGTTGGAGTGGCTTAGCTGATACCATTCTGCTTCAAGTATCATTCTATTTATCAACAAAAAATAATAATTTAAAATAAAATTAACATCATAAACTGTTCATTTACTAAATATTATTAGATTTTTTAAAACATTTGAATAAAAAATATTTAAAATTTTGTTTTAGGAATATTGTGTTGTGAATGTTGTATTCGCAAATATTCTTTTGGTATACAATATCTTCATCATGTATTGTAGCGTTTGCAAAAATCGTTTTTTTATGGTGGTATTGTACATCTTATTATTCCTCTTTAGAAAACAACATTTTAAAAAAAATGTATGTATTAAGAATTTCCAAAAAGTTGACTAAATTTTAAAATAAACTTTTAACAATTGATGATTACCTTGACCTTAACGTCAAAAAAAAACATTGATTGTAGGTGGACAAAAATAAACTTTTTGCAGAAAAATCGATGCGAAATGTAATTACTTTTTATATGATGAAAGAGAGATAAACACGTTTGGTGATAAAACGAAACCGAAATTCAACCATAAAACAACTCTCACTACTATTAATTAATTTATTTGTCAACTTGTCAATTATAATTCTCGCATATTAGATCAACAATAATATAAAATTAAGAACTAATATTATACTTTATAAAAAAAATATTGTTTTGCTAAATTTGTTTTTTGTAAAATTTAGGTGAAAAAACGCTATTTAAATAACAGAAAAAAATCTGATAAATACTTTTAAAAGTTTATTTAAAAAAGTTACTGTTTTTCAGTGCAAAGTTATTACATTAAACCATTTTATTATTTTTTTATATTAATAAATACATTAATTTACAACTTTTGTCTTAAATGCTTAATATCAAACCCAAAAATATAGAAAAAAAAATTATAACTTAGCTTTTTCAGCAATTATGTTAAAACTTTTTCAAGTATTAGGCTAAGAAATCTTCAACAAAATTAAAACAATTAAATAAAATTTTCTTAAGCAGATTACAAATTACAAAAATAATATTTTTTAAATAAGGGATGATATTTTAAATTAGTTATTACAATTTGATTATTTTTATTTAGAAGATTAAATTTAAAAGTGAACCCAATTAAATTAAAAAACAATCACTCCTTACAATAGAATTATGAAATTAATTATACCAAAGATAATTTTTGTAATTTTTAATTTGTTTAAGTAATTATTGCTTAGCAGCTTTCGAAATAAAACTAAATTGACCACTATTTATATTATGTTACAATTAATCACAAAAAAAATAAATTTCTTTGTTTTATTTCCAAATGATGATTACTTCTGAACAAATTTTTTGAGAAAAATTTGTCTGTCATTCAATACCAAGATTATTAATTATTAAAAATTGTAAAATACTCTCACATTTTAACTAAAGTAAAAGTATTGATAAATAGTAAGATTTAATTTAACTTTAATGTTTTATTTATAAATAGAATTTGATTGTTCTAAATTTAATTATAATAAATCTAAATAAACAATACTAGTTCTTATACCAAATTTGATTAAAGTAGGTACAAGAGAAAGTAACATTATTTAATAAATAGAACAATTATAATTGTTATAAAAGTTTACTAATTTCAACAAGAAAAAATAAATATACGAAATACGCTGAACAATGAACAACAAAACCCACAGTTTTTTTCAAAACTTTGCAACAGAACAATAAACACGCTATTGCAAAAACAGAAATGTCACAAAATGCTTTCTTTGACACAAATAATCTGAGTTAATAACGTTTTATATCATTTTAAGCTTATTTCAAAATGTAATAAACGTTATAGCAGATAATAATTAGACTCATTCATTCATTCACTGTGAATCATTGCAACATTTGTGAGAAAATCGTGAACAGTTACTTTCCTAAATTTTACATAAAATTAAAGATGAATAATAGACGAAAATTTGGCGTTTAAGAGTCATTTTAATAAGTTTTAAATTAAAAATTTAAAATCAGCAAAAAAGGGATGATAAAAGTTATAATGAAAAAAAAAATTTGTGACATCACATAAAAGAGTAGCTAATTAAAAAAGAGATAAACTGTTTTACTTACTCGTTCAAATAAAGATGTTATTGAACAATAACACAAAAATTTAGCACCAAAATATTAAAAATAGCACCGGTTAACAATAATTCTGTCACAATAATGGCAAAATATATGAAGAAGTGTTGAAGGAAGCATACACCGTTACGGAGATCGCTGACCCGTTCTCTGAGTATACCTGCATTGGTATACTCTGCTCTGCTGGTATAACTGCAAAGACGAGGAAATGGGCAAAAAAATCATTCTAATTTTCGTCAAAGCACGTCGATTTGAGCCTGATAACTGACCTAAAAACTATGGAAAAACAGTTAGAAGAGTCGTGAGATTTTTACAGACAATATTCAATATGATAATGTGTCACTAGAAGAAGTTTGTAGGACAGTATCATCGTAGAACACATTTAAATTATTTTTTTATATAAATACAAATAACTGTATATGACTAATTTCTTGTTACAACAAAAGAACAAATTCAAATTACATAAATTAACGCATAAAACACCTGCCAAATAAAGCACAAGCACGGTTACAAACTATTTTTTTTAATAAAAATAAGAACATCTATTTATAGTAGTTCAAATACAAAGAACGTTATTTTGTCCTTCCTTTGTTGCAAAAACTCAACAATGGAACTACCTAAAACACCAGAAATCTCCCTCTAAAGACAAAAGGCACAGATTGACAGATTGTCCAGTAATAGAAGATTATGAAAGCCATATGACGTTATTTCACTAGAACTAATATAGTTACTACTTTTTGTAAAAAATGAAGATTGATTATCGTTAACGCTGATATAAACTGTCTGTAACTTTTTTTAAAATTAAGCGCTTATTTTATTTTTATCAATGTATATTAATAAGTCTAAAAATAAAATGTAGGTGTATATAAAAAATAAAACAACCAGAGGAATAATCGAACAATTTAAAAAACAGTAAAAAAAATAAAATAAGAGTAAATATAAACCAAACCAGGTAGATAGTAACGACAAGCTAAAACTAAATATTTTGAAGATATAAGAAAACATAAATTAAAAGATTATATAATTATTATTTATATATTTTCCATACTTAGTCAAATTTTTAGAAATAGTGTCATGTGAAGAAAATCAACAATTTAAAAATTTAATCTAGAATTTATATTCAATAAAATACAATATTTATAAGAGCTTTATAATTTAAAAATTATGTCCTACAGTAAGAAACGAAAACGGTTTTTCCAACAATCAAGTACAATAAGAAAACATGTTAAAATTTAAAAAAAAATTCAATTTCTATCACATTTTGACTTAAGTCAAAATAACAATGAAATTACCTTAAGAATAAATCATTTCAAAAATAAATAATAAATTAGAAAAAATAGCTAATTTGTAATAAAATACATTCATACAACTATTAATTTATTTATTTATATAATTGAAAAGAGTTGCTTTTTTGCACACTAAATTTTAATTTCACAATTGACTTCTTTACACATATATTGTAAAAAATTATTATTATTAAAACCACTCGGTCAAATTTATGTTAGATCACATAAAAAGCACCAGCTTTGACATGCGAAAAATTATCAAAATTTATTTTCCGGAAATCGTCTTGGAAACAACATTTTCCTGCTTATTTACGCGCAGGAAAATTTAGTTTTCCGGACTAGTACTGTAAAAACTTTACAAGACGCAAAATAAAAAAGATACTCTAGTAACTATAGTTGCCAACAAAATTGAAAAGCTTGACTTTTGTGGAATTTGTCAAAACAAAATTCTAAAATTTGTAAATTTCGTCTTTTTTTACGATTTCCGGAAAAATTTAATACAAAACACGTCAGTAAAATCTCTTACTTGACTCGGAGCTTTAAAATACTCGGCACAAAGACGAGGCACTTTGTGCCGAGTATTTCAATTTAGCTCCTCTTCAGTAATGTGAAATTTTCCTGACTTTTATGTAAATAACTATTACCTAAAAAAATATTTCGAGATAACACAAATAAGAAAAAAATTATTAATTGTAAATCTTTTTACTTTTTAAAGTCAGCTAAAAATTTTAAAAAAGTGAACACAAACGGTGAAATAAAAGAAAAATAAAGTAAAAAAACGTAAGCAAATAAAAGTCTGACCAAAAAAAAAAAACAGAAAAAAATGTTTTCAAATTTGAATTTTGCTGCAAAAGTAGATTTAATAAATAAATCTTGTAAAATTTAAAAAGAACTATAACTGAATAAAGCAAAAAGTAAGAGAAATTAAAAATGTGTTTTAAAGTTTGGAATTATCTACATTTGCAAATTGAATCGTTTGTTATAGAAATACAATAGCGAAAAAATAATGATACTCAGTTTTCTTTCACAAACTAATTTATAAACAGATTTGTATAAATTACCATCAGTAACGTATGTGTATTTTTCAAAGCATGAAGAAAACTACTTAAAACTCTTTGAAATGCATTTTTTATAAATTTCATACAACTTTCCTTTGAGATTTGAATTCATAAGCTAATTGTAAATAGTTCTCATTCTGCACGAAAAAAATTCATATTTTCTAAAATTACGTGAAACTTTAATAAAAAAAATTTTCATTGTTGTGTCACATGTGATTAATTAAATACCTTTTGACCTAGTGCTGTTTTAAATAATAAGAACAATAAATAGTATTATAATAAAAAACACAATGCGACAAACCAAATAAGAACTAGTGAAAATTTTCATAAACTTTTTACTTAATGCTTTATATAATACTATTAACTTTTCCAGTTAGTTTATGGCAGTCATGTTCAACATTACCGCTGTCCGAGCAAGTACTGGTGCTCATTTGTCAGTGCGACCAATTGTCGTCGTGTTTGAACAGCTTTAGTCTTTGGTGAGGTAACGAACAATACAGCCATAAATCATTATCAACTGCTTCAAAAAGCACTATAGTGTGGCTTAGTTTGTTGCACTATAGTGTGGCTCAGTACTCAGCTAGAACATTTTCTAAAATTACCTTACTAATTGACTACAATATCATTAATTATAAGAGAAAAAAAGAAGTAATATTAACTTGTTTTTGTAAAAAAAAAACGTAAACCAGCACTAATTAATTATAATAGTCCAAATATTTAGAAAAAAAAAATTCAATCGAATCAAAAGATGTTGAGCGGTATTTTAGCAAAAATTCAATTTTTTTTTCTTTTTTGAGTAGTACCGACTGTTAAACAAATTTATTAATATGTAAATATTTTTAAAAAATGTGTTATGGGAAAAGAGAGACAATAAAGTACATGTAGAATGAATGCAATGAGATGAGAGAGAGATGCAGCGGAAAGAGAGGAAATACTGAAAGAAAATGGAAAGGAGATAAAATGGATGAAAGAGGTATGAGAAAAAAGAGAAACAAAGACCGAGAAAAGAGAGCACAAAGGCAGAACAGGGAGGATAAGATAGAAAAAATCTTAAAAAAAATGTTGTTTGTAAATTGATATCTGTTCTTTGGAGTGGACTATGTGCATTGACTTATGTAGAAATCTGGTTTCTCAACTTTGATGTAAGGTTAGCTTCTAATAGATGTCTCTATTTTTTCTATAATCTAATTTTTGGTTAATATTTGTTATATATAAAAAAAATTTACAAATTTTTTAGATAATGGAAAAACCGTGCAATAACATTTTTATATTTCAAAAACAAACATTTCGTTTTACCTGCCGGTTTACAAATTTAGTCCGGATCTCGATAATTTGTCGATACCTTCGAAAGTTATTTACAATATTTTTTGAGTAATTTTGTGAGAGATTAGATTAATTCCAGTCCAGTAATAAGAGATTAGAAAAACCAAATTTTAAGTACGGCTATATAACATTATTTCACTAAAATTCGTATATATTAATAGAAAGTATTAATCCATAAAACACTTGCTGGTCATTCTATAGCCGTAGCCGTAAAAAATGCCAATTAAATTATTTTAGTTTGTTTTTGTTTGTTTGCCTATAAGAACTCTACAAATACACGTCTATTTTAAAATTATTAGCAAGATTCTAATGCAGCAAAAGATGTTAATCACTAAAGTACCTAACTAAACTTTATTTAATTTAATCTTTATTTGCTTGAGATTAAAATAATTTACAGTTAAAAATTTTAATCATGCTGTAAATTATATTTTTAGCAAAGTGCTACGTGACTACTTCAATGGTGTAACAGTACTATCAGGTTCCCTCATCATTCTTCTTTCAACCCGAAATTATAGGTAAAAGAATATTGCAAATTCCAATCTAAAACAAGCAGGAAGGTCATCCATGTCTCAAACGCTGAGGATAAGAACACCGACAGTGAATAACTTTGACATGAAAGACAGAGAAAATTTTACGACCAGAAAAAATTTATAATTAAAATTCCGTTATAATAATTTAATCTAAATATTTCTTACTATTTTAAGGAATTACTTTGATTTTATTTTTCATTTGTTGCTAGCAACCAAAATAAATAGATCATGTTGCAAATCATAGGTATATAGTATGCGTTTGAGACAAAAGACGCTAACGAGATAACTCGGTTGTCCAATCAGTGTCTCAAATTATATCTATCAGAATTGATACCTGTCATTCATAGTAACTTATGCTTTAGTACTTTAAGAAGAAAAAAAGAATACAAAGAAACTTGCAAAAGAAATAAGCAAAAGAAATAAGAAGAAGAACAGAAAAGAATAAAAGAAATAAGAACGCAAAACGAAATCTGGGAATATGTAAAAGAGGCCAAAGAAGAGACAGAAAAGATAACAAACCAAATTGAAATGAACAGGTGGTGGAAACATTTTACGGATTTACTAAAAGAAGAAGAAAAAAAAACCGAGCGAAAAAATTTTGAAAAAGAAAGAATTGAGGAAGAAGGAGAAGAGGCAATAAAGGGAACAATAACAACAGAAGAAGTAAAAAACATTTTATAAAAACTTAAAAAAAAATCTCCAGGAGCGGATGGACTACCGAATGAAGCATGGATGTATGCGAACGAAAGGTTAAAAAGCAGATTGTTTAAAGTGTTGAATGCAGTGTGGAAGAGAGAAGAGATACCTCAAGAGTGGACAAAGGGGATAATAATACCTATCCACAAAAGAGGGGATAAAGACAAGAAAAAAAACTACCGAGGAATAACTCTTCTAAATACGATGTACAAGGTGTATGCAATGTGTGTGGCTGAGAAATTGAAAAGAGAGTTAGAGAGAGTGGGAGGATTACCAGACTGGCAAGCGGAGTTTAAAGAGAGAAGAGGACCGATAGACAATGTATATATTTTGAATGCGGTAGTACAAAGCGAGATGGAAAAGAAAGAAGGGAGAGTATGCGGAGTATTTGTAGATCTAAAAGCAGCGTTTGACAGAGTGGATAGGGATAAGCTATGAAAATTTATGGAAAAGAAGGGAATAGAGAGAGAGGTGTTGGAAAAAGTTAAAGAAATTTATCGAGAAACAAAGTGCAAGGTGAGAGTGAATGAAAGAGAGAGCGAATGGCTGTGGAGAAAGAGAAGTCTGAGACGAGGATGCCGACTGAGCCCACTACTGTTTACAATATATATGAACAATATGGAGGAAAAATTGGCAAAAAAGCAAGAATGGAGAGTGGTAGTGAGAAAAAAGAAAATTTGGTTGTTGGCGTATGCCAACTAAGATACATGAGAGAAAAGGGACTTGAGGTGAATGAAAATAAAACAAAAATATTATTGTTCAGTAAGGAAGCAAGGAAAAAGGTAGAATGGAAATGGGGTGAGAAAGATATAGAACAGGTGAAAGAATAGAAGTATCTGAGATTTATGTTTGAGGAAAGAAATAGATGTAAGGCGCAAGTAAGAGAATTAGTGAAAAAAGGAAACCAGATGAGTGCGAGAGTATGGAGTATGGCAGAGAGAAAGTTTGGGGGAGAATATGGAATAGGAATAACATTATTTGACAGTCTGGTAAAAAGTGTGATGATGTATGGAGCTGAAATTTGAGGGTGGAAAGAATGGGTAGGAATGGTAAAAGTGCAAGAAAGGTACACAAGATGGATGTTAAGGCTAAGCAGAGAGACTCCAGGATATATAGTGAGAGAGGAAGGAAAGAGAGAAAAATTAAGAATAGAGGCAGGAAAAAGAGCCGTGAAGTTCGAAGATAAGATGAAAGATAGAAAAGGGTTCGAGATATTGAAAGAGAGTTGGAAAGTGATGAGTAGAAAAGCAGAAAGAGGAATGGAATAAGAAAGGAAAAAATATTACGAAAGAAATGGATTCAGCGTAGAGGAGATCGGGAAAAAAAGAGAAGCAAGTCAATGGGTGCATGGAGAATTGAAAGACAGAGACATAGACAAGCAAGAAAAGAGGAGATAAATTAGAGAAACAAGATACAATAAAGAATACATGAAGTTGATAACCGGAATATGTAAAAAGAGAAAGTAAGAGAGAGCGAAAGATGATTGCAAGATTTAGATGTAGGAATGAAGATAGAGACAACAGATATTGGATAGAAGAAAACGAAAGAAAATGCAGAATGTGTGGAAGAGAGAAAGAAACATTGGAGCATATGATGAAAGAGTGCACAGAAATAAAAGAAAGTATGCTAGAGAGAGAAGATGTAATGAAAGAAAATAAACAAGGAATAGAATGGATGAAAATGATAATGAGGGAGTGAGAAAGATTAAATCAGAAATTGAATGAAGAATGAATAAAAAAAAATAATAATAAAAAAAGGAAGAGATGATAGAAGGGAAAGCGGGAGACAGAAGTATGCAAAAAGAGTAAATGAAGACAGGGGAAGAAAACACAAAGATAGAAAAAATGTGTGTAAAAATGTATAATTGGGTATTAATGTATATATTTAAGCCTGTATAGGTAATAATAAACATGTTTACTATAGTAACTTATGCATTAACATGTAAAAAACGTTTTTCCGAAGTTAGCTTCTAATAGATATTGCTAAGTAATTCTTGTAAATTAAATGAAGTCAAAAAAACCGGCGTTCATATAAAATTGTAGAATATAACTAAAGATAAGTTTGGTTGACATTAAAGTTTATATCTTTTTATAGTAAAAAAAACTTTTGCTTCTTTATTTATTTGCTGCACAATAAGTAATCCTACGGTGAATTATTAGTGTGATCTGTCACATTCTATATATGTTTAAAACTGAGCTATTTTTTGTAGTCGTTATTATCTCATATTATTTTAAATTCTAAATACTAAAACTAAAAAAAATAAACATTGTGTGGTTGTAATGTTGCAAGCTTCTTGGAAAAAAAATGTATAGTAAAAACGTTTGAGATATATCCTGCAGTAACTTTTATTGCGCCTCAGAAAGTTTAACACCCAAAACTATCAAGTCATAAATTAAAAAAAAAAGATTTCTTTTCAAGGTAGAACTCAGCTACTTGGATGGCTCTATTTATAAATCCAAAGCAAGCACCACTTTGGTTTGTAAATCTTTCATACCATTGTTGCTATGACCCTCTCATTATGAACAATAAACTTTAATTCAAATAATCTAAGCCACTTCTTTCTACAATTTTGCAAGTTTCAAGCTATAATACCCAGTTTTGTAATAGAAAAATAATATAGAAAATCCAATCTCATTTTGTAAACTCAATTTTGAAAAATTACAATATGGAACTATATAAAAATGATCAACAACAGCAACAACTCTTTACTAATGTTATTAAATCATTATACACACCAGAAAAAAGATTCTGTAGAACTTCTATAGATTCCGTGATCGTGTGATCCACACAACAACTTATATGATTTTGTTTATTACAACTGTTCAGAAACAAACATTAATCGAAACGTGTTAACTGTTTTGAAGAAACAACGATAAATAACTTTTACAAAAGTCTATAAACTATATACGGTGAGTTATTGACGATAGAATACTAAACAGACTGATAACAATATTTACATAAAGTATTAGGTATCAGTAATCAAGCGACCTAGTTGTATCGTTTTTAAACTTTCATTTTTGCATATTTTTGCAAAACTTATTGATACGAAAGCTATAAATATTATATATTCTCAAATGTAGATATTGGTTTAATTTTCTTACAAATTATATAATTTTAATGTGCAACAGAATTATTTTGCAGTTAACATTCTAAGATATAAACTAGTTCTTAGTCTTACAATTTCTAAATCTTATTATCATCGGTCGCTCGATGGCCAGGTGCTGAAGGACTGAAGATAGTGCTTTTAGAGCCTGACAGAATGAGTAGCGTGGGTTTAAATCCTACCCAAACGAGAGTTTTTTTATATGAACAAGATGTTTTTTGTCTAGCTATAGGTCTTTATAAATGTAGGAAGCACAGTAGATCAAAAACTCGCAGTGCAATATTCCTGTTAATCTTAACCTCTTATTTTGACCTACTCTATATAAAACTGTTAACTTTTCGAAGTAGTTGGCAGTGGTTTGTTTGATACCTCACCGAACATTACAGCTGCCCAAGCAGGACGACAATTGATCGCACAGACGAATGAGCATCACGGCTTGCTCGAACAGCTGTAATGTCGGAATGAAAAACACTTATTATTATCATTACTATGATAGACTATAATATCAAAAATGCATTTACGATTTCCTTCCTGCGCTAGATAACTCCCTCTATGTAAAGCCAAAAAATCACCCTAGCGTTTAAAAGTTTAACAATGCGTAAATAGCAAGCAGATGTGATTGCCGGAAGTTGCCACAAGCCCAGTAAATAAAAAATTATTATTTCTACTTCATCAACAAACCGGAAAATAACATTTCTTTTAGTAATAACAATAACCTTGCACTAACCTTCCTCTGGCGTTGGTGCTGTTACTGTTGTTGGTCTGCTGTTCTTGCTCTTGGCGATTTGGAGTCGGTGTACCACTTGGTGAACTATCTACTGTCGAGGCTAGACTTGTTACACTCGAAGATAAACTTCTCGGTCTTCGAGACCTACTTGACGCCGAACTGCTTCGAGCACGTCCTCCAGGTGTTTCTATTCGAGAACGGTCTCGCCGAGATTCTCGAAGTCTTGATGGTGCACTCACAGGGCGGGATACTGCCTCAGTATAGCTGTTGGCATCGGCATTAGTGTCTAATGCTGAAAATAACAAACAAGTTTAAAAAGTTAAAAAATTATTTATAATTAGTTTCGTCAAACGATTAGATAAGAGTGCCGTAGTTAGCATGGAATCCGACAACACTTTGACGTGCCCTACTTGTAATGTTTAATAAGTTAGGCAAATCATTACAAAACTCTAAGAGTTTCTTTCGTAAAATTTTTAAAACTTCAAGATATTATTTATTTTGATCAAAATCTAAGATTTTAACATTATAGCCTTCAACAAAAAAAATTGTTATACCGTTTTTAGTATGTACCTGTGTGTTTGTTTGTAGAGTCACAGCTTTCGAACGAAGAGATCTATTTAAATTTAGTTTTTTTTTTATTATAAAGCTCTATGTGCTCTAGAGTGTTTTTGGCTATAATTTACAAAATTTGAACCGCCGTTTAAAAATGATCAGTCTTTTTCTATTTGACAGATCTTTCAGAAGTAAGATCTAACTGGAATTTACTTACTACGTTAAATTATAGTATTTCTAGACAAAAATAAAGACTTAAGAACTAGAAACTTTAAAGTATTATGTTTGACGTTTATTAGTATACTAGCTGACCCGGCGAACTTCGTACCGCCTTAGCGTAAATTTGATGCACTACTTTATTTTGTATAGCTGACCTATCTTATGTATGCGTACCTATTCAATTTGAACTGGAATCTATAATATCCTCCATATAAAAATGAATACCTATTTCCCTGGTCTCGTCATACCCGAGAAGGACTTTACTAATTTTATTAAATAAAAAACTAAATATATATTTTTATAATAGTGTTTATTCCGTAAAGTTCAATAATTTCACTTATATTTTTACAAATTGCTATTGAACAACTGGGCATTTTGAAGTAAACACTGAGCTGAATATCACGCGCGCTCTAGAAAGCAACTAATAGCCTCTATACCCTTCACTGCTTCTCTCTATTCTAATGCTTTTTGATAAACTATATTTTTAGTTTTATGTTCTGACGCGTAAATAAATAAGGTTGATGGTTTTCCGACACGGGAACAGGCGACATATAATTGGCCATGTAAAAAATTTATTTTATTAATCATATTTTAATAAACTTAAAATAACATGTTTTAATGTCTACTTAAGTTTCGATCTCCTTAAGAGATCATCATCAAGTCATAACTAAAAGCTAATAAAAGAAAAAAAG
Organism: Lagria hirta; assembly: GCA_947359425.1. Lineage (NCBI taxonomy): Eukaryota > Metazoa > Arthropoda > Insecta > Coleoptera > Tenebrionidae > Lagria > Lagria hirta. The sequence goes on along the minus strand of OX375798.1, from coordinate 18,639,496 downwards.
GTAAATAACATAAAATAATAATTTAAATAATAATTTTGAAAAACTTACACGAGCCACGTGTTGAACTTATGGTTGGCGTTTTATTTTTTTTTCCTTGGTTAGCTTCTTGTTATATCCTGATGATGATCTCTTAACGAGATCGAAACTTAAGAGACATTAAACATGCTATTTTAATTTTATTAAAATAAATTAAAAACGTGGGCTAGATTTTAATTACCAGAAATTAATAAGATTAAAATTACAGTGGCAGTCTTAAAAAATTGAAAAATGATTTATTTGAATGCAGAAAACACACCAAAAACCTCTATTGCAAAAAAGTGTAAAAAAAAAAAAAAAACAAACTAAACAAACAAAATATGATAAAAAAGTATTACAAAAAAAAAATTAAACAATAGTAGAAAAATTTGCAAAATTTCTAAAAAGCAAAATCTAAAAAAAGAGCAAGATAATAACACTACGGTCTAGATGTAAAAGTTAAAAAAAAATTTAAATACTGATTAAAAAAAGAGATTAGAAATATGCAGATTGTTTGAGAAGAATAAAGAGATGAGAGATAATGTATCACATAACTTAAGTGTGTGAATAAGTGAGAAAAAAAAGTTTCAAACACCGAAAAAATATGTTAAAAACACAAATAGAAGTTATACAAAAAAAAAAAATTGTTACAAACCAAAAATGTTTAAAAGAGGAAAAAAATTAATATACATACACAATTGCAAGACAAGAAAAGAAAAATAAAAAAAATAAGGCTTGCAATTTTTTAGAGAAGTAAATTAAATTTTGAAAATTCTATGTAAAACCAAAATTTGTTAATATTTTATAGAATTTGATGTTCTACTGTATCAAACTCTTAAAAGGTAATCAAGTTGTTCTAAACCAAAATCAGCAGATTTAAAAAAAAAGTAAACATTTATTCTAAATGTTAGAAATGTAGAAAAATAGTGTATGCGCCAAATACAAAATATTTAGTAAATTGTTCTTTGGCAGTCGCTACCATTCTTAACCTTTAAAAGTGAGCAGAAATAACAAAACAAAAACGTTTCTTTTTAATTTTGGTTTAGATGAGTTATTATGTATTTTGTAATATTTTACAGAGCTTGATAAATTAGTTGAAAAATGGTGGATGCGCCAAGTATGAATTTTTTGATAAAGTGCTCTAAATGTTAGTAAATAATATTTGGTAAGTACTGTTAGTCAATTATTAAATATTAAACTCACTATTATGGTCAACAACTGATGCATTGCTTGGCAGCCTGAGATGTTGTAAACGTCGCATAGAAGTACGAACCCAAGTAGAGGTTCCATGATTTTTAAGTGATGTAGGTGGTATTTCAACTGTGACACTACCTGTACAACAATCACTAGAACCATGTGCATGTCTCTCAATGCGTATAGCATCTTCACTAGAACTAATTGGACCGATAGTTGATCTTAACACACTGCCACGTAAAAAATTCTGATGACCAAAAGAAGGAATGTCTGGCGTAGAAGTTTCTAATCCTGACCGAACATGACTGGAAGTGATAAACCTTGCATAGTTGGCTTCAATTTGTTGAAGACGTTTCCGGAGAATTGGAGTACTATTAGTTACACTCGCAAGATCCGAGGTTATAGAACTGATGCTACTTTGTAAACTGGAACTATCATCGTAACTTGTGCTTTCAAAAGCTTTTAAATAGTTATCTAAGTCAAGAAGACACTCTTCAATCGTTTCTTCTTGACCGGAATTGAAAACGTTTAAGCTTTCAGCAAGGGAAGCATTTAATATGTCATCTAGATTCTGTAAAACATTTAAGGCTTCTAAATTATCGCACGACCATGATTTATCAGATAAATTTTTACAAACACGCAACTCAATATCACTTTTGCTTCTTCTTAAGGAATTACTTCTGTTTAAAGGCGCATCTACAACGTCATCATCGTCTATTGTTATCAAAATATCTTCAACATCAACAACGTTTCTTTGACCAGTGTCAACATCTTGGCATGCTGACAATGTTTGTAGCCTTTTTTCTAGAACAGGCAATTCTGAATCTATTAATGTGTCAGAAATTTCTATAGATGAGAAACTGCTGTTGCATGGTGTTATGTGACGAAATAAAATCGGAGAGCCCAAATCGATCAGATCCTTGTCATCGTCGTCATGAGTTGACATTGTAATATTTCTAAAAATAAAAAACAAAAGTTAAAAAAAGAGTTTTGAAGAATTTAATAGTCCTACATAACTTTATCTGCACACAAAATTTTACATACAAGTTAGGTCAGGTCAGACCATTAAAATAAACTATTGGTGACTTTTTTACCAGAAAATATTCAAAATTATTTGAATTGACAGACTATTAGCGTTTGTAGTATTTCTTAATCTAAAACTTTAAAAAACAACAATTAATCATAGAGTTCATAAATTATGAAAACTTTTGCATATTATACTTTTTTTTGTGATAACTTAAACAGAAATGTTTATAAGAGAATTTTACCTAAAGTCAAAAATAACTTTATTACAATTTTTTGATGTTACAAAAATTGTAAAAAAAGTATGAAAGTTAATACTGTTTGAGGGCATTATGAACTTTCTAATTAGATAAAACTTTTGTTTTAATTAAATAAAATCACATACCCGTATTATATTTTTATTGATAATATTTCAAAATTGGAACAACAACGCTGGTATTGGTTTTAAGTTTAATCGTTTTGTCTAATACTCAGTTATAGACTTTTATATTAAGTTATAACATAAAAAAAATGTATAACGCAAAGGTTTCCACTATTAAAACTAAACTTAAAATGTTTAAGAGCGTTAGTATAGACACTGTGATTGGATAATACTATGCATATTTTATTTTTAATTTGAAATAGCAGCAAGTTTTAGCCGTTTTTGCTTGTTTTCTAGATATAGTATCAGTGTCTTTCAATAAACGTTGCCACACCTAACCTAACATTTTGCTCCACTTATGTCAAACCTCAAAAGAACTAAACAATGTTGTCGGTTGCATTCGGCTGTTTCTTTGTAATTGTACCTTTTAGACACTGTATAACTTATTAATTAGACAATCAAAGCTTGTTAGCATCAAATTATTTAATCTTTCTGTGGCTCTAAAAATGTCAAAAAATACACCAAACTTAGATAAAAAATAATATTAAAAAAACCAAATAGAAAAAAAGAGCTAAAAAATGTTTTAACAACATAATCAGAAATTAAAAATAACAAGGCATGTTATAAATGTAGCACAGATAAATCAAACTATTTTCAAAAAATAATTATAAAAATTTGATGAAAATTCTAAAAAACTTTAAAAGTGTGAAAAGATAATAGATAATAATTTATTAAAAAAATTAAGTAATTTATATAGGAGTATTATACATTCGTATTCGTATTTATACAGAGACTAAGCTGGCCCGGCAAACTTTGTTCCGCTTTAGTTTTGTTATTTTATTTTTCATTTTTCAATCTTTTGTCATTTGTTTTGATATTCTATGTCAGATCCGTTTACGTTTTATATTTTCCGTTTTATGTCACGTCACACGGAACGGGATAAAGAGTATTCTTTGTTAGGCTACTGGTTCTAAACAACCACTCCACCAATTTTCAGCCAAATCGGTCATAAATAGATATAAATTTTTAAAATAAACGACCCCAAAAACTTTAAAAATTATACCCAAATTAATTATTCACATTTATTACCCTTATCACATTCATTTTGCAACCCTCTATAACCTAATTATCATTTTCAAAATCAACGGCCTAAAATTCTTCGAAAATAATACCCCTATCGTTTTATTACATTTTTATTCCTAGAACACTCTCTTTTCGTCCCCCGAAGGGTAATTTTTTAGAAAGCAGGATACATATACCTATTCATTTTTTTTTGAGAACTTAGGCAATTTATAGAAAAAATTATGAAAACGACATCAATGTTGATCTTTAGACATTTCGACCTCTTTCCGCTCCATTAAGGAATGATAATATTTTACTTCTAAAATTTCGGATTTAAACATAGTTATTCTATTTAAAATAAAGAAACCAAAATCTTTGAAAATCATACTAATATTGATATTTGTCATTTTTAATTTCTATCCCACCTCTTTTCATCCCTTTTTTAATAAAAAGTATCCTATCCTTATCATTCAAATCCAGTCATCAAGAATCTTCGCTGTTTAATTCGAAAAAACGGTTCTGGATGTCTAGCGTCTACGTCATAAACGGTAATTTGCCGAGCCTCACCGAACGTTTCTGACATCGCATGAGACAACTTCCCATATACCAATTTTGACTTTCACCCCTGTTTTAGAGAGTAGTTTTTAAAATAAAAAGTATTCTATGTCCGTCTCATGGCTTTAAGCTACCTCCTCACCAATTTTCAGCCATATCGGTAAAGGCGTTCTTGATTTATAAATAGTGTAACTAACACGACTTTCTTTTATATATATAGATGAATGGATATTTTATGAACTATTAACGCCACATCTTTAATAAAAAATTAATTTCACTCTTTAATAAACTTATTAAAGTTTTCAATTTAATGCCTTTTTGTGTGTTTTTTTTTATGTTAGTGTACATGAGTGACAAAAAAATCATTACGTCAAACGTCATCATTATTTTTTTATGGTTTATTAATTATAACTGGTATATTTTGAAAAAAAAATATCAATTTTAATCAAAAGTGTTTTGAAAAGTGATTTAATAGTTCACATTAGAAAACGAAGTGGCTGTAAGGCAAGACTGAACAATTAAAACAGTTATAAAAATCTAAACTTATTTGCTTTAGGGCATGAGATGATAGCAGCTGAATAACTTTAATAAACCTTGTTCCTAATTGTTCACATGGTGTGTACGTCAAAAGAACATTATCAGAAATTTTCAGTTTGTTTTTTTTGCTTTCTGAAATTGTCTTCTGTAGGCTTTTTTAGATTTATCACAAAATAGATTTTTATTTGTTGTTTCGGCTAGTTTTCAACTTTTGGGTGAGGTGCATGAATTTTGTTCTTGCCTATTATAATGATTTCTGTTAAAAATTAAACAGATTATGTCAAACAAAAGATTTAACCGCTAGCAACAAAATTACTCAGAGCTTAAAAATTTAAATTTTTTATTTAAAATTAAAAAAAAGACACGTTTGATAATACAAATAGCTTAAACAACACATTTTGTAAGAGGTATATATAAAATAAGTTCTTTAATATACTATATAATGTTATTATTCGCTTGGTTAGTTTTTTTAATATTAATAGAAGTTTTTGTGTTGTAAGCGTCAATAATGTATTGTAATTTTATAATAATACGCAGTAGATAAGAAAACGACCCAAGATATTAAAACAGTAAAATAAAAAATAATAATACATATTATATATTATGTGGAATTGATAACTTAAAATAGATAAAGTAAAGCCTTAAGGTTTTACTAAAACTAATAATTATTTTTTAAAATAAGTATCGTTCGCGTTAAGTACTTAAAAAAATTGACAATTTAGAGTGTCAACTCATCTGTTTAACCTTCTCATTTTTTTAACGAGACCTTCGAACTTATGCGTTGATGACTAACTTAGCCATGAATTAATAAAATTTCATTTTTCCATAATTTCTAAACTGTTATTATTTTAATCTTTCATTAATGAATCTAGAACCGTTATCAAATTTAAAGCTGATTATGCTAAGTCGGCTTAAACAATAGTGAGCGCTTATTAAAAGCAGTCGGCAAAAACAATAGAGAACAATTTTTTTTTAAATTCAACAGCACTTTCATTTTTATCTACATTTAAAAATTGTGAAACACGAACGGTGTGATAATATTAACATTCATTGTCATTGTAATAACGATTTTGCTCTCTTTTACTAAGTTCATTTTGGTTCATTGCGTCATTTTGCTAAGACAGCAAACGCAAATGAACACACATTTTTAAACTTTACGTAATTTGTTGATTAAAAATGGTGTCACTAGGTCTCAGTGGTAATAGAAATAGTGAAAATGCATTATATTTTAGACCTTGATGTTAAAAGTTGTATGAATATGATCTTTTCCGTGTTATTTATTAAGCCATGCGGAAGCCACTGTACAAAAGGTCGTTTTATAAACTAAAAAAAATATTATACAGTATTTAACTTGTTAAATTACATGTATAAATTAATAAAAAGTTGTAAATTTAATAAATTTTAATATATTATAAAAAAAATACCTTAAAACACCTCTCGGATTATAAAATAAAATATTGTCTCTTATCAGGTTTTCAACATTGAGTAAATTATTTTTAAGTATTATATAAAAATAAATAATACGTAAACCATTCCAGAAAATGTCTTATTATATCCAAAATTTATCGTTATGTAATCTCCATAAAATCTACAAAACTTGCCAAACAAACAAAATTCAAATTAGAAAATAACGTGATGAATTTTCCATAGAAACCTTTGAAAAAATGTAAAAAACTCATGCCTCAACTAACTTACTAATCGTCAGCCAAATTGTGCATACATTGTCTTTTAGAATTTTATTTTTTAATCCATATCTTAGCAAGACAGATGCGACAAATTTGACTTAGATACCATATTCAGACCAGATTTAATATTTTTCTAAAAAGCCAAAATGTTAGATAAATTTGTTTCAATTATACTAGTCTAAATAGAATAATGTTATATAGTTTTTCGTTTGCTGCAAACGCTAATAGCCTAAGTATAGACCACTACACAAAACACTATGAATCTCTTGCTTTTACCCTTCAGACAAACGGCTTACCTTTCAGAAAAAAAATCTTTTTATTTGCTTGTTTCCAAATCTAGTCCGGTTATAGACAATCTGTTTAAAAGTTTAACATTTAACTTGTCCAGTAATATGTGATTATAAAAGCAGAATTTTCAATACGGTTATATAACGTTATTTCACTGGAACTAGTATAATTGTCTAAAGCAAAATGCATGATTGCTAAACTATTAAAAAGAGAAAAAAACTAAGTTGTATGCGAAAAAATACTTTAAACAATTAATATAAATAAAAGTCACTGCATTGAGTTGATTATTCTTAATACATAAATGTATTTTTCTTTATTTGATAAGTGATTATAATTGGTTAACAATAAAATACGCAAATGGCACTTTAAAGTGAAAACATTTATGTATTTATATTGACATCTAATTGAATTATGTATTATAATTACATACTGTAGAAAAATAAAGCCTTTATGCTAAACTAATGTTTTAATTTTTTTCTATTTTTAAAATTTCAAGGTTTTACTTCTAAGATTTACATTTTAAAACTATTTTTAAGATTGTTTTCATAATGCATTCTATACTATTGTTTGCTTGATTTACATATTGTTTTCAATAACTTTAGACTAAATTAAATTAGAATTAAATTAATTAATTTAAAGGGTTTTAAAGTGTGTTAACAAATCACATGTTGCAACGTATAAAGTGATAATATTTTTCATATCGTCTTTTATATAAAGTGATAATATTTTTCATATCGTCTTTTATTAACGGCGAAAACTTAAAACGTAAACATATTGAATAGTGTTGATGAGACATGCTAAGTAGTCATTTAAATTAGACAACTTTCTCTAATTCTATTTCAAAGTTTAATGCATTTTATTGTTCCATTCTTCGAGAAATAATATTGCATTTAGAAAAAAAATAGAATTTGTGTACAGGGTCAAGGTAAAATTGGCTCATAATTGAACTTTTCACAAGGAAACTGATATTTAAAGAAGGAATTAATGTTACTTATCTGACATTTAGATTTCTTAATCGATAGAGTACATGACGTCGTCGCTTTTATTTACGTAATTTACACAAATCATAAAAAAGTAAAGTAATTGTTTTTCAAACGACCGTGTCTGGTAATTTAATTAGCAGAATCTATTTTAGCGGAAAATTAAATCAATAAACAGCTTTGGAAGATTTTTAGCAAGATTCTCTATTTCTTCTTTGTCAACAGAAGAAAGCTTGCTTACACTGTGGTTGTGCAATTATTGTGTAAATACTTCTCCTAATTTGAAGATATTATTAACCAATATAATGCTTTTGCACAATATATACCTAAAATTGAATTACGCTTAGAATTTTAATTAAGTTAAGTTATTATTTCTGTGTTTGTATTTTGTGTGATACATTATTTTTGCAACATAATGAATCATTTCTATAATAGAATGATCAATTCAGTATCATTTCAACAAATTTCTGTTCATCGTTACCAAAAATCATAATTAAAGTGTCGTTTGTTTGAAAATAACAGCTAAAAAAATCCAAACTTGCCAAGTTTTTTACTTTGTGATAAGATCCTGCCATTAATAAGTCAAAAAATAATTTAAACCCTTTATTATTGCTTATGATTTGCTGTACAGTCTTTGCAAACTTTTGAACAAAATTATGACACGGTCATGTACATAAAATATATCTCTAACAGTGCAATGGCACTATGCGCAATCTAATCAATAATTAAAGTAAAACAAACATTTTGTCTTAGCACTGTCACTTCTGATGTAAATAGTTGTAAATAATGCATAATTTTGTTAATTTTTCTAAGATATTTTTTAAAAATATATTAATTTTGCTGTTTTCTGTCTTCAAACAATGTAGCAATATCTATTAGAAGTTCCTCACATAAAAGTCAAAAAACAACGTTTCTACATTCAGATGTTAAAACCTCTAATGCCAGAGATCAATTTTAATCATTTTTAAAAAATATATTAATTTTGCTCTTTTTTGTTTCTCACATAAAGGTCAAAAAACCACGATTCTACATTCAGATATTAAAACCTCTGATGCCAGAGATCAATTTTGATAAAAATAATATTTTTGAGACAAATAACGGATATCGCTGATAAACAAAGTTCTTCTGTATAAAATGTATATCTATGATACCCAGTATTTCCTATCTACTTTAAGAACAAAAAGATGTCTAAGCCTGATAAATTTGCTATAACTTTATTTTACAATATAGCTGTTTTGATTTCTATATAATGTTAAATTCTAAATTGCCTGATAATTTAATAATTATTTTTACGTCTGAAAAAATGTGTTTGTATTTACATTAATATAAGTAACATGGTTCAGTGATAAAAAACATTATGCACTACCTCAGCGCCTCACACAGATAGCTTAAATTATGCGTAACTTAATCAAGATCATGTAGTTGATTTATTAATTGGCCGAATTGTATCACATTTTTTAAAATTTTTGTAGTTTATATTTTAAAGTTAGGGTATATCAATAGTTATTTAAATCACAAAGCCGGAAACAGGCATTTTGCAAAGCGAGTGACTTTGGAGACCAAGGCCGAAGGCTGAGGCCCCCAGACTACGAGCCCTTGCAAAAGCGTTTTCGGAGGTGTTATTCACAAGATTTTTTGTGCCGCTGCCAATTTTTTATTTTAAAAAATAAAAAAAATGTTTATTAAAAAAAGTTTTTTCCATGTAATGGCAACGCTAAGCATTAGCTATAATTCTACAGCTCTAAATTGAAATATATTATTTAAATATTGTAAACCTTGTTTATGTTAAAATAGCTTATAATAGAAAAACTATTCACAAATAAAATCCTAAAATAGCAAAGAACTGTTAGTTTACTGTTTGTAAATTATTTTAATTTAAAAATAAACTAATTAAACATATTAAATTAAGTTTAAATGAGCACCTATAGAATAGAAAAATTTTACACAAATTAGATCTTAATAGTATAATATTAAAGAATTAGTTTTCTATAGATAATATCCTTTATAAAATGTGTTCTTTGGGCTATTTTATCAAATTTACGTCATTGTTCTATAAGATAATATATATAAAAAAATTTATAACCTGTGAGACAATTTGTTGCTAACGATTGCGTGTTCTTTAGGCTTTTTTCTCCAATTTGCGTCTTATTTCTTTATTTGTGTTTAAGAAAATTAATATTTTTAAGTACTGTGAAATTTTGTTGCTAACGGTTGGCAACAGCAACAAGTCATTAGATTAAAAATTCAATTTAAAAGTTTTTGTTTGAGATAATTTGTTTTATTTTTAACAAAAAATTACCATTACAAGAAGAACCAAATTTATGTGTTCTAGCCGAAATTTAGAAACTATTACCTGATAAATACGAGGTAACCTGACAATATTGAATCACTTTTTGAAACATTTTTGATTTAAAATAATATCTTAAAAAGACTTTTTTCTAAATAGACGAATTTTAATGTTTTTTTTTCATTTGAAAGCTGGTATTTCTCACGTAATCTACACTAATATTATAAAGAGGAAAGATTTGTATGTTTGTAATGAATCGGCTCAAAAAGTACTGGGCCGATTTAAAAATTTTTTTCACCTATAGAATGCTACATTCTTCCTATTTGACATAGGCTACATTTCATTTTGAAAAAAATTAGGAATCCTTGGTAAAATTTGAACAATGTAACCGAAGGTGTAGAAAAATGAGTCTTAAAATGTCTTTCGTCGAATGCGCTGCCGAAACTATTAGCGATAGAACAAAATAATGTACAACAATATTGAAGAACATCATAATGTCTACAAAAAACTCCGCGGTAGCATATGTCCAACTATTGTAGTTATGTCACTACAACAACTTTTTTCATTTTAAAAATTAATGAAAATGCTAACCAAATTCAAACCATGCTATTTATGTGTTTATATTAATCCTTATCTAAATAAATTATTTTATGGTCAAGACCATTTAACTACCTATAAAATAGTTTTTAAATTGTTTAAATTGGACTTTCCATTCAAAAGATATTACGAATTAAAAAATTCAAACAGTAAACAAAACCGCCATAGCGCCGTGGCCGCTGTTTGCGATGCAGTCTGAAAAGCGCGCCGGGCATCGCGGCGGGCGGGGAGGAGGAGGCACTGGGGGGGGGCAATATTTAATAAAATTAGTAAAGTCCTTCTCGGGTATGACGAGACCAGGGAAATATGTATTAATTTTTATATGGAGGATATTATAGATTCCAGTTCAAATTGAATAGGTACGCATACATAAGATAGGTCAGCTATACAAAATAAAGTAGTGCATCAAATTTACGCTAAGGCGGTACGAAGTTTGCCGGGTCAGCTAGTCCCATATAAAATTGATCAAAATTTGAATAGTAGTTTTTGCAATCTTTGTAAACAATAAAAGCAATTTTTTACAAAATAAAAACCAACTTCAAAAAAAATGCACTAAAAAGTATAAAATAATTGCGTAGACTTGTATGCTTAAAAACAATCAAATTATTTAGATACTATAATGTACAATTATGGTTATTTTTAGAGTCGGTGTCAGTTAAGGTAGGAATAACGCCCGCGGTCTGCTCGCTTGCGCGCCGCGTACGGCTAGTTTAAATATTGTGTATGCTAATATTATGATTAGTATATCATAATATATTATGATCAGTATGTATATATATATATACAATTATACAAACCTACCTAAGCATACAAGTTTACTGAATTATTTTATACTTTTTAGAACATTTTTTTATTTTTTGAAGTTTTTTTGTTTCCAAATATATCTCAAAAACCTGTATTCAAATCTTGTTCAAATTTATATAGGACTACATGAGAAATATCAGCTTTCAATTGAAAAAAACATTAAAACTGGCTCATCTATAATAGAAAAAAGTTCTTTTGAGGTAGCACACATAAACAAAAAAATTTGTTTATTTGGCACTATCTTTTTAGGCAGTCGGTAAAAAATAAAATAATTTACATACATTTAACAACTTTTCTTCTAAATTTGAGTCTTTAAGCTTTTCAAGCTCTTTTCAGGTTTTCAATTTAAAGTCTTTTATAGATATCTATAAAAGCCCTCGTGTTCTTATATCGTGTCAAAAAAATAACATTAATGACATAACAAAATGTCAGTGTTATAATTTTTTTACATACGGTTTATTACTGTTATATCTTTGAAAAAAATACGTATTTATTTTAAATCAGAATTGTTTCGAAAAGTGATTCTAAATAGAGACTAAGTGGCTTTAGGCAAAGCTGCAAAAGTTTGTTTTGCTACATCCAGAATTGTCAGGTTACTTCGTATTTACCAGGTAAATAGTCTCCAAATTTCGGGTAGATCACATAAAATTTTTTTTTTTTGGAACGTTGATTTTTTGTTAAAAATAAAACAAATTATGTCAAACCAAATATTTTAAACTAAATTTTTAATCGAATGACTTGGTGCCGTTGCCAACCGTTAGCAACAAAATTTCATAGAGCTTAAAAATTTAATTTTTTGTAAACAAAATTAAAGATATAAGACGCAAATTTGAAAAAATAGCCTTAAAAACACGCAATTGTTAGCAACAAAATGTCCCACAGCTTAAAAATTATTTTTTTTTTATATTAAATTATAGAAAAAAGACGCAATTTTGATGAAATCGCCTAAAGAACACATTTTATAAGGGATATTAAAACACATTTTTTTTTCTGGTTTGCGGTTAAATAAGTGACATTTATCAAGAGGACATTTTCCTTGATATTGCAATGCATTATCAAACACAGTAAACAACATAATCAGTAATATTCAAATTGCTTAAATTAATTTTATTTTTTAGTAACATCATATTCTTTATTTTCAACATAGATACAATACATGAAAAGATAGTCATAACTCCCTAGGGATTTTTGATACTTTTTTCTTCCTCAATTTCCTGCGCCTGTTCACGAGTCAAATAGAAGGTACAATTTTCAAACTTTCCACTAAACTGGTTGCTTTTGAATAAGTTTGTAGCTTTTTCAGCAGCCAACGATCTTGGTTTTTCAATATTTTCTACCCCAGCAATCACACGGGATATATTATTTTTTGATTCCATACTATCCGCCAAGTAATTTGAAGCAACAGTAGAACTTTTCCATCCTCCTAGTCGCTTCAACTTTGTCATATTTAATCCACCATCTGCCGCCAATGTTGCAGAACTTCGACTAACATTACAGTTCCATTTATATCCGTAACCCCATTTTTCACCATCCATACATGAAATCGGTCATATTCTTTGATGTACAAATGTTCAGACTTCTTCGGAACCAATAACTCACTGGCTTTTTCCGCTTTTATAATCACAGTGTGAGGAATAACGCTGCTGCTTCCAGACATTTTTTTTTTGTTGATTGAAAAACAAATTTATGTAACTGTAGCAACCATCGTAGCAACGGCACAGTCAAACCACCTTTGATATCCACATTTTTTTCAAATTTTGAATGTTTTTTTTACGTTTTATGTTGAAAATAAAGAATATAATGTTGCTAAAAAATAAAATATTTAATGCACTACGGGAGATATTCTGTTTTTCACCCTCGGTAGACTTACAGACCGCGGGCCTCCGGCCCTTGGTCTGTAACACGTCAACCTCGGAGAAAAAACATTCATATCTCCCTTAATGCATAAATATCTACAATTATATTGAAATATTTTTTTCTAGTTTTTCACAAGTTTTTATAATCAATTGTAAGTGTCAAAAACATATGTCAAAAAAAAGCATTAATAAGAATATCTTAAAAACTACTGATCAGATCGTGATCAAATTTAAATGAGACTAAATGAAAAGCACCAGCTTCCAAATAAAAAAATTATCAAAATCGGTTCTTTCAGAAAAATGTTATAAAGTAACCCACATAAAAAAAATACAGTCGAATTTAGAACCTTTTTCTTTTTTTTGTACAAATATAAATTGAGAAAATTGACTTAAATATGATTAATTAATGGCTTATTTATTCAATTAATTAAAACAAATAAAAAACATTTGTTTCAATCAATTAAATAAATAACTTAATAATTAATTACTATATTGAAATCGGTTTTTCGAAATTTTAAATTTGTTATGCTTATTAAAATTAATCAAATGACATAAAGTATAATGCATTTTAGATAAAAAATGTTTTAAATAATCTTGATTTTTGCACCTTTGCTGTTGGCGACATTTAGCAACCACAGCCATTATTTTATTAAATTTAAATAAAGTACCAGAGATTAGTGACATTAGAAGCTAATTAATAATTATTAAAAAAATTATAAGTTTAAATTTTACTAGGAAAATTATATTTGAAATGTTTTAAATTGAATTATTGTACTCTATTTATAGCTTGACAGCTCTATTAGATAAATAATATAATGTGTTTTTAAAAACCTGTAGACTTTTATTACTTAAATATTGTGGTGATTGTCTAGCTTAAAATGAGTAATAATAGAAAAACTGTACATAAATAGAATCTGTACTAAAATAGATAAAAATAAACTGTTTATTATTAGTCACCAAAACGACTTTCTCTTCTAATAGTTTCCACCGTTTTTACATCATATTGTTCCAATCCAGCCCACAAAGAAAACTGTTATTTTCATTGCAAAAATAAAGATTATTAGTGCGCCAAGTCAAGGTGAAGCCACTGCATAAATAAAAAATAGTGAACACTTACAAGAGCCATAATAAGCCATCGGGTAGAATAAGGGAAAAAAGAAAATATATCACCTGGCATTTAGTTTCTTTAATCAATATTGTACACGTAGTCTTTGCATTAATGTGTTTAACGCTCAAACAAATCATAAAAAGTAATTGTTTTTTTCTACTGAATCTCACACATTGATTATTTTTAATTAATTGAACAATAATGAACAATAATATTAAATAATGTGGTAATTATTTATTTTTTTGAGTTTTATGTTAAAATACTGACCATTTAGTTCTGTTTTTGTTTTTCTAAAATCCCAGAACATCAGTTTTTCGATTTTCTTGATGTAAAGTGATAAAGTAACTAAGCAACAACTTGTTGGACCACAATCACAACATATCACTTAACACTTTTAATAAATAATCAATAAAATGGCAAGTTTTTCGAAACTTTTTTGACAAATTAGGACCATTTGGCAAAATAAATACACACATTCGAACTTAATTTGATATAGTGCAGATGGGATGGGTAACACCTTGTCCGCTTGTTCGCGTCCGCACTATAAGGATAATAAGCCTGCTGCTGGCCTATAGTCCGGCCAAGGAGTAGACGGCCAAGCGTTGCCTGGCATTAACACAATATCGAAAGTATTTATGTGTGGGGGCTGTAAGGTCGATGTTGGCGCATTTTTCATCGGGAAATTCACCTTTACGACACACCTTCAGTCTTCAGCAGATCTTTGCTTTTGCTGTCCATGAACCTCTTGTATTATACCTGAGGCAAGGTTCGATTTGAGCTTAGAGGATCTGTGAGCTTCTTTCGCCGGACAAGTTCTTTGCCTTTTTGGTGACTAATGGGACTGTCAGTGACCCCACATTTCTTATCTATTACATTTAGGTCAATATTCTACCTACATTTGATAAAGATATACCACAACCCTCATTTTAAAAGTAAAATTATTAGATAACCTTATAATTTTGAATCAATATTTTTATGATAAATATCTTAAAAAAGTGTGGTTTTTTCTTTTTAATTATTCTTGGTCACGACTACTAGCTTAGATTCTACTATAGATATAAATCATTCAAGGTTGAATATGCATATAGTGGACAATTTTGGGCACATTTGTAATCACAGCAATAATTATTCCCGTATAGAACCAGTTTTGGTAATGATTTATTTCAATTGTTGCAACATATTTATGTGAGGTACCCACCTACATTTCCTACAAGCAGTTTGGATTGCAATATTGAAGACATGCAACCAACTATCTGGAAAATCCGTGGACTATTTGTACATCACTGGCTATTTATGTACAAAAGGTCAGCTTAACTAAACCTTACATCGGTAATAATGCTCAATTCTCCATTGTTCTTCAAACTTCAAAAAAATTGGAAAAAATCAGACAAAGAGTTTAGAAAATTACGTGCTAAGATGTACTTCTATTTAGTATGTAGCGTAAACTGGTTCACAGTATGAAATAAAAAAAGAATTCTCAAGACACACATTATAGACAATAAAAGTAGTAATATATAATGTAATCTTCAAGACACAAATAAAGATAAAAATCAAATTTTATCTTATACAACTAAGAACAATGAAATTATTAACAGTTTAAATAAAAGAGATCTGTACAAATATGTAGACTATAATCAAAATTCAAAAATTTATCATGAAGAAATTGAAAATAATTTTATCAAAATTTTTTTCAACAGAGCTTTATTATTTTTAAAAACGCAATTATATAGTAAAAATTTGATACAAGCAATAAATTCTTATGTTGTTCTTCTATTAACTTATTTCTTTGGACCGCAACAGATGTTAATAATATTGACATAATAATTCGAACATCATTTACTAAATTTAATAAACATCATCCAAAATCTTCAATTGAACGATTTTTAATTATTAGAGAAAACGGAGGCAGAATTATTTTGAAGATATCAGTATTATCAATAACCAAATTGCTAAGATCCAAATTACTTTCATAATTATAAAACAGACAATAAATTAGTAAAATTTATTGTGAACGCTGATACAGGTCTTACACCATTAAATTTAAAAACTAAAATCATCAGAAACAAATTAAATAAACAAGATGATATTTTTTTTATTAAAAGTTAGACAAAAGATATTACTCAGTAGATTTAAAAAAAAATTGAATTAGATGGGATAGATAAATAACTGTCATTTTTATGGATCAAGAAAGAACAAGTTCTTCCAGAGACTGAAGGTTTTGTTTTTGCTATTCAAGATAGGGTAATTAACACTAAAAATTATCGTAAGTTCATAATTAAGGAGCAATTAGTGAATGACGTTTGTAACATTGTTTGACAATTGTAAACAATTGAACACATTTTATCTTTTTCTTCAGTGTTAGTTAATGAACAGTATAAAAAAAAACATGACGCGATTGCAAAAATAGTTTATTTAAATTTGGCTTTTAAGCTTGGTTTGGTCAAAAATGTACAACCGTATTATAATAATTATAATCCCAAAAATTTTTTGGAAAATAATAATTACAAATTATATTAGGATAGAACTTTGCTAATTGCTTTAAAAATTGAAGCCAAGAGACCGGATATTGTTATTGTATTGAAGAAAACTAAAGTTGCATGTTTTATAGATATTGCTGTTTCAAATTCTTGTAATATTATTGATACCTTTAAAACGCAAATGGGTAAATATTCGCTGCTTTCGGTGGCCATTAGAGATCTTTGGAATTTAAAAATGGTAAAAATTTTACCTATAGTTATTTCAAATATGGGTATTGTACTAACATCATTAAGTAAAACTTTTTAAATTTTAGATTTGGAATTAAAAATCCTCGCGAAAATACAGATAGCAGCATTACGTTCATGTCATATTGTTCGAATGTTTTTCAAAGTTAAATCTAACAATTCAAATAATATGATCGCAGATGCGTGGGTATAAAGTAATTTAGCTTGATTTTTTATAAAACAAACTTGAATAGTCAGTCTATTTAGTTTAAAAAAAATGTTGTCTGTATTTGTAATTCAATTCTTAAATTAGATTTTAAACTAATTTAAACTTAAAAACTTGTTTTTCAACACTTTTTATATTATTTGATAAATAATATTGTCATTATCATTACTTGTCAAAGACCGTAAGGATTTTTAAATCCAGCAAAATTGCAGTCTCTGGGACAGGAAGGATTGAACATAATAATAAGTTTTTTTCCTGCAGACAAAGCTCAATTACAAAAAACTTAAAAAAAAAAGAAAAAAATAAATATATATATATATATATATAGACATATATTATTATATCTTAACAACTATATATAGCTTATTGAATAATAATTAACTTATTTGATTAGAAGATAATATAAACAATTAAATATAATTTAATCAATTGATTGCTTTGCAATCCTTTGCACTATGAACTATTAAAACAGTTTTGCCACTTTCCAAAATGTCTTTTTATTAAATCTTGAGAGTTTTTTCGACCATCATGTGGTCATCTCAAGGAGATGAATAAAACCATAACTAAGTATATAAAACTAAACTATTATTTGTTTAAATTTACCTGATTTCGAGTAATTTTTTGTTGTTTTCTTAATAGTCCCATCAAGAAGCTGAAAAGAGGACTGTTATTATCTTTGTTAAGAACATTTGATCTGTTTTTATAGATTTTCTTATGTAAAAATAATAAAATAGTTAAGCTCTCTTTAGCTTAACAATTGTTAGAAAAACTTCTGAACAATCTTCCAAACCAGGTAAATTCAATTTAGTTTTAAAAATCTCTCAAAATTTAATAAAAAAACTTTTAGACAAGTGGTAAAAATATATATAAGATTTCACACGTTTTCGATATCTTTTGTTAAATTTTTGACGCAGAAAATATGCACTGGAGGTTTACAAGAGGCATTCGAGCAAGGCGTTTGATAATAGAATGCTACAGTTTGTCTAGAATTGCTGCGAAAGAGGTTAAATAGATTTCTTTAAAAAGAAATAAGCGAAAAATGTTAAAATGAATTAAGTTATACTAATATCAAATGATAAATACAAAACAACAAAAACACAAAAAACTAAATAAAATTGATTAAGAAAAAATGTGTTAAAAAAATTTAGAAAATAGATTATTATCATTTTCAAAAATCACGAGAATTTGAGAAATTGTTGCTGCACAGAGTTCAAAAGAGCACAATCAACCTTATAGGTATGTGAAATACAAAGTTAAGACTTCTGTGGTTAAGACTCTATTATTGTAACAAAACTCAAATTACTTTCTAAGTAAATCCCTGTTAAACAGATTAAATTTTGATTCTATTCTTAAATTGAAGAGTAGAAATAGCAAAGAAGGTAAGTACTGTGTTTGAAGATTTTGAGTTTTTAATATGTACTATGCTGCATGTCAACACAAGAAGTACAACAAATCTAATAAGAGATAATAAGGCTTAATATCCTATATAAGGCTGTTGTCTATTCTAAGTGGTTTATGACGGTAAAGTTCAATATTACAGCTGTTCGAGCAAGCTTTGATGCTCATTCGTCTGTGCGACCAATTGGCGCTTTTCTTAAACAGCTTCAATGTTTGGTGAGGTACCTATCAATATTGTCATAAACCATTATCAACTTCTTAAAAAAGTTAGCAGTTGGATATAAAACGTTAATTTCGTAAAAATTTTACTAGCTCTTATTTCGTTTGTTGCACTATACCTCAATTAGCAGATGCATGATTTTTCACTAAGAATAGCGCTGCCGGCATTCAGCAAGTGAGTCTTAGAACAAAAAACTTAAAGAAGTGAGCGCCATTTTGACATTACTGTCAAATTAGTACTGTTGCTAATGTAAGTAATGTTACTGTGAAAGTATTATTGATCAAGAAAATTTCACAACTCTTTTTTCCTATTGTTATGTTTCTTTAGTTCATTTTTTTGTGTTTTTAGAAATACTGTAGATAGCTACGTTGTTTATTAAAGTGGCAAAATTTTTTTCGTAACAATGCCTTTAATAAAATTTTGCCAGAAATATTTGTTTGTGTTTAATCATGTTTTTATTGATTGTCTTAAGATTAATTGATTACTTAAGATTAATTGATTAATTAAGATTATTGATTACTTACTTCTTTTGTTATTTCCTTTATCTTCAGTTTACGATTTTGTGCTTTTTCTTGTAAAAGATAACAATTTTAGAAAATATTTAATGACCGACCACTACAACAAACTTACAGTAACTTATTTATTAGACCATTTCTGAGAAATTTCACTAACGAAGAGGTTGGGTCCTACAGAATCCCACAACTGCAGGTACTGTTTCGTGCCAGATTTGAGTTTACTGACTATTTATTTTTGCACATTGTGCCCATTATAAAAAGGTATTTTTTTTTAATTATGGTATTTGAAGAAATTCTTTCTACCTGTGTTCTCCATTCACAGTGCTTGTAAATAGAGGTTTTACTGTAGTATAATAATTTTCTATAGCAAATATAGTTTGGTTATTTTTAAAATTTAATAATTAAAAGTTTTGACATAATTGTTAAACTAATTGTTTTCTAGAAAAATAAGAAATAAGCGGAGAACTAACATAAAAAGGTAGTGTTTTTTTTAATCCTTATCTTTTAATATTTTTCAGATTTTAAGTTTAAACTATTTCAAGTGTAAAATAAAAAAAATCTTTTTTTTGTACAATAGCTTCTCTGTTGAGGCTTATTTTACGTGCGGAATAACGTTGAAGCACTAGGAATATTAAAGCTATATTATAAATATTTTGCAAATAATTATGATTTTGTCATTCTAATTAGATTTGATTTTTTTTAGTATATATCTATTTGTAACACTCAAAATTTTTATTCTATAATTTTTTATCATTTTTAACCGACTTCAAAAAAAGGAGGAGGTTTTCAATTCTACTGTATGTGTATTACCTTATAACTTTTTTGTGGGGGTGCCAAATTAGATATTTTTTATTTTATTTGAAAGCTGGTGCTTTCCATTTGGTTCTATTTGGATGTGGTCAAGACCTGACTAGTAGTTTTTGAGTTATTTTTGTTAATGCTTTTTTTGACATATTTTTTTGACACTTGATCATAAAAATTTGTGAGAAATTAAAAAAATATTCCAATATAATAAAATAATAGTCTATTTATTTAATTGATTGAAGCCATTAATAAATAAATAAAATAATAAATAATCATATTAAAGTCGGTTTATTTCAAACTTTAAATTTTTTCAAAAATTTATTTTTGAGAAACTTTTTTTTATTCTTATAAAAGAAACTTTATATTTTAAATTTGTTTGTTTTCGACTGTCTCCAAATAAACTTTCAAAAAATTACATTTTTATTATTAATCTTACGATAAAAAGTTATTGTTATAGAAGATTTTGTTTGTCAAAAAACTAACTTTGGCGTATTGAAATCTGACGTTAGATGTTCAGAATGTTAACAAATTACGGATACAATAAAATCCTTCACCATTATTTATAATTTTTGTCAGAATTTGTATTGAAGGAAGTGGTTTCTTATTAAAAAATAAAACTCAAATACATAAATTGAATCAGAACTTTTAAAATTTATGTTTTCATGTATTTTTTCTTTACTATATTTTTCTTAAGAGTCTTTAATTTACAATTTTAAGCAATGGTAAATTTATTATTAAGATAAAGAACGTTACGGCTATATAAAATATTTGTTTTGCAATTTGCCTCCATTTTGATACTCTAATAGACACATTAGAGGTGCGGTTATAAGCCACTAAAGCACCAAACTTTTTTTTCTAAAAAATTTTTAGGTTGGTAAAACTTTTAATTTGACTTTTTACCTGTATTTCAATAATATTGTAAATTAAAATTTGAAATTGCAACAAAATGAAGTGAAATGCAAAGCATATTTATGTGAAATATGGTGTAAATAATAAGTCCACTGGTCTAGGAAGAATAACCGATTCCAATAAAGCAAAAGTCACAGTTTATCTGTCACTTGATCTAAAAAAGTAGGTATCTTATGAAAACCAAAATAATTTTTGTCATTTTACGGATTTCGGGAGGCTTACTTGCAAGGTTTCTTTTATTTTCGTATTTTGAGGCTGACAGTATTAAAATTTTTACTTTAAAAATTAAAATAATGCCAATTTACTCCAAAAATCCCTAAATTAATTAAATTTAAGAAAAATGCTCAAAAAGAGGATAAAAATAACAAATTTCTGAAAATATTATAAAAAAACTCGTTCCATAAAACCTTAAAGCACTCATTCTTTAAAAAAACTCGTGGTTTTGCCACTCGTTTATTAAACTTAAATGCGTGTTTTAAGACATGTCTTATGATACTTGTTTTTTAATATACTATTTTGTAATCTTAAACCATAAATTTAAATTTTATTATTGAAGGCTCAAGTATAAAACTAAAAAAATTTTCTAAGTTGTGTATTTATGTCTTATTATTAACTATAATTAGACACAGACAATAATGGTCTTAAAGGATTCGTTTTTGGCGGGAAAAGCTGTTTATTTGGTTTAAAAATAGTAGGCTGATGAGTGCCGACCTCTGCTTTTAAAAATTTGCTTGCTTAAATTATTTTTACAATAAAGAATGCTGTTTTAATAACTTTAAAGTTATTTCGAATGATCGTAGAGGTCCCTAGTGTCTAACAGCTTTACTATCAGAAGAGTTCTGTTCATCAACTAAAGCTTGAGCGACATCTCTTAAAGAAGAGCTTTATTTTTTACTTTCTAAGTGCTCCAACAGATGTCACTAAATTATATATAACTTTTATCATCGTTTACAGATATAGTTTGAATAAATTTGCACTGATCATTTTTATTTTACCACTTAGTGGCTAACCAAAAAAGATAGATTACATTGTATATCATTGATATACGTTTAACACAAAAGACGCTAATGTAATAACTTGATTGTCCAATCAACATTTTTTTTTGCTTTATATTGTATTTATTAACACTGACATCATTTAAAGTATAAACTTTGTATTTGCATAAAAATTTGTAGAACATTTTTTTGATGCAAAGTAGCTTCTAATAGATGTCGCTATTTTTGTACTTAATTTACAAGAATGTTTATAGCTATTTAAAAACCACAAAACACAGCAAAGTCAGCAATAATTCGTCTTGTTTTAAATTTTTTGCGTTATTTTAAAATTTTCTAAAACAAAGTATTGCCAACATTAATCCAAACTGTATCTTTAGATGCCTAGCATCTTAGCATGTTTCTTGTTTTTTATTGAATAATTAATTTAACTTTGTTTTTAACTTTATCAATAATATTTCACTTTAGCAATGATTTTAATAAAAATATTATTACAAGAAAGTTATTTACTTTCTGTAAAACATTAAAAAAAATATTAGGGATTTAAATTTTGTCAAGGTTCTTACTAAATTTGAAAACTTCAAATTATTAATAATAAAAGTATTTAATATTATAACTTTGTGAAAAACTTTTACAAAGTTATACAAATAAACTGTTTTAGTAAAAATTGTTTTTTTAAATAATTTGTGATTTTCAGTGAAATAAAGAACAGATGAATAAAAATCGTGCATGTATTGGTAGGGAATTTATATGTAGAAGACTTTTTTCAGTGTCAAGATGGGTAAGATAAAATTTGTGATATTTATAGCAAAGATCACTAAAAATTTGTGAACAATTTATATAATTTTTTGCCAAAAAGACATTGAAAATGGAAAAAGAAGTTGATTGGTCATTTAGGAACCATCTGTATGATTAGCAGCGAATGTTAATGAGCTAACATTCGCTGATAAAGAAACCAGTTCAAAGTCCTTGTCTATCCACATTTTTTTCTTTTACACGTCTTTAATCACAATATGCTTAGCTACAAGTTATCTCAAGTAGGTAATTAATAAAATTATAATATAAGAATATTAAAGCTTTTTTTTAGATTAGCAGAAGCTACAGTAGTAAGGTTATAAATGATGTAGTAATAGTATCAGCTGTGAGAACCCCTATTGGATCTTTTTTGGGATCTCTATCTTCACTTCCAGCTCCTAAAATAGCAGCCACGGCAATTGGAGCTGCGGTAGAAAGAGCAGGGCTTCCCAAAGAAGAAATCCAAGAAGTCTATATTGGGAATGTTTGCCAAGGAGGTGTGGGCCAAGCCCCCGCAAGACAAGCCACTATTTTTGCTGGTTTACCAAAATCAACCATTTGTACCACTGTTAATAAAGTCTGTGCAAGCGGAATGAAAAGCATTATGTTGGGGGCACAGAGCTTACAATTGGGGAATCAAAATGTCATTTTAGGTACTTAATTCCTTTAAGATCTATAATTTGAGATTCTTTGACTTTTATAGGCCAAAAGTGGCTTCAATGTGATGAATAGAATTTTATTGCACGAGCGGCACCATTTTTGTATCATATTGTATTTTTTTTAGCCGGTGGCATGGAGTCAATGAGCAACGTTCCCTACTACATGAAACGGGGCCAAACTCCTTATGGTGGAGTTGCTCTTGTTGACGGAATAGTCTACGATGGCTTGACAGACGTCTATAACAAATTTCATATGGGCAATTGTGCAGAAAATACAGCAAAAAAGCTTCAAATCTCTCGTCAAGATCAAGATGACTACGCAATTTCTAGCTACAAAAGAAGCGCTGATGCGTACGCGAATAATGAATTTGCTTCAGAACTGGTTAACGTGTCCGTTCCACAAAAACGTGGACAACCGGATCTTATATTTGCAGCTGATGAAGAATTCAAACGAGTTGATTTTGGTAAATTTGGAAAACTTAATACTGTTTTTCAAAAAGAGAATGGAACAGTGACGGCGGGGAACGCGTCAACATTAAATGACGGAGCGGCGGCGCTTATTCTAACAACAGCATCAGCGGCAGAAAAACTAAATCTTAAACCTTTGGCTAGAATTGTGGCTTTTGCCGATGGGGAGACTGATCCTATAGATTTTCCAATTGCACCTGTAATAGCTGTTAAAAAACTGCTTAGTACGTCTGGACTTAACAGACAAGATGTCTCTCTTTGGGAGATAAATGAAGCGTTTAGTGTTGTGGTCTTAGCAAATCAGAAACTACTTGACATTGATCCGGCTAAAGTCAATATTCATGGAGGTGCTGTAAGCTTAGGACATCCTATTGGAATGTCAGGGGCTCGCATTGTTGTTCATTTGGTCCATACTTTGAAAGCCGGACAAAAAGGAGTTGCTTCAATCTGTAACGGAGGCGGCGGTGCGTCGTCTATCTTAATCGAGAAATTGTAAGTGTGATAGTAATCTCATAATCTTTTCAATTATTTTTATACTGAGATACAATAAATTGTTTTAAATAAAATTCTGGTTTTATTCAGGGGGGACAATTTACCAAGTGGTCAACTGCCTAAGTTGACGTTATACACAAAAGATCCCTGTCCGCTATGCGAAGAACTAAAAATCAAACTGGAGCCATATTTAAGCAGGGTCAGTTTTGAAACAGTGGATATCACTAAACCAGAAAATTTGAGGTACTTGAGATTATACCGAAATGAAATACCAGTATTGTTTTTGAATGGAGAATATTTATGTAAACATTATTTAAATGAAAATTTATTTACGAAAAGGTTGCAACAATTGAATAATAAATAGTTTAATAAAAAGTTGACAAGAACGAACTGAGTTTTTCTGTAGAGGATGACGTCATATTATAGTGCTACCATTATAAATCTACTTAAACTACTAATAATTTTTTAGTTAGATTAAAGCTAACAAACCAACCTTAATAGTTATATAATATATACGTCTTTGGTTTTATAACAGAACGCGTTTCCATGTTGAAATTGACAGAAAATTATCTGCTAATGTCAAAATAATTATGTCAAATGTCAGCATGTCAGCTGATCGCGTGACGGCTGCGGATCTAAAAAAGTAAAAAAGTTATTTTTGTGTGATGGGCAGTGTAAAGAAGTGATTTTTGATCGATTGTCAGTTAAAATAGCCTTATAATAACAGTTTTCCTAGATCGGAAAGAATGACATATCACATAAAATGAATTTAGAACAAAATCGTTTGGAAACATTTGAAGAGTGGCCCCGCGATGCTGTCGTGTCGGCGCCACGTATAGCTAAAGGGGGCTTTTTCTACACTAAGCAGGGTGTCACTGTTGAATGCTTTTCATGTCACTTGACGATATCAGAATGGAATTACGGTGATCAAGTAATGGCCAAGCATAGAACCTTGAGTCCGACTTGCCCTTTTGTTGTGAATCCAAATACCTCAGGAAATGTTCCTATAATATCATCTCAAGTTCCACAATCTGCTAATGTACCTTCATCATCCTCAACAACGGATTCAATGAAAGATTTAAACAATCGCTTAGCAACTTTTAGTGGTTGGCCTATTTCACATATAGTATCTCCAGAAAGACTTGCCAGAGCCGGTTTTTATTATCTCAACAGCGGTGACAATACAAAATGTGCATTTTGTAAAGGTGTCGTAAGGGCTTGGGAAGCCGGTGACGATCCTGATAGAGAACATACTAGACACTTTGAAGATTGTCCATTTGTTTTAACTGAAATTGCACATAGACTTAACAATTCAGTCGTTACAAATGCTGATACTTCTTTTTCAAATTTACATTTAGTCTCGAACGAAAATTTACAGTGTCTTGGAGTTCAGACACATAAAGGACCTAAAAAACCTAATTTTGCAACATTGGAAGCTAGATTGAGAAGTTTTGTTATTTGGCCCCGCGATCTAATACAAACGCCTGATATTCTGTCACAAGCCGGGTTTTACTATGAAGGATTAGGAGATCAAGTGCGCTGTTTTCATTGTGATGGGGGCCTTAGGCATTGGGATCCACAGGATGACCCTTGGACGGAACATGCGAGATGGTTCCCACGGTGCTCTTTCATTAAACTCGTCAAAGGTCAAAATTTCGTCAATGCCTGCTCGCTGGAATTGAATGCCAATAGTAATCTGGTGAGTTTTTAATTTTATTTATAATAATTATATAGATAAATTATATAAATAACTCCATCGACTGTGTATTTACACGCACACAAAATCATTCATTAATGATTCTCGATAATAATGCATGCTTTTCTATTAATAAATGATTTTTGTTATTACCATAGCAACGAAACAAAATTAAACATCAAAACAAAATTAAACATCAAAACAAACTGTCAGTTGCAAATTATTATTTGTGACGAGTACTTGTGTCATGTCAAATGGCAGGCAATAATTAGTTTTTAATTATATATTTGGCTGTACGGTCAACGGAAAAAAATTTCACTCTGAAATATGATTGCAACTTTTTTTAATGCTCCAAGATACATTAAGGCTTGGTTTAAAAATACTAGGCTTAAAATTTATAATGCATGAAAGGTTGCAGCTGTAAACATCTCATAAAAGATTTTTGTATTCTCTGAGTGCCGCGCTGTTTCGTTCTTATTGGAAACTTATCAGCTCAGTCTATTATCGGGATTCTTTCACGTCAATTATATGTTTATTTCTGACATCGTACATTGTGAGAGAGTTAGTTTTAACCTTTCATGCATGCACTAATTGATTATTGAGAAAATATAGATCACAAGCTATATTAACAAAATGTATTATTATTTAATAAATATGACAAGAAAAAAACGTATTGTGTCGCCTCGTCGACCAATTGGCTTAAAATTCGTTACTTCAATGTCAAAATACACTCTTGGTATATAAATATATCTCAAGTTAACTAATTCTAATTGTAATATACACAAAATTAAAACAATAATTTTTTTTGTGTTCAACTGTTTCTTTTCAAAAATTATTATAGAAACGTTATTTCAGATTGGTTCCTCGTTTCTTTACTTATTTTTTTCTTAATTTCTCTTTTATAAACTCTTATATATGCAAAAAACTAGTGAGCATTGCTTAGTCCGACTATAATAGTTATTCTATAGTTAGTGGAATTAATAAAAGATGTTGACTATTTTGGTTTGTTTTTTTTAACCGACTTCAAAAAAAAGGAGGAGGTTTATAATTCGACTGTATTTTTTTATGTGTGTTACCGCATAACTTTTTTCTCCATATAGTCTCATTTAAATTTGATCAAGATCTGACCGGTAGTTTTTGAGTTATTCTTATTAATGCTTTCTTTGACATATATTTTTGACACTTATAATTAATTGATTATAATATACAAGTGAGAAATTAAAAAAAATTGCTTCCAATATAATTAAATATGTATAAGCAATTTGAGTCAATTAAATAAATAAAATTATTATTAAATAATCAAAATGGAGTCGGGTTTTTCAAAATTTTTAATTTGTTTAATTATTAACAACCAGATGACGTTTTCGCGCTTATCATCCAGTGAGAATAAAAAACACTCAATCCTTCATTCTCCGATAAGTTCTTCTCATTAAAATATTTTAGTGTTTCTATAACATTTGTTCTCTGTTAATTCAGAAATTTTATAGTTACTAATGTAATAATTAAAAACAAAATATTTAAAATTTGGATTTTTCTTCAATCTTCAACCATCAACCATCTATCAAACATCCATCACTGTCAATATGCTACGATAAAGGAGTTTTTGTCAAGGATTACAAAAGTTTTGGGGTCAAACATCACACAACTATTTTCGAAAAGATTAAAGAGATCAATTGTGGAAAATTCTCCCATTCATCGGCATTGATATCAGTACAGTATCTGAAGATATGTAGTACTATAAAAACACATTTTTGATAAAATGAACCCATCTTAGTTAACTATATGTTCGACAGGTTCTGAGATGGTTGTTTACCGTTTTTGGTGACGTTACGAAGAATTATGAGAAATAAAAAGAAAAACTTTTACAAATGTTATTTGTCAAAATATTTGCGATTATAGTATGCATTTGCAATTTTCCTTTAGAGTGCAATTTATTTCATGATTGTGCAACTCCCGAACAGAAAAAACGTGTTATTTAGATAGAATGTATTTAATTTTTTACAGTAAAAAGGGCATATTTTTACATTACTTCAAATAACCTTGGTTTTACTGTAAAACAGTTTTGTTTTTTAGAGATCCATGTCAACCTATAGATTATTACATAAAGATGGCGTTATGTATACCGTTTCAGTTTTTTTTTTCAACACAAAAATATTGGATTTTTTACTTTCGATAAGGTTTTACTGTCAGATTAGATTGTAGGTACGGAGCTTTATGCTCTTTTTTGTTCGAATGAGTAAAGTTTATTTATGTGATTTTTGGTCTTAATTTGGAAAATGCAACAGCTGATTCAATGTAAATTTAACAGAAATAAATTCTTGTATGCATTATTCATCATTCAAAAAAATAATGTCATGCGATTGTCGTAAACAAAAACATTTGAGATAAAAATAAATACTGACTACGGACAAAAGTCTGTACTTTAACCACATTCCTTTTGAAAATATCATCCCGACTCATGTGAAAATTATTCGCTTTTGTCGTTTAGCAACACAACCATAACATCAAGATCAACCAAAAATTGTCTGCTACTGACTTCCTTTCTCACCACTTTTAAATACACCATTTCCTGTTTACTTTTAACTGCTGTTGTGGGAGATTTTCGTGGAAGTTGTCGTAAAGAAGGTGGAGTGGCTTTCCTATTCTATCTTGGAATTCTCATAGATATAGGTACTCTTTATTTTATTGTTATCTAATTATATTATTGTGAAGGTTAATAGGGACCATACAATAATAATTGATAACGATAATAATCAGCAGTTTTATTAATTTTTTTTCTTTTGTTGGCGCCATGCTAATAATAAATAATATTACGTTTTATTTTGCAGTACACATTTTGGTATTTGGATACTTCAAAATGCAGTGATAAAAATCATAAATTAATGATCTTCGTACTCCAAAAGAATATTATTTTTACTAGTATCAGTGGTACAACGTACTTGAAATTTTGCTTTTATAATCCCCTATTACTGGACAGTACATCAAGTACACCTAATCCTAGTTTGTCTGAAGAGTGAAAGCTGGAGATTTATAGTATTTTGGGTAGTTCCATTGTTGAGCTATTAGGTTTTGCAACAAAAAAAAAAGATCATATAACATGATTCCATTTGGACTACTATAATATACAAAGTGATTTATCAAATGAACCAACGTGTAATTGTGCAAATTGTTTTTTTGTTTTACAGTTGTTTTTTAATGAATTTTTGTTCTTGATTTCATGATTTTTAGGCGAATTTTCAGAAGCAATTTAAATTATAAACTTTTTTTATGTTTTATTAGTAATTTTAAATTTATCAAAAAAAATTTTTCAAATGTTTTATTATACATCCTGCAAATCCCTGTTTCGTTCTTATTGGGAACTTATCAGCTCAGTCGATTCCGAGGAATGATGAATTAAAAGACGGTCGTTTTTCTCAAATGATTTTCTGTTTTTATTTGAAATTATTTTTGGCGGGACGCACGAAAAAACTCATAAGGTGGGTCCTGACTTGAGCAATCTTACAGGCGATCAATCGGGTAGAGATAGTAAAGTCATTTGCTTTTATTGTCACGTAATACGCAAAAGAACGACAAGTAACAACGTAACAAAAAGCATTCGGTATACCGGCATTTATTATGCAAACTTGTTCAAGTCAGTACGCACTTGTCGATATTAACTTTTTTTTTATATTTTGAATTGTAAGATTTCATTACAACGTTATTCTCTGACATCGGTGTCGGTTTATTTAGCTCTGGCACTAAGTGGGTGATTTCCTTTTTTATTTTTGTTTTCTTTTTCAAAGAAAATATGATATGATTATGATTGTGACGCTCAAATGATGAACATTAATCAGAAGGAAGTGACATCGTTGCTTAATCATGAACTTTCATTGACATACCGGAAGATGAAGGACGCAAATCTGAATTATCACAAAGATGTGACAGATGAAGTTTTTTCCAAGTAATTGTCATACTTTCAAACAACTTAGATAGTCATGTGTTCGGCGATTGTATTGGACGCAAATGTGGCAACTTTGATTTTTGACATGACATTTAATTTGTTAGGAAAAGCTGCCGACAGAAAAGTTCTCTATTTATTATATTTTAAATTGCTGGTCTGTACAATTTTGTCGGCCTTTGCTGCTTGTTGCTTGGTAGGGTGTCGTAAACGACCCATGGTGTTAAATACAACAAATAATTGCGAATAGGTTGCTGAACTTTCTGCGTTTTTGCTATTATTATCGGCGTTTTGTACGTTTTAAAGGTTTCTTGTCTAATTTGAGCCAAATTAATGTGATGATAAAATAAGTTGTTTAAAACTGGCAATTTTAGACAACCGCTAAACAAGCGAAATACTTTTTCAAAAGGGATCATTGAAAACAATTCTTGGAAGTCTTTTGAATAATAGATCTTTACAGGTAGAGACTGCGTTAACAAGTTGCAAGGATGTTTTAACGTCAGCTTTCAAACTCAAATAACAATTTTTCAATACTCTTAAGTCTAACCTAATCTTTTGTAACAGATTTAACCTTGTCTGTCCTGGTGGCACAGCAATTTTGCTAGATTTAAAAATCATTGCAAATAATGATAATTTCAATTTTCAATTATGTAGTTTAAAAATCAATCTTAGAATTAAATTTAAAACAAAACCACAAATTGTGCTATAATATTATGTAGAAGTATTATTAGTAAGATTTTACTCAATAAATTATTTATAAGTAGTTCAACGATGTTTAGATATTGTTTCATAATATTAAGTAAAATGTTAATTCTTTTGAAAATTGTAATATTGTCAATAATATTGAACGATCTCGTGTTTTGCAATTTATTCATAACGGTATTTAGTTACTGTCCGTCCCTTTGACGCCAGTTTGGAAATACCCATTTTATAGTTTTTTCCCTTCTGTCTCCGAAGGTTTTGCCTCTCTTTATACAACCAAGCTGGCCGAATAGTACCTTTTTAAAGGGTTTTTCCCCGGTTTGCGGAGTTTTGGTAAAACTGCATAGCAACACTTGTGCCCTTCGGGTTTTTGAACCAAAAGTACAAGTGTAGACTACTGTAGACCATCAGTTGAAATCATTACCTAGTCGAGATAAGATCGTTCCGAAAAATTATCAAACCGATATTCCGTCCTTACCGTTGATGCCATACCGGTACTCAAATCGTTCCATTTTCTTGACATTCACAATATTAATTCCTTTTCATCGTTTATATTAATTGTTTTAGAATAAGAATAATAAGTGTTAATTTCGTCGTATAAATAAAGTCTATTAGTGTTCATTAGTGGATTTATTAAACTATTAATTCGACATTAGTTTGTCTTATTAAATTTATTGAGTTAACTAAATACCCTAAACTATTAGGAAAGTGTAACTTAATTCAATGAAAAAACATGGTCCTTCGAGCCGGATTACTTTAATATATTGTGAATAATTAGTGAAAGTGAAAGTGCCGCAATCGCAAAAGAAAGAACAACCGAAAACGCAGTTTTCTAAACTTGAAATCCAGTGACGTAGCATCCAAACCGGAGAGCAGGTCAAAGAATTCCAAAACAACAGAAACATCAGCAATCTTCCGGACTTCAAATCCAGTGACGTAGCATCCAAACCGGAAAGCAAGTCAAAAGGTTCTTAAATCAACAACAGTCGCAAGCAGCTTACCAAGTCTCAAGCTCAATCAACACAGGAAAAATAAGGTAAGTTGGTCATTATTAGTCATTTTAATTGATCTATACAAAAAAGGGCCAAATTATTTGTTGTGATTATCCTCAATTCCTTTAGCAAATCATTATTTAAAATTTTCGTCAATAAGTTTTCAATTGTCCTGTTTTCTACCTTATAAATAAATTTATTTATTATGGCTGATCTCACAAAATTAAAAAGGAAACGAGGTCATATTCAAGCTACAATTACTACATTAAAGAAATATCTAGACAAAGCTGAACAAGATGAATCACACAAAAAAAAGCATTTAATTCAAGCGTCGCTGAATACCACAATGAAAGCCTTTGAAAATTTTCAAGCTATCCAAGACAGCATAGAAGAATTAGAAGAAACCGAAATTGACAATCGTCAGTCATATTTTGAAAGTTTTAATTTTGAAACGGCACGTGCTCTAGATATTCTCGACGAATTAAATCCTCCGCCAATCACCGAAACAAACCTTGCGCAACCTATCCTTATGGGCGCAACAACGACCAAGTCGGTAGTTACTTTACCTCCTATAACGCTTCCAACTTTTGATGGCGCTCCAGAAAAATGGGCTACATTTTTCAGTCTATTTTCAACAATAATTGATGAAGAAAATATCCCTCCAGTCAAGAAACTCAACTATTTAAAATCATCTTTATCTGGAAAAGCTGCAAGAGCTATAGAATCTCTAGAAATTACTGAAAATAATTATGAAATAGCAATTTCAATTCTAAAAGAAAAGTTCGAACATCCACGTCGAATGGCAAGGCGTCATATGGCTGCTTTAAGAGAATACCCGCGTCTACAAAAAGATACTCCAGCTGCCCTTATTGAACTTGTTGATGTTTTTCAACAACATACCCGCGCATTAGAAAATCTGAAAGCTCCAGTAGAGTTTTGGGATATACCGCTAGTAGATTTGATTTTATCAAAAATTAATTCAAATACGGCTTGGCAGTGGGAAATGACCCTAACTGATAACAGTTTTTCTTCATTTAAAGAGTTATTAAAATTTTTAGGACGAAGAGCAAACTGTGCTGAACCTTTACAAGTTGATACACCTCAAAATAAATTAATTAAATTTGAAACGAACCGTTATCGTAACGAAACAACGCGATCACATGCACTTGTTACATATTCCAATAATCCAAAAAGCAACACTTTGCATAATCAAAAAACCGCTATCTGTCCTGCATGTTCATTGTCACATTTGTTATATACCTGCGAAAAATTTAGATCTTTACCAGTTGAAGAGCGGCGAAAGGTCGTATCAACCGCGCATTTATGCTTTAATTGTTTTGGAAAGTCGCATGGAGTTAATTCATGTAAGTCACAGATGTCATGTAAGAAATGCGACAAACGTCATCACACCTTATTGCATATCCAACTTGGACAAATTCCAGCTGGTCCTTCGCACGCACGGGTAAACGAATCTGAACAGCAAAACCCCAGTACTTCAAAAGTATTAGACTCACATAGACAAGTAGCACTTGTCGTAAATGCTATGTCTAATGACATAATGGTTACCGCCGTGCTTTCAATTTTAGATAAAAATGAAAGACCAATTCAATGTAGAAGCTTGCTTGACACTTGCTCTACAATAATTTTATGACTCAGCGTCTTGCTGATATTCTCCAATTAAAAAGAACAGTATGCAACATACCAGTGGGAGCTTTAAACTCAATGACAACTTACTGCAATGAATTAGCTACAACCACTATACAATCACGATTGAGTGGATACAAAAAAACTCTCAGTTTTTTGATAGTTCCAGAAATTTCCCATGTTATTCCAGATCAACCTATTCAACGTGAATTAATTAAAATACCTCACAACATTAAATTAGCTGACCCAAATTTCCATCGACCTGCACCAGTAGACATATTATTAGGAGCTGGTACAACTTTATCATTATTGTGTGTTGGGCAAATAAAAATATCAGCTTCTAATCAACAAGAACTATATTTACAAAAAACAATGCTTGGATGGATATTAGGTGGAGCACCTCCTTCAAAACAACCAACGGCATCCAAGTGTCATTTCACAACCACTTCAATCGATTTTGATTTAAAACATTTTTGGGAAATTGAAGAATGCCCTACTATCAAGCAGTTAACAAAAGATGAAGAAGAATGTGAACAACATTTCCGCCAGCACGTACAAAGAAATTCAAATGGACGGTATGTTGTCGCATTGCCTTTTAAACCAAATTGCACCAAATTAGGAGAATCTTTTTATTATGCCCGTAAAAGATTCGACTATACTGAAAGAAAACTCGAGCAAAAGCCTGAGTTAAAAAGATTATACAAGGAAGTTTTAGAAGATTATATAAATCAAGACCACATGTCATGCGTAAATGAAACTCCAGCAGATTCAACTAATTTCTATCTACCACACCACGCAGTAATGAAAGAAACAAGTCTTACGACAAAAGTACGAGTAGTTTTTGATGGTTCTTTAAAAAGCACATCTGGTGTTTCACTAAATGACGTCCTGTACACTGGTCCTACAATTCAATCTGATTTGTTTTCAACTTTAATTCGATTTCGTCAACACCCCTTTGTGATAACAGGTGACTTCAAACAAATGTATCGGCAATTTCTTATAAGACAAGAAGATCGCAAATTTCAACGCATTCTATGGAGGAACAATAATAATAAATTTCAAGTCTATGAATTAAATACAGTTACTTTTGGTATTACTTGTGCTCCATATTTAGCAATCCGTTGTTTGCATCAGTTAGCTATTGATGAAGGGTCTTTATATCCCATAGCAGGACCATTATTGTTAACAGATTTTTACGTTGACGATTTTCTTAGCGGGGCAAAAACAAGCGACGAAGCAAAAATTATAGTCAAGCAGATGACTAAAATCCTTGCAACTGCAGGTCTGACAATGAGGCAATGGGCATCCAACGATCTTTCCATACTAGAAGATGTATCTCCTACCGATATTAATCCTGGACTACAGTTTGGAGATACCACATTGAAAACATTGGGCGTATATTGGGATGCTCACACCGACACTCTCAGTTATACTGTAAACCCGATACAACTAAAACGAATTACAAAAAGAAGCATTTTATCTGAAGTTGCCAAGATTTTTGATCCTTTGGGATTGTTGGCTCCAGTTATAATTCTAGCAAAAATTATTTTACAGAATTTATGGAACTATAAACTCGAGTGGGATGAATCTTTACCCGCCAATTTACACCGTGAATGGCAAACTTATTGCCAACAATTACCTTTATTAAATAAAATATCGTTTCAACGTACATCAGTTACGTCCAATTCAATTAATATTCAATTACATGGGTTGGCAGATGCAAGTGAACGCGCATATGGAGCGTGCGTCTATTTACGCAGTGTTGACCAAACCGGCAACATTAGAGTACATTTATTATGTGCAAAATCTCGAGTTGCTCCTTTTAAAACCTTAACCATCCCGAGATTAGAGTTGTGTGGAGCGCAACTTTTATCCTCATTGATGAAAACAGTAAAAAGCTTCAAAAAACATCTTCATCATGTTGCAGGACGAGAAATGCTTTTTACATATGAACAGTTCAATACTCTAATTGTTGAGATCGAAGCCATATTGAATTCTAGACCCTTAACACCTCTTTCATTTGATCCTACCGATCCTATATCACTAACTCCTGGCCATTTTTTGATAGGTGACTCATTGACCAACTTACGTGGACGAGATTATTCGTCCTTGCCTCGAAATTTCTTGTCTCATTGGAATCACATCCAGAAAGTGAAGCAGCATTTTTGGACACGATGGCACAAGGAAGATTTTAATGAATTAACGGTCAGAACTAAATGGGATAAGTGCGGTCCAGACATTCGTAAGGGTGCTGTCGTTCTATTGCGCGAAGACAATATACCACCTGCACAATGGGTATTAGCTAGAATAATAAACTGTTATTCCGGTAGTGATGGTGTAGTGCGTACCGTATTAGTGAAAACTCCAAAAACCACATTAGTTAGAAATGTCAAAAAAGTTGCCGTGTTACCTATCATGTCACCAGGCTAAATCTTTTCGGAGTGCATAGTAATATTAATTTTAAACTCTATTGATCGTGACCTCTCAACGGGGGAGAATGTTTCATAATATTAAGTAAAATGTTAATTCTTTTGAAAATTGTAATATTGTCAATAATATTGAACGATCTCGTGTTTTGCAATTTATTCATAACGGTATTTAGTTACTGTCCGTCCCTTTGACGCCAGTTTGGAAATACCCATTTTATAGTTTTTTCCCTTCTGTCTCCGAAGGTTTTGCCTCTCTTTATACAACCAAGCTGGCCGAATAGTACCTTTTTAAAGGGTTTTTCCCCGGTTTGCGGAGTTTTGGTAAAACTGCATAGCAACACTTGTGCCCTTCGGGTTTTTGAACCAAAAGTACAAGTGTAGACTACTGTAGACCATCAGTTGAAATCATTACCTAGTCGAGATAAGATCGTTCCGAAAAATTATCAAACCGATATTCCGTCCTTACCGTTGATGCCATACCGGTACTCAAATCGTTCCATTTTCTTGACATTCACAATATTAATTCCTTTTCATCGTTTATATTAATTGTTTTAGAATAAGAATAATAAGTGTTAATTTCGTCGTATAAATAAAGTCTATTAGTGTTCATTAGTGGATTTATTAAACTATTAATTCGACATTAGTTTGTCTTATTAAATTTATTGAGTTAACTAAATACCCTAAACTATTAGGAAAGTGTAACTTAATTCAATGAAAAAACATGAAAGTGTAACTTAATTCAATGAAAAAACAGATATGAAATTTTAAAATAGATCTTATATTATAAAGAACGCTCCTTGAGAGGGTAGTGTTCCAAAAATAAATCAGTTAGCATAAAAGTATGCAAATCTCCAAAGAAAAACAAACATCTTGAATGAATTATAGCCGCCTCAATATCTCGAATTTCCATTAATTTCATTTTTAGATTTAACTAAAAATACATTATAAGTTGTTGAACGAATAGTAAACATCTATTGTTATATGAGAGCTTGTGGGGAAGTTTACTATTTCCTGTTGTCACACTATATCCGGGTCTTAAGAGTTCCAGCAGAAGCAGTTTCCTGCTCATTTGAATTTAAATAGCAATACAGATTTAAACATACATTGTATGCCGACTTACTTTAGTAGTAAATAGAAATAATTCAAGAAAGTTTATAAATAATTTTTGTTTATCAAACGATGTTTATAGAAAAAATGGCAGAAAAACGTTCAATAGAATCGATTACTAAGACCCGAAATGATTTTGACGATTATGGATTGTTTTGTATTTTTGTAAACTTTAGAAAGATATAAATATTCAACGGAAATTCTTCATCTACCGCACAAACCAGCTTATACATACAAACGGCAGCTAATAAAAGAACGATTAACAAAACCGCAAAGATTGAGGCTATCGCTGCTGTAAGATTTTTATTGTTGATTAGAAAATTGAATGGTGTTTAATTGAGAAAATAATGTGAGTTGAAAGAAGAAGAGTCAATCAAATAAAAGCTTCTCTATAACTGAAAAATTTATATATTATTTATTTTCATAATATAAAAACAAAAACACAAAGTCTTTTAGGCTAAAATAAAGCTTGAAGAGGAAAACTTGCAGTTTGTGTGTTTATATTGATAATTGATTGTTGTTAGTTGATTAACTAACTGTTTGATAATAAGTAATGTAATTGTGTAATTTAATAATAGACCACTAATACCCTGAGCAAATGGAAGAATAATAAAGAAGTGAATAAAAAGTAGAGATCTATAATAAAAAATAAAAAAATAGAATATTTAGCAGAAACGTAAAAATTGTTAAATAGAATCAGAAAGAAAAAGAAAGAAAACATAAGAGTTAATTCAAATTGTTTTAAGAAGAGAAGACTTTAATGCTATAGTTTTGTTATATTATGTTTTTTATCAAATTTGCAAAATTATGTGATTTAGTTAGATTATAGATTAGACACGGGGTACATAATATAATTGTGTTCCTTGACATAACTTCAATTGTCTATCTTGTCTATAATAAAAAAAACCTATTATATTTTCAAAGTTATATAAAGTGTAGTCATATTAACAGGGTGGCGCTAAATTTGAAAAAATATATATCTGGCTCACTCTTGACTGTTTAAATCAATGGCCAATTTGCGTATTCAAAAGACATTTTCCACGTTAACTTATCTTGTCACTGCACTAAATTTGAAAAAATATATATCTGGCTCACTCTTGACTGTTTAAATCAATGGCCAATTTGCGTATTTCCACGTTAACTTATCTTGTCACTTCCTGCGCTAAAAATTCCTTAAACATTTTCTTCTACCTTGCGTGACTGGGTTTAAGATTATAAAACACTGGATTTAAGACTATGATAGCGTTGGTTGAATAACAAAAAAGTTTTTTTTCAGACT
This sequence comes from Lagria hirta, assembly GCA_947359425.1. NCBI lineage: Eukaryota > Metazoa > Arthropoda > Insecta > Coleoptera > Tenebrionidae > Lagria > Lagria hirta. The sequence goes on along the minus strand of OX375798.1, from coordinate 18,601,178 downwards.
TTCTCTTACGGGATACTACTTGGATTAGAATACCAAAAGTTATATCGTTATTATATTTTTGTATTATTAAAATTTTTATTGATCTAATTTTATTACTAAAAAGGATTTAAGAAAATTTAAATAAGAGAATAAAATAAATAAATTAAATTTAGTAGTTTAATTTTTTCGGATATTTTGGAAGAGCAAATAAAAATAAAAAACTGTATTCTAATAAAAAGTATGTTTTATGTGTGTTGGCGTTTTTAGCTGAAAACAAAAACGTCGAAATATCATTTTGTGTGATAAAAAATTTTTGAAATTCCTCTCCTGAATTCGAACCCGATTGTTTTCTGCCGGACCATCCTTTCGCATGCAGGAACTTCCGCTTTATTATGAGCTTTTCATGAAACGTCCGCTCAAACCAAAGAGGCGGACAATATAAAATACTTTGCAAATTTTTACTCTATTTCACAAAATTCAAACAATAAAAAAGGAAACTCTTGAAAAGGTATTTAAAATTCATGTGAACCTTTTATGAAAATTTCTAATGAAATACTTTGATTTCTAGAAAAGGAAAATTATGTAAATTGTAAATTCAAACTAACTTTTAGTATATAATACCATCATGAAGTTATAGATAGTATTGTATATCAAAAGCTGGTTTATATCTAAAACTATTTTGTTTATTTCAACATTTGCAAACAATTATATTCATTTTTACAGTTCATAATAGTATTTCGAAAAAAATTCGAGAATATGGATTGTTTTGTATTTTTGTAAACTTTAGAAAGATATAAATATTCAACGGAAATTCTTCATCTACCACACAAACCAGCTTATACATACAAACGGCAGCTAATAAAAGAACGATTAACAAAGCCGCAAAGATTGAGGCTATCGCTGCTGTAAGATTTTTATTGTTGATTAGAAAATTGAATGGTGTTTAATTGAGAAAATAATATGAGTTGAAAGAAGAAGAGTCAATCAAATAAAAGCTTCTCTATAACTGAAAAATTTATATATTATTTATTTCCATAATATAAAAACAAAAACACAAAGTCTTTTAGGCTAAAATAAAGCTTGAAGAGGAAAACTCGCAGTTTGTGTGTTTATATTGATAATTGATTGTTGTTAGTTGATTAACTAACTGGTTGATAATAATTGTGTAATTTAATAATAGACCACTAATCACATAAAATCGATTATCAAAGGCTTTTTCGTGTAACATGTTGTAAATAGCCTTATGGTGGTATTAAAATTGACTTGTTTGGTCATACTGATAATAATGCAAAAAATACTCAAGCGTAAATATTTTTCTGAAAGCAAATTATCGAAAAAAAGATGAAATTTATTCTCTCGAAATAAAATGCCGGCTAGTAACTAATCGTGACTACCATCAATTTTCTCAGACTAAACTCATTAGAAAGCGAGAAATCGAAAATCCAAATTTATTTGCGCTTCCTTGCAAACATTACCCTTCTAACTGTTATATTTAACTGCAAATTGTCGTGTTGGAAATCCAGGTTGACGATAATATATCTAACTGTTGTAGAAAATGTGATTGACCCGACGTCTCCAATAATATTACCATTGAACCCAAGTTTTATTATATTTGAAAAATCAAAGAACCAAAACAATAATATATAACAATGATAAATCTTAACCGTTAAGTGAACCTATTGTGAACATTTCAGAGAATTCTTTTCGTTTGGTAAACCTCACCAGAGGCTTGGGCGCCACCTTAATCACTATGTTTATACTGGTTTGAATCATAAAACATATTTGTGACAGCTTAAAAAAATTACTTTTGAGAGGAGAAAGACAAAATCTAGACATTTTTTATAATCATGTTTATTTGCAAATATCAAGGGGAGTAAACTGTTTAATCCCTAAATATTGAACTATGTACAGAGACCACATTGAACTGTTTTGTTTAAATTTTTTTATCTTATAATATGTTTAATTAGCTTTTGTTATTAACTGAAATAAAAAAAGTTTATTGAGTATTTACAACGTGATAAGTACCTATTAAGATTATAATATCTTTCCCTACTATTATTAGTCCACTTTTTATACCCACCCGACATGGAATTAAAAACACTCGAGGCACTTTCGATTATTTTTGAATTCTTTTGGAATATTACTGACACAAATAAACTGAATAGGTTGATTAGGTTCATACATTAATTAATTATTAGAACAAAACATAAAAATTATAATTCAACAATTAGATTAGTAGATAATAAGTATTATGTCTTAACTTTCGTTTTCAATGAAAGATAAGCTTTAAAAAAATTTTTTATTATTTTTAAGAACTAGAATATTTGCTAGGGATGTAACTTAGGGGAGGATTAAGTAAAAAGCATGTTGGTGATGAATTTAAAAATAAAAATTTGATCTGACATAATTATACAGGGTGGGCTAGTGAACACGAACTGGAAGGCATAACTGCCAGTCAAGAAAAAAACGAAATCACGTGACGTGGCGGCTGGTGCAGGGAGGGCAATGGGGCACTGCCCCCCCGTGATAAATTTCTTTTAACAGATAAATTAATTATAAATACCTAATTTGTAATTTCTTTTCTGATTTGTTTGATAACAAATGGTATGTTTTCGGAAGTGACAGTCCGTCTCCATCAGACTCGGAAGTTCCGAGTTCAAAAATCGCGGTCTGTCATAGGCTCCGGGACATCTCGCTCATTGCCCTCAACCTGAGGAATCGATCGAGCGCTGGAAAGTGGTGGAGATTTACGCGGCTATACGCTAGCAGCGGGGCATTCTCTCCTTTGCCCGCTCCGCTCAGTCTGAAATATATACCGGTGCGCGTATCTTGTATTTTCTGTCGTTCCAACTCGCAAATGCAACTATGAATTCCGTTAATAACATTATCGAATTGATAAAAAATAACACACTGAGTCATGACATTAAGATCGAATTAAAAAATCTAGGCCCCCCTAGACCAGATTTATTGATTAAACAAGTAGAAAACAATTCGAAAACTAATAAGACGGTGTCGAGAAAATTCAACAGAAGCTCTTACAGTTTATCAGACTGGTTGTGTGGGTGTAATGTGCAAAATGCTTTTTTCTGTTTTGTGTGCTTAATTAAGAATTCCCCACAAAACGACCCTGCCTGGACTTCTAAAGGTATTAGCGATTTAAAACACCTTGGTGAAAAAGTAAAAAGACATAAAGTAAGTGAAAACCATCTAAGTAACATGATAGATTATTCAGTTTTGGGTAAAGTAAACATAATGTGCCAGCTAAATACTGCATATAGATTAAATATAATTGAGCACAATGAAAACGTCACTAAAAACCGACATATTCTTGGAAAATTAATAGACTGCATTAAGTTTTGTGGCATGTTTGAAATCGCTTTAGGGGGCAGAATTAAGGGGGTTAATTTATTGGCAGAAATTGACAGCACCCTCAAGGACCACATCAACAAATCTAATAATAGAGTTTTTATGGGTTTATCAAAAACCATTCAAAATGAATTACTGGACAGTATCTACGAAGTTTGTCGCAATTTGATTCTAGACGAAATTAACAAAGCTCACTATATCGCTATACAAGCAGACGAGACGACAGATTCGGCTACACTTTCCCAGTTGGTTTTCATAGTTCGCTACGAGTTGAACGGAAAAATACAAGAACGATTTCTGTCTTTTCTGCAACCAGAGAATCATACTGCTGATGGCATTAGCAAATGTTTATTGAAAGAACTTCGGAAAATTAAATTGGACCAAACGCCGGCAAAATTAATCTCCCAAAGCTACGATGGCGCCTCAGTAATGAGTGGTAAAAACAACGGTGTTCAGGCAAAAATTAAAGAAATTTACAAAAATGCAAATTATATTCACTGTTACGCGCACCAGTTAAATCTGATAGTTGAACGGGCTGCCTCACAGAATAAACAAGTGAAAGTTTTCTTTTGCAATCTAGATGGTTTTTCTACTTTTTTTACAAGATCTCCAAAGCGTACTGCTATACTGGATGAGGTTGTGAAAAATCGACTTCCGCGATCTGCACCAACCAGATGGAACTTTAAATCAAGATGTGTTGTGAGTGTCTTCAAATATAAAAAAGATCTTATCACATGTCTGACGCGGATCATAGATGATGAATCTAGTGACCAGTCGACAATAAGGAAAGCTGTAGGCTTGAAAAACATTTTAAATGATTATGATTTCAATTACTGGTTATATTTTTTTAATAAAATCATGCCGCATTGCAAGACTCTCTACAACCAATTACAACATCGTCAAATTGACAGTAGTAAAATGCAGTCTTGTGTGTCTTCATTTAAATCGTCGATTCAGGATGTGAGGAACTCAACTGATTACGATTATTACAATGAAAATAGTGATAACGATGAAGAAGAGGAACATTCCCGGCAACGGAACAAAAGACCCCGTTATGAAGACAAACACAAAATGGTTGCTAAAGAAGTCTGCGACATTATTATTAGCAATATTGACGACCGTTTTTTGTTTAGTGATCACCTATCTATAGCTCTTCTTTTTCAACCACACTTATTTTCAACATATCAACATTCTTTCCCCGAAACTGAATTCCAGATGGCCGTGAAGACTTTTAATTTGGATTCAATTGCTTTTAAGCATGAATTGGTAGTTCTGTATAATAGACCAGATTTTGGAACTGCTTCAAGTGCTCTAACATTACTGCAATGTTTCTATGAAAATAATTTAACAACTACATTTGTCGAATCTGGGAAGCTATTGAAAATAATTTGCACCATACCCATGACAACAGCGGAAAGCGAACGGTGTTTTTCTACTTTGAAGAGAATAAAAACATTTTCTAGAAATACCATGCAGGAAAGCAGACTATGTGCCTTAGCAATGTGTTCCATTGAAAAACAATTATTGACGTCGACACCAAACTTCAATGAATTAGTTATTAATCATTTTACTCATTGCAAGGAACGGCGAATGGATTTTATTTTCAAATAAGTTAATTAAATAGCATGGTGAGTTTAATTTTTTTATGTACTTAAATTTTTATATTAAACACTTTAAAATTTGTAATAAAATTGGGATTTTGGAAGCATATTTTGCAAAAAATTTCCGGGGGCGCGTACGCCCCAGACCCCCCGGTGCCCTCCCGTGGGAAAAAATCACGAGCCGCCACTCACGTCAAGTTTGTTTGATAAGAGAACAACTTTTGACGCAAAAATTGTAGTCAAAGCATTATTTTCTGAAGCCGGGGTGTTATCTGTTTAACGTTTTCAAATAGGATTTTTTTGAATGTAACTCAACTCATTGTACAAGGTCTAGTTTTCTTGAATATGACAATGGAAAGTTTTTTTTTGTGAAATATGTACTTGTGACTCTTAATTTCAAGTTTATACACTTATACCTGTTATTGTTACACCAGAATTTTCGTGTGAGCATTTTACTCATATATTTTATCTATTTTGATACCGTAATGAAATTTTGGTCACCTGCAATAGATCTGCAGTGTATAAGTTAAAATGTTAACATGATGATGAAGTGCAGCATCAGGTATCAGATTTTATTGTAAACACATTAATTTGTTGATTCTGGACGCATATTTTAGAGTTTGTAAGAACCGGTTTTCACAGAGATTTTTTTTTAAATTTAGAAATGGTGTTTTTGAAATCTAGGGAACTATGACTTCTGCCGGGACACCAGAGAAACTGATTTTTGCATTCGAAAGTTTTTGACATTTTTGCTGTCATGTCATTATCAGTAATTTCGGTCTAAAGTTTTTAAATAAGCAAAAAAACTTTTTGGTAGGCTGGCTCCTTTCAGTAATTAGACTGCAATTTGTCAAAATATTTGGCTATCGGGTAAGACCTCCAGTCAATTCTGTTCTAGTATTATTTTTTTTCTAGCGTTTTACGTCAGCTGTTTGACACTAGGAGTAGGAAGATATGTCAAAAGATTGCGATTTCTTGTAATGTTTGAACCAAATAATTATAACGAAGACTATAAAAATACAACTAAAGATAGAAAATTTATGATTAATAAACGATGGTCAAAAATCACTAGAATAATGATAGATTGTCGCAAGAAATGTCGATTTAGCATTACGTTCTTGGTCTTCCTTTTAGTAGACACCCCAAAGAGTTTAAATCAGCATTGAACACTTTGACTATAATTTCTAATTTCATCAACCTGAGGAACAAGAATATTGATATTATATAGTATTATTCGGTTTTCCTACCCTGACAATATCTAACTATAGCACATTTTTTCAACATTTAAGTTTAATTTATTGAACTGAATATTTTTATAGTTTCTTGATATCTTGTAAAAGATAATTACGTCTATATTTTTTTTTAAAAAGACGACGTCTTTTAGAAAACCCAAGTGGGACTCCTCATTCGCTCAGGGTCTGAACGCACTATCGTGAGCCACCGCACCACCGACCGACCTTTAAGTTTAGATTACATATTTAAAAAACTTTTTGTAAATAATAATGATGAAATGAATAAATTATTGATTCAAGTTTTTAATGTGAAAAAGCCGTTTATTACTGTTTTATTCGGGGTTTCGTTATAATGACACAAATAAGTGAACTAAAACCCATTATTGTGACTGAAATAAATTTAAATATTTCAACACGATAGATAACCTTCTATTTTATGAAATACAGGCTCCAGCAAGCAAATCTGTGAGTTCTACGTCGCTTAATTTTTTGTTTCGACCAAAACAAAAACTGACACCGAATCGTATAAAGAAGGTCAGATATGACGACGTCAACAATAATAAATGAAAATAAATAACTTATTTCTACGCTAGATGTTATGTATCGACCTTGAAGGTGTCATAATATAGCGACTGAATGGCCCACATATTGAAAAATTATGCAATAATTATATTTCTTTTTCTCGATAAATGATTTGAATAGTAAATTGGTCATTTCCTGTGAAAAATTCAAATTGACTATCAAGAATTTCTGATGATTCATTAATGGACAATGCATATTTCAATCCATGTGACTGGAAATTATAATAATCACATGATTAATGTATGGATGTCGAACATTGTCTGTGCGCGTGTGACTCTTCATTATTTTAATTATTAATTTTATCTCTAGTTTAATACATTTAATTAATTCTAAACATGTTTGTCTACAAAAAATTACATTTCTAGGGCGGCAAAACCTATTTGTGTTACAAATTTTTTTTCTATATTTATTTAATTTGTTGTGAAACCAAAAAAAGTCCTTGAAATAATTCTTAATAGATTAAGTTTTAAACTAAATAATTATTTTGAAAACTAAACTTTGCTGCCATTTTTGTACACGGCCTCGTCGAGTTGAAGTTATCCTTCAGATAGATGATGACATAAGAAAAACATAATAATAATGTCCTTCATTTTCACATGGATTTCCAATTATATAGATATCTAAAATTTCTATAATATCTTTTAATTTATAGTCAACATCATCTGTTTATTATAGAATAGACTAATGATGAAAGTTTTCTTTTTAATGATCAAAAATCTAATGGTTTTTGTAGTTTATTGCAATTAAGAAAACAGTTATTATAAGGAAAATAAACTTTTTGGTATGTGGTAAAACTGTGTTAATAGTTACAACTTATTGTTTAAAGCTTAACCAGTATAATTTAAAAGTCTAGATGCAATTTGTGATTGCTTTTTAATTGTGAATATACGAAAAAAATTATTAATTGCGCAAAATTACTATTTTTTGCTGAAATTGTTTGACTTTGATTTGTCAAAATAATAAATTCTTATCTGTGTTTCGTCTTTTAAGATTGCCGATTAAATCATTTTTAATTAATTTCTGTAGTAACTAATCTGTTATAAATTGTTTTCTCATATTTAAGATTTCATTGTGTGATTGTGCATCTCTAATATTAATTATTTTACTACACTGCCATATCTTCTATTTTTTTATTATTTTATTTTTCTTCTCCTTTGCAAGCAAGCAAGCTTGGATCTTTGAAACAAATGAACGTATTTATTACATTAGTTTTTTTATGTCATATTTTTTTCGGTTTGTTCACGTTTTTCTATTATTTTCATTTTCTACCGAGCCTAATCATTTACTAAAGTGGGCTTAACATAACAATTGTTCATTTGCTAGAGGGTGATATAATATTTTTATTGTTTCTTGTGACATAGTAAAACCACAGCTGTTGAGTATTTAATTTATTCTACTGAGTTATACGATGTTATAACCTCAATCTTCACTTATTGCTGCGAAAAATAATTTTCTGCGTCATTCATAGCAGCAAATGCGGTAAACATCATGAAAAATGACAGAAAACACCCACAAAACTAATACAAATCGTTGAATAAAGTGGTATAAGTAAAAAAAAACTTTTTCTTTGGGCAGAAAATAGCTGCCGCGAAGTACTAGTTTCATAGTCAATTGGTTTTGTAGAATATAATAATATATGGAATCAAACAAGTATGCATAATAATTCTTAACGGAACTATGAACTATATTGTGGTTGAATTATGAATTTCTCTTGTAATTTTTTTTTATTTAATATTATTATTTTACATCACTTTATTCTGTACTTAAAGATATTTCGAAATTGTAGTAATAAATAATAGACTAAGTATGACATTTATGTAATATTTCGTTAACGAAATTGTAATATATTTTCTTTGTTTTATACCATGACGGGGAAACCCGATTATGTTCAACAGGACAACAGAGTCTGTTCGAAATTAATGATCATTGAACTAATTATTATGTCTGAAGTATTATAAAAACAGTTAATATTATGTGGGCTTAAATGGCCCGTATATGTAGAAATCAAGAGATTAAATCAAATTTATGTCATCAGAAAAGTGTCAAAGTATTTTTTTTTTCAATTTTAGTCATAAACACGTAAATTGACAAAAACATCAATATTTCTATCAACTATATTACAAATCGGTTCTTACAACTAGATATGTGAATATTTTATAATGATATATATTATTTCAAGAAGATAAATGGAAAAAAGTTGAAGAGAGGGTATATATATACAGTTTGGAAACGGTCAACTATTTTTAAAACCACTTATCATAATCAAATAAAATTTCGCACGTAAAAAATATTTTAAAACATCTGTTAGCTGTATTTTTTTATATAAATATGCTCATTTGTTTCAAAGATCTAAGCTTGCTTGTTTGCTTGCTTGCTTTTTTTTGATTTTGGACAATGTACCTTTTTTGTTGTAAAATGTCAAAAAAATAAATATTTTTTGTAATTTTTTAAATTATTTTTTAATTCTAAAAAAACAAACAAAATACTTAATTTCAACCACTTTTTTTAATAATTTGTCAAAATTTAATGTCGGCTAATTCTATAGCTGACTACATTTAATTTGCAGCTCAAATTTTTGGTTATTGAAAAAAAAATTGACATTTTGTAAGAAAAAAACGTTAACGGTTGACATTTATTACATTTTTATAATTAAAAAAAAAAAGAACTTGTTAAAAATTTTACTCTTGCTGCTATTTAAAAAAAAAGAAACTTGGCCAAAGATTAATAGATTTTTTTCAGTGTCAAATCTTATTTGATTCTGATAAGTGGTGTTGAAAATATTTGACCGTTTCATAGTTTTGCGCGATCCTGTATATTTATCATAAGTTTCGTAATTATTTGAATTAATCAATATTTCGAATTATTTTAACATGAGGTATTAATTAATTAATATGATATTGAAAAAAAATGCAATCAGAAAATATTGACGAAGCGATCTGCTGCTTGATAATAAGGATATTGGACGTTGAAAATTAATTTTTGGGGGCGTTATGCAATATAATAACTGATAGTGGATAACGCACCTGTCGAAATTGTTTACACATTTTTTTTATCTTGATGTAATAGTTTTTGAAAAAAAAAATTGAGCATAATATGTAATATTACAAGGAAAATCAAAAATCCAGGTTGATATTTTTCACACCATTCAGGAATGAACTAATGGCGCCAAGTCTTATAAAATAGCTTGAAAGGCAATGGAATTTCTTTTGAACAACACTTAGGAATTTCTGGAATCGCTCTCATCACAAAAAGACTTTGTGTTGTACAATATACCGCCTAAGCTCTTTTGGGCAGGGTTTTACTCTGGAGGTCGATTCTTGGAAACTTACCTGAGATACGGATCTTCACCATTTAGGTATTAAATTAAACAAACCGAAACCGTGGAATAACATCAGAGAAATTTAAAACGGTTCTATTAGATGTCAAACTTTCAAATTAATTATTTATTATTTATATTTAATTAGGTTTTTTAGATAAAAAAAATATCAAATTAATTATTGTTTTAAATAAGTTAGGCTTTTTTATTTTTTGAAGCATGTTGGTAACAGTTAACCTGTAATAAACAAATTTGCAACTTTTTAACTGTAAGCACTAAATTAACAAAAACTATATGACAAACTGTAAAAAATTATTTGATTTTTGTAAATCTTTATCAATACTTCATCAAGCACTTATTAGGTGTTGGGAAAATGTGGATCAAATTGATTCTACATATAAAAATGATTGGGTTAGCCTTATTAATCATTATTTTGTGAAGTAAAGTTTTTTCATTTTAGAAGAATGTTTTTTCACAAGGAAATTGCTTTTTGTCTATGAATTGCATGTGGTAATGAAGATTGATTTTTTTATTTCTAAGAATTACATAATTTTGAGCAAGCTTTTTTTATTGCAGGAAGAGGTGGATCAGAGACCATCTTCTCAAAGTCATAGAAAACGCGAGGTGAGCGAGAGAGAAGTTCAGCAGCATATGACATCAGAAGTTGCATTGTCAGCTTTAGGTATAGGGTTAAATGTGGAAAGGGTTAAACGTGCAATTCGATTAAAATTGGAGCAAACTGGGTGCGGTTATTCTCAAGCAGATGCACTTGTGGAGGCAGCTTTAAATCTTCAGTACAATGAAGAGGATATTTCAAATGACAGTAATCTTTATATGGAGCTTGATACAAGAAATCTTATTAAAAACGTAGTTGTAGAAAATGTTTTAGATAAAGTAATAGTTAAAAATTGTGATGTTAATGCGGATAGATCTGCTGATAGTGATACAGTTTTGGAAGAATCTGGAAAAAATGACAATAAATCTCTTGAAGAAGAAAACCGAATTTTGAAAGAAGCGAGACTATGTAAAATTTGTATGGATAATGAGGTTGGAATTGTGTTTCTTCCCTGTGGTCATTTAGCGACTTGTGTGACTTGTGCACCAAATCTAGAAGATTGTCCTGTTTGTCGCTCCTCAATTAAAGCTACTGTGCGAACGTTTTTGTCTTAGGTTTATTTTTGTGTTTCAATAAATTATTTTTCTTTACTGTTTCTATTTTTTTCCTCCTAAATATAAAATCAAATAAGGTTCAACAAGTATTTTAGTCGTTATAAATTTTGGCGAATTTATTAAAAGCTAACTTTACATCAAAGTGGTTGTCCAATGCCTATAGGTCACTCTAAGTGACAGACTGATTAACACAATTTGAGAGAAACGGTATATCGGTGATTGGACAACCAACGCATACAGATGATATGCAATGTGATCTATTTTTTGGTTTCTACCAACTAAATAAAAACTATAAGATCAAAGCAAATTTATTCGAATTACTTTCGGAGACTTGGACATGTTTTGATCTTATTGGAACTTTTCAGAGTTCTTATTAAAAATCTTCTTAGTTGTTCATATAGTGAAACTCATATAGTCTTAGTTGTTTAATCAGCGATATACTTTTTGTTTCAAATTGTGTCTATCAGAATTGTCATCTGACATATATGCATTAAACATGTAGACACCTGATTTCTCAACTTTGATGTATGGACGTTATTATTTTTATAATATTACGAAAGTAATAGGCAGTTGAGTAAATGCAAGCCCTATTATTAAAATTAAAGATTGAATGAAACGGAAAGTTGTTTACGTAGGTATTCAATTATAGTTTTATTATTTTAGACCTAATAAAATGATAAAAATAAAATTCATTGAACCAAAAAATGTATTTTTAGTCATGCCTTCATCGTACAGCACTGAATAAAAATTTTAATTTTGGAATTCTTCACTCATAGAGTGTCTACAAATAAACCAAACTCTTCCATGACTGACACATTTATATAGACCATCTTTAGAGGATGCTATCTCCCGCCAAGCATTAAAATCTCTAGAATAATAAATAAATAAACATTTTTTTCGTCAAAATGGGTTAACATTTTTTGTGGTGGGATTAACCCATGCATGAGAAAATGTTCATTCTATTGTTATTGCAGTTATTAATGTAATGACGCATTCTGTAGCTATTTAAATGTGTTGATGTGTACATTTTAATTTATGATTACTCTCTGTATTCATGTCGTTAGCGGCATCAATTTTCCGGAAACTGCAAAGAGAGATTGAGGTGCGTTAAATGATTTCTATTGCCTCTTTCTATAGAGCAGCTTTTCTCTTTCCTCTTCTGTAACAATTCTCGAGGCGCCTTGTTTGTTCCCACACTAGAGTGTAGGTTGTATAAGTTTTTTTTTATATCTAATGCATTATTATGCATCGCTTTATATGGTGCCGCATGACGTGTATCCAGGCTGACCAGCAAAATGTGCAATTATACCGCTTTTGGAGATCTTTTTTTGGATTTTGGAGGCCTGGTACATACTGTACTCGTCAAAGAATAAAATTTAGGAATTTTTGCTCAATGTACATATTGTGTTGTGTTGTGACAAAATAAAATAAAAAAAAATTAATGAATAAATAAATTTAAGCTATCTATAATGGTATAATTACATTTGTTGTTATGTATAAAATCTTTTGTTAAAAGATGTATTTTTCCTTATTTTATGACGAGTAATCTAAAAAAAAACTTGGAAAAACACGCTTTTGTCACGAAAGCGGCCTACTTATAGCTTCTATTCACCTCCTGACTTCGACACCCGACCCTCGACACTATAAGTCAGTATATTACAGTATATAAACTCAATTAAACGATTAGACGAGCCACAAATACTAACTTTTGATATTGTCGTCCAAATTCTCGAACGAAACTTATTAGTATGCTATAGAAAAAGGCGATTTAGAATTTGATATTTAGCAAAGAAACAAGTCTTTTAAGACACATACCAAATCAGACTAAATCAAACTAGAAAATTATTTATTTTTTTGTAAATAGATTATTTAACTTTTCTTTCAGACCAAAAAAAATTAAAATTGCTAATATCAACGGATAAAATGAAGAAATAGTACTTAAAGTCGCTTGACTAATTTTAAGCTATATTCGATTTGTCCAATCTGCCATATTTTGCGTGAAATACGAACAAATGATGAAAATTCCACAGCAGGAATTGATCTAAATGATTTAAGATCGCACACTGACCACATGAAAAGAACAATGGCGCAAACTTCAAATAGATAACGAAGCAAAGATTGTTTTTTTGATATATGTGTGATTAAATTTTATATTTTTGATTATCAATAAATAGCTTTTGATAGGGACTTGCAGTATTTGAACTTTGATAAGGTCATTGCCATCCGAAAAATGTTTTGAGCTATTTCTTTGTCCAAATCTGGATTAAGCATGATTCCTTTAATATTTTCATCACGTAAACTCCAAAAATAGTACAACAATGTAATAACATTTAATTATATGATGAAAGCCGTGCATGTCTCATCAGCATTGCAAAAAGCATATTTGTCAAAATAGGAAAATATGTGTACCTAACATTTACGTGGAGTTTTATCTTGATTAGAATGTAGGTTTATCTATTTCGGCATTGTTATGTGGGCATTTGATTATCTTGTGTAATCACATGAACAACATAATTATTGACGTGGGCTCTAAATCGCTCATATCGTTTCAGTGTTTTCTCTTCTTTATTAGCTATTGTTTTTTTTTTCAAAATAGAAATGCAGATGTTCAACAAATTGATACTCATTGTTCATTGTTTGTATATTTTCTTGAAACAAGTGCATTTCCTTTCGTACTCACCTTATGACTCCGAATACGTGTTAGATTCTAACAACAATGGTATTATTTTATTGCACAGACTGCAAACAAAAAGTGCAAGGACTGATATAGCAAGAAAGAATAAGAAAAAAATATACACTTCCTTTTACGTTATAAATCTCTATCAATTCAGATAAAGAAATAATCGCAGCGAATTTAGAATAAACAGTAAAAATTATACATTATAAAAAATAAAACAAAAGTTTTTAATAAAAGATATTGTGAAGAATGTAGCAGATAATTCCAAATTTGGAATTCAAACCGCTTATGAAAGATCATAGCATATACACTTAGTTATAGCAAGTTATTATGTATTAACCCACCATTGAACTGTAACTCACACACACCAATTTGATTGTATGTAGTAACAGTTTTTATTCTTCTTTATTTTAACGTTTTATAAACGGCTAGCTTATATTACATTATATTTTGGTATTTGTTTCAGCAATATGTATACCGGGTGGTTTATCATATAGCTTTTTTGTTATGAAACTTTTTCAAATTATTGGAAACAATAGAAACCTATGGCTACCTATAATCTAAAAATGGCTGTTTTTGCTTTTTCATACTTTTATAGCGGCGTTAACATAATATAAAAAAAATGTGATTCACGCAATCTTGTTAAAAAAAAATTAATACGTCCGTGAGTTAATTTAGTTTCAGATTAATAGGGATATTTGCAACGTTTTTTTAATTTTTTGCGTTCTCTACATTTACAAACTCCTATGGCTAATCGAGTCATCTTTTTTTTAGAAAAAGACTTTTGAGTGGGACTCAAACTCAGGCCACTCATTCGGCTAGGTTCCGAAAACACTATCTTCACTCACCTGACCGCCTAGCGACTTTTTAGATTAGTTTCTTATACGAGTATTTTTTTTGTCATTAGAAAAAGTTTTGGTCATACGCTGGAGTACTCTGTATAATAAAAAGAGTCATTTACTTGTATTTAGTAATTTGGGTGGCTCATCTAATCAGACAAATAAATGTCGTAACTTATCAGCTTAGAATATGTTTTTAACTACATAAAAATCAACTAGCACATTAGTCACAAAATATGAATAATTTTTGATAAACATAGCACAGTTAACCTATTATTAAAAGTATTTCTACATTCAATAATAGTTTTACGATTTTACTATTTTATAAAGTTTTTTTAAGTCGCTGGGGGCTTAAGCTTAAGCTTTTGAGTTTGGTGGTTGTAATCGTAAAAAGCCTATTTGGCATTATTAGATTTTTTGTCATTTTACTTTTCTCTAATTTTTAAAAATTTCTTGACAATGTTTATATTATTATATAAACTGAAAAAATAGGCTCAATGTTTTTTTCTTACTCTCGGTTGTGTTAAATCATTTTTTATCAAATTTTTTTTTCCGTTATCTAATTTGTCAGTAAATTACTGAAACTGACATTTTCTAATCTCTTTTTATTAGTGGAGTTGGAGACATCTAAGCGAAAATCTCATTTTTATAAAATTTATGTTTTAAGAATAACAAATCTGTGATAATTGTAATTTTGGAAAAGTTTGAACATCGTTTTTCTCGCATACTCTGGCCTATATAAATAAGTTTAAGATTTTTTTTAGCAAAGAATCAAGTTGGTTTTTTTTTGCAATTAATAGTATTTTGATATGCTAGACTTTTCACTTAAAAAGTCTAGTTTTCTAAAAATGTCTATATTTTTAAGCCAAAAAGCTACGAGTCTTTGGGAGAAAAACAATAAGTCTTTAAACGGATTTATGCTGTTTTTTAGTATATTAATCTTCTACTAGCAATTTATGAAGAACAATTTTAGTTGGTAACTAGATTGAAAATTTTCGCAACGACCTAATGAGATGTAAAACAAAAGAAGACGTTTTTCAAAATTTTGTTGGAGGATCGTTTGACAGCTGTTTTTATGCTATTTATTGAAAAAATCGTTTGTCTTTGAAACAGACAAAATTTGATACCAGAACCGCATGATAGGACCTTAAGTTTTACTGGCAACATCTCCAAAAAGTTGCAGATTTTTTTCAGAAATTTAACTTGAAAAAAAACATAATAATTATTGTAATGACTTTATTCTGAAAACATTTGAATAAGAAAATAAAAAAATATGTAAAACACTAAAATCTAAAAATATGTGTTCGTACTTAGAAAAATTAAAAATTTTCATTATACTAAAAACGCAATTCTAGAAGAGTTTTTAAGAACTTAGAAGCCTAACAAAGATTCCAAAAACTACAGGGTGTTCTATTTGAATAAATAAAATTTTGATTAACGCTGTAAAAATTATAATTCATTTCTTTTTTTTAATTTTTAATGTAAAATCTTTAAATTTAAAAAATTAATAGCAATAACAACG
Organism: Lagria hirta; assembly: GCA_947359425.1. Classification (NCBI taxonomy): domain Eukaryota; kingdom Metazoa; phylum Arthropoda; class Insecta; order Coleoptera; family Tenebrionidae; genus Lagria; species Lagria hirta. Next base: position 18,584,894 of record OX375798.1, on the reverse strand, counting down.
ATTCACACAGTTATACCACTTACGCAAAAGTTTGTTTAGATAGATCTCGGGAGCTCTTTTGGCCAATAGTTGAACTGTGTGAATAGTTTATTGTGCCAAAGATTCTAGACCAATCAATTAATAACAACCACTGCTAACTTTGATTACAATATTAAAAAACTTTTGATTGAGATTAATCCAATGAGCAAAATACTTTTTCTTTGGCGAAAGAGTAAAAAGTTTTGCAAATTTTGGGTAACCTTTCAGCATGATAATGTTTTTCAAATATTAAAAAAGAAACTTAATACTAAATATTTATAAAAATACTTACAAGAATGTAATTACATTTTTTTATCAACTGGTAATTTTCAAATAGTTGTACGAATTTATTTGAATTATTATAGTTCTATAGAACATTCTCGTCGTTTAGTAGTTACAAGGCGACAGACAGATAGCCACTGCAAACTTATAACATCCCTCTTTCATTGTCGGAAGTTAAAAGTTGTTTAAAAAGTCTTTAGCTTTCTTTTGCTTTTCAGAAAAAAAAATATTTTTTGGCAAATAGTAAATGTCCTGTATAACATTTTTTGTATTAGAATAAAAATTATAAGTTTTTGTAATTTACGCAAACTTAAAACAATTATACAGTTCTATGGCAATTAATACGTCAAACAATAAAAAGGTGTTCTATTAATAGAAAAATTGAGTTCGATCTTGGAAAATTGAGTATTTTTGAATGCTAAACATTTTTGGGAAATAGAGTTGTTGCAGAGAATTTGGGTCTACTTGGAAAATAATAGAATTGTAGCTAGTTTTCAATGTCAAAAATTATCTAAATAAAAATTTTTTTGGGGCTTTTAATAAGAGGCAGCTGTGTCACTAGATTTTAATTGATTTAGAATGTGGTTCTTTGAATCAATTAAATCTAATCATGTAAGTCCCATTTCTTCATCAAATTCTTTATTTAATCATTTTGTAAATGTGGGGAAAAAAGTTGCGTATTTTCGTCATAAATCAGGGAAATTTTGTTGCATTATTTCTCAGCTAAAACATCACATCTCATGACTGTGATCTGTTTAATTAGATATCTAGTAAGGGGTGATTTTATTTATTTTACTGGAAATTCGAATTAGTCGAATTATTTTGCTTTTTAGATGCATTTTATCACAAAAAAAAATCTTTTCGAAGGACAATGTCGGCATCATTTTGAGTAGAATGTATGTCATGGCATAGTTTACTTATTATTTATTGTTGCTTTCTTTTAAACGTAAAAATTGTGTTCAAATGTTTGTTGCCTGTTTTATCAACATTTTTAAAGTACTTTTATCAATTCTATGCTACAATACCCACGTCTACATGGCGATAAGCCACCGGTAAAAAGTCTTATCAGTAGGGTATTCCACCGGCTACAAAATAATACAAAAGCCTCACACCGATTAATATAAATATTTGTTTATCGAAGCGAAAAACCGACTCTTTTTCTGGCTTGTGCCCTTCTTCAGAATGAAATGCGGCAGATGATAACCAGCAATGCGTACCTACTTCCACCTGGCGTCGCCAAACATCTGCTTTTTGGGTTTTCAAAGAAAAAATTGAATAATAATATTATTGGTAATAATGACAACCACCAAAGAACGAGAAGAAATCAAACAAAAAATACAAGCCGAAATGACGAAATTACGTTAACCAAAAGGTGTGCCACATTGAGAACGTGAGGTATTTCAGCGCTCGTGGGTGTTCCTTTTCATGTTATTACGAGGGCATTGTTTGAGAGCTATAAAATACATGGGTCTATGGATCTATGGGTGTTCTGTTTCTCGCTTTTAGAGCCACGAAACCGTGCTTTTTTCTAACAATAATTAAAAAGCAGTAATGAATAATCTCTAAATTTAGCCTTTACTCAATGGAAATTATTGTTTAATCGCATTTCTACGAATCAGCTGATGAGTGACCCTCATCTTATCAACTGACCAGACTGTACAATGAGAACAGAACAATATTATTAATTTTTTTTATCAAATGTTTTATTGTAAATTTTGTTGGAAAACTGCTGAATTTAGTGGGAATCAGTTAAAACTTTTTTAAATTCTAAAACATCTTTTCGTGAGAAGATATCAGTGTAGCTAGTGTCTGGAATGTGAAAAGGCTATGAACCCTATGTTAGCAACTGTGTTGTAATAGTACCTCCTACCTAGAGAGTTGCAAAACAATAGGTACCTATCTGAAATTCAAAAAATACTACCTTTAGTGTTCTGATAGATACATGAAAAAGATTTACTTTTCTTAAAATTTTCTTGAATGATAATTAAGAATGCATAATAGTTGCAGATTTATGCAATTCCAAAATTTTCATTAATCTTACATTTGCCATCTTTCAAAATAGAACAGTTGGTTCGTATTCAACTTTTAATCGTTGTTTGACTTGTTGCTGTTACAACAAAATTTCTTACAGCTTAAAAATGTAATTAAATTGTAAAAATGTAGCTTAAAGGACACGGTTTATAAGAGGTATTGGCGCACATGTCTCACTTAAAACTCTCTTGCGGCTTGTTTTCTACGCTGAGACTATAGTCTGTTCAGATTCAAGAAAGAGTATTTTGGTCATTTGAATGTTGAATAGTTTTTAAACCATTCAAAATTGGTTAAAATGAAATATACGATTTTTTCTGCGGCCTGCCCTGTCCGAAAAATCGTCAACCATCTCCTACTTTATAGGTGTGATCACGTGGAGCCTGCATGCATTTGTTTTCATGCACTCTTTCTTGAAATTGAATAGAGTATAGTGCGCCAAATCATTCTTTATCAAACTAGTCCTTTAATGTACTATGAAAACACACGATTGAATAAAGAAAACTTGAAGCATTTTGTGTACCAAAAGCGTAATATTGGTAGACAGGTTTGGTAAGAGTAGAATTAATTGTATATTTGTCTTTTTGTACCCAAGTAGGTAAATAGCCTATATTTTGCTCACACTGTAAATCAACTATGGTGGTAGTAAATTATGTGTTATGAGCTTGCAAAAACACTTATCCACAGACCTTTGTACCAGACAAAAGTGATTTATGACTACCTACTATATAGCAGCATCGTGGCATAAATACCAGAAACGTTTTTCTTTTGTAACCAACTTTTATTTAATTTGTAATCTGATAAGGATGTAAAATCTTTAATCTACTAATTTTTATTAAAAGTTTGTTTTTCAATTTCCGTAATAGTAACCTTTGCTCATTTCACATACTTTTTGTTTTATGAAATGTCTATAGACTACTATGGATAAACATATGAGTAAGACATTTTAATAAATTGGACTTTGTCTTATTTATTTAAAACATTCTATAATTTTCCAATCTCCTATTATAGATAATGTCTTTGTCAGAAGCAACATCTTTTTATTTATATATCTCTTTGTATAGAAATAGAAATTATTAAAAAACAAATAGTTTTTTACAAAATTTAAATGTGAAAAAGCAAACAGAACAAATAATATTCATTATTATTAATTAATAATACTAATAATATACAATTTATTCATAAACTATTATGAAATAAGAACTCGATTAAGGTTTATTATATAGACAATTTTCTATTATAGACAAGATAAAAAATTGTGTAAAAATTAGTATAATAATAATTAATAATAAAATATAATTTGCCTATAAATTTGCTATTATGTACATAAATTTAGATAATTAAATAAAATTGCTATTTATGCTATATCTGAACGGTTAATATTGAACCTTAATTATTTCCGAGCCTGCTTCTGTATAGAGAATAAAATCTAATATCTAAAAGACTAAAAAATTAATTAATAAATTAAAAATAATTAGGTTTTTTGTATCTTTTAAATGTCTTTCAGTTCTATGGAGAAACAAGAATGAATAATAAGGATAGAGAAGCAGAATAAAACAAGCCAAGCAAAATAAAAATATTACTAAAATCGTTCGAAAAAACTTCGGTAAAAATCGGATAACAAAATCAAAAATTAAAATGGCTTAAATGCTGAAATTGAATGCTCTTTGATTAGTGAATTAAAATTATCTTTACATTATATGGTCTATCTGAAAGAATTAACGAGTTACGGCACATTAAAAACTAATAATACAGATGAACCAAAAATACATTTAACAAAAAGTACGTTATATCATAAAATAATAAATCATTTGAACCAAAATTGAAGTAAAATGTTGTCTTTTGGTTATTTCTTCGATTAGAAACGGTAGCGACTGCTACCATTTACTAAACAATTCACTAAAAATGTTGTGTTTGGCGCATTCATCATTTTTATCAAATATTACAAAATTATGACACATTTGAACCAAAAACAAAGGAAAACGTCTTTTTTTTGTTATTTCTTTTTAGTTTTAAAAATTAAGAATGATAACGACGGCTATAGAACAGTTTACTAAAAATTTTAGATTTGGCGCATCCACCATTTTTCAACATTTTTATCAAAATTAATAAAATAAAGGAAAATAATGACTCATTTGAACCACAATTATAGAAAAATGTTTTCTTTTTGTTATTTCGTCTTACTTTAATAGTTTAAGAATAATAACGATTGATATAGAACCGATAGAGAGCTTAAAGCTTAAAACAAAAACTATAGTTTTTTATAATAGAATTAGTAATTTTTTTCAATAAAGCACATCAATCAGGCTTGCGATAAATATTTTGAAAAAATTCAAAGCAGACCCTTGATAAAAAAATCGAAAATTGTCAAACATTAAAATTTAAAACCTATAACTGTAATACTAGGCAGTAAAAGCATTTTTTTATTACATTGTCAACTATTTGTTAAGATTATTTTAAGCGTATTTTTAATAACGTTGAAGCATCTTCTATTATTGGATTACTAATTTATACAAAAAAAAAATACATACTATGTTAGCCTAATTGTCATCACAACTTTAATTTATTCCTGAAAAAATTGTTAAAATTTCTCTACCGTTTATTTTCATCTTGGACATTATCATATCTAAAACTTTCTTGTTTTAAAGCAACGAAATTCAAAAGGTCTCTATAAATGTCTTGGTATTATTTATACCATCATCAGGCATTAATAATATCTAAAGATATGCTTTTCAACTTTTAGTTAAGCAGAAAAACTTTTTGACAGTTTTGTTATAAACAATGTCGAAAGCACAATCACTAAAATGAAATTTCAACGTGTGACGATGAAAATCAAAAAGATATTAAAATCAAAAAAAAATATAGGTTATAACCTATATTTTCTTGAGCAAGAAAATATAGGTTTTCTTAGTAAGATTTTTTTAAACAAGGAAATTAAATAATAAAATTAATTAATATCAAAATATTGAAAAAAAGTATTATTTATATCTATCGCTTTTCAATATTTTCCAATAAAAAAAACTACTGACACATAAAATGCTTTAACGGAAATGAATGATTCAATTTTGATAAAACTACATTACTTATAATACTTAATCAAAGAATAAATAAATAATTTTATTTATATAGAATCAAAGAAAGTTTGTTTATATTGTTCATCGTTAAACACTCTAGCTGCAGTACTTGCTTTGAGCTCAGCACCGCTGTTTTTCTTCAGATTGGAATATTTATAAGTTTTTTTTGTGATAGAACATTAGTGCTTTTCTAATATAGTAGAAGTTACACTGAAGACACCATAATAAGGTGTTGTAAGGTATGCCAGTTTTTTTATTATAATTATTATTAAAACTCTTAGTTTTCGTGTTTTCAAAAATTTGATTTTTAATGGGAATAATTGTTTTGACAATGTTATACAGATAAATTACCAAGAAATAAAACTTATTTAATAATTATTGTTTTTAATAATTAAAAAAAAACAGCAAGTGCACGCTAGAACCAAACCCTATTTTCTTAAAAAATCTTTACCTAGTTTTAAAAATATCTTACGGTTTATTTTTATGAAACTATCTTGAGACAAACTACATCTGATAAACATTAGTATTCGAGTGGAACCGCTCTAAACTAAAAGCAATATTTGCCAAATAGCGTTACAAGTTAAAAATTTGCATTCAAACAGTATTTTTTGATAAAGTGGAAATGGAAGACATTTTTTTCATTGTATTTTAGAGCTAGTGTTATTTATAATAAATTGAGAAAACGACTTTAAATTTAGAAATAATAAAAAAGTTGTTAAATTATATATTATAATTACACGTTTAATCAAAACAAAAATTTTGGGACATATTTTCTGTTATGTCGGCATCTGCTGTTACTGATTTTTGGTAATGAAATTTTTTCCAAACTTTTAAAAAGCTTTTGATAGGTGGTGCTACCACAACAAATACTAGTTTATTAGCAATATGAGATGTGTTAAAAAATTAACAGTTAAAAAATACCAAAAATTGCTTTTTGAAAGAAGAAGTATATTGTAATAGACCAATTGCCAAAAAATTGATTAAAGTCTAAGAGTGGCAAACAATTTGGTTAGCACCTTCGAAAATTGTGGACAAAACTGTAGGTGAGGTTATTAAACCGCGACAACATTAAGAGGTAGAAGGCACTTCTTCAGAAGCCTCTATATAAGTTTAAGAACTGTGCAAAAAATGTTACAAGCGTTGCAAATAAAAAAAATTTACAACCTACATTTAAGACTGAAATAATATGAATTGGATTGATCAACAGAAATAAAAGAGAGTTTGTTTGGACAAGTTATGATTTGCAAGAAATAACATGTTTTTGTTTTGCCAATAAAATATGTAAACAGGTGTAATAGTGCGGGGGCTATTTATTCTTCTCAAGGTGTTGCTTAGAGATTTTTCAAGGTACACAAAACTATAAAGGTTTCCTACTACGAGCAAAACTTTTGGTTAACAGAATTTTGGAGGACATACGATAGATTTTCCTATATGATTAGCCAATTATCTCTGTAGTATACAAATTATTAATTTTTGGATTGAGGAGCAAACTATCGAAGTCTTAAAAAAGAGTAGTGGATCTGCCCGATTTAAGTATTATTGAAAACGTATGGGGATGGGCTTCAAGGCTATATACAAAGATTGTCAAAAATATCAAAGTTCAGAACCATAGAAGCTACTTAGTATGAGCTGCTAATATTGAGGTCATTCGTAAAAACAGATCTCATAGTTGTTATTCATTGTTTAACATTAATTTTTGGTTAGATTAAAATTGTATTTATGCAATATAAAATTAAATATGGCGGAAACAGATAAATATTGTAGTTTCACATTACTTTTTGAGGCTAATTAGATGTAGCAACATATTTTGAATTATTTTTTAAGTACTTTAAGATTTTTGAAAAAAACTCAAAATAACATAAAACTATCTTAAATCAAAAATATAAAGAAATGTTGTACCTATGGTTCTAATAGTAGTTTTTTAAAATAATTTTTATATTTGAATCACTAGAGGTAATGCCAGTTCAGTAATAGAAGTTTTATTCAATTTTGTAACATTTTTTCTAGTAAATGTTGTAATAATAATGTCCAAGAAGTTAACAACGGAAAAATTTCAACAGAGCCATTTTGTAACAAAATGTTACATCATTTAATGATCGGTTTGCAAATAAAACCAAATCACCACGCATGAATAATACTATTCTAGTGAATGGAAAATAATCGCCATGATTTGCAAAATTTAAGTCAATAAATTTGGAGAAGGGAAGAATTTTGCGTCTCATCGTATATTATTTGTGAATATTACAATTTATTGGTAATGCTAACGGTTTTTCTGGGGAAAAATGTGATGTCTTATTAATAGATACTTTGATAGACAGACGTTCTTCATTGAACTTCTTTAACAGATGCTGTAAAAATCCACAGATGTGCTTTATTTGAAACAAGAGAAACTTGGAATAATGGTGCGTTAAAAGTTTTTCTTTTCCCACAAAGATAAAATGATTAACTTGTTACTTGATTTTTTTTTTCTTTAACTTATAATGCTAAAAATTAATGATAAATGCAATATGACAAAAATGTAATTTTTTCGATTTATTTTTAAAAATCTTTTTCGTTCTTTCTCTGTCCCACCTTTTGTTTTTTTTAATCTTTCTACTATTGCTTTCTTTACTTTTGTTTCTAAATCTTTTACTTATTTTTTTTTTAAGTTTTGTATAACTAATTTTTAGTATAATGTCTTTATTATGACTTGATCTTGAAAAAAATAATAAAATTTAAAATAATATTAGGAAGAAAATTACGTTTCTATTATACGAGTTTTATAAGTTGTATTGTCACTCGAGTGTGTTTAAACGAAACGTGTGTAGCCGTGGCACTACATGTGTAATATACTATTTTTTCTACGTTTTATATTTCTATAAATGTTGTGAAAAGACAATTATTATTATGAATATTTAGAATATGTACGTAGTATTAATCTGATTTTGTTAGGTTCGGTATGCTGTAGGGCCTAGAATACTTGGCTTTTATCCAAAAAGTTTTCGTTTTAAACCATTACTAAAAGGAAATGCACAAAAGTGTTTATTGTGCAATAAATCGGTTTTACAATTTGTGAAACCAAAGTAGAGGTTCTAAAATCCCAAAAAAATTATGAAAATTTTAAGTAGCAGTAGATAATTTTATTTAAAAAAAAAACGATACAATAATTTTATCATAAAAATTGTTTCTCAACTAGAATTTTATTTTTTGCTCTTGGAAACGGTGAATATCATTTTTAATCATTTTTTAAACAAAGGAGTTTGTAATTATTGGGTCCAAATGTGTTATGTCGAGCGAGAAGCAATGCATCATGCATGGACGATCTTTTAATCAAAATTCCAGCAAAAAACTACATCTCTGCAAACAAAACGATTGAAACTTGTAAATAATCATACAGAACATCCAACACAAATACATCACGTATGCCGGGTTACTTTTAATGATTGAAAATAATTTTTTTTACGTTGGAAATTTTTAATATTTTATTTTAAGCCAAAGTATGTACTTCCTATAAACGGCACTTTGATAATTTGTACGATTGTGACATCAGTTGTCATGAGCTTTGTATAAGTCAGACTCAAATATCTTATTTAGACAGTTTTTTTGACATTACTTTTTTTTTAATTATTGAAGAAAAAAACCCAAGTTCTAGCTTTAATAAGAGAATAGTTATAGGTACACTATACTATGGTATTTTCAAGTTAAAGACGAGATGGAGATAAACTATATCATGTGCTGTATCCAGCCAACCAATCATCACACTTTATGCTAAGTCATGTGATGGTTTAACCAATAGAAACTCTAATGATCTCCTATTACGTGTTCAACATGCGCCTCATCCACTTTGCCTTTACCTTGAAAATACTATAGTAATGAAGACAATCGCCTCGAAAAAGAATTTTGTAGAATAAATGCACACAAGAGTGCCAAATGGATATCAGGAAATGCCAATCTTGTTGGGCAAAATAGGCTCAACTTTGGAAAAAACGCATTTCCGGCCATCGCTTAATACTGCTCACAGCCGGGTCGGAAATGCTTTATTTTCTTCTTTTGGTAGATATTGTTTTATAAAGTTAGTTCTTTTGAAGCGTTGATCGTTTTGTGAAGCTTCAAAATTCAAAATTAGAAACCAGAAAGCTAAATAAACTGAATAAAATTGGCCAAATATTTATAAGGAAGCACTTTATTTTTTCTAAATAAGCAAGTTGAATGTTTATTTTAATAACTAATGTTTGTCATGATGAAGAAATGTTTATTTCTAAAGCATTCATAGAACTTTTTGCTTTTAATTAAACAAAGCGTTTTGAAAGTTTTTTCATTTGAAGTATCTTGCTCTGATAATTATCTTGCAGGTAATGTATATTCTTAGTATTAAAAATAGCTTAGATTAGAGACATTTTCCTAGATTATAGCGATAAACAAGCATAATTTATAATTGTCAAGAATAAAATAATCAAGAATTTCTTCAAATTAGAAGAATAAAAAATGCAGTTTTACATCATTCTAGATAAATAAACAAAATTTATTGTTATTGTTCCTTGAAAACTTGTTTTCAGCTAATATTCAACTTAAAAATGATTTAAAAAACAAACACTATAATCAGCCATTCATTCATTCGTCAAGATAATTTTTTTGGGAAAACATATTTTTGAGATTTGAATGAGCGGCTGTTTCGTCACCTTGTTTTCTTAAAAAACAAAGAAACGCATTAAATAATGGATAATTTAAATATTATAAAATAGAACCCATATAATTCCATCGTCTAATATTTTCAAACACAAACGCAGGTGAGTGGTATTTCGGGGCCCGAACAGGGTCATAGCATTTCGTCTTGATCCGCTAAATTACCAGCAAGGTTACAAGATAAAAGAAAAATTACATCATCACTAAATACGTCTAATTTTTGAGCAACCATTTTATTTTAAAATTCATGGAACTTGAAGATGTAAATCCAAACAATGGAGGCAAAGCTCTGCCAAATTTATTTTGCTTTTCTTTCAACTGAGTCATGCATGAGTTTTTGCAGGAATAGGCTAACCTTGACGTCTCCAGATGAGATAAAGATAATCTCGAGAGGATGAAGATAATAAAATTGGCGCCTAGTATATTATCAAAGATATAAATTATATTTTTAAATCGATAACGATCCCTTTTCTTCGAAAAGTGGCAACTGTAGTGTTTGTTTGTGTGTGAGGGGTCCATAACATATGTGCCATAATATCTATCAACACCTCCTCATCCAGCATCCATCCATACACAAGGTAACATACTTTGAAAATTACAATCACCCATGAATTCTTAGCATAACCTGATGGTCACATAGTAACAGCTGCTGATCTCGCAGCTGCCAAGCCAACCCAGCGACCGTCTGATATACCCATTACCAGCAAATGTTACCATTCTTGGATTTTATTTGCTGGAGAAATTTTCAAAAAGATCAGACTGGTGTGCAAAGTTCATTAGACGACTTGTGTATGTTATAGCTAAGTACAGAATGGAATGAGTAGAAAAAATCTAGGCTGTGTTCTAACTGTTAATAAAATAGTTCTCACACAGACTATTGGCTCCAAATCCTCCATATTTTGCTCAACTGTTGACGTGTCGACTATATTAATCAAATAAATAAATACAAGTTTTAAATATATTCAAAAACAAGCATCATTTTTAAAAAGTTTAAAGCACTTTATTTTATTTTATCAATATTTTTTTTTATCTATGCGGAATTTCTCTTGAAATCTATTGTTTTGGTTAGATCACTATTTCTAGCTGACAATCCAACTCAAAAATTTCTAAACAGAATCTTCCAAATTGGGACAAATGAGGAACTACTAGTTTTCTCTAATGTATGTCGAAATGAAATGCCAAATTTAATTACTTAATAAGCAATGGTACTGGTACTACCAAACTACATTCACACGTGTAGCAAAAAAAAGTCTGAAATATGAATTATTGAATGATGACCAGTATCTAGTAAATAGAAATGAATAGATCCTGTCGGATTTTGACCAGGGATTGTAATTAATTGTTGACTGCCTTTCCTAGTTGAATTACAGCATATATAAGAAGACTTTTTCCACGACGAACTCTTTTTTTCTAGCATCTTGTTTAAAAGTCCAAAAAAATTTATTAATTTGCAGTAAAAAGCATATTTTACGTACCTGACAGAGCACACATCCGGGTTTTTTTATATCTGGTATTAACCATTCACTCTCGCAAGTAAGATTTGCACCCACTTGTCTTGTTTTCGAAAACACTGCATTGTGACTATTTCAGTTTCATTGTTTTTTTTCAATTTGGGATTAATTTTCAATTTTTTTTTTTGATATTTAAGCGAAACATTTTTTTGAACTAGGTTTTGATCTTAAAAGCCACTTAGATAAGAAATTTAAATCTACCACTTTTTTGCTACCATCGAGTGCTTATTTTTTTAATTTTTTTGTTTAGAATGGTTCTATGGCAGTCGTTACCATTTTTAGTCTTTAAAAGTGAGAAGAAATAACAAAAAAAGAATTTTTATTTTGGTTCAAATAAGTCATTATTTTGTAAGATTTTATAGAAAATCTTACAAAAAAGGAAAAAATGGTGGATGCGCCTAATACAAAATTTTTAGTAAATTGTTCTATGGCAGTCGCTACCATTCTTATTCTTTCAAAGTGAGAAGAAATAACAAAAAAAGAATGTTCTTATATGAAAAAGAGAAATAAAATGGTTCACAACTAACATGACCTATAAATGTGGAAAAACTGCTATAGAGATAGTAGAGTGGAAAAATTCTAAAATAAAAATGTCAAGTTAAAAAGAATTGGTTCTCAGGCAGGGCCTTGTGAAACGGCAAAATTTAAGATGAAAGCAGTTTATTTTATTTTATCAATATTTTCTTTATCTATGCGGAATTTCTCTTGAAATCTATTGTTTTGGTTAGATCACTATTTCAAGCTGACAATCCAACTCAAAAATTTCTAAACAGAATCTTCCAAATTGGGACAAATGAGGATCTACTAGTTTTCTCTAATGTATGTCGAAATGAAATGTCAAATTTAATTACTTAGTACTACCAAACTACATTCACACGTGTAGCAAAAAAAGTCTAAAATATGAATTATTGAATGATGATTGATAGATCCTGTCGGATTTTGACCAGGGATTGTAATTAATTGTTAACTGCCATTGCTAGTTGAGTTTACAGCATATATAAGAAGAATTTTCGCACGACGAGCTCTTTTTTCTAGCATCTTGTTCAAAAGTCCAAAAAAATGTAAAATTTTATTAATTTGCAGTAAAAAGCATATTTTACGTACCTGACAGAGCACACATCGGGTTTTTTTCTATATTTGGTATTAACCATTCACTCTCGCAATAAAGATTTGCACCCACTTGTCTTGTTTTCGAAAACACTGCTTTGTGACTACTTCAGTTTCATTGTTTTTTTCAATTTGGGATTAATTTTTAGTTTTTTTCCGATATCTAAGCGAAACATTTTTTTTAACTATTCTATGTTTTGTTCTTAAAAGCCACTTGGATATGAAATTTAAAACTACCATTTTTTTTCCATCAAGTGGTTATACTTTTTGTGTTTTTTTGATTCGATATTAAGTCTTAGCTCGTATCTAAATTGTTCTATGGCAGTCGTCACCATTCTTAATCTTTGAAAGTGAGAAGAAATAACAAAAAAAGAATGTTCTTATATGAAAAAGAGAAATAAAATGGTTCACAACTAACATGACCTATAAATGTGGAAAAACTGCTATAGAGATAGTAGAGTGAAAAAATTCTAAAATAAAAATGTCAAGTTAAAAGAATTGGTTCTCAGGCAGGGCCTTGTGAAACGGCAAAATTTAAGTTGAAAGCAGTTTATTTTCAATATTTTCTTTATCTATGCGGAATTTCTCTTGAAATATATTGTTTTGCTTAGATCACTATTTCAAGCTGACAATCCATCTCAAAAATTTCAAAACAGAATCTTCCAAATTGGGACAAAGGACAAATCAGGAACTACTAGTTTTCTCTAATGTATGTCGAAATGAAATGTCAAATTTAACTACTTAGTACTACCAAAATACATTCACACGTGTATCAAAAAAAAGTCTAAAATATGAATTATTGAATGATGACCAGTATCTAGTAAATAGAAATGAATAGATCCTGTCGGATTTTGACCAGGGATTGTAATTAATTGTTGACTGCCTTTCCTAGTTGAATTACAGCATATATAAGAAGACTTTTCCCACGACGAACTCTTTTTTTCTAGCATCTTGTTTAAAAGTCCAAAAAAATTTATTAATTTGCAGTAAAAAGCATATTTTACGTACCTGACAGAGCACACATCCGGGTTTTTTTATATTTGGTATTAACCATTCACTCTCGCAAGTAAGATTTGCATCCACTTGTCTTGTTTTCGAAAACACTGCTTTGTGACTACTTCCTCATTGTTTTTTTTAATTTGGGATTAATTTTCAATTTTTTTTTTTGATATTCAAGCCAAACATTTTTTTTTGTACTATATTTTGTTCTTAAAAGCTACTTAGATAAGAAATTTAAAACTACCACTTTTTTGCTTCCATCGAGTGGTTATTATTTTGATTTTTTTGTTTCGAATTGTTCTATGGCAGTCGTTACCATTCTTAGTCTTTAAAAGTGAGAAGAACTAACAAAAAAGAGGTTTTCTAATATTTTGGTTCAAATAAGTCATTATTTTGTAATATTTTATAGATTTTGATAAAATAGTTGAAAAATGGTGGATGCGTCAAATACAAAATTTTTAGTAAATTGTTCTATGGCAGTCGCTACCATTCTTAATCTTAGAAATGACAAAAAAAGAATGTTCTAATATCAAAAAGAGAAATAAAATGGTTTACAACTAACATGACCTATAAATGTGGAAAAACTGCTATAGAGATAGTAGAGTGGAAAAATTCTACAATAAAAATGTAAAGTTAAAAAGAATTGGTTCTCAAGCAGTGCCTTGTGAAACGCCAAAATTTTAAAATTATTTAGAATGCTTTTTACGAAAATCTGATTTTTTCGGCTTTGAACAAGATGCAAATTTTAATACAAATTCTAATGTATTTTAATGATTAAGTAGACCATGATGGCACTGAATTATCCAAAATTTTCCTAGCCAAAATCAAGCGGAAATGAATTTTTCGAACTCTTTATACAGCTATGGTGTCTGTGAGACGTATCCAGCTTTATATTTTAAAGTAATTTAAAGCCTACTCTGTTTGTTGTAAGATTAAATTTAAGCAGCACTTCAAGGATCCAGCAAAATCCAGTTAATATTTATTTCTCAGATTCAGACGTATTTACATTTTTAAAATGTTTGAAGTGTATTTATGTTGAGAGATTAATGCGATATTCGGATCCCTTTATTTAAAGTAGACCGGCACTATGCTTAGCAGAACAGCTCAAATATAATTAAAACGTTTGTAGTCCATAAAGTTTGTTTTGTGTGTTGTTGTGCTTCAACCGAAACAGTTCAGTTCAAAGTTCTGTGCTCGAATATTATCATCTATCGTGATTTGATTACATACATTACATATTATTTACTTCTAAGAGTTCTAAGGTAATTCATTATATTTATTTTAATAAATTTAGTTTTTGCTGTTTTGAAAAATTGCTAAAATAATTGATATTTTGTAATAGAGCTTGTCTATGAAAGAGACAAATATACAATGTTGCATTTTGAAAACAAAAAAAAACCTTAATTGGGGTTAAGGAGTGGTGGGTTTTCCGTTTTCCCTCTATTATCACAATTAACATAAATTCTCAGTTGTATTGTGTAAATTGGAAACCAAACACAATAGAAGTGCATGTTTTGTAATTCAATGTATCATGTTATTTATTTAATCACATAATTTTTTTTGTTGTTATTAGGTAAAAACTTGTGGCTTATTTTGCACAAATTATTGTGCAAAATGAACCAAGATAAAGCAGCGATTAAAAAAAACATTATAAACTTCTAAATCTTCTAATGAAATGTTATATTATTTTGGACAAATTTGGAAAAGAAATAAATAACACAATGTTTTGGTATCTATTTTTAAGGTGTAAACAAAAAGCAGGTTATTATGTTTGGTCGTAGTTTTTTTTAATTATATTAATTCTTTCTCGTCTATGACGTAAATACCTAGATAATAGAATAGCAATATGCTAAATTCTGTGACATATATTTGCGTAATTAGCAGTTAGTTACAAAATACAAATAACAAATTTCTATAAACTGTATAAACAACACACTTTTTCCATTACATTTCTTGAAATCTTACTTAAAATCAGCTTTTTATTTCCTTAGAACATTTGTATAGCAATAAATAAGTCAATCACGTTTTAGCTGATTTTAAAAAAAAATCTATAAACAGATTGACTTTGATTTTTTTTAAATTTTTTTTTTGATAAATTTAGTTTTTTTACTACTATGTCATTGTTTGATAAACAAAATGAATGTTGAAAATTATCGCTAGTTAATCCTTTGATCCGAGTTAATCGCTGATTTATTGCCGTTAATTACTTTTAATGCTTATTATCATAAATTTGAATATTTCTGCTTGAAAATACAAAAAACATAAAAAAATCTTGGGTTTTTGTGTTACTTTTTATGTTAATTTTGCATTTTGAGAAATTAGAGTTTTAAAGCCTAGAATATGGCATTTTAACTGTTTTGGGTTGACTAGTTGAACAGGGTTGTTACAGAGTCGTCTTTATCTGGAATTTCTGTTTTCTTTAATTAAGTAATTAAGTAAAGTAATAAGGTTCTGCATAAGACCTGACCTCTCGTGATACTTTTATTTATGACCTGATGATAGTTCGCGGTAAGTCCTTATTGTGAATACTATTAACTTCTACACAATAGACAACCTCGTAAAAACAAACTAGCTTTTGGCCGACTATACTACAATAAAACTTAATTTTGGCAGCTTAACTTGTCTTTTTAAAAAAACTTAATGTAATATTGAGCTAGAGTTATTATAAATCTATAACTTTTTAGTCTTTTTAATTGTAGGGGAGCGGTTTCTACAAGGGTGTGTGTCATAAACACACACCCTTTTTTTTTAATCGAGCAAAATTTAAAGCGAAAAGTTTTTCTGATTGCAATTGTGGGAACATTGTACGGTGTTTTAATTACGGTGGGGTGTGGGTATGTTGATATCAATTATTATCTATTTCTATACAGTTTGTGTAATTACCTCCAGGTGATCCAAACGTAAATGAGGAATATTTCCCAACAGCTTGGTATTTTCTCACGGCTAAACGAATCAGGGGCGAAATGGTAGACATACCAGGCCGTAATTATAAATTAGTAAAAGGTAAATTCGTATATGGGAAAAAAATAAAAACTACACATAATTTTCAAAAAAATATACTTTTTTACATATTTCTATGAAATCTAAAATTTAAAAACTTGTTTTTTAGTTTTTTGTTTTGAATGGTGCTATTGGATTATTTATCGTTTTTTTTTTATATAATTATTTGCAAATTTTTCTTTAGAAGCTTAATGTAATTAATTTCTTAAAAACTTTTTTTTTTATTATTAATTTATTTTTTGTTGTTTTTTTGGTTTATATATTTATGTTTTTTTCAGTTCCTTTAATGTTTTTCTTCTACGAATTGTTTTTTTTTTTGTTAAAATATTTTTAAACTTAGTTTTTTATTATCGTTATCACCTACCTACCTTTCTACTTTGTGTTAGCTTTTTTGTTTACATTTTATGAAATATTTTTTCATCATATCACCTTATTAATCAGCGTAGCTGCCTCTCACTCTATATAGTATGCTTACTTTCTATTTATACTCTCTTTTTTGTTTTTGTTGACTATGCACCATCTATTTTCTTTTTATTCCTACTATCAACTTTTTTTTTTCTTTGCTAGATTTTTTTTTTGCTTTTTATTCTTCTATTTTTACGTTGAATATTTTTCTTACTATTGTCTCTTTTTTTTTCTCTTATTCAGTTTCTTTTCTGTGGTTTTTATTGATTTTGTTTCTGTTCTATATTGTTTTTTATGTTTTTTTTGCGTTTACTATGGATTTTTTTTATATACGCAATATAAGGCTTAGATAAGACTCTTATGGAATATTTTAGTAAGTTATTTATAAAATATAACTATAGATTGTGCTTACTTATTGGAAACCGCTGGCAGAGTAAAAAAAAATAAAGACTACACATAATTTCCAAAAAAATTACATATACTTTTTAACATATTTCTATTAAATCTAAAATTTAAAAACATTTTTTTTAGTTTTTTGTTTTGAATGGTGCTATTGCATTATTTATTGTTTTTTTTTTTGATATATTTTTTTGCATATTTTTCTATAGAAGCTTAATCTAATTAATTTCTCAAAAACCTTTTTTTTTATTATTAATTAATTTTTTGTTGGTTTTTTGGTTTATATATTTATATTTTTTTACTGTTTTTTTCAGTTTCTTTAATGTTTTTCTTCTATGAATTGTTTTTATTTTGTTAAAATATTTTTAAACTTAGTTTTTTATTATCTTTATCACCTAGCTACCTTCCTACTTTGTGTTAGCTTTTTTGTTTACATTTTATGAAATGCTTTTTCATCATATCACCTTATTAATCAGCGTAGCTGCTTCTCACTCTATATAATATGCTTACATTTTATTTCTATTCTCTTCTTTGCTTTTGTTGACTATGCACTATTTTTTTTTTATTTCTATTATCAACTTTTTTCTTTCTTTGCTAGATTTTTTTTTTGCTTTTCATTCTTCTATTCTTGCGTTAAATATTTTTCTTACTATTGCCTCTTTTTTTTCTCTCCTATTCAGTTTCTTTTTTGTGGTTTTTATTGTTTATGTTTTTGTTCTATATGGTTTTTGTTTTTTATGTTTTTTTTGCGTTTACTATGGATTTTTTTTATATACGCAATATAAGGCTTATATTGTTATTTTGTTTTTTATGTTTTTTTTTGCGTTTACTCTGGATTTTTTTTTGGACTCTTTTGGAATATTTTAGTAAGTTATTAATAAAATATAACTATGGATTGTGCTTACTTATTGAAAACCGCTGGCTGAGTAAAAAACTGTAAGCATTTGTAAAAACTCAGCGGGAAGCTGAATTTTGCTTGTGTAAAACAAATCCTGTGGTTTCCAAACAGTTTTTGGCAAAATGTTAAATGGATTTCTCTCACAAATTATATATTTTTGAAAAATTTGAGTTGAAAAGTTGTATTTTTAGTGTTGATTAAGTTCAAAATAACTCGTTATATCACTATTTGAAGATTAACATCAAAAATATATTTTAGTTTGAATAATTGCTCATATTTTTGATTAAAACAGAAAGTTTAATTAATTAACATTGAAGAAGTAATTACATATTTTGCTACAAACAAAGCTACTTACCTTCAATTATTGTTGCAAAACCTTTATTTAAATTTTTTTATGGTTATTTCTAAGTTGCACTGGTAGAAATAATAATAATAATAATTATTTTTAAAATAATAAATATTAAAATTATTTTTGATAATCTACAGACAGTTTTGGATATTAAGTTGTACAAGTTAACTCAATCGGTACAAGACCACTCTGAGGCGATTGTTTTTTTGCTTAATGACCTATGCGAACAAGAAATGGAATAAGTTTCGTCTCTAGCGTGGTTCACACGTCGAGTTACCGTGCTTGTTCCCACTTTTATTTCTTATCCTGATGACGCCTCTACCGATAGAGTGCGAAACGTCGACAATTTTATTAAACTTTTCGACACGGTCTTTTGAAAGATGTCAATATTTCAATGACTTCTGCCCGTGAAAGCCTTTCCTTAAACAGTATTTGACCGCGTGCTGTTGCACTAGTCTACTGGGTAAATATTGGTAGCCGACATTGAACGAGTTAGTCACTAAATTAATTGTGATGAGTAAAGTGGTCGATATAAGAAAAACAAATTGGCCTATTGTAAAGCCGTAAAATATGCGTTTTAAATCAACCATATCCAGATGTATAATTTTATTATCATTTGTATTACATAGTGCTTTTCTGCCTGATGAAGCTTAAGCAAAATATACGAAACGTAGCAATTTTATAAATATTATTCTTTTTGAGATAGCAAATACTATTATCAAATGAATTATAGTTTCTGCATTTTATTGAATGGAAAAAAAATCAAGCAATCGTGTGTATTAGACGTACAAACATTAGTATTTTCAAATATCGCGCAATATCCTCCCCCATTCGCCAAACCTATCTAAATCGATTTTCCTTGTACGACATTGACAGGCATTTCATTTACACGTGAATGTACTTTTAACCTATGACGCATGGACTTATTATCTATTGCAAATTGTTTTAATTTTCATTCATGAACGCCTTTCATGGTCATTACATTACGACAATCTCGATTTTTACGAAAATAATCGGTTTTTTTTGGGGAGAAATGGAGGTTCTTGGGGGAAAAATAAAATTCCCCAAAAATGTTGTCGTCGCATAGTAACACGATTTGCATTTGTTTATAAATAAACAAGGCGAAGCAGTTTTTTCGTGGCGCTCTTGGTAAAAATATCCGAGACGCGGCAACGGCAAGGATCAATCGGCGCGGCGGCGTTGCATGATGAAAGCAGCGTGCAATTGCTATTCTCAATTTTTTTTTAAATTGATACAGACTTATTATTTACAAAATAACTAGAAAATTCTTTTTTTTTATTTTTAAAATATTTTTTAAACTGAAAATTTTCGATTTTTTTTAAATAATTTTTATTTTGAATATGATTTTTGATTTAATTTAAAATTTAATTTTTTTAAGTTTAGCTGTGCCATGAATTGAACTAATTTTTCCAAAATCTTATTGCACCCATTGTTTGCTTGTTGAAATATACTAATGTTCGAATAATTTGATTTTTTTATTGGATTTTAAAATTACATAATTCCAAAAAGTTCAATATTTTGTTAATTTTTATGTTAATAAAGTATTTACTGTCAACTTATTTATTTTTGAGCTTTTTTTATGATATTTTTTTCGCATGACGAGAAATTTTCTGCTTTAGGTATTTTTTTTATTCTGTTTTTATTGTTGTTGACTGTAAATTGACTATTTATCATTTTAGCGGTTTTTCAGGGTAACGTTTATTGCTGTTACAAATTTGTATTGTAGAAGGTTGAATTTAGAGTTTGCCGTAAACATCAGCTGAAAATAGCATTACATAATAATTTTTTTAGCATATAACTTATTTTTGAGCCACTTTATTGGACAATGTTCAATAAATTTAAGCTCAAATTGGTCCTTGCAAATTCTTGAAGAGTGTCAATAAAATCGAAACATGTCTAACATTAATATATTTATTATCTAGTGTTATTTTATTTGTTGTTTTTTCTTATATTATTCATAATTTATTTTCAAGTATTAACAATTTCATCTAAATATAGCAAAATTGTTGAATATTTTTAAAAAAACTTTAGCATTGTGACAGATTTTCTGTCGAATTATTACCTGCAGACTAGGTTAAGTAGATTAGGTAATTTACAGCTCTACCTGAAGTGAAGTGTCCCAAAAACCATAAATTTCGCCGACACTTTGTCATTCACCATATTTAAAGCTGCTTCAATGGTGGTTAGAAAAGCTTTTGTATTTATTGAGTTTATTATTAAGTATGATTATATTAATACGCAATTTTCGTAAAAAAAACAAATAAAAAACTGACAAATAAATCTACAAATTAATAAATTATTATTATTAAAGATGTCAAAGATAATCTTATAAGAAAAAGGTATCTTAATCTTTTAGCCGCTTTCTAGACTTTTAATCTTTAAATATCGTGATTATTTTAAGACTTTTGAGACAATTTTTAGAATTCCAAATTTGGAAATTGTAAGTCAAGTTTACAGTTTATTTATTATCGGTTATTCAAAATGTTTAACCTCTTTTATGGTACATGTGTCTGGACTATATATTAAATAGTATGGTTTTGATACAGTTAAAACGGTTTTATGACAAGAACAGTACTACGGCAAGTACCGGTTATAAAGTAATTGACTCCACTTTCGTGAACTATATACCTTTTTAGATTACTATTTGTGTACTGTTGACTTTTTCAAGTAGTTTATAGCAGTTATGTGCAACATTACAGCTGTATGGGGCAACCAATTGTCGCCTTACTTGGACAGCTTGATTGTTCGGTGAAGTATTGAACAATACAGTCATAAACCACTATCAACTTCTTCAAAAAGCTAACAGATTTTTATAGGGTATTAAGCTTAAAAAATTTTGGTTTGTCGCACTATACATATTGATACTCCACTAGTTGATTTTGTTTTGATATTTTTACGTAATTGGTACAAAACATTTGAAATAGATGTCTGTTGACAGTAAACTTCCATATTGGGGTTTATTTTTGAGAATTTTTTTAGAATTTACATTTTAATTAATAGCAAAATGAGCCCAAATAATATCTTTTTTTATGACACAAAACTTTTCATAGTTGAAAGGTGAACACTATAAAAGTCACAAAAGTTACTAGATTTAGTAACTTATGTTAAAAAAACTATACTTTATGACGTTTTTGTCTAGATAACCTGAGTCTGTTACTATTATATGAAGCAGTCTAGTGACGCTACTGTCGGAATACGGAATTTGTAATAGTAATTTGCAAAATAGCTTGTAAAAGCAATTTTTTTTTATCATTTTTCAAGAATAGCATTTTTTTTAAAATTCGGAACAATTATGGCTGTAAACCTTAAATTCATTCAATTTTTATTTACGAGTGGAATATAAATTGAAAGCTATCCATATCTATTTGGCGCAGTCGGCAACAGTGCATTTAAGTTTCGCGTACGTTCGACTAGTTTCGTCTTGAATTCGTTAGTTTCGAGTTGGTCGTTGGTCGAATTATGCGCTCCTCTCATTCTTATTCGGTATCGGTAGAATCGTTACGAGTGGAGTCCGAGTAGAGTTGAGTACGTGGTTCGTTGTAGACGTACACTAGTCTCTCGCTTAATTTATTTAATTGTATAAAAACAAAAAAAATGTTATTTATTTATTGAATATATAGTTTATAGTTTTGTAAATACTTTTCTACAAGCACAAGGTTAGTATCGATTTATTTTTTATATTTGATAGTTCGTAGAAAGTGGCCATATGTCGTCCTTGCGTCCCACTTTTATTAGCGCAAATTTTGTTTTTATGCTAATCAAGATGGCTGGGAGCAAGATAACCTATATTTATTTGACGTTTCCGATAGGAATAGTTTTTGGTTAAAAAAAAGTGTCAAGTTTCCGTTTCGGGTCGATATTTCTGGCCGGCGTTAAAATATAGTAGAGTATTTCTCTATCGTCTGGGAATTCAATATAGCGCTCTCTGTCGCTCTCGGTGTGAACTTTTTTTTTGTGTTTCCGGTCTCTCACACACACAGCAAGCATACAGACCATTGATGTGATCTCTGCGGAATGTGGTGGTAGGGCTGGGGGCTTTCGGGGTCGAAGGGAGAGGTAAGAATGGAATGCTGGAAATCGTGAATGGTTTCTGAATTCCAGCAATGTTGCCGACACTACTTTCGGTACGAGTGTACTCAAGATTCTTTCTCATCAGAGGCCGTGGCCGACCTCAGTACATTATATATCCCCATCTTTTTTCCTCTTATGGTCTTATGTGAAATGCTAAGGAACGCCCTAATAATCAAATTCCAAGACTGGTCTTGCGTCTTCACCATCATTACCTTATAAGAAGAAGCCGCCTTTTCGCCCGGCTTTTTGAAATTCCATTTCTTTTTTTTTTCTGCTAAAAACCTATGAAAACCTATAGCGAAATTCGTAATAATTTTCCGATTATAAAAAAATAGGTCATAATTCTGAGTACAGCTGACATAATATGTAAATTTGAATAGAAAATGATCATGCGCGTATGCGAATATGTAAAAAACATATGAGCAACCCTTGCACAGCCAACTTCATTCCTTTTTATTATGTCAAGTCCAGGGATATTTTGTTTATAGGATTGACTAAAAATTCTTGAAATGTCATATTTGCGATGCTCTTTTTTTTTAATTCAATTTTTTACAATATACAAGGTGAACAAGATGTTTTCGTTTGCCAGATCTTTGACCCTCCTTTCTCTTAAATAATTTTGCTGCTTTGGCTCATTTTATAATTCTGTGTGAATTGCGAGTGCATATAAAATTGTGTGGGAAACTGCACTAATCTCAAGTTTTGATACTGAGCCAGTTTTTTTATCATGTTTTTAACGTGCTTTCATAAAAAAATATACA
Organism: Lagria hirta; assembly: GCA_947359425.1. Taxonomy (NCBI): domain Eukaryota; kingdom Metazoa; phylum Arthropoda; class Insecta; order Coleoptera; family Tenebrionidae; genus Lagria; species Lagria hirta. The sequence continues at coordinate 18,561,309 of OX375798.1, read as the reverse complement.
TTAATTAAGCAAGCCATGAAATTGTATTACAACAGCATGTTTACTAGAGCCACAGCCACAAGTCAGTTGACTGATATAAATTCTTACTTTAATAAGAATAATGAAGATTTTGTCTTTTGCAAAACTCATTTTAAGTGAAAGGCTTTCTTTACGACGTTGTGTCAAGATTTTAATTTTTAACTTGACGTTTTAGGCGGCTAAAGATCGTTTTGAAATCAAATGAGTTGTATGATTTCTATGGCTTGCCTAAATTATGTTCGAAACTACAATATGTATAGGATGCGTTCATAAATTATTTAGATCTTTTGCTGTGCAATTTAGCTTGACAGATTTTACTGCCTTAATGTCAAGCAAACGTCAAAGCTCGTATAATAATATCGTTCGTTTCTGAGGTTGTACTAAGGAAAAAAAATTAACATACGTTCAAAATTCTATATTCTCGTATCATTTCATCCACTTTTTCTGCTTTTTGAAAGGCGCATAGCTGGTAAAATCCACTAAAAAAGTGAATTTTAATGTGTTTTATGTCAGAAATATTACACCAATAATCTAATTTCTGGTAGAAATTAAAGATGTGGTACCGTGGTGAAATTTTGATTTTTTATGAGTACATTTGGAGAAGTGATTTCTTCAAAAAAGTGTCTTTATATGATATGCTCTATAAAATGCAACGGTTTTTGCGCTTTTGATCTCTGCAGTCATGTTTATTTATAATTTATGGATTGATGGCGTCTATTGCAACGTTAACAACAGAACGCAGCTGTTTTCAACCAATCAAAAAATTGCAATGGTAAACTTTCCAATCCATAAAACTACTTTCTATAAACGCGATGTTGTAAAAGTGTGCCACGTTGCCGTCGAGCATCCCTCTTCTCTTGGAGCTGCACCCCACTTGAATAATTACTTTCCTTGTGACATAATAGATAGGCCAATATTGGGAAATGGCATGCGCAGAATAAACGTATATAAATCCATTACAACCCCAAGTTGTAACGTGAATCAGCTTTTATTTTTTTTTCTTACAAATGTCAAGTCCAGGGCCGTTTTGTTATTAGTGCTGAAATACCATTCATTCAGGGTAAAATAATGTTTTAATTTATAATTTGATGTTTTTTTTGCTTTTTGATAAATAACGACTAATAAATAGCTTTTTTTAATATTTTTTTGCGAGTATAAAACAATTATTAATTAAATATCAAATTTTATCATTGTAATGCCAGCCATCATGAAGCATTAATACATACCTATGCACGTTCTTCATTTATAAACAGGAAGTAATTCAAAGCAACCGGAAATACTTTTGTTTTTTTCTAATGTAAATTAGACTTCGAATATTTATCAAATGGATGACGTTTATTTTTAACTGTAGTTCGATTAAATTGCAGGAAATTCAAAGCTCTGTCATTTTCAACGCTTCACTATACAAATAAATTGAGCTAAGGGAATATTTTATTAAAGCAAAATAAATAAAGTACCTTTTTCGGTCTCGTACTAATCGGTACAAGGCAAATCAGTCGTCACTTGGCTAGAGCTTTAACATTGAATAGACATTCCCAAAGCATGACACGTGAATTTTAATTTATGTGCAAAGGTCGCTATAATATCCGTTCCAAATAATTGTTTGTCTCTTGTAATGAATATGTAATTTTGTTGCAGTGCACCATGTGTGATCAAGTGCACAGAAGCCCAATACATCTGGACTTCATGCATTCCACAAACACCAAAGATAAATTCCGTCGTCCTGTATTAGATTTAACTTTAGAAGCAGATCGATTAACAACATTTAATCATTGGAATAATAATTATGTGACATCGGAGAGTTTAGCGAAAGCAGGTTTTTTTTCAAAATACTCTACTGACGTAGTGACATGTGCCTTTTGTGGTGTTGAAATTGGCAATTGGGAAGAGGGTGATGAACCATTTGAGGATCATCGGAAATGGTCACCGACATGTCGGTTTATTACAGAACAAACTACAGCAGAGATTGCAAGAAGTTTCAGGAGTTTAAGTGGTCAAGACGTATGTGGGACAACGGAATACTTTCCAAATTCATTTCCAGAAAATGAAACGTGTAAATTGCTTTTTAAAACAATGATTAAATCATATGAAGACTTTAAAAGTCGATTAGAAACGTTCACTGATTGGCCAAAGTCTTTGAAACAAAAGCCGATTGTTCTCGCTGAAGCCGGTTTCTATTACAAAGGAGCTGGAGATCAGACTGTATGCTTTGAGTGTAACGGAGGTCTCAAAGATTGGGAAGATAACGATGATCCATGGGAGCAACATGCATTGTGGTTTCCAACATGTAAATTCCTTCTTAACACAAAGGGACAAGACTTTATCGATCACATTAAGCAAAAATTCAAACCAGATTCAAAACAACACGCAGAACCAACCAAAGAAGAATGTAGTAAAAGTGCGTTAAGCGGTACCAGTGGCAGTAGGGGTAGTGGACAGAATGGAGATAGAAGTACTGAATGCAAAATTTGTTTTGATAACAATGCGGAAGTTGTTTTTCTTCCATGTGGACATTATTTATCATGTCTTCAATGTTCGACGTCTTTGAAAAGTACATGTCCTTATTGCCGTAAAAAATTTGATGCGGCAGTGCGTATCTACCCGGCTTGAGACAAGCCTAATTTTTTTGTACAATAAAGACTGTAACAATGAGAAAAATGTTTTAATTTTAGACTACTTCTAGTCAAAAAAACTATGCATTCATCAATTTTTCTCAACTTTATCTAAACAAGGAGGAAAGGAAATTGTCTATTTTTTTATAACACTTTTAGTACAAAGTCTTTGTAAACCTATCAACAGTCGTTATTTGTTAAACAATCAATCAATATTTGTATATATAACAATAATACGCTTTACTAGTTTTTTAGTTTTCTCACTTTAGACAAGTTCCTTGCGATAGGTTAAACAAATAGGGTACTTTTGTATTACATTCTTTAAAACTTGCATTATAATATTTAAGATTCAGCTGTTGTTGTTTCATTCACCCCGTCAGTGTGTTGGCTCATTTAAATATAATAGAATAGCTCTTGTTTTGTTCAAAAACAATACTCAATTGTTCTTTGAATTATTCCTGTCTTTTTCATACTGTAATCTTATTGGAATCTTACAGGAAACTCATTTAGCTATTTCATGCGTTAAAACAGATTATTGTCGGCGAATGAAGACAGAGATAGAGAACTGGAGTTTTTTCATGTCAAGTTTGTTTTCTCCTCCATTAAGCTGTTTGGAAATCTACTTGTCTTATAAGAATTAAGAAACAAAACATTATAAATGTTGAAAATTGTTAAAAATATAGTATTTTCAAATTGAAGGGGATGTAAGCAAGAAGCGGCAAATGTCTATCAATCACGTGATTGGGGATTTTTTAACGTATTGAACTTTATTATAATTGTAAACTAAATTCAGCACAACATATTATCTAATTCTATATTAGTCTGCACGCATTATTTTCGTCAACAAGCGCCCACTAATCTTGGACATTAGAGTACTAATTTCCAACAAATATTGAAGTCTGCGAATCCTGCGAAAGGGGAAAGCATTATATTAATGTAAAAGTTTGGGTAAAAAACGTATAATTTACTCGTAATTATCAGTTTGGGCGGAATTTTCCAGGAGGACCCTTTCAACGTCTCCTTTAGTATCCTCCATCAATTGTTCGGACTTTTGAGTCACCTGGTATAGTAAATAGTTCACATTGTAATACTCTCTGCTGTATAAATCTTCTTTAAACTTTTCAAAATTTTTGGCAATTTCTTGCTGTAAATAATAAATTTGCAATTCAATCGAATTATTCATTATTAATTTTTGACTCTTAGCACATTTAATCAAAACGGCGCGGTGAGATGACATATGTCAATAAAAAACACCAACCTATAAAATAAAAAGATACTAAACTATTTTTTTTTTAAATAAATAAATAAGAACAGCAGTTCTTTTCTAAAATGTTAAATTTATGTTGAAAAATTTTTAATTAAGGTCTTTTACATAAACTTATTGTCGTATGATTTTAATAGCAAATACACAAAATTTTGTCATACATTTTAATCAAAAACAAATTTTAATTAAGTTTAATGTTTGAAACCAGACAACGACCGGTGCATTTGTTGTCACATAATATGACAATTAGAGCGTGATCATCAATGACTGGTTAAGTTGGCAACACCTTTTAAAAACTTTTTTTGTTTGCTTAAGCAGATACGCTGGTTTGACAAATATTTGACATAACACTTATAAAAAAAATTGTAGGTTATGTTACAACAACTAACTTTTTAACTAGCATCTGTCAATAATGTTGTCAGTGTCAAAGATGTCACCGTGAACAACAGAAAGTGGTTCCAGTTGTACCATTTTAAAATCAAATGTAGGATAGCCTGTGGAGCTATCGCCAACTCAAACAGTTCTGTTTGATTACGCTGTACTAGCTGAAATTTTAAGACGTAAAAAGTTTTAATTACTTTATACTCGATCAAGCATTACTTTTATTTGCAATAAAGTACACTTATATTTTTTGACATTTATACCATCTCAAGTTGTAATCTTGCAACGGGTGACAGCACTAAGATTTTTTTTTAATTTTTGCTGTCATTTGTTGGCAACAACATCAGTTTTTGTAGTTTGCGCAGTATACAATACCATGCAATTGTTTGTTATTATTTATAGTAATAATATAAAAACCTTTCATTTGTAAGAAAAAATAAGTTACTATCGGACAGAGGCGCTGTATTGCTTACCTGTATAAGGTCACTCGATTATCACACTACGTGTTGAGGTAGCGCCATTAGAAAAAAATGACACATCTATGCTGAAATTTGTCGTTATCAAAGATAGAAAATGCAAATGTTGTAAGTGAGACGAAGAGGTCACTAGCTTTAGAGAATTTTTGTTTGCCAAAATGGCAGCAGTGTTTCAACGTCAAACAAATTAGAGTTATGCATATATGTCTTTTTACCAGCAGATATGTTTACAAGTTAACAATAATCCTTGACATAAAGAGTTAAAACTAGAAATTCAATGGTAAAATTATTTCTGAAATCAAAGAAAATATGAAATCAACAAAGATTTAACGAGATAACTAGTGAAATAGACCTTTAGAAATAATATGAAAAAATTGTTACTGACATTTAATGACACTTGAAATTTTCAAATAACCAGATTTTTTTCTATGCGACAAAGATAGATACAAAAAATTACTAATGGCGCTACCTCAGCACGTAGTGTGTTAATCGAGTGACCTTATAACTGTAACTAATATTCCACCCAGCCTTCAAAATATAAACAAAACTTAAACTAACCGTCTGTATTTAATTTAAAAAAAAAAAAACTTTTTATAATAAAATGCTTTTTATATTTAAAAGGTCAAAACATTTCTAGTTTCAACAACCGGTGATAATAACAAAAAAAGTCTAAATGATAACATTAAGTTTATTTCTTTATTTATAAAAATATAATATTAAAAAAAGGCCATTGTTACAATTACAAAAAAATTCTTTAATAATAACCACAATTTATATTTTTTATTATATAAAAAACATTTATTGTGCTTTTTTTAAAATTTTGCGCTACAGAAACAAATCGTGACGTCACAGCAATGGCTGATCAATTTGGGGCTAACCTTTTACTGCCTATCTCTATGCACCGTTGGATTTCCTTAAATGACGTACGTTTTGTTTGACGTTTGTAATTTCTTTTGACATTTGACGATGACATTGACATTAAATATTTTTCGGCTGGCTTTCTCAGAGAATCTGTGATTATTTTTATTTATTTATTATAGTTTTATTGGCAATGCTTGTCAGACATAAAGTTAAAGTAGGTTATCTAGGTATGATTCATCTTTCAAGGTTAAGAACACTAACTTAACTTTTCTGTGTTAAATTAAAAATAGATGGGGAACTCATTCTTAAAAATGGCTTTTAAACAAAATATTCCATCATCCAGTGCAGAATCGGAATTTTCAGATAATTTCCCTTTTCATTCGGTGTTTGTGGAAGACTGTGGCAATGGATTGTGCTTCGACGATCACTACCTACCGGAGGAGATTGTCCTCACAATCCTAACCTATCTCCCTCCGAAAGAAATACTCTCAGCCACTTTAGTTTGCAAGAAATGGTGTAATATTATAAAATCGGACGCTTTTTGGTTCGAATTATATTCAAGAAAATATAAGGCTAAGCCGAAAAAGTTGCCTTGGTATGTTTACTATGCTTATCTGGCCACTGACTACTTCGATAATAATTTAATCAAAAATGGAAATGGGCAAGACGGTTTCAAGCATTGGAATATTGTTCTAAACTATGGTGATGAATTTCGAATCGAGGATTCTCCTGTTGGCAGTTACCCTCTTCCTGATGATGTACCAGAATTTAATGGTAAAACGAGCTGCTTTGCGACGTCGTACTATGAATGTAATAAATATCAGGAAATTTCATTTGCCAATAACCGCTTAATGCAACACATTCTGAATGAGTATAAGCCACAGATTTACGTCAGTGAGTGGGTTACGGGGCGGTTGGATTGTGGGTGCGTTTATACGTTATGGTGTAAATTATATGGCGACAAATCGCCAGAACCCCCCGATCCAAAAAGACACCGAGTAGTTCGAGTCAGACGGGATACAGAAGACTTGTCTGGACCACTACATGTTGAGACAGCTGAACTCCAAGTGCAGCAATGGGAAGGAAAGGAATGGTCTAAGGTGAGTTTATCTCGAAAGTGCCAATTTAATAATAATATTTCAACTTTAGCATGCCATTTAATATGCTTTTTAGAAAGTTGTATTAGAATGATATCAACTTCAAAAACTTCTAGATAATGTTAAAATAAACATTCGCAATGACGTTGTTCTTTAAAAAGTTCTCAAGTCTTACGTTTATTCATTTTTCTTAACCTTTTATTTTCTTATTAGGTCGAGCTTTTGGTCACCGATTATCCGCAAGATGTACAACTCATTATATTTCAACATGAAGGACGAGACACTCAATTCTGGAAAGGTCATTATGGTAGCAAAATGGCTGGGGGAGTCGTGAAAATTTTATTTGAATCTATCCAACCTTAAACTTTCTTGTTGTTGTTGACTGTGCTTTTGATAGAGATTTATTATATTTATTCATATAAATACGCTGTTATATATTAGTCTTATACATGACCGCTTCTTATTTCGTTTCCTTTTAAGAAAGGACAGGGTCTTTATAGAAAACATTTTATGAAGAAAATTCAATGATGAAGCCAATTCTTGCCTTTTTCCAACGATATTTGTTGAGTGAATAAGAAGTAAAATTGGAACACTCTGACTACCACTTTCATATTCTGAAAAAGTAGACTGATCACATTAGTCACACTATTACTTTTTTGGAACACAATGAAAAAAAATTTGCCTTATAGGAGCTACATGGTTCTCTTTTCCCATAAAGCAAGATTTTTGTCTAATTTTCAAATTTATTAAAATAAATTTTCATCAATTGATGCCACTGTTTACGTACGCGGTTTATGCTGTGCAAAGCAACAACTAGTCAGAGAGGTTAAAATAAGCTTCATGTGATTGTAGTTTTTGTTTGTTTGTTTTTTTTTTTTTGGTGACGGCTTAATAACAAACTTTAGTCAGCAACTCATTTTGATTATATACACTTTTTATTAGTAAAGTAATTGTAATATTTTTAAACATTGCCTCGTTAAATTAGATTTGATCCAATATAGTTCCTCAGAAGTTCGTTCAAGGACTTGAAATGGTTCTGATTAACACAATTGATGGTTTTAAAGCAGATCAAATATTTATTTATGTGCAATAAATAAGGTTATTAGACCCAAGTAAGGCTTTAGATTGCGTCGCAATTTCAGTCGAAAATATGTTAATTATAAACAAGTAATTTACCAGCATCCACATTTTCTCTGTGTTTATTTTCATCTAATTTTACAGCATCATCACCCTCCTGTCTTCACGATTATTTAATTAGCAGACACAGCCTACATAACTTTAGCCTGCGTGCCTTTAGCCGAACAATTATGTATGCTCATTTTTGCTCAGCTTAGCTTATGAAATCCTTCAGCTACAATGCTGTTAAATTAATTAAAAAACCCGATAAGCTCCTTTAAAAAAAATGTTACATTTTTTATCTAGTTAAATACTGATTGTAGTCTTTGATATAGTTTTATAAAAAAAGTATGTATGTTTTCTTTTTAAAATTTATTTATATTTTGTATTTGTTTGATTCAATCAACTGATTATATTTTTTATTTTTATATTTTCAATTTTGTAATATGTTTTTGCATGTTTAAAGTGAGTAGCGGAAAGCTTGACTTCGCTCCACCTTCCGTTGTATTTTTCTTTAATAAAGCACTTATTATTATTTCCTGGTTGTTACCTCTGAAATGTAGTTATAAGGTTTATAACTATTAAAAGACATTGCATTTTTAAAAATATATAAAAACTAATAGAGACTTACCATCATAAAACTTGTCAAGCTGATTAATACACTGGAAAAGAGCTGTCTACTAATTTCGAATAAGCGTGTAAGCCACCTTTAACATTAACAAAATGTTTTTCTTTGTAGTAATCCTTTAAAATTCGAACAGCCCTCTGCGAATCATTCCCTCGTCTGCATAAAACATATACTAAAACAATACAGAGAAAATCACTTCTATCCTTAAATAAATACAAACAAGAATCTTGATAGCTTCCAATTTTATTTCCAAAATCGTCAAAACCTTTAGATTTTAGAATATCGGTGAATGGAAAATTGATTGTATTCGGTAATTTGCACATTTGGTATTCAATTTCTGGTCGCACATCTATTACTATAGTCTCCTCATTGTTTAAAATTTTTGAAAGATCCAAGGCGGAGATGTTTTGATCATTTAATAATATATCAATGTCTACAACCTAAAACTAATTTGTTTTTACCTCACTTAACATCTACGTATTTAACTTACTTTGTCATGTGCTTTTACTCCACAAAACTGTTCATAATCTATTAAATCAGCTACTGGCTCTCCATCAGTACAAACTTTACAATTTACTGCTCTACCTCTGAGTTTTACATTTCGAAAAACTGTTTGTGAACCATCAAAAATCAACATTCGACCTCCTAATACTCCTTCCAAATCAGACAAAATTTTGATAGTCTCCAAGGCTTGTAAAACACCGATAACACCAGCAACTGCAACAATTATTTTAAATATATCGCACTGATTAAACCACTAATTTTAGCCACGCCACGGTTAATCTATAACAAGACCATCATTTCTATCTTTATTTGCTTTTTTAAGCAGCATATCTTTAACACTTCGATGAAGTATATGATGTATGCATAAAGACGGCTTATACGATTTGTCTAAATATGACAGATGGCATTGTAATAAAGCGTTAAACTTAAAAACGTCAACAATTGCATAAATCCAATGTAGTTATTAAATTAAACTTATATTATATCATGGAGCTATAATAAGACGTAGTCAGGATTCCCCACTATACTTTGCGTTTGTTGTGATACAGAATTACGGGGAGCGGAGTGCTTCAGCGGTTTGTGGAGGCCGACACTTCGAATGGAAAAGCAGTAGCGGCTCAGATGTTCAGGAAACAGTCAAATATGTTTAAAACTACATGCACATAATGAATCTGTAACTTGTATGAAATGGATGACTGTACTTCGTCAGAAAAAAATTCATAAAGCTGTGGCAAAATATAAACTTCTACGCTCCTATTGATGTAAATACAACGATGATCGGCCTTGAGCAGTCACATGTATTCATCTGGACACTTTTTTGATTCACACACCACATCACAATCGAACCATTGTCTTAAGGCTTTTATGAACAACTCTATTATTATTTGCTAGAAAATTTTGTTGAGTTCATTCACAAAACACTAGTTTTCCCGCAATTAAAAATGATATAAGCAGTCCCCCACAAACCAGATAGTAAACCAAACTTGGATCAACGTTGCGATTTTTTTCAAAAACAACAAACTTTTATATTGCACCACGCTTTAGCTTTGTGGCAACGTATATACTCCACGCTTAGAATGCTCTCTTTTTTTTTGCATCAAAACAAATTGCCTACAACCTGACTCCATTCTATTATATAGCTTTAAGAAAATATTATCATCGAAACTGAACTAAACATCTATGGTTGTCATTTGCGAATGACAGCTAAGCATAAACCTAATCACAAATTTGACTTTTTGTGGTTATTTCAATTTTCAAATACTTTGTACTGCCTAAATAAAATGCATATTAATTACCAGCTCCTAAAACACCGCCGTCACCACAGTTAGTAACCGCCTGAGGTGGGGGTGGTGTTGGAAATAAGCATCTATAGCACGGGCCAGTTTTATAGTGATATACAGTGAGTTGTCCTTCCATTTGTAAAGCACTGCCTGAAACCAGTGGAATATTGTAATTTACACAAATATCATTTAATAGATATCGAGTCGGAACATTATCTGTGCAATCCAGTAAAACATCAAACTTGTGCTCCATTAATTTTGCAATTGTGTTAGCGGTCAAATGAGTGTGATGAGGCACCACTTTAATATTGCTATTAATACTAAAATACTTAATTAGTTTACAATACTGATTAGAAAATTGAAAATCTTACTTTCTAAGTTTGTTTTCCGCCGATTTCACCTTTAACTTTCCCACATCAGATTCACAATGTAATATCTGACGATGTAGATTTGTTAATTCTACTTCGTCATAATCAACTATATGTATTTCACCTAAAAATAATCAACAAATATAGAAACTTCTGATAAAGAGAAGCAATACTAGTACCCACTCCTGCTGCTGCTAGATACAAAGCCGCAGGACAGCCCAAGCCTCCAGCACCCACTATCAACACTCTACTTTCTTTGAGCCTTATCTGGCCTTTTATAGTAATTTGAGGCATTATCATCTGGCGACTGTACCTCACTATTTCGTTCGAAGATAATCCATTAGAGTATGCATTTGAAAAGTTCTAAAATATAAATAAATACAAAACAGTGTGATTAAATTAAATACACTTTTACCGAAGTCTTTAGCTCTGCTAATTTTGCTTTCTTCTCCTTTAAAATTCCTTCCAAAATTGAGATTTCTCTCTCAAGCGTCCTTACTTGAAGGGCCGACACAGACATTTTCTTTAAATTTTTTTAATATTTTTAACCTGTGTTTTTAACTGTCACTTTGTCAGAGCTGTCAAATGCTAGGGAATCTAGGGATATTTTGTTTCTGTTAATTTTTATTAATGTTGTTCAATGATATTTGATGTAAGTCAGAGATTTTTGACAAATCACAACGCAAATCAGTAGCGTAACAGTGTGTTTCGGCCACAAGAATTATTTCTTAAATTACAAAAAAAAATACAAAAAATATTGTAATCAAATAAATAATTTAATTTGGGTTGGTTATTTATTATTATTAAACTTATCTTTTAATTTTTAATAATAAAATAAAATAAAAACGGTTAGTTGAGTATGTAATAAGTAATGTCAACTGACAAAAATGTTTGTAATAATTTCAAATTTTTGTATTGTAATGCAGCAAATTAAATATTATAAAATATTTAGATCGCTAACTCTTTGTTATTTAGAAGACGAATTTGATTTTACAATCAATTTTGGTTTTTAGCGCATTTTTAAATAAACTTGAGCAAAAAGCTTTAAATTATTTGTTGACAGATAAGTCGTCAACATCAAGTTTAACCAACCTTAAGTAAGTACTCACTCTTGACAATCTCGTTTACATGCAACATTGAAAAAGTAATTTCTCTGAATAATTGAAAAGTATTTCCTCGTTGACATGCAAATATTCAATTTTGATTTTTGGCATTTATTCAAAAAGCTTTCAATTATTGGTTGACAGATCATTCGTCAACTGTCAACATCAAGATAACCAACCTTGTGAACGTGCGCCAATATCTCTTATAAAACGTTTTTTTGTTAACTTTTAGGTTTTTTTTAAATTTCATATTAGAAAAAAATTGTAAGCTCTGAGAAATTTTGTTGTAACAGCTTGCTGTTGCAACACGTCTTTTAATTATAAATTCAATTGCAACTAGGTTTGACAAAATTTGTTTAATTTTTAAAAAGAAAATAATATAAAAAAAAACTAGAATTTTGTGTATCATAACCAAACTTTGGAAACTAGGCCAGACAACGACTATAAATTTATTATACGATAAATCTGAAATAGTCTAAAAATTCTAAATGTTACTAGGTTTTCTTGGCAAACAAATGTTTGCAGCTTTGCAAACATTTATTAAACAATTTACAAAATACTCTTGATTTGCAATAATTACGTATTTTTTTAAAAATATAATAGCTATAGGCATTATAGGTAATCCGTAAGTGAAAATATTACAAAACCGATGCTGATGATCTGACATTGACATAACTATTTTTTTTGACAGACAAGTACATCAACCTTTAAAAACATATCTATAAGAGCACTAGTGCTTTAATAGATATCTATAAAAGCTTAAAATAATAACCTTTTAATCTCAAATTCGAAAAATTAATATTACATAAACAAAATTTTTGTCAAAGGTAATGTTGACATACCTAGCTCTAGAATTTTTTCATAAGACTGTATTTTGTAAATGACAAAAAAAAATGTAAAAAAATGTAATTTTAATAAAAAACAATAACAATATCACAAAATTCGTAATTAATTTAGTAAAAATCACTGATTTTATATACTATTTCCAGTCTTATTCTCATAAAGTGACGAGTGTAGCAAACTTATTCTCGGTATTGTTCCAGTTTTCTTCTGAACTGTATCTAAAACCGTATTACCGTATCTCATCATTCTCGTCATTAAACGTTTTGATGGAGAGCTTCCCAAAGAAGGCTTTACCAGAGATTCTTTTCCTAAGATTTTCAACAAGATTTCATTGAATTGTGACGGTTTTTCCTGATGCGGGAAATGCGAGGCGCCATTTATAATTTTCACATTGTATTTATCGCAGAAATCTGTCGAATTTACCGCGTTTTCTAAAGGGCTAAGAGAGTCTTTATTTCCAGTGATCAAGACTGTAGGCACTTGAATTGTTTTTTTTGAGAGTTGAATATGTAGAAGATTTCTAAAATAATTTAGAGGTCCGGTCCAATCTTCCTTTCTGGAAAACGTATATTTATAGGCTTCTAGATAGATATTGTCAGATGATAAATGTTTATGACATTTTTGTAATAATTTTACGTCTTCTTTTAGGGCATCTAATTCGGGAAAAAAGGGCAATTGCACAAAGTTAATCCATTGGTAGCTCGAAGTAGTGTGTAGAGTGCTACGGTAGACATTGGGATGTGGACAAGACACCACAATTAATTTCTGGACAACTTGCGGATAGTCTTGGGCAAAGCACCAGCCTATGAAAGCACCAATATCATGGCCAATAATAACGCAGGCTCCTACACCTAAAGAGATTATCAATTGATTGAGTTCCTCTAGAATCAGATCGAAACGATAAGTTTTTCTTGACGAGGGTTTATCTGAATCGCCAAATCCTTTTAAATCCAAGGCGACAACTCGAAAATGCTCGGACAGGATAGGTATCTGGTGACGCCAGCTTAGCCAACAATCAGGAAAACCGTGTAATAATAGAATTAGGGGAGCTGATTTTCGGCCCGATTCGACGTAGTGGAACTTTACACCCTAAAAATAAAAAAAAAATGGTATCACTATAGTAGTAACCGTGATTAATGTAAAAATTTATACAACTTTTTATCACAAATCTTACAAAAAAAAACGTTTTGTATACGATCACCATATAACTGAGAATTGAATGTGTGTGAAAAGCTTTATAATATTTATCGTGTGTAAAATAAATCCATTATTAAACGATTTCTGACGCCAATGTCGCCAAGCGAACACCAAATAAAACGAACATAATTTTGTAAATTAGAATTAGAATTTACCAGTATTATCGGTGATTAACAACGATATGCATGTTAACAATAAATTACTCTCTAAATTTAGGAATGTTTGTTGATAGGTTGGCATAGATTTGGTTAGGTTGGAGACTATAAAATTGTGATGAAAAATAAAAGATATAGTAACCATGTCAATAATTTAGGTTAGATCAGCTTATACTATACAACTATTATTATTATTAAATTTTACTCACAATAACCGAAAAAGTTCGACATTCTGAAGTAAAAGTGTTGTGTCACGAAATTAAATATAGTTGATTAAATCAATAAATTCTAACTTTTTACTTTTTTGTAAAGCTTGGTCATAAAACAAAACAATATTAAAGTTTAAACTAGTTTTTAGCTTTTTGTAATCTAGTCTTGCAACCGGGCTAAATACTGCTTTTTTTATGAAAACCCAAAATTAAAAAGTATATTTTAGCTTTTAATGAGCAATGGCAACTTTCGGAAAATGTTCGACATAAAAATTTAAATTTTTTTTTAAATGTAATAGAGCAAGAGAGAGACATATCAAAATTGTCAAAAGTGATGGAAAATAATGACAATATACAAAAAAGAGATGGAAAAGGCGATAAACAACATAGAAAAAACAGTAAAAAAATACAAAAAAATGTATACTTATGGGAGAGGATTTTAATGAGAGAATAGGTAAAAGATTAGGCTAGATATTAGGGGGAAAAAAATGGAAAAAAAATCCAAAAATAAGAGAAAAAAAGTTGATGGAGTAGATAGAAGAAAAGAGATGAAAGGTAATAAGCAAGGATATAAAAAAGAAGAGCAAGTAGACAGTGGGAAGGAATCAGTGATAGACTACAGAATAATTGAGGAGAATAGAGTCAGACCACTTTCCCATAGCGATAATCATAAAGATGAAAAACACAAAAAAAAAACAAATAATTTAGAACAGCAGAAGGCAATAATTAAAGTATAGGACAAACAAGGCGTGAAAGAGTACAGGAGAAGGCTAGAAAACGTTAGAATCGAGGAGCAAAAAGCAAAGAAGATCGATGAAATATTAAAAGAAACAACAACATAAAGAAAAATAAACAGTAAAAAAAAGCACAAACGCGATAAGAGAATTTAAAAGAGCGCAAGTTAATAGAAACTTCTTCCTAGAAGCAAAAAGAAAATGCAGAAAAAAAAAATAGAAATAAAAACTTTAAAAAAAAATTAGAATTGTTAAAACAGAGAAAGAGGTGTGAAAGTACATAAAAAAGAAGATGACGTGAAAAAAAGCGGCGAGCCAAGCGATGCAAGTAAAGAATGGGAAAGATTAAGAACAGAAGGCAAGTGAATGAACAGAAAGACGTATAAAAAAAAAACAAGGATGTAGATAAGCCAGAAAAAAGAGAAAAAATCATAGAATCTAGGTACAATTATGAGAACTGCATGACAAAGGAAATCCTGGTGTACCTGAGAAGAAAAAGTGCGAAAGAAAGATAATAGCAAAATTTAGGTGCAGAAATAAAGAGAGTGGAAGAATAGGTATTAAATGGAGAAAGAAAGATTGAAAAAAGATTGTGGAAAATGTGTTATGAGAAAAGAGAAACAATAGAGCATATGTGGAATAAATACAGTGAGATGAGAGAGAAAGAGAGAGATAAAGCAGAAAAAGAAAGGAAATACTGAGAAAAAATAAAAAAGAGTATAAGCTGGTATACAAGAAAAAAGAAAGAAGAATTAAAGACAGAGAAAGAGAGCACAAATGGAGATCAGGAAAGAAAAAATTGTGAACTGTTAATAACCGTTCAATATATTTGTAACGGTTATTTTCCAAAAACGTGTGTACCATTATAGCATAATTAATTTTTTTTTACTAAATTAGCTAAGTTTAAAATCTAAATTTGAATGATCTATTTTTGCAATGTCTATTAATTAACACTGAGCAAGAAGGTAGAGTGTGTTCAATTGTTTGCGACGAATTTTGAAGCACATTCTTCAAATGTTTTATAATTGTTTTTTAATTACAAACTCACAATAATTTTGAGTGTTAATTATTTTGAATAGCAAAAACAAAACTTTTAGTTTCTGGAAAAAGTTGACGTTTCTGAAAAAAAAATTTTATCTTTCTTATTTAAAAAATTAACTGTGTTATGTGGTTTTAATAATAAGATTATTAAAATATCATAGAATAATTTTTGATCAAAGCCTTAAACTGACCTTTAACTTGACATATTTATGTTGACCTAGTGCTGCATCGACGAGGCACGAAGGCGGTTTGTCCCGTGGTTTTAGCAATAAAAAGGCTTTCGGGTCCCACAGCCATTTCGCCAAAATTTTAGAAATCATCAGTACACCATAGACTATTGCAAAAAAATAGATTTTGATTTCTTCAAACACTGACACAAATACAACTGGCATTTTTATTACTCAACGATAGTCGCACATAGGTTTTGAATGAACTCTGAGATACGGTTTTAATTGACAAAAAATAAAAATGATAAAATGATGATTGGACCCTTTCGAACAAAGGTCATTGCTGATACAGATAGACAGACGAAAGGCTTAGCAAAACATAGACAATTTTATGAAAACACTTGAACATTGTATAATCATAATAATTTTGTAATAGAAGACTAATAAAGTTAAAGTCCAAAACAATTTTTTTATTATTTTATTTAAATTAGTAGAGATATGAAAAAAATAACAAACTTTGTCAATTTGATTTTTCTAACCACATTTTTGAAATATTGCTACATTAAATTAATAAAAATAAGATACTTGTTTCACAGTACACCAACAGTCTATTAAAGATATTATGTAGTCATCATCATCATCATCATTAAGAATCTGCTACCACTTACTTATACGCAACAAACTATTTATAAATTAATGTAAAATTTTTCAAAAGCTTGACGAAGTTTTAACGTAAAACAAATCACATATACTTAACCTAAAGATATATTTTGTTTAAAAAAAAAAATTATACTTTTATAAATCTGTAATTGATTTAGCAAGAGCAAAAAATAGTTTTTTTTTGGCGTTATGTCTGTGTTTTCAAAGCAGTTTTGTTTATGATGTCATTAAATTAGACCGTCTAAAAATGAGCAACTATTAAAACGATAATGTGACATACTTAAGTCATTTGATAAGAGTTACAAATTAGGCAATGTTTACTTGTTCAAATTATTATTACAATTTTTAAAGTTTTTTTTAGTTTACTTTTTATTAGCAACATCGATAAGAAGCTAGCCTTACTACATAAAAGATAAGAAACCAAGGCTCTACATGGTTACTTTAACAATTCGGATAGATACAATGTGAAATAAAAGATATACCGCTGATTGATTGGACAACCAAGTTACCACGTTAGCACTTTTTGTCTTAAACGCATATCAATGATATTCTTTGGTTTTTAACAATTTAAATCTGAATCTGTTGCGACTTGTTGATGAGTTTCAATAAGAACAAAACATGTCTAGGTTTACAGTTTGAATGAATTTGCATTATTTTATTCTCAGCTAAAAGTCGAAACTTCTTTTACCAGCTTTATTTACATAAAACTGCTAATAATAAACAAATGATAAACAATAACAGCAATGCTTGCAGGCTAGATCTTAAGATCTGCCGTAGCAGCGCTAGTCTTTTTATTTTTATAGCCAATTTGTATAAACTTGCTTAATGCAGCTTTTTGATTGCATTAATGAACAAATAAATGTAGTATTATTAACAACAGAAAAAGATGAATTTATAAATAAAGAAAAAAAAGATAAAATAGAATCTTGCACTAAATGAATAGAAAAAGTTTCTTATAAAAATATTAGATAGATGCGCGACTAGAAAAATTTAAAAAGCTAAAGAATAAGTAGAGCAAGAAAAGTGGAAAACAAATTAGAAAATAAGATGTGAATTTTTAGAATTAAAAGTTAGAACGAAACAATTATTATAAATAAAAGTAATAAAGCAATTTAAAACAATTTAAAACAATTTTATTTTTTAGTGACATGATATTGTTGATTTTCGTTATGGATACGATATATGAAACGTATCTCATATCTCCCTTGGGACTTTGTAAAGTTTTTCACCCTCAAACACATGGTTACCATGCATTTGCAGCAATTATACATTCATGCATTCTCGGATGTTGTTATTTTTCATATAATTTTATTAAGAAAGCAGTAATGAAATACTAAAAAATAAAATATTTAATGCACTACGGGAGATATTCTGTTTTTCACCCTCGGTAGACTTACAGACCGCGGGCCTCCGGCCCTTGGTCTGTAACACGTCAACCTCGGAGAAAAAACATTCATATCTCCCTTAATGCATAAATATCTATATCAATTAAAAACAAAGGGGAAAAAAGCACAAAACATGCGCATAAAGTGTAAACTATATTTTAGATAAGAGATTACAGATAGATATAGATAGTAGAGCTTCGTCTCTATCTGGGTGTTTTTCAATCGAAATTAACTCTATTTTCTATTAACAACCTTATAGTATCGCTAGAGAAATAAAAATTTTATTTTTGTTTTCTATTCTCTATTTTATGTTATTTATTCTCCATTCTCTATTCTCTATTTTCTAATCTATATTTTTTATTCTCTATTCTCTGTTTTCTATTCTCCTGTTCTCTATTCTCTATTTTTTATTCTCTATTCTCTGTTTTTTATTCTCCTGTTCTCTATTCTCTATTTTCTATTTTCTATTCTCTATTCTCTATTCTCTATTCTCTATTCTCTATTCTCTATTCTCTATTCTCTATTCTCTATTCTCTATTCTTTATTCTCTATTCTCTATTCTCTATTCTCTATTCTCTATTCTCTATTCTCTATTCTCTATTCTCTATTCTCTATTCTCTATTTTTTATTCTTTATTCTCTATTCTCTATTCTCTATTCTCTATTCTCTATTCTCTATTGTCTATTCTCTATTTTCTATTCTCTATTCTCTATTCTCTATTTTTTATTTTTTATTTTCTATTATCTATTATCTATTCTTTATTAGTTTTAAAATCCCTATATTACTGTTTATTTAATCGTTGAAATTTTACAATATTGTATAGTGGAGACTGTGGCTTTGCGATTTAGGTGTTATATTTTAGTTATAACAGATGTTTATTGGCATAAATAATTAACTTTGAATTGTGAACGTACTTTTACCATTGAATTGGAGTGACTGTTATTAATTTCATATTTGAACCTAATCTAATCTCACTTTTAATTTAATGAATTTATAGTTCAACACGTTAATAAGATTAAATTAAAAGCACTTGGAAGCACTTATAGTGTTATAGCAAACGAAAAAATAAACTTTAATGAGGAAATAAGACTTCTATAACAAATACATATAAAATAAATTTTGAGAAATTTGATCTAAATCTTTTCGATTTGAATTAATTTTTGTATTTAATCTAATTTCCTAACTTAGATTTAAATTTTTTTTAATTCAAATAGCTTTTTATAATAAAATCCGTCTTATAATAAAAATGAAAAATAAATTTAAGATGAGTTTTCTGTTTATTTTTTATTAGGTTTTGAGTGATTTTTTTTTTAAAACACAGCAACCGGACTTAAAATAAGCGCTTTAAAAAAATTCAAAAAAAAAATTTTTAAATAATCAAAATGGTTTAAACTCTGCAATAACAACTCATACTTTTTAATAAGTTAATTACTATTAGTTTTGCTTTATGTGATTTATCTAAAAAAACTAAAGATAGCACTTAGAAAACTTAAAAAAATTGCAAAAATTAGATATAATTTCAATAAAAAACACCCGTTATATTCCTCATTTGAACCAAAAATAAAGAGAAATCTCTTTTTTTAGTTATTTTTTTTCTTAGTTTTTTGAAATTAATAATGAAAGCGATTACTGTAACACCGATAGAGAGCTTAAAAATTAATCATCTAAACTACAGTTCTTTATTATAAAAACTATAAAGATTATTAAGATTTTAAGTTTTAGAAAATAAAATTTTATTGCTTGTTTTTTATGAGTTTATTAGTAATTTTTTTTATAAAACAATCATTAAACTTAAAATAATGATTTAAAAAAAAATTATTTGAAAAATCAAAAATTGTTCAATTAAATTAAAATGACTTATATGCTAAAATTAAATGTGTTTTAATAAGTAAGCCAAGATTATTTTTTTGTATAATCTATCAGAACGAATTAAAGAGTTACAGCTTTTTGAAACCTAATAAAATAGCAAAAAATTGAGATAATTTTATCAAGAAACATGCTATATCACAAAATCATTACACATTTGAAACAAAATTGAAGAAAAACGTTTTTTTTTTGTTATTTCTTCTCACTTTTAAAGATTAAGAATTGTAGCAACTGCCATAGAACAATTTTCTAAAAATTTTGTATTGGGTGCATTCACCATTTTCAACATTTTTACTAAAGTATGTAAAGTATTATAAACAATTATCTTTTTACTAATCTATTGAAAAAAAAAATTTTGTTCAAATATTTTGAAATAATACTTGTGTTTAAAATAAAGATTAATTTATTAAATTTTTTGACATGATAATAATTATAGTCTGTTATTAAAACTGACATTATTAAATATATTCTTATTCTAATCGAATTATTATTACAATTTTTTTCTTTTACTGTTGTTTTTACATTCCTATCTTATAATTATTTTTATTACGTTCAACCCTCCCTGTCCCGATGGCATAGCAATTTTGCTGGATTTAAGAATTATTACGGTCTTCGACAAGTAATGATAATGACAATATTATTTATCAAATAATATGAAAATTGTTGAAAAACAAGCTTTTAATTTTCAATTAGTTTAAAATCTAATTAAAGAATTGAAATAACGACAACAAATTGTGTTTTAGACTAAATAGACTATACAAGTTAATTTTTTAAAAAATCAAGCTAAATTACTATCTCTCTACCCATCTGCAATCATATTATTTGACTTGTTAGATTTAACCTTTGAAAACATTTGAACAATATGACATGATCATAATAATGCTGCTTTCTGTATTACCGCGAAGATTTTTAAATCTAAACCTAAAATTTTGAAATTTTTACTAAATGATATGGGTACAACACCCATATTTGAAATAACTAAAGGCAAAATTTTTACCATTTTTAAATTCCAAAGATCTCTAATGGCCACTGAAAGTAGCGGATATTTAGCCATTTGCGTTTTAAAGGTGTCAATGATATTACAAGATTTTGGAACAGCAATATCTATAAAATATGCAACTTTAGTTTTCTTCAATACGATAACAATATCCGGTCTATTGGCTTCAATTTTTGAAGCAGTTAGCAAAGTTCGATCCTAATATAATTTGTGATTATTATTTTTCAAGAAATTTTTTGGATTATAATTATAATACGGTTCTACATTTTTGACCAAACCAAACTTAAAAGCTAAATTTGAATGAACTATTTTTGCAATCGCGTCATTTCTTTTTTTATATTGTTTATTAACTAGCACTGAACAAGAAGATAAAATGTGTTCAATTGTTTCCAACGAATTAAAACACATTCTACAAACGTCATTCACTAATTGTTCCTCAATTATGAACTTATGATAATTTTTAGTGTTAATTACATCTATCTTGAATAGCAAAAACAAATCCTTCAGTCTCTGGAAAAAGTTGTTCTTTCTAGATCCATAAAAATGACAGCTTGACATTTGCTAACACCAAAATCCATATCAATACTATTTGAAAACAACTCAGTAATTTTTATTAAATTGAATAATTGATTTTTACTGCTTGCATATATTTTTATGTTATCCATATACATAAGATGACTAATAGTTGAAAAATTAATATGGTTTGTCATTAGTTTATAACCACAGCCTGAATTATTAAAGAGATTTAACAATAGATTAATTGCTAAACAAAACCATAGAGAACTTAATGAATCTCCTTGAAATATTTCGCGTTTAATTGGTAATAATGCAGTTTTTATTGATTCGTTTCCAATTGACAGATAAAGTGAAGTTTGCCAAAATTGCATTATATATTTTAATAATTGAATTAAATTTAAATTGATCTTCTACAAGTGTAAAATTTTTATTAACCAACAATGAGGAACGAAGTCATAAGCTTTTTTATAATCAATGAAAGCAGTGTAGATGTTACATTTATTTAATCTAGCTTGTTCGATTACTACTAAATCAATAATCAATTGTTCTTTACAACCAAAAGAACCACTCATGCAACCTTTTTGCTCAATATTTATAATATTATTATTTATGCAATGGTTATAAATTAGATCTTTGAGTTTTTATTTATTATTATTAATAGTTTTCACGGATATTTTGTTCAGTTTGTTTTCTAGCTTATTGATGCGCTATATTTTAAGTAAGCAGCTTTTTTAAAACTTTGAATAATTTAATCATTGTCATTGCTGTTTAAACCAGGGCCCACTTAAATATATTTAAGTTACCTAAATATATTTTTAATTTTCAAGTTTTGTTCAAGTAAAACTGAAAATGCTTTTGTAGTGTGATAATTCGAAGTGAATAAAATTTTAAACCAATGCAGTTTCTTCTTTAAATTGAATAAGAGAGTCGGAAAAGAGAGCTTCTCAGCTGTCGGATCATTAAATAAAGCCTGAAATTGTGGTTGTGTAATTTGATTCAAAGTTCCAAATCTACCACTGTAAGTGTATCACAAAACCTCACCTATTTCAAAGGTTTTCGTTCAACAAAAGACCAAATAGAAAATCTTACAAATTTACACTTTGTATTAGACGAGAATCAAGTTTCCTCTTTGCTCTGTGTATCATCATAAAATAGTGGTGGATATCCATCCATCCCCCTATCCCTATCCCTATTTCTATAAAACGTGTTATATCATCGTTATATAGTTGCTGTGTGATGTGTGAAATAATATATACGCTTACAATAGAATCCTTAGCGTAAAGATTCATAAAGGCGTAAACCGTAAAACACTTTAGTCGAATTTGAGGGACGGCACATTTCATACTCTATTCTCCAGGCTCAATTTTGTGTATGTCATCGAGAAACGTGACTCAACTATAAATTCACAGGCGGCCATTTTCCCTGGAAAGCTCAATAAGCTTAGTCAACGGGAAGTTGAAGACAATTTTTTTAAAGCGGTTTAAACCGGAGATTTTATTCCACTTTCATTTTTTCAAAAATCTTTGATTTTTCAAAAATAACAAGTTTGATAGCTATACACGAATTTTTGTTTTTTATAGATTATAGACCGACAAGCTACACCTAATAAAACCTCTTAAACCTATTGAATAATGTTCGTAGAAATTCCATCTGATGAAAAATCAGGGGTCAAAATGCAATTTTTCCTGACATTTTCGTTTTTTGCTGAATTTTTAAAAGTAAACACTATAATAAAAGCCTGGTGAACAAAAATATGTAACAAAAGAGGTACAATAAAACATTTAAAAAGCGTTAAAAACAAAAATTTGACAAAACATTTTTAACCATAAACAACAAGATTTACTTTACGTGGTCTATCTAATAAAATTGTAAAGTTAGAGCTTTATAAAAATTGATAAAATCGCTAATAAACAATAGAGATCAATAAATCACAAAATAGTCAATAATTTAAACCAAAACTATCATAACCGAATTAGTCAAATCAGTTTAAACATTATACAAAAATTATAATAGCTATTTATTCTACAAGTGTCTTAAGTCACGAAAGAAATGTTCAGCACGAGAGCTTGCTTAAGTGGCCTAATTTTTTTTTGAGTGACTTATTTGTTCTCTAACCAACACCGCTTTTTGAAAAAGTTCCTAAAAAATTATTAAAACTCAACAATGTTATATCTACAAATATTTGTAGTAGTCTACGATTTGGTAGCCATGTTGTTGACAACAAATTTATTATTCAAAAAGAATTATGCAAACAAAATTTTGGTGCTTGTAACATTGTTGAAAATAAAAAAAAATTGTTTTCTTCCTAAAGATGTTGAAGAAGTCAAACCGGGTTTGCTACCCAAGAAATCCAGGGAAGCTTATTACAAAGAATTAGATGAGTTCAATAACTGGAAACAGAAAAAAAATGTTAGTGGGGTAAGCCAAGACGTGCTGTGCTGTTGGGTAACTTCTTCAACGCTAAATAAAGATTCGCGGTTTCTTTAATGTGGGTGAAACACTGCATGTTAAGATCGACATTAAAACTTTACGGAAATACAAATATTTTACAATATGGCAAGTTAATCGTTTTTTTGAAGAACGAATCAATTACAAGTGCAAGAAATTAAAAGTTCTTGAAAGAGAGCCTATTTAACAGTTTCTACAGAAGCACCTAATAAAAATATTTGATGTTGAAATTTTGTTTTTATTGTTATTTATCTTTTAATATAAATGTTAACGTAACTCTCAACAAATGATTTCATCTGAGATTTCTGTTTCTTATAATTGTAACTTTATGTATTCTATCTTTTGATCAAAATAATGATTTTGATTTATTGATGTTCAATAAATTGTTCTATCTTCTGTAAACTGTTAAATTATATGAAAACAGTTGTATTATTGATTCATAAAACTACTTATTTCAATCAAAAACATCATTTTTATAACGTCATAATGAAGAGATGTTGGATAAAAATAATATTCCATGTTTTTATTATGCAATAAAGATGAAAAAACTTGTTTGTATTTAGAAAAAACCAAAAAAAGTAGAAACAACATAAGCAACAATTTTGAAATTCAATTTTAAAACAGTAAATTTATTAGGTATTTTGGAAAATTGTAAGTACTTATGTAATTAAAAAACAAATTAAATAAAAATTGTTAATGCTTATTTTTTTATAATTTAGAATAATAACAAGGTAAAAAACAGTTGACCAGAAAATATATGTACTGTATTGGATTCTTCTTATATTTAAAAAAAATCTTTTTGTGATTGTTAAAAGCTTAGCAAAATACAAACATGTTTAATTTTTGTCACAAAACTGCAATATTAGTTTGATGATGTAACTAGCTAGTATTAATAAAAACGCAAAAAAAAATTGGTTATTGAACATTATTTGAAAAAAAAACAATTAAGATTATATTTTCTTAACTTAATGATATTAATACAAAAAAAAAATAAAAAATTTATATAATTTGTTTCTTTTAATTTTTACATAAATATACAAAATTTGATGCAAGCTAACTTAATTTTAATTTAATTTAATTTTTTAACTGAATCGTTTGAATCTTTAGCACCATAGTTCTACTATTTATGCAAACGGACCTTTTTGAAAAAGCTATTACCAAAAATGATCCGCAAAGTTAAAATCTCTCTAAACAGATGCACAAATCTGATTAGTAAAAAGTTTAATTATAACTTGCAGATTTCTAATCCTCATATATTTAAATTGTATTGTTTACTAAAAATTTACCAACCTGCTCAAAAACTTAGACCAATTGTTTCAATGATAAACAGTCCCACATATAAAATTTCCAAACAGTTAATAAATAGATTCAAAAATTTAAATATGTTTTTAGAAATTTTTTGAGTAATAAAGTAAAAACAGTAACGAAAAATTATATATAATTCTGGTTAATAACTTGGATATAATTCATTATATCCAAGCGTTCCAATAGAAACCACAATGAAATATTCAAAAAACTTGCTTAAATACAACAAAATTGAACCAAATCTAATTTGCAAATACGAAACTATAACAATAAATTTCACAAACAAAATGAAGGAGCCTTTTCTAACTGAGTTATTTATGCATGATTTAAGAAATAATGCAAAAAACCGTTGTTAATATTTTTCTAGAATGTAGATAAGGTACGTAGACGACGTCTTTACAGTTTTTAATAATTCTGAAATAATTAAATTTACATATGAAGACGAAATTAGTAACAGTGTATCGGTTTTAGATGTAAACGTAATTGAAAAAGCAACAGGCGATTTAGAATTTGATATATTTAGAAAAAAAACAAGCATTTTAAGATATTTACTCAATGACTGAAATCATTGATTACAAGTTTACAACATAAAATAACATTATGAGTGATTTAGACATTTGCGAGTGGCTATATACACGAGATCTAAAAAATTGAGAAAATTATTATTATGTGAGGACCGGGGTGTACTGATAAGTGCCAAAACAGCACGAAACTGTAGTCATAGGTTTAGTGATGAGGTTATCACATTTTGATGATTTTCTCAATTCGAAAAACTTTAATAATAAAAAAACAAGTTTATGATTTTTCGTAAATAGATTATTTAAATTTTGTTCAAGTCAAAAAAACCTTATTAAGATTCAATTTTGAATATTTTTTTTCTATGATTTTCTTAACTTTTAGTGTCTGTGAAGGTGTAATTAATCAATTCTACTTTTTAAATAAAATAATTTTTTGAGTTTTTTTTGTTTAATAATCAGATTTGTGCATCTGTTTAGAGAGAAATTTATCAAAAAAGTTAACACTAATGGATATAATAAAAAAAGAAAAGAAAATTATAAGTGAAAAAAAATTCAAACTAATATTCAAATTTCAAACAAATAAATAAGAATTAAAATTCATTTCAAGACTCTTTGAACTAAATATATAACCAACGGTCTTGATATTGTGCTTAAAAATTTAGGATTAAGTGCGTTTTATCAGTCAGGATCAAAACTAACTTGTTAAGAGGTCCAACAGAGAAAACACCATTTTAAAAAAAAAAGTTTGGTTGAATGTAATAACTGTGACAAATTTATTAATAAGAGCAAACGATCAGCTTAAACCAGATACAAAGAGCACTCAGCTTACTTAAAATACGGCAAATTAGACAAATCGAGTACAAACTTGTATAAAAAAAAATAAAGCGAATGATCTTAACAAAGATAAGGTTTTTTTTTCAGCTTCTTGGATGGATTATTAAGAAAAGCCCACAAAAATTTCTTAAACCAGGTAAATGTAAGCAAATAATAATTCAGTTTAATTTATCTCCTGATGATGACCACTTTGTAGTCAAAAAAGCTTTCGAGATCTATTAAAAGAAATTTTTGGTAATTGGTAAAACTGTGTGAATAATTTAATTTCTGTTAATATTAAAAAGTTGAATAAATCTAACAAATCGAAAACGTGAAATTTACAGTATAGAATTGTAAAACGTAATAACTGTCAGATAAATGTTGGTCATTAACTGCAATTATTTTATCAATTTATTCGACTATTTATATTTTTCTGTGGTTAAAGTTGAAATGAAATGAAATAAATCTTTGGTAAATAATTGCACTTGTGACAGTTATGTATTAAACAGCAACACAAAGCCAAGTGAGAGCAATAATTATAATAAATAATTACAGTCGAGAGATAAAAAGCAAACAAAATGATTGTTTGCATGGTTCACCTCCGCACTAAAATGTTTATAGTCCGTAGAGAAAAAGAATGAATGGTAAATGTTGTTGTTGAAGCAATTATTATCAAGAAGGAACGAAAGCAGGTGTAAATAAACTCTATAGACTTAAAGACTTCAAAATAGCTATACTTAAGAAAAAAAATAATGATACGTTTTGACTGCTCACTGTGTAAATAACCTAAACACAGTTATAAACAGTCATTTGATTGTTTCGTCGAGTCATCTTTTCTAATTATTGATTTTTAATAATTTATCTTTTATCATCATCATCATCATCATCATCATTGTCAATGTTTATTTTTATTTTAAAAATTACAGAAGCGACTCGTTTAAAAAAGACGAGATTTGTGGTGATTCGTTTATACGAGCAATTAAATCCATGTTTAATGAGATTACACGTTCATTGTGCAAATAATCGCTAAAATTGCACGCAATTCATTCAACTGCTCGTTCGTTCAGGCCAAATGAAATGAAGTTGTCAAATTATTTTTTTGTTTGCGTTTGCTAAAAGTCACTAAAGCTTTAATTATAGTTGGCTTAAATTGTTATTAAAACAAACTGAAATTAACACTGTTAGGTATAGATCATTTCCTTGAAACATGGCTTTTTTTATTGTAAGAATGATGTTTTATTGGCCAATGAGTTTAATAGCCCCAGTTAAATAAAATAAAATACTTAAATCGCAAAGAAACAGTCTCTACTCTTCAATATTGTAAGTTTTCAACGTTCAAATAAACACCAGCACTGAAATTTAGTTACTAAATAGGCAAAAAATTTCACTCTTTTTTAATTGTGTAAGGTCGCTTATAAATAGAAAATAGAGATATTTTTCAAAACTATTCGAAAATACTCAGATAGAGAGAAACAAAGCTGTACTGCTATCTATCTTTGTCTGAAATCTTTTGTCTAAAGTGTTCAAAAAAGGTTATTTTTAAGCTATTTTTTTTAAATAGGTAAATTATTTCAATAATTGTTTTTTTTTCTTATCAGTTTTAAAAATCCCTTCTCTATTTTCTAGTCGAAAAATAAAGTGGAATAGGATTTGGTCAAAGTTGCTATAATGTGCAACTGTAGAACAAAATCATTGTCAGACCAAAAACCGACATTGCGCTATGGCATTTGTCAAAATAGTTTATCCTCTCGCATTGTTGTATTACAGTTCCGTGCAGCTTTGAAGTATGGAGTTTTTGCCTCTTTTTTTGAATTTAATACCAAAATGTTGAGTTTTAGCTATAGCTTTGTAAGTAATTCCAATTTACTTGAATCTAAGCGAATTATTTTTTTATTGTGTGTTTAAGAGTAAACAAATATGTAGTACTTATAGACTTACAATTTATGGGAATCCATTATAGTAAAAAAATAAGAATTTTATTTAAATTTAGAAGTTATTAAATAAATTTCTAATAAATAAAGGATTTAGCCTAAAAAGTGTTTATATAGAAAAGAATTTTTCTGGCTGCATCTCTTCAATAAAATTGCGTTAATATTCCTCTCATGTTTAGATCATTTAAAAAATTTGATTTTCGTCAATTGGACAGAATCGAAATCGGATTGAATCATAATGCCCCTATGATGTCACTCTGAATGCTAATTAAAAAAGCGCGAATATTTCAGCAGCGCTGTTGCTGGTTCCCTGGAGCCATGTTTCAACAAAACACACTCCAATCAGCGTTTTGGCTTATGCACCCCCTGATTCTCCATTAAAATGAAGTAAAAAACCGACAGAATAATCTGGATCACAAAAGGGGGCGACACAATGCGAGGGTCCTTTTCATCACAATAACAATACAATGTTACGCTTGCTTCTGATTGGCTAAGCCTGTCATAGCAAGTGAAACAATAGCACAAAACAAGACGTCGAAAGAGAAAATTTTAAATCATTTTTAAGATGCTAATACTGAAATGTCAAATTTTAATTGAAAAACTTTTTGCATCGAACAATTGCAACTTTTTATTTTTGTTTATTTTTTGACGTAAATACTTTGAGAGAATATTTTTTAATATGCTAAAAAAAATTTACATTTTTATAATTAATATTAAACGATATTTATCTCTGCATTGTGTGGTTTTTACTATGTTGACTAAAAAGTAGACTTATGTAATATACAGGGTCTTATGTTATACAGAGTATTTTTTTTTAGAATTCTAGTCGATATTGTTCAGATACTAGATAAAAATGAATAATGAAAAGTCACAGTATGTATCTGAACTAAATAATTGTTCGTGGAAATAACACTTAAAGTACTAACATACTAATAATCATTAGAGTAGTAACAGTTGACGACTTTATTGTTCAATTATTACTTCTAATGTTTCACTTTCTAAGAAATAAGTGTATTAGTTTCTATAAATATAATAATACAATAAATCTTAACAAATTTTAGAAATATTAACCTTTTGATAACACGTCAAAAAGAATGTTTAACAAAGAAACATAGCCTCACTTTTTAATTTAGGCTTAAAGCTTAAAAGATAAAATGCCTTCAAAAATTTCAATTTATGATAGAATCATTTTTTATGCCAATAAACATGATTTTGAAAACATTTTATTATTACCATTGGAAAAGCCCTGCCTATTTGTGTAATTTTATAAATGCATTCTCCAAAATTCGTCTATTAATATAAAATCGGTCATTAACAATCGATTTGATAGTCAAAATCAAACGTCAAAGTAGCTCTTGATAATTCATCAGCAAAAAATATTATTAATTGTTAGATAGCTAGAACTAGACTAAAAATATAAATTAGATGTTAAAAATTATATATAGGAAAATATTTTATTACCTATTAAAAAACCTAAAAAAAAATGTTTAAAATAATATAACGGATCATTATTATTACTAGATCAAAACAATTTGAGTATCTATCTTAAAAATACTTAACACCAAGAAATGTTATATTATTTAATTTTAATTTTTATTAAAAAAAAAAGTGGTACTTAAAATTTTACCTTGTTATAGAATTGTTATGCACAATTATTGTCTATAAAAATAATTAAATCGTCAGTTATAAATAGGTTGTTACATTGTGTAATTGTATAAATGCATTTTTTAAATCGTACATTAAAGTAAAATTGTGCATTAATAAGATACATTAACAATGTTTTAGTCAAAATCAATCGTTAAAATGTCTAAATATAAATTTTTCATTATAGTTTACTGATAATTTTGAAAACTTTAATTTAAAAACTATTAATCTTTATCCGTTCTATAGCAGTCGTTATTATTTTTAAGCTTAAAAGTACGAAAAAATCACAAAAACAAGATGTTTTCTCTCAATTTTGATTCAAATATGTCATTATTTTGTGATGTGACGTGCTTTTTGTTAAAATTATTGCTATATTTTGCAATTTTATTAAATTTAAAATAAATTTTATAAGTTATTAAGTAACTCTTTAATTCTTTCCAATAAATATATAGTCTTAATTATTTTATTAAAACGCATTTCATTTCAGCATGTAAATCATTTTCATTTTTACAATTTTCGGTTTTTTGAGTCAATTGTTTCTAATTGATTTTATTTTAAATCTTTATATTAAGTATAATTGTTGTTTTAGAAGAAAAGAAATTATTTATAAACTTTGAAAAAAGAAACAAAAAAAATCTAATATTTTTCTTAGTTTTTGAAATATGTATGACTGATTTTATATAGTTCATAATATATTAATCCTTAAAGTCTCTATCGGTTTTATATCAATTCTTATCATTCTTAAACTATCAAAGTAAGAAGAAGTAACAAAAAAAAAGGTTTTTTATCAGTTTTGGTTAAAATAAGTGATTAGTTTGTAAATTCACGTGCTTTTTGTTAAAATCACAGTAGCCAGAGCCTGTTCGGATAACTGAAATTTTGGTTAAAACAGAGTTTGTAAAAAATTCCTGATTATAAATATCTATATGAAACCGATATTAAATTTCAAAAAAACTCATAATTTTAAAAAAACCTAAAAAAGGTACACACATCTATTACATTATGTACATATGTACATTACATACATATTATGTCATCTAATACATACAAATAAACTACATAGTATATAACTACATATATAGAAATTAGTTTGTTTAAAAAAAAAAGAATTTATTTTGTGATATATTTTGTGATGTCTATTTTTTTTCATTTCTATCAGTTTTTAGCAAATTAAAAACAGCATAAGTGCATAAAAATGTTGAAAAATGGTGGATGCGCTAAACTCAACATTTTTAATAAATTGTTCTGTTAGGTGACGTTCTAATGTATATAAACATTTATAATATTTTATAAACTTTGACAAAAATGTTGAAAAAGAATGCGCCAAATACAAAATTTTTCTATGTACCTAATGTTTTATGACAGCTATCATTCCAATCTTTAAAATTAAAAAAACCTAATAATACAAAGAAAATATCTTTAATTTTGGTTCATATAAGTAATTATTTTGTAATAATTATGTTTGTTGCAATATAACGTGCCTTTTGTTGGAATTATCTCTATTTTTTTCAATTTTATTAGTTTGTAAAGTACTGTAACTCCTATATTAGTATAATTCGTGTAATAAAGTATTTTAATCAAATTTTATTATATTCTATTTGGTTTGAAAAGTTTATTTTGATGTTCTTTTAAAAAAATACTAAGAAACTGATAGAAAACAATCAGAAAAAAATGTATCTTAATATTTATAGTTTTTAACATATGACTAATTTTATTATAAAAAAACACTATGGCTTTTATATAAATCTATCGGTTCTGTGACGTTTGTTTTCTTTTGAAAAAAAAATATTTTTTTTTCAATTTTGGGTCACATGAGTGATTATTTTGTGATATATTATCGTATTTTTTGCTTAAATTATCTCTACTTTTTGCAATTTTATCAGTTCTTAAGTGCTGTAACTGATAAAAATTTGTATCAGTTCTTAAGTGCTGTAACTGATAAAAATTTGTATCAAATTTTCCAGGTAATAAATGATGTTATTCTGAACAAATGTAGAGCAACATAATATTTTATAGACTTTAGTGAAAATTTAATTTAAAAATAATTCTGGTACCTAAATTGTTCCATTTGATGGCAGTCGCCACCATTCGGTAAAAACCAAATATTTTTTAATGCTAAGAAGTGCACGTTTATGTTTCGGATAATAAGAAGTTTTGTCTACACTTGTTTCGGATAACACAGTGTTTCGGTAAATCGCAATCCGGATAATCAGGGGCTACTGTAGATATCTCTATTTTTTACAACTTTTTGCTTTTTTAAAGTGCTATAATTCTTTAAAAACTTGTATCAAACTCTTACATTAAATGCGGATTTTTCATGCAATTTTGCTATCTACCAGATGACCGATAGTTTGCAACGCCTGCTCTGGTTTCTTTTTGATCATAGTGTATAATTATTGTGCGAATCAAGTTATTTTAAACTAAGGTCAGTAGATCAGAAATTAAATAAGCTTTGATAATATTTTATAGACTTTAGTAAAAATGTTGAAAAATGGTGGATGCGCTAAATAGAAATTTTTCAGTAAATTGTTTTATATGATATTTTAAGGCAATCGCTACCATCTTTAAAAGTAAGAAGAAATAACAAAAGAAGATATTTCTTTTCAATTTCGACTCAAATATGAAAAAAATTTTGATTAAACTTCTGAAAAATGTTTAACTGAAAACAAAATATTTATAATTATTAAAATTTATTGTGTTGTAATTAGTTATATGATATGTAGGCTAATAAAAAGTGACGATAATTTATTAATATTAATTTTTTAAAAAGTGTTCAACATTTGTTTTAATATTAAATGTGCCAAATGTTCAACTAAAACAAATAATACAATAAATCAGTTACAATTTTGGGTTTACCCTAGAAATAAGAAAAGTAATAATTTTTCAAAAGAGAAATTAAACTTGCAAATTTGGGGCATTGATTCGAAAATGGTGAACGTTATACGCTTTGTGTATTATGAGAAGCACATAGTGTTAAGAGTCCTTTACAAAGTCAAGGGCGGGTCTATATATAAGGGCTGATTGGCTAGAATTAGAAGGGTGTCGTTGCATAACGGCTTCTAGGGTTTCCCTTCTATACTGTCGCATGTTACACTTTCAATTTATACTTTAATTATTTCTGAATTGGAATAGAACACATCCTGCGTCATTGTTATTACTTCACTTACGGTACCTTACTCTATACAAATGAAAAGGAAACGAGATTATTGATCCTTTTTCGAATAATGTTATTATTGTTGAAAAGGATATTACATAAGCGACACCCTTACTTTTTGAAGGGAGGATTCTTGTATACTATGATTTCTTAATACAAAAATCATTTAACAAAAAAACTTTTTTCTTTTTAATAAGATTAATTTGACAGGACTAAGAATAAATTGTGAATGATAGGTAAGACACACCTTTTCAAAATGCATTAAATCCGAGGATACAACATTATTAATTCTTAATGGTTTTGGGGAACGAGTCACGCATCAGACAAACAAAAGCTTCACTAAGCTCTCACAAAATTATGTTAATCGCTCAAAGATCTAGACTAAACTTGTTGCTTTTTAAACAAGATGTCAATAAAGTGCCAGAAAGAAGATAACAACTTCAAAATCCGTAGAGACCATAGACTTTTACCAAATGCCTTTTATAGTTGAATCGCTTCTAAAACTTTACCAATAATTGCCAAAGTTTTGTCTGTTTTAGAGCTTTATTTGCTTCAATTTTTTTTTTGTTTGATACAGATTGTGTTAATAGTAGTGTCACTTACTTTTGTAGTCGTTGTTTATTGTGCATGATTATAAGCAGATTTAGAGATAACAACGCTAGCCAACTATGCTCAAACATTTTGTAATTTTTACATAGTTGAAATAAACCTACATAAAGCTAAAGTGCAGGCTAAGCCATATGTTTTGAAAAGCAGACAAATTCCTGACAGTCCTAATTGTGATAAACTGGGAGGTGAGTTATAATAGTCTCAAATTCACATTTTTCTCAAAAATCTTGATACAATAAGTGAAAACCAGAGAGAAAAGTTTTAATCAAAAGTTGTGCAAAAACGATTTTGAAAAGGTAAGGTAAGCCGTAAGCATAATGACAGAGTCTTGCTGTAAAAGTTAAAAAAAGACAAGCAACACTGCAGCTACGAAAAAAAAATGATTGTTAGAGTTAACTAAGATAAAAGGTGTTTTAAAAAAAATAGAAAAAATTTTATAATCAATTGAGTTGGTATTTCAAGTCATAACGGTTGCTATTACCAACCGTCAGCAAGAAAATTTCTTAAAACTTGGAAATTAAATTTTTTTAATAAAAACTTAAAGAAAAAAACCGCAAATTTAAAAAAATAGTTAAAGAACACGTTTCATAGTAATGACGCAGACTCTTCCTTGGTTTTTGTGGGCCAAATCAATCTTTATAAAACTAGTTCTTCAATATACTATTCAACTTTATGTTTATATATAGCAATAAGCGTTCAAATTTAATTAACGCTATTTTTAACAAAAATAGTCAATTTTTTTCATTACATGTATTACTTCTAAACATTATTTTTATTAACAAGCTTTAGATTGTTAGAGGTTTTTGTAACAAAACAATAAAAACAGCAAACTACATAAAATAAAATTAAAGTAAATTTAGATTTGTAAACTCAGACATGTTTTGTTCTTATTCAAACTCTTCAGTAAGTCGAAAAAATTTTTGTTTGAATAAATTTGCAAAATCAAATCATATCTCTTTGGGAACGCCTCAGAAGCTATATTTAAATTTCTTTCGCTTCGATTCAGGCCATCTAATATATAAATTTGCAAGAACGATTGTGTCTTATATTTACCCAAGTGACTTCCATTTCTGTAATATTGTTAAAATAGCGACATCTATTAGAAGCAATATAAGTCTTATATTAACCAAACGTCTATTTTTTTTATAATTATGTAATAGTAGCAACATCTATGTGTAAACCATGTTTCTACATGTCGATGTTTAGATGTCGATACTTTGACTTAATTTTACTGTTGGTCTTAACTCTATCAAAATTGATGTCTGAAATTAGGAGTGACATCTAACATTGAAATGTAAAACTATCATTTCTCAAGTAGCTTCTAAAAAATGTCGTTATTTTTAGCAAATTATGTAAGAAAGTTAAATACATACCATTACAAAACACTTATAAATTATACAAAATTTGACTTAAAAATGTCTTAATTTACTAGAATTTATAGGTTCTAACAAATTAGTACCTTTCTCAAATTAATTTCCCATTAAACTAACAATAAAAATTTGCAAATGTTTATCATAGCCATACTCTGCCATCAATGTAAAGTTTCACACTCTTTTATCAAAGACTTTTAGTCGACGTCTGAAGTAAAAACTTTATGTTTTATTAAAAAAAAAATGTTTTTGCAAATATTATTAAAATTGCGTCTGTGTGTGTGTTTTTATTTGTTTATTTAGTAATTATTGAAAGTTTATCTACCTGTTCAGGTAGATTTCTGTAGAAAACAGGAAACATCGTCGTCTTTTCACACAGTTGTGGCTTAGACGTCAACAAGCAACATAAGTTGTTAAGATCACCAAATAATAGACACTTTTCAATACCCATAATACAACGTTTTGTTCCCAATTTGTGTAATCGTCTTGGAATCTTTTTTGACACTCGACAGGCTTTGAAATGTAAGATGACACTCTTTCCATTCAATATTTTATTTTTATCTAATTTTCTATAAAGAAGATATTATTAGAACCACTACCTATAGTGGTTTTATATCATCTATCTATCTATGCAGTGTCCCAATGTATTATCCTATCCTGCTTTATCTTTTACAATCTTGTATTCTGCACAATCCTCTCGAATGATGTGAGTGGCAGCTGACATCTTGCAAGTCTGTAACAATCCGGATGAGACTTCAACTCCGGAGTATTGAGTGTATACTTCGAACCACCCAACTTAAAAGACGGCTTTGTACACAAAAATACACAAAAATATTTATCAAAATAGACGAAATGTCAAAAAATATGTTTCACATTTTTTTTTATACGGTTTCTATAAAAACCTACTAAATATTAGTTTTACTGTATTTTTTTCAGTAAAACTAATTGGGAACAAAATAATAATATAAATAAAATTTAAAAAAAATAAAAATTTCAACAGTTTAGAAAAAATCTGGAAAAAAAATTACAAAGAATTACCTCTTGCAATTTAAATTTAATAAACAGATTGTTTAAGTACTTAAAGACAGTCACTCAAATTCTGGTCGACTTTATGACAAATTTTGAAATACCTAATTGTAAACCAATTTTAACATGGAAATGATTTGCTTGAGATTAATTGTGCTGATTCTGTCATAATCATACTTGTTATGCCATTGTTCAGTTAAAATTAAATTTTAGTCTAATGGTTCTTAATTGTCTAGATTGTCTATCTCTGGTTTTTAACTTCTATTGGTAAAAACAAAATTTTAATAGCAATTTTTACATCCACCAATAGACTTTAAAAGTGTGACGTCAATTGGCATGAAAATCAAAGTTTGCGCTCTAAAAAAAAGAAGATTTACGCGTGCGTTGAGGCAAAATCTAGTTTGACAGAAAAAAAATGAGGTTTGGATTGATTGTTTGTGTACGTAATCTATATATATAAAGAAAAGTCTGTTAGTTACTCCACTTATAACTCAAGAACGGCTTTACCGATATAGTTGAAAACTGGTGAGGTGGTAGCTTAGAGCCAGGAGACTGACATAGGATACTTTTTATTCCAGAAACCACTCTCTAAAAGAGGGGTGAAAGTCAAATGTGAAATGCAATGTCGGAAACGTTCGGTGAGGCTCGACAAATTACTGAGAAATTTGACGCAACCACGAAGAAGCGTTTACATTAAAATTTATTTGACGTGGTTCAAGAAATTTTCCCAAACTTGGATTTTTATATCAATTATAGTTTAGAGCCAGGAGAAGGACATAGGATACTTTTCATCCCGTTCGACAGCATTCCCGTGTGACTTGACATGAAACGTCAGTCACTATAAAACGTGGAATAACAAAACGCAAATGACAGCTATGTAATTGACGTATAATGACAAATATGTAATGACGTATGGATGACAATTTGATATTTGTAAGAAATCAATAATAAAACTATTTCTATTAAATAAATAATTAACAATTATAATGTAATGATAGTGTCGTTGCCCATTCGTAAAAAGTGAAGTGAACTATAAAACTCGGTATGGTTGAAAATTTTAGTTTTTAGGTGAAGTGAAGTTTAATTAATAATGCCGCGACCAAAACGATCGAATCTTTCCCGACAAAGCCGTGATGCAAGAAGAATACGAAATACTGCAAATGAAAGGACTGAAGAAGAACAAGAAATTGCACGTGAACAGCGCTGCGATAGTATGGCTCGACTTCGTGCTTCTCAATCACGAGAGCAAAGTGAAGCAGCCCGTGAAACAGCTCGGTTGGCAATGCAGAATCGTCGAGCGAACAACAGAGGTCAACAAATAGATAATTTGCGACGCAGAACAAGATTTTTATCAAGTGCTTATTTGAATCGAGCAGCGAGTTTATTAATATGTATTAATAAATATTTAAAAATATTTAATAATTTTTAATTATTAATTAGAAAAAATTAATAAAACTAAATAATTATAAACAGCTACTTTTTATTAACAAAGGGATGAAAAGGGGAGGGATAGAGACAAAAAATGACATGTATCAATATATAATTTTCAAAGATTTTGGTTTGCTTATTTTAAAAATAATATCTATGTTTAGGCGGAACAAAGTTCGCCGGGTCAGCTAGTTATAACATAATTGTATATTATTATAGAAACGTATAAATGGTCTTACATTAAACACATTTAAATGTTTACATTAAAAATGTTTTTTGGTCTAAACTAACCTTTTTAACCTAACAACGAAATTTGCGTTGTTTTAATTGAAACAATCTTCAAGCGGCTTTGTAACAATATGTGTTCAAGAATCCTAAGAAACATGATTTTCAAAATAAAATTTTGCTAAAAATACAACAAAAATAGACAGAATGTTTTTTACTGCTTATTGACCAGTTACTTGGTTTAAATAAATTAATTACTACATTATTTACTTAGCTGTTGAGTTGATATAGACATCTACCTATACTCTATTCAATTTTAAGAAAGCGTGCATGAAAACAAATGCATGCAGGCTCCACGTGATCACATCTATGAAGTAGGAGATGGTTGACGATTTTTCGGACAGGACAGGCAGCAGAAAAAATCGTATATTTCATTTTAAAGCAATTTTGAATGATTTAAAAACTATTCAACATTCAAATGAGCCAAATACTCTTTCTTGAGTCTGAACAGACTATAAGTCAAAATTTGATTTTAACTTATAAAGCAATGTAGATACAATACAGCTGATCAGTCGTCTTGTCAGCTCAGATTGACCAGCTGTATCAGATCAAAAGGCATTCTAAAGATTTTTTTTTATTATTCTGTGTTGCTTTTTCTAATATTGAGATGTACCTATTTATAAAAGTTAACTTTGTAACCATTTTTTATGTTGAAATAAAGTGGTTTTATGAATTAAGATTATTTTTTATTTATATAGTCTATCTGGAAGAATTAAAGAGATACAGCACTTTAAAACTTAATAAAATTGTAAAAAATTGAAATAATTCCAACAAAAAACACGTCATATCATAAAATAATAACTCATTTTAATTAAAATAAAAGAAAAACATTTTATTTTTGTTATTTCTTCTTAGTTTTAAAGATTAAAAATGATAGCGACTGCCAATAGACAATTTACTAAAAATTTTGTATTTGGCGCATCCACCATTTTTTAACATTTCTATCAAAATCAATAAAATATTACAAAATAATGACTTATTTAAACCAAACTTAATAAAAAAACGTCTTATTTTTGTTGTTTCTTTTAACTTTTATAGTTTAAGAATGATAATAATTTATATACAACCGATAGAGAGCTTAAAGATTAATACAAAATCTATAGTTTCTTATAATAGAATCATTTCTCAAAAACTATAAGGAATATTAAGATGCAGGTTTCTATCATTATTTTCTTTCAATTTTTGAGTTTTTTTTTAACAAAGCACAACAATCAGACTTAAAATAAACATTTAAAAAAAAATTGAAAAGTCAAATTAATCAGATAAGAAAATCGAAATGTGTCAAAAATTATAATGCTAAAATTGAATACTTTTTGATAAATGAATCAAGAATATCTCTACTTTATATAGACTATCAGGAAGAATTAAAAAGTTTAAAATCAAATAAAGCTACAAGAAATTAAGATGATTTGAACAAAAAACAAATTAAAATCACAGAAAAGCGTTCTTTTTTTGTTATTTTTTTTTACTTTTATAGTTTAAGAATGATAACTATTGAGATAAAACCATTAAAAAGATTAATATACAAACTATAGTTTTGTATAATAGAATTAAATACTTAAATACTATAAGAAGTATTTAGCTAAAAATTTCTCTGTTATTTTTTCAGCTATTTTATCAGTTTTTCGGTGAATTCTGTTAAAAATACAACAATCAGACATAAGATAAAGATGTTCGACCAAAATGTTCTCTCAGACAAAACCGAAAAATGTCAAAAATTAAAATAGCTAAAATGCTAA
Source organism: Lagria hirta (assembly GCA_947359425.1). Lineage (NCBI taxonomy): Eukaryota > Metazoa > Arthropoda > Insecta > Coleoptera > Tenebrionidae > Lagria > Lagria hirta. Next base: position 18,521,561 of record OX375798.1, on the reverse strand, counting down.
AAAACGATGCATTTTGAAAAGTGAATCAAGATTATCTTTACTTTTTATAGTCTATATGAAGAAATTAAAAACTTACCGCACTTTAAAACCTTATAAAATTGCAAAAAATATAAATAATTTCAACAAAAACCTCACAACATCACAAAATAATAACTCATTTGATCCAAAACTGTAAAAAATTATTTTTTTCAATTATGTCACGAAAAAATATTTCATTTGATTTAAAATTAAAAAAAAACATATTTTTTTGTTTTTTCTTTTAACTTTAATAATTAATATGCGATGTAGCATACTTTTTGCTTTTTGCCAAGCAAGTTTAGCTTAAATCCAGCAATTTGCTTGCGGGATTTTTGTTGCCTTTGCCAAGGCTCTTGATCATAAATGTAATTTTTTAGGGCCGCAGAATCTAGACTACTGTTGTACCTATAGTTGATACGGCTAACGTGTTTTACGGCTTTACAACAGTTCAGTCCGTTTTTGTTATCAACCACATTACTATTTGTTTACTGACTAACTAGGTCACGTAGATGTCTCAGATATTGACTCAGTTGACCAGTCCAACTTACAATAACTACATTACAATTTGTTTACTGACTAACTAGATCACGTTTAGGTCTCAGATATTGACTCAGTCGACCAGCCCAACAGTCCGCAGTCGAATATTGTTCACCCATGTTCAACGTTATATTGCAATCGTTGAGTACTTGGTTTTTCTGCTTTCAACTGTATACCATCTAACATTCAGTAGATTATGATATTTTTTCCCAGATTTATGTCTTGTTCTTAAATTTAACGTTATTAAAAACTTCGTCTGTTTTGCTTTGATTTATATGAAAAAGCTTACGTTTGTCAGTTGATATTTTTTTAGATAAGTTTTAGTTGATAATTTCAAACAAAAAAACTTTTTGCGAAAAGGGTTTTTTACAATTCAGGAAAAATAGACTAGACTCAAGTCTAGACTATTGTTAAAACAATAATATGTTTTATTATAAAAGAGATCACATATAATCAAAGATTATTGTTGATCATCTGTTATAAATACAATCTTGATTTTTATAGATTTATTTAAATTATTTGACGCTCATTTATAATAATTAATCTTTTCATGCAATTATTTTATCAAATTTTTGACAGATAATTTCTAACTTGTCTTCGACTCGTGCAATTGATCGATAACTTTGCCAGCAATACGTAGTTTTTCCAAATAGAATTTGCTAATCAAGATAAGTACACACATAAATAGGACTGAAAATAAGTGTGTGTTTTTTCAAGAGCTTTTGAAAAAAAGTCAAAAAGTTTTTAAAAAAATCTAAAGGTAAAATATGAATATATGTTTGTATTTGCTTTGTATATAGAGACAAAAGTACCCGCACAATAAAATACTGGTTTGCACTGTTATTTTACCCTAGCTCTTATCGAAACTGTTTCGCGAGCCCTTCAGATACTTGACTACATCATGAAGAGACACTTGAAACGTGCCGATCATTTGTTTGATGAATCCGTTGGTTGGATTGACTTTTCATCTCATTTCAATTGTTTTTCAGTTTGATGCGCCAAGCCCCATACAGGTATGGTAGATCGAAAAACGGTATCATCCAAAACGCAATATTAATCATAAAAAAACTGCCTATTTGGCATGATTAATTTATGTGCAGGGAAATTGCTGTAGAGGTTTGGTAATTTAGCTATCGATCTTTAATAAAAGACTTTATTAAAATTCGGGGTGTGTGCTAGCAACGAGTTGATAGCAGATTATATTGCTCGTGACAGACGCGTTTTCATTCACTCATTCTCCCCTTATATTACATAATGATGCTCCCTTCTAGTTTCAACAAAAGAAGAGGAGATATTTTACGGTCGGCCATCTTGTTGACACATGTTAGATTATGCTTAAAATGAGATACTGATTACATTAAGCGGTAGTCATAAGTATACACCTGACCAAAATAATATATTTCAAATATTACCAGAAATTAAAACAAACAGTATTATTTTCTAAAAAGAAACAATTTTACTTTTATAACAAGCTAATTGATAATTAAAACAAACATGCTACAAAAAGTGCTTCTTTTTTGGATAAAATTTGATAGAAGCTTCAAATTCTAGAAATTTTTATAAAAAATTGTAGAAATTTACAAAACTACTATGACGTATATTTGAAAAGTAAGCACTAATCTTACCAGCGGCATTTTTTATTGTAAAAAAATTTTAACAAAAGTTATACTTAATGCTGGACTTGTTAGATTTTGACCTTGTCTGTCTTTTTTGTTTTTAGGCGAAAAATAATGACAAGTAACGAGAAAAATGTTTTGGAGGTTGACCTACCGGCAGTTGGACGTCCTAAAGACACAAAAATAGCTACTAATAATTTAAATTTTTATAATAAAAATAAAATTTAGAAAAAATTATAATTTTTACTTAACATTAAACTTTTTCTTAAAAATTGCATCAAATAAATTTGATTAAACAAAAATGACATCATTTTCTGTTAGAACTTGTTTTTGAGAAAATGCTCATAAACTTCAGATTTTACCTTTCAAAATCTGTCAGAAATTATCACATGTTTTGACGTCTAGAAAAAAAAAATTTTCTGTGTTATCGTTACACAGGTTCTTGCAGTGACAAAAACAAAATTGGAAAAAGTTCTATCGTCTGAAGAAAGAAATTGAAAAAAAAAAATTAAACTTAAGACGCAAAAATGTTAGATTAAGAAAATAACTGCACTTAAAACAAAAAATCTAATTGTCACAGAGTAATGAAACAGTAGAAAATAGTCAAAATACGTCAGATAAAAATATTTTTTATAGATTGCAATTGTGTAAAGTGTACTGAAATCTTTTTTTTTACTTTATCTGCTAAAGCTAAAGAATGAACTAGTTAAAGTACTAAAATGAACTAGTAAAAAACTAAAACTAGTTAAAGAGTAGGTTTTATAATTTTTACAAAATTTGCATGTGTTTTTGGTACATAAAATGAACATATTAGTTTGTAAATGTTATGTTTTTGATTCAATAATAAAATCAAAATTCAAATATCACGAAATAAGTATTTGTCAAAATCGGAATAAGAACGTCAATTACTTACAAATTTTGTTTTTTAAAACAAAAACAAATTTAAAAGACAAAAAAGTTAATAAGATACTTTCATGGTTGAAGCAAATTTTGGTAATGGCTTAAAAATAAATGGCTAATAAACATATTCTATTGCCGATTGTTAAGAAGAATAGCGTTGTTTTTGCGTTATCTCGGAAAATATCTAATTGATTGTTGAGTTTTCATAAAGTCCTGTAAAATCAAAACAAAAAAATTAGTTTGACAGATACGAGTTGTGGTATTTGAATTTCAATTGTTTCAGTTAAAGATTATAAACAAAATATGTGCAGTGCTTTCTAATCTGACAAAACTGCACACTCTAAATAAAAAAAATTAAATTATAAAAAATATTTGCAACAGTTATGCTAAAAAAAACGTTAAAATAGATAAAGACCACAGCGTCGACGGTAGTTACCTATAAACAATAACAAAATTTAATTATTGATAAAAAATCATACATTAATAGAGATCATTAATGAACTATTTGTTGTACATTAATAACGCATGCAAATACACAGTTGACGGAAGTAATTGAAACAGAGTTTTAAAAATGTTTCAGAAATTTAACAAATGTTTGTTCGATTTAATTAAACATTATTTAAAAAAATTAATACTACTTAAACATTTTTATTTAACCATAACACAATTTTTTTTTTGTTTTAAATTATTTAACCAATACTGAGGTAAATTAATAAAAAAAAATAAGATTATAAAATGCATTTTAATTTGGTTGTAAGAGCAAATTTCAAATAATAGCAAAAATTATTTATGAATAAAAAATCATACGTTAATAGAGGTCATTAATGAACTATTTGTTACGCATGCGAATAGACAGTTGACAAAAGTAATTAAAGAATATCCAGTTGGCAGAGTTTTAAAAATGGTTTAAAAATTTAACAAATGTTTGTACGATTTAATTAAACATTAAAAAAAATTATTAACATTTTATTTAAACTTTTATTTAATCATAAAATTTTTTTTTATTGGTTTAAACTATTTAACTAAGAAGTAGATTGATAAAAAAAAATTAAGATTATTAATTGCATTTTAATTTTGTTGTAAGAGCAGTTTTCAAATAATAACAAAAAATATTTATGAATAAAAATTCATACTACATTAATAGAGGTCGTTAATGAACTATTTGTTACGCATGCGAATACACAGTTGATAAAAGTAATTAAGGATTATCCAGTTGTCAGAGTTTTGAAAACGCTTCAAAAATTTAACAAATATTTGTACGATTTAATTGAACACTTGTTATAAAAATCAATATTATTTAAACGTTTTTATTTAAACATAAAAAAATATTTTTATTCGGTTTTAAATTATTTAACCAAGAAGTAAGTAAATTAATAAAAAAAATTAAGATTATTAATTGCATTTTAATTTTGTTGTAAGAGCAGATTTCAAATAATAACAAAAATTATTTATGGATAAAAAATTATACGTTAATAGAGGTCATTAATGAACTATTCGTTACGCATGCAAATACACGGTTCACAAAAGTAATCAAAGAATATCCAGTTGGCAGTGTTTTAAAAATGCTTCAAAAATCTAACAAATATTTGTACGATTTAATTGAACCTTATTTAAAAGAAATAAAATTATTTTAAACATTTCTCTTTAAACCTAAAAAAATATTTTTTTTGTCAAATTTTTCAACCAAGAAGGAAGTAAATTAATCAAAAAAATTAAGATTTTTAATTGCATTTTAATTTTGTTGTAAGAGCAGATTTTAAATAATAACAAAATTTATTTATGGATAAAAAATCATACATTAATAGAGGTCATTAATGAACTATTTGTTACGCATGCAAATACACAGTTGACAAAAGTAATTAAGGAATATTTAGTTGGCAGTGTTTTAAAAATGCTTCAAAAATTTAAGAAATATTTTTACGATTTATAATAATTAAACATTATTTAAAAAAATTAATATTACTTAAACATTTTTATTTAAACATAAAACAATATTTTTTTTTGTTTCAAATTATTTAATCAAGAAGTAAGTAGATTAATCAATAAAAATTAAGATTATTAATTGCATTTTAATTTTGTCGTAAGAGCAGATTTCAAATAATTACAAAAATTATTTATGGATAAAAAATTATACATTAATAGAGTCATTAATAAACTATTTGTTATTTAATTAACATTATTAAAAAAAATTTATAATACCTAAACAGAAAATAATATTTTTTTTTGTTTCAAATCATTTAATCAAAAAATAATTACATTAATAAAAAAAATTAAGATTAATAATTACATTTTAATTTTGTTGTAAGAGCAACTTTTATATAATAACAAAAATTATTTATGAATAAAAAATCATACATTAATAGAGCTCATTAATGAACTATTTTTTACGTCTGTGAATACACAGTTGGGGGAATTAGTTGTAAATTATAGATATAAATTAAAAACTTTTTAAATATAATTTATAAAAATAATCTTTGTTTGAAGAGCTGCAGTAGCAAACAAGAGATAATATCATATTTCTTGAAGAAGGGTTTTTATATGGCTTTGTCTGAATATAACAACATAATGACATACCAAGTATGTCTCAAGTGGTAAAAGACTCCATTCTATTTGTTGTGATATTCTCAGATTCAGTGGCGTAGCAAAAATTTATCACTAGAGTTCTCAGGTTGTAATATGTAAATCTAAGAGCGCCACTGTACGGCCATTTGAAAAAACCTTACAATTGTTAAAGTTTCTACAAATGTACAATTTCTAGAGTCAACAACAGGAGCTAATAAGGGTGGCTTAACAGTTTGAAGCATCATCTTCTCGTTATGACAAGTGATTCAGCAGTTTGTGAAGAAGAAGCATTCAGAAGAAATTAGCTATTACAATGTGAGTAATATTTAGACATTGAAAATATCCAGGATGCAGTTTTTGAAAGTTAATTGCAATACATATTTACTTTTTTTATTTTTATCATTTATTGATATATTTTATTCCTTATTCATTTATAACCATAGTAATTGTTTGAAAAAAATAAACTTTTTATAATGACAAAGTTTATATTTATTAATAAAAATGTTAAACAAGTTAGTAAGACACACAAAGAAAGAAAACGAATAAGAGAGTAAAAAAGTATATAAAGAAAAAAATTGTCACTTTTTTACAAAACAAAAATTAAAGCAAAACGTGCGCATGTGGTTATATCTTTTATTTCTAAATTTTAAGTTTCTTTGATCACAATAATATCAAATTAGCAGATTTTCAGTAAAAAATTTTTTTTATTTTTAGTGCTAAAATTAAACTTTTTTTTTAAAACATTATTATTGAAAGACAACATAAAAAGATTAATTACCTAAACAAATGTCTTACTGCAATATCGGTCTCAAGTTGGTTGTTAATTTTTATGTTACCAATGTCCCCAACCGTAACATTATATAAAAAAACAAAGGTTTTGCATTAAAATATTCCCAAAAACATCAAAAAACTCTATTAAGTTTTTACCTTTTTTATTAACCGTTTGCAAAACCGAAATTACATTTAATTTTAATTCAATTTAATTAAAATTAGATATATATTCAATAAAAAACACGTTATATCACAAAATAATGACTCATTTGAACCAAAATAGTTTTGTTTTTGTTATTTTTTCTTACTTTTAAAAATTAGGAATGAGAGCAACAGATTTCAAAAACTATAAGAAATACCTACTATAACAGATACAGTTTTTTTTGTTTTTTATACCTACGTTTATTTGTTTTTTATTTTTAAACAACAATTCAATCTAAAATAAAGATTTTAAACAAATGCATCCAGACTCAAAATTAAGATGACTCATGCTGAAATTAAATGTATTTTAATAAGTAAATTAAGACCATATACTGCCTATAGTATTAATTATATTATTTTAAAATCAAAACGTTATACCACTTAAAAAAGTAAAAAAAAACTGCAAAAATTAGATATAATTACAATCAAAAGCACGTTATTTGACAAAATAACGACTCATTTGAACCAAAAATTAAAAAAACATCTTTTTTTTTTATTTCTTCTTAGTTTTAAAAATTAAGAATATCTAATAGCAACAGTTGTGAATCCGATAGACAGCCTAAAGATTAATACGTAAACTAAAGTTTTTTATAATAAAGTACGTCATAGTTTTAAAAACTATAAGAACATAAAGATGAAACTTTCTCTGTTGGTTTTCCATTAGTTTCTTGATGACTTTTTGCTAAAAAATACAACAACTACACTAAAAAATAAAATTTTGAAAATATCTTTTTTTCAACAAATGCAAAATTGTTAACAATTAAAATAGTTTATAATCTGAAATTGGATGTTTTTTGAGATGTGAATCAAGATTATCTTTATAGTTTATCTTAAAGAGTTACATTAGTTACAGCACTTTAAAACCTAATAAAATTGCAAAAAAAGCAATTAATTTTTTTGCAAAAATAAAATTAAAAAGCACGTTATATTACAAATAATGCCTCATTTGAATCAAATGCTTAACATCTTTTTTTGGTTATTTTTTTTGTTATTTTTAAATATTAAAAATGATAACGACTGTCATAGAACATTACTTAGAACAATTTGACGTCTCTACCATTTTTTAACAATTTTACTAAAGTTCTAATAATCATTTCTAGTATTTTATAAACAGTTATAAATATTATAAATGTCTATCTTTTCACTGATCTAATGACTCTAAACACGTGTAAACATTGCTACATTTTTAAAATCGACTGAACTTTAGATATACACAGGACATAGCATGCGACAATCTTCTGCAACACTGCTACCAACTGCTGGTGGTGAGTAATATTATCACTCATAAATGAAAAGTTATCAATAATTGGTGAAGAATACACCAATTGTTGTTAGAGCGTTAAATCTTTAATTAAAATGATTAATAATTTAACGTTTGATGCTAATGTAAGCCTCAAACAATATTTTAACACTTTTTTTTAACCAGACTGATTGCTGGAAAGAATTTGGCGTTTCTTAGCAGAATATTATTAAATATTGAGTTTTTATAAAATTCCGTGTTAAAAATTCAATTGAAAAACTAAAATAGATTTTATTCTTCGCACGTACCAGTTTTGTGACATTGGAATTTTTATTGTTTCAATGGTTCAATCAAAGATGAAAAAAATTTTAAAAAGATTGTATAACAAAAATACAATAAATATTGTTTATATATTTATATATTTTATTATGTTTATATTAAAAAATTATAAAAAAACAAATGTGGCAGCGGTGGGATTCGAACCCACGCCTCCGAGGAGACTGGTGCCTTAAACCAGCGCCTTAGACCGCTCGGCCACGCTACCTGCTATTTAAGCGCATTAAATTTAAGCTGATAGAGACCACGTTGTCTAAAATAGATTTGTTTACCATTTTCTTGAACCCATATTTATTTATTTAATTTTTAATATAAAAAAGTTGTATTTTTCCTTTAATAAGTTAAATAAATTTAAATATTTTAGATTCTATATTTTATTATGACATCTAATATTGATTATAGCTTGAAAAATGCAGCGCGTTTCCCCAACATAAAATATCAATTTTTCCTTTTTCTTCCTTCAAAACCAACTAGAAAATCTCTGCAGCAAAACGCCGCCGCCAATTCGAATGAACTTCCCATGGGATCAAATTAGAAGCATTACTAAACCAGGAGCTTAAGGACAATAAGATATCTCTTATTATCTGTCTCAATATCTGACAGAGCTCGGCAGCCATTACACTCCCCCCACTATGCTAATTTGTAATAAATCTCCACCTTTCCAGTCACTCAAGTAGAGAGAAAGGGAAAAAATAAGGCGGGCGTTGGATCAGGCACGCCTTCTGGATACTTTTGGCCCCCAAACATAGAGTGCAGCACAGGCAGTGAGATGTTAATAAAGAATCAAGTATCAGTAGAAAGAGATGGAAGAAAAAATTGTCATGGATCGATAAATTTGCTGTGATATCGTAGCAGAAAACAAAAGATTGTAACTTTTAACCGCTGCTAAATCGGTGGAAAATAATCATAGAAAATAGTAAAATATTTTGGAGACTTTTTTAGAAATATTTGAATTTATAAATATTATTATTACAAAGTATTCATCTTTATTTGGCAAAAACAGTAGCTTATCCGCCATTTTAAATTATTCATATCCATAAAACTAATTTAAAATTTTTGTATGTCATTCTAAGAGAAACTTATTGACAATAATACATATATGTAGAAGGAACGTTTTGAGTTATACCCGCCAGTAAATTTAATTCTTTATAATGAGAGGGATAGGGCAACAACAACAATAGTGAGAGAGATTTACCAAAATACAGCCATAACTTACCCTTCAGGATCCTTAATCCATGTGACTTCTTTTTGTGACCCTATTTAAAAAGCTTGATTTTTCAGCAAAGCTTAAATAACCTCAATGAGTTGCGTCAGGCAATAGTTGCCAAAATTGATGAAATTAATAGATAATAATCTTCAGATCTTAACAAATGTCAGTAATGCAATTGTTCAAAAAGTTTGCAAATGCCATAAAGTCGATGAACGACATTTAGATCATTTGTTATAAACGTGTTATCATATCATTAAATTATTAAATTATCGATTCATTAAATTAATAGTGAGGTTAGGTTCATATGTCAAATTAATAGCTGTCACTTTGATTCGATGTTAAAGATCCGTTCACACTTTAAAGTTAAACACTCATGGCAAGCTTCGACGCCAAATTAAAAAAACACTCGTTATAAGAAATGCGTGATAAAAAAGAAAATGCTTAAAAATAGTATATTGTAAACCTAGGCGGAAGATATGAACAGGCGAGCCTGGGCAGTTCTCAAGGCCTGGAAAATCACTTTGCGGCCGTGGTTTACACATTATTTTTTATCCTACACAAATTACCTTATAATCGAGCATTATCTTAAAATTGATTTGAGGTTATTACCGCCAATCGCCAATTCAAAATGTCAAACTTTGACAGATGTCAAAAATTTATGGATTACTTTACTGTCGTGATTTAGATACACAATTTATCTTGCACAAAAGTAGTTTTTTAAAATAATATTGATGTTCATAAACAGTAAATGTGATTTAAAATTTCAACACCCTTTATAAATAGTGAGACGTTTAGAGTTTAGAGTTTAGAGTAATTTTTCTTATAACAGCGACTCCTGACAGAGAAAATCCAATTTTTTTTCTCGACTAGCCGAGAAAGTACATCTTTTCTCGCCTAGCCTGGAAATGATGTACTTTCTCGGCTGTCGAGAGACGAGAAAATTTCATTTTGAGTTGGTGCAGGATAAAAAGTAATTTAATGTTCAAAAATTAATTCAGAGTGTTTTATTTGAAAAAAACAATGCTCTGCCAACGCAAAAGCTTTGAAAATTATTTTTGTTTTTAAAAACTATACTTTGAAATTTAAACTAAAATATTTACAATGTCTTTAATCTGTCTTTTGCTATGAACAAATAATTAGAATTTCGTAGATTATCGAATGTCTATTTTGAAAGTTTTAAACTTTTTGTATTTAGGTAATGCAAGCTGAAAACAGTTATACAGTTGTGTAGCAAATGATACGTCAAACAATAAAATAAAACGAATAATTAATTTAAAAAAAATTATTTAGAAAAATTGTACTTTTTTTTGAAATATTGAAATCTTTCGAAAAAAACCGTGTCAAAAAGTTTAATAAAATTGTCGACGTTTCGCACTCTATCGGTGGAAGCGTCATCAGGACAGGGAAATAAAAGTGAGAACGAGCACGATAACTCGACGTGTGAGCCACAGTAGAAGCGAAACTTATTCTGGCTAGACCTCGTTGCTGCTTGGGGTTAAATTGGTAAGCGAGGAGAAGAAAACGGTGGAAGCGCTTTGTGTTAATGACGAAAGAGTGTTTGTGAACAAGGACTTCCAAAGGTATGAGAGAGAATAGCCTGAATCTCTATTAAAGTTGTTTGGGTGTTTTATAATTTTGATTGCTTCTCTGATTTTTCTGTCATAGAAAAATCCCGATTTACAAATCAAGGAAGATTCATTTAGACAAATTTTGTGGCCGGTGCCTAGATGATGTTTAATTAGCGATGACTGTGACCATAAACCCAAACTTTTAGATATAACCCGAAATGTTAAACTGAGTTTTTGCAGTGGAAATTTATTCTAATGACAGAATTATCATTTGATCAATGGCAAAGACAGAAGAGACTAATTGTACACTAATGATGCGCATTCAAGCAAGAACTCTCCGACCTGAAGATGGCAAATGAGATTTTGTCGAAACGTCGTCAAGAAATTCTAATCAAGAATTCCACGCGGATGAATACCCGGAAACCCGAAGAATATACATATATATATAGTAATATATATTATATATAAAATTATACTGCGCCTTTGCACTAATAGGTCTAGCAGAAACAGCAGTAACAGTTAGAAAAACATGTAGATATGTTTATTGTTTATGACTACGCCAAATCTATATATATAAAAGAAAGTCTGTTAGTTACTCCACTTATAACTCAAGAACGGCTTTACCGATATGGTTGAAAATTCTTGAGGTGGTAGCTTAGAGCCAGGAGACGGACATAGGATACTTTTTATTCCAGAAACTACCCTCTAAAAGAAGGGTGAAAGTCAAATGTGAAATGCGATGTCGGAAACGTTCGGTGAGGCTCGACAAATTACCGAGAAATTTGACGCAACCACGAAGAAGCGTTTACATTAAAATTTATTTGACGTGGCTCAAGAAATTTTCCCAAACTTGGATTTTTATATCAATTATAGTTTAGAGCCAGGAGAAGGACATAGGATACTTTTCATCCCGTTTGACAGCATTCCCGTGTGACTTGACATGAAACGTCAGTCACTATAAAACGTGGAATAACAAAACGCAAATGACAGCTATGTAATTGACGTATAATGACAGATATGTAATGACGTATGGATGACAATTTGATATTTGTAAGAAATCAATAATAAAACTATTTCTATTAAATAAATAATTAACAATTATAATGTAATGATAGTGCCGTTGCCCATTCGTAAAAAGTGAAGTGAACTATAAAACTCGGTATGGTTGAAAATTTTAGTTTTTAGGTGAAGTGAAGTTTAATTAATAATGCCGCGACCAAGACGATCGAATCTTTCCCAACAAAGCCGTGATGCAAGAAGAATACGAAATACTGCAAATGAAAGGACTGAAGAAGAACAAGATATTGCACGTGAACAGCGCCGCGATAGTATGGCTCGACTTCGTGCTTCTCAATCACGAGAGCAAAGTGAAGCAGTCCGTGAAACAGCTCGGTTGGCAAAGCAGAATCGTCGAGCGAACAACAGAGGTCAACAAATAGATAATTTGCGACGCAGAACAAGATATTTATCAAGTGCTGATTTGAATCGAGCAGCGAGTTTATTAATATTAATAAATATTTAAAGATATTAATAAAATTTTTAATTAAATATTAATAATTATTTTAATATTTAATTATTAAATATTTAATAATATTTAATAATTTTTAATTATTAATTAGAAAAAATTAATAAAACTAAATAATTATAAACAGCTACTTTTTATTAACAAAGGGATGAAAAGGGGAGGGATAGAGACAAAAAATGACATGTATCAATATATAATTTTCAAAGATTTGGGTTTGCTTATTTTATAAATAATATTCATGTTTAGACGGAACAAAGTTCGCCGGGCCAGCTAGTCTTTAATAAAAAAAACCCAAGACAGCCAGAAAGTAGCTGGTTCATTTAATTTAAAAATTAAATTGTAGAATAAAATAAATTAACAAGACTTTTTGGGGTTAATGACTGACTTTAAGTTGGAAACTTCTATTTCTTTCTTGCGATTGATCGCAGGATCTTTTTAAAATCCAAGCCACAGTTTTGTTACGCACACAAGCACCAAGAAGGGATTGTTGAGCCGGTGCACACTCGAACACGACCGGACAAGCAAGAGTTTTTAGAAAAAATAATTTTTATTTGGAGTTATTATCATTTTTTTTTGCTTTTATTATCAATCACAAAAAAAACACAAAGAGGCGAAGTATAAGCATTAATTAAAAAAAATTAAAGAAACAAAAAGAAAATATATATAAAATTGGCGTAATCAATGTAAGCCTCTCTATCTGCATAAAACATTAATTTCAAAGAAAAATATGAATCTTAAAAACATTCGCGTCTATAAACATTTGAAAGATAATATAAAAATCTGTTACCTTTACAAGCTTGGAATTCTCAGGGGGTACTTAGGCCAAGAAACTGAATTCAGTAACACGGATCTAGAGAGCCACGAGATGAATCATTCTATCAAATCGACCTGACAGTTGAGAGTCCATCCAGTCTGTTTTATAACAGAGAGAGGTATTTAAGAGAATTTTATTTCAGTGTTCTATTAAATTATAGCACTAAAAACATTTTCAACAATAGTGTTGCAGTCGTGTACTATTATCAAATTATCAATTAATTGTCAACTTAAATAGAAATATTTCTTTTATACCTTCAATAAAAAGCAGTCATTTGATTAGGTAAATTCTAAACAAAAACATTTTATTTTAGTCTTAAGCAACACTTACTCAAGATCTTAGCAAAAAAAAAACAAGCCATGGAAACCTATTAATTTTCCAGAAATCAAATAAACGCCAAAACTAGCTTCAATTAGAAAATCGCACAAATAAATTAATAATTAAAAAAATAGTTATTTGAATCACAAGGCCGGAAACAGGCATTCTGCAAGGCGAGTGATTTTGGAGGCCAAGGCCGAAGGCCGAACAGCACACATTACGGCTTAGGAACTTTGGGGGGCTATACATTAATTGTAACATTATACAATACAAACCGTTAGTTGTCGTTGATAAATGTGACAATGACAGCAAATGTCAAAGTACTCATTTTCTAGCCTAGTCTGGCAAGACGGCGTTTCAGGCCGCTTAGAACACGTTGAAAGTTATGTTTTGCAGGCGCAAGGCACAAAAAATAGTTTACCTGAGCTTTGATTACTAAGAGAACAAAAAATAAAAGAATAAAAGTATTATTATTGTTATAAAATATACAAACAAATTTAACTACTACAAATTTATATCAAATTCTTAGAACTAGTTAAAATGATGAATTCGTCGGTTCCTGGGGCTAGATTCTTGACCCATCGGACAAATAGAAGAGGTATAATGATTTCCACCCAATTTGCATGTGGTGGTGATTTCCGGACATTACCACGTGTAGAAAAATTTCTGTTAAATCAATTTCTGATTGGACACAAAGCAAAAAACATTAGAATATGATTGGGGTAGCAGTCCAAAAATGAATTTTAATAAAAAAATTAGGAAAGTAAAACTAATAATATTGTTAATTAAAGTGAGGCATACCAACCAATCAATAATAAAAGCTTTTATCATACATTATGAAAAAAGCTTTAACTCAACGATTTTAGTAACTTTGCTCTAATCAGCTTTAAAACATACTTTCCATTACTTCGTATGCATCCCTATAATAACAAGGGTTAGTCCCTCTACAATTCAACCCTGCATTTATATAAAGCCTACACAAAAAATAACGAGTAAAGTAAACAGCACTTCTGCATTTTATAACTTACGACTTGAGCTTAAGAGGTAATTCTATTAGAGAAACATTGCTTCAGTGAACTGTAGTACAGCCACTCAAAAAAATTTTTTTTTATATTTTACAATGAAAGAAAGCTGACACTTTGTATATTTTTACAAATACATTATAATAATTATAGTTAAAAAAAATAATAAAAAAAAGCTAGGTATAGCAAAAATTTTGGACTAACTTTAATAATTAATTATTAAAATGACATTAATTACTTTAATAATAAATTTTTTACAATTTAGTGTTAATAAGTCCATCGCATGTAGCTATAATATTTACAAAGCTTTGCTTTTTAATCAATCTCTTAATTGGTTATCAGTTATTTGATTGTTCATTAAATGAGAAGATAAGCAAATAGAGAATTTTCTACAATTTAAGATATTATTAATTATTTATTCAGTGGTAATAAAAAAAATAGAATAAAAATACTTTTCACTTTGGCTGACCTAATTAATTTTACAACTTGCAAAAAAAAAAGAAAAGTTAGAAGTTTGACCTGTGTATAAATGAGTCTAATTGTAATTAGATTTTTTTGGGTAATTTTGCATAATATGCACTATGTTGTTGACTCAAAAATTTCTGTTAGAATGTGTGTAATATTTGTAGAAAACGATATTGTGCACTCAAAGTTTGGGCAAATTAGTAATAGAGAGTGTAAAAAATGTTTTTAGCCTCGCCGATTGTAAAATGCATAAATACGACTTGTCAACTGCTATGGTATCTAGATGTTTTCACATGCAGATCTCCCATTTGTCACTTTGACTCACTGGCGTGTGTTAAAATATCATGAAAATTATCTAGTTATAGAGACCTCTAAAAAAAGTGTTGTTTAGCCATAAATATAGTTCGTTTATACCAGGACAATTTACCGCACTCAATAAAACCTAGAATAAAGACAATTTAATATTTTTGGTGCAACTTTTAAGACACCATTTGTGGTGTAGTTGAGATGTTATGTTGTGATTAAAACTCTTCAGCAGCAAGTTATTTGAATAAATTTGCAGCGACAACAATATTTGAATGCTTGTCACAGTATAACTAGAAAAGTAATTGAATATATCTTTCAGATTGCAAGTTCAGATAGAATATTTTGAAATGTATTGAGGCGGATCGTAGTGGCCAAAAAACAATATCAATTATTTTTTTTTGTTATGTGCAGCACAATTTTTGTTTTATTTGTCATATTTTTTAGAATACTAATAAGCCCGTTGAAAACAATGATAACATTTACAATCGCTCTAGATGTACCTGTAGTAGCTCAGAACAAAAAAATTATAAATAGTTTACGGCAATTATAATAAATCTCTATACGCTTCAACAAATTCATTTTATTTTATACGTAAAGTTATGCTTTTATTGTAAAAAACAATAGCAAAAATCAAGTTCTATAATAAATATAATATTAGAAAAAACATGCTTCAACTACTTAAATGTAATAGGTTAGCTGAATGCTCAATAATAATAAAATAAGAAACAAAAATAAAACCGTAATTTGAAAATTTCTAAGATATTTTTAGGAATATCTAAAATACATAATTTTACAGATTTAGATACAATCGACACATTTATTTTGAATTGCGTTTAACCTTTATTAGCTTCGTAGTTTAAACACTGTGTATACATTTAGTCTACGTACAGAATGTAAAAACACTGAATTTTCCGAGCGTAGACAGTAACTAAAATTTTCTGCTTAAAAAAATAAAAATTATAAATAAATGTAAAACCCTGAAAAAACAAAAAAATTTTTTAGATTTTCAAAATCAGCGGATTTTAGCTCGAACCAGACTTCACTCATATTCAATTTTTGGATAAATTGGAATTTTAATTAAACCTGTTTAAAAAGTATATAAATAATTATAATATATTTAAAAAAATTAAAGAACTTGTAATTGTTAAATTGTTTTTCTTCAATTGATTGACTTTGTGTATTGTAACACTACTATCATTTTTGTTTTTTGTCTTTTTTTATTTGTTCTGCTTTTAACTATTGTTTTGATTTTAATTTTGTTTTTTAAATGTGACATTATTTTGTATTTTAATTGTTATTTTAATATTATTATATATATAAAGCATTATTATGCTTTGTGTAATATTCGTACATTGTTCTGTAACTGGACTATTCTGTTGAACATTAAACCAGTATTATTATTATTATTATGTTCAGCCCTCCTTTTCTCGAAGACACAGCAATTTTGCTGGATTCAAAAATCATTACGGTCTATTACAATTTATTTCTTTTACTGTTGTCTTTACATTCTTATCTTATAATGTTCAACCCGATAATGACAATATTATTTATTATTAATAAAAAAATGTGCACTAAAATTAATAATTTATGGAAAAAAAAATTACCACATCTTTTCCTGCATCTGGATTATAGTGACAGTTTCTGCTAAAATACATCCAATAGTAATCGTCCCAATCATTGCAGGCGTTGCTCAAATGGGCATCAAGTAGGCCTATCCCAAAATTAAAAAACAAAAAAACTGCACAAAAAGCGGCTGAATTTTTTGTGATCATTGCGATGAGTTTATTAATGAAGCGAAAAAATTTAATTTTGAGACTTTTATATAATAATAATAGTGTCCTAATTTAAATATGTATTTATTTTAAATATATGTTATCAGTCAAATATCTTATTTGCTAAATAATTCAGGCTGCTATTATTTCTGACGTAATCCAAGTCAAAATATTAGGTTTATAATTATTGCGATATTAAACAATAGCCGAATTAAAAAAAAAATCCTACTCAGCTAATGCCTTTTTAGGGTAAATAAACAAAATTATCATAATCATTGTTGAGTAACTATTTTTTTTTTTTTGATTACTTTTAATACTATTTTTGTATAATTTGAGATTAGACTTAATTTTGTAGTATTATAAGCCTTTTTGCAAATAAACAAACAAAACAACTTTTACTTGTGTGTTTTTCTTACTTAAACAAATGAATAATAATGTTATTATTTATTAAAAAACAGTTTTTATTTATAATATTTGCCTAATAAACAAAAGAAAATAAATAAATAGATTTTCTGAATAAACTTAATACATTTTTTCGATTTTGGTAAAAAAGTATTAAAAATATGGTCAAAATTGTCACTTTGCATTTTCTGATTTAATGAAAAATTGGTATAATAAATTATAATAGCATAAAAATGATCACTCTGTATAATAATAGAGCTCACTTACCTTTAATTTTGTAAAAAACGTTTAAAATTTTGAAAAAAAGTTAAAAATTTTAAAGAAAAAGTTTAATATTTTGAAAAAAAAGTATAAAATTTTGAAAAAAAACTGATCAAAAACGGCTAAATTATATTCTACATTAACTAAATCAAGAAATCTTATAAAAATTTTAAAAAAAAGTTTAAAATTTAAAAAAAAATATTTAAAATTTTGAAAAAATCTAATAAAAAAAGATTCAATTATATTCTCCATTACCTAAATCAAGAAATCTTCTAAAAACTTTGATATAAAAGATTGAAATTTTGAAAATAAGATTAGAAATTAAAAAAAAGTTTAAAATTTAAAAAAAACAGTTTAAAATTGTAAAAAAACTAATCAAAAAAGACTCAATTGTATTATACATTAACTAATAAACAAATCTTATGTTTTTTTAAATTATTGCTAAAAAATATAATAAATAATAATAGCACAAAAATGATCACTTTGTATAATAATAGCGCTCACCTACCTTTACGTTGCCTATGACAGTAAATAGCATAATATTTTGTAAAAACGTTTAAAATTTTGAAAAAAAGTTAAAAATTTTGAAGAAAAAGTTTAATATTTTGAAAAAAAAGTAAATTTTGAATAAAAACTGATCAAAAAAGACTCAATTATATTCTACATTAACTAAATCAAAAAATCTTATAAACATTTTGAAAAAAACTTTCAAATTTTGAAAAAAGTTTGAAATTTATAAAAAAAGTATAAAATTTTAAAGAAAAAATTTAAAATTTAAAAAAAATGGTTTAAAATTTTGAAAAAAAATAATCAAAAAAGACTCAATTGTATTATACATTAACTAATTAAACAAGCCTTATGTTTTTTAAAATTATTGTTGAAAAAGTAATAAAAATTTGCTAAACATCGTCACTTTGCATCATAAAAAAATTGGTATAATAAATAATAATAGCACAGAAGTGATCACTCTGTATAATAATAGCGCTCACCTACCTTAACGTTGCCTATGGCAGTAAATAGCATGATATTTTGTAAAAACCGTTTAAAATTTTAAAAAAAAGTTGAAAATTTTGAAGAAAAAGTTTAATATTTTGAAAAAAAGTATAAAATTTAAAAAAAACTGATTAAAAACGGCTTAATTATATTCTACATTAACTAAATCAAGAAATCTTATAAAAACTTTTAAAAAAAAGTTTAAAATTTTGAAAAAAGATTGAAATTTTTAAAAAAAAGGTTAAAAATTTTAAAGAAAAAGTTTAAAATTAAAAAAAAATAGTTTAAAATTTTGAAAAAACTAATGAAAAGAGACTAAATTGTTTTATACATTAACTAATTCAACAAATCTTATGTTTTTTTAAATTTTTGTTCAAAAAATTTTAAAAATTTTTTAAAAATACTTACATCACATTATAAAAAAATTAGTATATAATAATAGCACAAAAGTAATCACTCTGTATAATAATAGCGCTCACTTACCTTTTCGTCGCCATCTATACGAGCTTACCTAAATAAATATACAAATAAATAGCGGTAAACAACATGATATTTTGTAAAAAACGTTTAAAATTTTGAAAAAAAAAAACAAATTAGAAAAGTCTCAGTTTATCATCAGTACATTAACCAATTCAAAATTTTTTATAAATTTTTAAGTTTTTGTTAAAAAATATTGAAAATTTGTTAAAAATTGTCACTTTGCATTATAAAAAAATTGTTATAATAAATAATAATAGCACAAAAGTGATCACTCTGTATAATAATAGGCGCTCGCCGACCTTTACGTTGCCATCTTTGCAAAAAAAACCTATAGATTAAAAAATCTTATTTTGCCCTAAACGAAAAAATGCACGTTTTTCTTTTATTTTTATTTTTCATTTTTTTAATTAATAATGTTATTCTATATTAAAAACCAACTTTTATTTATAATGTTTGCCTAATAAACAAAAGAAAATAAACAAATAGATTTTCATATGATTAAAAAATTTTATTATTTATAAAAAAAAATATGTTGCTTTGGTCGGGAATCGAACCAGGTCCGCTCGCATGACTAATTTATTATTCAGTGTTTTTTTCTATCCAAAAGTGACCAAAAGTGCCCAAAAAGAATGTTATTAAAAAAAAAAAATTATTGAAAACTGCAAAGTATAAGCAAAAAGACTTTAAATGTATTAAGCGAACAGTGCTTCGAGGGGTTGACCTGGGTAGATTCGCTTGACTTTGGAAGCTGAAGTAATCTACGACAAACGGAACTAATGCACAAAACAAGGCAGAAAGCACACGGGAGGTAAAGCGCAAGGAAGAGGAAGCAAAGAAAAAGCGAAGAAGTAAAGCTGAAAAAAGCAAGAAAAAAGTAGTAAAAGAATAAAACAAGTAAAAAACAGAAAGAAACAGATTTGAAGACAAAGCTACAGCTAGTCAAATAATATAAAAATTGTTGAAAAACAAGCTTTTAATTTTCAATTAGTTTAAAATCTAACTTAAGAATTGAAACAAAGACAACATATTGTGTTTTAAACTAAATAGACTATACAAGTTTGTTTTTTGAAAAATCAAGCTAAGTATCTCCCCACGCATCTGCAATCGTGTTATTTAAATTCTTAGATTTAACATTTAAAAACATTTGAACAATATGACATGAACATAATAATGCTGCTTTCTGTATTACCGCGAGGATTTTTAATTTCAAATCTAAAATTTTGAGATTTTTACTTGGGTACTATGGGTATTTGAAATAACTAAAGGTAAAAGTTTTACCATTTTTAAATTTCAAAGATTCCTAATGGCCATCGAAAGCAGCGAATATTTAGCCATTTTAGTATTAAAATTATAAATCATATAATAAAAAATTGAAACAAAATTTATGTCATAGGTTCATTTAAATCCCTTTCTCATCATCGCGCAGTTGATGCTATGTTGAGACGATCCCATAATTCACTTTTCAACACAATTGTTTGATTTTCCCAAATTTTCTTTATTTTTTTTAACGTATGTCCAAATAATCTAATTTAAATAAATTATTTAAAAAATAATAGATTAATCAAAAAAATAACACTTTCTACAGATATAAGAAGTAGTTATAATCTTCAGGGTAACCAGCTCAAGTAAAAACTATTGAAAATTTTTGAGAAATTAACCCTTGTGTAAAGCTCTTCAAAATTCACGTCAAACACTTATGATGGCTTGGTTTTTTTATTATTGTTATTATTATTATATAATAATAAATAGTTTTAAAAACTAAATAAATTGTTGTTGGACAATTGGAACTTTTGCAAAACTGGTAATACTTCAAGCTACGCTGCTGTTTAAAAATGATTACACTGCTTACTTATCAAATTATGCAAAATAAGAAAATGTTGTATCTCTACAAAATAAACGCTTGTATATTGTTTTGTTTGCTTTACTCTTTTAAATTAAATCCAGGCAAATCAAAATAATGCTAATACAGATTTAACTTTTCCCTTTTCCCAGCCGCCTTCATACGTGTTGTCCTCATAAATGTTGGCATATGAAGCTCCGATAAACTTCAAAGTAAATTTCCCCGTTGCATTTTACATTTGAAGAAAACGTCTGGGCTTTTCTTTGAAGTGATTTACTTTGATATGAAAAGTACGAAACATGAATATTCCACTTTAAATAAAATAAAATCAGACTTTGCTTTGCGGCGAGCAAGCTTGGATAAGTACCAACTGAGCCTCTCAAATAAGCGCGAACTTGGTGGAAATCTACAGAAAATATTCTATTATTTAAACATTTTCTTCTCTATTTTAGCTCCTGTGCTGTACCACAAAGTTATTTATTATCATTAACTTAAAAACAAAACTAATGACTTTACTATGTACAATAGTTCAAAATAAGAAAGTTCTATACAACAGAAAATGAGTATTTTAATATGAAAATACAACTTTGACACTAGAATATAGTAATTAATACTTTATAATTTTTTTTTTTTGAATTTGAAGAATCATTTGATATTTGATGATAACCACATGGTAATCGAACAAGCTCAAGAGATCTAATAAACATACTTTTTGGCAAGTGGTACAACTGTGTGAATAATTTAAAAACAATTTAACAACATAATTTATTTGAATACATTTTCTGGAGTTTCAAATTATCTAAAGCCGTAGTTGAGCATAAATTACTGAAAACGAAAATTGTAGTCATCTTTTGCGAATTACCTTAATAAAGAATAAAAAAGACAGAAGAGAGAAGATGCAGAAGAAAAGACAGAAGTGTAGATTTAACAGTTGAGACAAACATCAGATGTAAATTCTAATAGTATTATGCTTTTTTATAAAACATAATTTAAGCAAGCCATAGAAGCCATAGAATTTATTTATTTGTTGACCATCTAAAATGTCAAGTTAAAAATTAAAATTTTTGAAAAATATGAGTTTTGCAACAGAGCAAATATTTATTGTTCTTATAATAAGAATAACAAATTAAATGTTTATCTGTCATTGCCAAGCTAGCAGTAATCAGCTGATTTTTGGTTGTAGCTAAATTTATGTTGATTTCTATGGCTTGTCTAAATTGTGTTCTTTAATGAAATAACACTACAAATAAGTAAAATAACTGCAGTTTTGTAGTACTGATATATTTTGTGTTCTGTTTTGTATTTTGACCTACTTTTAGTTAGAATATTTTCTTATAATGTTATAGAATTGTTCATTCAATTATAATGATTCTTGTATGAAAGTTGGTGTAAAACTTGTCTCATTGTCGCTAATTGTAAATAGTGAATCGTCGTCAGTGATCTGTAAACGATGTAATTTATTGAAACTAAAAGGGGTGCATTTTGATCTGTGATCAGTGAGCACTCAGCCACGTGCGGAGCCCTGTAATCTCTCGTATCGCAGATAACTAACTGCTACGAGCTACACCTTGTCTCTACCTACACCCTTTAATTTCCGGCACATTCACTCTGATCCCAACTTTAATTGCACACCAACACGGTCACAGCTGAAAACTGAGCTGCCTGCTTCTCTGTTTTCGGAGCTGAAAATTGAAATCGATGTCTCCAGCTTCCTTTCTGTTCTTCGCTGCTCTATAGTAATTGAACTTTGCCAATTAAGAATGTTGTGCTTTGTGCCAACAGTTTTAATTAAAAATAATGAACATTTCTCTTCTTTTTTTTTCTTCTAGTTTACAAAACTCTGCATTTTATTGATTTGGTAATCAATTTAACATTAATTTTTTTTTTTCGAATTGTTTTTTATTTACCTGGTGAAATAAGTTTTACTGTAACTGCAAAAAGGTTTATTTAAAACGGTTTTATAATTCTCAAGCCATCAGTTTTTCAAAAAAAGATAGGAAATGTCTTAGGTTTTAATCAAACCCTTAAATGTAAATAAAAAAAATGGTTTTTATATGGTTTGAAATTATTAATTGTATGTTAAGAACAGTAAGGACATTTTACCGGTCGAAGACAATAATTGCTTAGAGAAGGACCCTAATTATTGTCTGAAATCGGTCTGAGTGATGTCGAAAGAAAATTGCTTCTTTGAGAAAGAAAACGGCTTTTTCTTGATTAGTTTTGGTTTAATTTGCATAAAAATTGTTGCCACGGTGATTGGTAAAGAGATTAAAGTATTAAGTATTGTTATAAATTATGAATCATATGCTGTCTACAGAATACAATGTTGTCTGTAAAACAATAAAGCTTTAAACAGATTTTGAACATTTTTTGCATACAAATAAGTGATACTTGACAAAAAATAAAACAATTAATTTTTCTGAAAATGTATTAATTAATCTTTTATTTTTATAATATATAGTTGCGTTATTTCTCCACTATACAGTTTTTACATTTTCTTTTATTTTCCTCTATAGTCCAGTCATTTCGTCCGAAAAAAAGGCAAATAAAAGAAAATGAATTTGCGCTTCTAATTTTTTAATATGTTGTAGGGGATACCTAGAAAAGCTTAACTTGAAATTGTCGACCAAGCTTTCCTAGGAGCTTTCGCCGCCATCTTGAAAAAAGTGGTAAAATTTGTTTCTCGGCAATAACTCGGCTATCCGATGAGATTTCGAAAAATTTTGTAGGACACTTTTTGTAGCTTTCTTTGTGTTCTACAATAACGCCTAAATTATTTTTAGCGTATCATGCATCGTTATCGAGATATCGACCGATAAAGTCAAAAATTTAGGACACAATTTTTGTTTTATGCTTTTTTTTTCTTTGGGTCTTAATAAATATGAAAAATTGTAGAATTCAAACTTGTAGAGCATATTTAGACCTACAATTTCCTTCTTGGATTTTTTTATGTTAGACAAAAATTACGATCTCCAGCGCGCCGCAAAGTCGGTGAATCCACACTCAGCGTCGAGCGAGCTGCTCGCTCGGTTGTGTCTGGATGTCGAATCTAATGGGAAATTGTTCAGGAAATTGATGGGATAAAAAATAAGTACATAGAGCAACAAATTAAGGATCACACAATAGTAATTTATTAAACAAATAATTTGTTTGTGCAGCAAAAATTTAGGACACAATTTTTGTTTTTTGCTTTTTTTTTCTTTGGGTCTTAATAAATATGAAAAATTGTGGAATTCAAACTTGTAGAGCATATTCAGACCTACAATTTCCTTCTTGGATTTTCTGCCGCCTGTGGGTGCAGAAAAGCGGGAATCAGTTGCTCCGTTATTTGCATGCACTGCAGTGGGCAAACATGCAGTAACGTCGCCAGAGTCGACATTTTGCTTGACGACGACGACGACGACGATGTCTGTAACGATGATGATGACGATGCTCTCATCGAATCAGCATCATTTCCAACGTTTCAACAGACACAACAACTCGAAGAGTTTACGGAGGACGAAGATCTTCAGCCTGGACCATCCAAGCGAAAAAAAACATGAAAAAAGTCCATCGTTCGTGTCTCGAGTGCAGAAAAAAATATTTTTCTTTCCGTTTATTTTGTTTTGTTTATTTTGTATTGTAAAAAAATAATTTTTTTTACTGCACAAACAAATTATTTGTTTAAAAAATTACTATTGTGTGATCCTTAATTTGTTGCTCTATGTACTTATTTTTTATCCCATCAATTTCCTGAACAATTTCCCATTCGATTCGACATCCAGACACAACCGAGCGAGCAGCTCGCTCGACGCTGAGTGTGGATTCACCGACTTTGCGGCGCGCTGAAGATCGTAATTTTTGTCCAACATAAAAAAATCCAAGAAGGAAATTGTAGGTCTAAATATGCTCTACAAGTTTGAATTCTACAATTTTTCATATTTATTAAGACCCAAAGAAAAAAAAAGCAAAAAACAAAAATTGTGTCCTAAATTTTTGACTTTATCAATCGATATCTCGATAACGATGCATGATACGCTAAAAATAATTTAGGCGTTATTGTAGAGCACAAAGAAAGCTACAAAAAGTGTCCTACAAAATTTTTCGAAATCTCATCGGATAGCCGAGTTATTGCCGAGAAACAAATTTTACCACTTTTTTCAAGATGGCGGCGAAAGCTCCTAGGAAAGCTTGGTCGACAATCTCAAGTTAAGCTTTTCTAGGTATCCCCTACAACATATTAAAAAATTAGAAGCGCAAATTCATTTTCTTTTTTGAATGTACGTAATGACTGGACTACTATCCAAAATCGGTTTTCTCTTTCTTCATTCCCACATCTGAATCTTGCATCTTCCTCTCCCAATTTCTTCTTTTGACAGTTTCATTCATCTCAGTATAAATACGAATGTAAAATCCTGCTTTATAAATTAGTTATTTTTTTAATAAATTATTATTGCTATCTTTTCAAACTTTTAAAGTTTTGTAGAATTTTTATTAAATTTTTATTACTATTATTTTTTTAAAATAGATTGATATTCTGTGCTACATTTATAAGATGCCTTGTTATTTTTAATTTCTGATTATATTGCTAAAAAATTCTATAGCTGTTTTTTTCTTTTTGATTTTTTTATATTATTTTTTATCTAAGTTTGGTGTATTTTTTGACATTTTTAAAACCACAGAAAGAATAAGTAATTTGATGCCAACAAGCTTTGATTGTCTAATAAATAAATTATATAGTCTCTAAAATGTACAGTTACAAAGAAACAGCCGAATGCAACCGGCAACATTGTTTAGTTCTTTTGAGGTTTGACATAAGTGGAGCAAAATGTTAGGTTAGGTGTGGCAACTTTTATTGAAAGACACTGATACTATACCTAGAAAACAAGCAAAAACGGCTAAAACTTGCTGCTATTTCAAATTAAAAATAAAATATGCATAGTATTATCTAATCACAGTGTCTATACTAACGCTCTTAAGCATTTTAAGTGTTAAAACATTTAGTTTTAATAGCGGAAACATTTGCATTATAGATTTTTTTTATGTTATAACTTAATATAAAAATTTATAACTGAGTACTAGACAAAACGATTAAACTTAAACCCAATAACAGCATTATTGTTACAATATTGAAATATTGTCAATAAAAATATAATACGGGTATGTGATTTTATTCAATCAAAACAAAAGTTTTATCTAATTAGAAAGTTCATAATGCCCCCAAACCGTAGTAACTTTCATACTTTTCTTACAATTTTTATAATATCAAAAAATTGTAATAAAGTTATTTTCGACTTAAGGTAAAATTTTCTTATAAACATTTATGTTTAAGTTATCACAAAAAAAAGTATAACATGCAAAGGTTTTCATGATTTAGGAAATCTATGTTTAATTGTTTTTTTTAATGTTTTAGTTTAAGAAAAACCACGAACGCTAGTAGTCTGTCAATTTAAATAATTTTGAATATTTTGTGGTAAAAAAATCACCAATAGTTTATTTTAATGGTCTGACCTGACCTAACTTGTATGTAAAATTTTGTGTGCAGATAAACTTATGTAGGGCTATTAAATTTTGCAAAACTCTTTTTTTAACTTTTGTTTTTTATTTTTAGAAATATTACAATGTCAACTCATGACGACGATGACAAGGATCTGATCGATTTGGACTCTCCGATTTTATTTCGTCACATAACACCATGCAACAGCAGTTTCTCATCTATAGAAATTTCTGACACATTAATAGATTCAGAATTGTCTGTTCTAGAAAAAAAGCTGCAAACACTATCAGCATGCCAAGATGTTGACACTGGTCAGAAAAACGTTGTTGATGTTGAAGATATTTTGATAACAATAGACGACGATGACGTTGTAGATGCGCCTTTAAACAGAAGTAATTCCTTAAGAAGAAGCAAAAGTGATATTGAGTTGCGTGTTTGTAAAAATTTATCTGATAAATCATGGTCGTGCGATAGTTTGGTGTACTTTTTCTGTAATCAGTCTCTCATATTTACCACCATCTGCTCTCTCTAATTTCTCTTTTCATTTCTCGTTTCTCTATCTCTCTCTCATTTCACTCATTGCCTGGCTTCTTTTTTCTTTTTTTACATTGAAGAGATATTCTTAAATTATGGTTTTAAATTTGAATTATCTCAAATAGATTTTGAGTTATTGGCGGAAAAACAAGTTTTTTTTTCTCACTTAATTGTTTATAACTATTGCAATTTTTGCAAGCGGCCTTAGCATTAGCAAAAACTATCTAGATGTCATCTTAAATTGAATGACGCCTTAATTATAATATTCCAAGAATGCAAAAAAATTTTGACCCAAAAAGCACTTGTTGACTAGACTATTATAGCTGCTTGACTATCGGTGTAAGTTGCAATGCTACACATCTTTTGATTGGGTCTTGAAAGATCCTTGAAGATGTTCTCACTGATTTTGAGTATGTGGTTTTGCTCCCATGCTTTTGTCTGTCTTGGAGCCATCCGCATACCATTTTATGGTATTATATACTTTTGAACTCACTGGTGGCGGATTTTTTCCCAATCTCAATTCTCAATTTTACAGTCAAATTTCTTTTATATTAACTGTATTATATTGTATAATGCCTCTATACAGTGCATACGCTGTACGGGTGTGGTTAGGTCAGTGTTAAAGTTCTTTTACCTAATCAGAATGAGAGATTCCACAAATATTTCCAGATGTGCTTTGTAATGTTCATTGCCAAATTAGCAATTCTACCAAATAGCGAGCAAAAAGACTCAGTGATGCAGCATTAGCAATATTAAAATTTTTAAAAGCTAAAATGGCAAAAGACAAATAAATTTTTCATGTGCATCAGCATTAAATTGTAAATTCAAGCCAAACATCTGAAAAATCGGAAGCATCTGAGAAGCTATTGGAGTTGTTTGATTGGATTACTCCAAGATCTGCCGCTTCGATCATCTAACGCTGCATTAACATTATTATCACGGTAGCGCGAGAAAAGGAATCAAATTATGTGAGATGTACAAAACTTAGTCTCTCTTCTCCCCAGCCGCCGGTTTTATCTTTTCCTTCTTATGATCATCTGTGATTGAACAAGCGCCAGATTTACATTTTTATGCCTCTTGCTTTGCTTGCAAGAAACAACTTTTATTTCTAAGCAATTGCATCTTATTAATTGACAAAGTTTCAAAAACTTTTCTTTACGTTAAAGTACTTTTTAGCAATTTTACTAAAAAATTAAAGAAACTAATGACTGACTCAAATGAAACATTTTTAAAAATGTCTTTTTGACACAACTTGGACAGTTTGAAAGATTGTTAATTGTGTCTCAAAATCAGGACTCTGCTATACCGGCAATCATAGATACCTAAGCCTTCTTTCTGAGTATCAGCTACTTTTATAATGATTGACATAAATAAAGCTACCCTATTACTTTGCCAGCAATTTTGAACAACAATAAAGCACTATTATGATTATTGTAAAGCTAAAATTACTATTATATTGCAAAGGCAAAACAGGTTTGAACTCTGTTTTCTATTGACAAATTACGACACATAACTATTTTATTTTAACTAATCTAGCGTCTAAAGACACTATTGACAGTTTAACTAAAATTGCAGTGTTGGCAGTTCAACCGTTTTACTCATGTTTCTATCGCGCTTGAAAAAACCAATGAAATAAGAAATTTAGAATTTCACATTCTTCAGAATGTTATGAGCCTAAAATGTACAGATTAATAAAGATCCGTAAATGAGCATTAAATGACTAAACGGGTCTATTTTTAAAGATACAGTGAGGTGAAAATCAGTATCTACGCGTTACAAACATTCAAAATTTTGTTGTTGTGTGCTTTTGCAACGTTTCTTGATTGGTTTCAATTCTTGAGCAAGCTGAATTTTCTATGAAAACATTCTTATAGTCTGCAAAATTTTCTGCAGCAGTTCTTATGAGAAGCCAAGCTGTGTCAAATGTCTTCTGATTGAAGTTTCTTTATCTTTTCAAAGATTCTCTTGTAACCATGAATATTGTTATCTGCGTGCACTTTTCGACGTCTGTCGGCTCCAGGAAGTTGTGCGGTTTATTGTTGACCCCACATTAAAATGACGACGATATGCAGGCTGTTATTTAAATAGCAGCATCTAGTGTTACACAAATTTTGTTTTTTCCACATTCTTTAAGCAAGATAGGAGAGGAAAAGTTGCAATAATCCGGCTACAATCAAACTATACTTTTTCGAAGTGGACAAAAGTATGTATGTATTTTTTTTGACAATAGTAAAATTATAAATAACTGTGATGGTATTCCAGGTCACGTCATCATATGAATATGAAATTAATTTTCATGACGGTTGTTGTATAGGAGAAGGAGGCGATGGGTTATGATACGACTACAGAGGTGTCATTATAAAACTGCTGGTCATGTCAGCAAATGGCTTGCTTCAACCTGCTACTTAGTCAGTAGCCAGTCAGTCGGACTCTAACTATTGTACCTCTCTATTAACAATAATCTTTACAAAAATATACTCTCATCTCTATCCTAAACACACTCATCATATCTTTTCAATCTAAATCAAATGAAATAGCTTTTTAGCAAGGTCAGTTATCTTTGCAGGTATTTTTTTTTGCAACTGCCACTACTCAACTTGAGACATTATTAAAGAAAAGTAATGCAAAATTTAATATTTTTTAAATTTTAAATCATTACTTTAGATCTTTTGTAGATAATCGAAATATTATAGCAGCCTTAGTTGTTATACAAGAAATTAGTGCATCACTTTAAACGTTTACTTTTTTTTTGGTTATTCTTTTAATAGCATAGCTTTAAAGAAACCGCTTAATTTAGTTAATTACTGTAGTCAATCTCCTCTCACAAATAAAGAAATCGTTTTTATAGCGGTTTCTCAACACACTGATTGAAATACTGACCAAAAAGCTTTGGATGCTACTATATAATTGCTACCGTGCTTTGGGTAGTACTTCCACACCTCTAATAGCTCTGTCACGATGCTTTCATCCATCTCGAGTGAATTCTATTGTGGGAAATTATTGTGCTGCTTCTTTCTTGTTAGGAGGCCTTTTTGACGTCAAGCTTTTAACTGCCAATTGCCGATATCTTTTTCTTTTCAACAATAACATTCATTAAGCTAAAAAAACAATCATATAAGCTACCTACTTTATTTTCCTTAAGCATTCAGCAATTAAAGGCTTTAGCTTGTTAGTTCTCTGAAAGGAATTACTTAATAATATATTTAGGTTTTTTAAAATTTAATGCAATGTGGTACATAAATACCTAGTCTAAATAAAAATATTATTTTTTTAAATACAAGCAATACAGTTATTTTTATCATATTTATTTTTTTTTGAAATAGCCTGATTGCAAATAAACTATTAAAAAATGACAAACACTTGTATTGATTTCGATATTGCACACGTCAAAAAAATATTACAACATTATATTTATTATCCAATCAGTAACTAAACTTGATATTTTAATCTTCTCTAACCTTAGCAATTAAAGCTTTTATCCAAAACCTTTTTTATTATGACGTTATGAAAATGATGTTTTTGATTGAATTATGGGGTCTATAAAACACAAGTGATTTTATGAATCAATAACACGACTGTTTTTATTAATTCAACAGTTTACAGAAAATAAACAATTTATTGAACATCAATACATAAATTTACAATTGACAGAAATCTCAGATGATATCATTGATTGAAATTTACGTTAACATTTATATTGGAAGAAATAACTTTATTTGCTTTATTTCTGTCACTACAATGTCGTTTCCACACATTCATTCGATTTTTGCTTCTCAGTATTCACAATAACATTACCTTCTGTTTCCGAGTTTTCACCTAGTATCTTCTTAGCAATGTCTATTTTGCTTCAATTTGACTCTTCGACATACGCTTGTGCCACGGTTGTCAATTTCCATCGGCCATGACGTTGAACCATACCAAGATCAGCTCCAGCGTTCAATAAACTCGCTGATGTCTCATACTGTGTCCTGTGCAAGACTCTGATTCTGGTAATTTCAAAAAATTATCTACTACTGATGGTATTTTAGATAGACTATTTATTCCCACTGGCTGTACTGTGCATTTCTCATTTCTATAGCACAAAAACAACGGCAAAAACATTTTTGCGGATACAGATATTGTGAAATATCTGTATTTTTATAAAGTTTAATGTCGATCTTAACATGCTGTATTTCGTTCACATTAAAAAAACCGCGAATCTTTTTGGCGTTGAAGAAGTAACCCAACAGCTTTTCACTTACCCCACAAACATTGTTTTCTTGTTTCCAGTTTTAAGCTCACTCAATTCATTAAAATGTTTATTAGTGATATGAATAAGCTTGTACACATTACAAGACGATCATGATTTCAAAGCAAAATAAAGCTATTTACGTTTTTAGTAAATATAAATTAGAACGAAAATGTAACCCCATGTAACCTAAAACTATTTATAATAATAATTTAGCACTAGATCTTGGTACGTTGTAACACATTTTGATCAACAAACGAGATTTACTGTCACGCAATGAAAAAAATAAACATAGCGGAAATATCAAAAAACCTTTTGAAGCGGTCTTAAAACAAACTGTTATTTAGGTAGTACTAAAACCATAGAAAACAATGAAGTGAAAAAAATTTGCATAGTTTGAGTTACGCTAGCGGATATAGGTACCTATCCAGTAGGAATGTTCAGCATCCCAATTAAATTGCGGGTTAATTTAGGGTTGTAGATATAATACGTATGTTGTCATCTTAAGTTTATCGTTCTTTAATTTAGTATCACTAATTGGAGGGATCAGCAGAAGTACTCGCGCCCTCGAGGTGTGAACCGAACATCTCGTACCAGTGATACATTGATATTTTAGTATAATTATTTCAGTCACACCCATTTAACACTTGATTCCGTTGAGATAGCACAATAATAACCGGTAAGAGAATCTTACTGCTTGTAATAAATATTTTATTTATGCACATATTAATGGTTTAAAGTGATCCTTCTTAGTCCGCCATCGGCATCACTGCTTCAGCTAGCTTTTCTTTTACTGATCTTTTCTCAAACGTTGATCTGATGTCAAACCATTCAGAGTTATATCACTTTGACAGTTGGCCAACGGTTTCTAATAATTATTAATAGCACTGAAATATTACGACTAGTCATTTCCTAAATGGATCTACAAGATATGCTCGGTTAACTATTAAAACTATAACAAGACAGTTTCCGCTACAAAATTAATAAAGTCTTTACACGACCCGACCTGGAAATTATTTTTATTTGCTTTTAATACTCTGATGTCTTACATCATTTATCATACTTATATAGACTTATATTCATTCAATCATCTAGAAACTTTTTGCTCGCTTTAATAAAATTCCAAATTTTTTATCCGATTATTCTTATCTTAAAAACAATCTTAAAACTTAATTAAATCGTTTAATTTAAACGTATAATTGTCCAACATAATTAGTAACCAACATTTATTTTAATTGACCTAATAAGTTTTGCTACACAATTAGTTTATTTATTATTGAAATAGTTATAGCTACAAGTAGTTAAACAATTTTATTTTGTTTTATATAATAGACATTTGTTTTTATAATATGTAGTTGATAATGGTTTATGACTGTATTATTCGGTACCTCACCGAAAATTAAAGCGGTCTAAACAAGACGAATAAAGACCATAGCTTGCTCGGACAGCTGTAATGTTAAACATGACAATCATAAACTATACCTGAAAAAGTTAATAGAATAATATAGGGCATCAAGCTTGTAAAAATTTTTAGCTCATTTTTTATTTATCTTACTTATAGTAAGGCCCAGATCCTCATAGCTCTTTTCCACCTCTCTATGAAATGCATTTTGATAATTAGGCTAAAATTTTTCCTAGGTCACTCAGATATTTAAGTTATAATAAATAAGCATCTAAACTTTTAATTTAAAAAAGATTTTACAATGTTCTCAAATTATCGTAAATGTCTTATAAAATATTAATTTTATAAACTTATTTGATTGTTAATTAAAATAGTATATTTTAACTTGCAGTATTTTTGTTTATCAATGTAACATAAATTCTTACGTTTTTTGAGTATTTAAAGCGTTAATTTGAATGCATAGATCAAAAGTGTACCCACTGATTAAAAAAAAATTTTGAATTCGATTTTTCTGGCATTTTTTGAAAAAATTTTCAATAGTAACATTTATTTACATTATTTATCAATTTTTTTTAAAAAGCAAATATTTTGATTAAAAATTAAAAGGCTGTTTTGATATAAGGTCAAAATAATGTAAAAAAATTTATATTTTATATTAAAAAAATTACAATGTGTTTGGAACATCATAAGGTGAGTTTTTATTAAATTTTGTAAAATAATAGTATATTGTAAACCTAGGCGGCAAAGTGGTATTTTTCCAGGCCGAGAGAAGATATGGACAGGCGAGCCAAAGGCGAAAAGAGTTCAAGGCCTGGAAAATCACTTTGCGGCCGTGGTTTACACATTATTTTTTATCCTACACAAATTACCTTATAATCGAGCATTATCTTAAAATTGATTTGAGGTTATTACCGCCAATCGCCAATTCAAAATGTCAAACTTTGACAGATGTCAAAAATTTATGGATTACTTTACTGTCGTGATTTACACTATTTATCTTGCACAAAAGTAGTTTTTTAAAATAAGATTGATGTTCATAAACAGTAAATGTGATTTAAAATTTCAACACCCTTCATAAATAGTGAGACGTTTAGAGTTTAGAGTAATTTTGCTTATAACAGCGACTCCTGACGGAGAAAATCAGATTTTTTTTTCTCGGCTAGCCGAGAAAGTACATTTTTTCTCGCCTAGCCTGGAAATGATGTACTTTCACAGCTGTCGAGAGACGAGAAAATTTTATTTTGAGTTGGTGTAGGATAAAAAAATTTTATTCCAAAAGATGCAAATAAAAAACCAAAAACTTGATTATTTTAATTTTTCATTTTCACATTCAAGTTTTAAAGTTATGTAAGAAAGTGTGAATGCAAAAATGTAGATTTGTTTATTACCGACAACTTTGCTATTTTACTTTTATCCATAGAATTTGTAGTTTTGCCGAAAATGGAGTAACCCTTTTTTTACTATAAAAACTCCCTTTCTTCCACTTCCCGACCTCAAATTGCTTGTAAATAACTTATTTTAGTACTATTTTTGTTATAAAGGTTTCAGCACTGGTTTAGTGCGGAACCTAAAATACCGCTTAAGACTTTTTATTTAGAAATTTTACTCGCTTTAATAAGAAGCATTTTTTATCCAAACAATAATAATTAATTATAATTATGAACTTGATTTCATAATTATGATTCATAATTCATGATGATTGATTTCATAATTGCAATGTTACTCAAAGACTGAAAATAATTTGAAAATTTATAGCCTAAAAACGTAAATTATTTTGTACTATTCTATACAAAAACAAATTATGACACAAATGAATTATAACTTAATAAATAGAATATTACTAACTTTTTTTTTAAAATAGTGATTATTTATTCAATAATTATTTATTTTCAGTTAATACAAAAATTCAAAAAAATTATTTTCAGTTACGACAACTTAATTGTTTTAATCAGTGACCAGTAATAGTTATATTCAAAGTTGAAGCTGATTGTATTAGTATACCAATTAGTCGGTGACAAATGAAAAGTAAAGTATTCAAGCTCGGTGTTGCATATACAAGCTGAGCCAAGTGAACAAAGACCTACGTCACCATGAAATACAGTGGCTATAAATGTTTTAAAAAAAAAGTATTTAAGAACAGACCTAAATGTATTCAAATCCAGTTAGATCAAAACCATTTATAACCAAATAATGTTTTAGAAGTAATTTATTGTTAAGGATTTAATAATGACTAAACTAAATAATCAAAATTTTACGCACTTTGTGGATTATTTTGGTGAATCATTGTGATTTGTCGCTCAATTTCTCTCTCTATTGCCACCCTCAACGTCAGATTTAGCTTTTTTTTTGTAGATACATAGCCCAAGGCACCAAAGGGTTATTTAAGATTTAGGGTTATAATTATTAGTTAGAAACGTCTCAAATATTGAGGATTGCAGCCACATAATGTTATATAGCCACAAGCTACTTTTATAGTAGACTCTGTTTGATTATTAGAGTATTTCGAGTTAAAATATAAAATATATTAATTTATGTAGATTCAAATTTTGAACGGAAATAATGTATAAATTTTCAATCAAAATCCGGAAAGAAAAAAATTTGAAAAGGAATCCCCTGAGTCCATATCCCATAACCCAGCGAAGTTTGCCCTGACGGATCGGTCGGTAATGTAATTACCTTCAATACCAGTTGGTTCACTCAAGTAGGAGCTTTTAGCTAAGTTCGCACTTGAGTTTATAACGTTACCAACAATATAGCCCCTAACTTTGTAATATAACGAACAAATGTTTTAGTCTAATCTATTTAATAGAAGAAAAGACAAATACAAAAAAATATCTCTAATAAAAAAACGATTCTTAAAAATAAAGCATCTATATTTTAAAATGTTTTAAAATTATATTAAAAAACATTTAAATCATAGTTTGACGTTATTTTTAAATTTATTATTTAATATTTTTTCAGATTATTGTTATGCTAATTTTATATATGTAAATAAAGTGATTAGTGCAGTGCTGCTAATGATAAAATATACTTAAACTTAAAGCTTTTTAGTGATAAGGGTCAATTTATCACATAATTAACATTTTTAATTGTGCGGAAAATCAGTGGTTCTCTATTGCGGTAAGCTGATATCCGGGTGAGTCCGGGTGCAATGATATTGATCCGGAGGATCCGGTCACTACGACCAATCCGAACCAGGCACGCCCAAAACTCAAGGTATTGTGTGAAACAGGATATACACACAAATTGATAAATATACTTTACATTTCCAAAAAACAAAAGTACATTTTTAAGCCTAATGATTCTCTAATGGCTAGATCAAACAATTTGCCAAGCTTGTGTAAAAATAAGAATCAATCATTGTCAGACGCTTTGCAAAAGTTCTTATTAATAAAGTTTTAGCACGCGAACTATGCCATCTTTTCCTGCCCTCGAAAGTTCCTTTTCCATCAAAATCTAGCAAAGAAATTTAATTAGTAGATTTCATAAAAAAAACACCGGCGGACCGACCGACCGGGTGGAACAGACGTTCCACCACAAGAATTATTAATGAATGTCGGGTCCTGTATTCTATAAAAAACATATTAGTTTCTGCCACGCGTTGATATCTTAAATAATTTCAAATTTACTTTTTAGATTGACCTAAGTGATTATAGTCTTATTTTTCTGCAATTATCGAAAATTATTAAACAAAAACATTTTAGTATCAATTAGATAGGCGAATGAAATAGTCATTCACCTAACCAGTTCGGAAAGTAAAATTTTCCACATGAGCACATTAGTGCATGTGGAAAAGTTTGAAGTGAAACTCAGGTCAAAGAATTAGTAAAAAAGAAAAACCAAATGTGTACGGTAGTGTAGAAGATAACAAAGAAAAAATTTTAAAAAAAGTATAAAATAGAAAGGACAATGTTTGACAGCTTGGTATAAAGTGTAATGTTGTATGGAGCGAAAATTAGAAAGATAGGATAAAGATAGAAAGAGTGCAAAAAGAATATATGTGATAAATGCTAGAGCTAAGTAGAGAAACTCTAAGTTATAAAGTAAAAAAAAAAGTGGAAATAGAAGCAGGTAAATAGGATATAGAAGAGGATGTGAGCTACTAAAAGAGTACTGGAAAGTGATAAACAGAAAAGCAAATAAGAAAATAACAAAAAAGAAAAAAGAATATTATCAAAGAAAAGAGTTTAGTGTAAATAAGATTGAGAGGAAAAGAGAAGCAAAAATTGCGAGATAGAGGTAGAAAAAAAGGGAAATATTAGATAAAGCAGATACAATGAGAAATATAAGAAATAAATTAAAAAAAAAACTAACAAGCTATCTAAGAAGAAAAAATGAGAAAAAGAGAGAATGAAAATGATTAAATGATTGCAAGATTTAGATGTGAGAATGAAGAGAGAGAAAACAAATTTTGGATGGAAGAAAATGAAAGAAAATGCAGGATGTGTAGAAGAGAGAGAGAAACATTAGAGCATAAGATGAAGAAATGCGTGGAGGTAAAATCAAGTATGGTAACAATAGAAAACATAATAAAACAAAAGAAAAAAAAATAAATAAAAAGTTTAAATTTGGTGAATAAAGTAGAATGAGAAAAAAATAAAAGAAAAAAAGCAAGGAAGAGCGAAGACGAATCAGAAAAAAAAACCAATCAATTTATGTTTTTTTTATTCTCACAATTAATCACGTCTATTAAATAATGTGCAAAACTTCTGATAATGGGAAAATTTGACAGGAATTGACAATATTTAAAACATTAGTAAATTCGTCAGATACAAATGTTTTAAATATTGTCGATTTCAGATTAATTTTCTCATTAGATCTTTTGCACGTTTTTTTCAATTTTCATATATAGCATAAACTTTTTAAAAGCTGTTTAGCAATATTAGCAACAAACGTATAAAGCTTTAAGCAATTTCATTTATTATATTAAACTGTTAATTTAAGCTTAATATTTTTTTTTGCTTTTAAAGCTAACAGTTTTTCTAATACTTTTATAATAACACTAAATATTTTTTTACGTTTTGGATTAATAGCTTAGAGCTATATGAATTATTTTTTTTTTTTATTTTTTTAATAAACTGTCTTTTATAAATAGTTTATTATAAATATTAATAAATTTAATTGAATTTGTTTAATACTTTCTCTATGTGGTTGAGAATAAGTAATTAATAGTTTCCACGATAATTTAAAGTAAACAGCAGTTTATGATCACATCTGGATGTTCTTATTACTCGTCATTAGACTAATTTTTTTATTAAGTAATTAATGTGTGGGTTTATTAAATACCCGTCCCCAAAATAATACGAGACATGATTTCATAAAGAGAGCAACTGCGTTTG
Organism: Lagria hirta; assembly: GCA_947359425.1. Lineage (NCBI taxonomy): Eukaryota > Metazoa > Arthropoda > Insecta > Coleoptera > Tenebrionidae > Lagria > Lagria hirta. Next base: position 18,483,425 of record OX375798.1, on the reverse strand, counting down.
CTCCATCCAATCCTTTGTCTGATCTCGTTCACAATATCATATGATTGGATCATCCTGTAACACTATTATTTAAACTATTAAACCAACTGGCTTAAGCCTAATTTAATTTGGTTGTTATGATTATCCCCCAACGACCGCCATACAAAACAGAATCATTATCATTATTTTAGGAGCTTGATTAATTTTATTCATATAGGAGAAATCTTGCTTTGCTTTGCTTTTATAAGCAGAAATGCTTTGTCATCCCCTTGAAGCTCTGGCGCCAATAGCTCAGGTCTAGTAGGAAATCTTGAAACAATAACGTTAAGTAAATAATATGGGTACCTCTACCTACGATGTTTAATATCGAAAAGAATAAATTACAAAACATCTTAAAGTTCTTTAATATTATGATGAAAGCTACAATAGAGAGAAAACTAAATGAACATAATTAGCTTTCAGATCTTTGAAGTCAAAGGTCACTCAGAAGCATTATCGGCAGCTCGCACACTATAATTAGTTCTCAGTGTGATATTCTTTGACGTGATAGACAAGCATTACCATAATAATACCTACACCTACACTACCTTTAAAAACAATACAGACTAACTAATATTCAAATTGCTTTTAAATACAATGGCCGAAAAATCGCAGAAAAAAAATTACAATAAAGCGAACAGAGGCGTGCAATGCACACAAAAATCTCTACACGGTTTGACAATCTTGATATATAAAACTGCATTTTTTTCAACTTATTTTTGAATTAAATAATATTCAACTTTTTAAAGATGCACTTCAGACAGGTACTATTATCGGGCTAAAATAATTTATAATGTAATAGTTCTTTGTTGTATAATATTTGTTTTAGGCAGCATAGAACGTTTAATTTTCTTATTTCGCTTTGTTTTTTTTTAAATTCTTTTGCTTTTAAATTGTTTTATATGTGTAGGAATATACTATGACTAATAAAGTTATTATTTCCTTTTCAGCAAGTACAATTTTAAAAATTTAAATTTTTTATTGAGGTAATGGTAGTTTTTTAAAAATCTAGTTTTAGTACAAGTTCCAGGGTATAAAACAAGCCGCAAAAGTATTTTTTTTTGATAAGTATTTTCTTTGATAGATATAATAACAATCGGTAAGTGAAAACAATTAGACACCACTAATGATAATGGCATTAATATTTGACGTAATAATTGTTGGACAGTTATGTATACCAACATTTAAAAACACATCTATAAAATTACTAGATAAAATTATTTACATATTGTCTATGACGTAGAACAAAAACAAGCTAAATTTATTATTGACATTTTTTTGATTCACCAGCAGGTCCGGCCCCGATAGATTAAGTCATCAAAAATGACGAACGAAAGAGGGCTGACATATAATGTTGTAACATTCACCTCAGCTTGTAGCTGTCCAATGACTGGCAGAAATTTAACACGAATCGATTATTCGACTATATCGGATCGTGTATCTTAACCGTGAGATGATGCATATTATAGGGCTGTCTAAACACAGTTGGGATGCAAAAAAAAATCAATTAGAAATATGTATCTTATTTTCCCTTCACTGTGTGCATGGAATAGTCATTGAACTGGATTTCTAAGCCATTATTCTTTTCAAACCTGTTTATCCCAGATTTTGGGATACTCTGGCTGCTGCTGCCGCTGGACCTAACACTTACCCCATCATTATACCACATACGCAACTCTTTCATTCAGCTGTCACTATTTTTTCAGCTGAAGTGACATAATAGTGGACAAAATAAATATTTCAAGAGATTATTTAAATACAAATGAAAACTAATGAAGTATTTTTTGATGGTTCATTCATCGAAATTTCAGTAGCCAATTACTGACAAAGCAAGCGTCAATTAAGAAATTCCAACAGTTAAAATAATAACTATTGTGGTGTAGCATCCTTGTTTTGACATTTATAAAATAGATACCACTATTAGTCACTAATTTATTTTATTTGTTGTTAGAACAATTATTATTTTCTATCAGTGGCGTAGCTCAAAATTTTGAGTGTTGCGGCGAGCACAGTCGATGACCTCTCATGGATCTAAATCTATTAAATAAGAAAAAATCTAATTTATACAAACATATTAGAACTTAATCATATTTTACTAGTTGCTTATTCATGACTGTTTCAAAATCAAAACTCATAATCTGCAAATCATCAAAATTAAAAAAAAAACTATTAAAAATTTTAAATTCTTAAAACAAATATTTTTTTGAAAAAAGACTTGTTAATAAATAACAGATAATAAATGTTGATTAAATTTTTCAACACCGTTGCTCTAAAATATGATAATTTTTCAATGACTTTTAACAGTAAAAGTTTCTTTTCCTATGGCAATTTAGACAAAGTTCTAGAGCAAACTTTGATTTCCGTTGCAGATGTTTAATTTTAATAATTTTTTTAAGTTATAGAAATTTAGAAATCTGAGATGTACCTATAGGCAGAATTTAACATACTAGTTTTTCTCTATCTAGACAGTGCTGTGTAGAAGATATTTATAAAATTATTTTAAGCCGACTATAAGCTTTAAAGTTTTTTTTGTAGAGGGAATAGTGTAATAAAGTTCAAAGAAATAAATCCACATTTTAGGTAAAGAAAAAATTATCACATTAGGCTATTATTTTTAATCCCGGTTCAATTAAGTGAATTGTAATTTTTTTTTTGATACATAACAATATGTGCTAAGTTTTTTACATGTACAGAGTGGCTCAAATTTCGAAAAGGGCTAGCTTAGAGTTTATTATAACGTTTATTATAATTTAATATTCTATCTATTTAATATTAGTCTATTCTATCATCTGCTGAATTTTCGTCGCCTAAAAAAACACGCCAAGATCATCATACGGAACTATCCTTGTAGGAAATCAAACGCTTTTTTGAAAAGATCTTTTATAAGTTTTTGATAAATGTAATTTTAAAAATTATTTGAATTAGAAATTAACACTAATGAATCTCTTACTTCGAAAAAGCTCTTTAACGAAAATTTGGCTTAGAAATTTTGTAGCTCTTTAATGTATTAGTTTATTAACATTTTAACTTGTAAGAAATTAAACGCTCTCTAAAAAAGATTTATTATAATTTTATGATAAAAGCAATACTTCAAACTTATAGCAATTTAAAATAAACACTAATAAAAATTCTAAGATTTTTTGACATAGAAATTTTTAAGCTCTTTAATATCTAGTTGAATTGTTAATAAATTTAAAAAAAACTTAAAACATTTTAAATAGATTTTAAAAAGATTTAAATTTTTTTTAATTTATTTAAATTGTTAATTTATATAATTTTTTTGAAATTTTTTAAAATAAATATAAATTTTTCTAAAACATTATTTGAATTTTTTTATCCAAAACCTATTTATTATGACGTTATGTAAAACACAAGTCGTTTTGTGAATCAATAATACAACAACTGTTTTTATATAGTTTAACAGTTTACAGAAAATAGAACAATTTATTGAACATCAAAAAACACAAGAGATAAAAATACAGGAAAAACAGGAATCTCAGATGAAATGATTTGTTGAGATTTACGTTAACATCTAAATTAAAGGATATAACTTTATTTGCTTTATTTTTGTCACTTTAATGTTGTTTCCACATTTATTCGATTATTGCTTCTCAGTATTCACAACAACATTACCTTCGGTTTTTGAATTTCCACCCAGTATCTTCTTAACAATCTCTATTTTGCTTAAAATTGACTCTTCGACATACGCTTGTGCCACGGTTGTCGATTTCCATCGGCGATGACGTTGGACCATACCAAGATCAGCTCCAACGTAGAACAATAAACTCGCTGATGTCTCATACTGTGTCCTGTGCAAGACTCTGATTCTGGTAATTTTAAAAAAAAGCTACTACTGATGGTATTTTAGATAGACTATTAATTCTCACAGGCTGTACTATGCATTTTTTATTTTTATAGCACAAAAACAACCTGTTATGAGTAATATTCTTAAGTCGGCGAGAAATAGATTTTTCACAAATCTTCAATACATTAACTGCAAATTTTTGTTCCATAATCGTAAAGCTACGTGTAACATATGTTTTGGTATCTGGTACAAATGTCAACATATAGGATTCTTTATTTTCTACGTTACCAACTGACATGCTCAATAATTCGCAACATCAACACCCATCTGACACACTCATTTCATTCTCTAATAACAAAATCGACCTAAACTGTTGAAAATGCTCTCTTTCAAGAACTTTAGACTTTTTGCACTTATAACTTTTAGATTTGTTTTTCAAAAAAGCGACTAAATAACTTGCCATATTGTAAAATATCTGTATTTTTGTAAAGTTTACGTTATGTCGATCTTAACATGCTGTATTTCGTTCACATTAAAAAAACCGCGAATCTTTTTTTGGCGTTGAAAAAGTAACCCAACAGCTCTTTACTTACCCCACAAACATTGTTTTCCTGTTTTCAGTTATTGAACTGACTCGATTCTTTGTAATAAGCGTCTCTAGATTTCTTGACTAACAAACTCGATGTGACTTCTTCAACATCTTTCTCAATTTTTTCAGGAAGAAAACTACTTCTTTTTATTTTCAACAATGTTACAAACGCCAAAGCAGTTTGTTTGTAAAATTTTTCAATGACAACAATAAATTTGTTGTCAACAACAACATTGCAACCAAATCATAAATTACTACTGATATTTGCACATATAAAATTTTTGAGTTTTGATAATTTTTTAAGAATTTTTACAAGGAGAGGTGTTGGATAAAACTATGTATTGTACTCGTGTCTTAAAAACAAATAAGTCACTCAAAAAAGTTAGGCCACTCAAACCAGCTTTCGTGCTAAACATTTCTTTTGTTACGTATTTACCTTATAAGACGCTTGTATGATAAAACGTTCTTAAATCTTATAAAAAATCTATATTATTATTAGACATTTTATGAAAAAATTTTTTTTTAGAAAAGAAGCGGTTTAAGTCCACGTCTTATTAGATGCAATTTTATAGAAGCTCAATATATCACTAATAGTTTTTGGTGTTCAGGTAAAAACTTTTGTGAGTTTGTGGCAATTTAAATCTATTTTAGATAATAAAAAGTATGTAAAAATGTAGTTTCTTTCAAGTGTAAAAACATTGAAAGTTTCTTTGGTGTGATTGCAGGGAGTTCATTTGTGATGCTAAGCGTGGCAGGACTGCAAACGCCATTGATTGCATGCCCAATTACACCCCCGAGATCATGTTTACATAAGTAATCAGCGGGCGCACAGTTGACACAGCACCGCGCTGACGGAATTAAGTGATCTGCCGCCGCCGCACAGCCGCCACCGCCAGATTTACACTAAACTAAAAAATATTTTTAATAATATGCATATAGAAATATTAAATAAAATTAAACAATGAATTTGTTTAGGAAATTTATGATTTCGTATAAACAGAGCTAATATTTATTTATTAAATGATTATTATGTATTGTAATTTTTTTTCAATTCTATACAAGAGTAAAAACTAATTAAGTTTTGTATGGCAATGTTGAATTTTCAAAATCAATGTTTGGTTGAAAATAAAACCAATCTATTCCTGTGTGAATCAACCTTAAACGGAAGCGAATCAGCAGACGTTTTGCATATGGACGCTTGATGAATATTAACAAGAGCCATCATCGTTTCAACCCTGTATCTACCCCATTCTCTTATAACTTGAGTTTACCTTATCTATAAATTCAGTTATTTGATTATAACAAAAGTCAAGATTTTCTTTGTTTTACGACAAAGAAAAACTCAAACATTATCCATCCCATTTGAAAGCGTTGGGAACAATGTCAGGTGTCGACGACGAACAGAGTTAATACTAAACCATAACATCATACACGAACTCCACCACTTTTATAATCTGATTTAGCTGGGTTATTTGAATATTTATATACATAAAACGCGAATTGCTAACGCCTGCTGCATTAACAACTTTCTCAATGTTCTAAAAGAAATATGCATTTATCTTACGCTGTATTTGCTTAACGAATACACAATTAATGAGATTGCGGATGCAGATTTTAAGACAAACTTTTCCTAAAATGCAAGCAAATTTCAATAAATAATTAACACTAATGTTTTAGCTACTTTGTAAACAACACAAATAGTCAATCGCAAAATAACTAAAAAAAACTTAAAGCAAGCACATTCTGCACGATATTAATATTTGAATATTGAATAATGATTTTCATACAATAACGTATAATTTTACTAATTAAAAATTTCACGTGAAAATTTAATAATCATAATTTATTTTAATATAGACAATTACTAAAACAGAATAAAAAGCACTAAGTAGAAAAATAGTTAATTCATGATAATCTCTAGTTGTTTGGCAAAAAAACAAAAGATGGTAATTTGTGGAAAATGTTCTTATATTTATTTTGTTTTAACAAACGTGGAAGCAATGTTGGATACTTTACTACCAGATTTTTTGAAATCAGATAAATATGAAGAAGCAAGTGTGTCTGTCCATTCTAAACCAAATCGAAACCATAGAACCACAAGATTAAAATTATGTTCTAGAATAGAAAATATATCAGCAGAAAAAAGCGCTTTATACCCTGCATTTATAAATTATTTAGATCAATTCCTGCTGCGCAATTTAACTTGATACATTTTGATTGTCGTTGATAGAATAATTGCGTTGTCAAACGTCAAAGCTCATCTAAAAATGTTATAATTGATGAGGTTCACATAAACTACAATCCAGACGTAGAGCATGACAAAATCAGAAAAAATAATAGCTTTTTCAAATAACTACAAATTAAATTAACTGTACTTAAAAAAATAGCATGTTTCACAAAAAAAAAAATAAAGTTTTTGATGATAGATGGATTGGCTGCAGCTTCTGATTTATTTAATGAAGAACATTAAGATAGACCACCTGATTGTTTATTGACCTAACATTAAAACTGTTCGTCTACAAAAAAACGATTTTTAAAATGATTTTATCGAATAAAAAATGTTTTTGGCAAAATTGTTGTTGACAAAAGCAGCTTAAAATTATAAAACATTACAGATGAACTAATTTGCAAAACTCAATGACAATTTTTATATGCAATAATTTCACCTATCGTTCACAATTTACGCATATTTTTAAAAAAACATCACAGAAGATAATTATATTATTATAAACGGATACCTTTTTTTTATTTGAAATTGTGTAGAAGTAGATGAATTGTATTTTTGAAAGAAGGTAAAGAAAAATCCATTTTAACAATTTAAGAAAAGTTTGGTTTATTATGTTAGTTTAATTTCAGAAATAATAAGACCAAAATTTAAATTGATACATTTTCACCTACCGGTGTTTCATGTGTACAAATGAGTACATACAACAAAATATGTTATCAAGTTGACTTCAGTCATTTTTGACTTTTTTTTTAAATTTACTAATTTTTTTCTTGTTTTGATTTCTTTCACATTTTGTTTTCGCTTAGCGGAGCCTAATGTATGATTATAGTATTACTATTAATTAATACAAACAAGTAACCAATTACTAACTTGACTATAGTAAAAATAAAACAAATTATTTCAGAAACACAATAGACCAGGGAAAGTTATTCTTTTTGACACTGATTTCTATTAAAAACAAAACGACGATTTTCTTTTTGCAAATGCAGAAATCAGAAAAAAACTATTTGACTAATTTAGAAAAATAAGCTCACATTGGTTTTTTTGAGAATTTATTTTCTTATTTTTTTATTTGGATTTGTTTTGTCTTTTTTTTGTAGTAAATGTTTATATTTAAAAATTAGACAATTTACTTTCATAAGTTATAATATCTATAAAAAAAAAAACGATTAGTGAATTTCTATAATGTTGTTTATTTTTAATAAGAGGGCTCCACGCCTAGTGCGGCACACAGGCCCGGTTGTCACTTGTTACGCTATTGCTAGATACGCTACATATATATATTGCTAGATAGCACGTTATATAACAAAATAATAACTAATTTGAACCAATATTGAAAAAAAAACTATTTTTATATTATATCTTTCTAATTTAGAAGATTAAAAATGATAATTATTACCATAATAAGCTTAACTAATTGATATTGAGCTTAAAGATTAATGTAAAAACTGTAGCTTCTTATACTAGAATCAGAAATATTTTATAAACTTAAATTGCTATTCCCAAATGTTTCTTATAGTTTTTTAGTAAATTTGCTCAAAAAAACAGTTAAAAAAAACCTTCTTTTTTTATTATTTTTTCTTACTTTTAAAGATTAAGAGTGATAAAAATTGTTATAAAACCAATAGAAGAACTAAAAATTAATAATAAAATTAGTAATATTTTAAAGACTTATAAAATATTTTAAATATTTTTTATTAGATTTTTAGTAATTTTTTTTTAAACAATATACAAATTTTTAGTAGAAAGTTGATCCTTCTGTCAAAAAATCAAAAAATGTCATAAATTAAAATGGCTGAATAGAAAAGCAAAATTAATATTAGATGCTGCGATAAAATACTTTTTAATAAGTAATAGTTGTTTATGTATTAAGAGCATAATCTATAAGATTATACCGCGACAGATTAATTTTTAGAGGATCATAATCTTGTTTATGTCCGTGGTAACATACAACGTTTTATTTAAATTTACTTCGTAGAAAGGATAGTATGACTTTTTGGGCACAATTATTTTATTTTAGCAGTGTTTTGGAGCGAACTTTTGGTGTGCTATGTATTGTTGCTATAGGTAGGTGCTTTTGTTTGAAAAATAAAAATGAAAAAAACGGTGCACGTTAATATTATTGTTTATTCAAAGAAAGTTTTGAAAGAGTTTGAGACCGCTCAGCAAAAGCTAATTCCGGTAAAGTCGAAGGAGTTGTACAAGACGGAGTACGAGAAGTTTTGTGATTGGCGATGTATGAAAAATATCAATAGCTGCCATTAAAAACTGGCTATGGCTTACTTACCTTAAATGGTAAGATACAATCAAACTCTAATACTTATTATTAACAATTTTGTTTTGTATAGTCAAAGATTTACAAGCCGTCATCTCTTTGGTGCATCTATTCTAAACTGAAAAATATGATCAAGGCTAAGAAAGGAGTTAGTATGCCAAAATTTCTTTTGCTTATTGGGTTTAGGAAAACTAATTCTGTAGGTAACAAAGTTAAGAAATCAATGGTATTGCAACGAGTTCACATATAAGAATTCATGATAAAAACACCTAATTTGGGATATTTGTTAATTAGACAGTTAACCGCCCCAGCTAATAATTGTTGTGCAGGTGGTCACAGTTTTTGGCATGTTTAGAGCATGTTGACGTTGCAACTTATGAATTTAGGTATTGTGACAGTTGAAAGATCAATTGTGTTGGTGAAAATTCGTCGGACTTAAACCTACTCGCCGAGACTGTTTACTATTGTTCCGAATAATAGTAAACGCTAGAATCAACAGCCTGTTTTTGTCTTATTATAGTGGCAAGTGATCTTCTTAGCCTGTGGACAAGAATTCTTTAAGAAAAATGCCCCGGATGATTGCTGAAACTATCGGATGCAAGTAAATTCACGGGACATTGCTTCCGTAGAAGTGCAGCGACTATGATAGCCAAGAACGGTGGTGATACAAAAAGCTTGAAACAATTGGATAGAGTCATACGTTGAGAATTCTTTACAAAACAAAATCAAAATTGCTCCATCTTAGGTGAAAGATCAATAAACATACCTGAAGCAAATGAAGGACGTGTTAGCTTTGAACTTGGTTCAAGCTGCATTACTATTTCAAATTTATTTCTTTATTTATTATTCTTACAGGATAAAGGCTTAACCGAATAGAGTAAAAATAACAATAATAAATTATTACTACTAGCAAAGCAAATAGGAAAAAAAAAGAAAAGTATATACAAAACCTAAAAGAAAAGAAACTACTCTTATGTACAAGAATGGGAATATATAATTGTTTGGCCTCACGGTAAAAACAGTTTGTCAGTTTTTTAAATCATCTAAATGGTTTAAATAAAGTTATTCAATTTACAACGGAAACTGAGAATTAAAACACGCGTTCTTGTCTTTGGGTCATACAATATATCGAAAGCCTACTCATACAGATCGCTATCTTCATGCGACATCACATCATCATCCTGCCCAAAAATTGTCTGTCATTAAATCCTTGGTTCATCGCGCTTTTTCGGTTTGTCAAACCTCAAGTCTTCAAACAGAATTAGACCGGTTATCAACTAGTCTAATGAATAATAGATATAAGAAACAAGATACTCAACGTATTATAAACCATCATTGACATCCTCGCACAAAAACGAAAGAGTTGAAAAGTAATACTGGAACTGCTTTTCTTCCATTTGTTCTTGGGGTTACAGACAGAATCGGAAAAATTCTTCGAAAACAAGGATTGAGAACAGTTTTCAAACCACATACAAAAATTTTGAAAATCTTACCATCTCCAAAAGGCAGATTTGACTCACTTTTGTCTAAAGATGTTTATAAAATTCCGTGCTCCTGTGGCAAAGTTTACATTGGGGAAAAAAGACGTTAAATTAAACTTTGAGTTTCATACATACATTGAACAGAAAAGGTGCATAAATTCGGTTTGATGGTCACAGTCATCACTAGCTGAACAACATCTAGACCCCGATCACAAAATTTGTCTAGATGAATCTTCCTTGATTTGTAAATCGGAATTTCTCTATGACAGGAAAATCAGAAAAGCAATCGAAATTGTGAAACACCTCAACAACTTTAGAGATTCAGGTTATTATCTCTCAAACGTTTGGAAGTTCTTGTTCACAAACACTCCTTCGTTAACAACATAAAGCGCTTTTGCTTACTTTATAGCTCTCTCTTCCAAGCCCCTCGTCAGTTTCTCTTCTGTTTCTCCCACCGCTTTCTCTTCCTCGCTTACCAATATAACCCTAAGCAGCAACAAAGTCTAGCAGAATAAGTTTTGCTTCTAGCGTGGTTCATACATTGAGTTACCGTTCTTGGTAACTTTAGCATTCTAGGTTATCCTTGTTTCTTAATGAATTAAGTTCAATGAAAATATATCAGTAGAAAAATTATTTAAATTATTGCAAATTGTGTATAAAGGAGAATATTTTTTGACATTAGCTCTTGGCGTAACTCTCGGAACATAAAGTTTGAGCAATGAAAAAATGTGACTAAACTCTATTTCGCCGTGTAAGACTTTAAAAAAAAACTAATCCAGCAGGATACTGCAGTATTAGTTTTTCTAATTTAGTCTAATCCTGCAGGATTAGAATTAATATGCAAATTCAAGCAATTGCATTTTAATTTTTGAAAAAATGTGAAAGCTATATTTATTTATGAAAATTGTCACTATGCAAATGTTGTTATTATCTATTTATATCTTGGCAACTTTATACGCTCTCGCGCTAGAAAAGCCAAATTCCGCTTGCATTTGGACGATTCTAATTTTGAAATAAAATAAATCAAAATGAATTTCACTTTATGTGTTCTGTCTTAAAGAAGTATGAAGTTTCAAAACTTTAAAACCTTAAAACCTGCTAAAAATAGAGATATTTTCAAAGTCAAGCACGTTGTATCAGAACATAATGACTCAATTGGGCAATTTATAATTTGATCTTTTCTTTTAGCTTCTTCTCTCACTATATTTTTTGCGATATCTGCTTAATGTCAACTGTTTTATCTACACTTTTTTTTTACTTTCAAAATTCTGTTTTATCGGGCTTTTTACCCTTTACCACGCTTTCAAACATCGTCATGCCTATTTTATACTCTCTTCCAAACATTTTTTCTTGTCTGGTAACAAATATATAATTGTAAATGTAGGTAAGCTATATATGTGAAAAATAATTTACCTATATAGCTTTTGTTTAATAATTATTTAAACAAATATATAAATTTTGACTTTATTAGATCTCATCAATCGCTTAAAGTTATTCTTTTGTTGTAAAATATGTATTATCATAGAGTGCATTATTGAAACCAATTTAAATTTTAGTAAAGATTGACAAATTGTGCCTATATATTATCGATTCGGCGTCATATAATTTTTTTAATTGTTAGATCATTCACCGGAAGTTTAGGTGAAATGAACGATTCTAATGCAAGAGGAGAGAGGAAAAAACACAAATAATAAACGTTTATGACGGGAACATCAAAATAGTTGAATGACAATTTCCGGCTGCAGTTATGACAGTCTCTGATTGAAGCAAATGAGCATTGCCTTCAAACAAATGTTGAACGAAACGCAGAGAGCAACACAGTACAAAACGCTTTGTTTGTTTTGACTGCGGGTGCGGTGCGGGTGAATTATTATCCAATGAAATTTGATTCGACACATCATAACATCACGTTGTACAATTTAACCATATATGAGGGTTTAGCTTAAACGCATTAATTACTTGGTATTCATGCCGAGTTTCACTAAAATCGTTGTTAATGCTGTCAACAGTTTTGTTATGGTGGCTGTTGGCTTGCTTTTTACCGCAATACCAACGTACTTTTTCAGATTATTTTTTTAATTTTCAAAATAGCTAAATGTGCATTCTAAAACGCCAAAATTTCCCACCAATAACATGCACAAAAACATTAAACACTAGCATGTCGGTTTATTTAATTTAATGTGCAGCCCCTAAGATACAAAATCGCCGAGCTAAAATTATTCGTTTTTGGCGTTTTTTATTCATGATGATTTACGTTTCAATCAACATCGGGTTAATGGGCGCGAAGTGAAGATATTGACAAATAATTGTTATATAGTTATATAGACTTCAGCTTAATAATGTAACAATTTTGGTATACAATTGGTAACTCTTGCGCTTGAATACGCCACCTTACAGACGATTGACGCACTAAAAGAAAAAGGTTACCCGTGAAGTAATTACACGTGTGTGTCGTATTTAGTTTGTTTATTACGGTTTATTTTAATTTAGTTCAAAGTTTATTATTATGGAAGTGAAGAAAAAATGTAAGACATGTTGTTGTGTCGTTAACTGCAGCAGTGTTGCGTACAGAAGACCAAATTTAAGTTTTCATTTGTTCCCTAAAAAAATGTCCAGCTTGTTGCTATAGAACTTAAACGTAGAAAAAAAGAAAAAGTTGACAAGAAATTTGCGTAGAATATGCATTAAAAATGGGGAAAAGTGTATTAGCTTTCATAAAAGTTTGTACACTGCACTTTAAACCTTAAAATTTTCACCTTTTAAGTAAGTTGATAAAATTAGTTTGAATTTATAAATTTTACTGTCGGTTTTATCTATTCTATGCGGATCCTGGTCTATTCTGTGGAAATAAGTTAGTTTCAGAAATTAGTGGTTATTATTTTATAAGGAATTTTAATTTGTGACATTATTTTTAAAAAGTTTTTATTTGTATTGCAGGTTGTAATGAAACAAGGCTTTACAAGTACAACTAAACGTTGAAATTTGCATTTTTTTGGTTATAACTCCTTCTATCACCTGAGGTAAAGAGGCTAAAGAGCTTGTCTGCAAACACAATGCGAAAGTATGATGTTTCGTTTTATTTTTCTTCGCTCTTCCACACGTGATCAGATGAGAAAAATTAACCAGCGCTTCTCTTGCAAAGGAAATAATATTGATGATATTAAAAATAAGGACTGTTCTATTTTCTATCTAAATCACCATTGTTACAATATTTACGGTATCACATTTGCTTACCTTCGTTAAAACATCTTGACGATGGAATGGCATTTAGATACCTAAATATCTCCTGTAGTGTAAGAAACATCTTATAGACAGTTATAAACGCTGAAAAAACCTTAAAACCAATAACCGACACTTAAAAACACATAAAACCAAACACCGACACGTAAATTCAAATGACAACAGATGAATCAACTCTTTTGCTCCTCAGCTGATCGAACCGCCGGTGGCGCCCTCATCGGCGAAAAGAGTTGCCAATAACACAAACATTTTTCTGGTTTATTTATTTTAGCAGAATTTAGTCCACTAGAACTAAATTCTTTCTTCCAACGTTTTGATCTGAACATTGATACATAGAAATCTTCAGTTCAACAATTTCTGATCATTTTGCTGTCCTTAGACGGTGAAACTGGACCTTACTGCAAATTTGTAATTAAAGAAGGTTTTTCTTAGAAAAAACATTTAATTTTTTTGCAACAGTTGCTACAATTTTGGTTCGCATATTTTCCAGAGCTTTTGTTTGCTTAGACACGATATTAGCTGTCTGATAGCATAGAATTACTTTCTTAATTTTTTTAAAAGTGTTTAACATGGGTCTTATTACATATCTTTTGTTTTTATACATCTAATGTGTTTAGGAACAGATTATTTTGTTATTTTTGTGGCAAAAGTACGCTCACTAACGTGTACAACATATCTACAAAGCTAATTTAGTTGAAAAGAAAAACAAGGTGAAGAAAATAATTACCTATATAATGCTACCGAAAACATTAATAATTTTTTTAGTCAACAAAAAGCAATTTCAGTAACAATTTATCTTAAATATACGTCTTCAAATTGTTTTGAGTCCGTAACGAATTGACTAGTGGTGTTGGATGTCTTACGGCCACCTGCAAAATAAAAACTCTACTGAAATGATATTGTTATAATGAGATAATAATTATTATTAATGTAGCAACTGGTCAATTGAAAATAATTTTCAATACACACACACACATCTTTAAAGTAATCGAATTTTATAAAAGAAGTGTGAGAAACAATCTTTTTATAAAAATATAAAAGTTTTTTTCAATAAAATCATCTATTTCTTTTAAGATACAACACTTTAAAACAAATTTGCACAAGTCTGAAAGGAAAAAAAAGATAATAAATGCTTTGTTCATAGCAGACACAACTCATTTTATGATGCGTCATTAATTTGTACATAAAACATGCGCACTTTAATTATGAGATATATAAACCTGCTGCAGCTTTCCGCTATAAAAACCAAGTGCATCCATCATTTTACTGCCATAATATGACATGTTAGGTGGTTCGTGTAATGTGATTCTTCAGAAAAGTAGAGGTTCTAAGGCCAGCTGAGCGTTCAGTACATAAAGGTACTCGAACTTTTCGAATTACATCTGGTAATTGATTTTTTTTGGTCATTTTCTAGAAAGCTAAATATCTTTACCACACCTCATCCGACTAAGCAAAAACATTAAACATATACTTTGTATAGAATTGCTGTTGTCATACAAAATAAATGCCACTTGTTTTTCTTGAAAGTGATTTATGCATTTTGTAACATCTAATTTCGTACAAGTTCATCTTGTACTGGCTTGGTACCAGCTAATTGGTCAATAATTTTTGTAGTCGACCTTAAGAAGAGTATGACTTAGTGGTAATATAATAACTACCAAACGATTTTTTCTAGAATCAGAGTCATTTTATAGACATCTCTCACAGTGTATCATTAATATGCTAAAAACGACAGCTTAACGCTTAAAGCTTCATTAAAACATTAAGGTTAGTACCTACTTACGAGTACTAAAACCAATTGATAAATTAATTTAATAATAAAATAAAATGTGATGCAGATTTTTTTTTCAAAAATTAATAAATTGTTTTGTTAAATAAGTATACCTAATTATATAATCGCATACAAATAAAAATCTAACAATTGATCGATGATGCAAATCTATTAAATCATGCACAAAGCACGCATGTTACTCTTGCAATTAAAAAAAATGTCATTATCTTACAAATTAAAAAAAAATCTATGAACAAAACGATAGTAAATTTTACAATTAACAAAAAAAATCATATCTTAAAACAGAATAAAACTCTAAAAAATACCTAAAAATTAAAACAAAACCAAATTATAATTAAAATAAAGAATTAATTGATTGCCTGGAAATCTTTGACTCAATAAACTATTCACACAGTTTTACCACTTGCCAAAAAGTTTGTTTAAAAGATATTATCACCAAGTGGTCATCATCAGAACATGAATAAAACTGAAGCAAGGAATAATATTTGCTTTAATTTTCCCTGGTTGATGGAAATTTTGTGAGTATTTTATAATAATCTGACTAAGAACCTGAAAAAAGAACTGTTATCTTTGTAACAATAATTTCAGCAGCGTCCAGATGTCTGTAGTTATTTATTTGCTTGACTAATTTTAAACTGTTAATACTATAATTTGTGCTCGGCTATACTTGACTTGTCTATTCTGCCGTCTTGTCTAAGAGCTGAGCGCTCTTTGTGTCTAGTTTTAGCTAATATACGCGTTTGCCTTATATAAGATTTGTCGCAGTTATTACATTAGGTATATATTGTAAATCTTTTACTATACAAATTAAAGTTGTTAATAAAAACACTTATCTATAGCAACATACATAACACAATACATAGCACACCAAAATTTTGCGACAAAACACTGATAATAAAATATTTGTGCTCAAAAAGCTGTGTTATCTTTTTTGGGAAGCAAAATAAAATATAACGTTGTATGTACCACAAGCATAATCAAAATTAGGGCCATCTCCTTCGTCGGGGTTTGAACATTCTCTCGTGCCATAATTCTAATAGATTATGCCCTTAATATACAAATGGCTATTATTATTTTATTTTCTGTTTGCTAGTGAATCTGTAATACAAAAATAAAAAAAAAATCAAGAATAACTATTACATATACATAGTATAACGTTCGTTTAGACGCTTTTTATTTGTTTAATTTGGAAGTCTTCTACAGGGTCTAAAAAAGCAAATTACGGTTCTAGATATGAATATTAAGGCTTTTGTGAAATTTGACTAAATACTGGTAAGCTCAAATAAAAGCAGCATTTTATCAGCTCTTTATTTACCCTGTAATGTTTTTATAAAGGGTATTTGCAACCGTCAAGTCTAATAATGAGACATATTAGTCCAGTCTAACCAACAAAACAGGCCTCACTCGTCCAACCACTAATATTATGCTTTTAGAACGTGTGAAGTGCCCAAACGCCATGAATAAAATAAAAAAGATTTCAACTAATTATCGAACGGTACAAAGAGACCAGATATTTTACTGCTGCTACGATGGAAATTGCATGGGCAACGGAAGTGACTTGCTGGAATGAATTATCTTGTTATTATGACAAACTTAATTAACTTTTATATTTTATAGACTTTTGATAATATAAAAGAAATTATTTTACAATGTTTAAAATCAGACTAATAGTAAAAACACTATTAAAATTTGTAGTTATAAGAAAAAGTGAGCTTTTTCTTTGCCAAAAAAGCTTAATTAATTTAAGATGGCTTTTAATTGTTCGACTCATCATCGTTTGAAAGTAACAAGCTCGTAAAAGAAGAGCAATGATTTATGAAGGCCAGGTAATATTTGACAAGTCATGGAACCCATAATGAAAACATCTCATGGACAGATCGCTAGTCATTTCACCGCCTCCTTCGTGACTTTTGACGCTAACTCAGACCGATGATGGATTAAGCTCAGGCTATAGCCTCATACATATTTATGGTCAATGCATATTGTTCTTAATTAGCATTTTGTTTAATCATTCTCTTATAGCCAGTCAGTCAGTCGTCTTTTTAAAACTACCCTCCTTAATATCACTATTACTACCAACTATGTATATAAATGACACCAAAAAAATCACCATCAACCTGCTACGATTATTAGTACCGCAGGTAATATTTCTTCACGTCAAATTTGAAAGGATGCAGTATTTTACACTATTCATTAAATTCTTTTCAAAAGACTTAAGATAAATTCAACACACCTGAGATGCTATAAACGACGCTGATGCTTTGATGTAGCTTTGTCATTTTCTACCTAATGATGCTTCATAATCGTATGCAGTTTCATAATTACGTATCCTGTTTCTTGTTATTTCATATTTCATAAATTCAAAGCATTATTGTTACTAGAAATGATTTAAATTTGTTTTATAAAAAAACAACAACATTAGCATCAAATTTAAAAAACATTGAAATTTATAGTAAAACAATACCTATCTAGGTGTAACTATTCACATTTCTTTTTTTTAGCTCATGGCGACACCTCTTAGAATCAAATAATCGTGAGAATTGTGAGATTATCCTTTTATTTTTAAACTTTAAAGCTTCTAGTTAACTTACATTATCGTCCAGTTGCAACAAATCATTTTTAACATTTGAAATTATTTTAAAAAACGTTTATGCTTTAGCTCCTCAAATTTTGGTAAAATTACAATTTGACATTGACATTTAGACTGCGTTTTTAAGTTATTTTTTTTATGCTTTTTTTGATATATATGTTTGACACTTACAATTAATTGATTATAAAAACAAAATAAGAATAATTGGAAATTTTAAAAATTGGTATTTATATATAAACAATTTGAGTCAGTTGAACAAATAAAATAGTTATTAAGTAATCATAATAAAGTCGGTTTTTTCTAAATTTTTAGTTTGTTTAGTTGTTTTAATACAAGAATTAGCCCCAAAATGGAGATTTTTAAAAAACCCAATCAATTGTTTTTTTTCTAAAAATATTTAAAATATTGAAAATCAAAATCGTTCATATGCTTCAATTGAATACTTTTCAATTTACAAGATTTTCAAGATTTACTATAGATTATGTAGTCTCTCAAGAATTCTCAATCTCAAAGAATTATAAAGATAGAGCGCTTTAAAAACTGCTAAAAATAGACAAATTTTGAAAGTAAAGCACAATATAAAACAAAATAATGACTTAATTGCTAAAAACATTTTCTTTTTGCCGTTTATTTGTATTTTAGAAGATTATACTAATAACTAATAAAACTGCTAAAAATAGAGATATTTAGAAGGGAAACCACAATATAAAACAAAATAATGACTTAATTGCAAACAAATTTCTTCTTTTTGTCGTTTATTTCTATTTTCGGAAATTATATACGTTGGCGCTAGTTTAGGCAAACTATTTCTTCCTAGCTCTGCTATACTGATATACTGTTAATTTTGTTTAATTTTTTAGACTTATTTGTGTGTGTTAACTTTTAAATAGGTTTTCAAACTAATGTTGAATGTTTGTGTATTTAAAATCCTAAAAAATCAAGGTCAATAATTGTTCTATAAATTGATAAGAAAAATGTCAATATAAAAACAGAGTATTCTATTATGAAGCAAATGACTATCAACTTGAGGTTTGGGTCAATTTGTCTTCGTCGCGATTTACAATCTCTCGATTTTTAAAGAAAAAATGATGAAAATTGTGAAAAAAGTTAAAATATTGTGAATAAGTTTA
Source organism: Lagria hirta (assembly GCA_947359425.1). NCBI lineage: Eukaryota > Metazoa > Arthropoda > Insecta > Coleoptera > Tenebrionidae > Lagria > Lagria hirta. Next base: position 18,464,278 of record OX375798.1, on the reverse strand, counting down.
ATTCTACATGAAGAATCTTCCCGATTGAAATAAGTTTCTGTCCGGAAAACCTTCTTACTTAAAATTATGGAAAATTTACCCTAAATTTTTTCTTAATTCCAAAAAAGTGAAAATAAAAATCAAAGAAGAAAAGTGCTTTTTTCTCATGTTTTTTCAATCCTTTAGTACTAAATAGGAAATTTCATTCTATAGATTTTTTTTTGCATATAAGGCAACGTAAAGCGTAAAGGTAAGTGAGCGCTATTATTATACAGAGTGATCACTTTCGTGTTGTAATTATTTATTATACCAAGTTGTTTATAATTCAAAGTGACAATTTATAGCAAAACTAAATACTTTTCTAACAAAAACATAATTAAAATTTCTTAAATTAGTTAACGAAAAATACAACTGCGTCTCTTTGAATTAGTTTTATTCAAAATTTTTAAGTTTATTTTAAAATTAAATTATTTTTTTTTAAATTTTTATAAAATTATTTGAATTAGCTAATGTAATATACAATAAAGTTTTTTTTTTATTAGTTTTTTTTAATTATTCTTTAAGAAAGTTCGCATAGATGGCAACGTAAAGGTAGGTAAACGCTATTATTATACAGAGTGATTACTTTTGTGCTATAATTATTTATTATATCCATTTTTTATAATGCAAACTGACGATTTTGAGCCAATTTTAAATACTTTTTTAACAAATAATTAATGAATTAACCTATCTTAAATTAGTTAAAGTATAATTAAGTCTCTTTTGATTAGTTTTTACAAAATTTTAAACTTTTTTTTAAAAACAATGTTATTTACTGCTAAACATTTAATCCTTTAGGTAAGCTCGCTTAGCAACGTAAAAGTGGGTGAGCGCTATTATTATACGGAGTCATGACTTTTGTTGTATTATTATTTATTATACCAATTTTTTTATAATGCAAAGCGATGAATTTTAGCAAATTTTTAATACTGCTTAACAAAAACTTAAAAAACCATAAGATTTCTTGAATTAGTTATTATATAATACAACTGAGTTTCTTTTGATTAGTTTTTTTCAATATTTTAAACTTTTTTTTAAACTTTTAATTTTTTTTTTAATTATTAAGTTTTTTTCTAAGTTCATTAAGACTTCTTGAGTTAGTTAATCTATAATACAATAAAGTCTCTTTTGATTAGATTTTTCAAAATTTTAAACTTTTTTAAAAAAATACTACGTTATTTACTGCTATAAATTTAATTCTTGAGGTAAGCTTGCATAGATGCCAACGTAAAGATAGGTAAGCGCTGTTATTATACAAAGTGATTACTTTTGTGCTATTATTATTTATCATACCAATTTTTTTATAATGCAAATTGACGATTTTTAGCAAATGTTAGCAAATTTAATAAAACAGATGTGAGATCCAAGCTTTTTTATTTTTATTAACGTTTTGTGATTATGTGTTGCGACAATTTATCTATCAAAATGCGAAAATTTTGGTCAGATTGTCAATTGCGCGTAATCGATTGGTATCGTTTTCTGAGGGGAGAAAACGAATGTAAGATCGTAGCAAACATTTTTTTGATTTTGCAATATTTAGGGCTTTCTCTTATTTTAAAAGTGGATTAGGCCTACTGGGGATACCACTATAAAAAAACGCACCTTTTACTGTACCTTATTAGGTGGTGTGAAAATCAGTGAAATAGTAAAACAATGTATATATAATAATAATTAAAATTTTACATTTTAATATAGTATTTGTGACTCAACTTTTAATTTTTAAAAAAGATGTAAACTGTTTCATAATATAATACTTTTGACATAAATGTAGATATTTATTTCTAGATTTTTGAAAAAAGCTTTAATAAAATCTATTTTGTATAATGTTTTGTTTTCAACCTAAAAAAAAGGTTTTCGTTCTGACCTGTACTTTTTTTTTATATTTGTCTACCAGAGAAGAGCCAGAAACTAAAAAAAAAATTATGCGTTTTTAAATCTCCAATTAAAATATGTAATTTCACAATGTTTAGAAGTTTTCTTCAAAAAACAAGCCAAAAAAAAATTTCAAAAAAAACTCTAGATTTTTTAAAAAGATTGATGTTCTTATTGATCACTAATAATGAAAATTAAAAATTTAGGAAAAACCGACTTCAATATGATCATTTAATTATTATTTTATGTATTTAATTGGCTCAAATTGCTTATAAACTAATATTTAATTATTCTGAAAGCAATTTTCCAAATTTTTTAGTTGTATTTTATAATGAATAATTGTACGTTTCGGAAATATATGTCAAAAAAAGCAATAATAAAAATAACTTAAAAACTACTGGTCAGATATTGATCAAACTTAATGAGACCAAATACAAAGCACCAACTTCCAAATAAAAAAATAATCATTTAAAGTTATGAGACAACACTTATAAAACATACAGTTAAATTAAGAGCCTCCTCTTTTTTTTGAAGTCGGTTAAAAAGTAAGAAATATTATAATAATTAGTCAGCAATTTTATAATTTAACTTTAATATGTTTTTATTAAAAGATTCAGTTTGTAAATTGTATGGTAGTTTGCCTCTGAATAACCGTCGCTTTTAAAAATGAGTTACTTTAAATATAATACAACAGTACAGCCAACACACCTGATTAAACAATTTTTATTAAAAAAAATGTTTAAGTTTTTACTAATTTCCAAAACTTTTTTTCTATTGAACCATTCACAAAAAAATTTATATTTGGCGTTTTTATCATTTTTGAATAGTTTTATTAAAAGCCATAATTTCTTATAAAAGTTCAACTTTCACTGATTTTTAAAGATATTTTTATAATAACTGAAGTAACTCGTAAATTTAATATAATAAAACACCCCTGATTAAACAATTTACAAAAATTTACATTTAGCTTAACGCTCCCACTATTTTTTAACATTTATATCAAAAATCATAATTGTTTTTAAATGTTTAATTTTGTACTGCAATCAGTCTAGAAATTTTTAGACTTTTTTTTTAACAGTTTGAGTAACTTGTAAATCTAATAAGTATTCACAAAAAATTATATATCTGTGGCTTCTAACATTTTTCTAAACTTTATTTATTACAATAAACAAACCTATTTCAACAAGTTTTAAAAAAATTTGTACCTGTTGCTTCTAACATTTTACAAAATTTTTATTGACAACTATAATATCTTATAAATGTTTAACTTTCGCCTGATTTTCCAAATTTTTTTTATAATAACTTGAGTAGCTTGTAAATTTAACACAATAGAAACACACCTAATTAATCAATTCACAAGAAAATTTATATCTACCGCCTCCACCATTTTTTAACATTTTTATTAAGAACTATAATTTCTTATAAATGTTTAACTTTCTACTGATTTTCTAAACTTTTTATAATAATACTAGCTGACCCGGCGAACATCGTACCGCCTAACAGTCAATGAATGTCGTGTTACTTTTTAGCTGAACTAATTTAGGCTTTGATGAACGTAAAACAATGATACAAAATAATATATTTATATAGATAGAAACAAAAAAGTATTTTATTATGATGAATGATGATGAAAACACACATACCGAATGAGAATAAAAATAAAAAAAAATACAAAATAATAATTAAGTACTTCAAACTCATGTCAGAAAAAAATGATTGAAAACTATGTTGTGCAGATTGGGGAAAAAAAATTAAACTTGGATTAATTCATTAATAGGATTTTCATTAAAGCACTTTGTGGTAAACGACATTCTTTGTTTTTTGGTCAGGCGCAAGAACAAATAAAGCGGATGGTTTGCCGACACGCGAGCATGCCACGTACAATTGGTCATGAAAAAAACATGCATTTTCTAGATTGAGGCCACAAATAGTCAAGGATTGGCCCTGTGATTTGTTGATCGTCATGGCGAAGGCAAGACGAATCGGAAATTGAATTCGTTTAAACTCAAAGGGCATATCCGTTGGGATCATCGAAATCCTTGGAATAAGAACTTCCTCATCTTTAAATTTTCCTTTAAGTATCGACGCGTGCAATTTCTCGCAGATAATTGACTCACGATATTCCGTTGCCTAATTGCGCTGGGAAAGATTAGATCTTCTAAGACGCGGCATTGTTATTAAAATGTGTACTCGCATAAAACCACCAAATATAATAACAGTGCCTGAACTTTCGAGACATAGACAATAGCTCAAAGAGTATATAACCACTACGTATGAATAGCTTATCAAGAAAAATCATAGACAACCTATAAAAAGACATTTACACTTTTGTTAACCTGTAGATTTTTTTTCCTTCATCTTATAACCTTTACCAACTGATTTTTTATTCCCTAAATTCTGTTCTTTCTTTTCCGATGATTTTATGTTTTTACTGTAGAATAAATCTTAGGTATTATTTTTGAGAATTAAAAACAAATATAACAGTACCTGCACTTTGTAGGCATTTTGCAAAAAATAAATTTCTGAACGTACACATGATGTCTCTAGAAAAAAATTGTGCCTTAAAGGTCTCAGCAACCAAGCCATAAACTCCAAAAAAAAATAGTTGTTACACTATTTGACCGGATTGGACAACAAATGTTTGACATGTAATAAACAAATCAGCATCTATTGAAATGATTAAGTATTCATTACACATATCGAGTTTTCATTGTTTTTAAGATGTATTCTGCTATTCGGGACGGAAACAAATCCAACAAATTAAAAACCATGGCAATCGGTCTAGCCGTTCTCGAGTTAAAAGTGTTGTAACAAACACGACTTTCTTTTATATATATATAGATGAGTAACTTGTGAATTTAACACCAATTATACAATAGCAACAAACCATCAAATTGAACAATCTACACCGTATTAGAGTCTAACGCTTTTAATCATTCTTCAACATTAACTACTGATTTAAATTATTTTATGTATCGTTTTCATATATTTTCTTATTATTTATCAATTTCTTATCTATTTATAGCCTAAACAAAAAAAAATATTTTATCACTTATTTTTGGATTTATTCAATGATATTATAATAAAATACTGTATTAAGAAATAAAAATAGAAATGACAAAGTAAGATAAATATCTGTCTAGACCAAAATGAAGCAGTCATGTATGACCCTCAACAAATTAAAAGATTATAACATCAATCAGAGAGGACATAGACGTACAATGTTCTTATGTTATACCTATGATGGTGATGTTGCAGCAGTGGCGGCGGTGGTGGTCTACCAACACGACACATCAGTCAATGTCGCTTTGGGGGCTTTATGTGACAGACACGAACACTGCGATAATGGATCACCACCACCGTTAGCCCACCGGCTATACTTAATTTCATTTTTTAATCCAGTTACTGCACTTCTTTTCTCACATCTACCATTATACCTACTGCCACAACACTACACTGATTATCATCAGTTGTAGTAGCTTTACTTATGACATGAACGTTAAAATATACTCAAATAATAAATTAGCGTGTGCTACTCATACTATTTAATAAGATTTTAGTATAATAGCAGTCGCTTTTTTATTTTTATCACTTATACCATCTACTGCCAGTCATCTTTCGAATTTAATTGTTCAACCAAAAGCAATGATCAAAACTATAATCGCCAAGGATGTATTAATAGAGCTATGAATATCATTTGACAAATTAATTGGATAACAACATAAAATTATACGGTGTGACTAATGATATTGTAAAATCACATGTTCTACAAGTTCTACAATTTATTTCCAAAGTGTTTAACGGATTATTCACATAGTATCTACACATTTATTTACGCTTCGATCGTTCAATAATGACGCGAGCAGCGCCAAGCAGGTGTCAAATTAATTTCTCTCTTTCCACACACTCTTCCTTTCCTTCCACAATAACACAATGAACTTTTAAAATAAAACTTACTAACGATACAAGACGGGAAGTGCCACAAAAGCATTTTGAAATGTTTATGTAGACAGTGTTTTGACACATAAGTGCTGCCGCTGTTGGAATAATAAGCGTTAAAAGTCATGACATTCAAACGAAAATTAGAAAACAACTATAAATTTTTAGAAACACATTTAGATTATTTTCAAATAAGTACTAATTTCCAACAAAACTGATCGTTCTTATAACCAATCGTTTACACGAGCTGATTCAATATTCTTTGTTTTATAAGCACTAGCAGGTTTTTATTTTAACGAAAATAATTACTTCTAAAGCAAAATAAACAAGACAAAAAATAGCTAGTAAGAAGGGCAGAGTCTCTATAATGATAATGATATTGTCACGTTGTGAGGTACGTCTTTGAACGCGGCGCAGCAGTTGCCGATTTTCAAAATTTTAAGCCAGACTATCAATAAATTGAATTACGTCTGCACTGAGTTTCCAGACTTTCTATAACAAAAGTTACAAATTTGTAATCTGACGCCGAAATTTTAGATACTTTACCAACAAATTTTAACAAATCAAATAAATTTGGAAGAGAAAGTGTTTGTATTCCAAGCTAAATCATTAGCCCACGGAATCTAGCCATGCTATCTATCTGCTGTGTTACCATCATCTATTGATAGAGCCGCAGTTACCAGATTAAACAAGATATTAACAAAAGATAATATACTGTTAATTGTACGATAACGTGAAAGATTTTTAGACTTGTCAAGAATGATTGACAGAAAGTCCGTGTGTATCTTTTCTGTCAACCATTTTTGATTACAACCTAAATGTAGAGCAACACGAACTCGAAATCAAAAAGTGTTATTGTTAGAAAATATACCTAAATTTAAACAAAGTAATATATTTTTTGAATAAGTTCTAGAAACTATGATTTCAAAGTGTTTTATTTAAATTATTTTTAAACTTTTAGTAGTTCTATAAACGTTAACAGTATTATAATCTCTTGAGAAAGAAAACCGATTAAAGATGTTATTAAAATTAGGATTATATCACGTCTCAAAAATTTACCTGTATCCACTTATCCGGCATTAGCCAATATCATTGTAGTAAGGCATAAATAACAGATGAAACTGGAAATAAAGTTTACAAATGAAAGAAAAGCAGGAACGTTAAATATTATATGATATAAAACTCTTGGGAAAGGGGTATTGAAGCTATTTTTTTCTTTAAATTGCTATATTAATCAATCAACGTTTTGATGGGTGAAATCCGCATCTTTTTCAAGACTAAAAACAAATTAAAATCTTACAATCGACATTAAGAAACTTGCGTTTTAAACTTCACAATTAAAAAATAGATAATTAGAATAATGATAAATGATAAAACTATACCTTCTAATATAGTTAGTCAAAAATATTTTTTGTTTTCCTATATGTGTATCACTTATGCTTTTGTTCTAACATTAAGTGAGACAAAGAAATTAAAACTACGTCAAAGTACCAGAACTTGTTTTTGTGCGTTTTTTTGTTTTTTTGTTTTTTTACCCTTTATCATCAATCCAGTAGCAGTCGAGATTATCAAAGGTGTTAATTTATAAAGGTTCACCTACACCGCTAAAGAATTGTTTTGATAATCAAGACGTCACTTACCATTAGATTAACAATTATGTGTTATGTAAAGTAATAATACTGGTATTGACCAAGTTGACTCAAAATAATATAAGATCTACTTGATAAAAATTAGTTAAAAGAAATTTTGTAAAACATTCAAATAGACATACTAACAACAGAGATAGTAAAATAAATAATACAATAAAAGATAAAAACCACGCAATAATAGTAACAAAATTACATTTTTCACAAACAAATAAATAAACTAAGTCAATAAATTAAACCTAAAATTAGAAATCCAACCAATCTCATTTTTACACATATGCATGCTTCTGCGATTCTTAGTTATTTATAAGATTAATGTACGAATGACTTAGGGCGCTAGTATCTTTCCTGAAATTTAAAGATTTATTTTGCTTTATTATAAGCATCTCTAGAATGTTTCTCTTAGCTTTATTTTTTTTCAAATTTAACTATTTTGGTGTTATTAAAGTCCAAAGGATGTCCATCAATAAAGAAATGTTCAGATAGAGCGGTCTTTCTAAAGTTGGTATTAACTTTAAATTTAATGTCATTCTTGTGTTGTTTCAATCTTTGTTCTAAATATTGCCCCGTTTGGCCAATATATACTTTTTCACAATCTTTACAGGGTATGCTATAGACAAGACCCGAGTTCTTTAACATAGGTGTTAAGTCTTTAAGTTTTGTGAAAAAATAACTTGTGGTGGTTATATTGTAAGGCGCAACACATAAACCAAAATTCATTGTGATTTTATTAATTTTCTCGGTTAACGATGGAACGTAAGGAAACTTGAAATATTTAGTTATTATTTTATTTGTGTTCTGTTTTTTACTTTTAGTATTATTCCTATGTGTCATCCCAGACATATACCTGAATATAGTTTTTTTAATGAGATAGGAAGGATAGTTGTTGATGAGTATTTCTTTAACCATATTGATGTTATTCTTATGAAATTGTCGATTACTTAACCCTACAGCTCTATCTAGTAAATTGGTGATAGTGTTAATTTTTTGGTTTATGGTGTGATTAGAAAAGAAGTTAATCACCCGATTTGAGTTAGTCGGTTTATTATACCAATTGCTAATTAGTCGATTGTCTTGTCTAATTATAAGAATATCAAGAAATGGAATACTATCTTGTTTTTCTAATTCTAGCGTAAACTGTAACTGTTTGTTATAAGTGTTAAATAGTCCCTTAATATAGTCACTTTTGTCTCTAGGTATTAATAGTAAAGAATCATCTACATATAGTAATTTTAAAGGTATTTCAAAATTAATTCTATTAAATGTGTCATGGAATAATTCAATCATGATTAAATTTGCAAAACTAGGACTAGTTGGAGCCCCCATTGGAGTACCATTAATTTGTTTATAAATTTGACCATTCCATACAAAATAGCTACTGTCAAAACAAAACTCTACTAGTCTAACAAACAAGCTAAAGTTTATGTATTTCCTTTGATAATACTGAGAACTAAAGATTTAGGAATGTTAGTGAAGAAAGATACTACATCTAGAGATACTAAAATGTAATTATCTGGTATTTGAATACTATTAATAATATCAATGAGTTCTTTAGAATTTTTTATGTTAAAGTGTTGCGTAGAATTGACGTTCTTAAGAATATTGTGCAAAAATCTACTAATGTTATACCCCGGACTATTTATGCAACTTACTACAGGTCTTAGACATAATTCTTTTTTATGTGTTTTTCTGAGGCAGTACAGTTTTGGTGGAACAGCGTTATGTCTTTTTAGTTCTTTCTGTTGCCACTGGTTAATGTAGTCATTGTCAAATAGTTCATCTATTAAACTGTTGGCTTTGTTCTGAAGTACGGCAGTAGGGTCTTTTTTCATCAAGGAGTAGGTGTTGCTATCATCTAACATTCTTCTCACTTCCTCTTCATACTCTGTTTTATACATAATGGTAGTGGTGTTACCTTTGTCGGTAATTGAATATTATTTTAAATCTTTTTAAGTGTAATAGAAAATGTTTTTCAAAAAATGTTGGTTGTTTATCTTGTTGTTATTTTTTTCAATTTTGGTTGTAATTAGTGTTCAATTGACTTTTAAATTTTTTTTTTGACATGACAGGACTTAATATCAACCTGAAAACAAACTTTCAAATGACACTTTTATAGAACATGTCTAAACATGAAAAAACACATAGATTAGAACATTAAGCTTAAATAATTCAATCCAATAATCTTAGAGCATCCAATAAATATTCAAGTAAACATCAATAAACATCGAAGAATCTTGGCTACTCTTTCAACTATAATTCTTCAAAATGTTTGTAAATCTGATGTTAAGTAAAGTGACAAATACTTTATAATTTGTAAGCCTAAACGTGATTTAGTACAAAACGTGATGTGTAAGCTCTCATCTATTCCAGCGTCATTTGTGCAGTCACAAAAAATATTAGTTAATTGTTTTTAATTAAATTAATAGAAAACAATTAAATTAAGCAAGCTACATCTATTATGAAAAAAATTTCAAAAGATGTTTGCACGTTTGTAGTCAAACAATTAACACATCTTATAACGTAAATGCTTTTTTTTTTTAATGATTTTAATTTTTAGGTAAACTTTCTAAATTTTGCTTATGGTTTTTTAGAGTGGCCTAAAGGTACATCTACAGAAACTTTAACCAATTTAATCAAAGAAGAACCTTATCTCATCAATGATTTTGCAAAAACTAAAACTGGTTTGTAAAAAGTGGAGTAGAAGCTAACGTTTCAGTTGTGACGAAACCAGTTTTGATCTAAAATAATGTAGCTCTTCACTTCTTTAAAACAGAGAAATATATATACATATTTTTAAAACACCATTCATCTAGTACTTTTTTATTTCTTGTTTTTTGCGTTCTATAGAGGTTTAATTGGTGCTTACAATTTGCATTTACAAACTTTTCAAATGATTCTGCCGTTGACATTCTGATGACTTCCGACCCTAACACTTAAAGATTTGACTGTATAAAATGTTGGTAAAGCTGAATTAACACTTTAATCAACTTTCACAAAACTCATGTAATCTGCTAAAGTAAATTTAAGCTTCACACAAATTTTATATAGAGCTTTCTTTTTTGCTTTACATAGTATAAGACCAACAACTGTATGTTTTATTTTTTGTCAAACTAGTGTGCAAAACAGTTCAATTCCAAACTGAGGTTTAGCAATGAAAGTGGCTGCAAACCGGTAGTACATGTTTTGATTTTAAGAACGCTTTCAACTTTTTAAAGCGTGGTACTAGTATGTCGACTAAAGTTTTAGCTATAAACTTCAACTTTTCTTATTTATTGAAAAAAATTAATTTTTTATTTGAAAAATATGCTTAACTAAACAATCCTACAGGTCTTATTTTCTGCTATGCTATTTGACTAATCATAGTAAAACTATCTTCAAGTATTTTGACAATGATACTCTTGCAAGATCTCCTAATATCAAATTAAAAAATTAGATTAATTTTATGTCTTTCTAAAAAATTATTCCAGTTTTTTGAAAAATACTCGACAGAAACTTGAACGATTTTGAATAATCTTCTAAAACTTAAAGGAGATTTTTGGATTTTAGAGGCTACCAAAGCTGTAATAACTACCGTAATTTTTTATGTTAATGTTTTAGCTAAATAATTTGAGTTTTAAATGAAAACATATTTATCGTTTTAATGTTTATTATGTCTTTACAATTACAAATATTTATGGACAGATATATAGATGCAAATCGGTAGTTGCACATAATACATTATTTTAGTTACAGCCAGGTATAATTTATTGGAGCAATTTATTAGAACTGATAACATATTAACATAATATAAAACTATTTAAATTTATGATGTAAATTAAAAAACCCCTTTTCTTATCTATTTTGACTGCCAGATCCCCTGTAGCTCTCCCAGATAAGTCAGCACACTGATTTTTTGGTACCAGAAGCACTTGCAATATCCCATCTAAATATTTTGCGCTAATATTTTGTAATTTTTTTACTATTTTAGCTCTAAACATTAAAAAAACTATTTTATTTAGATTATAATATTTATAATAACAAAGGCAACAACATACAATTTCGTCAGATGTTAGACTTTAGATCAATTTTCACCCAATTGCTATTAAAGTATAAATCTATATAATATATATAAAAGAAAGTCGTGTTTGTTACAACACTTATAACTCAAGAACGGCTGGACCGATTGCCATGGTTTTTGATTTGTTAGATTTGTTTCCGTCCCGAATAGCAGAATACATCTTAAAAACAATGAAAACTCGATATGTGTAATGAATACTTAATCATTTCAATAGATGCTGATTTGTTTATTACATGTCAAACATTTGTTGTCCAATCCTGTCAAATAGTGTAACAACTATTTTTTTTTTGGAGCTTATGGCTTGGTTGCTGAGACCTTTAAGCCACAACTTTATTTTTTTCTGAAGACATGTGTGCGTTCAAAAATTAATTTTTTGTAAAATGTCTACAAAGTTCAGGTACTGTTATATTTGTTTTTAATTCCCAAAAATAATACCTAAGATTTATTCTACAGTAAAAATATAAAATCATCGGAAAAGAACGGAATTTAGGGAATAAAAAATCAGTTGGTAAAGGTCATAAGATTAAGGAAAAAAAATCTACAGGTTAACAAAAGTGTAAATGTCTTTTTATAGGTTGTCTATAATTTTTCTTGATAAGCTATTCATACGTAGTGGTTATATACTCTTTGAGCTATAGTCTATGTCTTGAAAGTTCAGGCACTGTTATTATATTTGGTGGTTTTATGCGAGTGCACATTTTAATAACAATGCCGCGTCCTAGAAGATCTAATCTTTCCCAGCAAAGCCGTAATGCAATTAGGCAACGGAATGTCACGAGTCAATTATCTGCGAGAAATTGCACGCGTCGATACTAAAAGGAAAGTTTAAAGATGAGGAAGTTCTTATTCCAAGGATTTCGATGATCTCAACGGATATGCCCTTTGAGTTTAAACGAATTCAATTTCCGATTCGTCTTGCCTTCGCCATGACGATCAACAAATCACAGGGCCAATCCTTGACTATTTGTGGCCTCAATCTAGAAAATGCATGTTTTTCTCATGGTCAATTGTACGTGGCATGCTTACGTGTCGGCAAACTATCTGCTTTATTTGTTCTTGCGCATGACCAAAAAACAAAGAATGTCGTTTACCACAAAGTGCTTGAATGAAAATCCTATTAATGAATTAATCCGAGTTTTATTTTTTTTCCCCAATCTCCACAACATAGTTTTCAATAATTTTTTTCTGACATGAGTTTGAAGTACTTAATTATTATTTTTTATTTTTTTTTATTTTTATTCTCATTCTGTATGTATGTTTTCATCATCATTCATCATAATAAAATACTTTTTTGTTTTTATCTATATAAATATATTATTTTGTATCATTGTTTTACGTTCATCAAAGCCTAAATTAATTCAGCTAAAAAGTAACACAACATTCATTGACTGTTAAGCGGTACGAAGTTCGCCGGGTCAGCTAGTTAAGTATAAATACATGCTAGTGTTGATCGTCATTCGTTTTGTTTTAATTTTGTAATCATCTACCTAAAATAGATGTTTCTTGTATTTGAAATTATATAATAATGACTAATGTTTTTGAGAAAAAATATTTAAGCCGTCTAATTACAGTAGAGCTTTAACTGTCTGTCAAAAAAATCTGACTGTATAAACGTAAAGTAAGTGCGTTGAAAAGTTTAAATTATCATAGCTAAACCTCTTCCGGTGTTCTATTGTACTGCAGACTCTATTATTTCCATTCATAAAGCAAGGCAGAGGTGCGAACCGAAGAACTAATCCGTTCAGCAATGGCATTAGAAGGGATTATTCACAGTGCGTTAGTTCCAAATAATCACTGTTTACCTAACCACCGATACCTCGATATTGTCAAATACATGACAGCAGCCCCCATTAACACAATCCACAAACAGTTCCATCACCAATATTATATCTACTAAACATATCTCACATAACGCTTTGTATCTCGAAACCTATACTGCATCTAATGAGCTTTACCTCGCCTCAGCTTTACATCTTGAAATGTACGACGGTTTTCTATTTTATAAAGTTTTATCTCATTTTTGAAGCAAAAAACTTTTAAAAAATCTGTTTCATCAACGAAAGCTAAGTAAGTAAAATATTCGACAACATAATAAAAGCTCTATTTTAATTTTCAAGACTTATGTTAAGAAACTGATCACATAGGGTCTTACCTATTTGGGGAATAGCAAACTGTCGCCAATTTTACACCATTTCCTGAAAATAATAATAACGTCGAATTTTCACCGTTTAATATCCGTGGGTTAGAGGAACATGTCATATTTTACGGTGATTCTGATATAGATTTGCTCATCTTCGTTGAAATTTTATAACTTCCTCCTTTTTGACACGCTTTATATTAGCTTTGCTTGTAACGAGCAATGTAATAAAATATTGGAAATGAATTTGAACTTATTCTAATTGTCATATAGAAATGAAACCTTGTATGTATATGTAGGTTGAATGACAATTCAAATTCAAGCCATTCAAACATTCATTGAAATAATTTAAGATCGTGATAATAAAGTCTTTTATGTCATTTTGCACTCAATTAGCTATATTTTATTGTTATCTATAGGGTGAAATTAGGGTTAACTTAATTAATTCATTGCTTTGAAATCTTTGTAAAAAAGAGATGAATGAAACTTGTTTGACAATGATAATGGTCGAAAGAGTGCTCAAGATTTAATAAAAAAAACTTTTTGGCAAGTGGTAAAACTATGTTAATAATCTTTAACTTAATAAGCCAAAAGTGAAAAAAAATCTATAGTTTGAATGGACAAGCTTTGTGTGATTGTGTGCCTAGAATCTCACATTTGAAGTACTGATACTTTTACCAGGCCTTCTATATTCATTGAGTTTTTGAACAAATACGCGTAGGACATAAGAAGTTGCTTTCAAACCACTTATTAAGACAACAAATCAAATAAAACTAAACAATGAACCAGCAACATTCTTTCGATGCCTAAACATCATCCTCTTCTTATCTCGGGTATCCATTGACAGACACATTAGCTGGGTATCTGATTTAAACTAATGCACACGCCACTACAAAACCTATATCCTCTTCAAAATGAAAAAAAAAATCATATATTATGTATTTCTTAGGTTAAGTGAAGCGACACTGACTTTTTTCTTTGTTGATTCCTATTGAAAAGTGTAAAATAGAGAAGGTGAGAACAGTAGCTAGAAGCTATCTATTCACCATTCACATTGAAGAAGGATTAGTGCATCAGACTGTGCTTAAAGCCTCAAAAGTTTATTTCACTATGATACATCATTGGCTTTAGGTAGGTCTGCACTAGAACTATGTTAATTAAATCTTGGTCAGAAGGTTGTTATTAACAACATGTTGCAGATGAGAGGTGTGAGATAAGCACACATTTACTTACAATAACATTTTCGGTGAAAAGAAACAGCTGCTTTTCACGTCCGATATTACCAGGTGTGACACATTAACAAAAATTCAAAGCAAAATGACAATAATGTAGTCAACGAGAATAAATATTAGATAATTTTTGCATCATTTATTTGAAATCAACCTGTACAAAAAATAATACATAAGTTGTAAAACTTAATTTTTTCTAAATAAGCACTTTAGGCAAATTTGAAAATATTTATTGAGAAGCTGTTTAGTAAAGAATAATCTACAAATATTGAATTGCCGATATTATAATTTTGTAAAAATACAAAAATTATATAAAAAAAATAAACAAAGAACTTGCTAGATTGAAATATAAAAAATTGAAAATCAAAGATAAAGGATATTGAAAAAAGCTGACTAATTGAGAGAGAAAATAGTATTTATGAAAAATACAATAAGTGTGAATACAATAAAAATAAATGGAAAAAAAACCAAATGTAGATTAACAAATCATTTAAAACACAAACAAAAATTTTCAATTGAAGATAAAATGAAAGCCCAACATAAGAGTAAAAAAGTATTTTAAAAAACTATTAGAGAAAATAAAGAAAAATTAGAGTGAACAAAATATAGAAAAAAAAAGATAGACATCAAAAATTAACAAACTCGTACATCAAAAAGATAGAAAAAAAATGTGAAAAACTAGACATCAATCAGAAGCATGTAACCGCACTATTCTTCGAGTGGTACAAACTAATTATACAAAAAAAAACTGTTTTTGTACACAACGGTTAAGACGTGTGACAGAGAAATTTAAAAAAAACATTGACGTTGCTGGTTGCTGGACGATTTGTGCAACTTTAGACACTCAAGTGAAAGTCAATATAGAACTGATGTAATTTAATGTCTAGCAAAATATTTTCCCAAAAAGTAGTTGTTTTCAGTTTATTAGTCTGTCGAACGAATTGATTTATTGTGTGCAGCAGAAGCCTGCACTGTAACTTACAAAAATACATTCTGATTTTTTTCTTCACATTTATTTATCTTTGAAACTCACATTAAAACCAAAACATTAAATATAAGTTTACGAGGGTAGAACTATTATAGTGTTGAAAGGAAAATAACATCTTAATGTGTCCCTACGCTTTGCATTCTTTATTAGTGCTTCATCAGGGATGATATTGAGTTACTATTTTTGTTAAAAGATTCTTATTATAAAGAAGATACTCCTCAATATTTTCTCTCCAGACTTGATATTCTAGTTTAACGTTTTTTTATTATTATAAGTTTTGAAAAACTGGAAATTATTTCGGAATTAGTGTAACGTGTTATTCTATCTAAGATGGCTGCTGTGTTCTTCTTTATAATAAGAATATTTTAACAAAATTATATATTGATATCTTCCCTGATGAAGCACTAATAAATATGTAGTGCAAAACGTAGAGACAAATCAAGATTTTATTTACCCTTAAACAGCACTAGTTCTTCTCTCGTAAACTTATATTTAATGTTTACACATAAATATTACATAAATAAAAACAATAATCTTGAAAAAAGTTATATTAAAACAGTTTTAACTCAAATCAAATTTTGAATCAAAAACGGTTTTTAATAAAGAAAATTGAAAGAATAAAACCTAATACATTGCAAACAATACATTGCAAAGCACGTTACATCACAAAATAATGACTCATTTGAACCAAAATTAAAAGAAAACATCTTCTTTTTGTTATTTCTTCTTTCTTTTAAAGATGAAAAGTGAGAAATAAATGTTATTGAACCGATAGATAGCTTAAAGATTTAAATAAAAACTTTTGCAATTTGTTATTTTGCAAAAATTATAAGGAATGTTAAGATGCAGTTTTCTGTTGGTTTTCTATTACTCTTCCAGTGATTTTTTTTTAAAGACAACAATCAGACTTGAGATAAAGTTTCTGTAAAAACTAAAAGAGCTAAAAATCGGTTAACAAAATCAAAAATTGTCAAAAACTAAAATGCTAAAATTGAATGCTTTTTGATAAGTAAATCAATATTATTTTGTCTTTATGTAGTCTATCTGAAAGAATTAAAGAGCTACAGCACTTTAAAACTTAATAAAATTACAAAAATAGAGATATGTAATTTCAACAAAAAGCACATTACATCACAAAATAATGACTTATTTGAACCAAAATTAAAAAAAAACCTTTCGTTTTTCTTATTTTATCACATTTTTAAAGGTTACGAATGGTAGCAACTGCCATAGAACAATTTATTAAAAATTTTAAATTGGGCTCATTTACCATTTTTCACTATTTTTATCAAAGTCGATAAAATTTGACAGAATAATAAGTCATTTGAAGCAAAATTTTAAAAAACATTTTTTAGTCATTCCTTCTTCATTTTAAAGATTAAGAATGATAGCGACTGCTGTAATAGTTGAAAATTGTATTTGACGCAGCCACCATTTTTCAACAATTTAATTAAAATCTATAAAATATTAAAAAATAATACCAAAAATAAAGAAAAACGTCTTTTTTTGTTATTTCTCCTTACATTATAGTTTAAGAATAATAACGATTGATATAGAGTCAGTGGCGGATCTACATAAGCCCGGATAATACACATTATTCTTACAAAATACAGAATTTTTTGTGATATTTGTTTATTTTAATGACAAAAGTTAGACAAGTCACTTTCGAAATAACAAGATCAAACAATTTGTTACGCTTTAAGCTAGTGATCCTGGAATGTAATAGAAGGTAGCCGGCATGCAATAAAAATGACTCAGCTGTAAGGAGTCTCTTTCCCTTGAAATTCTTTTTATTGATCTTTTTTGTCATTTACAAGTTTTTTGACTTATGCGACCCAGATGCACAATTGTATAACAGAAGACAAGTTTGGTCAATATCTATTAATCTATTTGTATTATAATATGTCTTTTTACTGAAAAAAGAAAAACACTTGAGCTTTGCAAATTACTCATATTATTATGTACGAATAATTAACTCTTTTTAAAAAACATACTACTATTAGATAAAGTATTCTAACAAATTAAATACTATAAATAAATAGATAAAAAAGTCTCGTTTTTCATCTACTTTATGAAATGAGACAAATTTTTGCAAAAACTTTTATTTCTAGTTTATTAAAATTAATTGATTTAACAAAAAAATTTTATTATTTTTTTAGAAAAAATATTTATTATGATGCTTTGATTTAAAGTAGACTTCAATAATCAATTTTTCTCAAACAACTTATTATTTTAAAAAAATAATAATATAAAAATGTTGTCTTTACGCAAAAATGTTATTTAAATTAGTAAACAAAAGCTATCTAACTATAAAAACAATTTAATTAAACTTGTTTTTGTTTTTAACTATACCGGTCACAGTAGCATCTGCTGAACGCAGTTTGTCTAAACTGGAATTAATAAAAACGTACTTACGCAATACTATGGACCAAGAACGATTACCAAATTTATTCTCGATTTCAATTGAAATCTTTATAGCGCAAGATTTAGACTTATCGAATTTAGTCACAAATTTTGCTACTATGAAATCAAGAAAAAATCAATTTTATAGTTATAATTTGATTGTAAAATATAATGAACTTGTTTTTGTTTGCTTTAAGAATTATTAAAAGTCTTTGTTTATATAGGATAACAATGTTTTATTTATTACATAAAATTCTAGCTAATTTATTACAGACTTAATCAAAATTGTTATAAAAAAATTTAAAACAAAAAAAGGGGAGAATAAGACTTATCACAAAGTTTAAAGGGTCCGCAAATATTTTCCGAACCTAGGCCCGCTATTGAGTTGCTACGCCACTTATAGAACCGATAGAGACCTTAAGGGGATCTTCACGGTGGATAAAATGCTTGGAAACATGGGATACGTTTTATGAGCTTAGTTTTTACGCAAATCAAATGAAATTTTGAATATAAAAGTTTTAATGTCGTCTCTCTGGATTGCTTGATTTCGATTTTTGAAATTGTTATCAGAAAGTGATAAAAAATCGTAAAAATTGATAACTCGAAAATCTAAATCAACGGTTGTATTCAAAATGTAGTTTTAAAGGTAAAATTAAGATATACGTTTTTCAAAATTTTTGTAAATAAGGGAGTAGTTTGCGGATAATAGTTGAAAATTTTAGCTGGTGAGGTGTGTCGTTTGAATGTATCTGACTCCTCCTCCAAGAGCTTTATTATCGACGTCACATTAAGAGAAATCACGGATATGGTTTCAACTTATCTGTCAGGGTGTTAAGAAGCACTTGTCTCAAATTACTATACGAGGATACGATGATTGTTTTTATGTTTCAGACCTAACTCTAGGCTAGATAAAGCGATTACCGCTTTTGTATTTGTGCTTTTCATAAAAGTAAATTATTATACATATTATTAATTGATAATATGCATACATATTATTAAATTGTGTATCGCAATGAAAATTTTGATTTAAATTTATAATAAGTAGAATCATAAACAAAATAATAGGTGATATTTAAATAAACATTAATCGTTTAAAGAATATCAAAACAAATAAAAAATAAAATTGGCAATAAATATATTATGAAGGAAATAGCCGGGCTGGTTCCAACGGTGGAATAAAAGCAAAGGAACGACTTAGCCTCAGATGGTATAGTTTAGCTAAACATTTAGTACGATTACAATTTTGCCTTCTTACATACTTTGCAACCCCTATTTGCATCAAACTGGTAGCCGACAGATGCGTTTGTAGTTATTGTCAGCATGGACCGTAATGAAAATTTTAGCCGGACTAAATTTCACCGTCAAGTTGAAAAAACTGTAGTCGTTACGTAATTGAAGAAAAACATTTCTACCGTTCAAAATAGTATCAAAACTAATAATTCAAGTTAATAATGATAGTAACAGTGATTCTGATATTTGTGCAGATGATTAAATGAAAATTACTAATGTTTTAATACTCTACATAATTTTTATATTATTCAATAATAAATAAATCTTTGGCTAGAGAATTAATTGTAATTTTATTGTTACATTCAGTAACATGCAGGCGAACAAAATAGAAGCAACCTGAATACAGCACTGGCAGTATCTTTAAGATTCTGCACAGGCAAAACCCTGCGCTAAACCCTCATAAAAATTAGTGAAGATTACGTAGCAATAAAACCATATTTGCACAAACTATCCTATATAATAAAAGCAAAATGCAAAAAAAGTTGTTGGTGGCAAACGAATAAATTTTAGTTTGAAAAACAGCTATGAGGTAAGATGTCGAATTGCAGCGCTCCAATTTAACGAGCACGAAAATTATATATCCAAGATCTATAAAACAATGACGACGACAAGCCCGGGAAAATACACAAAGCTGTACATTGACAAAACTAGACGGAAAAGAATGTACTTGCCAAAAGAATTGTGAATTCAAATTTTACAGGATCTGCTGCAACGCGCTGGGGTGTCGATCATGAACCTATCCTATTGCCAAAGCCAAATTTATAGAATACTAGCTGGCCCGGCGAACTTTGTTCCACCTTAGTTTTGTTATTTTATTTTTTAGTTTTATTTTTTTTGTCATTTGTTTTGTTATTATATGTCAGATGCGTTTACGTTTTATATTGTATGTCACGTCACACGGAATGGGATAAAAAATATTCTTTGTTAGGCTACTGGTTCTAAACAACCACTCCACCAATTTTCAGCCAAATCGGTCATAAATAGATATAGACCCCAAAAACTATAAAAATGATACCCAAATTAATTATTCACATTTATTACCTTGATCACATTCATTTTACAACCCTCTTTAACTTAAATATCATTTTCAAAATCAACGACCTGAAATTCCTCGAAAATACCCATATCGTTTTCTTACATTTTTATCCCTAGAACACTCTCTTTTCATCCTCCTAAGAGTAATTTTTTAGAAAGCAGGAAACATACCTATTTATTTTTTTTTGAGAACTTAGGCAATTTATGGGAAAAATTATGAAAACGACATCAATCTTTAGACATTTTGCCCTTTTTCCGCCCTATCAAGGAATGATAATATTTTACTTCTAAAATTTCGGATTTAAACATAGATATTATTTTTAAAATAAACTATCCAAAATTTTTGAAAATCATACTAATATTGGTACTTGTCATTTTTTGTTCCTATCCCACCTCTTTTTATCTCTTTGTTAATAAAAAGTATTCTATTCTTTTCATTCAAATCCAGTCATCATAATTTTCCATACAAACTTTCACCCAAAGTTGTTATATGGGATGTTGTCTTAAAGACGGCCACTGACAATCCAAGATTCAACGCCGCTGTACGACTGCGGTCAGTGGCGGGACGCGGGCTTTACATGTAAACGAACGGTCCAACTTTGGTTGGTGGTGGGAGAGTGGATCGATTTATTTGCCGAGCCTCACCGAACGTTTCCGACATCGCAATTCTAATTTTGATTTAACCCTTCTTTTAGAGGGTGGTTTCTGGATAAAAAGTATCCTATAGCAATCTCCTGGATCTAAGCTACCACCTCACCAATTTTCAACCATATCGGTAAAGCCGTTCTTTAGTTATAAGTGGTGTAACTAACAGACTTTCTTTTATATATATAGATAAAATATAGATAAAGTAAGATATTGCATAATTAACACAATTATGTTATAATATACTATTATTTTTTGTTGCAGATAGCATATGACAAAGACTTTTGGAACGCAATGTTGCCAAAACTTAATGAGTTTTATTATAACGTAATGATACCAGAAATTTTAAAACATAATTAATATAGGAGAAGCCTGCTATTAGTATCTCCTCGAAAAGAGTGCCAGCGGTCAGTTAGTAGAGTCCAGCCAAGCAAACATGAGCTCAGAAGAAGCATGATCTACCCTGAGGTCGCTTTAGGTTTCATGTACACACCGCACCGATTGGATAATTTGAATTTACTCCTGACTTTGCTAATTCAGTTTGCATATTTTCCGTAGCTCATGTTTACTTGAGCGAGCTGTAGAGATGTTACTAAACTGGTTAGGTGAGAACAGGCGTCACCGAACAGTGTCGGCATTTCTTTTGAGCGTAAATAATAATATTTGATATAAATATACATTAGAGTTTATTCCTAAAGATAATAATCCAAACTAAATATCGCACGGTATATATTTTAATTTGTTTAATATGTGCGTTTTATGTGCTTTAGTTGAACATGTTTTACACATGTTTAAACATGTTAAACATGTTGCAAATGTTTCTGATATCATATAAAAAAATTTAAAATTTTTTTAGTGTTTAGAGTTTTATAAAGCTTTTATATTTTTATCTTTGGCCACACAGTACTAACACGGGATATCAAGTAGTGCTTATCGGCTTTTCTAGTTTATAAAGTTATCAGCAGCCGATGCTTAACTTAAAAGATCATATTACAGTCCACGTGGACTTGAGGATATGTGTCATTCTTGTTTATCCAATCAGATGCAGTTCAAAGCGATAAATCAACATTGAACATTTTATGAACACACCCCCGAAAAATCACAGTTTCAAGTTCATTTCTAGCGTGAGGATCCCCTTAAGGGGATCTTCACGGTGGATAAAATGCTTGGAAACATGGGATAAGTTTTATGAGCTTAGTTTTTACGCAAATCAAATGAAATTTTGAATATAGATGTTTTAATGTCTTCTCTCTGGATTGCTTGATTTCGATTTTTGAAATTGTTATCAGAAAGTGATAAAAAATCGTAAAAATTGATAACTCGAAAATCTAAATCAACGGTGGTATTCAAAATGTAGTTTTAAAGGTAAAATTAGGATATACGTTTTTCAAAATTTTTGTAAATAAGGGAGTAATTAGCGGATAATAGTTGAAAATTTTAGCTGGTGAGGTGTGTCGTTTGAATGTTTCTGACTCCTCCTCCAAGAGCTTTATTATCGACGTCACATTAAGAGAAATCACGGATATGGTTTCAACTTATCTGTCAGGGTGTTAAGAAGCACTTGTCTCAAATTACTATACGAGGATACGATGATTGTTTTTATGTTTCAGACCTAACTCTAGGCTAGATAAAGCGATCACCGCTTTTGTATTTGTGCTTTTCATAAAAGTAAATTATTATACATATTATTAATTGATAATATGCATACATATTATTAAATTGTGTATCGCAATGAAAATTTTGATTTAAATTTATAATAAGTAGAATCATAAACAAAATATTAGGTGATATTTAAATAAACATTAATCGTTTAAAGAATATCAAAACAAATAAAAAATAAAATTGGCAATAAATATATTATGAAGGAAATAGCCGGGCTGGTTCCAACGGTGGAATAAAAGCAAAGGAACGACTTAGCCTCAGATGGTATAGTTTAGCTAAACATTTAGTACGATTACAATTTTGCCTTCTTACATACTTTGCAACCCCTATTTGCATCAAACTGGTAGCCGACAGATGCGTTTGTAGTTCTTGTCAGCATGGACCGTAATGAAAATTTTAGCCGGACTAAATTTCACCGTCAAGTTGAAAAAACTGTAGTCGTTACGTAATTGAAGAAAAACATTTCTACCGTTCAAAATAGTATCAAAACTAATAATTCAAGTTAATAATGATAGTAACAGTGATTCTGATATTTATGCAGATGATTAAATGAAAATTACTAATGTTTTAATACTCTACATAATTTTTATATTATTCAATAATAAATAAATCTTTGGCTAGAGAATTAAATGTAATTTTATTGTTACATTCAGTAACATGCAGGCGAAGAAAATAGAAGCAACCTGAATACAGCACTGACAGTATCTTTAAGATTCTGCACAGGCAAAACCCTGCGCTAAACCCTCATAAAATTAGTGAAGATTACGTAGCAATAAAACCATATTTGCACAAACTATACTATATAATAAAAGCAAAATGCAAAAAAAGTTGTTGATGGCAAACGAATAAATTTTAGTTTGAAAAACAGCTATGAGGTAAGATGTCGAATTGCAGCGCTCCAATTTAACGAGCACGAAAATTATATATCCAAAATCTATAAAACAATGACGACGACAAGCCCGGGAAAATACACAAAGCTGTACATTGACAAAACTAGACGGAAAAGAATGTATGAAGAAACTTGCCAAAAGAATTGTGAATTCAAATTTTACAGGATCTGCTGCAACGCGCTTGGGTGTCGATCATGAACCTATTGCCAAAGCCAAATTTATAGAATATTATAAGATCGAAGAAGCAATTACCGAGTCCGGCCTCTTTGTTGATGCGGACTTTCCACATCTAGGAGCCAGTCCAGACGGATTACTTTCGGGGGGAGACATTATAGAAATTAAATGCCCGTATTCAAGTCGGCAGTTAACTCCAGAAAAAGGAGATTTCCAAAAAAAAATAAAATGTTTAGAAGCATGTGCAGATGGAATCTATCGCCTTAAAAAAACTGATAACTATTACAACCAAGTATAAGGTCAATTAGCGCTTAGTGGAGCTAAATTTTGCTACTTTGTTGTGTGGACAAAATTATTTTCTTACGTTGGTAAGATATTTAAATTCTTTAGTTGGCAACATCTTTACCATGTGACATATGACCCAAAAATTCAAAGCAAATACTAAAATTGTCTTCACTTTCCGTTGCTTGACTTTGTAAAATAACCTAAATAAAGACGATTGACAACTGACAGGTTGTACTACCAACTTACTCAGTCTTGCCACTGTATTTCTTGTAATTTATTATTTATAGTCACTTAGTAGTTATGTAAAAATAATAACTAAAGTTTTTTATAAGACTACTAATAAAAAAATCAACCAATTGAGGGAATAATGCTAACGATAATATTCAAAGGCATAGTAGAATTTATAGTAGAATATTTATTTGTATATCATTTAGAGCTTATTTTTGGAGACGGACAAATTTATATATATAGGTATATATATATATATATACTAGCTGACCCGGCGAACTTCGTACCGCCTTAGCGTAAATTTGATGCACTACTTTATTTTGTATAGCTGACCTATCTTATGTATGCGTACCTATTCAATTTGAACTGGAATCTGTAATATCCTCCATATAAAAATGAATACCTATTTCTCTGGTCTCGTCATACCTGAGAAGGACTTTACTAATTTTATTAAATAAAAAACAAAATATATATTTTCCTAATAGTGTTTATTCCGTAGGGTTCAATAATTTCACTTATATTTTTACAAATCGCTATTGAACAACTGAACATTTTGAAGTAAACACTGAGCTCATTATCATGCGCGTTCTAGAAAGCAACTAATAGCCTCTATACCCTTCACTGCTTCTCTCTATTCTAATGCTTTTTGATAAACTATATTTTTAGTTTTATGTTCTGGCCCGTAAATTAATAATGTTGATTGTTTTCCGACACGGGAACAGGCGACATATAATTGGTCATGTGAAAAACATCGATTTTCCAAGTTAATGCCACATACACTTAGCGACTGCCTTTGCGATTTATTTATTGACATTGCAAATGCAAGCCGCACTGGAAACTGTAAACGTTTAAAACTGAATGGTATATCGTTCGGTATCATAGGGATGCGTGGGATTAAAACATCTTCGCCTTCGTACTTTCCTTTCAAAATGTTTGAAAAGGAAGTTAAATTGAATGACGTTGACATTTGTTAGCGCGGTTATGTCTGTGGTGTCATAGACCACCACAGAGTTTTTTGTTTTAAATTGAATGACGTTGACATTCGTAACGCGCTTTTTTTAAAATATGCAAAATTAAATGTATATTTTTCAATCTTTCTGAGAAATTTCCCTAATTTTTTCTTTCATAAGAACCTTCTCCTGATAATAACAAACAGAACAAAAAAAAAATCAGCCAAATCGGTCCAGCCGTTCAGGCGTGATGCCGTGACCAAGGGAAATAAGGATTCATTTTTATATATATATATAAAATATAGATAAAGTAAGATATTGCATAATTAACACAATTATGTTATAATATACTATTATTTTTTGTTGCAGATAGCATATGACAAAGACTTTTGGAACGCAATGTTGCCAAAACTTAATAAGTTTTATTATAACGTAATGATACCAGAAATTTTAAAACATAATTAATATAGGAGAAGCCTGCTATTAGTATCTCCTCGAAAAGAGTGCCAGCGGTCAGTTAGTAGAGTCCACCCAAGCAAACATGAGCTCAGAAGAAGCATGATCTACCCTGAGGTCGCTTTAGGTTTCATGTATACACCGCACCGATTGGTTAATTTGAATTTACTCCTGACTTTGCTAATTCAGTTTGCATATTTTCCGTAGCTCATGTTTACTTGAGCGAGCTGTAGAGATGTTACTAAACTGGTTAGGTGAGAACAGGCGTCACCGAACAGTGTCGGCATTTCTTTTGAGCGTAAATAATAATATTTGATATAAATATACATTAGAGTTTATTCCAAAAGATAATAATCCAAACTAAATAACGCACGGTATATATTTTAATTTGTTTAATATGTGCGTTTTATGTGCTTTAGTTGAACATGTTTTACACATGTTTAAACATGTTAAACATGTTGCAAATGTTTCTGATATCATATAAAAAAATTTAAAATTTTTTTAGTGTTTAGAGTTTTATAAAGCTTTTATATTTTTATCTTTGGCCACACAGTACTAACACGGGATATCAAGTAGCGCTTATCGGCTTTTCTAGTTTATAAAGTTATCAGCAGCCGATGCTTAACTTAAAAGATCATATTACAGTCCACGTGGACTTGAGGATATGTGTCATTCTTGTTTATCCAATCAGATGCAGTTCAAAGCAATAAATCAACATTGAACATTTTATGAACACACCCCCGAAAAATCACAGTTTCAAGTTCATTTCTAGCGTGAGGATCCCCTTAAAGCTTAATACAAAAACCACCGTTTCTTGTAGTAGAATTAGACATTTCTCAAAAACTATAAGGGATGCAGTTTTCTCTGTTTGTTTTCTATTAGTTTTTCAGTGATTTTTTGTAGTGTACTGTATGACCAAAGGAAAGATGATCACTACAAACGTATTTGACGTATTTTCCAACCAATAATTAATAGGTTTGAAATCGCCAAAAGCTTATAGTGGTTATGAATAAAATAACTTATTTTCTATTATAAAACCGTCATGTCAACAAAAAAAGTTGACTTTATTTCCGGTTAAGTATAATGTTTATAGAATAATATTAATAATTCTTAAAGTACAGCTACTCCTACAGCTACAGTTTATAGCTAAACAAAGCTCCAAAATAATTAATTCAAAATGTGGCGCCTGATAATATCAAATATGTACAGAAACCTAATTATCATAAATACTTTAGAGGTATTATTAACATAACAATAGATTCTATTAAAAACAACATTTACAATTTGCGTTTGAAGTAGATGTTAAAAGTAAACAAATTCTTATAATAAATTAAATAGAGTAGGTAGTTAGGTACCTATCTAATTACCTATTAAAAGTCATTTTAAATTTATAAAATTTTTGTAAATCTTTTGTTTGTTTGTTTGTTTGTGATTTACTGGTGTAATGATCCAGAAATTGATAGTCCGGGTGTGTCTAAAATAATCGCGGTCTTGCGCTTCGCCGCGAAAGCCAACGGAGGTATCAGTTTCATTGGGTGCTGCACTAGGTTTCGTGATTGGCCCTTCTTGTTGACTACGTTACGCCCCCCATTCTAGGAATATTAACTTTAATGTCTTTAATCAAAAAATCAATAATCAATAAAACGATAATCAAATATATTGACAGTTTTTTTTATTGAGACTGTAATTGCAAATGGTCATTTATCAAATAAGAATATGCGTGCCGTTGGTTGATGGTATCAACTGCGACCAATGTGTTAGCTGTCAACTTACTTCCTAATGGACGACCTGGATGGAGTATTATGGTGCAGTAATTACAATGCAAAGTGATCTAGCTTTGTTGGTTCAATATCTACAACATTATCGTGATAATGCTAGCTTAATTATACCCTCTGTAGACGGCACTCCTAATGTAGGTACATGGTCACAATCACAAATCAAAAGTAAAGTTTTTAAATTCCATAGCATTTGAGTACAAAACTGATCCTTGTGACATAACTAACAATCTAAATTCACAACAAAGCAACTTATTTATTTACAATTACTTTTCTGTAAACACGTTTAACACCAAAAAATTATTATTAATTTCTTAGACTTTAAAGACATCATAAATATCTTATAAAAGGGTGGCGTAGTTTTTAAATTTGTTCATCTTTCTTTGTCAAAAGGATTATTAGTATAAAATGTACGCTTTTTAGATACTTTCTGGAAAATCTCTTCTCCAATCAACTGTTTTTAACATCTTTTTGCAATTACCAAACACAATTAAGCAGAAAATGAGACAACGTTAAAAATTATATACAATTTTTTCAAAAAACCTAATAAATTTAGAACAAGGAGCCTTGCGGTAAACTCTCATAAAAGTTAGTGAAGGTTAAGTAGGAATAAAACCATATTTGCACAAAAATGAAATGTTTAGGCAAACTGAACATTAATAGCTGGTATAGTCCGAAAAGCTTGTAAGCCTAATACCCTACATAAAATAGTTAATTTTTTGACGTATCTAGTTGATCCTGGCTTATAACTTTATGACTGTATTGTCTGGTACTTTACTGAAGATTAAAGCTGTCCAAACAGTTGTAATCTTAAACATAACCGCCATAAACTACCTAGAAAAGTTAATAGTCTTATATATTGTATTAAACATGTAAAATTTTTAGTAGTTTTTATTTGGTTTGTTCTACGTATATCTACAAGTCACAAGTTAAAATATTCAAATAAAAGTTTAACCAATAGATAATTTTTTTGTACACTTGTTCAGTAGAATTTCATAATAAAAAATGTGAAGAAATGTGAGAAAACAAATCGTTCAGACTAACGTCATAGTGCAATTTCGGTTTTAAGCTTGTTATGCTTTGTCAGTTGCACATAAAGACAATTTAGAACAAATGATAAAAAGATTACTATTGGCAAAACTATAAGTTGTTGAACCATTCAGTTTAACAATTTATACATAGTACCTAAGTGTATATAAGCTATCTTAAAAAAAAATTTCAAAGTATTTGATGATTGGATCAATAAATCATCTACTTTAATATGTTTATGTTTCTAGGGTACCGCAATTTTTTTTTTCAGTTTTGTATCAAAAATATGTAAGTTTGCAAAGTTATCCAAACGACAAATAAAAAAAAAATTTAAGTTTTCAAATCGATAATTGTTGTGTTTA
Source organism: Lagria hirta (assembly GCA_947359425.1). NCBI lineage: Eukaryota > Metazoa > Arthropoda > Insecta > Coleoptera > Tenebrionidae > Lagria > Lagria hirta. The sequence goes on along the minus strand of OX375798.1, from coordinate 18,435,208 downwards.
AAGTTTATAAAAATGTTGTAAAAATTTGAGGCATTAAAATGTTTATTTTCGAAAAATAAATGAATTTGAAGAATTATGACGTTTTGACAATAATTCCACTACATTGTGAAAAAACTTGAAGCGACATTTAAATATTGAAATTTTGATTTGAGATTTTTTGAGAATTCATTATTTTCCTTGTCAAAAAAAAAAATTAAAACAAACAATTTTTTTAAAAAATCTTTTATGATTCTAGAAATTTTAATGACCCTTAAGAAAATTATTTTAACTTGCCGTTTAGGAGTTTTTAACATTGTAAAATTCTTAACAAGACTAAAAAAAAATTCTTTAGTTTTTGGGCCACTCTCATATAGATATGTATGTACCTATATAAATTAACAATAAAAATAAAGTTTGTTTTGTATCTTTTTTGATAAAATGAGTAACTAATTTTATTGCATTTTAAAAAATTTAAATTTATTTACACAAAAAGAAGAGATTAATGTTTATCAGTTTAGGCAGCATTGTAGCTATCAAACGGCTAAACCAATTTAGATTTAATTTATTTTCAATGTTTTAATAACATACAAGGAGGTCTTTATTGTTTTATATTTTATTAAACTCCAGCAGCTAAAAAATTACACGTCTAAAAATAGTTAAAAAAACCTTTAAAAATAAGAATCATAAAGCAAAATCTGACAAGTGAGTAAAAGTTGGGCTTATTAATGTTTTATATTTAAAATATACTATTTTAATATTTGTTTTTATATTAATTTATTATGTATTTGTAATTGACAAAAATAATCTATAAATTTCGAGGTTATATTCTAATTAATTTGCAGGTTTTTGCTACCAAAAAAATTACGAGTAATTTTGAAAAAAAAAATAGTACAATAGACAAGTAGGCGTTTTCCTGTTACAAATTAATTTTTTTTATTTTTCTTGTCGGTTCTAAATAACAATAGATACATGCGAAAGTTTTAAATAAATTCTAAAATATTCATTAATATTTAAAAAGATAAATTAAAAGATATAATTTGACTGGTAATGTTAAATTAGTCTGTAATTGTTGTTAGTAGTAAAAAAAATTATTAATTTATTTTTATATACCTAGGTTTAAACCGGAAATCTGCATATATTTAATAATTTTGGTTATTGTTAATTACCTACATGCTTAGACAACTGTCATTCACTTTACACAATTTATATTAATTTATTAAGATTCATAGATCTAGTCAGGGTAAGAATTTGACCAGTTCCGGGTGTATAAAATAACTTTTACATAAAAAGGGAAAAACTATGAAAAAATTATTATTTATACTAAATTTAATTATGGTGTTGATTTATAAAATAAGCATAATAAATTTGTTTTTTACAACTAAATCTCTGCGAAATAGCACGCCACTTCAATTCCTGAAAATGCCAGAAAAACATCACACTGCGTTTCAACGCAAAAATAGACGAATAAAATTTTTATTGCTAAGCTAATATTTTTTCTAAAATAGTAAGACTTTTCTTTTCACTAATTTTTGAATGTCTATTACGTGTTTTTATGACAAACTTTTAAATTTTTTCATAACCAAAAATGATTTTTATTTTCAAAAACAAATAAAATCTTGAATATACTTTAGATGCAATGATTGTAATAAACAATCAAAACTTAACATGTAACATTAGTTACATTTTTAGATATGCAATAATAGCTGTTACATTGTAATATTTATTGTTGTTTATAAAATAAAATGCAACATTTAAAAAGTACTGTTTTGATCAATTGCTGATTAGGGTCAAAATAAAACGCTTATTTTAATTAGAATGTGTAATATCATATCTTTTATATACAATAGAAAATCATTTAAAATATAATAATCAATTAACATATTTATCTACAAAACTCGAATACGCGACAATACTGTATACTTTTATAATAAACCTAACGGAATTGTAAACCTGGCAGAATGTTGGTTTTTTAATTTATAAAAATAAAAACTTTTAATCTAGAAGCAGCACTTTCTTTGGTCAAATAATAGGCAAAAACTTCTTTTATAAATAAATTATTATAATAAAAAAAACGTAACAGTTTATAATAACAAAGAAAAATTGATTTTTCTTGTTATATATTTATACTTTAGTATTTTTATGTGATTTTTTGTTGTTGTGTCAGTATTAAAAAACATTTGCACAAATACCTACAGTTATCAAAAAAACTCGTCTAGGGTTAAATGTTTGAAAAAGCATAAAGAATTTGATGCTTCTAGGTTTAAAGCTTCTCTTTTAAAAATCGATAGCCTTTGATGTAAAAAAAAACAATACTATACCAAATTAGGTTTAAATTCTTAAAAATCTATTTGGTTGAGTGTGTTTTAAGCCCGAATAATAAATTTCTTTCTTTGGCTATTATTGTGGGTATACAGACTTACGAATTATTGTACAAATGAATGAGTTAAAATCACTACAAATTGCCACTGAACAACAAATTTACAGTAGAAGATACTTTTTGTTATTATTTATTCAACCACACTTATATACACAAGCCAAAAGTCAATAAATATATTGCAGCGACAAATAAAATAAAATATTAATATTCACAATTTTTTTCTCGTTCGTAGGGTACTAGATATCACGTTAGTCTTGGAGGCGAAAAAGGTCGATGCAGAGGTGGTGGCGGATTTGGAGGACTTGGTGCTATCCTAACAATACCTCCATGACCTCCCAGACCTGATCCCAACAAAGTCGTCTGAAGAGAAGGCGGCGGGGCTCCGACTTGAATCCTCAACGGAGTTGTTAATGTTGTTGGCGTCAATCGCAAGGGTAGAGGCGTTTCAATTTTTAAGTTGCTTTCTCTAATTTGCAAATTAATGGGAGGCGAACTTAAAGCTGTTTGTGATGGTGATGACACGGTTATAGGGCTGTTGCTTTCTTGTTGATGATAGTCACTCGTAGAATCGACATCGATTGGAGATGTTGATGTTTTACGACGGTAGTTTGGAGGAGGAGAAGATTGATGATGGTACGATGGGGGAGTGTGATTGCCAAAACGAAATTGGGCAGGCATGGGACCTGGGGAATGGGGGCCAAAGCGAAATGAGGTTATGTGCGATGGAGATGAAGAACCAAATTGGATAGGACCTGGAGAACTGATTGGAGGAGAGTGAGCACCCAGAGAAATATCAGAATCAGAGTCAGAAGGCGTTGGACTCAAAGCAGGCTGACGGGAATTACCACCGTGGTGAGCTAATTGAGCGGCAAGTTGCTGCTGTTGCATCCTGAAAACAAAAATACAAAGTTTTAGTATTTTTTTCAAAATTTTAATATTTTTAGCAACTGTCAACATTGCTTGTCAGAAAAACATACAAAAGATACAGATTTAAAATCAGCAAAGACTCTTGCCTTTGAAACATTAGGCCTTTGTCGCGTCAAGACCAAATTTTAAATGTCATTGGTTCGCGATTAATTTGCAAAACAAGCAATACACGAGCTAAACAATATTTTTTTGCCAAATAATTTCATTGTCCATTCAACGAAGAAACTCAACAAACCTTTCCAATTTTGAGCTCCTTGGCAGAAATATTTTCTGTTTAATTGTTATTGCCTACTGCTTTTATAAGTAATTAATTATACAGGGTTATCAACCCTTGATTGATGTAAATATTATACACTCTGTATAATAGTAGTTTATATATCACGAGAGCATAATAGGCACATTCAGCCCGGAATTGATAGTTTATAGACCAGCTCAGAAAAAGTGGTAAATTATAAAAACATAAAATTGCTCTTGCGTTACAGATTTATATATAACTTTATCCTCAACCGAAAAACAACGTATTGTAATTTTATTAACATAAAGATTCATATTTTAAAAATCATAGTGTTAAGATCTGATAGAAGCAAGGCAATGTACACATGGTTAGCCATAAACTAATTAGGTTAATAAATAATCGACAAAACTATTTTTTATAAATAAAATCACAATTAGGTATAGAAAGCCTGAAAAGCTTATCAAATATAATTGTTTTTTGCTTTAAAAGTTATGCAAATCTACGATTTAAAAAATAAAGCATTGGAAACAATAATTAAATAATTATTCAAATTAGTCAATAAAAAAACAATCGCTTTAATAGAAATGAAAAACTGAGCAATTTATTGCACTTTTAAGGTGCAATTTTGTTTCATTGTCAACCAATTTTATAGAAAGTATTCTAGAAATGTCTGTTTTAAACCAAAAATCAGAAAATAAAAAAATGATTATATATAGGTACATTCGTATTGAGTGATCAGTTTCTTTTTTGAATTTTGGTTTGGAATTATTAAAAAAATATTTGATAACGTTTATATTATGTCTACTGGTCTAATTATCTATTACCTATATTTTAGCAAGGAGCTACTGTCTACAATCAAGGCTAAACTATTTTCGAACCGCTCTAGATCTGACAAATAGGATGTATTTGATTTCAATTCTCTTCGTCTCTGTTTGATAGAAACTCATTAGGCCAAAAGAACATTCATTAAAAATTTGATAAACATTATCTGACAAGTTGAGCCAATTGTGAGCGATACAAGAGAGGAGGAGCCGACAATAAAACATTCACTTGTTTGCTTTTGAACTGGCGCGCTAAATCAAATTTAAAATTTATACCCTACACTCTTTGATACTCTAAATCCTTTGTAATGTTGACGGATTTAGTTTGGATTTTTGTTTGTATGAGGGTTGATTGCTTTCGCAAATATCTTCTCTTCTTTACAGACTTTCTAAATGAGATGTTTATGCACAAAGGGAAGCTCTGGCTTCAGCGACGGTATTGTTTTTCTAGATTGCATATCTACAAAAAGCTATAATGAAAATAATAATGCCATATACTACGTCAACCATCTTGATCAGAAATACCAACTTAATACATAGCTCAACAGTAGAAAAATTTATTAAAATTTAAATTTGATGACTCGATGAGCATTGAAATAATAAACAAAATGCAAACTTGTTCAAACTAGATCTGTAGACCTGGACATGTTCTTATTGGAACTCTTCAGCAAATTGTAGCAGACTCTTATTTGAATAAACTTGCAATGCTTTCGTAATATAGTAATCTAGTGACATCTGTTAGAAGTTAATCTTACATTAAAGTTGAGAAACCAGGTTTCTACATAATAGTGCATAGGCCACTCTAAATAACACACAACAATTTTGATAAAAGTATTAAAATGTGAGCTGCCAACGTTTTGATTTGGCACTACTGCATTTTCGTTTGGTCAAAATGTAAAAAGCTAGATAAGTAAAAAAAGATAAATTTAGACGTTTCCTGCAGAATATGGCACAAGATCCAAAAATAAAATAATGATGAACATTTCTTACAATTTTGCTCCACCATTTTAAACTTACAATACGGCTAAATAAAATAAAATCAACATTCTAAATGCCTTATACGCAAAACAAAACATTATACTAATCCCATAAATAAGTGTATCAAATAATAATAAATTAATAAAATCAACATTCTAAATACCTTATACGCAAAACAAAACCTTTTTTGTGCCTTGCGCCTGCTAAACATAACTTTCAACGTGTCCTAAGCGGCCTGAAACGCCGTCTTGTCAGCCTAGGCTAGAAAATGATTACTATGACATTTGCTGTCATTGTCAATTGTCTTGTCAGACATTTATCAACGACAACTAACGGTTTGTATTGTATAATGTTACAATTAATGTATAGCCCCTCAAAGTTCCTAAGCCGTAATGTGTGCTAGAGTATCGCTTTTTTCAAAAAACAGCAATTTTGCTTTTTAAGAACGCAATATTTTTTTTTAATAAACAGGACATCTGGATTTTTTACTTAGCGTTGCCCTAACATGGAAAAAACTTTTTTTAATAAAAGTTTTTTTTTTTTTTAAATAAAAAATCGGCAGCGGCACAAAAAATTTTGTGAATCACACCTCCAAAAACGCTTTTGCAAAAGCTCGTAGGTTGGGCCCAAATGCCTGTTTTCGGCCTTGTGATTCAAATAACTATTACTAATCCCATTAATCAGTGTATCAAATAATAATAAATTCATTTAACATTCAGTGACAAATATTTTTATAAAATGATATTAGATTCGATTAGATTAGATGAGTAAAAAGTGTCATCTGCACTGCAACTTATTGGTCTACTGTGCTTCCCTGTCATAGACTGTCTGAGGTGTGTCAAGCCAAAGATCTAGAGACACGGTATATTTCAGTCTACTGCTCCTCATTTAATTTCAGAGATTCGAGTAGCTACAATGACACCGTTCCAAAATTTTTTTTTCCTGTAGAATTCGATGTTATCTTCTAAGCGGAGCCTTAAAAAGTAATTTTCATCGATAAAAGAGAAAATTCAAAATTGATCTTTTATACTCTCCTCAAGTAAACTTTAGATCTTGCAATGACCGAAAATCTTACATAATCAAAACATTTTTTAGAATGTTTCAGATCAGGAAGATTCAGGCAAAGGGATTGGTTTTTCCTTTGTTCTAAAATTTTATTTTTTTGGTAAGTCTCCTTAAGTAATACAATAATTTAGCTCTCTCAAAAGAGGTTAAAGCACCCTCTTTTGATAGTTTATTGCCTTCGTATACCTTTCTATTTTAGAGTGTTCCAGACATTAAAACCAGAAAAGCTTTGTTGTTCTTGTCCAGTTTATGTAGGCTAGTTTGGCAATTCATGCTAGTTCTGAGCTGTTGACGTGAAAGCTCAAAAAAAGCGCTCTTTTGTACAGCCAGAACAATTTTGCGGCTTAGAGAAGCACACCTACAGGAAAAAGTTAAAAATAAAAAAAAAGACGTACATGCCAAAATTCTGGATAAATCTTTCTAGTTTGAACTATTTCAAGAAATTTCTTGAAAAATGCAAGCTTGCATAGTCAAAAATCTATTTAAGCCTCATCAGCTTTGCCTGCTCGTAGGCTTTTTTACCGATCACTGCCGTCTGGAAAAGCTGCAGGTTAAATAATAAGCCTGGAAAATAATGTCAAATGCAGATGTTGCAGGAAAGCCGAAACATCTGACAACAGAATGCGTCTTTATTAGAATGAACGTAAAGAACACTTGAGGCCACAATACATATTAGACAGAGACACATCATGCTTGAAGTCATCCCAGCTACTAGAATTTATTACCGCTTTGGATTTGGATGTGAAGCTATAAATTGAGATACACCTCAGCTAGCTTAAGAATAAAAAGCACAATAGACTAATAGGTCACAGTGCATATGACATCAATCTAAAAATCTAAATCTTAATATATAAGGTCTAACAGTGTTGGCCAATTTGTGATTGCAGGCATACTCCTCTATAATTTTTTACCTCAATTACCAGATTTAAAAACTTGTGTGACATTGGTGCCCAACTTCAAAAAAGAACTAAATAAAAAAATTGTCTTTGACAAAGTGACACATTCATTTGGCAAACCATCAGGACCGAGATTGAAAGGAGGAAATAGATTCTGTATTTAAGATTATCTTCTCAAAGCAAAAAACGCGTCTTGAATCATACTAAAAATTAAAATTTAGAAAGTGGTAAAACTGTGTTTAACAGATAGCGTTGTTATCGATTGATTGAAAAAAAATACAGGATTAACTAATACTTATAGAGAATTAATAAGACAGACGCGATACCACTAAATTAATGTATTCTAATTTTGTACTAGTTTTAATAAAATAATTATACGTATGCAATGAATAATTGGCATAACTGTCCTTTCACATCAACATGCTTAATCAATTGAAAAACAAGCAATAATTTATTTGAAAGTTGTAGATACAATTTTAATAACGGTGAGATACTGAATAAGGCTTGATGTATACCCAGAGAAGCTTTTATTATTCCTTTAATAGAATTATATAGATATTAACCATGTCTTCTATTTGCTTAATTAATAACTGTTTTTCCAAAAATAGAGGATAATGACCTCTTCTAATTTTTCAAATTGCCCTTCCGTCATTATGTTTACGACAGTAATTATCCTTCCGTAAAGGATCATAAACTGAAGAATATTCAAAATAATAAGATAATAATCTCTGCTCGCTTAAAAACCAACAAGAAAAAAGAATAAATAAAGACATCCTGTTTTTAGCAATAGTATAATAGTTTGAAACTGATCCTTTTGCTTTTTACAACCCATAGCTTCAAACAAAGCCCTTTTAAAGAATACCTCTCCGATCAATTTCATGGTACGTATCACTTTTTATTTTCAGTGATCTTTTCATTGTGGGAATTACCCTTCAAATGCTTTATATACTGTAAATTTAAAAGTTACAAAATGCGGGTTTGAGTAAATCTGTAGTAATTTGAGCAGTATACTTTTCATTCTTTTGTACTAACTAAACCCTTAATAATCAAATGGGGATATTACATAATATTGCCTCGATCAAATAAGATGTTATTCTAGTACAGTTAAATCAAAAGTTTGCGAGTGTGAATCACAGCGAGCTTCGAGGATAATAGAGTTTTAATGTGGTTAGGTCTTGTGCTAAGGGCACTACTCTAACATTGTTCGAGCTACACTGGAAAATTGGATTTCGTAGTAGCTAGACCAGCTAAATGTTATTTCATTCAACCGCAGTATATGGAAGAGATTTTTTCGACTTATGTTGCTTAAAAAAAAACAAGTTTTTTTCTTTTAAATTAAAAAAGTAATTGCTTTAGAACTTTTCATGATAAAACTATTTTATCACTAGCCAAAAAGATGTTTTTATTAAATAAGTGCAATTTTTGATAATTCTGAAAGCTTAACAAATTTTCTGTCAAATTTAAATATTATCCTTCAATAAAATTCACTTATAACTGAAAATTGACAACAAATTATGTTTTGTAAATGTTAGCTTAATTAAAAAACAACAGGCGATTTAGAATTTGGTATATTTAGAAAAAAACCCAGATACATACCTAATGACTCAAATCATTGTTTTCAACATAAAATAGCAGGTTTAAGTTTTAAGCTTTCTGTTAAGTCAATTAAAAAAACTTTAATAAAGAAAAAGCATTTATCAAAAAAGTTAGAAATATTAATGTATATAATAAAGAAATAGTCAATAAAATTATAAATAAACAAATGTCAAAAATTGCACAACTTTTTAAACAAATAAACAATTTCAATACCCTTTAAACCTAAGATAACATCGGACGTAATATTGTGCTTAAATTTAGCATTTAGAGCAGTTTATCAGTTAAGATCAAAATTTAAAAAAATATTAGAAGGTCTCAAAGACAAAACACCATATCATTTTCAAAAGAATGTAAAATTTATCGCATAGATTGCAATAACTGTATCAAATGTTATTTGTTAGCTATTAAAAAGCTACAGACATCTAAACGCCGCCGAATTCATTGAAATCTATAAAAACACAGCAAATGCTCTAAACAAAGATAACTCTCTTTTTAGCTCCTTGCTAAGACTTTGAAAAAACTCTTAAAAATTTATAAACCAGATAAAATTAAGCAAATAATAATTTAGTTTTATTCATCTCCTGATGATGACTACATGGTGGTCAGAAAAACACTCGAGATTGAAAAAAAAACACTTTTTGACAAGTGGTAAAATTGATTAGCAATTTAATGAAAAAAAGTAGGTTACACTTGATCGATTCTCTTTTCTCATAATCATTAGATCTTGGCATAAATAGAGTTGCTAGCAGACTTAAAAACGTGTGATTCAAGAAGGATATCTCTTACAGCTGCTGCTATTAATAGGTTTATTAGATAGACATTTATCTAGTAAAACTAGTTCTACTTGACGAATCGAAATTCTCATTACATCGCTTCGAATCATTATCATATTCCATATATGTGCCCATAGACTTGTACAGAAAGCAATTTGTATAATGAGGCAGCAACCCATTTACCATAAATAATTTGTCCAAAAATTCCGCAAAATAAAATAGGATCAAATGTCGTTGAAATCTGAGCCATGACCGTGCTGAAAATTAAAGAAAAGCTGCTCAAATCTACCGTATAATACAGCAAGACTCGGATTACCAAACTGAAATGAATACGTCTAGAGCAGCAATTGTTCCATCATTCCATTATTAATTCAAATTTTTGTGGGAATTTAACTGCGTCTGCCTCTTCTATCAAAATATTTGCACAAAGAAAGCAAACCCTCGACAGTTTCTTCTTAAATGTATTTGAAAACACTTTAACAGTTTGTTTATTTAAATAATAGAGAAGTACATATTTTTGTATGCTTAGTAATTTAAGTAGGGTTAGTCTATTTTACCTAGTGACATTGTACATATGTTGGCAAGCTTGCCGGAAGTTTGGCGCCACTGCAAGTTTATTTTTCTCAACCCTGAAGAAACCACAAAATCTATAAATATTTTTTAACATTCTAGAACGACTTAATTAAATTATCTATCAAAAGTTGTCTATCAAACAGCAGTAGCGCTGCGGTAGGGTTATATAAGGTTGCAAACTGCATTTAAAAATTACGTCAGTGAACACAATTGTAAATGGCGAATAGTCAAATTGTGTTTAATGTGTAAAAAATACTTCATGTTCACCAAGGAAAAAAAAATAAATTTCCAAAAAATAATACGTGTGAAAAAAAACTGTAACATATTCGACTTATAAAAATTTAAAAAATTTTACAAATTAGATACAATTTGCACAAAACTGAACAATGCCGCATTACTATTAATGATCTACGCAAGAACTTGATATGAGATTAAACTATTTTAAACAAAATTTAAATTGTCAAAAAAACTTAAAAAAATTCAGGGAGTTTAATTAAAGCCTACTAAATAAAATTTGCTAATTAAAAAAACTCCAAAAAAAAATATTAAAAAAGTTAGACTACAATTTCTATCCTAAAGTGCAAATATGAGCTAAACCATAGATAGATTAAAAATATTAAAAAAAATAACCACTTGATAGAAAATTGAAAAAAAAGTACTTTTGAATTATTTCTGTCTTGTAGACGATAAATTAGCATATACTAGTCCCAGTAAAATACCGTTATAAAGCCGTACTAAAAATTTTGCTTTTATGATCCGCTATACTTAACAATGCTGGATGCATTGTTTAGTAATATCGCCAAAGATCCCCCAAAAAATTTTTGTAAATAACCTTCAAACAGGTGTCAACAGATTATTCACAGCTGGACTAAATTTGTAAGCAACCAGGCAGGTAAAATGAGATGTTTGAAAAAATTTTTTCTGAAAAATAAAAATGTTATCGCAGCATGTTTGCATTACCTAAAATCAAACTTTATTTTACAATTTTTATTTGTTTATTTTATAAAATCTACTAATGGTGCTACAACGATATAGTTAATATAAAAATTAGTCTGTATCGAAACTATTAGTAAGCTGAATTTACTTACAAAACAAAAATTACAAGATACCAATTGAATTTCTTGTAAACATACATATTCTGCAAAGTTTTCTAAGTCAAAAAGGGTAGTTTAGTCAAGTTTAAGTCGATATAGATGATATTGAGGTAATCTATTTTCAGCTACATCTTTTGAGTGTGGCTTCGTCGCTACCAAAACTCATACACTGAATTAACTTGATTAGATATTGAAATGAAAGCTTCGGGGTGTGTAACGAGACCTGGCTAATTCTAATCGAGTTTGTTTAGAGAATAGCCTGTTAACATCAACTGCCATCAAAGACCTCCCTTTTGTTATACAACTAATCATTTCGCTCCAAAAACACACAACCCATAGAGGCCCTTTTTTAATTTTGGAGAATTATGATGAGTCAAGAATTTGTGTTTGTATTTTTAAAGCCTAGAATCACCCTTTCCATAATGGTTCTAGGATTTAAAGTAACGACCGGAAATTCCGGCCTCTAAGTTAATATTGAGAAGGAAAGAAATGTTCAATTTCTGACAAGATTACTGTCAGCGGTTCATCAGAAAAAGCAAAGTTTTTGTGTGACAAAAAAAAATTGAACAAAAGCAGCCATGTTTTATAAATGGACGTGTTGCGTTTGTTTCCAACAAATAGGTCGATGTACAAAGGGCATTGCATCGATACATTGTAATTAGGGCGGTTCTCCAGTCATATGATACCATCGCTAAATTTGAATACTAAATGTACAATACGTACGTTGCAGTCATTCCGGAGACTTTTGATGTGTTATTTTCAAGCTCAATTAAGACTTTTTTTGGAGCTTGAGTCACGCACGGCAGAAAATAACAAAAGAATTTTTCAAAAATCTTTTCATTCTGTAGACACAAGCACTAAAATCTTCATTCATAAATGTACTGATATTTTGACAGATTCGCAGACAATAGTTAAACATTTTTACAAAAAAAATAATCTAATTTAAAACATATAATGGTAACACTTATTTTTTTTTAAACATTATACAATAGATTCAACGCAATACCACGTGATTTCCATTGATGAAATTTTTTTTTACGTTGGTAACATATTTGAACTATTTTGTTGGCAACATCACCCGTAAGATCCGTAATTCTAAACAAGCGTCAAAAAAATTAAAGTACGACAAAGTTTTTACTTTCAATGATTTATTTTGTGACCTAACTTAAATAAAAACCATTCACAACTGATAGTACTACCAATAACTTGCAATTGATGGTTTTGTAGTTAGTTTATTTTGATTTATTTTTATGTTAGTCTACAAGCTGATGTGAACTATAAACAAAAACAGTTGTCCAACATGAAAGAGTACCTACTATTCCGTTGAATTTAAAAAAAGTTGACTTTTTGATCAAAACATCAAAAAGAAAAATTATAAGAATATATCTAGTAAAATATTTTTAGTTAAAAATTGCTTAGTGGCTGCTTATCGAATTAAACGAAATATTTTACAACTTTGGTCACATACTAGTTTTAAGCCGGAAGTATCTAACAACCTGCCTTTTACAAAGATAGGATTTCCGCTTCATCAAGCGTCAATGTTAAAAGTACTGCATCTTCGGAGAAATAAAGGCCTAAAATCTATAGCATTTTTCAAAAAAATTCTTAATAATTTAGAAGTTAATTTTTTTTTGACAGTGGCAAAACATTTTCATCAAAGACAAACTGACCATTACGTGAAAATTGATAAGTAATTTTATAATAACGAGTGTTTTGTAAAAACGGAACTTAATTTGCAAAACAATTGCTTAAAATGTCAAAATAATCACAAAATTTCTTTGTTTTTTGATCACAAGAATAGAAAATTTATGTAGTAAAAACATATTCTCGTAACGGCCACCGAGTTAATGGTGAATTATTAGGCCAATTCTTTTTTATGAAAGATTGACTATTGCAAAATATTAAAAAAAAATTTTACAGTCATTATTTGCACAGCTTCATAACAATGAAATTGGAGATGGGTACTTTCAGCAACACATTCCACATACCAGCTACAAGACCTTGAATATGGTACAAAAAAATTATAATCATCGATTGATCCGCCGAAATATTGAGTAATAATTTTTGTTTAATTTTGAATTAAAAATAATTATCTTATTATTATTATTAAAAAAATATACCTACTATGTATTTTGTAAAATTACTCAATTTATCTTTATTTTTAGTTTTTATAAAAATTTGAACTTTGATTAGAGCTAATTATTATATTTACTAACCAACTACGTTTTATTCCTTAAAACCGTTACTATTGATTATACAGAGATCAAAACAAAGTCATTCAAACTACGTCTGTATTCTGTAAGCTTGAACATGTTTCTTTCTTATTAGAACTCATCACTCACCAGGAAGTTACTATTATGTTAGTAGAATAAAAAGCTTTTTTAAGCCCAAGAATAAATGAATATTGTTGACTGATGTCAAATTGGAAAGAATATAATAAGAGATAGATTAAATTTAGGTGAATAATGTTGTCACAAAGTATTTACGTATTAAAACAAATCTTACAAATAATTTTTATTTTGGCTAGCTAATTATAAAGCAAAAAATTGTATAAACACTCTTTTAGTGACTATAAAGTTTTATGCTGTATGTATAGTGCGACTATGTACTGCGTATAGCTTATTTCAAGTAGATTATGGCGGTCATATTCGACATTACAGCTATCCAAGCCCGCCATGGTGTTCATTCGTCCGTGGGACAAATGAGAATTGTCGTCCTGCTTGGACAGCTTAAATGTTAGATGACGTACCGAACAATCCAGTCATAAACCACTATCAACTACTTAAAAAAGATAACAGTTAAATATAGAGTATTACTTAAATATGAAAAAATTTAAATTAGTTCTTATTTGGTTTATACTTTTAAATTAAACAATCTATATTATAAATTAACTTTTTTTAATAAAATAGCAAAAAATTTTAAATATTTTAAGATATAGCGAGAGATATTATATGAAAAATCCCTACAATCAAATACAGCGATGTGTAGTCCTGTATATAAAAATTTAGTGTCAAAAGCCCTGATTAAATTTGAAGTTTAATATCGAGGTTTTGTAATAGGCAAGCATTCAGAATCAATCATTTTATTCCATCTGTGGTATTTGTGGTTTCGACATGTCCACCTTTCAGCTGCCACCACAGCAGGAGGGTGTCACTTCTTGACCTCCCTACGTTAGAGATTGGCATTTATAACAACGTCTACGTAATTTACGCAACAACCCCAAAGCATTTTCCCACTTTGACATCTAATATCCGATAGTATAAATAAAACAATACAACTCATTCTCCAGAAATAAAACAAGAAGAAGAAAAATCCTGCTGGGCAATATCTAATAAAGAAGTGCTGTGGTTATGACAAATGAGTGAGTGACCTGCCTCAGCAGGCCCTCGAACCCAGCTAATGACGACCCATAACAGGGATAAATGTGATCGTCAGTTGTTGATAGCTCAATCTGTCAAAGTACAATGCAGAATGACAGCCAAATAACACGTGGCTCAGAACAATACTGTATCAGAAAGAAGACTGATTAATAAAGATCATTACAAAATTCTCTTCTCTGGTCAACGATCAACCTGAATAAATCGTATCCGAGAAGTAATTATAGCGATGGTAATAAATTATCGCTTGGTCGGTCTAACATCTGGAAGCATTTCTTTTTACCTCTAGTCGATTGGAAAGCAAAGCGGAAACCATTTCATGAAAAAATCTATCCGATTTGCACATATTTGATACAGCCAGCATGCGTTCACACGCTATTTTTTCCTTCCATCACTTACTATATGTATTGTTGAACAAACAAAACACTCTTTAAATAAGGGCTATTAATGACAACCCTTTACCATTTCTAACTTTGTTATGTCGAGCACGTTATTCTTTTGCAGTTCTTTGTCTTTAACAAGCCTCACAACAATTTGAACTTTGTCTCTCTTTTGAGTGCAGAGTTAAAAGTTAAAAGGGGTATAGTTTCTTTAATAAGTGGCCGTCTTATACTATTATAAAATTTTACATTTACTTACAGTATTTGTACAGCGTGAGAAACAAAACAAGAATTATGTATTACCTACAGCGCCGTTCACCGCCGAAAAAATACCGTCATTATGATTTTTAACCGACTTAAAAAAAAAGAAGGTCATCAAATTGACTGCATTTTTGTCTTTAAATCTATTTACTGATTAAAAAATGTAACAAGCTGTAATTTATGGATATATTA
Source organism: Lagria hirta (assembly GCA_947359425.1). Classification (NCBI taxonomy): domain Eukaryota; kingdom Metazoa; phylum Arthropoda; class Insecta; order Coleoptera; family Tenebrionidae; genus Lagria; species Lagria hirta. The sequence continues at coordinate 18,419,684 of OX375798.1, read as the reverse complement.
CTCATTTACGCAAGGTACATATTGTTATTGTATAAAGTTTATAAATGTCTTACCTGTAAATATAAAATTATTGGAACCTAAAATTTTTCTGTCCAATATTCGTAGATACCTTCTAAATATAGCATTCTATTCTTTAGAGGAATTTTGTTCTAATGATTTCAGTGATTTAATGTAAACTGCTACAATCTATTTGTAATAATTTATAATGTCTTTTATTTCTATTTCATATTTACTTCCGCTAATTATTGTCTTCGTTGTTTACATATAGCTGAATCTTTGACATGTGTAAATACTCGGCTGTATTATGACACCAAATATATTATTATTATATTATTATTATATTCTTATAACCAATAACTAACAAAAACTGTTTTTTTTTATTTGAGAAATTTTGACTTTAAATGTGTTCTTTTTGTTTTAATGTTGGCAATCCAGACGTGAAAGTTTACAAAATTACTCTTTTTTGAATAATCTCAAAATTCAACAATACTAAAAGTCTTTGAAAAATGTACAGAAAAATTACAAAAAGCATGTCAGAAAGTGAAACTGTTGAACTGATTGAAAATGTTTTTACGTCTCTTTGGTGTTATTGTTTCAAATTATGTTAATAGAGTTATGTTAATTATGTTCGACTGAGATTATCAAAATTTGGGGCAGACAAATTAAAACTAACTCGACGGCATATCGTTGCCGAATCGCAAATAATTTTTTAACATGCGTTAAAAAAATTACTTACATAAAAAAATGTGTATTTTGTTATAAATTATTAATTAAATTATCCAAAAAGAAATAATTACAAAAGATAATAAGCTTTTTTTAATTTCGTTGAAGTACAAGAAAGGAAACTTTAGAAAATATTTAGAACCACAAAACATATTATTCCAACTAAAATAAAGTTTCTACGCAAGCGCAACTTAAAATTTTGTTTTCGGCGCCTCCACCATTTTTTAATCTTTTCACTAAAGTGCATAAAGAATTATAAATGTTTATCTTTTTCGTGATCTACTGACCTCTGTCTAGAAGAACTTGATTAATAGAAATATGTAATTCCAACAAAAGACACGTTATATCACAAATTAATAACTCATTTTAATCAAAATAAAAAATTTTTTTTTGTTATTTTTTCTTACTTTTAAAAGTTAAAGCGTATCTTTGATAAAGAACTGATGGAAAGCTTCAAAATTCATCGTTTTTTATAATAAAATTAGTCATATTTTGAAAACTAACAGAAATATTATTAATTATAGACATAAAACACTAAAAAAATTGCAAAAATTATATATAATTTTAATAAAACGCACGCTATATTGCAAAATAATAACTCATTTAAACCAAAATTGAAGAGAATATTATTTTTTTGTTATTTCTTCTTAATTGTAAAAATTAAGAATTGTAGCAACGACTATAGCAAATCACATAGACCAATTTACTAAAAATTTTGTATTTGTCGCCTCCACCATTTTTAATATTTTATCAAAGCATCAAAATTTTGCATTTAGTGCTTCCGCCATTTTTTACAATTTTTACTAAAACTTATAAAATATTATAAATATTTTCTATCTAATGACTGTTGATTAATACAGATGTTCCATACCAACATGACAATTGTTTTTAAAGAAAAACTATACTTTGGTAGAAATTAAGTTGTCAAGACATGAATATAATAAATTTTTACGTCAATATATATATTGATTTCTTTAACTGAACAAAAGCTTCTGTCTGCCCTTATTTGGCACTTGACGAAGAAATAAAATCTTTATCTTTCCCGAATCACAATATTGAAAGAATAAGTGCAAAAGCATTAACACTAGTTATTTAAATTCTCGACGTGTTTTGCTTTGACATCAAGTCCAGATGTTGCTTTCTTAGGAAGCGAGGAGTGTTATTGGAGTGTGATACTGGAGTAGGTCGATTGGAGCGGATCAAAGAAGCGAGAATTGAAATCTACAGGGGATACAGTTCCACTTGGGTTTGCTTGCACAACGCCGAACACGAAACGGGGATTTTCATTCTCCGTTTTCGCCTCTTTCTTTCTTGATACTCTTACTGAGCTCTGATCGGGATCTGCATTTACCCTGTCTACCTCCAAAGCAGTGATACTCAACAAGTTAGAATTCTTGCTCAAATTTTGCATTTGGGGCCTCCACCATTTTTCAACATTTTTACCAAAGTCTATAAAATATTATAAATGTTCATCATCTACTAATCTGCAGAATTTTGTTTACAGTAACTCAGTTAGCTTCTGAATTTGATACAATAGAACATCACCTAATTGAACCATTTACTAAACTTTTGCATTTGCAACCTTTACTTTTTTCCAAAATTTTTCTAAAGTCATTCAATATTCTAAATATTTGTGTTTTTACTGATCTCTGCTTGAAGAAACTTGATTAGATTCTGAATTTAATATATATGAAAATCACCTAATTGGACCATTTACTAAAAAACTTCTCTCATTTTTAAAATTTTTTTTTAAAGTTTATAAAGTATTATAAATGTATAACTTTTTACTGATCTACTGACTACGGTTCAGAGTGACTTGATCAATAGAACATCATCTAATAAACAAATTACTAAAAATGTTGTATTTAGCGCATCCACCATTTTTAAATATTTTTACTAAAGTCTATAAATTAATATTATTTTAAACCAATGCAATATTATGATTAAAATGTTTTGACTTTGACAGACAATGGAACTACAAGCATAACACTTGTAGGTGACTAACGTCAAGTAAATAATTTGTAGTAAAGCAGAGAAGTATTATAATAGTAACCCCGTTATACATTTTAATATAAGAATAAATAATTTATGGTAATAGAAGAAGAAAGTGAGAAAACTAAAGTAGTAAAGTTGTGTGCTAATTTTGTATAAATTGTTTTAGGATCTCTGATTGAAGTAAGCTGGCATTCAGTTTGGTGTGCTTTTAGCAAAACACTCCAGAGTTCGACGTTAAGCTTCCACCTTTACACCAGCTTTATAAAGTCGTTATTCACGTAATAATATTGTGTTTGTAAATGCAGGAAGCTGGCAGCTTATCAGACCCTCCCGAGCTTGCTGGCGGTTTGTATTACTCGAATTATCCGTTATAAAATACTTTTAATTAGGTTCTCTCCTTCAATAATGTGTAAGCAAACAATTTTTTATTAAGGTTTGTTATTATTTTTATTAGATGGCTCTGCAGTGATAGTGAAAGAGAAAAAGCTGTCAATGATTTAACGAGGCATGACATAACTACCGGAGCTTTTGTTTCTGTCACCTACTGAGGCTTTGTTCTCTGGGCTCAGCTTTGTCCACAGAATTTATTTGTTCCGTGGTTTGTTTGGTTAGCGCTTCTCGTTTAGTGGTCAAGCCGATTGCTGATGGTTTCTTTTGTATAGTGCTTTTATCTTGTCACTGTTTCACTACGGGAGCTGAGAGACAATTAACGTCAAGAATACATAGACATTCTGCACTCGATATTTCTTCTCCTTCTTTGATAATCAAAAGTTTTGCGTCTATAAAACACTGTAAATTATTTATTATTTAATTAGAGAAGGGTCAATTAAATTGGAAAGCGTAAGTGAGTGACAGCTATGAAAAGCACTTCTCTAGTGTTTTGTTTGCATAGGGCACCCTCGTTTGTTTAGGAAATCGCCAAGTTTGTTGTTTATAAACATTTATCCTGAAAAGGTCTGTCAAGCAATGCTACTTTTACTAAGCTAATTCATTGTTTCCTTGAAATATTACACTTTATTACAATCCACACAGCTGATGACACCTAATCTTTAATATCAAACATCATTGTTATAATATTTATATTAGTTGAACAAATTGTTTGCAAATCACTACTTTTTTATTTTTGTCAATTTTTATCAAATATCATTCACACCTGTCTAAGCCGATATAGGTATCACACAAATTCTTTTTTTTAGAGCTATTGCAACACTGACTAATCAATAGTGTTTAAGCCGCAGCGGCGAACAAATGCAGTACTTTTAAGTCTTGGATAAATAATGCAAAACTATCAGATTTTTGTTAATTGAGATTAAAAACAAGAGTGTTTTTCAACTACTTCAACATTGCAATAAAGAAAAACTAGATATTGATTGGTCTATTCACCCGAAAGCTATGATGCTACAGACCGACACACGGACTTGTGCCATTTTTCTATTTTGTCAAAAGTTGATGTGATATAAGTAGGTAATAGATGCGTTTACAAATGCACAAATAGAAAATTTATGAATAAAAGAGAAGTAAAAATTATAATTATTTTTCCAAAACTCAAAAAGTATTGGTAAAAAACCAAAAGTATAAAAACAAATATTGCATCGTGTGTTTTAATGGCCAGGAATAAGACCAGGTCAATATTGTCAAAAATAAAAAATAATAATCATATTCCGTTACAGTTGACTCTGATCTGATGACTGTTATAATAGTAACAATTATTGTAACGCGTTCATGTTAATAAATGCAATTTTTAAAAAAAAATATTTTTTTATTTATTTTATAAACAAATGAACAAAGAGTTTTTTTTTGTTGAACTTTGTATTAGAATATATAAGTTTACCATATTTTTAAAATTTTCTCCTAACGGCAGGTAAAAAAATTTTTTATGACTGAGTTTTTAAAAAAATTTAAAATCGTCATAAAACAATTTTTTTTTAATTGTTTTTTTTATTATTCTATTTTTTTGTCTACAAAAAGATGATAAATATTTTCAAATTTTCAAATAATTTTAATTTTTGAAAGTCGGTCCAAATTTCCAAGTTTCCAAGATATCTTTTTGAGCTATATTTGAACATAGATAATATCAAACTGGATTAAATTTGTCATATTAAAGAATAAAATTAAAGCACAAAAAACCAAAAAAAAAAAAAAATTAACAAACATTTTTCACTATTATAATTCTTTAAATTTACTTATTTTTTAAAATTAAGCATTTTAATAAAGATTTTATAATTTTTTATAACATTTTTACACAAAAAGATTCAATTATTAAATCTATTAAAATTATTTTTAGTTCAATTTATTGACGTTAAGCGCGCCAGATAAGTAAAGTACTTGTCTTGGAAGCTTTAAAAAGTTTAAGCAACTTTTAAATATAAAAATTTTGACTTGAGATTTTCAGAATGTAGAAAAAAAAAAAATAAGAAAAAAAACCAAAAAATTCAGTTTTTTTTTGTTGAATTTTGTAGCTACATCCTTCTAACAGCAAGTAAAAAAAAATTTTATCACTTCGAGTTTTTAGAAAAATTTAAAATCGTTTTAAATCAATTTTTTTTAAATAATTGTATTTTTCATTATTTCATTTTTTTGTCTACAAAAAGATGTTGAAGATTTTCAAATTTTCAAAGAATTTTAATTTTTGAAAGTCGGTTCAAATTTTTTAAATGTCATTTTGAGCTACGTGTGAACATGGATATTAATAACAAACTGAATTAAATTTATCAGACAAAAAACCAAAAAAAAAAAAAATACGAACATTTCCCACTATTATAATTCTTGAAATTTATTTATTTTTTAAAATTTAACATTTTAATAAAGATTTTATATGTTTTATAACATTTTTACACAGAAAGATTCAATTATTAATTATATTAAAATTATTTTTAGTTCAATTTATTGACGTTAAGCGCGCCAGATAAGTAAAGTACTTGCCTTGGAAACTTTAAAAAGTTTAAGCAACTTTTAAATATGTATTAAAATTTTGACTTGAGATTTTCAGAATGTAGAAAAAAAATAAGAAGAAAAACCAAAAAAATCCAACTTTGACGATACTTGGAAATTTTTAAACTTACATATTTTAGTACAAAACTAAAAAAAAAAAATTTGTATTTTTTGGCCCATATATATAAAACTTTGAATTTGGTATATTAGCAATTTGATAATTTGTTGGAAAAGTTAGAAAGAGAGTCACACCTCTTTTTCACTTTTTTGACAATGTACTGTTATCAGAAGTTCCTGTTACAAGAACTCCTTTCCAATAATTCAATATTTAGCGAATAAAAGTTCTGAACCTAATTATATATCAAAGTTAAATTAAGTCAAATCAGAAAAGCAATTTTCTGTAGAATTTTCGTCGGGTCGTTATCAAAAAAGCAAATCGGAATTTGAGATAATGCGAGAGATATTGCGATGTGCATGTTCGGCGAAGTATGGGAAAGCAGCCCTAACTTAATCAGGGTAATAGTATATTATAGGGTTATACAAAGCGACGACACAATACTTCTCTGTGGGGTAAGAATCACATTTGGGTAACACAATTTGTGTCGCTAGCACACTGCTGCAGGCTGTGTAGACTTGTGTGGGTTTCACAATAGGGATCTTCTCATATTTATTGTCTAGGAAAATATTTATAATATTTTAATAAAAATTTTACATCAATATAAACGTTTAACGATTAATAAATTAAAAAAAAATAATTCTAAACTGTTTATTTAAATCTGCTTTTTTCAAAGAGACACTGTCTACAAATACCGTGTCTTTTTTATTATTAAAAGACAATTTGTTAAAATAAAAACAATTTAATTAAATAATAAGAAAACATGTGAAATTCTATAATATTTAGTTTGAGAGAAAGTTTTAAGAGGTATTAGCTGAAAATAACTTTTTTTTCTACTTTAAAGTCACTATTGAAATGTCAATTTTAATTAGAAATTAAGCAATCCAACATTAGATAAGCGAAGTATATGTGCTTAATAGTTGAACTAAATCATCAAAAATGTTTTAATTAATTTGTACTTTACTAAATAGCTACGTTCACAAAGTAAGATTATGTTACTGTCAATCATATTATCATAAACATTAATTTAAAAATTAAATTAAATTAGATTATAGCGTATAAAGTTTAATTTTATAAATGGATGCTATTTCAACTGGAAGTCTAGTGCTTTTTATAGACACATTAATTTGAGGTTAGGTTTAGGCTAGTCTGTTTCTGTCAAAAGCTAAAGGCTGTCATTTTAGTATCAGTCAATATTTGCTTGTACCTGTATAATAATGTTATAGATAAGATAATAAAAATGAATAAAAATGGGTGTCAATTCCTGGACATTGGAATTACTCATAATTTGCGCCAATCGTCGCAAAAGAGTTTTTTAAACCTTTTGAAAAATGTTTTAATTTGTTTTTACTTTACTGATAAACTATGTTTACAAAGTAGAATTATAAAACTTAATTAAACCAAAATTAGATTAGAACCTATAAAATTATTTTGTGTCCGTCAACTTTATAAAAAAATTTTTTAAGCACTAGACACATTAATTTAAGGTTAGGTTTAGGCTTAGTTGCTTCTGTCAAAAATTGAAGGCTGTCATTAGTATCAGTCGTACCTGAGTACTCATATTTTGCGTCAATTATCGCAAAAAAGTTCTTTACCGTGCCTACTTCTACCTAATTTTTCACATTTCAGGAATAAAACTAATAATTTTTTCAGTTTACAAATTTATTGTTCTATTTTTAAGATCCGTCAACATTAATGTGGTTGCTATAATACAGTGATAATTTTCAGAAAAAAGGTTCCACAGTCACCAATGATGACTTTTTCTTTTCGTGATGAAAACATAAATCAACAGACCGTAGACATTAGAAAAAAAAGAAATCAGTGTCAATCATACATGAACAAAAAAAGTTTCTGTTATTTAAACTTCTAAACTGACTTTCTATACACGTTCATTGTCTCAATTTTCAAAAGTTTGGTTTTTTTCTGCTCTCATGCTGTAAAGTAAGCCTCACAGCTAAAAACTCACCTGGTATTAAAAACTATTATTTACATTTATGATAGATGATAAGTCACTTTAATAGAAGCATAAAATCTTATTAAGAAGCAAAAACATAATATTAGAAGCTAATCTTACATAAAATTTGAAAAACTAGGTTAATTGCATAGGTCACTCTAAATCACAGATATCAATTTGAGACAAAAGATATTATATCGCTGATTGGCCAACTGGGTTTTCATGTTAGCGCCTATTGTTTCAAATCCAAACCTATAATATGCAATGTTATTTATCTTTTTGGCTTCTGTCAACAAATAAACACCGTTTTTCCATTTCTTTTTTAGTATTTGAGAATATAAACAATAATTATCATGTATGTATACAATTATTGCTTGCTGTGGTAGTTACTAAAAAAGTTGAGGATAATTAGTTATATGCATATGTTAGAGTCAGATGGCAAATTCGGTCTATGGTCGATATAATTAAACATATCCTCATATGTTCATACTAGACCAAAACAGTGATAATTCGGTATTTGAATAATTTGAACACATCCCAAAATGCTTATAAACGTCATAGACCGATGCTCAACAGAACTAAAGCAGTTATTTTAAATTAAACAAATAATGTATTACATAAATAAAGTTAACGTAATATTTGTTAATTTATTATATAATGCCACCAAAAGTATTTGAATGACAATAAAGTTTTGTATTCTTCTATCTTTCTAATGTCATATCTGTTTAGAAGTCTATGGTTTTGACATCTCAGTTTTTTTTTAATTCTTTCTTTCTCATCTATCCTTTACTTGACTTGAAATATTTAAATATTGCTCAGTAAGTAGTTAATAAGGTGGTGAAATTATCACCACTATTTTTTCAAGCAACATAACAAATTTGTCTTTAATAAATACTGTAAAAAAATACAGAAAAAATAGATGTACTATAGAAATACACATTTCGCAACATGGCTAAATTAAGTTAAGCTAAATTTTGGCATCCCAGCAGAGACATATAGGGATATGGACAATTATATCGGCCATGAACCAAGTTCACCATCTGACGCCAGCACATATAAAGTTTTATAAGTAATGCTACATCTTTCTTCAAGTTTTATGTTTGTAGACGTCTAATGTCATATTTTGATTTATGATAAACGCATTTTTTTAGAAAACTAAATGATTTTCGGTGATTAAATTAAGATGAAAGTTTTCTTTTTGGCAACTTCACATTGTATATTATTATAACAAATAATTAGTTTTGCTCTGCTAAATGCATTTTATTATAAAACTCTTGTTTTATTTTCTTGTATTTTAAAAACGCTTTTATAATTAAAAATCAATTGTTCATTGTAAGTATTAGTAAATACACAAAGTGACAGGTATGGCTCGGCTCGAATTAAATAGAAAGAAAGAGCGTTAGAGCTATAAGAAATTTTGTTTACTTTAAAGCAAAAATTGAAAGAATATAAACACTATTATTGTTGATAATAAATCTAAATACACACGTTACATAACATTACTTGAAATAATATAAAGCTAACCGGTTTGCGACAAAATTTCAACAAAGCGGAAACCTAATAGAAAGTACGTCAAAATTGAATAAATACAAAGACTTCAACTAAAACAAGAATAAAAAGTACTAAAAATCAGCACACAGAACAGGAAATAGTACCAAAATTCAATGTTATTCTATCGCAATGTAAAGAAGAACAAAAAAGCTTTAAAAATGTAGATCTACTAATACAGAAAAATAAAAATAAAGCAAATTTTTTAAATCTGTAGACTTAGACATGTTTCGTTCTTATTAGAACTCTTCAGCAAATTACAACACATGTAGGAATCTGGTTTCTCAATTTTGATATAATAGATGCTGCTATTTTCGCTATATTACGAAAATAATAGACCCTTGGGTAGAAATAAGCTCATATTTGTCAGAAAATTTATTCAAATAAGAATCTGTTACTAAGCTTAAATATTACCCAAAATAAAATTGTTAACTTTTTCAAGTAGTTTATACCCAATAAGAAGAATACAAGTACCCAAACAAAATCTGTGTATGTACTTGAATTGGTGGCAACCGACTAATAAAGACAAGACGGCCAAAATGTTCGATCATTAACTACTTGAAAAAGTTAACAGTTTTTGTTATAAGGTAAAAGGTTAGACGTGTAGCTCTTATTTGCTTTGATATACTTGTACTTTTTTCATCAATCGTTAATGTTTAATAACAGTCTGATGTATGTATATACATATTTTTGAACAGATTTTGAGACTAATGATGCGAAAGAATGTTAGCGACCGTGTCTTGAAATACGAGCCTCTTCCACTCATATTACACATTATCTATCATACGCTTCCTTACCCAAATTCTGGTGATACAAAAGATTGATTTCAGCCAAAAACCAGGTGGCCTTCCTTCAAGCCGCTTACCGCAACTTTTTTCTTCTTTCTGTTCTATGTATTTTTTACAGTTAATTTGCTAATCAAAGTCAAAAACACGAAACAGATTCAAATTTTAACTATCTAATTTCGCGTCTACCGAATATAAAATTCAAGTTTTCAAAGCAAATAACGTTGTAATGTGTGGAGTAATAAAGAGAAGCAAGAGGGTGGAAGGCATAAAGTACTTGAAATTAAGTGGTTAAAGCGCTTTTATTGTGCTTAAATATTGGAACTGTTCTTGGCACCCCTTTTAACACTACAAATAATTTGTCAATCAAGGGTGCTAATGTACGCTTGTTTTTCTTCTTCAAAAAATCATTAATTCTATTATTTTGTTTTTACTGCAAGCAGGATATTTACCGCCGGCATACATTTTATACAAATGATGTTACAGTTAAATATTTCCTAAAAAATTGTTTATAGATAAAATACATGAGCTATTTAATCAGCTTTTAAAAAATATAATTTTAAACTTTGTTTATAATCAAAAAAACCAGTTTTATAACAGTACATCATTATTATATACTAAAATAGAATAAATAAATGTGTGTAAAACATAAATAAATAATTAGTATATAAATGTATATAGCCAACGGAGAAAACGTGACAATAATTCTAAGAACCAAGAGATATAAACCATTTTTTTACAATGTACTAGTAAAAAAATAAATAATTTTGCTTACAAAAATATTAAGCTATTCAAACTTTAACATTACAAAAAACTAAAAAAAATTATTATAAATCTAAATCTAATTAATAATAACCTACTGTTAAACACAAGTTTTTCAAGTAATCTTATTATGATATTTTAAAATTGTGTATTAATAAAACGTCATTATATCTGAAAAATTTTTAACCTATTTAAAAATATTAATATTTAGAGAGTAATTTCACTTTTGTAATTCACTTATTCTACGCAAGCTTTAAGCCACAAATTATAGATATTTATTGTTGAAACAACATTTTTTATAAAACATTTCATATTCAGTGTTTTTTTTTTATTTGCAAATCTACAAATAATAATAATAATATATAAAAATTATAAACAAAATCTGAATCAGAACCAAGCACAAAATACCTTTTTGGCAGCTGAAATATAAGATTAAATTAGCAAAAAACTGAAAAGTGTGAGCAAAATATAAAAATTTGAAAAAAATTTAAATTAATAAGTATAGTATCTAGCCCAAATAGAATAACGTCATATGGCTCTTTCTTTGTGGCAAAAACTATAATGGCCCAACAATTTTGTTTTAGACTCAGATTTTGAACAAACTAACTTAATTACATGTTTGTAACATAGTAAGTGAAGCAATAAACATTATTATTATATAAAAATTAAGTAACCTCAAAGAAGTAATACAAGTGTGCCATAGGCACTTAATTATTGTCAGAATGACGGCCAAGAGAACCAAAACGTAATAAAGAGCGACAAATTATCATTGACAATAGTTAAGCTCTCCAAAAAAAAGCTCTTAAAATTAATTAGAATCGAAATATTTTTAAGGATTTGGAAACTTTGCTTAGGTTGTCAGGTTTTCAGTCATATTTGTTACAAAACTAAAAAAACAACAAACATGTTTTACTCGAGCCCACTAACAACAGTGTAACCGTCGTATCTCTGAAAAACCGTCTTGTTATTCTCGCCCCAGATTAGGACTTTGGTAGATCAAGATTGACATTGAATTTGTCGTATCCTTCGAAATCGGATTAGAAACACTATCCTTCCCACAAACCAAGATAAAATCATCGCGAGAGCAGCCGAACTCTTCTATAAAGTTCCTCTCGAAAATAGTCGAATATGTTTTGTCTAATAAATTCCAGAGAGGGTTCTCTAATAAGCACAAGGATTTCTCACTGCAAAGCTATACCAGAGAGCTATTAGTAGATAAAAAAAACCAAAAAAAAAAAATTAATCTTAAGGCAAACTACATTATTTAATCAATTCGAATAAGGTGTGTGGGAATAATTAGTACGAATTTCTAATAAGTAGACATAACGTTGTTTATGAATATTAATTTTAAGTTGGAAGGTATTTTAATAATATCGTATTACTTACAACTAAGTTGGCGTGTAATTAATTCAAGATTTTAATTAATCTACAAACGTAAATTGATGTAATATGTTGTTATATCGCCTTGTATTTGTTTATAAAAAAAACTATATTTGTTTGTTTGTGGTGGCCGCACATTTTCATGATAACATCAGCACAATGAATACATATATTTTTCCACTAATGGCATGTCACTATGATTAATGATTATAACCGAATAATACAAAGATAGTCATATTAACTTATTCATTTTGTTCTGAAAATTACCCTTTAAATATATTTATTTATATATTATGTTTGAATAATTAGATTTTAGACAGAATATAATAAATAATTCCATTCAAATACTCAAATGTATTTATTAACTTTTTTTTACACACAAATTTAAATGAATTTTTCAGCCCGACACACCTAAGCTGCAATTTAAATTATACTTTGTTTTTTTTTTCTTGTTTGTTTTAGCTGTTTTTTTACTACTCTAGTATCTCTTTTCTTATAAATAATCATCATGCATTTCGTTCCTCTTTCATCTTCATTTATCATCTCTTGTGTACTTATATTGCTCTGGTGCCTAACTTCTACACATTCTTCTATCGTGTGCTTTATTTTTTCTTTACTTCACCATTCTCTAAACCTCGCTGTTATCAAAAATTTGAAACATGTGTTCTGTTTTTTTATTTCTACATGTAAAAGTGGTCCAATCAATTTAAAGATCATTTCTACGGGCACTTAATAATTCTAGTTTGCAAAGCGAATTGACCTATTTATGCACACTCTACTCAAAGGTTTTATGTCTTAAGGTGGCATTATGTCTTTCTTAGCCTAACATTCGTTTATCTTGAGATATTATCTTTCTCGTTGTTCTATCATTTTTTAGAATATTTCTAAATAGGCCTACTTACTATAACACGTTTCAAAATTTCTGAAAAATTTGTCAACTACAAGAATCGGCTATAACAATAGAGTTTGTTTTGTATTGTTTTCTAGGTTAGTGTTAGTGTGTACTGTGTACCATCATCCGTTCCGATCCCGTTTGCTTTTGAAATGCATTTATCATTTCCTAACGAGAAAGGTAAGGTTATCTGTCAATATTTTTATAATCTTTCAATTATTGGACTAGATTTTTATATCTTTATAGTGTTTTTAAATTAATCTGTCAGTTTTTTCATGTTTTTATGTCACAAATTATAAATATTGTTATAGTCAATTACTAGACGAAAAAATTTCGTTTTAGCTTTAGGCAAGGCGTGTTATAACGTAACACTTATTAGTCTAAGCAAAAGTCAAAAGCAAAGCAAAAAGAAAAAAACCGGCATTAAAAAAACGACTTCTAAATAATAAAACTAAAATCGACTTACTAAAAACTAAATAAACTGAAACAAAAGAGCCAAATAAAGATAAAAATAAGTATTGTAAAAAAAATAGTGGAAAAGATAGAACAACTGCTGCTTTACATATAAATAAAAAAAATGTAGAAAAAGCTGTGCAGAAAATAAATTAAATAGAAAAATAAAAATGAACGACAAGCTGTTTAAAAAGTCACTATCAAATATAAACATATTCTTTAAAACATAGGTTTACTTCCAATAGAAACTACTTCTTTAATAGTATGTAAATTGTTAAGAAAAATCTCTAAATAAAAACCAAAAAACAAGCTACACATTAAAAAAAAAGCCCAAATTTTTCCAAAAAGTTTACAAAAAAATATAGTTTTAATATTTTTGCTTCTAGTCATTGTTATGATTCCTACACTATTTTAAAGCTTTTTTTCGTAATTGAAAAAAAAATTCAAAAAATGGTTAGTAGATTAGCTCTACATCTTCTAAAATTAATCAAAAATCTGATTCGGGTATTTTATTGATATTCTAATTCTAATTTTATTATTTAAAAAATATGTAAATATAGAAAATTTAACAAAAAATGTTAAAACTTGAAACACTTTTGATAATAATTTTGTCATATTCAAACATTGTTGTAAAACCGTTTGTGTGCTCAAGTTTGGCAAAATTTGTTACAAATGATGAAAAAAAGAAACAAGTAAAACTCCAAAACGCACTAGATGGGTTCATTAAACACTAATGTTATTTCTATAGAATTCTTACAAAAAGGTAAATTAGGGTTACTAATCTATATATATAATATATATATATATAAATGAAACCCGTTTTCCGTTGTCACGACATAGCATGAAAACGGCTTGACCGATTTGGCTGATTTTTTTTTTGTAGTTTTTTAATACTTTGTACAAGGTTCTTACGGAAACAAATATTAAAAAAATCTCTCAAAAAGATTGAAAAATATACATTTAACTTTGCATATTTTAAAAAAAGCGCGTTACGAATGTCAACGTCATTCAATTTAAAACAAAAAACTTTGTGGTGATCTATGACACCACAGACATAACCGCGCTAACAAATGTCAACGTCATTCAATTTAACTTCCCTTTCAAACATTTTGAAAGGGAAGTACAAAGGCGAAGATGTTTTAATCCCACGCATCCCTATGATACCGAACGATATGCCATTCAGTTTTAAACGTTTACAGTTTTCAGTGCGGCTTGCATTTGCAATGTCAATAAATAAATCGTAAGGGCAGTCGCTAAGTGTATGTGGCATCAACCTAGAAAATCCATGTTTTTCACATGGCCAATAATATGTTGTCTGTTCCCGTGTCGGAAAACCATCAACATTTTTTATTTACGCGCCAGAACATAAAACTAAAAATATAGTTTATTAAAAAGCATTAGAATAGAGAGAAGCAGTGAAGGGTATAGAGGCTATCAGTTGCTTTCTAGAGCGCGCGTGATATTGAGCTCAGTGTTTACTTCAAAATGCCCAGTTGTTCAATAGCGATTTGTAAAAATATAAGTGAAATTATTGAACCCTACGGAACAAACACTATTATGAAAATATATATTTTGTTTTTTATTTAATAAAATTAGTAAAGTCCTTCTCGGGTATGACGAGACCAGGGAAATAGGTATTCATTTTTATATGGAGGATATTATAGATTCCAGTTCAAATTGAATAGGTACGCATACATAAGATATAGTCAAGATAAGGTCAGCTATACAAAATAAAGTAGTGCATCAAATTTACGCTAAGGCGGTACGAAGTTCGCCGGGTCAGCTAGTTATCAATATTTTTTAAATAAATCTTATTACAGAAATGATTAGATTTTTTATTTTTCTATAATAGGTAGATAGATACATAGTTGTCTCGTAAACAATTTAACAAGTACGTAAATCATTAAAAAAAATAGTCCTGAATAAATAAAATAGCATTAGACTAGCAATATCTAAATGAAATAGCAGCGCTGACTAGCCACATGCTCTTAGATCACAAAACCGGTTACAACGATCTATGTTTTGGTGTTTATTCAAAATATACCGATATTAACATACTAATGTTTTAAATCTTATTGTAATTACTATAATGTACATAGTAAGAATAGTACACACAAATAAGCGTAAGTTTTTGAGTTCTAGCCATTCTAACAGATTAAGAGTAAGTTCAAATAACACTGAATAAGATTTATGTTAGGAGTTGATAAGTTCTTATATAAATGGGAATTTACTAACCGTACATTTTATTTTATCTGACTTGACTTGACTTGACCAGACCAGACCAGACCTGACCTAACTTGATAGTTACTGAAAAAAAATGGCAGATGTTAACAAAATGTAAGTTTGTTTGTTCTTTTTGAAACCAAGTCGTAAATTATTTAAAGCTCTCCATAGTTCATTAAAAAACTTGAAGTCAAAAACCCAAATTTATTTCCGCATATATAGTTTTGTTTTAACTAAACCTTGAAAAAAGAGTCTGTAGAGGTATATCTCAAAGATGTTGGCCTGCCATAAGTCTAGCCTTGTTTTTTTATAATCTTTTTCCCAGCCACCTAACAGCGATATTAATAACCAGCTTCAAACAGCAAATAAATCTTTAAAACAAGAAAACCAAAAAAAAAAATTTTACGGTAGCAGAAAAACATTATAGAGCTGAACTTGCCGACTATGATGTAAAATCAAGTGGCCGATCGGTTGCTACAACCATATACAGTAATTACTAGCTAGCAGTTGATTTACTACCTATTGAATAAGACTACCGGAATCCTGTATTACTGGATAACACAATTTTATGTTCTATAACCACGATTATTATATCGGATTTCTAAGATATAGAAGAACCGCAAACGTTGTCCTATATTTTATTCAATTCTAAAACAAAAAAAATCTTTAAATGTTTTTGATGTTTGATGAAATAACCATCAATTAATCTCCTACTTTATTGGATCATTTTCTATGATTTATGTTTGAATAGATCAGAAGTTTAATTACCCAGCTTCAGCAATAAATTATTATTTTTAACCACCGCTTTTTCATTAGGATAGGTATCTGTTGTCTGTGATTTGAAAAATTCTTCAACAACCTATATCAATGTGTTGTAGAAAAGTAGATCTTATGCACTAGGTCTGTGATGGTTATCAAATATTTAACATTTTTCTGACAACATTCTGATCATTAAACAGTCTTACAAATTATAAACAAAGTATAACCACCCACTAGACAAACTTATTTGGTGTTAAATGGTACCTCATATCATAACTTGTAGTTAAAGCTGATTTAACTACATAATTTTAAGAGTTTTTTTATAAATACAGTTTATGAATGACTTACTCGCACATAAAAGACTAAACTATTAGTCATGTTTGCAAAATATTTTTGAATTTTTTTAGCAGAATCCAGAAGAGCGTTGTTTCGGTTTGTAACAAATTTATCAGCTAGATGTACTATACTAAAAGACCTTAAAAATTTTTGTAAGAATCTATCTCTTCATATAGTGTTACATCAATTCTATTTAAGTGATTTTTGTACTATTATTGAAACAAGTTTGTAAAGCTTATTGTACAAAGAATTACAATTTTTTAGCTTTGTTTTATTTTTGTTTCCACATCTACATTTAATGTCGTTGAGTCTAGATTTTTTTCCATAATTTACTCAACGTTTCAAAATTTAGGTTTTTTTAATTTACTTATTGCTATTGTTAACATTTTTACTTGCTTTGCTACTTTATATTTGGATCAGTATTGTTAAAAATTTTTTAGTAATTTTTGTTTATCGTTTTTGTGTAAACAGCCTTTGTGTATATTTTTAATATAAATGAGTTTGAGACACAAAGTAAATATTAAAGATTTGGCTAAGTTTTAGATAACTTTTTCTGACATTTTTGCTTTCCGGTATTGCCAGAGTTTTTATTGTAGTACAAACGTGCTATGTTTATTTCATGTTTAAAATTTTTACCATAATTAAATAAAACAATAACATTTAATGTTTTTTTTATGCTTTAGTGCGTATTTTTCTCTCAGTTGTTTCACTGTCAAGTTATTTTATTTATTTATTTTTTAATTTTAGTAGATATTTGGTAGGAATGTACGTATTTAGAAAATATAACCTCAAACTAGAAATATCCCAACCTTGACAAAAAAAATATTAATTTATATTAGGGAAATTAGTTGCCAGAAAGGTATTGCCAACAAAGTTACTAAATGATGACGCAATAAGATAGTAAACAATTATTAATATATTTTTTGCCACTTTATATTACGTTTTATATTGTTTTAAAGAAAAATATCTATGATTTTAAAAATTGTTTATTTATTGTAGAATAGTGTTGTTGTATCTTATTTTTTTCTTATTATTTTTTGAGTTTTTTATTATGTTTTTAGTTTAGATTTTTGATTATTATATTTTTCTTACTTCAATAATTTATATCATAGAAATTGTAAACTTCTTACAACAGTATATATATTAATATATTATATGTATATTTACATCTTGATAAAAGTAGAGAAAAATAAGAAAGGTTCTGATGGATATTTATGTATTATTAAATGATTACAAAACCACAGAAAAATTGTTTTATTTCAATTAACTTTATTCATATAAGTCTTTTCAATTTTTTTAAAAAAGTTGTTCACACCCGAAGAAAAAACTTGAAATTTTTCTAAACTAATAATTTTTTTCCGTTAAAATAAAAAAAAAATTTTTCTACCAAAAACGTTTTCCCAATTTTTTTTACACGCCCGTAAAAAAACCTAAAAATTAAAAAAAAGTGTTTTTTTGACTAAATTTTTTGAATTTTTTTCACTCTATTGAAAACGTTTTTCTTTTTTTTTTCACGCTAAAAAACAAAGCTAAAAATTTGTCAAAAAAAAGTACTTTTTTGTTAACCGGCTATAAAAAAAAGAGGTTCTCAATTCGACTGTATTTTTTTATGTGTGTTTATCTTATTAATGCTTTTTTGACATATAGGTATTTTTGACACTTCAATTGATTATAAAAATTTGTAAGAAATAGAAAAAATATTGGAAAATAATTAAATAATAGTCTATTTATTTAATGATTTAAACAATTTGAATCAATTAATAAATAAATAAAATAATAATGAATCATATTGAAGTCTGTTTTTTATTTTCAAACTATTAGTTTGTATTATTATATTATTAATTACATTTTTTGAAAAAGAACTTGTTAAAACAGTTTTTATAGATACCTTTTAATTATACATACATACTTTCAAAAAAAAATAATTAAATATGTTTAATTTTTTGTTTGATGAAATTATCGTGCTTTTAACTTTATTGTTCAAAATTTGTCATTTAAAAAAAATTATTTAATTTGCAGTACCTAGGCATTGCAAAACAATAAAACTCCTTATTTTTTCTTCAAATAAGATTTTTTTCATACATTAATAAATTGATAGATTTTTTTCAGTTTTTAAGTAAACTTTTTAGAAAAAAAAACACTAAAAAAATTAGAATGAGTAATTTTTTTAATGTTAAAAATAGCGTCAATTTTTCAAAAATTGCAATTAAAATTTTCCGTTGCGTTTTAAAAAAAAATTAATTTACGAGTATTTTACCGCAAATTTTAAATTAATCTTTTGTTTTTCTCCAATATTTAAATATTATTTTATTAAAAGAAAAGAAAAAAATTGATGAAAAGGCGGTTTATTTAGACACTTGCAGTACCACTGTAGAAAAAATCAAAAATTTTTTAGACAAACAAAAAGAGATAAATTTCTTTAAAAAACTGACAAAAAATACATTTAGACTCATAAAATTTAAAAAAGTCATCTCATCCAGTCAAGTTTGGAAAAAGTACTATTGATAAAGTGAGTTTTTCAGATTGGAGTGACCGTAGAAACAATTATTCTGTATTGTTTTACAGTGACTGTATTGTTTTACAACTGACATAATATTAAGTTAGTCAAATGAGCGGCGATCTATTTCACGTGCAAACCGCACTGATGTTTACCTTTCTTGTAAACAAAAGAGTTTGATTCAATCTGCATCAACCAATACCCAATGCAGGCATTATTATCAGCCGTAATGATAAGAAGATTGAAAAGTTAATTAGGATTGACAATCAAGTCAATAAAAGGTAAAAAAATGTTCATTGTGACATTTAGAGTGGGTTTACATAAATGAAATTAAGTTAATATAATTGTAATTAAATTTATTAAAATCAAAATGTTTGATTGGCTGTTTTTGCAAATTTAACCAACCACGTATCTAATTAAATTTAATTTTAATTGAATATTTAATTCCAGTGCTATAAGCCCATCTCTAATGTTTTATGCATTTCAGTCAATCAATACATATATTTTTTTTTGTAGATTATCTGTAGGTATTATTTTTCAGGCAAACTAAAATAATAAAAAATGCAAAATTGCTTAAAAGCTCTTTTTTTGTTTTTGATAAACAAAAACATAAAACAATGTGATATAGGTACATATTTAGAAGTTTGAATTTGCAATATTTTATTCTGCTTTAGAACTCAGAACTTCAAGATTGTAAACAGATTTTTACAACTATCAAATATTTTTTATAAATAAAGAATTTGCAAAATGTTTTACCTAAACGTTATAAGCGTTTAAAAACTCAAATTAAAAACTGTCACAAAATCCAAAAATATATTTATAAGTTCGAAATTATTTTGAAAAGTTGAAAAACAAAGTCTAAAATATTTTGGCAGTTTTAAAAACCGAAAAGCAGTTATGTTTTAACACTAATGTTAAAAAAACAAGCTTAAAATTTTATTTCTGTCTACAATTATTTAATAATAGTTTAGATAACTATAAATACTAAACTACTATTTATTGAAAATAATCAAAATACCTTTGAAAATACCAAAACATTAACAAAAACGCAAACAAGTTTGGTTAAAAATATAGTAACACTGATAAAATAAATTTTCGATTCTTTTCTTATCAAAACGTTTTTTAGTTTATTAAAAATATTGAACAGCTCATGTATACAAACTTGTCAAATATTCGCTTAAAATACCCTGCTCTGTTTACTGCTCAGAATTTTATAAATTTTTTTTTTTTTTTAATTATTTATTTGTTTTTTTAAATAGCCTGGCTTCCGATAATTTATAATAAACCTTAGAAAATGCCGAAAAAATTTTAGAACTTAGAAAACTCATAATACATCTTATAACGGCCTTAGAATAATTACAAATCGTTATTATTATTATTATTTACAACTACAATGATTATAGGTACTAATAAATAAAAACATTTGTAATGCAAACTTTTTAAAAATGTCAAATTTTGAAAATTATAAAATATATATATAAACTATATTTTTACCAGGTAGATATAAGTTAAACTTTTACAAAAAAAATTATATTTAACTAAGAAAATTTGATAAATCTTTAGAAAACCAAAAATGTTGTACAAAATTAAATACATTTAACATTAAGCATTTATATAATTAAGCAAAGAATTATATCTGGCTTCTTTAATAGTTTTATTAGGCTGGACATGGAAAACGCATAGAATAATTAAGAAAATAATTAGAATTTTGCGTCATTTTAAATTCTTAAATATTTCAGAAATTGGTCACTTTTACGTAGATACCATTGGTTTTTGGTTTAGTTTTATATTAAATTTAAATAAGTTTTAAAAAGATTGAGGTATAGTCTATAAAATTTAAGTTTGATGATGGAGAGTTAAGTATAGTAAAAGAAATGTGTCTGACCTGTTCTTAGCCGCAGCGGCTCGATCACGTTGTCGTCGATTCTTAAACCAATTCCCAACTTGCGTCGGAGTCAATCCAGTCGCTTGTGCCAATTCCCGTTTTTTGGTTGGATTAGGATAAGGATCTTGAAGATACCACTCTCTTAACAACGATCTAGTCCTTTCTTTAAAACAATGCGTTTTTTGTTCACCATCCCAAATAGTCCTCGGCAACGGAAACTTTTTCCGCACTCGATATTTATCTACAGGTCCTAGAGCTCGTCCTCTTAGCTTCTCCGCTTCCTGGTAGTGCGCTTCCAGCCACATAGCTTGCAGCTTCCCGTGGGAACCTTTCGTAAATTTATGACTTTCTAGAATTGCGTATAATTCGCGAAAGTTGCCACTATGGAAACTAACAATTGCACGAGCTCGTAGCACTGCTTCATTCTTATTCAATTCGCCGATGTTTGGATGAGCTACAGGAAGAGACCACAAGAACCTAGCAAGCCGTTCGATGTCGCCGCTCTCCTCCAGAGTTTCACAGACTGCTGCCACTTGCGAGACCGTAAAATTTAGCGTCGGAAGGGCAAACATAGGATTCGGCAGAATTGGAGCTGGAGCAACCGGAATCGGAACGCTTATTCCTGGCGATGAAGAAGCTTCCGAGTTGCCTCCGGAGCCTCCAGAGCACAAACCCAACGCCATATGAGTTGCCAGTGTGTCTTAATTATGACATTATCCTACACACGGCTTAATTAACGCGGAAACTTTTGTTTCGAGGTTATACCTGAACGAAACACGGATTGCGACTGATGGTTGGGCCAGACAAAGTTCATTACAAGGTTTTTCAAAGGCGGAGCGTTAGCAATGGTTGCGTGGTTACGACTAACCAATAGTACAGCTTAAGAGAAAGATAGAAATGAAAAGGCGGAGTTTAAAGTGAGATAAAAAGAGATGAATTGTATATGTGAGTAAAAGATGATGGGTAAAAAAGTAGTGTGATCCTAATATAATACTGGCTGCTTTTGAACCAAAAAAAATGTTTTTGTTCAAATTTAACTTTTTTTAACTTATTAATTTGAATAATTTTAGTTTTTTAACAAGGTGCAATAGGTACAGACTGCTTGACAAAAAAATTAACTTATATTATCTATGTATAACTACTAAAATATTACCAAAAAGTAACTAAAAAACTAGTAATTTTACTAACATTATTTAATTTACTAAACTAAATAATTACTATTTTAAACAATTGGACTCTAAATACTTGCTGCTTTAAGTAGTTCTTAATTAGTAACTACTTAATTTGTATTGTTTATATGAATTTTACAGAAATTTAAATATTATTTAAAAACTGATCAGATTCTACATATTTAGACAAGGTGGAACAAAAGTATCCAATAATGGCTGTAACTTTTTAAAAGCTAGATGTAGGTACCTAATGTTTGTTTTGTATAACTGTCATTGTCAAATTACTAGGTATAGAATTCGTGTTTTTTTCTTAATTTTTCATTTGTTTGGAAATCATTATAAGATTGCATTACAGAACAGATAAAAACAACGCTTCATTCAAAATTGACATTGTTCAATTGATAGGTGCAATTAAATAAAACACAGTTAATTGCATATCAGATAAATAAAAAAAAATAAAAACAAATCGAAAAAATCACATAATGCAGAATTAAAAACCAAACAAATTTTAAATATTAATTTTTTTTTTTTTATTTTTAAATTAAAAAGTCACAGCCATTATTTGATGATTTTTGTTCCGCCTTGTATGTATATTCTTAATAATTATGTAAATATTTTCAAATCTAAAAATGTATGCCTACTTAATAAATTATTAATTTTTGCAGCCTTCTTACCTACTTACGTAAAAATAAAATTATTAAAAAAATTTTGAACTTTTTTCAGTCTAGTGATTTCGTTTAGAATTTTTAACCGACTTCAAAAAAAAGAAAGAGGATCTCAATGACTGCTTTTTTTTATGTGTGTTACCTCATAATTTTTTTTGAGTGAACATATATTGATAATTTGGAAGCTGGTGCTTTCCATTAGGTTCCATTTGAATTTGACCAAGATCTGATCAGCAGTTTTTGGGTTATTCTTATTATTGTTTTTTTTTTAAATATATTTTTGACACTTCAATTGATTATAAAGTTTTGTAAAAAAATATTTCAATTATAATTAAATTATAGTATGTTTACGTATTTAATTATTTAAGCAATTTGAATTAATTAATAAATAATTAAACTAATAATTAATCAAATTGAAGTCGGTTAATTCCAAATTTTTAATTTGTATTATTAATTATAGTTTTCTGTACACTTGTAATGTGACAATTTAGTTTAAACTTTCAGATATTTACCGCGGAAAAGTGATTCACAAATTTCAGCTATCAACCGAAAAAAATAATAGCACGTGTAGAAACTTTTATTTTATTTTTCAAAAATAATTAGAGCTCAATTTATTAGTTAATATGTATTTACATAGATAATAAAAACCATTCAGGTAAAGAAACATTTTTGAAAACACAAAAACGGATAAACAAATAAGAAAAAATACTATAAAATAAATTTAAAAAATAGAGTAAAACAAGATAAGAATGAATACGTTTTGCCTCTGGCATGGTTCACACGTAAAGTTGCCGTGCTTATTCTCATCTTTATTTTTCTGTCCTGATGACGCCTCCACCGATTGACTGCGAAACGTCGACAATTTTTTCAAACATCTTTTCCGAAAGATGTCAACATTTCTAAAACAAAGTAAATATTAGAAAAAAATATTATAGAAGATGTTGGACAATTTATTAGGAAAAACCATAAGCAAAAAAAAAGTAATTAAAAATATTGGGATAAAATGCAAGTATAAAAAGTTTCTATAACATTTAATCTTAAAAATGCAATAAATTCCGGTCAAATCTCGAGCGCTGATGCAATTAGGCAATTCCTAATGACTAATAAATTCTGTCTCAATGTCTCAAAAGACATTGAGTGCACTCAAAATAATAATACAATTTATTATTTTAAACTTTAAAATAAGTGTTTTGCGAGATTTCTGGTTTTAATAGCTTCAACGTTTTAGATATAAAATTAATAAAATTTTATATTTTAGGCACTATTACATTTTTAGACCCTAAAATTTAGTTTATTTATAAATAGTTTTTGCTTTTTTGATAATCACGTGTTTAAGTTTGAAGACTTATTTATACAAAAAATTTCAATTAATTATTTAAATACTTGACTTGATTAAAAAATTTATAAAATTTATGAATCTTTCTTTAATTTTGATTTTTAGACATTTTTATTCTTAACCAGGTTCTGAGTTTTATACGTTTCAACTGTCTAATTTTTTTCAGATATGTTTTAAAAACCTTATTTATTAAAACTTTTATGATTATTTGTACCGTAGTACTGTAGCAACTGTTATTAATCTACTAAGACAGATCAGATCAGAAAGAGATTAGAAGTAGTAATTAAACAAATTAGTCAAATTAAAGAAATTAGAGATGTAAATTCTATCAAACAAATCAAGTACAAATCAAGTAGCTGAATATTTCAATATTAATTTACAATTAATTAAAGTACCTAATTGACTTATATGCAAAAATGTTGCTTATAAGTCAGGTTGCGAGGACTGCTCGCTTTCTGGCTCATTCAGCTGTTAATGTTTCAAAACGCTTGTTTAAAAAAAAAAAATTACTACTAATACTAATTTTAATATTAGTGTACACAATATTTAAACTAACTACATCCGGCGCACAAGCAAGCAGACACGAGCGCTCATCATACCTTGACTGACACCGACTCCAAAAATAACAGTAATTGTACATTATAGTATCCAAATAATTTGATTGTTTTTTAAGCATACAAGTCTACGCAATTATTTTATACTTTTTAGTGATTTGTTTTAATTTTTAAAGTTAATTTTTTTTTTTTTTTGATTTTTAGTAGATTTGATCACTATTATCTGTTTCAAATAATAGTGATATAATAATAGTTTCAAAAATTCGTTTGAATAAGACAAACGAAGAGAGGAAGAAGCATTTATTTAAAAATAGAAAATCTACTGTTTACTTAATATTTAATTAATTGATAGTAATTATTATAGAAATTTTTTTTATGATTAGAGCTTAGGTATATAAGTGAAATTTATCAAGAGGACATTTTTCTTGATATTGTAATGCATTATCAAACACATGAAACAACATAATTAATAACATTCAAACTGCTTAAATCAATTAAAATATATTTTTTAATTATTTACAAATTTTTATAATAAATTATTATAAATGTCAAAATTATATGTCAAAAAAAGCATTAGTAAGAATATCCTTAAAAACTGCTGATCACTGATTAAGTTTAGATATGACTAATTGTAAAGCACCAGCTTCCAAATGAAAAAAGAATCATCAAAATCGGTTCTCCCAGATATAAGTTCTAAGGTAACATATAAGAAAAAAACACAGTCAAATTGATAACCTCCTTCTTTTTTTTTGAAGTCGATCAAAAATTGAAATTGAGACCAAACTTTCGCCTTATAGGCCTTGATTCAGTTTTTAACATCTTTTAGGGGAATAGGACCAACTTCTTTAAGAAAAAAGTGTCTCAAATGTTTAATTATTGTCTGTTTAATGCTATCTTGCAACAAACATTTAAACAAAAATAATTTTTTTTTCTGATGTTTTTATACAAATAGTTAATACTTAGATGTCTGAATAGACAGCCAAGTTATCACGTTAGTGCCTTTTGCCTCAAACGTAGGTATATCAATAATATACAATGTAAGCATTCAGCGAATTTTTTTTTTGTTTTGAATTGTATCTATCAACACTGACATCATTTAGAGTATAAACTAATTGCATAAAATCATGTAAAAAAAAATATTTTTTTCAAAAAATGTTTGATGCAAGATGGCTTCTAATAGATGACGCTAGCTCTATCAAATTACGAAAGTAAAAACACTTTAGTAGACATAAGTCTTCAAATCTGAATCTGTGGCGACTTGCTGATGAGTACACATAAAAATTAAACATGTCCAAGTGTAGGTACAGATGTAGTTTGAATAAATTTGCATTGGTTTTCTTTAATGACTTTTGTTTGAGTAAAATCTTAGACAAACTGTCTCTATCTAGAACCTACTTTCAAACTTGAGACTGAGACATTATTTTCACACTTTTAGACTTTATTAACTGTGCACCTTATCTCAGTCAACACTTTCAATAAATTGTAATTGTATTTGGCTTTTATTGGTAAATTCACAAAGTCCGAAATCTTCCGCACATTTTTGAAACTTTTGACTACTAATCAACTACTAATTGTCTTTTTTTTTTCATTTCTAAAAAAAATATTGTTGCTTCTCTCTTAGAAGTTTTTAGATATTCTAGTGCTTTTAAAAAGTTACAATAAGCCTTTCCGTAATTTTAAGTACAAGCAAATATACGGTTCATAACAATTAAAATTGAAACATATATAACTTTTTCAAGTATTATTTATGGCATTTTTATCACAAAATTTATAAAATATTTGGTCGGCGGCTTAAAAAGAATTGGTTATCTTACAATGAATTTTGAAATACTGTTGGTATCAACAAAAAAAAATATTTCTACAAAACAAATTTAAATCTGATCAATTCATCTAAAACCCCAACAAATGTGTAAGAAAATATTTTTGTAGATAAAATAGTTATTAGAAGATGAAAATGAGCTTGGCTTTATATGGCAGAAAGCACGTAGAAGTTGGTCATTAGTCTTTATTACTTATAATCCCACTCACAGGTGCTTTTAAGCCTTCTTACCGCGCCCTGCATACTTGATGTTTCTAATGGTGTGCGGTGGCTCTTCGATAGTGATTACAACCACCCCCATTTCCCACAGAATTTTCCCTTTATTCTAGACTACCCTACCTTCCTTAAGCTTTAATCAATAAAACATATTATAGTTTGCTCTGTGCGCTTTTGTGTTAACGGGATTCCTACGAGCAATTGTATTTTTTCAACATTTAGATTAATGTTTTACAATAAATCGTCGAGACTGTCATAAAAGTGACATGTCTTGGTGGCGGTGGTTATGGGAAAGGATACTTAAATGCTTGAATGTCAAAGGTTTATGCGCTACCTCTTAAACATGTCAGTGATAATGGGGTGACTGCGGTTTCTGCAATTATTCCTCACATATCTTATGTCTCTTGTGTTTTCACTAATCTTACTCAACTAAATTATACAGATGATTCGGTTATTTTTTGAACAAAGTAATGAAATAATCTTAATTCCTTAAGACTTTATCTATTATCATACAAAAGGAAACAAAGAGGTAAACTGTTAAAAGAAATAATAATAAAGAAAGCATCTCTATAGTGTCAAACCACCCTGTCGATATTTGGAAAAGATAAAAGGGTAGGTATTCAGAGAAACCGTCATTTTGTACATCAATTAAAACGCACTTGGCCTGTGACAATAGATGTCGAAATGACAAAACGTGATAACTTGCGATAATAATAACACTCACAATCATATCAACAATCTCTATGGTAGACAGATTTACTAATGTCGATGGGTTTTTAGTTACCTACTGTTTCGGTTACGGTTGAGGTAGGATCAGCTGATCGAGATAAAGAACAATTTGTAAATAGTTTTGTTTTCACGACACACAAAAAAATTAAATGCTTTGCTCATTTGACGCATTTTTTCCAGGTTAATTGTGGAAAATGTGCAAAAAAAACAATTAATAAATGTTTAATAAAAAAAGATTAAATGTGGCATTCTATACACAGAGTGTCTCAAAAACTATAAAACTTATGTTTAAGGATTAACCCTGATAACCCTGATAACATCAAGATTGTTTTCAATTTTTTTTCTCAAATGAGATTGTAGAGATTGCCTTTTAAAAACGGCAATGCACTTTAACATAACAAGTTTTCTCACAAAACATGTTTTATTAAAAATACTCTATCATAAAAGTCTAACTAACACGTAACAATGATATTAAATATTTTTTAAATAGACTGTTTTAGCAGCAGTTAACAAAAGAACTGCAAAAACTGTTAAATTTGTATCATTTTTTTTTGCCATTTTATCTGCAATGTTTTGTGACTATACCAGATTCTCTTATTATTTCTTTTATTATTACATCTTGTGATCTACACCTAATTATTTAGACCGATATAAACATAAAAAGATGCCACAAAAGCGCTAAGAAGATTTGAAAGAGCGCAAGTTAGTAAAAGCGTCGTCTTAGAAGCAAAACGAAAATATAGGAAGATATATGTAGGTATAGAAAAAAGAGACAGAAAAAAAATAAAAGCTTTAAACCAGAGACAGAGATGTGGAAGTACATAAACAAGAAAAATAAGAAAAAAAAAGCGGCGAGCGAAGAGATAACAATAAAGAAATGGAAAGAGTTTTTCAAAAAACTGTAAGAAGGAAACAGAGAAATAAAGATAGAAAAAGCAGCAAAAAAAAACCAACCAGACAGCTTTATTAGGAATAGAAATTACGCTGGAGGAGGTAGAAACACTGATAAAAAAAACTGAGGAAGATGAAGGCACCGAGAGGGGGAGATAGAATACGGATGTATGGAACGAGAAGGGTGATAGAAAGATTGGTAGAAGTAATGAATAGAGTGTGAAGAGAAGAGAGATTCTCGGCAGAATAGAGACAGAGCATAATATGCCCTATATAAAAAAAGAGTGATAGACGGAAAGTAGAAAACTACTGAGGAATAACTCTGCTAAACACAGGCTATAAATTGTATGCGTTAATTCCGAATGAAAAAGTGAGAGAAGAGTTGGAGGAAAATGATGCATTACCAGAAAACCAGGCGGGATTTAGAGAAGGAAGAAGAACTATGGATAATGTATTCATCCTAGACCATCTAGCTAAGAATGAGATGAAAAAAAAGAAGAAAGTTTATATGCACTATTTATCGATTTTAGAGCAGCGTTTAATAAAGCGGATAGAAAGAAAATGTGTGAAAGTATGAAAAAAAAAGAAGTAGGCAAATAGCTGGTAAGAAAGGTAGAAGAGATATACGTCAAGACTAAAAGCAAAGTAAGATCTAGAGAGAAAGAGAGTGAATAGTTTGTAACAACAAAAGGGGTAAGACAACCGTGTTCGCTTAGCCCCTTGTTATTTTCAATTTACATGGCAAACATGGAAGAAATGTTTAGAAAAGCGCAAGCAGCAGGATGTGTGGTAGGTAGAGAAAAAGTATTTAGCCTGGCGCTTGCGGATGATGTGGTAATGGTAGCAAAAGGTGAAAGGGAGGTGGGAGAAATTATGAAGAACCTAAGAAAGTATGTGAGAAAGAAAAGGCTAGTGCTCAACAAAAAAAGAGAAAGGATGAAAAGAATGATTAAGAATGAGAAGAAAAGATAATAGAGAGAGTAAGAGAGTTTAAGTATTTAATAAAAGAGCAATAGACAAAGCGCATGTTAGAGAGATGGCAAGGGAGGCAAACAAGATAATAGATATGGGGAATAATAGAGAGAAAGTAGGGAGGGAATTTTAAGAGAAGAATGATCATGTTTGAGAGCTTGGTAGAGAGCGTATTGATGTATGGAGCAGAAATCTGAGGGTGGAAAGAACAGGAGGAAATAGAAAAAGTGCAAGAAAAGTATTTGAGATGGGTGCTAAGAGTGGACAAAAAAACCCCTGGGTATATAATAAGAGAAGAATGTAAGAGAAACAAACTGAGAGTGAAAGCTGGTAAAAGAGCCACTAAGTTTGAAGATAGAATGAAGAGAAGGAAAGAATGTAAAATGCTGGAAAAAAAAGAGAATAAATACAGAAATAAATAATAGAGAGAGAGAAATATTACAGAAGAAATAGATATACGAGTAAAGAAATGAAAAGATTAAAAACAGATGGCAAATGGATAAACAGCAAGACGTGTGACAGAGACAAGGATAAGCAAGAAAGAAGAAAAAGAATCAAAGAATCCAGGTATATCAGAAATTATAAGAAATCTATAACAGAGAAGATCTCGGTGTACCTAAGAAGAGAAAGTGCGAAAAAAAAAAGCAACTTAACAGTGAGGCTCACGTGCGGAAATGGGGAGAGAGAGAATAGGTATTGGGCGCAAAATGAAGAGAGACTGTGTAGGATGTGTTATGAGGAAAGAGAGACAATAGAGTAGATGTGGAATGAATGCAGTGAGACGAGAGAGAGATAGAGCAGAAAGAGAAGAAATACTGAAAGAAAATGAAAAGGAGATAAAGTAGATGAAACAGGTATCGAAGAAAAGGAAAACAAAGACATAGGGAAGAGCACACAAAGGAAGAACAGGATAGGATAAAAAAAATTGTATAATTGTATTTTGTGTAATAGTTTAGATTTTAGGTCTGTATAGACAAAAAATAAACCTATTAGTATAAACATAATAAAAATTATTTTATAAATATATTTATTTGAGTTTATAGAGTATTCTCTATAAACTTAATTTTATTTAAGTTATTATCTACGAGTACATATATAAATACATATAAAAAATTTATCTAAAAAACCTCAACAATTTTTACCGAAATGGGAGAGAGAAGTAGAAAATGAGAAATGGGAGAGATCTATTGGAAAGACAAAGCATAAAACGAAGAAAGATTTGAATAGCAGTGTCAAAGTAAAGATATTTTTTATTTAGTTATGAATATTTGTACCATGGAAGTGAAAGCTATTTTCTGGTACATATTGGTGCTCTTTCCAAAATATTTCCTATAAGCTCTTGCAAAATTTTTATATTTAAAATTATCTAGTATATGTGTTTTTATAGTATTAAATTTTCCACAAGTAACTTAAACTATCATGGAAAAAGTCTAGAAGATCAATAAAAAGTTGAACATTGAACAAAAGTTATGGTTTTTGGTAGAGATGTTAAAAAATGGTGGAGGCGCCAGATATACTTTTTTAGGTAAAGGATTCAATTTGGTGTGTTTCTATTGTATCAAACTCACAAGTTACTTCAGTTATTATAAAAAAAGTATAGAAGAAAATTAAACATTTATAAACAGTTATGGTTTTTAGTAAACATGTTTCTATTAAATTCACAAGCTACTCAAGTGATTTAAGCTACATTTAATGGGTTAATCTGGCGTTAACAGAAGCCTGCTAACATCAAATCGACTATTTTCAGAATAATTACTGACAGATTAGAAACATATTTGCATTTGTAATTTTTTTTTTAAATCATCAGGACTACTTGACTAATAATAGAAAGTTGATGGGCCAGATTACAACGATACAGGGCGTAGTGAAGAGGCAGTCACTGGGGAGATCCGGAGACAATTTTCCGGTTGAAGAAGCGTCCCGTGGGGGAAATTACAATATTTATGATGTCATTTAGATCGTCGATCGTTGCTTTGTCAGAATTCAGAGCTCGTTGCGACTATTGTGAGATCCTTTAAACTACATCAATAATGTATCGCTGCAATTAGAGCTCATTCAATCAAGGAACGGGTGATCCTACAGGATCTCTGGCACGTGTATAGTCTTACACGAAACTGGGAACTGATGACTAGATGACTTTATAATGAACTTACACCCAGTGAAGCTCAAATTATACCTTCAACTATCTCTCTAATATTCCAACTTCCACCGAAGTAATTTGCAAATTGTAGAAATTGTAACTATTGTATAAGAGATAACAAAATTATTATCAAAGATAGCTAGACTTTTTTAAAATAACAATAAAGTTGAATCCCATTGGTATTAACATGCAGAGGTTATCCAATAACAAAACTCCCTCTGGAGTTCAGTTTGCATCGCATCTGAGATACAGTAGATACCATAATCTTGTTGTATGCACACTACAACATCATCAACATCATCATAACATAATACACACGTTCGACAGTTGTTCTCTTTCTCACTTTTACAATAACTGCCAAAGAATAGAAGAGGATAAGAAAAGGGAGTGCTAATCAAGTTGGACTATATACTGTCCGGTGACCGTATAGACCAGCCGAGCGAAACAATTGAGTCTAAAAAGAAATTTCCTTTTTCAATTTTCATTCGACGTCAATCTCTTACACTTATTTTCCTCGGCACAGATTTGATTTCATTTTAGAGCTCTCCGGCTCGCTTTTGTTGGCTCGTTATTTACGTTTTCATTGTTTCGATAAATGAGAACATCATCAGAGAAATAAGCACTAAGAAAAATTGTTCAAATATTATGCAAAACGCAGTTGAATATTAATTACGTTTGGCAAAAAAACTGAAAATTTATAATTTGTATAAAGCAGCTTTTCATGGATTTTTAATTTGATAAAATATTTTTTTTAAGGAGATATTAACCTAGTCATGTTCAAGCTCTATTATCTAAATAATAATAAGTTTTTGTTAAACTATAAAAACCATTTATCACATGAAAATAACAAGTATGAAGGTGCCTAATTACAGAACGGGACAAGACTATTTAAATAGCGACCAATTGGTTACTTCATCCTACAGCCGAAGCCAATTACAGGGTGGAGACTATGTTATATATACAGGGTGTAGCAATGTAGCATTGGTTTGCGAGACATAGAATTTTACATGTAAAAGAAAACAATCCCCAATATTTGCCCTCTTAATGATTTTACGCCAAAATAGTTAACATGAAAGTTATAGAGAATTAAAATTGTTATCTGATTCCATTGTTGTTTTTTTTTCTAACATTTTGTAGTACTGAACTAAAGATTAGAAAGTACTAAGCAAAGAATACTAAAAAGTAGCAATGGTTATGAAATTTGACTATCAAAATTTATCTGACATCTATCATTTCACGATTGCAACTTTGATTATGGTTTGTTTTTTAAAAAATTACTCGTACACAACGAACGAAAAGGTATTTTTCATTAAGTGGTCGTTTCTTGTATGCTGCATTTACCCGGATCTACCATCAGTACCAGTCATTTAAAAAAATCCAATGAGAATTTGTTGGATTTTTCTCTAATTCTGTAGATCTGGAAAAATTTTAAAGTGAGGGGACCTTTAATGAAGAATCTCAATTACTTGCTCTTGTAGAACAGTATAACGACAGAATAGTTTGTTACAGTAAAAAGTATAAAAATTAAAAAAAAAATATCTTATTCTACTCATGGTTTTTTAGATTTTTTATTGTTGAAATAAAAGACAATACCTAAATTAATTGTTTTAATTAATCTGAGAAGAAATGAATTAAGACTGCAGGAGATGATCACAAGGACTGTAAAAAACCTTCTTAAACAAATAAATAATAACGAATGTTAAAGTAAATGTTCGAACAAATTGTCTGCGGCAGTTGAACAATGGCCTAATCTATCGTAAAAACTTCTTCAAACTCCAGCCAACTGATAAACGGTTATCCTTCGGCATTCTTCAGTAATAGCTGCCTTTAATTCTTCTACATTGTGGTAAGTTTTTCCGCCATTATACAATTGATCATGCCATGGCTCCACAAGAAGAAGATATTTGAGGCTAAATCAGGAGAACGTGCTGGCCAATGGATTTTACCACCTCGTCCTATTAACCGATTATCTAAAAAGAGTCCAACCTCTCGTCTGTAGTGGATTGGACAGCCGTCATGTTGAAACCAAATTTTATGATTTACTCTCATTTCTTCCAGAGCTGGTTCGACAAACTCCTGTAGTAAGTTTAAATAATCCTCACCTGACAATCGTTGAGGAGTAAAAAACGGCCCTATTATGCGATGGCCTATAATCCCGGCCCAAACATTTACACTATTTCGATACTGTGTGTCTGCAATACCAAGTACTTATTTTCTGTACTCCAGTATCTATAGTTTTGCCTGTTTGGTTCGCCATTTAATGAGAACCTAGATTCATCACTGAATAAAATTTGAGATAAAAAGTTTCGAACCATATTTGCATTATCCATCATTATTTCGCAAAACTCCATTCTTTCTTCTTTATCTTCGTCAAAATGATCAATTTCTTGATGTCTTTATAAGAATGAAATTTTCTTTGATGTCTTTTTAAAGTTTTTTGAGCTGTAGTAAAATGCATTCCGAAATTACAACCGATTT
This sequence comes from Lagria hirta, assembly GCA_947359425.1. NCBI lineage: Eukaryota > Metazoa > Arthropoda > Insecta > Coleoptera > Tenebrionidae > Lagria > Lagria hirta. The sequence goes on along the minus strand of OX375798.1, from coordinate 18,385,477 downwards.
GTCTCAAAGATACATTCTTATTCTCCGCGATGCTTAGAACATTAGCAGTGTTTTTAGCATTTCTGTGTCTATTTCTTTGAGGTCTTCTGCATTTACATACTCTGTTAACCGTGCCTTCAACTTCAAATTTTTTTACAATTCTTCGAATTGTCTCTATAGCTGGAACTGGTCGCTCTGGAAAAAATGCGGCAAACATTGCTCGGATTTCTTTAAAGACGATCCGCCCTAAAACCACTTATAAAAAGAAATACCTTCTCGTTCGTGGTGTAGTACATATTTTCAACACAAACCAAAAGAACGATGTGGAATGCTTGTTGACCAATTAATTTTTAATGTCAAACTTCATAGCCAGTACTATTTTTTAATATTTTATCTTTAATATTTTCTAGTCTTTAGTTCAGTACCACAAGATGTTAGAAAAAAAAAACAATGGAATCAGATAACAATTTTAATTTCCTATAACTTCCATGTTAACTATTTTGTCGTAAAATCATTAGGAGAGCAAATATTAGGGATTGTTTTCTTTTACATGTAAAATCCTATGTCTCGCAAACCAATTCTTCACCCTGTATATACAAGATAAGTAAAATTAAGTACACTATATTTTATGCACTAAACACATAAACTAAAACTAAAAATAAACAGAACGTGTAATAATATACAGAATATAGGTATACAAAGTAGGATAGAAAACTATAAGCATAGTTATTAATACTAATAATTAGCATAGAACTGCTTCTTTAATATTTTGCGTTTTACAATAGTAAATGTCAAACTTATCAAAATATGCATTATGCATCTCACACATAGTAGAAAGTGGCGCCGATTTTAAAATGTTTGTTTGAGCCCGAGTCAGATAAAACAGTATCGATTTTTTTGCAGATCTTAGAACGTAAAAATTTATTTTACTTAGCAGATCTGCGCAGTTCACTTGACTATGTATAAATTTGAATTAAAATACTAAACTCAAGTATGTCCTACGTAGGCTAATAGGATCGGTGCAAGATCTATGTAAAAAAAATTTTTGATCTGTTTCTTGTTCAGGGTAAACATTGTCCATTCTATACCACAAGTATTTTACAAACTTTCGTTGAATGCGCTCCTTATCAGACTTTTAAACGTCATAATAAGAATCTCAAACAACTGCGGCATATTCCAGTTTAGACCTTACAAACGCATTGAAAAGTAGTGTAAAACAATTTATATTATTGAATAGACGAGTATTCCGGACAAAAAAGCCAAGCGATTTGTATGCACGGCTTACAAGTTTTACAGCAAACATGACTTCTGAATCTTCAAAAGTAGAAGAATTGTTTAATAATTTATTTTTAGTATTGTAGTTAAATGTAACTGGGCATTTACTTCTAGAGAACAACATAAAATTACACTTACTCGCGTTTAAATCTAAAGAATATACTAAACACCAGTCTACAGCGCACAACACTTCATTGAAAATTTTACAATCATTCGTATATGTTAGTTTGTATGTCTTGACAAATGTTATTTATAAAAACTAAAAATAGTAGAGGATCTAATACTAATCCCTGGAGTACACCAGATGTGACTAAAATGCTGACAGACTTAAAACAGTCACGGTTCTACCAGTTAGATATGACTCAAGAAATATGAGTAGGTCTACCAAAATTCCAAAATCTGAAAGTTTTTGCAGCAGTAGACCATGATCAAGTTTGTCAAAAACTTTTGAAAAGTTTGTATAAATGACATCAACTTGACCTCTAGAATCAAGAGTTTCTGCATCATATTGAGTAAAACATGTGAGGTTTGTGATAGTTGATTGGCCTTTCAAGAAACTATGTTGGAGAGGCGACATTTAAAAACCAACATAAAAAGATAGAAATTCAAAAAAAAACTACTTCAAAGAGTTTACTGAAATTATTCAAAACTGTGATTGGTCTGTAGTTTTCAATATTTGATTTATCACCTTTTTTGAATGCAGGACAGATATAAGCGATTTTCTAAAATAGTGAAAAGCATTAATTTTTTAATGCTAGATTGAATACCCAAGGCTTTGCCAAGACATACACGCACAATGACATAAATGACGGGATACCATCTGGACCTACTAAGTCTTCGGGAATAGCTGGAATAGTTATAGAAGGTGAGTTTAGAAACTAGGAGAAATGACTTAGTCAGGTTTGTATTGAAAACCAGAGACGTCACGTCAAACTGTCAATTGTCACACAACCATTCTACAAAATGGCCGTTTCTGATCACATACGTAAATAATCAAAACAAACGATTTATTGCCAAATAAGTAAGAAAACGATTGAAAATAGTAAGTAATTGATTAATAACACAACGTTCTAAAAAATTTATAAAATTTTGAAATATCTACGTTATTCTTTACCATTAAGCAAAGTTTATGCATAGAGTATACAGACCAAAGGGATTTCTTGGTTTGATGTTGTTGAAAATATGCCAATAAGCAATTTTCTGTAAAATTTTTGATTTTTCCTTTTTTGCACCAATCTAGAAATTTGTTGTATGGTTAAAAGCCGTTCGTACCTCGAGCGGCTGTTCTCAGGAAGCAAATTTGATACTGCTCTATTTGCAGATTCTCTAATTTCAGGTGGAGTTAAAATTTCTCTATCGGAGTCGCTCATATATACAAATTTGAAACGAAAATTCGCAGAAGAAATTCTTTTATTTCAATAAAACCATAGCAACAAAACAATAAAACTATTTCAAATTTAAAAAATTAGGTAATCGGCGTGGGCAGCGCTACCAACCCAAAAAACAAGTAAAAAACTAAATCATTTATTATCAAAAAATTAGTTATTTATTATTAAAAAATTAGTTATTCGTTGCAAAAAAAATTGTACCTAACTTTTTCGGAAAGAAATTTCCCCTATTTGCAATAGATGCAGCACTCCCTTCGGTCGTGCTGCATGTGGGAAATTTCACTTTCCGAATTCGTTAGGTAAATAACTATTTCCGGACTAGTACTGTAAAAACTTTACAAGACGCAAAATAAAAAAGATACTCTAGTAACTATAGTTGCCAACAAAATTGACAAACTTGATTTTTGTGAAATTTGCAAAAAAAATTCTAAAATTTGTAAAAATTTCGTCTTTTTTCACGATTTCCGGAAAAATGTAATACAAACAGTCGAGTAAAATCTCTTACTCGGAGCTTTAAAATACTCGGCACAAAGTGCCTCGTATTTCAATTTAGCTACTACTTCAGTATTGTAAAATTTTCCTGATTTTTATGTAAATTTATGTAAATAAATATTAGTTAATAAAATAAACATTAAAAAAGCTGAACAAATATTTTTAGAAAAAACCTAAATGATCAAAATTTTCTAATCTCTAATAAAAGTGATTATTACAATTGTGAGCCTAAATTTACAGGTACATATTCAAATATGCTGTCTCTTACTATAATAAGAAACTTATTTAAATTCTTACTAAAATTTATGTGACATAACTGGAAGCAAAGAAGAAACAACTATACTAGAAACATTTGAGATATACCCAACAGTAAATTTTATTGCTCTTAATATTAGAATGGTAAGAAAGATCTATTACAACCCAAAAATGCTACAAGAAAACCAAATATTGTTGTTTATTGTTTTTTTTATGTATTTTTAGTTTATATATTATGTTGTCTACACTACATGTTGTAAGCATTAGGACTTGAGTAAAACCGTCACAAACTATCAGTAGAGTCAAAGCAATATTTGTCAAATAGCGTTAGACCGACTACTATCTAAAAATTATAATTTTAAAAAATAATGCTTTTATTATAGCAAAAAGACATGAAACAATAAAAAAAAAGATTTTACTGTTTGTTTTTTTCTAAATGCCTCTGTTTATTCTAGTTTTTTTTGATTTTAGTTGTTTAGTTTTGTTTTAGGCTCTGCACTCAACTTTGCTGTTTTGTATCAAGTTTTTGTCTTAGGCAGTATTAGGCAAACAAGTGTCTTACAAGAAATCATAAGAAATTTATTTGAACAAAATTTTTTGAGAAAAATAAAAAAAAAAGATCTTCTGATGAAATCACCGCTTGGTGGTGGGTTTAATATAAGACTTAAGAGCAGCGATTTCAAAAATCTTTTGTAATTTGATTGAATACTGAACATATAGCTTTATTTTTCTTATTAGGGTAAAATAGAGTTGAATTCGAAGGGGGAAAAGCCCAGCTATACAGACAAAGAAACTATAAGCTTAACTCACTCGCATTCTTATTTGCCAAAGGGTAATAGAGTCTTTTGGAACAAATATGTTAATAATGAAAAATGTTACAATTGTCATCATAAAATAAAGTTTTTAAAAATGCAAATAAGACATATTGAGAAAGAATTTGCAGTGAAAATTTAGGTACAAGATTTTCCTATTGAAAATGTTTCAAAAATTATTTCGCTATTAGAAAAAAAAATAAGCTGCGGTTCAAAACTTTCAACAATAACAAACAAATGAGGAAAAAAGCACATGGTGATAATATACAAGCTGCGTGAAATTCAATCTCAATAATCCTCTTCCTGACGCGCTTCAACTGTCAACACTTGACAGCCGATATAATCGCCAAAGGCCAAGTGATATTCTCCTACGCTTCATTTATTTCTCTATTTGTTCCCTTTCTGTAGACGAGAGGATATTACATTTTCGATACACACCTTTGCAAATATGATCTGTGAAAAGTCCAAAATTGATTCAATTTACAAACGAATCTAAATTCAAATCCAATGTTCGAATTAAATAGTTTTTAGTGCCGACCCCCACATTTAACACACACTTTAAGCTCATAATACCGTATGCGTCTAACAACTAAACAAGAATCACCCCTGCATTTTTTACAACTTGTCTTTGTATTGTAATAGGATTGCATTATGTATGTTTTGTTACAATTACTAATTTAACAGATGTAAATAAAGCTGTGCTTATACTTTCGGATAACATTGTGTAATCCTACGCTTTATTGAATAGTTGAAATGATGGAAAATCATAAAAGGGATGAGAGTATTGTATGGTGTTGTACTAAGACTGACTATTCTTCTGCTGAACGTCTTTATCATGCTTATCTGGAATCTTAAGAACCCTTTATTTCCCACAAAAGATCCCAAACTTGTTCTATTTATCATTATATTTTTCTTACCCTCACTGAGTTTATAAACATCCCTAAAACTAATTATTCTCTTTCAAGCGTTAATTACTTTTGTGAGATATTTTTATGAGTTTTGAATGATAATCGGCAAATAGTGAAACATATTTGAACAACACTCGATTCGGTTCTTGTTTGGATAGACAAAGTGATGGCGCCAGAATACACCGACTTGGAGAGAAGTCACTAAACGTCCGTATGTTGTGTGTCACTTTTACATCTTAGGGGATCTTAATTAGTTTTGTGTTTCGACAAGCGTATTTTAAGGCTTTCTCAAATCTCAAATGTCATTTTTAATAATAAACTGTAAGAGGTAATGTGTACCAAACTTTTGTAACTATTGAAAACAATGTATGTCTTATGAAAATACATAAATGTTAAATATTACTACTAATAGGTTTATTTTTGCCTATACAGGCTTAAAATATGTACATTATTATACAATTATGCAAAATTTTTCTATCCTATCCTCCCTGTTCTTCCTTTGTGTTCTTTTCCCTCTGTCTGTGTTTCCCTCTTTTCCCATACCTCTTTCATACACTTTATCTCTTTTTTATTTTCTTTCAATATGTTCTCTCTTTCCGCTCTATCTCTCTTTCTCATCGCACTGGATTTATTGCACATGTGCTCTATTACCTCTCTTTTCTCATAACACATCCTACACAGTCTCTGTTCATTATCCGCCCAATACCTATTCTCTCTTCTCTCTCTCCTCATTTCCGCACCTGAACTTTGCTATTATCTTTCTTTCTTTCGCACTCTCTCTTTCTAGGTACACCGGGATTTCCTCTGTTATACATTTCTCATAATTCTTGTTGTACCTGGATTCTTTGATATTTCCTCTTCTTTCTTGCTTATCTACATCCTTGTTTCTGTCACACCTCTCTCCGTTCATTTATTTGCCTTCTGTTCTTAATCTTTCCACTTCTTTACTTGTATATCCAGGGGATATATAGCTCAGTGGTAGAGCATTCGACTGCAGATCGAGAGGTCCCCGGTTCAAAACCCGGTCCCCGGTGAGAACTGCAGACTCTGTACAGTGCGAGACTAACGCCTGCCGAAGTCAAAAACAAGCCTAGAATTTCTAGGAAAAATAAGTAGGGTTGTAGAACAATAGATCAAATTGGTCGCAGTTCTGTAAGGTGGAAAGCCCAGGGGTGGTTTCTCTGTCCACCCCAAACACCCATCTCAGATACTTTTCTTGCACCCTCTCTATTTCTTCCTGTTTCTTCCACCCTCAGACTTCTGCTCCATACATCAATACGCTCTCTACCAAGCTCTCAAACACCATCATTCTCCACTTTCTCTCTCCTATTCCCCATACACATTCCACTATCTTGTTCGACTTCCTTGTCATCTCTCTAACCTGCGTTTTGTCTGTTGCTCTTTTATTAAATGTATACTCTAAATACTTGAACTCTCTTACTCTCTCTATTTTCTCTCTTTTCCATTTCCAATCATTCCTTTCATCCTTTCTCTTCTTTTTGTTAAACACCATCATCTTTGTTTTATTTACATTCACTTGCAGTCTTTTCTTCCTCACATACTTTCTTAGGTTCTTCATCATTTCTCCCATCTTTCTTTCACTTTTTGCTACTATTACCACATCATCTGCAAACGCCAGACTCTATACTTTTTCTTTTCCTACCACACATCCCTCTGTTTGCGCTTTTCTAAACATTTTCTCCATGTCTGTCATGTAAATTGCGAATAACAAGGGGCTGAGCGGACACTCTTGTCTTACCCTTTTTGTTGTTACAAACCATTCACTCTCTTTCTCTCCTGATCTTACTTTGCTGTTGGTCTTTCCGTATATCTCTTCTACCTTTCTAACCAGCCATTCGCCTACTTCTTTGTCTCTCATACTTTCACACATTTTTTTTCTATCCACTTTATCAACCGCTGCTCTAAAATCTATAAATAATGCATACAGCCCTTCTCCCTTTTTTTTATCTTATTCTTAGCTAGGTGGTCTAGGATGTATACATTATCTATAGTTTCTCTCCCTTTTCTGAATCACGCCTGGCTGTCTGGTATTGCACCTTTTTCCTCCAACTCTTTTCTCACCTTTTCATTCAGAATTGATGCATACAATTTACAGCCTGTGTTTAGCAGAGTTATTCCTCGGTAGTTTTGTACTTTACTTTTATCCTCCTTTTTGCCCCTTCAAATCACTCTCCTCTTCACACTCTATTTATTACTTCTACCAATCTTTCTATCACTCTTCTCGTCATATACATCTAGTGTTCATTCTGTATTCCATCCCATCTCGGTGCCTTCTTCTTCCTCAGCTTTTTTATTTGTCTTTCTACCACTTTTTCTGTTTCTAATGAAGCTGTCTGGTTTGTTTCTTTTGCTGGTTCTCTTATCTATACGTCTCTTTTTCCCATTTCTTTATTGTTTTCTCTTTGCTCGCTGTTTTTTTTCTTTTCTTTTTCCTGTTTATGTACTTCCACACCTCTGTCTCTGTTTTAATAGCTTTAAATGTTAAATATGTTCAACTTACTAAAATCACCAAGTAAATCAAATCTAGGATATTCCTCTATAAATCGGAGAATCAGAAATCTTTTTAAAATTGCTGGAATATCTAAAAATTGTTTTTTAATTTATTCTGAAAATTGCTACGTTTTTGAGAGAGAAAGACAACAACTAGTTCTACAGAAGTCAGAAAGAGATAAGAAAAAATCAAAAATTACAAAAAGTGTTGAATTTTCAAAATTTATTTGGTAAACTTATAAATACGATCAAACAAAGGATTATTAAAATAATCAAGAAAAGAGACTAAGCCAATCAAGTTAAAAGTGATCAAAAGGTGTTGATTGAAATAAAGTGTACGAAGTGGAGCTTAAGATGTAGATTGTAGAAGTATTGTTTCGGTCTTATGTTTAAAATTGGTTTCTAGAATAAGGTTTCTAGAAGTTTACTCTCTAGAGAGTGTGATTTAGTTTTTTTTTCTCCAAAAAGTCAAGAGTTAATTAGAAACTGAATCAAGCTTTACTGGGACTACAAATTGGTTCTAATTTAAACCATCTGAGAACAAGTGATGTGTCCTACAACATCCAAAACTATCAGCAAACGTGTGTCATTTTAGAATCTCAAAAAATCTAGGATATCAGAACCGAAATCTACCTGCTAAGTCTTAGTTTATCAGTTAATTAGACGTAAACTAGTATTCTAGGTAGTTCTAAAATATTTTGAGTACTTGTACCATTCTGTTAGACGTGACATCTTTAATATTTTAATTTTTCTAACTTATAAATATTGTTATTTTAATTAATTTGTTTAACTAACACTAATCTTTTTCTGGAAAAATTGTGAATAATTCTCATTGCAGATTGCACCGCATAAATTTAATACAAATCTTCTAAACCGCAAAAAATATATCTATATAAAGATGGTCCTTACTTTGTCATAAAAGGTGTGTAAACTTCCAGAAGCAGACTTACTAAATCAGATTATTGTTTGTTTCTGTGATATAATAAATACTTTTTAAAGCTGAGAGACAGACAATGCTTAAGTAATTTTTTTTTAATAGCAAAAAAAATGGAGAAGTTGTATACATATAACTCACAAGACTTTACTGATGCAGGTTCTTCTTTTTGTACTGGTTTAACACTCACTATCTTCACCACCTTTCTAGATTTTTGCCAAAAATTTTGATAACTGTCAGAAATCTGTCTAAAGTGTAATGTTTTTAAAACTACTAACTCTTATAACTTTTGTACTATAATTTTTTTAATTTTTTTAATTATTTGTATACTTGGAATACTTGGAAAATTCAAAATACAACAGTACACAATTAAACTACGTGCCTAAATCGTTAAACTTTATTTCTCAAATCAACGGTCTATTGTTTTGAGGTACGCATATCGTCGTTATTTTAATGTGCCAGAGTATAAACAAGTATAAACTGCTTGGTTGCAAATTTTGGTCAATACGAGGCAGTAAAAAACCTTTCTGGTGCCGGTATTTAGGTAAATAGAGACACATCAATCATGATACGTTTGACACAACTTGGGGTCTCACAAGAGTCGCTGATAGGGCTACAGTAATCCATGTGTACTTCAACAGCAACAATTACAGCGACTGAAGTGTAATGTTTGGTGCAATGTTTGGTCGGAAAAGATAATTGGCTCATATTTTTTAAAAATGAACACGGTGCTGTCGTTTCTATTACTGCTTGATATCGGACAATGTTGGAAAGTGTTTTAAGACCAGCCGTGGAAAACCATCTGTAAGTATGGTTATAATAAGATGGAGTCACAGCGGACAAGGCAAGAGACATAATATGGCTTTTTTATAAAAAAAATTTGATAAAGGAATTATTTTGCGTACAATCAATTGGCCTTCTTGATCACAGGATTTAAGCGCTCTAGACTTTTTTCTTTATAATTATTTGAAAGAAAAGTCTCTAATAATAAGCCTAGAAATATCTAGCAATTGAAAAACAATAGACGCGACAAAATTAATAACATAACACTTGAAAAATGTGTTGGAAAGACCACAAACAGAAAATAGCCACCATTTGCAAGAAATAATTAAATAAATAACTATTTTTTATACAAGTGTCTTATATGTCCTTAAAACACAACACATAGTTTTATCCAGCAACTCTCTTTGTAAGAGTTCTTAAAAAAATATCAAATCTCAAAAATTGTATATCTACAAAGATTAGTAGTAGTCTATAATTTGATTGTCATGTTGTTGTTGACAACAAGTTTATTAGTTGAGAAAAATTTTGCAAACAAACTGCTTTGGCGCTTGTAACATTGATGAAAATGATAAGCAATATACTAAAAATAATCTAAGAAATTACAAACTAATGTATGTTGCTATCGAAAATTAGTCAAAAATGTAAAGTACATTCAAAACTACAAATTTATTTGTCAGGTGCTGTCATTTATTTTGGGAATTTTAACTTTCAATTTTCAGCTCTATAGGATGTCGTAAAGGAAAAATTCATTTATTTTGTTTCAAAATAATAATTTTAGAGGAAAACCGATAGCTCTGATAGCACAAACTTTTATTTTAAATTTGAGAACATTTTTTGTTTGGGAAAGAGATTATGGACCTTCAATACCGTTCATAAAAGTCACAGAGAGGATGGCTGAAGCCTTACAAATCTCAAGAAAAACAGTGACAAGAGTGACAAAAGAAAAACATGAAATAGGTATTTTACAAAGTTCTAACCAAACTAAAACCAGGAAATTTCCTGTTACTGCAACTGATGTCTTTGACGCTGCTTCAATTAGAGAATATATATATGCGTACTACATGAGAAAAAAAATTCTCACTTTAAAAAAATCACATGCTACACTAAGAAACAGCGAATTGTTTCATTGGATCTCTTAAAACTGTTTTAAACCAAATAGAATTTACATTTAAAAAATCTGATGGTAGACTAATTGCGATGGAAAAAGCGAATATCGCTGCTTAGAGATGCAGGTTTTTAAAACAAATTCAAAGAAAAAATTTCAACGAAATGATGTTTCTTGATGAAACTTGGTTAAATGTTAACCACACACTGTCTAAAATTTGGCCTGACGGTACTAAAAAATGTGGTCTAAAGGTACCTTCTGGAAAAAGTAGTCGTCTAATAATTCTTCATGTAGGTTCTAGTAGCGGGCTTGTTCCAAATGTTCTCTTGTTTTTTCAGTCAAATAATTTTTATTATAAACAGAGTATTATTATTATTATTATTATTATTATTGCTTATCTCTAATAAATGGCGGCAAAATTTTTTTCTTTTAATAGTAATCTCTAAAATTAGAAAACAACTGATTACCATGAAGAGATAGATGGAAATAGTTTCAAAGAATGGTTTGAGAATCTACTTATTCCCAAGATCCCGAGAAAATCTATTATAGTGATGGATAGCACAATATATCATTCCGTACAAATAAATGAACCCTCTAAAGCAAGCATCAGAAAAAATTAAATTATTTCGTTGTTAAAAAGCATGAATGTCAACTCCAGTGAAACTTTTAAAAAATTGTGAACTTGTAGAATTAGTAAAGAAGCATAAACCAGAAATAAATTATGCAATTGATCTTTTGGCAGAGTTACATGGTCACAAAGTTATTCGTCTTCCACCTTACCATTGTCATTTTAATCCTATTGAATTAATTTGGACCCAAATAAAAACATATGTGGCTTCACTTAATAAAGAATTTAACATGAGTGCACTAAAGAAGCTTCTTTTAGAAGCGATAGAATTAATTACCACTGAAGAATGGACTAAAGATGTCAACCATGTACGAAAAACAATTGAGGAAGCATGGATTAAAGAAGGACTTTTGGATCAAATGATTGACGAAATTAAAATAAATATAGGAGAGACAAGCGATACAGATTCTGATAGTATTATCAATAATTTATCAGATGGATAAGATTAAAACAATTTTTATTTTTTATTTTGTTCAATACCTTTTGGTATTTAATATATGAATAGTTCTTGTTCTTCATATTCTTTTTAAATTTGTCTAAACAGTTCAAACTGTTTGATGTGCAAAATAACAACCACACAAATTATTAACGAACAAAAATTTTGGTTTTGAATGTACTCACAGAAACATTAGCGCCACTGTCAAATATGACATGGGACTTCTTACATTATTCTCAGTATAGTTCTTTTATTACAAAGATGCTTCTTACAAAGAATTGATAAGTGAATTCAATAACTGGAAACAGAAAAACGATGTTTGTAGGGTAAGTGAAGAGCTGGTAGTACTTCTTCTACGCCAAAAAAAGATTCGCGGTTTCTTTAATGTGAACGAAATACAACATGTTAAGATTGACATTAAACTTTACAAAAATACAGGTATTTTAAAATATGGCAAGTTATTTAATCGCTTTTTTTGAAGAACGAATCAAAAAATTACAAGTGCAAGAAATTAAAAGTTTTTGAAAGAGAGCATATTCAACAGTTTCTAGCAGAAGCACTCAATATTTAATGTAAAGGTATGTCAATTTTTTTATTAGAAAATAGAATATATTTTTTACATTATAGGTTGCACTAATTTTTGGGGTGTCAGGTAGGTGTTCAACATAAAGGATTCTTTATGTTGGTATCTGTACCAGATACAAAAACATATGTTACACGTAGCTTTATGATTATGGAAGAAAGATTTGCAATTAATGTGTTGGAGATTTTTAGAAAATCTATTTCTCTCCGACCTAAGAATATTTCTCATAACAGGTGTTTTTTGTATAGAAATGCATAGTACAACCAGTGAGAATAAATAGTCTATCCAAAATACCATCAGTAGTAGGTAATTTTTTGAAATTACCAGAATGCGAGTTTTCCACAGGACACAGTATAAGACGCACATCAGCGAGTTTTTTTTTCAACGTTAGAGCCGATCTTGGTATAGTCCAACGTTATAACCGATGGAAATTGACAACCGTGGCACAAGCGTATGTCGAAGAGTCAAATTAAAGCAAAATAGACATTGCTAAAAAGATACTGGGTGGAAATTCGTAAACAGAAGGTTATTCTGAATACTGAGAAGCAAAATTGAATGAATGTGTGGAAACAACTTTGAAGTGACAAAAATGAAGCAAATAAAGTTATTTTTTTTTAATATAAATGTTAACGTAAATCTCAATCAATAATTTTATCTGAGATTTCTGTCAATTGTAATTTTATGTATTGTATTTTTTGATGTTCAATAAATTGTTCTATACAAAATTATATAAAAACAGTTGTATTATTGATTCATAAAACCAGTTGGGTTTCATAGACCCCATAATTCAATCAAAAACATTATTTTTATAAGGTCATAATAAAGAGGTGTTGGATAAAAATATATACTGTATTTAAAAAAAAATAAAAATAATTTAACTGAAATGAAACTCTTTGTAATACCACAAAAAAATAGGCCACATTTTAGCCGTTGCCGTCCAAATGTTGCAATCGAAATATCAAATTACCACCGATAATTTGGTAACAAAGAGTATCGAAAACGGAGGCGAATGCGCTCAGACAGGCGCGTTTGAAATTAGAGAAAGGCAGGAAAATGAGCTGCTTGCTAATAAGGTGGCCGATTACAGAGACTGAATTTGATCTTTGATGCGAATCATATTGATTTTGTACCCTATTGCTCTGTTGCATTTCTCTTTAATAGGGTTAAAAGCTGAATAAAGAAAAAAAAATCTCGAATTCGTTTACCTTTTCCTTCCACCTATCTATTTGGTGGATTCAATTCCAGTTAAGTGAAGAAATATGAGTGATTTTTTAATATCTTTTAATGGCTGTTATGGGGTAATTATTTGGTCTTTTGGGAAATCCAAGCTGGCTTAAATTTCGTTTCCGTTCTATCTATACAATGGCAGTTAGTCGTGTACCTTTTTAATCGCATCAGCAAAAGAAGCTTTGCAACGCAAACATGCAAACAACTGGACGGACGTATTTGTTGTACTATAGTAGTCTACTTACCACATAACATTTTAGGTGGTGCCATGTGGGGTGACTGCTGTGCTAGGCTTCTAATCCGACAAACCACAAAAGAAAAAGAGGATTTACAGAGATGATTGACACCAGTGTGGGCTGCTTATGTTTCTCCTCTCAAACCATATTCGGGGTTAAATATTAAATAATTTCCAAAAATTCTTTTACCAAGCTTTTATTATTTCAAAAAACTAATAACATTCAGATTTTAGAACATTTTTGAGCTTTCACATTAAATAATAAAACATTTTTTTCAATCGCATCAAATAAATAGTTTAATCTTATTTTTATTGGCTTTGTCTCTTATAGGTATTTTGTCTTTAAATCTTTGCTATCAACTTCAACATTGTTTTTTGTTTATAATTGTTGCATTTGTTTTCTTTTAAATCGGCAATGGTAGAGGTAGAACAGCTCAGGATGTACATATCCATAAAGATGCGTAAAACCAGTGTCGACGTGTTCTTTCTTGTTTTTTTTTTCAATAGCGCTTTAAAATATTGTTTTTTTGTTTTAATTTCGTCAATTATATAAATATTTTTGTTTACTTACTTATATATCCAACTAGCTGGCCCGGCGAACTTTGTTCCGCCTAAACATAGATATGTATTATTTTTAAAATAAGCAAACCAAAATCTTTGAAAATTATAATATATTGATACATGTCATTTTTTGTCTCTATCCCTCCCCTTTTCATCCCTTTGTTAATAAAAAGTAGCTGTTTATAATTATTTAGTTTTATTAATTTTTTGTAATTAATAATTAAAAATTATTAAATACTAGCTGGCCCGGCGAACTTTGTTCCGCCTTAGTTTTGTTATTTTATTTTTTATTTTTTTTGTCATTTGTTTTGTTATTATATGTCAGATGTGTTTACGTTTTATATTGTATGTCACGTCACACTGAATGGGATAAAAAATATTCTTTGTTAGGCTACTGGTTCTAAACAACCACTCCACCAATTTTCAGCCAAATCGGTCATAAATAGTTATAGATTTTTAAAATAAACGACCCCAAAAACTATAAAAATGATACCCAAATTAATTATTCACATTTATTACCTTTATCACATTCATTTTACAACCCTCTTTAACTTAAATATCATTTTCAAAATCAACGACCTGAAATTCCTCGAAAATACCCATATCGTTTTCTTACATTTTTATCCCTAGAACACTCTCTTTTCATCCTCCTAAGAGTAATTTTTTAGAAAGCAGGAAACATACCTATTTATTTTTTTTGAGAACTTAGGCAATTTATGGGAAAAATTATGAAAACGACATCAATCTTTAGACATTTTGCCCTCTTTCCGCCCTATCACGGAATGATAATATTTTACTTCTAAAATTTTGGATTTAAACATAGATATTATTTTTAAAATAAACGATCCAAAATTTTTGAAAATCATACTAATATTGGTACTTGTCATTTTTTGTTCCTATCCCACCTCTTTTTATCTCTTTGTTAATAAAAAGTATTCTATTCTTTTCATTCAAATCCAGTCATCATAATTTTCCATACAAACTTTCACCCAAAGTTGTTATATGGGAAGTTGTCTCATGGAAGACGATTAAAGCCGGCCAGTAACGATCCAACGGCGCAGTAAGACAAAATCGTACAATCAGATTGTACAATTCAGTCGCACCAAACCAACTTAATCGGTCATGCACACACACGATTCAATTCCATCAAATTCAGTCCAATTTCGTCGCTTCCAATGAAATTGTACTGCGCCGTTGAGTCGTCAGTGGCCAACTAAAGAGTGGGTAGTGCACTTAACATGTAAACGCACGGTCCAACTTTGGTTGGTGGTGGGGGAGTGGATCGATTTATTTGGAACGGTAATTTGCCGAGCCTCACCGAACGTTTCCGACATCGCAATTCTAATTTTGATTTAACCCTTCTTTTAGAGGGTGGTTTCTGGATAAAAAGTATCCTATAGCATTCTCCTGGCTCTAAGCTACCACCTCACCAACGTTCAACCATATCGGTAAAGCCGTTCTTGAGTTATAAGTGGAGTAACTAACAGACTTTCTTTTATATATATAGATGAGCAAGTAGTTTTCAGATTACAGAAGGCGTTGGAAAGGTTATGCATGGCTTTGTCTTGAAACAGTAAAACAACCTAAAGCCAAATATCCAAAATTTAGTACTTGTCAAAATCAAAAATAAAAAAGTTACCCTTACAAGTCTTTTTTTTTAAATAAATTGCAATGGTTTTCACAATAAAAGTAAAATGGCAAATAAAAGTATTCTACTGCAGATTGTTTAAAAAATTTTAGAATATTTTATTAAGTGCTCTATAAGATCCCTTATTGATGTTGACAGATACAAATTTTGTAACATTTGAATTTTGATCGTTGCACTGTTATGTTATGTTGCAATGTTACCAACGCTGTGTCTAATATGAAAACTATTTGCTCACTCGTTATTATTTCAGTTTGTGTTCCTATTTTTTTCTTGATTTTTTTTAATCAGTTTTTATAATGTTTTTCAGATTTTTGCGTCAATATCTCTTTTTTTATATAAATATATCTAAATAAAAATAAATACATCAATTGATGTAAATAGTAACAGATAACATTTAAGCCTTTTAAAACATGTTTTGTTATTATTTACTTTAATTTAAAGTAACAGTTTTTTATTTATTTTAAAAGTTGCGGTATGTAGAATACATACATGAAATAAAATTGCAAAAACAGAGCAAAGTCTGTTTAAAAATATTACAATAATTTTACTATGTATTAGCATTTAGCAATAAAAAAAATTTTTATTTCATTGTAATCTTTTATTAATTTATTTTAACTCATTTCATAAAATAAATTAATTTTAAATGAATTTATAACAGATTTTTATGCAAAAATATTGAAATTTAAAAAAAATTACATTATTTTGTAGTTCTGTAAAATAACAAACAGTATACCAATGCACGCGTTTATAAAAAAATAGTTTTTTACACTTTAGTGTGACAAATTATTCATTGTGCAACTGAAAGTAGATAGATGCACTATGAACACTTTTGTACAACTCTTCGCGACATCTGCAACGCAGAGTGCTTTAATGAATCGAGTGTGACAAAACAATGTGTTGTTGAACTTGTATAATAATATTCTATTTTAGTAATTATTCTAATGTTTATTGTTTTTACGTGTTCTATCTTGTGTTTTTTTTTTTGGTTTAGTATTCAAAATACATTTGTGCTGTACTTTTTTTGATACAGCAACAATTTCACAAACAACAAATAAAATCAAAAACATTTGTCACTTTATCTCTAATTTAAAATTCTTTGTATACAAAATTGTGTAGACTAAAAATACCTATACTATCTAGGAACATAATATTTTACAGTAAAATATTGAAAATTGACATTTAACAAGTCTTAAAGGTTTTATGAGATTTGACATTTATGTATGTAAATTTTCTTTGACAGTTTTCCGCAAAATAGTGCTAAAAATTATAAATTTTACTTTTCTCAAAATCAACAATATCAAACGCAAACAGATAAAAATTAAGTTAGGTTAAAACGTTGTTTTACCCCTAACAACGCAAATTTGCGCCACTCATGGCGTTGATCACGTTACATCGTTACAAAAATAAAACTGAATCTAGTTATAGTAGTCCAAATAAAATAGCGTTATATAGTTGTTTTTTGTTGCAAAAGCTAATAGCTCAACAATGAACCACTACATATTCTATAAATTTCTAGCTTTCACTCTTCAGAAACAGGTTTGGCCTACGTTAATATTGTTCTGCATCTTTAGCAGGTATGATAATTGAAAGAACACCCGGTATATTTATTTATAATAGCGGCAAATATCTGTAATAAAAAAATAAAAAAAGACTTATTAATTTAAGTAAAGACAAAACAGTGCCATAAGAATTTTATCAATAAATTATATATTTTTTTAATATCTTACATCACTTGCCTGTTTACAAATCTTGTTCATCTCTAGATAATTTGTCGACACCTGCTCGAAGCATATTTACAATATGGTTTTGTGTAATTAATTGGAAGATTAAGTTCTTTGGCCAGTAATAGGGAATTATAAACGCAGAATTTTAAGCAAAGCCATATAACGTTATTTCACTGGAACCAGCATACTTCTACCGATTGTATTTGAGTTCTAAAAACCTAACTTTTTACAATTTAAAAAATATATCAATTGCAATATAAAAAAGTTTAAATTGAATCAGTAAAATTAAAAATGAAAAAGCTCGCTACATTTGAAATAAATCCAAATAATGAGTCTGTTTAAAATAGTTATCAATTACTTTCGCTCTGCTAGATTTTGTGCATTGCATAGACAGAAGTTGCTGATGCAGAAAAATACAATAGGGAAGGGTGGACCGTAATCGCTTTGTCCCATTTACATTCAAAACGATTGACCCGACTTTCTGATACATCGCCAGAATTGCATATCAGAAATGATTTCGAATTCTATTAGACGCTAAATGAACACAAATACTAGTTTAAAAATAAAAAATATATTTAGTTTTCCTCGGTTTGTCGGGCTACGTTGTACGGCGAAAGGGGGCCCACCCGAAATCCTCGCCCGTAGATGGCTGGGGCGTAGTAGATTAAATATCCAATCAAGCCTGATAAAACAATTACCAGCATCGCCAGAATGGGTATTATAATTCGGTGAGATTTCTTCCCATATTTTTCTGGATAACAGTCTGGCAAATCTTCAGAGGATAAGGCGAAGACTTGTTTTGTGGCCCTAAACTTTGGAGCCCAGCATCTGGTGAGAGAGAAAAACATTTAGAACTTACTAAACTTAAACGAAAAAAGTGTGGCTAAAGACACCTTTGGGTTATTCTTAATTTTAATTGACAATCACACCAAAATATTGTAAATTTTAGTTTAAAATTAAGAATTAAGGTATTTAGTTTAGTTACACTTATTAAAACTTTAAATTGACGGTTGTCAAGAAATTGGTTTTTGGAAAATACTATAAGTGCGCTTTGGACCGACGATATAGCATTTTAAAACTATTTTGTTTCAAATTATGTCTATCATGTAAAGTGAGCTATGCATTAACATGTAGAAACCTAATTTTTCAACTTTTATGTAAGATTATCTCCTAATAGATTTGTCGTTATATATCACTTGAAAAAATATAAGCTTAAATTTGCAACCGCAAATTTAACCAAATAAGAATTTGTTACGACTACGACTTGCTAAAGAGTTCTAACAAAAACAAAACATGTATAAGTCTACAGATCTACATTGAATGAATTTGCTTTGATCTTATAGATTATGAAGAATAATATCCAACCGTGTCAAAACTTTAGGATCTTTATTAGTATTATTTGTAATTTTTGCATGATTTATATTGGTGCGTTTCTAGTAATTATTTTCTAAATCAGAATGTAAGATTAAGTAGCAAAAATGTTAAAATAAACAAACCATTATAGTTTTTTAATTTAAATTTTAAATTGTTAAGCGACTGAGATCATTTCAAAAACCTACAACAATTTTATAGGAAAAAAAATTACTTTAAACAGACGTCATAAACCAAGTAAGGAAGAGAAATAGCATAATCTGACAGCAGCAGATGCGTACCTTATCGAATCCCCTTTATAGAAATTATCAATTTCTTGAAACCACATCAAATCGCAGTCACAAAACCATGGATTGTTGGTCAAATCTATAAAATCTAATTGCTGAATTAAAAACTTGAATGTATTGTTAAGTCTCCTCAGCCCATTTCTTGCAAGTGATAACTTCTTCAAAGGCAAAATTGTGTTTTTATTTAAAGCTCCAAAAACTAGCTCATTGAATTCTTTAAGATTACGACATTCACTGATGTACAACTCTTCTAACGCCTGCAGATTATAGAATGCGTAATGATGAATATTGTTTAACAAGTGCAAACGCTTCAATTTGAGAACTTTTAAGGAATGATAGCTCAAGTTTTTCCCTTGTAACTGCACAAAATCTGATCCAGATAAGTCCAGATATTCCAGGCTGTATGGCACGACTGGCACAACCATCAGGTGATTATCGGCTAGAGATAAATGCGTCAAATTATTCAAATTATTAAAATATCCAATGTGTAGTTCCCCCAATCCAATTTTATCCATGCGTAAATGTTCAAGACTTGGAGTAATATTAAGGTTGTCATGTAGAAATTGTGGAGTGCTACTCAGCAGCTTGCCCAAATCAGGAGAATTATAGCTCAAATCCAAATTTCTTAAATTGGTTAGAAAAGTAAAGAAACCATCTTCAATAGAGGCAATGTTATTAAAACTCAAATCCAAAATTTTAAGATTTTTGTTATTTTGAAAAAGTATTGGTAAAACTGACAGATTATTATGACTCAAATCTAATTTTTGCAGATTTGTTAAATTATCAAAAAATCCAGCTTCAATATTTCTGATTCTATTATACGATATAATAAACGTCTCCAACTCTCCTCTCGATACTCTATCACCATTTTCCAAATTCTCAATTCTATTTCGCGAAACATCCAAAAAGTTTACATCTTTCACAAGCTGACTTACGTCAGAAAAACTTTCCATGTTGATACTTGTACAATCAGCCATTGTAATCACCGAATTTAAAGTCACTTGTGTTTTGCAAATGCAACTATCATTCACTTTACTTGCAGCACATAATTCTGTTAGCGCACCGCCACTTTCAAACAACCATAACAAAGCGAAATAAGTCATTAGGGAAACCATTTTTTCGGCTCGAAGTAAAGACACTTTTTGAAAACAAACTGTATAGATCTTATTAGATTATAGGATTTATCAGCAGCTTATCTAAGTGTTTTTGCAATTGTTACTAATAGATATCAAAAGTCAATAATATCCGAGTTAATTAAATTATGTTTATCAACTTATCTTTATTGAATCCCGATGTGTTGAGGTTGGTACTTGTCTAAAAGAGTAGCTTCTATAAAGAGCAATGAAATAACCAAGTAGATAAAAAAAACTGAAAAATTTGAGCACTTAAACTGTATTGGTGTATTGGGGTTAAACATTAAGTAAATAATTAAAGCACAGTTTTACCAGGCATTGTTAAGACTTTGAGCAGCTATGTGACTTAAAAAAATTATAAAATTGCAAAAAAATAAAGATAATTTTCACAAAATGTACGTTAAATCACAAAATAATAACACATTCAAACCGAAATTATAAAGAAACATCTTTTTTTGTTATTTTCTTCTACTTTTGAAGATCAAGAATGGTAGCAACTACTATAGCTTAGACGCATCCACCTTTTTCAACTATTCTATTAAAATCTATAAAATGTTACAAAATAATAACTCCTTTGAATCAAAATTAAAGAAAGACGTTTGGAAGTCCTTGTTCACAAATACTCTTTCGTTATCAACACAAAGCGCTTCCACTTTCTCCATAGCTCTCTTTTCCAAACCTCCCGCCAATTTCTCTTCTGCTCCTTCCACCGCTTTCTCTTCCTTGCTTCTAATATAAACCCAAGCAGCAACGAGATCTAGTATCAATAGAGGGATCACTCTCTCTATTCAAACACATGATGATCGCATCAAAATCATCATGAACACAAACAGCAAATAAACAACAAATAAGCTTAAATTACAGACAGAAGACAAGGAGTGAAAAACTCCATTCCTTCATATATCAATCAAGACCTTATGGAAGGTCTAGTTTGAATAAGTTTTGCCTCTAGCGTGGTTCACACGTACGTCGAGTTACCGTGCTTGTTTTCACTTTGATTTCTGTGTCCT
The DNA here is from genome assembly GCA_947359425.1 of Lagria hirta. Taxonomy (NCBI): domain Eukaryota; kingdom Metazoa; phylum Arthropoda; class Insecta; order Coleoptera; family Tenebrionidae; genus Lagria; species Lagria hirta. Next base: position 18,364,192 of record OX375798.1, on the reverse strand, counting down.
GATGACGCCTCCACCGATAGAGTGCGAAACCTATTTCAATGATTTCAGGCCGTAAAAGCTCTTTTTCACGTTTTTTTTTTCCTATTTTTTCTCACTTTAAAAGATTAAGAATGGTAGAGACTGCCATAGAACAATTTATTAAACATTTTTTATTTGGCGCATCTACCATTTTTCAACTATTTTATCAAAATCTATAAAATTTTACAAAATAATGACTCGTTTGCATCAAAATTAAAAAAAAAACGTCTTTTTTTGATATTTCTTCTTACTTCTATACTTCACAAATGATAACGATTAATATAGAGTCGATAGAGAGCCTTAAGATCTATAATAAACTATTGATTTGTATAATCAAATCAAACACTTTTTGAAAACTATAAGAAATTTTGAAATAAGTTATCTTTTTTGGGTTAGGCTTCTAGTAATTTTTGTTAAAAAAGTCAAACTTCTTTCATTCACAAAAACAAAAATGTTAAAAATTACAATTGCTCAAATGCTATAAAAGAATGTTTTTTTAATAAGTGAATCTCTGATAAAATTGCAATCTATAGAGATCATTTCAGTCATTTTTATAACGTTATAAGTTAGTTTTACTTCTTCACACTTTTGTTGAATAATAAAGTTTGGGATATTGAAAAGTTAAAAAACAGCTTTTCAAAAAACCAAATTTGCAACTAAAAAATTGATCAGTTTTTATTCAAACTGTATAATATTAACGTTAATTAAAAATGGTTATGTTTATTCACAGCAGGTTTTAGATCGGTTTGTACTAAAGCCGTTAACAAACTGTAAACAAAAAGTCGCTTACGCGACTAAATACAAAAAATTAAGTTTTGTTTAATTGCACTTAAAAATTTAAACATATTGCTATCTAAACTTTTTTATGCAAAAATACTAATTGTAAAGTTAAATTATTATAAATCGCGCTGTATATAAATTTGTAAAATTGACGTATAGTTGACATTTGACTTTTATTAGCTTAGTTTGACAGGTTGACGTAAGACTATTGACAAACGACAGCATATTTTTGACAGATCCGTTCTTAATGGTTCTGACGTCCGATTAAAATATTTTATTTGTTTACCAAAAATGGCAAGCGATTCAAAAAAAACTGAGAGAAAATCTTCAAAAGGCTCAAGTCCCGAAGAAATCTTAAATGGGTTTCAAAATCTTCGCCAAGATCAAAGGAATTTGTCGTCGAAATTGACGGAATTCGAAGCCGACTGCAATGAACACAAGTAAGTTTAAATGTGATTTTTTGCGCAAAGCTATGGTTTTCAGTGTGCAGATTTATGTAATTTGTAAAAATAGAGAAAAACTGATTGAAATTTGTAAGATATTATTAAATGTGTTTTCTGGAAGGTGTGTGCATCGTGACATAACCTCACTTTAATTTACTTTTTAGAATGGTCATTGCTACTTTACAAAATGTGGATGAAGACCGGCGCTGCTTTAGATTGGTCGGAGGTGTTTTAACCGAACGAAAAGTTAAAGATGTCCTACCGGCTCTTGTTTCCAATTTGGAAAAATTGACAGAATTGATAGAAAAACTGAAAGAACAAATTACTAAAAAAGGCGTCGAAATTAATGAATATAGGGAAAAGTATAATATCAGTTTTAGGGGCCTAGATGCGCCCAAGCAAGAGGAGCAGTTGTCAAATCCTGAATCTCGTGGGAATGTTTTAGTGTCCTAATGGAAGTCATCAGCCATTTTTTTTTCATTAATTATTTATGTTTTCTGCAGTATGTAATTTCTTTAATGTATTCAGTTTTTGAATATATTGTTGATTGTATACAGTTAAGAAGTTTTCATGTGTAATTTTATTAACTCGAAGATTGTGTTTTAATAATTTAATCATAAATGCGAAACTAATAAATAAGATACTTTCAGTTGCTTTCTTAAGGAGTTTTTATATACCAATAAAACAATGTTATTTCTAATGATTTATCTTGTTTTATTAACTGTTTTTTGCTATTTTTTTTAAGCACTACTTAGTGTTGCATAAATTAAGTAACATTATCATCTTTTTGACCTCCAGTTTTTGTTAAATTTATGATATAATCGCTATTTACACTCTAATGCGAGCAGTGAAGCAACTTGTTGAAGGAATGCATTATTAGTTTGAATAGTATATGTAAATATTTATTTTTAAAACAAGTCCGGTAAAGTAACTACTTATTTCATATTTCTAAACAATAATAATTGAGTAGAGTTAATTATTCTTTGGTTTTTGGATATTTTTTTTTAATATTCATGGTCTTTTTTTGTACAATAAACATGTTTTTTACGTTACGATGTACAGTTGCGTAATTAATTAGTGATAACAAAACAGAAATAATTGTTATACTTTTTTTTATTATGAATAATAGTATATTAAAAAACTAAAACTATAAAAGTAACAAAAAATTAACTTTTAGTTCTGATATGAACTATTTTTTATGATAATCCTTTTCATCAAATTTAAAACCCCTAGAATGGCGTTATTGAGAATAAATCATTTAATTTCAAATGCATAAGAAACACAAATCTGATAAAATAATATTAAAATTAAATAGGTGTTACATTTTTCAATGAAATCCTTATGTTCTTTGATTAATTTTACAGTTTTTTGCAATAAAAATTTTTTTTTTTATTTGTTATCAGTTCTCTTCACTTAACAACTTTTTTCAGTTTTATGTAATGGTTTCTAGTGTTTTCAGTAACACTTTAGTTGTGTTGTGAACAGATGATGTTTGTGTGTAAGATTAAAATAATTTAAAACAATAATAAATATGTGATTGTGCTTGGTGGATGCTGGAGAAGAGATTAAACTAGAAGCAAGTTTGTTTCTACACAATGTTGGCAACGTTGGACAAGGGGGAAAGGTCAGTGGGAATATAAAAATTAGTATACAGACTGCCTTTAAAAAAAAAGACCATAGCTCCATAATCTATTGAGCGATTTTAATTATTTATACGTTATATATTTATTGATAAAGCTATACGTGATTTTATTGGGCCATTTTATGGCATATTTAATTTGGTGTATAATTAAAATCGGACTCCAAAAATGTTTAGGGTCTTAATAACTGCCAAAATGTAAATTTTTGTTAAAAAACAATCAAACTTGCTCTTTATACAGTCTTTTTCCAAAAATATTCAAGTTTTAGTTATAATTATACTGGTACATACTTCTAAAAAATAACCATTTTTTGTTTGTTTGGTTTTTATTAATTTGTTAACAATAGACTATTAAATAAAATGTTTAATTTCGTCTTTATTGTTTATTTATAAGAATCAATAATCATTCACTCTTTATCAATCAAAAATGTTTTTTTAAAGTACACCTTTTATCGATATTAATGTCATAATGTTATTTTTTTTATGATTAAAAGTTGCACCCTGTTTAATTTCTTTATTCCTTACGTGAACAACACAGCAGCAAGTTTATTTTTTGTTTTTGAATATACAGTGTGAGTCAGCTTGCATTTTATGAAAGAAATAAATAGAAGAAGGCGGTTATTAGATTGTTTTCAGACGTTGCACAAGAAATATTTAAAAAACGTAGTACTAGTTTTTCCTCAATTCGATTGTGTAACATAAAATGGTGTAATCAAATTTAGACATTCAAATTAATTCTGAAAATTATCCAGAACAAATAAACAATTTTCTAACTTTGGTAGTCCTATTCTTCTAGACTCTTGTCCTAATATCGGATTACCCTTGTCAAGGTAACAATCAAATCTCCCATAAAAATTAGAAAGAACATTTATTAAAAACACTTCCACAGACATACAATTTATAAAAAGCTACATTCATTATTATTCCGAATACTGTTGGAAAAGCTACAAGAAAAAAGAATGAACACAATTAAGTACGATATAAAATGTTCAATATTGTCACACTTTAGTGCACTCTATTATACACTTTGTGCATAAATACAAAAAGAGTTGCTTATTTGAGCACAAAACTTATAAAATACCTACCTACCTAACTTGAAAAATATATCACAATAGAGTCATGGAATTTAATATTAAAAAATACGAGGATAATCATTAATACATTAATTACAACCCTTATCCACACAAATCCTAAATAAGTCTGTCATAAATTATAGGTCATACAGACGTCTCCGAATTTAGCCTTAAGACAAATTTATTTGATTTCGGATCAACAACTTCTTCGGTTATATTAAAATGTGGGAATTTTCTAATAGTACAAAGTAAAGATACATCATTTTGGCGGAGCTGAAAATTAGTATTATTGCCAATCGGCCTCGTTAATAATTCTTCGCAGATTAAAGCCCAAGTCTGGACATCTTTCAATTCTTTCTCGTTTTGTAAAACCGGTTCACTAATAAGATATTGCTCCAAAAATGCTTTAGGTGTAAGATCATTACTTAAGCAATTAGCTAAATGTATGAGAATAGATTCAACAGAATGTCTAGGCTGTTGACGAGTTACTCGAAGGTACTTTTGTAAAGCCCTTGCCATTGATGGAAAAATAGCTTGAGCAGCCTCATGTGGATCCATTGGTATTGCAGGCACTTGATCATTATGCAATCTTTTGATATGAGTAAACGCTTCTTCAGCAGCCGTAATAAGTCTAGCTCTTCGCTTTTTAACTCTACGTTCATACTCATGTTCTTCATAGAAGCGCTCATTATGACTAGAGTCTCTGCGACGAGCATGAGCTGCAAGCATCGCTCTACTTTGAGATTGCTGCAAAGCAGAGTTGTTAACTCCATCGACCTCATAAAACTTAAAACTAGACGAGTTTTTTCTCGATTTTGAAACTGGAATGCGTTCTAAGTATGGATTATAAATTGGAAATTCAGTATAGTAGCGTTCCAAAACCCAAACAGCCGCCCTTTGAATACTTAATTGTCCTATACCAAAAGCTCGGCTTGCACCGTCAGGACTACGAACAATTTTTATATAATACATCGGCTGAAGATGTCTTATTTCTACTAAAACTACCGCTAAATAATGTATAAATAATAAAGTATCAGTCAAACTGGATGCATACGCTACCAATGCTTTATAGTCGACGGACTCTTCAGGAGTCGTTGCAGCACGGGCCGTTTCCGTCACTTGTACAATATAAAACAACCAATAGGCAAACGTACAAACAAGTACAAAAGCTAAGACAGCTGCCCGAAATAAGAAAAAACGTGGCAAGGTAGCATGAGGTTTTCGAAGAAACACAGCCCAAGCTCCTACTGCTAATATAGCCATTTTAAATGCTAACGATACCAATTGTCCTTTACATTCTGCACCGCACGCTAATAGTTTAGTAGAATCTGCAAGTCCCAATTTCGATGAAAGTGCTGGAAAGAACCCCAATTTTGGTAAAACAACCATAGCAAGAGGACTTAAAAATGCTACAATTGATAAAACATAAGTGATTACACTGCCCATATAACGTTGGCACACAAAAGAAAGTCCTGTATCGGGTTCACCAGGCCAATTCGAGACATCTTCAGTTGACTGTGATTGCTCGGAAGTATTTCCTGTAATGGCTGTCGTGTTCTCGCCCCAATTATCGTCTTGGGGAAGAATTTGTACTTCGATGACTTCTTGGCCATCACGATTGTCAGGAGTTAGTGTCACAGCGGTCTGGAAAGGAGCCATTTCCTCTGGTTTACGTATTTTTGTGCTTCTAAAACCAAGACAATAATTAATGATTAAATAAATGTATTAGTCACCTAGTGCTCCTATGAGAATGCTGCCGATAATTATTCCTGTCTCTATGCCCCCTAGATCTCCTTGATCTGGAACTATTTTCAGATTTTATAGATTCGGTTTCCATATCTCTGGCTGTTTCGTTGCCCATGAGTTTCGGTGGTAATATATAAAATGTAAATAATGGTCATTAGGGATTCTTTGCCAATTGCTTCCCAATTCATTAAAGCAGTTTTATTATTCAAGCAACAATTTCGGTCAAGTTCATTGACTCGGTATAATAGGAGTCTTATTAGAATTTACATTTTATAAACAATCATTGCAAAAAGCCCCACAAAAACCAATACTGTAACCCACACAAAACTATTCGAATTTTCAAGCCATCTGAAGATACACTAATTATAATTGCACTTTTTATTATATTTTGAGTTATAACCACAAAACTATTTATCTTTTCTGCACTTATGAAATATATTATTATTACTTATTATTTAAAAAAAATATTTTGAATTATTTTGGGGCTGTTCTTAATAAATAACAAACGTAAACGCCTACGTTTGCCCGTGCTCCGGAGCAGTTTAATTGCCCCATAAATTATAGTTCCAACATGGCTACCGGTTTCGATTTATTATTCCAAACAAACTGTACAAATAAAAAGATTTATCTAAATTATATTATCGAAAATTATTTTTACGTTTTATTTTGATAATAATAAATTAGAGACTCCTTACAAGAGCCCTTTAATTGGCTTTTCAAGTTTTAATTTTTAAAATTTGTCATTTTGACCCCACAAGCCATTGACATTAATGACAGTTGCAAAAAATTAAAAGCTGCGTTGCAGCGTTGCCAAAGTTCCCTTAATAGTAAATATTTTTAATAAACAGTTAAAAATAAAATTTGTCATGTTATTTAATTTTACATCTTGCTGGATAATATTCTTATATCTGTAGTTTGTAAATTTTCCGATGCGCTACTTGTTGTTGTTAACTGTCAAAGTCATTGCTTTAGGTAGCAGAGGCTTTCTTTGCTACTAATCAAACATTTTGCATATTTTAAAAAATATGCAAAATAAACAAAAAACGTTTGCGTTTTTTACAATCAAATCAATTACTTTTGAACTACTTTATACAAAATTATTTACATCGTTTAAACTGTAACATTGTTGTGTATAATCAATACTATTAAATTAAATTGATCAAAGCAAAACCACACTATAATTGTTATATTAACGTTCTTACAATAGCTACACATGACAACTCGTTTATTTAACTTTTACTTTATTATTGTCGCTTTTATCAAAACTAAAATTTCAATTTTTTTCTGACAAACTAGAATGTTAAACATCAAAAGTACTAAACAATGTTGCCGGTGGCATTTTTTAAAAAAATACAGTGTTGCTGATTATGTCATTATAGTCATAATAATTATTCTATTATAACAACAATAAGCGAGTTTAAAACATTACTTTATGTGTTTTATTTATATTTTTAAATAATAAATATTATACACTAACTTATTTTGATAGTAAAAATGTTATATTAAACAAAAATTTTTGACAGACAAAAAGCAGCTATAGTTTAAGTTTTTTTTTTTAAACGGCAAAATTTTTAATAAACTCATAAACAAGCTGCATTAAACTAACAAGATTATAACAATTTTTTGCTCATCCTGAACAAATAGTATATAAAATGTACAATAAACTATCTCAAAAAGTCCAATTTTAAATTAAATTTTTTAATTAAATTAAACTAAAAAAAACCAATTTTTTAATGGGTTTTAAAACTAGTAATTATGGTTAAATAAAATATAGTTATTAAATTTATTTTCTGCAGACCCATGAATTCGAATACATTAGGGGAAAAAAGTGCTTGACACTAGCAAGCAAGCACTAATTTGACAACACCGCGCTTAAATAAAAATAGAACGTCAAATCAAATGTCATTCTTCTGTCAATAATTGCGTTGTGTCAAAATAATTAAATTTGATTTTGATTGAATCGACAATGATAAACAACCCAAATTATTGAAAATGCTATAGTTTTATTATTAATTAAACGCTCTTTGGCCCTTTCCCGAAAGTGATTTTAGCAGCATTATGGCAAATGAAGAAAAAAGTGGTTGCTCTCGCCATACTGATTTGAATCAAAATGATCGACCTCTTAAAAAGGCCAAATACGTTTGGGAAGTGAAAGGAAAATATCATTTGAAATCAAATGAAAAAAATAAAATAGAGGAGAGTGATAAAAGCCTTTTTTGTGGATGCGAGAAAGTGAATAATGTCGATGATAAAAATTACAAAGACAAGTGCATTGACGCGTTGCTTGCAAAAACTGAGTCGATTTTCGACAGTGATGAAGATAATGCCTCTCAGCCTCAGAATATAGAGACGTCTATTTCCAATGAAATCCCTATAACTCTCGTATCTCCCAAGCCTCAAAATGAGGATTATTATTTGCAGAAGTGGCAGGCCAAGCAGATTGCTCGAGGCTATATTGACAATACGATAAACAGTGTTTTGGAAAATTGGTCAAATACAAATGTACCTTTTGATGCTGAGGATTTCGTTGAGAATTGCATCAATGATGGCCATGTGGAAGACGAAGGTATTTTAATGGCAATTCAAGCCCATGGACTACAGTCGCAGGAGACCACTCAAAAACCTTTAGAGGGTGCCGACCAAGAAAATACTCATGAAAAAATTGGTATTCGAAACGATGTGGACATTGTTTATCCTGTCGATATATTAAATGCTGCAATTCTTGTCGCTATCGAAAAAGAAGGTTTATCGGCTACGTCTTCTTCATAGTGATGATTGTCCCAATAGGACTCTTATAAGACAATTGATACTATAACTAGGTAATTTTTATATTCTATAGTCCTGTTTAGGCACTTAATTATAATATATTTAAAAAATGGGTAGTCTCTTGCAATTATAATTAATAAATCGAATATTTATAATCAACATTTTGGGCCCAAGGCTCTTGTTTGTTCTTTTTGCTCGGTAAGGGCTCTGGATTCATGGACGAATACCACAAAGTTCACTCCCTAAAAGTTAAAATTTGATAGAATATCAACGTACATTATAGTGTTGGGCAATATTTAGGTTTTGAAATGTTGTTATGATAAATTAGTTAGACTTATTTATTATTGCATAAAATTTAACAAGTGCATTTGAGCTAATTAAAGAATGTTAAAAAGATTATTTTTTAAAGAAACACTTGTTTTGAAAAAATCAGCAACTACAACCATGAAAAACCATGCGCAAATCAAATCAGAGCTACTGTCAAATCTAGAAACAGTGGAATATATATAAATGCTGGAGAATTCTTCAAAAAAGAACAAAATGAAAAAACCGAATAAAACGACAAAGTAGAAATTCTGAAGAGAGTCAGAAATAAGCAAAATACATAAATAATTGAAAGCCGTAAATTTTTTTATTTGATTATATAAACGAAGATAATTAAAAAGCTGGTTAATGAGTGATCATAATCATATGAATGATTCAATGCCCAACACTTTACAAATGAAAAAAATCATGTTACCTGTTGCTTGGCAGACCTCACAAAGCCATCATTTGAAGTCACTGTAACCGCTCCTATTCTATCACCAAATGTAAAAATGGTAAGTGATCGTTGTTTAATTTTACCACCCAGAGGCAGAGGTTTGTTTGGAGCCCATTGGGTATTTAAATTTCCTGGAGCATCATCTGGTAATATTGTTATTCTATCTAAAAATTCTAGTGCTCGTTTATTTTCGTTGGGACCTCCTACTGTATGCACAATATTTAAAAAGTTGTCTTTAGCAGTTTGACAACAGAATAATTCCTTTCCTAAGAGTAAATATTTCTATTGCATTAATTACTAAGATACCTCTAGAAATCATCAAATATTCATTTCTAGAAGCATTAAATTATCAGATTTATACCTTCAAAAAACATTTCTAAAACTGGTTTTTGCGGTCGTAATCTCTCCCATTCGGCTTGTTGGGCCAGCACTCCTTCAGGAAGCTCGTATAAATTAGCACTGCCATTGCAAACTGAACTCACATAAGCCAGCATTGCTGATATGTCTAAGTTAACTTTCTTAATGTTTGAAACTTCCAGAGGAAATTCTTCCAACTTGTTCACCTTGTCTGGGTTATTATTGAAACTTACAATTTCATCGTCAATCTCAATATCAGCTTCTTCGATTCTCGTTCCTTCTACTTTAATGCCCAAAATTTCAATTTTGGATGCTAACTTTTTTCCCACTCCATTCGAAAAAACAAAAATTACCTAAAAAAAATCGATTAGTATAATCGAAAAAAAAGATGAATTGTGCTTATCGGTTACACTTTATACTATTGTTTACAACTTTTACCGGTCGTTTTTACTTTTATTTTGTCAACAAACTTCACTCAATCAACAAAATTGTAAAATTTCCAAATCCTTAATTGCCAAAATGTTGAATTATAGTTTAATATTATAATATAATTTGCAAATAAGGAACACCTTTCGTAATCCCTATTCCCTGAAACGTATAATATTGTTGCTTACTTTAGGAATTTGAAATAACTGAGGATTAAGCTTAGCCCCTTCTAAATAGTCTCTCGCATGGTCAAGAATGCTTCTTACTCCAAAGCTTGCATCACCCATACAAATTTGGCTAAGTGATTTGGGATTTCTGGCTACAATTTTCATCCACGTTAAGCCCCCATCACAAATGATATCAACGGTAATCTTTCGTTCATCTCCCAAAGGTACAATTTTATTGACACTTATGCATTGCTTGACCTCCTTTAAAGTTTCAAATACGGCAGCAAAATGTGTGAGGTTTGAGCACTGAATGTGTTCCTTTTTCAGAATTCCAACCTTAACTACCTTTAAAAGTGATGAAGCCTTTTTACAATTCAGAACAGTCATGTATTTCAATGCCTACCTTTTGCAAAAATTTGAGCTCTTGCTTAATTTTTCGTTGCAGTTTTTGAATGCCTTCTAACGTTTCATAAGTGATCGCTTGGCTTATGAGCTCTTCTCCAAAATTAATTTTTTCAAGAACTAATTGACGAAGTAATTGCGGATCGTCAGAAGACAGCTGATTCATAGTCATTGCGGCCTGTAAAGTATAATGTTTAGTAACCTTAGTAACGAACTGAGGGACCCCCTAACTTTGTCATATACGTTGAAATTACGCTAAAATTTAATTAAATTTGTTGAATATTATAAAACCATTATTCTATCTGCTTTTCATAACATCAATGAAGTAAATTTAAATAAATTAGATTTTAATCATTCCTTATACTAAAAGTTTTATGGTTATGTTATGACATGACATATGTCATCTCAGGATAATGACAGAAGTTTTCATCATGTGATAAACGTCAAAGAAAGTGACATATGACATTATTGAAAAAACCAAAGATTTTGTAAAGGTATCAATTGCCTACCCATGTCTGACGTCACAGTTTATTTAGTGGGGATTAGTATAGCTCCATGGGATTAGTGTTACGAAATAGAAAAAGCTGGTGAAAGCAGTGTCAGTTGCACACGAGGTTAGTTTTCAGCATTTTTTTACGCTTTAGTACTTGTTTTCGGGGCACTGGACTACATTATTACAATAAAAGTCTTAATGTTTCTATAACATAACCTAACTTTTGTATTTGGAAACATTTAAGTTTTTTTCACTTAGTCCATACATTCTGCAAGTGCTGTGGTTACGATTTTTATTTCTGTTGCTATGTTAGTTTGACCGTAATTTTTTTTGATAAATGTTTTCATAAAAAATGATTTTTTTTAACGTTAAGTAGGTTTCACTGAGAATAAGTTTTGTCTCAAGCCTGGTTCACACGTTGAGTTACCGTGCCTATTCTCACTTTTATTTCCCTGTCCTGATGACGCCTTCACCGATGGAGTGCGAAACGTCGACAATTTTATTGAATCTTTCGACACGGTTTTTTCCGAAAGATGTCAATATTTCAATAACTTCGAGCCGTGAAAGCCTTTCTTCTTCAGGTTTTTGATTTTTATAAAATTTATTTTATTTAGTTTATTGTCTCATGTTTTTTATTAATTAATTAATAAAAAATAATTATATTCTAAAGATTATAAAAAATAATAAGATTTTATTAAATTTTATACTATGAAACAACAATAGGATCTAAAAACTTTTCACTGTTGCATTTTACCTACCAATAAATATATTAACAAGTTAAGTCTTGCTTGTTTCTAATTGGTCCTGGAGGACCATCAGAAAATTCGCAGAGTCCAAGTTTCTTTGACAAAACACAGTTACTTTTAGGGTTTCCCCATCTTCCACTATAGTAAGCCCACTCAGGTAAAGTATCTTGAAATATTTCCAGATTTTCCCATGTTTTCCACGGTGTACCAAACCCGCAAATATCGGTTAAACGTGGTATTTTGACATAATCATGTTCTCCCGCACTTCCCCATAATCCATGACTACCATTGGCTGCAAAAAGCACAGGATGTCCCATTTGTAGACGTATTATTGGTGGAAATTTAGGCCGTAGCAGTTTCTTGTTTTGAACTTTAATTTTAAAAAGGCGGTTTTTGGGATCATATTTATAGTAGCTGCCTGAATTATGAATAGCTATGTATAAGTCACTGGGGTATTCTTCTCCTCTAAAAGACAACGTCATGTGTTCCCAGTCTCCAACATGATTTCCTATAGTTCTTTTGTGCCCAAAACACCGCCCAAAAAATGTAAGCGTTGGAACTTTTCCTATGAAACATATTTTTTTGCCTTCGTTGTATGGATAGAATGTCCAATACGTTGCTGTAAAAAATGGCCTTGTTGGTAGTTCTTCTTTTCTTAAAATAGTATTCTTGTAGTTGCTCCAGTAGTCTAGATTGTTTGAGCGAAAAGAATTATTAGAAGGGCACGGATTTACAAATACGTACGTTGGAGATGTAAAACTTTTCGGATTTATTCCATTTAGAAAAGATTTACTATCTGTAAAGAGAGGTGAATAATAAACTTTTTTTCTTTCATTCTAAAGAACTTACTAATATAATTTTCATTTGTGATCAAGTAGAATGATTTTGACAATTCAATTGGCAGGAAAGGCACAGGACGTAGGTTTTCGTCAGCCAACTGCGCATTTTTCAAAAATATTTCTACACTTGAAGGGTAGTATTGCTCTTGGGGTGCCAACCAAATTAGAGGTGCCCACTTAGTTATTAGCTGTCTAATAGTACCTACAAAACATATTTTTAACATCATATAACACAAATAATGCTTCAATTAAAATAATGTACAAAATGTTGTTCTATAGAACATAAAAAAAACATTGAAAATCTCGCTTTTATTTTGACACCCTATAGGGTGTTAAAACTGTGTTTTTGCTGTGTTTTATTCTACTAAATAGGGGTAAAACGCAGAAGGGAACTACTGCCAAAAAACAGTTGGGTTTAGTTTATAACATAAATGGATGCTTTTGTGATTTTTCTATTATGACAAAAAAACACTTTTGGTGCATTTTAACCAACTACCTACTTTTTAATATCAAAGATACGAACCTGGACGCGTTTTAATTTTCAAGATTTTATTTTGCTTTGTTTTTCTGTATATATTATATATTCATCTATATAATAAATCAATTTGAATTCTTTTCTTGTCTGGCACCGCCTTCAAAAATTACGAATTGAATATTGTAAGTATTTAAATAACATTAATTTCACATTTTACCTAACGTTTTAATACACTTTCTTTTATGTAATCAAACATTTTCAGTTTTTCGATATTTTGTAAGATTCCTATGTTTTGAAGTAGAGTTTTATTTATTAGTTTTTCTTAAAACTTATTTTATTCTTATATAAAATTAACAATTTTTACGAGTTTGAGGGCAAGTGTGGGTATTTTTTGGTTTTATTATAAAGCCAACAGCCTTAATATCTTATATAAAACTGTTAACTTTTTGAAGTAGTTGATAGAGGTTTATAGACTGTATTGTTCGGTATCTCCCCGAACATAAAAGCTGTCTAAGCAAATGAGCACCATGGCTGGCTCGGACAGCTGTTTTTATATACGGTATTAAGTTTGTAAAAATGTTGCTAGTTTTTATTTGGTTCGTCGCACTATAACTAAATAAGTCGCTCACCAAAAAAAGCGAAGCATTTGTTTAAATATATATTTCATTATCAATAATAAAAAACTTGATTTTGATAAACTTGTATTTTGTTTTTGTTTTTTTTCAAAATATATGGCGTTGTAATAATATTTTGCACTAAAGCACAAAGAATTCATCATATTTCGACAATTATTGTACAAAGAAAGTGAATCCACGTCAATTAAAATAGTAACTACATTCGGAAGTGTCTAATTATCGTATGACATTGTTCACTATTTAGGGAAAGTTAATAAAAATATTTTAGTTGCACTTTCACTAGCGGTAAAGGATTTTATAAACAAACAACTAATTAACAAAAAAAAGTAATAATAATAATAAAAAAAGTGGTAACATATTTTCTGATAAACTCTATGTACTTAAAAAAAAATAAAAAAACAAATATTGAAGGTTGAATATTAAATAATATTTGTTATCTTACTAAATCGTTCAGGGTAATTTTATGGCTGGTAGTAAATAAAAAAAAGACATTTTCGATTTTAATTATAAAAAATAACGACTTTTGATAAGAAATTAAATCAATTTTGAAAATGCCTGAGAAAACCATAAAAATGAGTCTGTTATTTACTTTAAATACCCTATCTCTATACAGATTTTCAAAATATAGTACGAAGTGATATTTTCATAATATCTAATAACTATTAAAACAAATAAAAGTAATAAGTAGTACCGCTATTCAATAAATAAAAGTAACTCACCGTGTTCGAAGCCGCTGGCTTTGAAGGAATAAATCGAAGGTAAAATAATTATTACGAAGACGGTACCAATAACCATTGCAAAAGCAAGACATTTCTATAAAAATCCGCGATTGTTTATTATTAAATTGTTGATTTTTCAAATAATCTTAAAACATTATAAGTTTAGTTAATATGCCGCTATCATAGACAGCAACACCGTCGATTGTGACCCACATTGCCGCCAACACGGTTAGGTGCTGCTGGTACCACTCTTAACTTGCTTTTGGCGACAACCAGGTCCTAGAGTTTTTGAAATGCTTACTGTGATGCCTTTCATTTTGATAAAGTGCAATTGTAATTCTTTTTTATTCATCAATAGTGTCGTCACCAAATTAGAAGTTATTTCAGTTAGTAACTTATATATAATCACTTGTTTTTCTATATACCAGGTGTTTGAAAATATGGCATTTTTGGGCTTTTTTAATTGTCAAAAAAAAAGAGAATTGAAAGGAAGCATCGGGAACTACCAAATAGTAAAAAAAAACATGAGCGTGAAAATGCTATTCATTATTTACGCAATAGAGCTATTCAAATGTTTTATCTCTTGTGTAAACACGCAGGATTTTTATGTAGTAGAATTTAAAATTTCCATTTATGATTTAGGGCTAGTGATGGCCAATCAACCGCCGCGTCTTTATTGGCTGTCACTATAAATTTGTGTTTTCTTTTCCTATAATTTTGATTAACTTGAAACCGCAGATTATTTTTAATTTTTCGAATTTTTTTCCTTAAGACATTACGAATCTAATAATAACTAAATAAAAGAGTTTTTAAATTTATATCATTTTATAGCGTTTCGACAAATTATAGATTATTGACAAAAACTTTTGGGTTTTTTTGAAAATTATTACAGAAGAGTTTGATCTAAAAAATGTTTTTTTTATATTCTTAGACTTCTTTCAGAGAATTTTACTAAATATTGTATTTTGGGGTTTTCAAAGATGAATATAATTCAAATCTATTGAATATTTTTTAGTTGTAATTTCTAGCAGGCGTCATCAGCGATCATTAGAACCGTTTAAAACTGCAACAATCATTATTAATTTTTAAAGTAGAGCTAGTGTAGACTGTCGGAAAGATGCCGCTTTGCCAAAAAACAGATTGCCAAGTTATCACATTAGCGCTTTTCGTCTGAACCGCACATCTTAAAGATATGTAATATTCTCTATCTGCTTTAGTATTGCTACCGAAAAAATCTGAAAGTAATGAAGTCAAAGCAAATTCATTCATATACAAAGATTTGTAGATTCAAATAGGTTTCGTGCGTATTAACACTAGTCAGTTAATAATAGGCTTCAACTCAGCTGTTTAGCTGAATAAACCAATCTTCTTTCAATAACTTTGTTTTAGCTAAGATGGGCTTATATTTGCTCAACTATTACATTTATACTTACGTACGTACACTTATCTATAAGCTAATAAACACATTATCATTTTCTGTGTTGCGCAGTGGAGTAAAAAAATTGTCTAGGCACATTTTTTTTTAAACATATATTGCGCTTAAAATTTTAAATTGCATTTAAATTTTTTTGTTTATTTAGGGTTTATAATATTTACATTAATCAAGAGTTGTTATAATTTTTGTGGCAGCAGGTTTTAGATTGGTTCGTACTCAGTAAAATAAGAAATACATATTTTCATCCTGATTGAGAATTTCTAGTTTTTTCTTTAAATAATTAAAAATATATTTTACATTCAGAAAATGACGCAAATGTCTGCGGCAGGAAAATTTTTAAATAACGTCCAATCTCATTTTTTATTGGATTAATCCATATTACTCACATTTACATCGATTATTAATTATTCTATAAAAATTATTCAGACGAAGTTACGCATTTACTGTTCAAGAAAAAGTGTTTTATTTTCCAATGCCACACTTGGTTAATGTTAATATTATACACCCTGTATAATATCATCTATCATATTAATTTGGTTTTTTCTTCTAGCTCTCTACTTTTTTTCGGATTTTACATTGTTTCTCACTAATCCTGTTGTATGTTTCGTACAGCATTTTTTAAAACTATTTCTCTCATTTTGCTTGTAGGCTTATAAGTAGCCAAAAGGTATACATAACTATAAGGTTTGATGGATAATAATAAACTACAAAAAATAATAATAAAGATAACTTTAATACAATAGCAATTGAAATAAAAACTACTTAATATGTAAAACCTATACTCTTTTGTGTAGAAACTAATTTATGTACAAAAATAAAGTAAATACAATACTATAAAGGTACTTTCGGCTATCTATTACATTTGGGATGTATTGCGCTTTTTCTTGAAAATTCTTTCAAACAAACGTGACTTTGGTGCTTCATTCGGCTGCATTGTTGCTGGACGCGATGCCGGCTGCCATTCTTGTCGTGGTGTTGTTACAGTACTAGGTCCATCTAAAATTCACAACAAAAAACCTCAATTAATTGAAACAAATCCAACATTTTCGCTTCAAATGTAAATGTATGGAAAAAATATAAGCAGCAACAGCAGCAAGAGAATTAAGAAGAATATAAAAGTAAGAAAAATTAAAAGTGCCCCTTAAAACAAGTGTGGTGTGTTCAGCATGCGGACTAACCATAATATAATCCACTGTTTTGTTCAATGGAATATGGTCTTGGATGGCTGCCGTAAATATTTGGTGGGTCACTCATCGGTAAAGGTGGTGGACTTTCCCCTAAATTAGTAACTGTTAATAGGTTATTTATTAACAATTTGAGTGACTATTATTCTTATTATAAGAGTGACCAAAGTTGATTTTTATTAGAATTAAATAAAATTTTAGTAAAGCCAACCTACCCATTGTATGCCGACTCGTAGATAAACTTGAAACGCTTCCATTTTCTCGATGATTAGGGTCATGTCTCAATACCACTTGATCGGCTACATCTGGACTAGACGTCCGACTACTTTGGGAACTAATTTCATATTCGCTTTGGTCCTAGAAGAAACAAGTATTTTATTCTCTACAATAAATAATAACAATTATTTTATCAATAACTAGCTGACCCGGCGAACTTCGTACCAATAATTGTTGTTTTATAGATTAGCTGAACTTAATCTATGATTTTATGAAAGTAATACAATGAATACAAAATAAATATCAAGTTCACTACTTTATTAAGATAATAACAGAAAAAGGAATAAAAAAGTACAAAAATTAAGTATTCAACCGCGTGTCAGCAATGATATACCACACTTTTTTATTGTTTTATCAAGCGCAATAATATACTGACTCTGACTGGACTGACAGGATAATCCCGAATGATTTAGTGAAACCAAACGGTTTGATTTTTTCATGTTTATTTTTCATTTGTTGTATATTTAAGTAGCTTGATATATTTTTTTAATTTTTGATTATACGAGCCGAACTTAGTGCTTTGAGTAAGTTTCTGAGTATGCTTCAACTCTACGACTAATGACTTACCTTGGGAATATCTAAGTTTAAAAGCTGTTGTGCTGGTGGTAGCTTCGCTCTAAATGTAATCTTCTGTATCCAATCGTCCATTTCAACTTCCGAACTGCAGGCAAATAAGAACTCACTTCCATCGCTAATTATCAAACGGAACGTGTGCTTCTTCTTCAAGTAATCATCGGCAACGGAACAACTACCATTGTGGATATTCACAGGCGCGCACATTGCTTTGCTGGCAGCAAAGTCATCTTTATTTTTGAAGAAGCATAAAAGTTGACCGCAGAGAACAGTGTAGGAATTTCTCCATGCACGATTTGTAGCACGCTTACCTCCAGCGTTGAGTACCTGTTTGCGATCTAAGAACGATTGAGCATCGGATGGCGGTGATATATCAGTTGCCTTTGATTTAAAGGAGCCCCGTCGTCTTGTTGTAAACGTAGGAGTACGTTTAGGTTTAAGTGAAGGTCCACCAACTTTCATACTCTCTGAACGCTTCACCGATGTATCAGACCCTCTGCGCATGATTCGTTCGCGGTCAAACATTTGTGCGACAGAGTTGGTTTTTCTAACAGTGACAGTCGGTCTGGATTCATCTTTCTCATCTTCTTGTTTTGTTCCATTCATTTTTTCCTCGGGTATTTCCTGCTGCTGGCGTTGCTCTTGACGGCGTTTTTCAGTAATTTTTAGTATTTCTAAACGTTTTCTTTGTTCGAGACGTTCTTGTTCCTGTCGTTCTCGTTCCGATTTTCTGGCTAACGCCTCTTGTTCTTTTTGTAGCAAGAAAGCTTCTTCTATTAAAGTCATTCGTTTCAAAGATTCGAACTTCTCTTCTTGTGCCTTTATAGTTTCTTCGAAATCACGATGTTTGCTAATCAACTCTTCAACGTGAACTATACTGTCACCGGAAGTTCCATCTCGTAAGGTACCTTCTCTAACCGCCAACCAGCTTTCCAGTGTTGTTGCTTCTCGCTTAAACAGCTGCACATCCAAGTTATGATGATAAAGAACACTTCTCTTTTCCCAAATATGATTCAATAGATCAATGCGCTGTTTCAAGATTTTGATTTTATCTTGAATTTCATTCGCGAATAGAAGTTCAGCTTTAATAAAACGATTTCCAGAATCATAATATTGCTTAAACACATTATTTTTGGCATTGATTTCAACTTGGTGATCTTTGTGACGTTCTATCAGTAGTTCGGCTTCATTACAATCGGTTGGTAGGTCTGGAGCTGTTATTTTCGCAAGCATTTCGTTAATCCAGGCCCTGAAAAAAGTATTACAGTGATTTGTTTCATCTTCATAACGATCCCAAATAAAAAATATTCGAGCTATCGTAATCTTTGGCCATCTATCCAGCTGCAATAATTGACCTGTATATTTTCTAGCGACATCTATTAGAAGCTATCTTGCATCAAACATTTTTTGAGAAAAAGATTTTTTCTACATGTTTCAAAATGCAAATAGTTTATACGCTAAACGATGTCAGTGTTGATAGATAAAATTCAAAACAAAAAAAATTTCGTTGATTGGACAACCAAATTATCACGGTAGCGCCTTTGGTCTCAAACGTATATCATTGATATACTATATTCTTTGGTTAGTTACCAACTGGTAAAATAAAGAAGACCAATTCAAATTCCTTCACATCTGTAAACTTAGACGTTTTTCGTTCTTATTGGAACTCATAACAATGTCCAAGTTTACAAATGCAGTTTGAGTGAATTTGCATTGTTCTTCTGTATACTTTCATCAAAAAAACCTATAGAAATGTTAGCAACACACCAATTTATTCAAAATAAATCGCTTTTGTATGTTTTAAATAATGATAAAAACAAAATACTCACAGTAGGTCTTGATATTGATCGAAATACGTCTGCAGTTGCTCCGCTTGCTGCAAATGATCTTTTCGTCGTTCCGCTTGCAATTGGAGATCTTCCCATGCGCTTGTCGTATCATAACACTTATCATCAATATGATCTTTGGTATCTGGAAACTCTTGAATCAATTTTCCGCCTTCATGTTCAATGTAATCAACGCGATCTTTAATTGCTTTTAAATCATTTTCTAATGCCTGGTGTTTTCGCAATGAATCTTGAATACTTTCCAAGTCTTGTCCAATTACTTCAACTGATATATCCCCTTGTTTTTCCTGAATCCAGGATATTATTTCCTCAGCTGTTCGATCGAAAACGTGTACTTGTTTTGCTCCTGTTAAAGCATCTTTTCTTGCGTTAGCTAATTCCATTAGATCATCCCATTGATTTCTGATTTCAGACACTTTTTGTTGGACATCACCACTATGACTGCTCTTTGCTTCTATAAGTAAATTGCCATTTTGGAGACATGATTGTATACGGGGTTCACTGTTCATAAGACTGGCATGGAATGTGTCAAAAGCTTGAATTAATAGTTCCACGTGTTCAACATCATTACCATATTCTTCAGAATCGGTTTTAAGTGTTTGATCTTTCATCCAATCCTGGACTTCTGCGCATTCGCGTATAAAAATAAAGTATTGTAGAGCTTCGGATAAGCGCACTTCGCGTTCAGAGACCAGTTTACGTAACTCTTCAAACTCTTCTTGTAATTGATTCTTTTTTAGTTTGATATTTTCAGCATCGTAATGTTGCCGTTCAATGAGTCGATCGGCAGTTTCATCCAATTTATTGATTGTACTAACAAAAGTTTTCAATTCTAAAGCTAACACCTCCAATTTTCGTTTAAGTGATTGTGCAGAATCTTCATCTCTTCCCACTTCTTTTGTTGATAACAGTGGCCGACGATCATGCATCCAAGCTTCAGCCTCAGCAGCCTCTTCATAATACATTTGTGCTTCCAAAGCATCTTGTAGCCGTAATCTTCTAATACTTGACAAATCTCTGACATGACTATAGGTTCCCTGTAATTCTTTTGCCTTTTCATTAATAAAATCTTCCGAACTATGCCCCAAACGAGTTAAATGCGTGGCTCTTGCAACTAAATTAGAAACAACAGGCTCGCGAGAAGACAATTCAGCTTCTAAAGTTTGATGTTTCTTATGTAGACTTTGAACTGCAAAGAGACTTGTCCCCAAATCACGTGATGCTGCTAATGGTTCACGCTCTTGCAACCATTCCAACTCGTCGTCGACATCTCGTGTGAACTGTTGAAGCATTAAAGCACCTAAAACAAATCATTATTTTCTGTTCTGTGAATCAACCAAAATGAGTCTTACCTTCTAACATGTCTTTCTTCTGCTGAAGCGGCTCTTTAAGCTGATGGAATCTTGTAATTGCATTCTGTGCTCTTTCTTGAATCTCTTCACTCATAAAATGATTGTTCTGCACGAATTGATCCGCTGCATCATTGATACTTTCACAATTTTCAGTGTGTTGCTGGACGTCATTTTCAAGAGCAACATGACGTTTTAGTAAACTATTTACACTAGCTAAGTCTTTTCCAGTGTCTGATGATTTTAATTGGGTTTCTACTTCCGTTAACCATGCTTCAAATTCATCTAATGATCGATTAAAGAGAAGTGCTTGATAAGCTTCGTTTAACCGATCATGTTTTAAAAGAGTTTTATCAATTAGTTGCTTCCAATAACCTTCCAGTTCTTCTAAACGGTTTGCTATTTCAGCACTGGCATAATGGTTCGCTTCGATTAGATCACGTCCTTCTTCAATCACACTATTTACGCGTTCGTGATTAGCAAAAACTTCAGCTTTGAAGGTAACATGTTTTTGGATTTTGTTTTGTAAATTGTAGGGTTCTCTATAATTCTCATCGAGTGCAATTTGTAATTTTTGATTATGCCACACTTCGACGTCGTATTCATTCTTGAGAAACTGTTGTAGGGCTTTCGATTCGTTAAGAATTCTTTTTCGTTCAGTAGCTTTTTCTAAAAGACGATCCTTTCGGGCGATAATATCACGCAATTTTGTAGCTACCTCACTATTTGAGTAGGCGGGATCTGAAGTAAGCATTCCGCCAACTTTTCTTTGAGATAGCTCATCAATTCGTGAGTTTGTTTGTGATAGCATTACCTCAAAGTCTTCGTGTTTACGTATTAAAGCGTCAACAGCACGAGGTGTATCGCCCACATCATCATTATTCAGGAATGCTTCTTTCGCAGCAAGCCAGTTGTTCAACTGATTCGCTTGCTCTTTGAAATCTTGTAAGTCATATTCGTAAGTCGAACCTTCTTTCTGATGTTCCCAAGCCTGTTGAATAAACTCTTGCAGATCTTCCAATTTTCTTACACCCTCGCTTATGTCAGAATCGCCACTTTCGGAAAAGCTGCGTCCAAAATTAATCAGCTTGACAAAAGTCTCATTTCTGCCATTAATTTCAGCTTTGAGTTCATCATGGAGAGAAAGAAGAGACTCTGCATCATTGATACTGTTCGGTTTTTGATAAGCATCCATACGAGCAACTGTATCGTGAACCCACTGCTCTAAATCTTTGACATCTGACAAGAATTTCTGTCTGGCTTGCGACGCTTTTAGAGTGTTTCTGCGTCTCTCTCGTGCTTTAAGAAGCTTTTCCCATTGATCATGCAACTCCTCCATTTTTTCCTGCAAGTGTTGTGCACTATTTGGATATTTATCGCTTAGCATAAAAGCGGTCGAACCATGATCTTGAAATTTGTTTTCAACAGCTGTCATTTCACTTTCTAAAGCTTCTTGCTTTCTTGTTAAAACTTCCACCGCTCCTAAATCTTTTCCAATATCCTCACTTTCCATCGCAACTCTCTTTTCGGTTATTCTCTCAATCGTATCGTCAACGTCACGATCAAACAAATGGACTTCACAAGCGGCAGCAAGTTCGTTGCGATATTTAGCTAGTGCGCCTTGCAAATTGTGCCACTTATCAATGAAATTATCACGTCGTTCTTGCACTCCTGGATGGCCTTGCTTTACCAACTTATTGGCTAAGGAATTTATAGTTTTGATTCGGGTATCATCAATACGCATATCACTATCAACATCATCCAATTTTCGCTGGAGTGCCTGACAGTGCTCATAATCTTTACCAACATCGGCAGCTAGAATCATCACTTCTTTTTCACGAATCCACAAATCTATTTTATCTAACTGATTGTTGAACTCCAGTATGTCTTGCGCTTCTTCTAGACCCTTTCCTCGTTGGTCAACCTAATAAAAATGACAAGAAAAATTATAAAAGTTTTTGTATCGAGTAAGAAAAACCTCTGGCAGATGAGATGTCTGTTTTAATAAAAACCAATAAAACAAGTAACAAGTAACTCAAAAACTATAATGAAAGTACTTAGAAATTACTGAAAAAGAGCTAAAAAAAATATCTAAGCAATTCAATTTTTTCAAATGATTTTTTTAGTTTTATCATGTTATTTGCATTGTCTTTGAAAAAAACAAATCGTTAAACCTTAAATCAATTAGGTAATACTAGGCCAACATACCGCTTGTAAGAGTTGCTGCCATGCTGTCTCCAAATCTCCTAATTGGTGCCGTATAACATCCGATGACTTGTGTCCTTTGTGCAGAAGCGTTTCCCCTTTATTTTGGATTTCTTCAATTTTACTGTAATTGGCTGTGATCTCGGCTTGGAAAGCCTGATGCTTCTGGAGCTCTTTGATTTTTCCTTCCAAATTTGTAACATCACTTGTCTTAACTTGCGCTTCTAAATTCTTTTGTTTCTCTCCAATCCACGATTGAGCCTCGTCAACATCTCTATTAAATTCTGCGTATAAGAGAGCATCTGATAGCAGTTGTTTTTTCTGGGCACTTAACAAATGAACGTTGTGTCTTTTATCTTGGACTTCTTCTAAACGTATCGCAATATCTTGGCTATTAAAGTGCTTTTGATTGATCAGTTTGTTTCCTGTAACTATCAAAGTGTCAAGTTTTTCATCTTGATGTCCAATTAGCTTCTCAAATTCTTCGTGTTTTTTCACTTGATTTGCGACTTCGTATACTGTCTCAGGAAAGTCCAAATTGCGAAGTGCTGCCTCTTGTGCATTGGTCGCTTCTTCAATAAGTTTTGCTTCGCGAAGGAACATATGTAGATCGCATAACTGATCAAGTCGGATTTTTTTAATTTGCCATTCAGAATGTAGTTTCTCGCGCTCTTGAAGAAGATTTTTGTAGCGATCTGCTGCTTCAACTGCCGCATAATGGCCGGTTTGTTCCATCGCTGTCAAATTTTCAGCAACATCCTGAAAATCAACTTCGCGTGCTTCAATTTCATTGCGACATGCTTCATGTTCATTGCGTAGCAGTTGAGCACCTGCGGCACTTCTAACACTTTCCTCAGCTGCCATATCGACTCTTAATCCAGTTGCCCAATTGGTTAAATCTCTAACTTGTGCCAAAAATCGTTGCAAATCAACACTTGCCTGTAGCTGATCATGGCGCAACTCTGTACGTTCTTTTAGCCCATTCCAGGCTTCTACTACCAGTTCCTGTTGGTGATGAATATTTGTTTTGTTGCTTGGATACACTTTTTGTAGTTTAGATGCATCTTCTACTAGAACTTGTAATTGGGCTTCGAGTGCCACCAGTTCGTTTTCAAAGGCTTCATGTTTACGAAGCAGACTTAAAGCAGAGTTTAAGTCACGACCTAAATCGGTACCTAAAGCGGCACTTTTTTCATG
This sequence comes from Lagria hirta, assembly GCA_947359425.1. Lineage (NCBI taxonomy): Eukaryota > Metazoa > Arthropoda > Insecta > Coleoptera > Tenebrionidae > Lagria > Lagria hirta. The sequence continues at coordinate 18,339,642 of OX375798.1, read as the reverse complement.
AATGCGTTGCAAAGCGTCGGCAACATCGCGATGGAAACGATGGATCTCACCCGCGGCCAGAAGACGCTGTTTGCGATTTTCCATTTGATCGTGCAGTTTCGCCCATGCGTTTCTAAGCAGAAGAACATATCAAATTTAGGTTGTGGAATATAAAGCTATAGATTTGGTAAAACTGTTGATAACTGTACTATACGAGACAAATTATTTGGACCGCAATAAAGTTAAGCCGATTCGTTTGCCTTTGATTAAATAGGCAGTGAAAGTTTTGGTTAAGTATTCTTAGAAAGATATCAATTTTTAAAACTGTCTCAATCTTTAACTCTAGATTCTTCTAATCCTCTTATGCTGGTATGCATAGTCGTAGCTCGAGATCGCCCTTGTAAAATATTTTGAGTCGGACTTGAAGCACAGTCTTCGGCAATGTTCGGAAAACCGTTTGCATGCGTGTTTAGCTGATTCCATCGCAAGATTGGACTTCGTTATAATGCTCGGGAATGAAAGCGTTGAACTCTGTTCGGCTTTCCGAAGCACAGTCTCCGGTAATGCTCGTGTGCGTTCAGTGATTTTGGTTTGGTAAGGTTTGCAAGCATGTTGGCATGTTTTGGTAAGGTTTGCAAGCATGTTGGCATTTTGACAGACTACAGCGACAGTTCGACTCTTCCATTTCCAATTGACATTCCCAAGAGGACGCATTATCGTAATAACAAATAGAAGCGTGTTGCAAAAGTGTTTACACAATGGCAAGTGGTAAGTACGCATATAATTAATGATCTATGTTGATAACTATATATAAAATGGGCATTGTAGGAGATAGATTCACCGAAAATGAAAAACACAGGAGGCCAAGGAGGCTACAGAGGCCGAACGTGTGCGAGAGGCAGCCTCGGCGCGCCGGACCCAGGAGGTAAAGGAGAGATTAGCGGAGTACCAACTGCGAGTCTTCGAGAGGGACAATGTGAGTGCAAAAGTAATAATAAAACAGTCCACATTTTAACCGTTGTTTTATTTCAGAGCTTGTGATACGCATGAAGACGTACCGGCGAGGTCCCTCCCACTCAACTGCATAAAAATCGCCTCTAGAGAGGTTACCACAACAATTAAAAAGAAAAACATATATAATAATTAATAGGTATTTTTTTTATTGCGATTTCAACTTCAACATTTATTGTTTTACAGCGTCCACTTTTTTCGCTATTTATTTCAACTATTCCTATGAGATACTTTGTTTATGGTAATAAGGGGAAATTGTGATTTCGCAACCTGCTCCAAAATGAAGGAATGACTTGAACATGGGGCTTAATGTGGAAAGTTAGCAGTTGCGATCGAAATATTACATGAAGAGTTCTATTAGCACGACATTGCTCTTGCTTCATATGTCTTTATTCACAATAAAATAGTTGTTTACACACAGTTACTTTTAATTGTTTATGTATAAGAAACAAAGAAATGCGGTGTAATTTGGCGCCTAACAGCGTAGATATTAATGTCTGTTTATCGAATGTATTAACTCTATGGTGAGATGGTAATAAGAGGGCAATAACACATTCACTACACTGTCTTTGGTAAATCTGTAGCGTCGCTTAAATTCAAAATTGGAAATAAATTCCAATGGATTTGCAGCATCCCGCACATAGCGTTTTGGCACTCTCATGTTATGTTCATTGTCTAATAAGTCGAACATCTCCACAAACTCGTCCAACATTTCAATATTCATTGTTATTACATATGCCACATAACCCTATTTCAGTATTTTCAAACGTCAAACATTGACATAACCTGCAAATGGCGTCTTGAGACAAGTAGTACCCTTGCTTGAGTCCGACTTGCGACGGACCCACTGCGCGTGCTCATAAACCAAAACTCGCCCTTATTAACACCGTAATTTGATATTTACATCTCAAGATTTGTCTATGAAATGCAGCTTGCTCGAGACCGATCTCAGCCTCAAGATTTGAATATGCGAGCATTGCCGAAGAGACGGAATCAGCGATAACTCGCTTTCCAAACGCATACCAACGCTTGTCCGAAGATTACCGAAGACTGTGCTTGAGTCCGACTCAACCAAGATACGACTATGAATACGGGCATTAATCTTAGAAATCTTGGTCCAAAAGTTAAAGTTTTCAAAACTTTAATTTGCTATATCATAATTGTAACTAATTAAAAAAAAATACATTCTAAAACAAAGACGATAACCGCATCTTCGTCTAGCAAGATTATAATCCAACTTTTTCTGTTATCATCTATATATTTGGTTTGTAAAGACACTTTCAACAACTTGAAGAAGGTAACGCTCTACAAGAGAGAAGGTTAAACACCTCTGAAGAGTGCGCATTCAAAATCACAAAAATTATGATATAAAAAGTCGAAACCGTAAAACTTTACAAATTGTTGGAAAAGCTAATTTTGTAGCGATTTTGTCAAAAATCTATTTTGAATAAAAAAGAAAAAAATCTGAAAATTGTGAATACGACAAATTACATTTCAAAATTTATGTAAAAAATGGTAAAAACATAATATCTCTATGATCTCAAAAAATTCTAAATCTAAAATATTCTTCAAAATCTTTGAAAACAACTTTGCATTGAAATCTCAAGAATACCGTAAGCCTTGAGCAATCTTGCAATAACTAGTTAGTGCCGGCAATAAAAAAAGTATTGCATTATCGGTTATCAACAAGTTTTTACCTAAAATGAAATTCAATCCTTATTTCTTTTGAACACATTAGTCACCTGAACCCTATATCATTAAAAAAAGATGCAATGAATGTAAATTCTAGATAGTTACCGTATGACTTCATGCCTTATTTTGACCTCTTCAACAGCATCAGATTGATCGAGATTTCTGAAACAGTTAGTCCAACACCATACATGCTTGTTATGTACCCAGGTTGAAACACAAAACTACATAAAATACATCAAAAATAAAAAACTCACTCTAATTGCAGTTGTTTCTTTTGAATATCCGAAATATACGAGCTTTCATTAGCAATCAGTTTTTGGGCAAGTTGTTCACACTGTCTAAATCTTTCAGCACCAGCTTCAATTCTGTGTGTTAGATCATCAAATTTCGCTTGTAGGACAAGCAGATGTTCAAAATCTAAGCCATAATCTTCGGAATTAGCTTGTTGCAAGTGCTCTGCAATCCAACGCTCCAATTCTTCTGATTCCAAAAAGTATTCATGCCGGAATAGTGATTCCATTAAGTGATGCTGTCTTAAAACGGCTTTTCGTTGAAGTGACCTTACCAAATGCTCTAAGCTTGCTTGGCGTTCGGATAGCAATTTTGAGTCGGGATGTTTATTTTGAATAAGTGCTTGGGCCCCACGTCCCATTTCAGCAATAATATTTTGGTAGGTATCTAGCTCAAGCTCTAAAGCTTTGTGTTTGGTCAGTAATTTAGTCGCTGAATCTCTATCTCTGCCATAGTCAGTGCTTGCCAAAACGTCTGCTTTTTCATTCAACCATGATTCGACCTCATTGGCTTCGAAGAAGAATTGTTGGGCTTTAAGAGACAATTCCAATTTTTGAGCGCGTTCATTTGCTTTAGTTTGAAGGTCGTCAAAGGCGTCTTCTAAAATTCCACAAAGCTCCTTAATCTAAAAGAAAAATATAGTAAATCCATTAAATGTCATTATATTTTGTAAATATTGATTTTGATTAGCTGGGTTGGGTATTACAGTACTGACTAATTTTATGTTTTCCTAATAGAGATAAGTCGAATAAATTGCTGTTGATTTTCAATCTATACTTATTCATCTAACAGCTTCAAGACTTCTAGATTTTTTGCAATTTCTAAACTATCATCTAACATTATTAAAGGTTTTATGCCTTCTTAATAGATATCACAATAATGATAAAAAAAAACAGCAGAAAACTAATTCTACAATTTTTCAAAAAGAACTTAGTTTAAGAACAAAAATCTGAAATATAATTTTTTTTTTAAATTATCTAAGATTATTAAAGTACTGTCGGTGGTTTTATTGAAATGGTTGCAAATAAGGCAATGAATTGATATTTTTCAAAAGAACTGACTTCAAGGCTTCTAGATTTTTTGCGAATTCTGAAGATAAACCAGCTAGAGTTAGTTTCTACAAGCTTAAAAACTTCTAAATTTTTCGCAATATCCAAAGTATCATTTAGGATTATTAAAATACTGACAATGGTTTTATAATTTTTGGTCACAAAGATGGCAATGATAAACTGATACTTTTTAAAAAAACTGACTTCAAGGCTTCTAGATTTTTTGCAAATTATCTAAGGTTAGATAATAATACAGTAGCTGGCAGCTTGAAAACTTCTAGATTTTTCGCAATTTTTCTACCTAAGGAGTTTCAAATAAAACAAAACAGCGCTGTAATAGATTCTGTAAAAAAAATTAAAAAACATTTTTCGAATATTTAGTAATCTAACATTTCATAAATTACTTAATTGTCATTTCTGTAATTATTTATATTATGTTTTGTAACCAGAATAATATTTTTAATTAAGTCGTTGAAAAGTGCTGGCCTTAATGATTGTTTAATATACCATTGTGTACAAACATAATCAATTAAGCGTCTAATTCGAATAAAGATCAATAGCTAAAAGACTCTCAATGATAATGAATATCCTCAAGAGCACGCCATTATTTTATAAAATATTATATATAATAACAGGCGTTATGTCAATTCCAATAGCAAACAATGTAGTGGATCGTTTGCTTTCTCTTCCATTTTTTTTGTTATATTGCTACGTTTGCACTATTTGGTTTTTATCAATGATAGAAATAAATCTTGCGAAGCATGCTAACCTACGGCTGTTTGAAATTTTAATCTTTCTAATTAATAGTAGCAGCTTTATTACAGGCTTTTTATCGTTAATATTTTTCCAAGTCCGTCTCAATAAATTAAAAAGTTTATTGGAAAAAGTGGATAAAATACATAAACTATTAGCTTCTCCTGAGAAGATTGGTGGTCTATATCATTATATAGACTATGTTTTAATTCTTCCACCATTGTGTGGATTTTTTATCACCGTTTCTTTTGCAATAGACGCCGTTACTGTTTTATTGGGTCCTATAATTTATATTTTAAATAATATACTACATGGTAGCATTTTAACGTATATCAGAGATCAGTTCCAATTCATAAACCACGAATTAAAAAAATTATGTCAACAAACTCATAATTTTTATCAATTATTGCCCAATAAAAAAAATTCTCTGTTCAAAAATATCGATATAACGTACTGTATTTGACATACAGAAAATCTTTCTTTGGTACATTGTGAGCTCGTCGATTTGACTCTTCAAATAAGTGAATTATTTGAACGTACAATAATCGCTTCATTTATGCTTTGTTTTTACTATATTATCACAACATTGTACGCACTCATTCAAATATGTGTTCATCCTATTTGGGACAATTTCTATCCATATGCTATATCGTTAACAACTGTGTTACTGTTTTGGTTTATGTGGATTTTTACAGTAATCAATATGCATAGCAAAACTCAGAAACAGGTACTAAATCTCTCTAGACTTATTTGTAGCTTTATCTGATATATTATAGGCAAATAAAATTGCAACGTATGTTCACGATTTGTGGAATAATTATGCAATAAACGGCGAATCTCACAAACAAACGAGACATCTTCAAATTATCGCCACTCGATGTTTGACCTATAAACTTCAATTTACTGCGAGAAGAATGTTTGCACTTGATTGGACGTTTGCTCATACGGTTACTAAAATTCAGTAACATAAAAAACTCTAAATTATCATTCATTTCTTTTAGATGATTGCAACAACCGTTACACACCTGGTCATACTTATTCAATTATACGTGTAGATCAAAATATGTAGTAAAGAACAACTTATTTGAACACCCACTAATCACGGGCTTTGAGGGAATTTTAACTTTTGTAAGAATATTTGCTCGACACTTTCAGTGCCTATTTTATTCATAAGTACCTACTCAACATTACTATTGTGTACTCAAAGTACCTGCAAACGGCTTAATGTTATGGCTACTCAAATATCTGGTCTCACAGAAAAACATATTGTTTTCTATGGTAAAAGATTGTAATAATACAGGTTGGCCCAGAAAGACGTACGGTTTTAACGGTTTTGAACGCGACATGCCATATATCTGATGCCTCAATAGCAGTCGTAAACGAGATGTTTACAGAAAAAGTCATATCGCGTCGAGGTGATATTGCGTGGCCGCCCAGACGTCCAGATTTGACTCTACTAGACTGTTTTCTATAAGGATACGTGAAAAGTCGAATTTACTGTAATAATCCGACCAGGTTTGTCCAACATCAATGAAGAAATGGCGAGCTTTTACCAATCTACTGTTTGCAGCAAGATGGTGGACACCTTGATGATGCTATTTAAAAAAAATAAATTTCCAGGTTTTCTCTTTGATTTCAATAAAGATTGGTTTGCGTACGATTTTATTAATGATTTTTACAAATCGACTAATCTTTCTGACCCACCTTGTATAATAATCATAATGTACATTGATGCTAATACAAAGGATTCACAATAGTTATTTACCTAACGAGTTCAGAAAGTGAGATTTCCCAGATGAGCATTTTGATTAGTGCGAATGGATGAAATTTGGCTCTATGTCATTTTTTGAATCCCTAATGACGTGTGTAAAATTTATAATAATCGGTTGTTTAATAAAGTCTTTAAAGCGTAAATTATAAAATAAATTATATAAAGTAGAAAACATTGCAATTAAAAAAATAAAGAAACTTCCAGTACAGAAAAAATAAGAAAAATAATAATCAATGTATGGCGAGGAAAAAGCATTTCAAATTAATAGTGGATGACCACAATATACTTTACTCATAAAAGAAAGAAAAAAATAAGACAAAAAACTATAAAAAATAACTCTATTGAGCCAATCATGTGATGGTATTTGAAGACAAACTGGAAGAAGACATAGAACAAAAGGAAAAAAAAAGACAAAAAACTATAAAAAAAATAGCTCTATTGAGCAAATCATGCGATGGTACTTGAAGAAAAACTGAAAGAAGAACTAGAGAAAAAGGAAGCATTACCAGACAAAGACGAGTGCAAGCGAATTTCTCTCGTCATATCGATAAAAAAAAAGAGTGTTAAATACAAAAAACATCAAAAATATAGAAAATCCGAAAAGCAAAATAACGGAAGTTGAATAGAAATAAAGAATTGAGAAATTAAAACATGTATTATATATATATATATTATATATATATATATTTATATATATATATATATATATATTGGTTTCACTTTCAACAAAACAACGAGAAAAACATAAAGAATAAAAGAAAGAAGACTTAAACACAAAATAATTAAAAAAGAGATAAGTGAATGGAATTACTACAAGAAATGTAGATACTCAGTGTCATAGAAATCAAAGAAAAGTAGAAAAAACATAACAGGAGAGTCTTTCGAAACAGCCAAAGATACCCAAAGAGAAGAAGAAAGAGCGACAATAAAATAATGAAGACACAACAGTACATACAACAAGATCATAACACAGGAGACGACAACATAACTTAGTAAAACAGATTCAAGAGTAATAAATAGCAAAGATTAGCTGTGGGAACGAGAAAAAAGAATACTGACAAAAAAAGAAATTTGTACAATTATTAAAAATTTCAGTAGTTTTTTCTATCGAAAATGATGTAAAATATTATTGAATAGAACTGAACTTTGACAATTTTATTATATGAGACTTTTCGGTTTTTTAGCAACTAATTGCTTTATTATGTATATACTGTACTAAACAGCTCAAAATATATATATGTTAAAATAGACACTCACCTTTAAGCTTTCGTTGTGTTCCAAATCTATCAAGACCTGGCCGGCTTGCAGCGTCTTCTCAATAACAGGTTGATGTCCAACGATTTCCGCTTGTAATTTTTTGTGCTTCTTGAATAAATTTTGAGCTTGGTGTAGGTTCTGCCCTAGAGTTTCTGATGATGCTAAAGGAAGATGTTCTTTGATCCATTGTAATTCAGCATCTAGTTCAAACCCAAACTTATAAAATTTCAAAGCTTCATCTAGGGCTTCTCTGCGTTTTTGCACCGGTTCGTCAAGATCTTTGAGCCGTTCTTGACCCTTTAAAGCCTTATTTTTTATCGCATCGGAATCAAAATGTCCATCATGCAACATATCATGACTTTTATTTACCAACTCCTCAACGCGAGTGGCACACACATTTAATTCATTTTCTAGAATATCATGACGCTTAAACAGATCCCTACAGGATCTTAAGTCAGTGCCAACATTAGTACTACTCAAGTTCTCATGAATTTCGTCCAATTTGTTCTCCATGTCATCAATTGACGCATTATAATCATGTTGGGCCAACGCTTGCCTCAATCGACGTCCTTTCTCCAAAGAAATTCCAACAAGTTGTTGCCATTCATCGTTCAATTCCTTCAAGGTTCTAGCAACATCATCTTTTCGATAGCTATCTTGTGCTATCAAAGCCTGTCCCAATTTATTAACAGTTCTTAATTGGCCTTCATTTGCGCGTAGCTCTCTTTCAAAAGCCTCATGCTTTTGGAGTTTTCGCTCCAAATTTGACAAGTCTCGATAGCTTTCATCTGAAGCAGTTTTTAATTTTTGGTTCAGCCACATGCGTAAGTCGTGAACTTCTGCACAAAATTCTTGATAGTTTTTCGAGGCTTCTAAGACATTGGTGCGCTGTTGGGATAAATCTTTAACTGCTTGACGGCGTTGCAATACTTCTTTACGTTTATCATCAATCCTAGAAATAATTTTTGACATAGCATAAATATCTCTATAGTATATTTTTTTTAATGTCGTCATCAAAAATTGTTATATCGCGCTCACTCTAACTGTACATAAAGCATTAAACACAAGAGAGATGAAGCATCTACTTCTAGCACATGCCATTGAACAAAAATGAATAACAACCACCCTTCGACTGGGTGGGCTTGTTTGCGTTGAATCAGGGGTTTTTAAATAATAGGATAAAAATTAATAATTAAAATTTAATACAAAGAAGCGAGTTTTTGAAAGACTCGTGTAAATGCACGACATCTTTTGTTTGAGATCTACTGATTTGCTTTCTCCACTAGGGCTGTGCTGTAGGATAATATCTTTATTGGTAACTCCTCTTTTTTCCCACTAAGACAAACTGGTCAAGCCAAAAACACACTATACTTATAAACGTGTAGATAAATAAAAACTCTTACCCTTTGCTGTCATAGTGCTGGTTGTAAATCAAAGTGTCAGCTTTTTTACTAAAAGCGGCAATTCTGTCATCTTGTGCAAAAAGCGTATTAGCAAAAGCTCGCTGTTGCTTCTGTAAGGTTTCAACATCGTCTAGAGAATTCTGGAACATACAAATATTAATTACATTCTTTAAAGAAAACGAATTAGTTACCCCTAAGTCAGAAAACTCTAAAAATGCTTGATGGGCAGATGTCGCCGCGTCAATATTATCTGCTTCTTTGTTAAAAAGTTGAAGTTGTAAGCATTGCTCCAGCCAATCTTGCTTTTCAAGCCATCCTCTCCCTATAGCAGCTTGCTCTGCGTTTAAACGGTCAATTTTATCTCCCACGTCCTTAATGTTTGGATTGGATTTGAGAAGTTTTTTTCCAAGATGTGTCAACTGGTAAAATTCATCTTCTTTGGCTTTAATTTCTTCACCTAAATCTTGATGATTCTTAAGCAAAGATTCTGCTGTCTGTACATCTCTCACCATATTATCAGCGTTGAGCTGATCCTTGACTTGTGATACCCAATGAAGTAGATCTTTCGAAGCATTTGTAAAAATTTGTTGACCAACGGCATCTTCAAGACGAGCTCGACGTTTGATAGATTTATCTTTGACTTTTTGCCATAAGTCTTGTATTTCATCTTGTCGACGAGCTACATTTGCGTGCTCATTAGGGTACGTAGCTTTGACGGAATTAGCAAGAAGCATAACTTTATTGACTTTTTCTTCAACTGGTGCCAGTTCTCGTTCAAGGTTATCATGACGTCTCTGTAAAGCCTGTACAGTTTTTAAATCATGTCCAATCACATCAGAGTCAAGCTGTAACATTTTTTCCAGCATCCAGTCACGTGCTTCGTCACAAGTTTTTTGGTATAACTCTACACTGCTTGCTCCTTCTAGATTTTTCTCTTTTTGGGCTTTTAATTGGTTAAGGTGTAACCAAGCAGCCTGCACTTGGCGATGTCTTGCTTTGAGTTTATCAATTTGGGAATGTTTTTCGCGCTCAAATTCTTTTATATCATCATTTAACTCATCCATACGCTTATTACTAGCCGATAGATCTGTCACAAATTTTTCATATTTGCGCTTTGCTTGTTCAACAGTATCAGTGGGATCATCAGTGCCCAAAAGTTTCTCTTTATCTTTGATCCAACGCTCAAAATCATCACATTCTTTATAAAATCTAAACAATTTAACAGCATCTTCTAGTAAGGCTTTACGTTTTGCTGCTACATCTAATAAGTGCCCATAGGTATCATTGATATTTTTTTGTCTTTTCGGTATACTGTCATTATCATCAATTTTACGTTTCATGGCTTTACGTTGTTTAAAAACTTTTACTGGCACTTTTTGCCGCATCATCTTTGTACGCTTCACTTTTTGAGTGGTTTTTACCGTTTCTGGCTTTTTGACTTGCATTTGAATTAAACGAGGCTCTATTTCTGATACGTATTTCGCTGGGGCAAAGCCGTCAGTTCCATCTGCTTTACGCACGCACCACCAGTCGGGGTTACTTTTGTTCAGCAGGTACATTACTTCACCTATATAAGAAAAACCGTTAAACATTTGAAAATAGCCACACTAAATAGTTACTCAAACAGAATTAAAACAAATAGTCTTGACAGCGTCATCGCAGCAAATCAAAACCCAATTACAATTATGCTTAAAAGTTTAACAAATTCTTTTTGTATATATTTTTTAATTTATAAGTTAATCTGTTGAATTTCCGACTGTGGATCTATTGAATTGTTGGCTACTCATAAAAACAAACAATAATCAAAAACTAAAAAAAATTAAAACAGCATCGCAAAGTAAACAACGACTAAAGGAGAAAAAATAAAAATGTAAGATTGAAATTTGTTTTAAAAAGTATTAAATATGTACAAAAAGCAGTAGAGAACCAAAGAAATACGCATCCTGGTATGTCCCCACTATTAGTTTTCAGTTCTAATGCAATTTAGTATCTAAAACTGACCTACCTTTGATCATTGTTAAGCCATGGTCATTAAATGGATAAAGCGCCCGAACTTGTGGGACTTTCCGTTCTTCAACCGCCATCTTATATTCGATGCGTTCAATAGGTTCATCCTCCCAGACTTCTGTAGGAATCATTTTAAATTCATATATGGTTTCCTCCAGTGGTTCTGAAACTTCAACTTCAGCTGCCAAATCAAGATGAGAAATACCAGCCGCAATTAAACCATCAGCTTGCGCATTTAAGCTCTGAATGTCACCTTTGTAAGCATTTAATTCGCCTTCTAAATCTCGGTGGCGTTGAAGAAGCGCTTGAGCACTTGGTTCATCCGTGCCATAATCGCTAGAATTTAAAATTTGTGTTTTTTCATTAAGCCAAGAATCTGCTTCGTTAGCGTCCGCATAGTACTGATACGCTTCAACAGCGTCTTGCAATTGTTTAGTTCGTTCATTGATGAGTTTTTCCAAATGTTCCCAAGCTTTATGGTTACGGTCCATATGTTGCTCGATTTCATAAGCCCGCGGGTGTTTCTCCACTATTAATTGCCTGCCTGTCGCACCTAATTGATCAAATTTGTTCCGCCGTGCTTTGACTTCGTCTACAAGAACTTTGTGTTTTTGCTGAAGAGATACTACACCACGAAGGTCTTTAGCGGTTATCCCAGCTTGACAAATGCGTTGCTTTTCAATTAGCCATGATTCTTCGTCTTCTTGATCTTGTAAGAATTGATAGAAATTCCGTGCTTCTTCTAGCAACATTTTTCGGCGAGCACTTGCAATCTGTACTTCTTTGTAAGTTGCTGCTAGATCCTCTAGTTTTTTGACAAGTAAAGTTTTTTCTGATGGATTATCAATTTTGGTGTTTTCTCCTAACCGTTGCAATCTTCTTTCCGTTTCTCCTAATGAGCTTACTTGTAATTCTTGTAAGGCATGCTTATGCAAAAGCTCTTCAACTGCCATTAGATGTACTCCAGTGTCCATTGTTCGTAAATCATTTTGTAGTAGTTGCATGCTAGCTAACGTAGTATCAATTTCACGTAATAACGACATAATGCTACTCATTCGTCCCAAATTTAATTTATGTTTATCCAACAGTTTTAAAAGTTGCGCCCACTGATCACGAATTTCTTTTTCTCGCGTAACAACACGTTCCGAGTTGCGGTAGTTTTCTTTGACAAGCTCATCACACATTGAACTTAAATCATATACACGTTCTTCTCTTGCCATAATATCTGCACTGATAGCTTCATGTTTTTTAATAGTTGCATCAACTTGAGTCAGATTTGAACCGTAGCGTGTATCACTTAAAACAAGAATCATTTCTTTTAGATAACCTTCTCTAAGTACACTCTTGCGTTCAAATTTGTAGTAAAGTTGCTCTAAGCGTTCTTGTCGCAGAAGTTCAGTTCGTAGAGCTACTTCGCGACTGTGTTCAGCTCGTTCTAATTTTTCCCAAGCGCGTTCTATATCTTGTACCAATTTGCCATCAACTGGAATAAAAGCTGGTTGTCTTAGCTCTTTCAATTGGGTGTTGATATTGAAAAATAAAGCTTCAATTTCGCTACGTTCCTTGTACTTTGGAGGCTTTTCTTGAGTTCGGTATCTAGCAAAAGCCAGTAGGAGAGTTTGTATGTCTTCTAACGAATTAGGAAAGTTTCTATCTTCTAATTGTAGAATTTTTTTGTTAATCCATTCTAATAGATCCGTTGTCAATTTATCGTATATTACTTTCATTTTATCAGCGTCTACCATTTGTTTAATAATTTTAGCAATTCTTCTTCCCGATTTTTCTTCATTTTTCATTCTAGCAAATGTGTGGTAATAGGAGGCTACGTATGTCATAATACTCTTTTCGTCTGGACGAGAATTATCAATATCTTCGGCATCTAACAAACGTGGAATTCCTAGTTCATTGTTAGCAACATCAAAAGCATGATTTAAATTATCCAAATTTTTATTGAGGGGAAGACCATTGTAATCAAAAAGATCGGGTCTATGTGAATGAATCAACGCATTAAAACCGAGTCCCGTTCGCCACGACGAAGAAAAATCGCGAATTTCCACTCCTTGATATCCATGAGTTTTCCGCTGTGCCCACAACAGTAAAGCGTCTTTGGCCGATTTCTTTTCCGAACTTTCATTCTCTTCGTCAACATCAATTTCAATTTCTTGAATTTGAAAACGTAAAATTATGGTCCATATTAATCCCAAAATAAGACGAGGATTGCCGTCGACTATATCTTCGGCGCCGATACTCTCTAACCGCACTTTAGTGTGTAAAAACGCTAAACTTTTATTCACATTTTCGATTTTGTGCACCCGCATTTTGCCATTGTTTGGTTTTGCTAGTTTTTCGCCTGATATTATCTCTAGAAGTTTGAGGAGTTTCTTCCCATCGGCCAGGTCGACGAAAAGATCCTCCACTTCCATGCGAACCTTGGATAAAATATTTTTGGTTTCAATCTCTAAACATTTCTGTTAATCCAAAAAGTTAAGAAGAGCATTAAGGAGGCATTCGGGCCTATTTGCTCCTCCACTTTTTGAACTCCAGTTATGGTAGCATAGCGCTGGAGAGATGAGAGGCTGGTAGAACCATTATTTGATTGTTACTATTTGTCAAACGATTTTTTTATATTAATTTTTATCATGGTCAGATTGGGTACTCCAGGAACTCTTTTGATAAATATTAGAAATTTGAACACTGTGACATTCCAAAATATTTTAGAGTGAAAGTAAAACAATAAAATGTAACAAAATTATATAAATAAATATTCTATTAGAGAAACCTGTTAGACTATAAACGGCTGGTTCTGCTTAACCTTTAACCCCTCCAGACATACAAACAAGCCATTAATAGCCTTTTTTTCATTCATAAAGCGTTCATCATACATATTTACCTTTTGCAGAAATGAATTCATCCATTTTGTAAACGTTTTTTTCTGGATGTGGAGACGTTCTTCCTGTAGAAATCGTATTCGTCCCTGCTCGAACTTCTGGACTTCATCTCTTTGAGTCATGTTAGTTCGATGTTGCACTGTGGTTTTCGCTCTTGTCTCATAATGCACGAGGCCGACTGAAACAAAAAGCAAAAAAATTAAACTACATACCTCAATAAATAAAAAAAAATCGAATCACGTCCTGATTTAGTTCTTTGTTATAGTTCCGGTGTCAAAATTTTATTCAATACCGTGATAAATGAACTACGCTCGTCTAAAGATTAAAAATACTGACAAAAAACTAATAAAACCCAACAACACAGTTTATAGGTTTAAGTCAAAATAATACCAATTGCTATAGCAGATGAGAAAAAAATATTGTCTTTCTATCGGGTCTTCTTGGACCTACAATGTTAAAAATAAGCTTACTTAAAGCAGTTCAAATCGTTTTTATTATAGCAGTTTTATTAGAAAAAATCCATATCAGTCTTAATTGAAATCCGTTAACCAAAGAGTATTTTATTTATTAAAAATAGTCAATTGATTATACAATCTTATGTTTATTAGTTTTTGATTATTGTTTGTCTTTATGAGTAGCCATCAATTCAATAGATCCACAGTCGGAAATTCAACAGATTAACTTATAAATTAAAAAATATATACAAAAAGAATTTGTTAAACTTTTTAACAATTTTTCTCATCCGGTCTACATCCAGATCATTGTTATTTCTTCTCTCGTCCACTCCCTCTCTCACTTCCTACACATCTTACACATTCTTATTTTCCTCTAATCAATACTTTATTTCTACTTCTTTATTTCCTCATCTTTTTTTCCGCACTTTTCCTTTTTAAATATTTTAAGAGTCTCTTTACTATTATTTTGTCATACTTTTTATTGTATCTGGATTCAATATTTCTGCTCTCCTTTATGTCTATTTTGTTCTTTCAATTTTGTCAAATATTAATATCTTACTTTCACTCTCTACTCTGCTAAATATAATCCATTTTTTTCTTTACTTTCTTGTATAAGTTTGTTTATTTTTAGATAAGGTTTCGTTCGAAAACCTATTTAATATTTCGCCCAATATGTCTATTTTTATATATCCAATGATGATCTAATGATCTACTTCAACCATATAAGTATACTACGATTAATCAAGTATTAAAACCGACAAGTGCTACTTGGAATATGTGAGTATGTATAAGCATATCAACCAAAAAATTACTCCCCAGATTTGGGAATATTTGTTAATAGGTTGCCATAAAATTGGTTAGGTGGAAGACTAAGAGTTTTCTGGTGGAAAAAAATAGATCGTAGCCATGTCAAAAATTTAGGTCGGCTTGAACTATAGTATATTGTAAACCTAGGCGGCAAAGTGGTATTTTTCCAGGCCGAGAGAAGATATGAACAGGCGAGCCTGGTCACTTCTCAAGGCCTGAAAAATCACTTTGCGGCCATGGTTTACACATTATTTTTTATCTTACACAAATTACCTTATAATCGAGCATTATCTTAAAATTGATTTGAGGTTATTACCGCCAATCGCCAATTCAAAATGTCAAACTTTGACAGATGTCAAAAATTTATGGATTACTTTACTGTCGTGATTTAAACAATTTATCTTGCACAAAAGTAGTTTTTTAAAATAAGATTGATGTTCATAAACAGTGAATGTGATTTAAAATTTCAACACCCTTCATAAATAGTGAGACGTTTAGAGTAATTTTTCTTATAACAGCGACTCCTGACGGAAAAAATCAGATTTTTTTTTCTCGGCTAGCCGAGAAAGTACATCTTTTCTCGGCTATCCTGGAAATGATGTACTTTCACGGCTGTCGAGAGACGAGAAAATTTTATTTTGAGTTAGTGTAGGATAAAAAAACTATTATTATTAAATTCTACTCATAATTACCGTAAAATCATAAAAGCATCGTTTGTCTGAAATGAAATTTTTGTGTCACGAAATAATATATATGTAGTTGAATAAATAAATAAATTGTTACGTCCTAGTTTTGTGCAAAATTTGATCATTAAAGAAACCCGTATTAAAGTTTGTTATTTTCATAAAGTGTTTGGCCTTTGCAAAAACACCGGCTTTTTTATTAAGACCTAAAATTAAAAAATATATTTTTGTTTTTAATAAGCAACTTCAACATGAGCTTTTGATAATTTCAGATCTTTTGAAAACGAATTCCTTATAACACTTGCAAATCGCTAATTGCTCGTTAGCTGGTAGATACTCTTAAGTTTTTGCAATCAATTTCGGCTTCTGGCGGCATATTTAATTAAACTTGTGCAAAACATCTCTCAATCAATGGTTGACAGATAATACGTCAACTGTCAACATCAAGTTTAAGCAACCTGAAGCATTCAAAATTATCTTTGACAATTTTTATTACACGCAACATTAAAAAGGTAACTTCTTTAAAAGCTCGAATCCTAGGAAATAATTTATTCTTAACAGGCACAAGACATATAGCAACTTCCAATTCGTTTGAAAACTTGTACAGCCCATTGACTTTACTGTTATCAATAGAACCAAATATAGAGGTTTGTCATAGAAAATATGTGCGAAATTGACAAATCATTCAAAAGTGATAACATCTAAATGTATCCATCTCGTCGTGTTTTTCCTTAAAACACATTTTTTTTTTGATAACATTTGTAACCAAAATAAATTGATTGATTCAATTGAATTTATAGACGAAAACTTGAAAAGATGTCAAGATAAAGGTGATTTCTGAGAGGTAAAAAAATAGATTGCGATAGAAACGTTACTATTTTGCAATATTTTTATTATATTTAGCGATCGTTGCGGTACTAATAAACGCTACTATTACAGTAGATATAAACTGTGATAAAACTTTATTAATTTAATGATTGTAATAAACTGTCCCCATTAATAGTCTTGCGTTATTTTTATAAATAGTCTGTGACAGATACTTAAAAAAACATCAAAATCGATTATATTGTTATCTTTGATAAAGTGTAACTGACTTGCCTTGAGGTGTGGTTGCTTATTTATATCATCCAATATTTATTTATTTTTATTTAAATAAACTATATTCCGAGAATGTTAAGGATTCTTCTAGCACAAACAGGAAATTTTAAAAGGAAAAAAACAAATAATCTATAAAACGTGCACTTATTTACATAAAAAAGAAGCTTGATAATGTCATTGTTTATAATTTGCTTTCCTAGTACATAAATGGGAAAAACACATTAATAAAAAAATCATATTACCATATGGTGATCTTGACATATTGGGAACTTACAACAAACACATCTCACAATACTGTTCAAAACGACTGTACAATACGGTTTCGATTAATCTCCAAGATAGAGTGGTATCTACGATAATGAAATGGAACAGATAAAGCTAAAAATGTGTAAAAACATTTCACTATGTTTTATTTACTTTAAATGCATCATAGCCCAACGCATCGGATCACATAATCAAAATCAAAATTTATTTTTGTTTTTAACAATGAGATAAAATAAGAAAATATGCATTGAGACATAATTCCATATAGTTTCTCAAAAAGAGCTTGTCATCTATCAATGTAAAATTTGTACTAGGATAGTCAAAATTCTTTAGATCTACAATTCAAAACTGAGAAATTGAAAAAACGTAGTGTGATAATTCACTTGATTTATTAAAAACAATATTAATTTTTTTTTGAGACATACTGTATAGTAATAGCTTAGTATAACATTGTCGTTATGCAAATAAATTTTGTTTAGAAAACCAACGAAAGGCTCTAGATTTTTGAGAACAAAACCTTAAAGAGGATTAAATCCAAACCAGCAAAAATATGTTATTCGCAAATGGAAACATTCAACATTCTAGACGAATGGGATTTAATGAAATTCTCTCTCAAAATGGAACACTATATTAAAACTGAGACAATTAGCGCCGCTAAACTATTAAAATATTATATTTAGAAAAAAAACCTAATATTTTCAAATTGAGTACCGTGAGAACAATTTCAAAAATTATTGTCGAGCTAGGGTCACAACCATAAGATTTCCAAGAAATGGGTCATCGTCCCTGCACATAGTACAGCTTCTATTTTTTTCTATGGTTTTCTTTTCGACACTTGGTCAAGTAAACCGAAAAACTAAACCGCCACACAAATTCAAGGAAAAAAATTTCTAACAGCTGCATCTCCCTCAAATAATAAAATAGGTTGCCAAATTGAACCTAAAGCCAAGGATACGGACGCGAAAAGAAAAATCATTGTCAAGCCAGTAAAAAGCAGAAGACTTTCTATCTTCGGAGCCTTCTTGCTTTGGCGACGTCTTGCAACATAATATCGTATTGCGTATTTTGCCCGATACGAGCTTAGCCGCTTGAGCTCTATTTTGTAGCTTACGAAAAACAGTATTGGCCTGCCAATTTGCCAGCTATTAGTGTTTTCATTAACAATTTCTGGAGCTCCGCAGCCTAGCCGCTTGAGCTCAGAACCCTTGTTAATTTGCACAAGATTTTACATTTGTTTTGTATTGCTTACTTTGCCTAGTACGAGCTTAGCAGCCTAGCCGCTTGAGCTCTATTATGTAACTTAAGTAAATCAATATCCTACTGTATGCTGTTTTTATCAATAACTTCTCGAGCTTAGCAGCCTAGCCGCTTGAGCTCAAAACCCCTGTAGTGGCCTATTTCAAAATAATATTTAATATTGCTTTGCGTATCCTGCCTGAAACGCGCTTAGCCGCCCAGCCGCTTGAGGTCTATTTTTAACCGACTTCTTTATTTAATTTGGTGATATCTTTAAAGGTATTTCTTTCTTTTGAAGGCAGTATAAAAAATAATCTTCAAGTATACTAAAAATAATAATAATAATGATAATATACCTAATTGACGTCACCATTATAACATAAATAATTAATCTGTTTATTGTATTGATATATTGTTCTCGAGATACAAATCACCTTTTAGTTTAATAAAAGAATGTACTTTTGTACGACATTTGTGATTGATAACAGAAATTTTTAAACTTGAGTTAAGAACAATATCTGATGTAAACAAATAACCCAAGAAGCTCCCAAATTTTGTAACCAGTTTTTGAACAATAGATGCTCTATGATGGATGTTTCATCCCCATAGTAGACCAAGAGAGAAAATTACATTACTTATTTTTTATATAATTTTATAACAATGCTATAATAGGAAAATAGAATGACAGTTGTTGTCATCTATCTATCAATCAAAGAAAACAAACAATAAATGAAAGTAATGAATTGAATAATAAATAAGTGGCAATAGATATTGGCTGCCCTATCTGACCCAGTGAACTGTCAGGTATGAGGAAATGGAAGTTACATCACCAATAAACGAACGAACGGGCGAACGAACAACTGAACAAGAAACGTGTTACAATGTAAAAAGTAATCGTGCCGGCAACACCTGACACTATTCAAAAGACCTCGCCCATGGATGATTCTTCCTCTATTTTAGTACAATATTTTCAAAAATGATATCTTTGTGTCAGAAACAAAAAAAAGTCAAAACCTGAAAGGCACAGTATGTTAGTGTGTTATATAATCAGCAAAAGCCGGACAACAGTTTGTTTCAAAGTGGTTCTGCACACAGCAAGGAAATATAGATCAACTGGACCAGATCACCTTGGTCTTTGAAAGAATCTTTTTTGTTGCCGTTGGCTAACCACTATATTATACAAGAATACTCATTTATAACTACGCTAAGATATGCACTTATGTAACACACTGCTGCATTCATTATTAAATTACTCTCCTAACTTAGGTCAACTGCTGCATAACGCAGAGCGAGAGAATCGTGAGTAATTTTATTAGTTTCCACAAAACAAAAAAAAACAACGCCTTAAGAGGGAATGTTGCCTCTCCCCGAGTTTAACATACATTCTGAAAGAACACATTTTATTTGGTGCAATTTTTGAAAGAAGATCATCTCTTTTATCGGGTTCATAATCTAAAATAGAAGAAGACACAAATACCCTTGCAAAAGTCAACATAAATTTTTAATGCCAGATGTTGAAAGGTCTAGAATTTGCCAGAGGGAAAATAAGCTGGATATCCGGGTTCAAGTCCCAATGTGGAAAATCTTGAAAGCAGGTGACTGGGTGAATCCGCATTTAAATATGTGTTTAAGTGTCTTCTGATCAAAGAAATGACCAATTCTTGAAACTCAATGGCATCGAGTTATCTTAGCATCGCAAAAAAGAAGATTAGGATGTCAATGAGACAGAAATTTCTAAATTAAGAAAGATAAAAAACTCAAATTACCTATATCTATTGTTCTAGAAACAATATTGTTGATCAGCATAATCTCATGGCCTAATGAAAATAACTGGCATTATAGAGAATATAATTATGTATTCTAACGGGAACATTGGAGAATGTAAATTAATTGCCAAACATATTTTTTGGGTTGTTTATAGGTAAAAAAAATTAAAATTTATTATATTAAATTTGTCAATGAGAATGTAGCTGACTTTCGAGTTATATAGACAGAGTACGCAAGAGAAGACAATAATTTGTATATAATAACATTGTAAATTAAACTTAAACAGAAGCAAATAGAAAAGTTAAAATAAGTACTATCAACAATACAATAAAATTCAAAAAAATAACATAATTTAGGAGACGTATTCACTCAGAAGACTCTTTCAGTTTTGGAAATGTCATGGAAATTGTCTCTCAGCGCTTGGCCATCCAAATTTAGCCTGAGCCATGCATGAATAAACTGTATGATTATGTTAATCTCTAAAATAGATCTTTCTTCCATATTTACGAGATTGTGCCAACAAGGATTGAACAGTTCACAGAATCAGCAATGCTGTATAGGCAAATCTTTTTAATATTTCAATATACAGAGTGATTCACGTAGCCCGCCCGTTAAAAAATAATATCAATTTCTCAAAAATGTAATTATATTATATGAATTTAGCACACGATTCTAGTCAATGACTTCGAGATTAAGATACAAATATTTAAAATGTCACCACTTCTGAAAAAACTAAGGTCATTCGATTAACACACTGCTTGTTCAGGTAGCGCCATTAGAAAATGACACATCCATGCTTAGATTTACCGTTAACAAAGGATAGAAAATGCAAATGTCGTAAGTGAGACAAAGAAGTCACTAGCTTTAGAGAATTTCGTTTGCCAAAATGGCAGCAGGGTTTCAACGTCAAAAAAATTAGGATTATACCTGGACAGCTAATATTTTTTGACTGATATTACATAGCTAGATAGCAGTGACTGACGTCAGTAATCTGACATTAGGCTTCTTTCCAAACAAAACGTTTGACACTTTTATATATATTGTTTAATCACTGACACTTCCACTTTTCATAATTGCCACAACTTATTTGTTTGTCACCAGATTGGAGTTACGCTGCGACAAGGATAAACACGTAGTGTGTTAATCTAGTGCATAGTGTGTTAATCTAGTGACCCTAGACAATACCAGAAATCAACCACATCTGTGTTGTTTTTTTTTAAACAAAACACTCCATTTTGATTCTACATTTGAAAACTATATAAAGTGAGTTGTGAGTTCAGAGCGCATAGTTGTCAAAACACATCTGCCATAGTTTTTAATATAATATAATAGTTTTTAATATAATAGTTGTCAAAACACATCTGCCATAGTTTTTAATATATATCAGACATTTCGCAATAGAAAACGAGATTGCAGAAGTCCATTAAAAATTTGAAACTTCTGAACCGCTCACTGGAGGTAAATGAAAAATTATTTTTCTTAAATTGCTAAAAAATTGATCAATATTTTGTATTACATATTAACACTTTATATAATTATGGTATAATACTGATAAGCCCACTGAGATTTTAGAAAAACAAAGATTTAAAAATGTCAAAAGTTTACTTTTTCAAATAGCAAGTAGCACTTTTGATGGGAGAAACCATAATCCAGTTGAATTTTTAGGTGACTTCTTATCATTGAGTAGGTATGTCTATCTTAAGTCATTTCTAAGTTATATTAACTTTTTTTTAGATCAATATTAAATAAACATAAAAATTGATATTTTGTACGTTTGTCTTTGAACGAAAGAAATAAATATTCTAACGCTTTAAGTTGAGTTGCTCTATGCTGTTATAAACAATATGTTAATCTTGATAATGACAAAACAGTAACCAGGTTCAAAATATAGCACTTTTTATTAAAGCCTACTTACCCAAACAACAATATTTATCTAAAGAAATGTAATAACACATAAACGACTCACATGCAAACAATAAGAAAAGTTATCCAGAAATTTAGTTTGATATTGATTTTTGTGATCAGAAATGGTAGTTGTCATTTGAAAAAATAAAGTTATGATTGTCAGCTTTTGAAAAACTTCAGTTGGCCTTGGAAATATAACAAAACGTTCAAATTGTAAAGCACAATATTGATCAAAATAAGAATTTAACTAAAAAATTTTTTTTTATTTGGTAGCTGTTTGGTGGCTATAAGGCGACAGACAAACCCTACAACAGCTTTTTTTCTGTCGGGAGCTAAAAGTACTATCCCACGAGGACTTTTGAAACGGATTCTCTATGGCAATAATATAATTTGGTCTTCATAAGTATTGCGTCAATGTTTAATATTACTATATATTGAAAATTCAAGGGTATCCATATCATATCAGTTGTACTATTGTGTGTTCTACACTTATTAATATATCAAGCTACATTTTTCTAGGATTACATATCATAAAATAAACATGGATTAATACTGATAAAACTTAAAAAAAAAACTATTGAACTGTTTTGATTCTTGTTACTATGATACTTAAAAAAATACCGAAATATGTATTGTTAGTCATGAAAATAAATAGGACACATACAAATTGCAAAAGGTACGATTCATACGAGAAACTATTTGACATTTTTGATATTGTGATAACTGATTGAACCATATTTGGTAAAAAAAATATATTTACAAGTATTTGGATAACCACCAATTCATTCTGTGTACAATACAGTACATTACTCTTACAATATGAAGTTTCTCTTTAAGAATCTTCCCCGTACAAAACAAACTTGGGTACGCACGAAAGGAGTCATAGATACTTTTTTAGCATAAACCAAGTAGGTTTATCATTTTCAAACTTTCAAGTGTTTTTGTAAGAGATAAAGTTACTGGGGGTTATTAATAAATGATTTCGAACTGATGTCAGTGACCTAAACCCTGATATATACAGCTAGATTTATTTATACAAGACTCTTTAGTAATATTTAAAAAAATCATTTTGACCAACAATAAAATTTGACTAAAAAATTGTAAACATTTGTAAAAAGTTAGTGACGAGGCAATAAACAAATTAGAAAAGTTGCTTTGCTTTGAGGTTTCTTGGCGTTTTTTACCAAAATTTTGATTATTATTGGATAAATAATTTTAGCCTAAAAGGTGGGATTATGAGTTCAAAATCTCCCAAAAACTGGCTCCGCACTGTACGGAGCAAAATTTCACAATACTAAATATATGAAAGAGCGTGTGATATTTACATTACTTTCTATAAATGCAAAATGTATATTTAGTCTAGACTTAAGGGGAATTGTATTGTGCAAAAAAAACGAACTTTATAACAATTTAGATATTCAGACGAAAGGTTACATTTTGTTACATGTTATTAAAATAACTTTCTTACCCTTATAATTTTCTGTATAGGAATAATAAGTATACATTTTAATAGTTTTCATGATTGAACCTTCACCGAAAGACACCCAACTGGAACTATACCGAATACATAAAAGTCTAACGCTAAAGCACTGTTTCCGTTTTTAGCCCCTCTGTTTATTATTTCAACCCCAGATTGAAAAAGGTATAACACACGTCCAAAACCACAAACATTTCCGGTAACAGATTGTCGTCTCTGGTGGAATTTATTATTCATCATTATCATCACACTCGGAAATTTTCATTGGATTTTTATGTAAACTATCCTTTTTTTATACGTTCATAATAAAATCCGGTTTCAAAAGCATAATGGCGAATTTGGTGCCAAAAAATTTTGACAATAAAAAAAAGTATAATAAGTGTAACACAAAACGGCACAGTTTGTGCAAATTTCCGGTTTGCTACAGGGGCCGTTATGTAAACTTATTGCATCGTTGAATTTGCACTGCTAATTACCACTTGCAATGGATTATTTTATTTTATAATTATTATAAAAAGTGATTAATTCCTTTTTTAAACAAACAAATCCCAAGGACCCACATTTAAATATTTTTACTAGCGACTTATAAAAAATGAGCAAAAATCATGGTTTGCTCTATTTGAAATATTAAAGTTTATTTTCATTTTGCATTTTTCAATATTTCTTCGTAAAGAAAGTGTGCGAATAAACCGTAGGAATTCAAATGAAAAATTGCGCGAAGAGAACGTGGCTATCCACTTAAAAATCCTAATGAATAAATCATGAGAATTTGTAAATTAGGTGAATGTAGTGATTGAAACTTTTTCTCAGATTTGAAGCCTTACAGTATTCGGTCGTAGTAAATCAGGAAACCTAATAAAATTTGAAGCCTTCAAGACACTGACCTTACTTTTGAATCGATAGAAACTTGTCGTTTTAGAAATGAAATTGACCGAATAGCTGCTGTAAATCTGGCGACGTATTGTACATAATTTACAAAATGGTAGAAAAAATTTCACAAGCTTTCACTTGTCGCTAGAACAATTATACTTCCTATCTAAAACGCATTTTTCACACATCTTTAATAATAAATTGCATCTATTGTTTAGCAACACACTTTCAAATCTCAAAGAACTACTTTGAAGCCTTGAATTTTAATATTATTTAATATGCGACTAAAGTTTTATGACTATTCAACTGTTATCATAGCTTATTATTCATTTAGTTAAAAGCTAGAAATATAATTCTATATTTATTATCATTGAAATCAAATAAAACATTTTTTTTAGTACATGTGACAGTTTTGTCTCATAGAGCTTCAGCATAATTCATTTATTGTTGTGCCAAACATCAACATTTGAATAATAACACAACAGCGCATCCAGTGTCCAGCACCGGATGAAATAAGTTGGTTGGTTACTGTATAATGAAAAAAAGAAATATTTTAAAGCAAACTCGTATATTCATATTTTATATTTTTAAAAATATAATCCTAAATTATGAATGAAATTGGACCACTGAGTTTAAATTAACACATAAAATATATCGTACTCATTTTAATTTGAAGTTGTGATATAATGCTCTAATATTATATTAAAAAACAAGTTTCATAAGACATGTCTTAAAGCACGCATTCAAGTTTGAAAAACGAGTGGCAAAGCCACGAGTTTTTTTATACTATTTTTTAATATGCCCTTTTTATGGTGTTTATGAGCATTTTTTATTTTAATATCATCGATTTAGGGATTTTTGAAATGGGTTGGCAATATCTTAATCTTAAAAGTGAAAATTTTATCTATTTGTCTTTTCTTTTGTTTTATTCAAAAATTCTAATCCTGTCAGCCCCAAAATACAAAAATGGAAAAAAACCTTACATGCAGGCCTCCCAAAATCCGTGAAATAGCAAAAATTATTTTGGTTTTTATTATTATTATTGTAAGATACCTACTTTTTTAGGTTAAAACTTTTGCTTTATTGGAATCGGTTATTCCTCCTAGACCAGTGCACTTATTATTTACACCATTATATGCCATATTTCCAATAAATATACTTCCCATTAATTGTTCACTTCACTTTGTTCTTCGAAAATTGCAATTTCAAATCACAATATTATTGACAGACAGGTAAAAAGTCAAACTCAGTTTTAACAACCTAAACATTTTTAGAAAAAAAGATCGGTGCTCTAATGGCTTATAACCGCACCGAAACCTATAATGTAGCCTTATCTAATGAGTCTATTAGAGTATCAAAATGAAGACAAATTGCAAAAATTAATAAAAAATCGCCCATGTAAAATATAGAATTTGTAGAACCATTTTAAATAGACATTTTTGCACTAGCGGTAAAACTTATCCTATACGGTATAAGAGATTATACAATGTTAAAAATCATATTTTCATAAAATTGAAAAAAATCTGCAAAAGAAATGGAAAAACCGTCCGAGTGAGTAAATACTCAATTCTTTTATTAAAGTTTTGACACTGATCCAGTTTTGTTGAATTTATGACAAGGTATTTTTACGAGCAAGATAGAGAAGGGCTATTTAATTTGTATCCTTCCAAAAACTTCGAAAAAACTCTGCAAAAAGGTAAATATGCAAAATTTAACAAAAATAAACATTTCTAACTAAGTTTTCTTTCTTCTGGCTTATTTATTCTAAATACTCTTTGTCTTTTTGCTCAACAAAGTCGAAATTTCTAGTGTGCCTTTCGAAACAATTGTAACGCCCAAAGCAATAATCTTTAGATTGTTATTAATTATTATGTTTTGGTTTAATTTGAATGTTATTTCGTTTTAGCAAGTGAATAATAATTATGGAATAAGCATATTTCGAACTAATTTATTGTAAAATAAAGCTCTTTGTAATAAATTAGAGTAATAAATAATAAGATTTATTATTTACCTAAGCATAAATAATTCTAATGGAATGACAAATTAGGTAACAATGTTGTTCGCACAAAGCATCTAATCAATATTTGTCTACTAAAGGGACCTTGATATGTATTAAAAATAAATAAAATGTTTTAAAACTCTTTTAAAAGTGACATATAATAGAGCGATCTTTTCGCTGACAGCAAGACAGGATTTGGTGAAGTGTAGAATAAATCAACAAAAGCAATTAACTTAAATTTCACTGATTTTTACTAATCATATTTGTTCTTTAACTCGACTTTAAGTTAGATTTGTGTTTTGATAACCTTATAATTATTAATGTTTTCAATTTGGAGTCTCAAAGTGTTCTTATAGATGTGTTTTTAAAGGTTGGTATAGCATAACTGTCAAATAAATAATTATGTCAAATGTCAATGTCTCTGTTAATACAATTTTAGTCGTTGTATCGGCTAATTTCCGAATTTTGGGTAGAGTACATAAATTCTGTTTATTCTATTATTTAATTTTAACCTAAGTATGTCAAACAAAAGCATTAAATTGAATTTGAAATCAAATAACTTGTTGCTGTTACCACCCAATCGTTAGCAACACAATTTCATACAGCTTATAATTTTTTTTTATACGATGAGTTTATAAATAATTTAGATCTACTCTTGCTGTGTCACTTAGCTTGACAGATTTTTATTGTTTTTGATAATATGAACTAATCAAAATTTAAAAAAAAATAGTCTAAATTCCATGGCAAGAGTAGATCTAAATAATTTATAAACGGACGGTTTCAAATTTAAAAAAAAGACGCAAATTCGAAAAAAATGCTTAAAGAACACGTTTTATAAAACTAGTTCTGCAATATACATATACTATTATTTTACCGAGCAACAAAATAAATTCATTGACATAACAAATTATAGAAACTCCAAAATTCCGTAGTTTTAAAATGCGGAAGTGAAACAATATTTAAATTATATTATTATTTCACCTCAACGTAACACAATGATATATTTATGAAGGCGTTAATTAATAATATGTAATAGAAATTTTCTCTCCTTAAATGTAAATGACAAATTGCAATGTAAAGCAAGTTTTTTTTTGCCAAATTTTTGAGTTAAAATAATTAGCAAAACTCACATGATCGGTCATAATGGAACATTTCTAGAACATGAAAGATTTTTCACAAACTGCTGTAGCATTACTGATAAAAGATATCAGTTTTAGTTATGTGTTTGTTTAGTATGTAAATTAGCAAATATTGTACTAAAATTTAATTACGTTATTTTGGAACCAACAACAGATAGTAGTAGGCCTGTCTGCCTACTTTTTAAACAGCATTCCACAATAAAACCATAATTTTTGATAATTTTACGAAGCCTCCGGCTTATAGTTATTTTAGTTCTCTTGACATTACAGCGATTAAGATAACCGTTTTAATTATGTCACAGTCAACGTAATTTGAGTTTACTCAGAGAGGATGTAAAGTGTGTATTTTATTTCATGTCGTGTTTCAATAATTAAATACGGAAGTACTTCATATGATGAGAGTTAAGTAAGTAATGCTCTACTTGCTATAATTGACAAAATACAATTAGAGCACACTTTACAAGTTTCTACTAAAGATGAAATCTTCTGATAAATTCACTGATATTTAGTACAATGACCGCAAGTTTGCAATAATTTGGTAAGATTCCAAATTAATAAAAACCCTGAATATTATTTTGATTTAGCAAAACATATTATATCACCGAAATTAGCATTTGGTTTTAAAATGCAAAGTAGAAGGCAGATTCAAACAACAATAGACAACAATTTAAATTTGCTATTTTATTTTCACAGTCTGACTAATATGAAATTTGCATAAGAATGTAAAACAATCATCTACATACGTCAATTCTAAAACACACTATTATGTTAGAATAGTTGACTCATATATTGCACATCACAGAGAAAAAGAGGTTTTCTAAAGTCAGTGAAACAAATAGGAGGTATCTCATGGCTCTCTGCATTCACACGAAGATCGTTTTAATATTCTTGGACTTTCCCAATATCATTGCTAATTACATTACGTTTTCTAGATCGCAATCTAATTTTGATATTTCTTATAATCACTCACAAAATATACAGGGTGGCTAAACTTTCATAACTTTTTTATTATCTTCAACGTTCCTGTTCAGATTTAGTCAGCTCATTTCTATAATCACACACAAACTGTAGGTACAGGGTGTCTAAACTTTCCTAGGTTATTTCTTCTTCTTAAACATTCCTGTTCAGGCTTGGAAGATGTGACATTTGATAGGTAAGTGTTATTAAATCATATTAAATGAATAGATACTGAATTAGTCAAAAAAATTACCAATTATAACGTCATAGCTAATAAAAAATATAATTTATTTAGAATTATATATGTATTTGTCAATAATTTATTGATAATACTCTAATTATTAGTAGTCTATCCCAAAAATGGATTACAATATGTATAAAAAAAGTTTATTCAAAATTATTGTTTTATAATAAATACAAATAGCATCAAACCAATAAATCAATTTTTTTGACTTATGGAATATTGGTAGTCGCGGACACCCTACGATAAGTAGGTTTAGAGACAAGTTTTAGTGTGTCAAAATAAAGGTTTATACAAGTGTTCAGTCGACTATCTCTCAATTCAAAATACTTGCCTTTATTTGACTAATATTCCCAGACTATAAGGTTTGTATGATCAAACGTCAAAAAAAAATTTTCCATTTCTTTAAACAATTAAATCGAGCAGGTAATAGTATATTAAAAAACAAGTTTGATAAGACATGCCTTAAAGCACGCATTCAAGTTTAAAAAACAAGTGGCAAAGCCACGAGTTTTCTTAAAGGATAAGTTCTTTAAGGTCTTATGAACCGAGTTTTTTTATACCATTTTTTGTAATTTGCCCTTTGTATGCTGTTTTTGGACATTTCTTTTTTAAATTTGATCGATACAGGAATTTTTGGAGTGGGTTGGCAATTTCTTGATTTTAAAAGTGACAATTTTATCTATTTGTCTTTTCTTTTGTTTTATCCAAAATATCTAATCCTGTCAGCCCCATAATACGAAAATAGAAGAACACTTTACATGTAAGCCTCCCGAAATCCGTGAAATAGCCAAAATTATTATGGTTTTCCTTATTATTATTATTGTAAAATACCTACTTTTTTAGGTTAAGTGACATAAAAACTGTGACTTTTGCTTTATTGGATGTTCTTCCCAGACCAGTGCACTTGTTTTATACTTCACTGTTGTTAAAAAAATCAATATTTTTGACAGACCGGTAAAAAGTGTGTAAAAAGTCAAGTTAAGTTTAGCCAACCTAAAAATTTTTTAGAAAAAAAAGTTTTTTTTTTGCCGTACAAAAATATTAAAAATTGTACAATCTACATAATATTCAAAAAATCTACAAAATATAATAATTTGATAATTTGTATCAAATTTTCAGTCTTAAATAAGTACTCGAGATGTAAAATCATGAGATATTTTTTGTAAAGCATTCAACTTTCTTCAAAAATATGCTCATCCTGATAATGAGTAATAAGTTAGATAAAACTAAATTTCCTACAAGTTTCTTTTTCCGCTACTAGGAAGATTGTTATTTCACGGCAAATTTAAAAAAAAAAAAAGTTGACATTTTTTTTGCAATATTTTTCAAAATTACATTTTAGATGCATTTTTTGAGCATTAAAAAGGAAAAATGATGCTTGAATATTTATAAAAATAGCGTTAAATATCCAGACTTTTTAGATAAATTAGACAAAAAAAAATATTGCAGTTGCTTGTCAATGATCATAAAATAAAAAAAAAGCTTGTGCAGTAAATAAAAATATATGTAGTGCGATTTCCTTGTGGAAATGTGTCCTATCTCAGCATTAAAATCACCAGTTTTCATTGTTTCAAATGGTTCTTGCACAATAATAGTTGCATTTAAAAATTTTTGAAAGTTGTGTCAGCAATTATTATTGTCGTGTATGTAGGTGTCACATTTAAAAACAAAAGATTGATGACTATTATACCGCTTTACTAATTAAAAAAAATGAGGACACTTCGGATGTCGTTGACCTACTCACATAACATCAGAGCAGACATTATGACGTCACCCGTCTGCCAATCTTCGAAGATTTCACATTTTTTTTGCTGGTATAAATAATTATGAAACACCCCGTATATGGCATCCTTCAACTAGTCTTAACTCAATAAGCAAAGCGTGCTTGATGGTGACATACAAGAAACAAGAATTTGCCGCGCCTACTTGATTTTCTTATAAAACAAAATAGCAACATTATTTATTAATAAAAAAAAAATGAGCGAAAAGTTTCCATTATTTATACAATATGTAGTTAAAATTACAATGGCCATGACCTATCAAAACCTGTGACGGGTCACACACAAACCAGTCAAATGTGACCTAAACGGCTTAAATAATAATATGATGGTATTACCTCTCCCTTGCCGGAGTTTTCGGCAAATTTATATTACGCACAGTAATCCTTGGAAAAACAATTGAAATACACAATAAGTAACTAACACAGTTAACTATGATGAATGTTCATTATATTTTAAATAAATGTCACAAGACGAAAAACAAACAAGAACGATTGCCGCGTCCTATAGACTTTACACCACGCTTACATTTGTACGTTTAATAACAGATTTTTCAACAGCATCAACAGGTGGTTGTACCAATTCAATAAAGATAAAATCATTTCTTTTTGTTTAGTTAGGTTGGCAGTTGCAAAAGAAATGTCATTACAGCTGCGCCATCTAACGTAAAACAATGTAATTTTTTTTTTAATCATAAATTAGGATTATGTTATTACGTTATTAATAAATAGTTTATCTAAATTATATGTGCGATAAGAAAGGTATATTTAATTAATGTGCGATATAATTTTTTCAATACTTACCTGTTTTTCACAAAATGATTATGATATGACTTATCAATCGATGTGACAGCAACATTAAAAAATATTGCTGGTTGTATAGTCAATTTATAACATTAGCGCCTTTCGTTGAAACGCACATTTGAGATTTGCAAAAATTTTTATTTTCTTCTGTATTACGACAAAAAAAATTATTTTAAACATGTAGTTTACAAAGAAACAATAAAGAAAAGTTATGTTTATATCTTTTTTGTAATTTACAATGCTTACAGTTGTCGGCGTTAGCGCTTTTTTTACAGCATTTGACATTATTTTCAACTTTAATTGAAAGTTAATAGAATTGGTAACGATGAAATCTGAGAAAAACTTTTTTAACGCAATATTTAGAATTGAAATAAAAACTAAAAAATATATTTTTGTTAGGTGTCTTTAGCATTTAAATTTAATAACAACCCAAAAGTTCTGCGTTTAAAACATGACTAATAGATAAATAGAATTTTGATGCACGCCAGACAAAAAATTTTTATACTAATTTTATTAATAAAATGTTTTAATTTGCATTCTAATAAATTTCTTAAAGTTGAAAAGTGATAATTTGCGACTAATTTTGTGAAGTTTTAATAATTGTTATTGCTAACATTATGTTTGATACAAATTATTAACTTATAGAATTTGTTTGTGATAAAAACACAAAACTTGAGGAAATAAAAAGACATCAAACAATTTTTTATAGTGGCTCTATATGTCTATTTGTTTACAACATAAATCTGAAGTTGGCAACAATTTAATTTTGACACTTGTCAAAGCTAGTACTTATCTCTAACGTCACGCGCAAAGCTCATTTAATTTTTCCTAGGTACCCAAGAATTTTTCTGTCGTGTATTTTATTAAATTTAATTGAAAAATATGCTCAATTTGTTTCCAAAACTTTTGTAATATGGATTTCAACATTGATATTCGCAAAAAGCAACTAGAAAACTTGGATCAACTGATTTCTTCGTGCTCAAAGCGAGTGGAAGTAGCTTTAAAAAATTTGGAGTGGAAGGCAGAAACTTTAAAAAAAGTGCAATTTTTTAATTGTTTGAAGTGTTTTACATGATTTTAATCGTAGGACGATAATTTAGTGCAATGCCCGATCAATTTCCATCACCGAATTAGCCGAAAGTCGTGGAATAGTCATATCGAAAAATGTTTGGTTAAAACTGAAGGATACGATTTAAATGAGAAATTTTTATCGGAAACGATGCCAATATCCAACCAGTGCATCTATTTAGGTTATTAATACAAACCAAATATCAGTAAATCTTCTTGAACCGATTTTTTTTGTTGCAGATCGCAATAAAAAAATTGAGGTTATCAGCAGAGAATTGAGTGAAAAAGGACCGTTTAGATTAGGTTTGTATTCATATTCATTTGAAAATTGCTTGAATTAATTGGGGAATAGAGAGTAAAATTTCACTTTTTTTTCAGACAAATACAATGAAGTTTTTAGACAACTCAAAATATCCATTTATCTTTACATATTATATCCTTTTTCAATATCCTTTTTTTTGTGAACATAGATGTGTTTAGATCACTTCTATTCCTATATTGCATGGAAATACCTATTCACCAATTTATTTCTGGCTTAAGAGAGTTAACTTGGATTACGGTCTCATGTATTGAGCCTATATGACGTCACTATATATCTTAACCTCAAAGTTATCTAAATCTTGGTGTAACTTTACACTTATTGCAATTTTATTTAAAGCTTTTGCTCAGCATATCAGGATAAAGTCAAAGCAAGTTTATTCAACCCAATGTCTGTGGGCTCAGACATGTTATTGTAAGTCGCAACCAATTTTGGTTTGAATAAATTTGCAATGATTGGGGCTTAAATTTGTCCAAGTGCCTAATATTTTGTATTAGTATTACTTAGTTCTGATTTAAAATGGGTCTAAGAAGCAGCAAATAGAGCTTGTCCAGATTATGGCCTAGGTTCAAAAATTCTAACCTCTTTAAAATGTCGAAACTCTAAAGTATTCATTCTTACGGAATGTCTAACTTTTTATTAAAACGAACTAGACGTTGTTGTGCGTCAGTGCGTATTGAGTTGACAATATTGACATATTCTAGATTTCAAATGCAGCTTTTTAATTTGGCAATATATTGGACAGATCAGATACGTTGATAAAGAGGCTGTTACAATCGGCCACAATTACTTACAATTTGTTGGTTTGAAATATGTGTCTTCATATACAAATACATGTATTTCTTTGTCTTAATTAATTTATTTAACTCTTATTTAATGAAATAAATTTTAATATATAGTGCTTCCAAGCAAACATGAGCTCGGGAAAATATGCGAAATAAATTAATAATTTCAGGAGTAAATTCAAATTAACCAATCAGAAGTGATTAGTTAATTTAGTTAAATTGAATGAAACTTACAGCGCCTTCAGGCCACGCTCTTCCAGGGCTTATGTTTGTTTGGAAGCGCTGTATCTTTGTTTTCAATCGTATTAGATTTGGCACTGTTTGTGAACAAGTTTGTTTTTAAGATTTCAGTCCTTAATTATCTAGTTTTTTAGCTTGGAATGGTTTAGATCCCGACCCTCGTACTTCTGATCGACTAATTTCAACTTTTTCACCAAATGAGAGGCTTGTTTTTTACAATTATGCAATAGAAAACACAAAGGGTCCATTACCGCCTCCAGAATTTTCCACGTATTTTTTTAAATCTGATTAATCCATTAATTTGACTAACACAGTTTTTTTACAGAATTTCGAACAAAGCAAGCGAAGAAAAAAAATCTCTTTTGTATGAAGAGCGGCTGACGTTGGAACGCGATGCAAAAAGAAGACGAATCAAATACAAATCGGTTCACATAAATCGAAAAAATCACACTGAAGTGATACGAGAAGTGATTAATGGGCAAATGGAAGAGTACAAAGATTTGATTACGTTGAATCAAAGTCAATTAAAAAATAAAATTGAAGAACCAATTAAAGTTAACGGCGAGAAGAAAGAGGATATTGAGAGACCTCATTCGTCTATTAGTCGGAATAGTAATTCAAGTAGCTCGAGTAAAAGACTTGAAGAAAAGAGACGCGATAGAAGTAGAGAAAAAAAAGATTATAGACCAAGATCAAGGTCAAGAAATCGGAGGAGATATTCAAGAGAAAAGGATAAGGAAAAAAGATCTTCACGGGAAAGGAAAAGCAGACGACGGTAGAGGTAATTGTGTGGTAACAAAAACTGCCGAATGTTTAAGTAATTTTTTTAATAATATAATACAGAGTTATATGAAGTAAGAGTGTTTTTCTTATACCTACATCCTTCAAATTCCCGACCTTATATAATAGAAAAATCAGTCTTGTTGTCGATAACATGACGTAGTTTGTTTGTTAGCCTAGCACAGACTAAAAAGACTTTTTTTGTTTTTTAGTTTTGTTAAAATGTTTTTATTTGTCATTTCACTTTATGAAAAAGATACTCTAATAGTTTTTCTGTACAATTGACCGAAAATTTTAATTTTTTTTGGAAATCTAAACCAATTAACTTAAAGTACCTAGGTACTATAGCATTTGCAAGAAAATCTAAGAAGAAAATTATACGATTTTTATTATTTCATTTAAGGTACACGAGTTATAACACATACAAAAATAAAAAATTATTTTCCTAAGATAATCTTTCTTGACGCTCCAAAGCTTTGACCTGCTTGCGTAGCTCCCTTGTTGCTTCCAGCCTGCAAACCGATAACAGCTTCACCAGCTCTTAATTGTTGTTCGGAAAATTCTCGCTTATTTTCTTCAGAGGGACGGGGTCCTAGGGCTGGGCCGCGCCATTCAGGGTGTTTATAGGCAGTGCGACCAATAGCAAAAATGGTAATTGTGACAGCGACTATGTTTTTCTGATCCCACAAGTCTGTGCTCTGGAAGAGATCTACGTCGGCAACGCCATATCTTATGCAAGCTTTTTGAAATCTGTAAAAATATAAAAAAGATCGTTTAATGTTTTCAATTCATTCAGAGACTTCTACATATGTCTATAAAAACAGCGCTCTTATCGAGGTTGGTAAACCTATGTATCAAAAATATAATAACGTCAAATGTCTAAATTTTTGGTTTACAAATTATTACTGTTATATCTAATTCATTTTAAGCCGAAGGTATTTTGAAAAGTGGTTAAATAATTCAAATTATAAGACAAAGTGACTTCAAACAGAGCTGTGAAAATTTGTTTGCTAAGGGGATCTCGGTACATTCAAAATTGTTTGATTATTTGGTATTTACTAGGTAATACAATTTTAGTTGTTGTTTTGGTAACTCTTAAATGTTCCTAATTCATTTAGCTGTTGGGGTGTTTCCAGGGTGCATTTTCCGATACGTTACGCGGCTATTTTGGTTGACAATTGTATAAAAAGATATAATTAAAATACAAAAATGACCGAGAAACATATTGTAGAATAATACACCATAAGCACACTATTAAGTTATATCACGTTTTGTTTATATAGATTTTACGTCTGTTGGTCTTCTTGACATTTTTAGTCGGTATAAACACTAAGCAAAGATACAACACAATAAGTATGATCTTCGATTGGCCAGAATATCGTTTCATCATTTTAAATTTAAAAAGTCTCTATCAGATGACAATCTCTTTATACTTTGAAACAAATTTGAAAGTTTGAAATAGTTTACAACGTGCTTAAATCTAGAGATATTTAAGCCTTTTTTGTAGACATTAATTAAGAAGAAATAGAACGCTGCTTTGGGATGTGTTTACGACTGCTTGAAACGTTTGAGCTTTTAAAACGACTTTTGACAAAAAGAATCAGTGAGTTTACCCAAAAAGACATTTGAGGTATAGTTTGGTTTGGAACAACCTTAAAGCGTTTTATGTCATTTGAAAGGTCTCATATATAATAGCTATATATAAAAATAGATATGATTATTAATTATTTTTATATTTAATGTTTTAGAGTAGAAAATGTGAGAGATGATAAAACCAAAACTCAACTATTTTTATAGATTTAGCAAGGATTATTTTTTATGACAAGTTAACGCGCGAAGTTCAAAAAATGACAGAAAGAGAATGTGACCGATACTCCTGGTCTGTGCGGGCAAGCAGTAAAGCAATGCGGTCATTTCTACACCTTCTCACTTTCCTATAATCCTAACGTCTGCTTTACTGATTGCACTAGTTGATGATACTGATTCTTTTGTTGTGTTTGCTAATTAGTGTCCCTCAAATTCCATAACCACTAGTAGACCTACACTATCCTCTGCAACCCTATTACTACAATTTCATACTGGATGATTTATGTAGAGCAAGTCAAATTTGATAGTGCTCCAATAAAATTAGGCCCCCTTTTCCTACGAATCGGATCGCGAAACGGGCCATTTTTTTCATAAAATTAATCAAAGGCTTCCTTCGCTGGTGCATTTAAAGTGGGATGGACGATTTAAACACCAAGGACAATACCTGTGCTTCCTCCTTCGAACAGGAAAGCAGGAAAAGTGGACAAGTGAAGCCCATTTCAAATTCTGCTAGTTTTACACGCACCTCCTCTATTTTCTACAGCTCTAATTAGAAATAAGTTAAAATTTACTTCGTATGTAAAGGTGGAGGATTGTGTGTGTTGAATAATCTTCCAAATACCTCTTGGATAATATATATTCCTAATAGGTAGTAGTTAAACTTTAAGTTAAACTTGGTTTAAACTGTTGTTGGTGCAACAGCTTAATCCAAAAGTGCTGGTTAAGATTTCTTGCGATTTATGCGATCCTGATTGCGAAAATGTTGGATTTTAATTCTTTGAAGCATTCAAATTCCATCTTCTCCCAGCACGCGCACCGCGATTGGTTAAATAAAGCACTGTTGGAATGAGCGAGATTCTTAATCAATTTGTCAATTAATGCATAAATTAACAATAAACAGCATCTATTAACATTTTATTGATTTTTGGAAATAAAAAAGGAAAAAATTTCAATTTTGAGCTGGTATACAGATAGATTCTGTTTCTTTAAAATAGCTTTTAGGTATTTTTATTTGTTTTGTCTAAATCGTCTTTTGGAAAACCAAATTTTTCAAATAATTTATAACAAATGATCAGTTAAGTAAACCAGATTTGCAGACTTGAACAAGCTTAAACCAGTCTATGGATCTAGTTTGAATAAATTGGCTTTGATCTATATATACCTATATAATATATAAAATACTTACTGGCTGAGATTGTCCATCATTTTATAATCTCCTCCAGATAGATTAATTTTTCCAACAATGCCTGGTGACAAACGATTCATCAATTTGCAGAGAATAATACCATCCCGCAAAGCATGCTCATAGGGCACACCAGGAGGAAACCTCTCCCCGATCACTGCCTCTATCCAGGCTTGAGCTTCTTTTTCCTGCTCTGGATCACGTTTACCGGCAACCTGAAAAACAATAAATTTCCAACTAATATTAAACGAAAAAATTAAAAATTGTCAAATTAGAAATTTTAAAATCCAGGATTGTTTGCCGTTTTAGAATAATAATTTTCAATGTACAATATAAAGGAAATTAAAAAAAGTTGAAAATAATTATACAAAAACCGTCATCTTTTTTAAATCCAGCAAAACTGCTGTGTCTCCGAGACATAATTTATTAACAGCAGATCGAGTGACAAATATAAGAAAAAAAAAACAGAACAATCTACATCCCACAGTAATTGCAATTGCAAAATGTCGCAAATTTTCTTTATACAAATAATAGTTATTTACATAAAAGTCAGGAAAATTTCACATTACTGAAGAGGAGCTAAATTTGTGCCGAGTATTTTAAAGCTCCGAGTCAAGTAAGAGATTTTACTGACGTGTTTGCTATTAAATTTTTCCGGAAATCGTAAAAAAGTCGAAATTTACAAATTTTAGATTTTTTTTTGACAAATTCTACAAATATCAAGTTTGTCAATTGTGTTGGCAACTATAGTTACTAGAGTATCTTTTTTATTGTGCGTCTTGTAAAGTTTTTACAGTACTAGTCCCCTGCGCGCAAATAAGCGGGAAAATGTTGTTTTCAAGACGATTTCCGGAAAAATAATTTAAATAAGCTATTAAGATACACAAAAAAATTAGAAAAAAATAAAGTAATTACTATATGTTTAATCTTCTGACCAGCCATGTTTTACTGACAGTTTGTATGACCATCCGAAAAAGTATTAGAATTTTCGTCAAATTTTGTGTTGTATTTTCCTAGAAGAAGTTATAAGAAAAGTAAAAGGAAACGTTGTGTAACTTCTAAAAGCGTTAGGAAAATATAATTTCAAAAAAATTATTTATGAGCATCCAGGCGTACGTGCAATTGACTATTCTCGTATTTTGGATGTACTAAATACCAAAAAGCACTTAAAGTCTATGATAAACAACTCACTGGATGAACCTTAATAGCCCCCATACATCAGCATCATTTTTATATTTAGCAATTTGGCAGTCCAGATCTACTCCAAATGTTCTAGATTAAACTATAATCTATAAAATTCTAGAAATCTTAAAATAAAAGTTGTCAAAAAATTTGTCAAAAATTTATTAAAAGAAACTTATTAAAGTGTGAGAGGAGCTTCATTAATAATTTGTGGGCACCTGCTTGCACACAAATGAATTAATTTCAAAATAAATGAATGATGTAAAAAAAACAAGTGAGCGCAGATGTTTACGCCCCCGCTTGTGCCTCCAATAAAGAGCATCAGCTGGCACACGACGCCTCAGTCAGCAGCGTCGAGACGTCGAAATCTAACATTCTCTAAAAATAATGTCGGTAAGTCTTTTTCATTTAGTGTTTTATTAATTGAAAAAATCAATTTTTTTGAAAATTAAAACTGACAGCCAGAAGTCAATAATTGTTGCAGAAAAAAGAGGGCACATCTGTTGGTTTTTATAAAAATAGTAAAAAGTGTGATTGGAAAAACGCATCATATGAGCCCCCTCAAATTGCACAATTTTTAAAAATAGCCGGCTAACTAATTTCGGTGATGTCCTCACATCTAGAAACGTAATAAGGACGTTGAAGCCGAAGTCCTAACTTGGATTTATGCGGTTTTGGGGGAGCCTGTTCCAAAAGGAGACTTTGAAGATATTCTTCGCGATGGGATAGTTTTATGCAATCTTATCAACAAAATAGTTCCGGGTAGTGTCAAAAAAATCCAGACCAAAGGTACCAATTTCCAATTGATGGAAAATATCCAGCGATTCCAGCAAGCGATCAAAAATTATGGCGTTCCCCAAGAGGAAATTTTCCAGACTGCCGATTTGTTTGAAAGAAGGAATATTGCACAAGTAAGATAAAACTTATTTTTATTCCTTAAAATATAGATTTTTATATGTCTTACTTAGGTGGCCCTATCACTATACGCTTTAGGACGTCTTACTCAAAAACACCCTGAATACACAGGACCATCATTAGGGCCCAAAATGGCCGACAAAAATGAGCGATCTTTCACGGATGAACAATTAAGAGCACATGAAGGACAACTGAATCTTCAAATGGGCTACAATAAAGGGGCTTCACAATCAGGGCATGGAGGTTTTGGCAATACCCGTCACATGTAATTCTCAAAAATACGACTCCACTTTATCTCTAAACTCCACTTTATTTATTTTTTTACAATATTAGGTTTAAGTGAGTGTAAATTGCTTGTTTTTTCTAACCAATTTTTTGGTCTATTTTCAAAATTAATGAAATATATTGTTATTGCATTTTGTGTTTTATTTGTTGATATGGTAGGATGTGCCTATGTTTTTTGAAATTATTGGCAAGCGCACCGTTATAAAATTATATTTATAGGTGTCTCTGTCGCTGCCAAATAATAAAATTGAAAAAGAATAAATATATATTTTTAGACATTGTTAATCTGTTTTTATCCAATTTTCAAACGGAAAAGATGCAATAAAATTGAATTTTTAGCACATTTACCAGTTTATGTACTATTATAAAGAGAATAAATTGAGTATGATCAAAAAAAAGATATCTCTGGACAAAGTATAAAAAAAAAATTGGTAGTCAGTTTAATGATATAATAATATCTTATATAATACTATAACAAGACAGAGCTCAAGATATCAGGTTTTTAAAGAAATTAGTTATTTATGTGTTTAGTGTGTAAACAGCCATTTTGGTAGAAAAATGCAGATTCGTGCCGAGCGCAAGCGAGGTGAAAAAAAACAACCGCACACCAAAACTAGCTCTTTATCCTCGAAATACATATAAAATTTTTTTGTGGGGTAACATAAATTACTCTGGCGGGATGGCAGGTAGATGTGATGTCATCTAATTGCCAATCATTTTGGACAGTTCCGAATTACAATAATAATCAGAGAGCGATAGCGTTGTGTAAAGTAAAATAAAACCACGCGATTAATAATTATTTTATTTTGATATTGTTTACGTACTGGCGATGTTAAAATGGTTACCAGGGAGAAAATGTGTAAATCGCTCAATTTTTGCATTGATTGTGAGCTTTTAATAGTCAATTTAATAGAAAAAACAATATATCCAACATATTTTAAAGCTACGACTTACGTTTTATGACATATGATTTTATAAGACTAGATAAAAGTTAAAAATATAATATAATTTATCTCATATTGTACATTCGTATCGTACTAGGTACTTGTCTATAAATTTTGGATTTGTTTTAAGACATATAGACAAATTTTAATCTTTATGTGTGTTTTTTTCCTAATTTAAGCAAAAAACAATTTTTAGTAATTTT
The DNA here is from genome assembly GCA_947359425.1 of Lagria hirta. Lineage (NCBI taxonomy): Eukaryota > Metazoa > Arthropoda > Insecta > Coleoptera > Tenebrionidae > Lagria > Lagria hirta. The sequence continues at coordinate 18,298,349 of OX375798.1, read as the reverse complement.
TTAGAGTAATTTATTTTCTAAGTCTCATAAATGCTTAAACATATTAATGACATTTAAAGAAAGTGAACCTTTTTAATTATTACACCGCTTCAAATCTCAAATTTTATAAGAAAATGCTGGTTTATATTTAGGTTATAAAGTTTTTTAGATTGGTGACGTCTATTGGAACATTCAAGATGTTAAAAGATTAGTTAACCATGCTGAACATCTAAAATTTTCAAGCTTTTTTAGCAAAAGATAATGATCAATTTGATCGAACGCTTTTTAAAAATCCATGTAGATGTATAGCCAAAACAAATTTATTCAAACCAAAAACTTATAAACGCAGAAATCTTTCAAGCTTATTGCACATCATGGATATATTTTAATCATATGACATTTTTTTACTGACAGTGATTTTCCTGTCTCAGTGTGACCTTATTTTAAATTTTGAAAAATTGACGTTTTTCGAAAAAGATTGAAAATTTTTGTAAAATGTCATTTACATAAGATTGTTGACAAGAAATAGGTGTCTATAAAAATTATAAAAAAATTTCACTTATTTATTTAGTAGTGTTTTACACATTTTATATTTCAGATAATTGAAGTTGTTTACAAAAGATTGAACAATTTAGGTTCTGATTTAAATATGTCTAATTTGGTGCTTATAATAAAAGTCTCATAAAATCTTAAAATAAATAAAAATAACAATACCACATTCAATAAAGATTTATGTTGATTATGCCAACTTGTTTCTTTTATATAATATTATGTTTATATGTAAGAAAAAATCAACAACTCAATTCCATTCGATAAAAATTTAATAGTAGATTATACCACGAGTCAATAATGACAGCTATTATTCCCGAGGAATATTTACGAACCGAGCCGCGTAGCGGCGAGGGAGTAACATTCCGAGGTAATAATAGCCATTATTGCGAGTAGTATACTCTACTTTATCTACGACTAATATATAAATTTCGAATTTTTAGTGAACAATTGAATAATTTAATTTGTCAATTACATTAAAATTAGTAATAGTACAGTTAATAAACTGAATTGGTCGTGAACTATTAATAACTTCAGAAGAGTTTTCAAAACAAATATTTGTAATTTCAAGGTAGATGTTGTTGCTGCAGCTAGTTGTACAATTTCTGGAGGTGTACAAGCAAAAGACTCTTCATTTTCATCCATTTCAATACAAATACACAAACACTACGCGTTTAATAATGACACTTTTGAATTTGTGTATTCGGTTTCCATGGTATTATTTAATTTGAGAAATTTTGTGATTGGAGGGCAAGAGGGAATAAGGACTATTAATCCCTAGTCATTATTCCCTTAAGGAATAATATATAGCATTATACTGCAAAAACCTCAGGTATAATACTTACATTATACATTAGTCGTAGATAAAAAATATTATATGTTGAGAGCATATAGAGCATATCTTTCAGGTTGCACATAATAATTATATAAAGAGTGATTCATTTTGAAATTATTACTGTCACAATCACTTTTTGTTTTTTGTAATTTAGAACGTTTTGAAAAATTTTTTGCAATAAATTTGATTTATTAATGTGATTTAAACTCAATTTGAATTTTTATCAGTAACAATTAGTTAAAAAAAACCGCCAGATTATATATTAGGTTATTGTTTATCTATGATTATTTATTTTCAACAAAATTTGTTTTTATGTCTAATATAAAACAGTCTCTAATTAGAATGTTTTTATATTCAAATTTGGCAAATGCAGCTACGACTTTTTAATAGTCTAGGCCACAAAAACAAAAATTGTAAAACAAAGACTATAGACAGAAAATTTTAGAAAACAACGCTTCAGACAATAAATTAAACATTTTTGCTGCCTGTTTTCTCTTAATTAAATAGTTTGTTTTGCTGTCAATTGAAATTAAATTAATTAAATAATTTATATTAATAAAAATTTATGAAATTTTATTAAATAAGTCACGCTTGTCAAACTAATCTAGCAAATTTAATGTAGTTTTTGATATAGCACTTTATCAGGAATTCTTCATTAAATCACTCGGTATATCAAGACAGTAATAAGAATCTAATCTAATTAATTCTATCAGAAATGTTTCCTAATAATAATAATACTAATAACAAAATGCTTTTATATACCTCATAATAAACAAATTAATTAATAATTTAATGTGTGTGAGTAACCACATTATATCTCATGTGTACATAAATAAAATCGTGTGTTAAAAACTAATGTAAATGTAAAGTAAAGATAATATTTATTTTTGAAACAAACCAAAATAGCATTAGCATAAAAATATTTTTAAGTGATAAATCATAGATAGAAATTTTTAACAAAATCGGTTATTCAAATTTCTTATTTGTCTAATAGGCCATTGTTATGGCACACCCTGTATATTAAGTGTTTCTTGCCTGTAAATAACAAAAAAAATATTTTTTGCACAATTGTATTTTGCTATGTGTTGTACATAACAAAATCAAAAAAACGTTCGCTGATTATTTTCAAAAACCGATGAATCTAGGGATTTTGAAAGCTCAACAACTATAAACTATCAACTGATTGTCAGCCAATCATCAATTATCAATAACTAATAATTCATTTTTTATTTTTACATCAAACGGGTTCTAATAATCCTTTAGACAATCACGAACGTTCGCTGATTATTTTCAAAAACCGATGAATCTAGAGATTTTAAACAACAACTTTGGAATTCTACTAGCCGGTTACATAAACGCAAATCAAATCTCTAATCAACTGATTGTCAGCCAATCATCAATCATCAATAACTTAATAATTATTAAGTGGATTTAGCCATCATTAAGTAAGTTTACAGAAACTAAATTGAACTTAAGCTCAATTAATTATTGTACTAATGTAAATTAAACTTCAATTAAATTCAAAATCAAGAGGTTTGATTGATTGACTTTTATTTTAATTAAATATTTATCAGCTACTATAAACTCACCCTTAAACTTTAAAAACTGTAATTAATCTAGTTACTAATTTAATTATAATAATATTAATTTAACCATAATTTTGCTTTGTCTTTAAAATAATAAATCTTAAACAATTATCAAATATAAATGTATAAAGATTTTGATTTTTATATGATATAATAATTAAAATCAACTTTTACTAACATTTAGCTAAAAAAATAAGTACAAAATTTTGATAATTTAACAATACTAATAAAATACTATCTGTATCTGTTAATTACTCTTATATGCAATTAAAAGTACCTTATAATTATATAAAATTAGTTTTTTTCGAAAAATCATTAACGTTCAATTTAGTTTTATTTCAATAAAGTTGTTATTATTATTTATACAGTTGCATCAATATTTACAATGCACTATTATTAAGAAATAATTGAAAAAAAAATTTCAAATAACACACAATCAGTAAAAATTTATATAATTTTATAAAGTTAGTTTTTCTAGAAAAGCAACAACATGTGACGTGTGTATCTTGCTAGATTGTGGTAATTTGTAGCTAAATTTCAAAATATTATAATTAGAGAAAAAAACACAAATTTCAATTGTAACATAAGTTAAAATGCACTATTAAATCCGTTTTACAGAACAATAAAACCGAATGCAATTAACACATGAAATTGTAACAATTATGAAACATAATGTATAATTTCTTGCGCTTTCCTTTAAAATTTCCAACATGCAGCAGCCGTTACATATTAGATCTTTCATTGATCTTCCTGCAAAATAAACAACTTTCACAACGTGCGATATGTCCCCATTCTTATTATAACAAAATACAAACAAATTGGCCTTCATCCAAAGCAAAATAAATTAGCAAATCTTCTTCAAATGATCCCAATAATTCGTGAGCCAACCAAAAAAAAAATTGTAAAATAAATTTGTTAGATAATCGCAATTAGGATTTAGACATAAAAGTTAATATTTTTAAGTGCCCCCCACTTGAATTAAAAAATAATTTAAAAGAATGATAGATTCTTTAATCGCAGAAACCGTGTTAGCCACTTATGTAACAGATTAGCCATAGACCAGAAACTTATATTATAAGTGAAAGCTGAAATAAACACTTCTTCAGAAGCTTAAGCCTACCAGAGACAACATGATCAAATTCGGTTGTTTATTTCTCTGTGTGCACCTGGTGCATGGGATCCTTGAGAAGCAACGTAAGTCTATTTTTTTCTTATAATTTTTATTAATTTTTTGTTTTCCCAGCTGACTACGTCAAGACATGTTACAAAAAAGATCCAGATTTTGTAAATTGTTCCACCCATTCCGTTCAGGAGCTGTTCAGAGCCATCCCCAAAGGGGAACCAGCGATTGGATTGGCTCCATTGGATCCACTATATATTCCCAAAATTCAAGTAGGTTTATATTTTTTGGCTTTGGTTCAAAACGCGTCATTCATTTGGCTATTTTTAGTCAATTGTTTAATTATTTAGTGTAAATAATAGAAAAATTGGAAATAGGCCAGTGTCAGTCAGGAAGTGGGATTGTTTATTTGTTGCAATTTAGTTTTCGCTGTGCGTACAAATTATGGCAAGCATGACCGTAACTAGATGTCATGCTACAATGATGTAAGAGTTTTGCAATTGGAAAATATCAATATTTTACTATTATTATTTGTTTCGAATGAAAAATTATTATCATATTTTAACATTATAATCTTAATCTACCATTATATCATTATTAATTTTTGCACATAATAGTGCCAATTAGCGTTTTTTAAGGATTTTTAACACACTTCTGTTAACGATGTGATAAGTGGTAAACAATCTTATTTTTACGTCAAATAAAAAAAAAACAACATAAATCACATTATAGAAATGGACCACAAAAACATATTTTTAAACTTCATATACTTAGACATATTGTTTAAGTTTTAAATCCTGAAACCCTTATCTGCAGTGTTTTAACATGTATAGTAAATTTCAGTAAACTTATCCGTAATAAATCAAAAAAAAAACTCCTAAATAAAAACTTTCAGAGTTTTATAAAAAAAAAATAATGCAACTTCAAGTGATTTTTTGAAGTATCAACAGGTATTAGTTATCACACAAAATTTAGTTAATTGATTTTGTTACTAATTATTGTTACTATTTATTGTTACTAATTATTGTTACATAATGATACTATTACATACCAAAAGTTGGCTTGTAGCTACATTATTTTGTTTTTTTTAAAACAGACTTTCAAGGTTTTTTATTCAATTGTTCTAAAAAAGTTTACTATAATTGAATATAAACGTTCAATAATTGATTTTGATAATCATTTTAATTCTTATCAGACAAATTTTGAACGTGAAAGTATCTTCTTTTTTTCAACATTGACAATTCTGACCTTGATATGATTTATATACTCTTATAAAACTTATGTTGCATAAACAAGTGTTTTACAGGCAAGTAAAATCAAAATTATTATTTTATCTAATTAGTCAGATTAAAAAAAAAAGAATCTGACTTTTGTTTTTAATTATTCTGAAAGGTCAATCCTAAATAATGGTATGTTTACAATTCTAAAACACAAATTACTATGCTAAACTCTGAGAAATAAAAATTTTAAAAACTCAAAAATCAAAGCTTATGGTGAGGTTTTTCTTTTTCTGTAGAATTTTTTTGAACTTTTCTTACTCGTCTAAGTTGTTCATTGATTTATAATTTTTTTCTTAATTATTTTTGTTTTTAAATTTGTATGATTTTATGGTTTACACTTTACTTTCGTCCTGTTAACTTGATATAGTCTATTATTTTGTTAATTTTTCATTTTTTACATAGTTTGCCACATCTTTTTTTTTATTTTGTAATAAAATTTGTTGAACTTTAAAAAGCAAAACTAAGTATTTTTTTCTAAACGTTTCTCTTTTTGTTCTAAGTTGTACCAAATATTTAATTTCTTTAATTTTTTTTTTGATCTTTTTTTGTTGTTTTAATATAAAATTTATTATTTCAGTCAATAGTGCTAGTTTAACTTAAACCGTAGTAATATTAAAAGACTTTAATAAAGAAATAAAAAGTTTTATGTACTGCTGTATGTTTCCTTTTTTAAGTAAGTTTTTGGAAAGGTAAGTAAGTGTGTTTATTAATTTCTCTGTCATGTTTGAACCAATTTTAAAAATTCTTTTCATGTTTAAAAAAATAATAATATCTGATGAGAAAATATCTCATTAATAGAGAAAAACATTTAGATTTTTGGAATATTTAGGTTATTAACTAGGTCAGCTTAAAAATAATAATATCAGACATAACTAGACAGATTTTTATTGTCTTTAATAGTATGATTGCCGACAAATGTCAAACAAACGTCAAAGCTCGTCTATAATATCGCACGTTTCTGCGTATAAACTAAACAAAAAAAGAACTGTATAATAGTTTAAGCTGCACGAGAAAAATTAAACTCCTAAAGGCAAAAATAGAGAGAGAATTACTAAATCATTCAATTAGTATTAAAAAACAGTGTTAAAAACCAACCAATTTCAAAAATAAGTAATTAAATATTGCAAACATTTAAAAAACAATAATTTTTTATATTGTTTTGTTTCCACGTTCTTCTATATAATTGAAAAAAATGTTTGTTGTTATTTTTAGTTAATGTTTTAGAGACACTATCTAGGGCAGTTTTTATTGAAAGTTTTACGAAAAAAAGTTACTCTTAAATCACGTGATTTACTTTTGCATCTAGGTAAAAAAGTTTTACTTTCGTACCGCAAATTAGATACACATTGTTTACATTTCTAACTGTTTTATTACATCGCTTATATTTTTTTTAAACTTCAAATACAACAAATATAATTATAGTCAGCTTAGAATATTATGAATTCAAAAATAAACTTTAACAAAGTATTTTGATTTGTGTTTGCTTCAAAATATACAATAAAAGATTAGGGCAGTGGCGGAGGAGATTATGAACCAGCTTCTCAACATTACATAAAGCAAGAAAAAAATTAACAGAGGGACAAAGTTATAATTAAAATATTTGGCCTATTTAAATTTTTTACAACGTTTTTAATTTTTTTTAACCTAGAAGACGACAAATATGTCAGTTTAGTATGTTAATTACAAAAATAGACTTTAGCAAAATATTTTGATTAGTTTTTGCTTCTAAGATTGCAAAAAAAATAAAGACAGTGACGGAGGAGACTATGACAAACTATCTCAACATTGTAAAAAAATTAACAAATATATTTTTGACAGAAGATACCAATAAAGTTGACACTTTTTTTTTTCAGATTCTTCAAGGTGGTGGAGGCCCTGTAACTGTGAACGCTTCTTTGACCAATGTGACAGTTACTGGGTTCGGAAACACAGAAGTGCTCTACAACAGTGTAGATCCTGTGACATATGATTTCGTCACAAAACTGAGATTAGAAAGATTACGTTTAGAAGGCTTGTATAATCTTTTTGGGCGTATTTTGGTAATTCCATTGCGTGGAAGGGGAAACTGTTGGTTTGACGCCAGTGAGTATTTTTAAAACTTTATAGATTTTTCACTATTTTTCCTTTTTAAGAGAACATCAATATCATCGCAAAATGTGATGTGAAGATGGATAAGCGGGACGGTCATCACTTTTATAATATTACGGGAATTCATGTAAAATTCAGCATTGGAGGCCTGAAACTTCATATGGCAAATCTTTTTGATGGAATCAAAGCTTTAGAAGATTCAACAAATGCGTATTTAAATGCGAATTGGCGCCCAGTCGCAGAGTCTCTAAACCCAATTTTAACAAAAACTATCGAAGACATCATGATTGGAATTTTAAAAGACATTTTTGATAATATTCCAGCAGATTTCTTTTTGGGAGATATAGAAGATACAAACGAGTAACCACACTCCAAATTTAAATTTAGAAAATTCGACACCGTTTCCTACGCTGCCGCTGAAGTATTTCCAGCATAAACAAATTTAAACTTAGACTAATGAGTCACATAAAAATAAGGCTTAACAAATTTTTGTACGACATTAAATGATTTTTTATAAAATAATAATCTTTTATTTAAAAAAAAAATTTAAAAAAAAATCACTTACTTGCCATAGAGGTCTAGAGGGTCCAGGCATTTTCTCAAGAAAAAAATCACTTAAACACTGTGAAGATCAGAGGATTACAGGTTAACTACGTGTATTTTAGGCCAGCTCGTTCTTATAGTGTTCCATTTACAGTGGCGTCGCAAAAAGTACGCCTACACTGCCCAATCAAACAAAACTTAGATCCCTTAGTCATCATAATGTATGACGTTGTTGCTGTTTGTTTTGAGAACGGTTCTGGAATGCCAACATTTTTTAAAGCTCATTGAAGATTTGCCCAAAATATGCAAAAGTCATGATTTGCTAATATTACAAAAGTGATTAATTTAGTTAAGATGAGAATGTCTATTTTTTAGAAAATTACTAATCACTCACGCCACAAGTAAGAGCCAAAATAAGCACAACAAACTATTTTCAAACTTTTCATTATTTTTAGAAAACAATGCACTGCTTCAACAAATTAAAAAACTTGATACATCAACGTATTCGCTAATTGGTACCAAAATTGACCAAACTCACACTTTTACTCTTTGTAACAGCTCTATTTTAACTATATTTTTTAGTTTAGAAATATTTTTTAGAAAATTTTTAGCTTTTAGTCGCGCATGTGAGTAAAAAAATGTCATTTTTTGACAGATATTAAAAAGAAAAGTTGAGCTGTATTGACAATTTCTCAAAAACAAAAGTTCTAGCAGAAAAAAAAGTATTTTTGTTGCAAAAAAGATAAAATGCTTAAATTTGGAAAAGATTCAAAATTTTTTAGTTTCAATTTGAAAACAGAAAGTGTTTAAGTTTTATTATTTAAAAACTTTTGTAAAAGTATTGCAAATCGGTAAATTTTTTTGCTCATAATGAAAAAGAAAGGGCAACAAAGGTAAAACCCAAAATGTTGCAGAATCATCTAGGCAGCAAAAGACTACTCTGAATAAAAAACGGTTTTCTTTAATTTATGTCTGTGATTTCTGGTGTCAAACTTTCTGATGAATTAAAAAATAAAATTAAGTGCCGGGTATATCTCAAACGTTTTTACTATAAATTTGTCAATATATTATGTTATACGCTTAAGTCTAAATATTATTTTTTTTATAAAAAAACACTTGAGAACCGTAAAAACACTTTTCTCATTACTTGTCGCTATTTTTGACGCAAATAAAATAAAACCTGCATTTTCTTAAAGATGATTAGACTGGGCGAAAAAAACATTATTTGGGATGACAAAAAAATTATAGGAAAAATTTGAGTCATTAATATTAATATTATTGTATACTATAAATACCAATGTTAATATTAATATTAACATTAAGATTTTTTTAACTGAGCACGTATGGTCTCATAACTACCAAACTATTAAAGTAAGCAAAATTAACTTAAATGCGTTTCTTAAAGAAAATTGAATACTCTCTCCTACCAAAAAGATTAGATTAACTTTTTTTGTCAGTTAAGCCGTTTTTTATAATTGTGTTCTGAATATTCGTATTATTTTACAATTTGATTCTAAAACTTTGGAAATCTGTAATTTATAAAAAAAATCAAAAAATATTCTAAAAACTAATTTTTTATTTAATAATTTGGGTTAAATTCACTCTGCTAAAAGTTGTTTAAGGTTATTATATTCAAGCCTCCCTGACCCAGAAAAACCGCAATTTTGCCGGATTTAAAAATTATTACAGTCTTTGACATGTAATTATAATGACAATATTATTCTTCCAATAATAGTCCGGTCAATCTAGACCAAAAAATGAGAGTGAAGGTTTATAAAATACCAGCAAGCTGAAAATCAGTAAGAGTTCCTCAGTTTTTTTCGATGTTTAGCAAAACGGTAAGTTTTATCATAAAAGTATTTCAGACAAAAATTGTAGATCATAAAATTATCTATAAAAATTTATCAATACTTTTTTCCTACGCGTCACCGTCTCTGAAGTATAACGATTCAAAGTTGTGAAAGTTGGTATCGTCATAATGAGTACGCCACGTATACATCTTTAAAGTTGTTATATAAGTTAAAATATTTTTCTATCGGTCATTGTAGAGTCTGGCTAAACATATTGTGCAAATATGGTTTTATTGCTACTTAACTTTCCATAAGCTTTATGAGGGTTTCTTGGCGGCGCAGAATCTTGAAGATAGTGCGCCAAGACCGTATTCAGAGTGCTTCTAAATTCTTCGCCTGCATCTGACTAAAAATAACAATTAAATTACAATTAATATCTAAACACATATTTATTAACTATTATATCATCTGCATAAAAATCAGAATCAAACTTTTCATTACGGTCTATGCTGACCAGATCCCCAAACGCATCTGTTTTATAGAACCATGTCTTCCAGTTTTATGAAAATTAAGGATTCGTCTGTAGTAAAGTATTTAAAGAGGCAAAGTTGTGATTGCACAAAAATGTTTAGCTGTTTAGCTCAAGAATAAGCGTTAAGTGACGCTTATAGTTGAAGTTATACTTATTTAGTTAAGTTAGTCTTATTTTCTGGCATTCACAAATTGTCAAGACCGGTCGTGCTCTAATGTTAAATCACCAGTGAAGAATATGTTTGATTCCAACAAAGTGTCATACCGTACATTGCTATTGATGCAATTTATATGCATCTAAAATGAAGATAAAGAAGAAGCAGGAAAAGCAGAAGAAGAAAAAGAAAAAAAAAATAAGAAGAAAATCAAAGAGTTTAAAGATAGGATAAAAGATAGAAAAGGGTGCCAAATATTGGAAAAAAGTTGGAAAGTAGAAAATCAGATAGAAGAATTAAAAAAGATATTACAAAAAAAATGGATTTAGCGTAGAGAAGATTGAGGAAAAAAAAGAAGCGAGTCAAGGAGTCCATGGCGAATTGAAAGACAGAGACAGAAACAGAAGACAAGCAAGAAAGAAGGGGAGAAATTAGAAAGAGCAGGTATAATAATGGATACATGAATCTGCTTCCAGAAGAGTTGCCGGGATATGTAAAAAGAAATAACAAGAAAGAGCGAAAGATGATAGCAAGATTTAGATGTGGGAATAAAGAAAGAATCAACAGATTTTGGATAGAAAAAAATTAAAGGAAATGCAGGATGTGTAAAAGAGAGAGAGAGAGAGAGAGAAACAGTGGACCACATGATGAAAGAATGCGTAGAAGTAAAAGAAAGTATGCTAGCGAGATGTAATTAAAAAAAAGAAAAAGGAAATAGAATAGATGAAAATGGTAATAAGAGAGAGAAAGATTAAATCAGAGGGTAAATAAAGAATGAATAAAAAGGAGAGATGATGGAAAGAAATAGAAGGAATAGGGAAAGAAAGGAAAGGAAAGAAAGGCAAGAAAGTATAAAAAATAGAGTTTTTTTTATATTATATTATTTATAACACTGTACAGTGGGGAAATAATGATTTATTATTGGAACATGAAAAAAATCCAGAAAAACAAGAAGAAAGTTACGAATCAGGTGAATGAACTTCACCAATTTTTTTTTAATTTACATTGCTTTTATCTTTTCTAATTTTTGAAAATTGTCGTTATTTTGCAATAGTTTTAAAATAAACAGGATCACAACTGACCCGTGAAGTAGGCCGACTAGGAAAACCACGTCAAAAAAACGCGCTAAGTACACTACTTCATGACGATAACAACTTTTTGAACCGTTATATCTCGGAAACTGTAACTCGTAGAAAAAAAAATTATTTATTTTTTATAGATAATTTTATGATCTACAATTTTTGTCTGAGCTACTTTTATGATAAAAATCACCGTTTTGCTGAAAATTGCCAAAAACTCATTTTTGTGACTTTTAACCTCGGATAAAAATTTTTCCTTAATGAAATTTTATTTATAAATATGTTTAAAACAATTTTACTGATTTTTAGCTTGATGGGGTTTGAATGTCTAAATTGACCGGACTATAATATAAAAATTGTTAAAAAACAAGCTTTTAATTTTCAATTAGTTTAAAAACAAATTTAATAGTTTTATTAAAAATAAAAACCACAAATTGTGTTTTTATCTTTAAACCTCAACTAATTTTTTGTTAAGTAATTTTAGTCAAAATTTTCTTATAGAGCATTTTCTCTAAGAAATTGATTTTTAAATATTGATTTTTATATGAAAATAATTAATTTACAAAATCTCTCAATTGTTCAAAGAATGGACTATAAGAAAAGGGTTTATTTGAAGAAAATTTTTAATCAAATTTTTTTTGTAAAACATCAATTTTTTATAGAGAAAATTTTTTAGTCAATTTTGTTTGTCTCAATGGCTTGAGAGCTGTGAGACAAAAACCTGATCAATAAAACATACGAAAAAGGGTTTTTTGCAATTTGCTTCCCTTTGATACTCTAATAGACTCATTAGAGAAAGCTATCGGTGCGGTTATAAGCCATTAGAGCACCAAACTTTTTTTTCTAAAAAATTTTTAGGTTGGTACTTGGCAAAACTTAATTTGACTTTTTACCTGTCTGTCAATAATATTGTGAATTAAAATTTGAAATTGCAATTTTTGAAAAACAAAGTGAAGTGAACAATTAATGAAAAGTATATTTATGTGAAATATGGGGTTAATAATAAGTGCACTCGTGCACTGCTCCAGGAAGAACAACCGATTCCAATAAAGCAAAAGTCACAGTTTATATGTCACTTAACCTAAAAAAGGAGATATTTTACAATAATAATAATAATAAAATCTAAAATAATTTTTGCTATTTCACGGATTTCGGGAGGCCCACATGTAAAGTTTTCTTCCATTTTCGTGTTTTGGAGCTGACAAAATTAGAATTTTTAGATAAAACAAAAAAAAACCAAATAGATAAAATTTTCACTTTTAAAATCAAGATATTGCCAACTCACTCCAAAAATCTCCAAATCGATCAAATTAAAAAAAAATGCTCAAAAACAGCATAAAAAGAGCAAATTACAATAAATATGTAGTATAAAAAACTCGTTTCATAAGACCTTAAAGCACTTATTCTTTAAAAAAACTCGTGGCTTTTGAATAAGTGCTTTAAGACATGTCTTATGAAACTAGTTTTTCAATATACTGTTTTAATGTTAATTAATATCCAATTTTAACAATATTATTTTTCTGGTTAAAATAATATTTTTGATAGGTTTTAAGAAAAAGAAATAGGTTTTTTTTCTCCAGTCTAGTCTTATATAGTTCATCATCCCATAAGATCAAATTTGGAAATTAATAGAGCCACTTTTGATTTCTGACAGTTTAAACGGGAAATTCTATCATATAGACAAGGGTAGAAGCCTTTAAAAATAATAAAAAGTAACTAAAAATAATAGTAGAATGAAACCCATTAGAAAAAGAAGAAAATATTATAACAATTAAAGAAAAAATAAGTTACGGGCGATCTGAGGTCGAAAAGGGGATGGGGGTGAGTTTTTAAGGGTAAAAAAAGGTTTTTCTTGATTTCCGGCAAAACTAAAAGTCCTATCAGAAAAAGTCAAACAGCAAAGTTGTAGGTAATAAAAAGATCTAAAACTTTTGTATTTACACTTTTTTTACATAACCTCAAAATTTATGTGAAAAATTTAAAAAACCAAGTTTTTGGTTTTTTATTTTGATCTTTTACAAATTTTTTTTTTTTTAATGACATTTAGTAAAAACTTACCTTTTTATGTCCCAAATACGCTGTAATTTATTTGATTAAAAATATTTATTTTTTTACCTTATTTTGAATTAATATCGAAAAAGCACCCTAATTTTCAATCGAAAATTCACTCGTCAAAATATCAGCTTTTTTCAAAAAGTTGGTATGGTTTCTGTTCGTTGAAATCTCTACTTTCCTATGGTAAAAAAAAAATATATGTTACTACAGTAAATCTTCTCAGAAAATGCAAAAATTCAAAAAAAAATTGAATTCGAAAGTTTTTTTTTAATTATTATTTTTATTACCTACAACTTTGCTATTTGACTTTTTTGATAGGACTTTTAGTTTTGCCGGAAATCAAGAAAAACCGTTTTTTACCCTTAAAAACTCACCCCCATCCCCTTCCCGACCTCAGATCGCCCGTAAATTATTTTTTCTTCAATTGTTATAATATTTTCTTCCTTTTCTAAAATGGGTTTCATTCTACTATTATTTTTTTTGGTTTTAAAAATTATCGACCCTGGTCTAATATTGATTTGTCTCTATAATATCTGATTTAATTGAACGAATGATGAACAAGATTTCTATTTTCAGCATTATAGATAGAGCTCTTTATCATTATGCTTGCTGTGGGATAATATTTAAATAAAAGTTTTGAGGCTTTTTAAATAAAACTTTATTGAGTAGCCAGCGAGATCACTTGATTTAAATCTGTGTGAATATGATTAGATAAAAATATAGATACATTCGCAGGCGTCGAACTTTCTATGGGAAAGAAAAGGACACAAGATATTATTCAATTTCCAATCGGATCAATGCCCGATGACCGATCAGAGGCTAAATAACTTCTGATTTGTGTGATCAAGACTACAGAAACGTAAGCAGGTAACCGTTAGGTTACCAATATTTTCAATAAGAACCGCTTTCAATCGATTACAGAGAGCAGGCTCTGGAATTTTTCGTTCGTCTTTTGTTTTCGCTTTCAACTGTTTTATGGAAAATTTTGAAAAAAAGGTTTGTTACAAAGCGAAAATCCTATATAAATAAAAGTGCAAGCGTATGTAGAGAAAGAGAATATTAAATTCTATTGAAAAAACTTTATTTGGATTTTGCCTGAATGAAATTCTTTCGTCTGTTTGATTTTATGCTCTCCTGGTACAAGGCGGGCCAAACAAGCAGCTAGCATTCCGCTTCCCACATTCTTGGCGAGCTTTCCCGTTCTTAGATATCCACTACAGATGGCGCCAAACAATTTTATTACAAAAAAACATAAACATTTTTATATTAAATTGAGTTTATAAACGTCAAATTAAATATTTAAACAAAATGAATTCATTAGATTATTGGTTGAATTTTAATCAATACAAAAAATATTTTAAATTTAATTACGGCCAATACATTTCAGTGTAGTCTTTTGCTTTTTCTAAACCTATTTTTAATATGACGTTATTGTAAATTTAATAATATAAAAAAAAATTGTTCTTTTAAATTTGTAAAAAAAGCTGGCAGCGGTGGGATTCGAACCCACGCCTCCGAAGAGACTGGTGCCTTAAACCAGCGCCTTAGACCGCTCGGCCACGCTACCTTATAAGTAAGCTTTAACTTTTTTACCACGAGCTCTTCAAGTGTTATTTTCTCAAATTTAAAAAATAAATCATTAGTTTATGCTTTTGCTATTGATTTAATGTAAATTTTGTTGACGGTATAAATTTGCACTGCAAAAACTTTATATGAAAAAGCCATTTTGCAAAATTAGACTTTTTTTAAAACTTTCAATAATGAAGTAATAGCTTTTTTTAGCCTCGTCGATTGTAAACGGCATATTTATGTCTTGTCTACTTCTATGGTAACTAGACTTTTTTACATGCAGAGCTTTCATCTGTCACTTTGATTCACTGGCGGGTTGTAAAACACCATGACAATTATCTGCTTTTAAAGTTAATTTAATATTTTTGGTGCGAAATTTAAGACGTCGTCGGTTCCATCTTGTGGTACTTAGCTAACCATCGATCGAGCTCTAAGCCACAGACTAATTACACTTGAGCTGTCAACCTCAAATCAATTCAAATTCGTAATTTTTAAAACAGGCAAAATTGAATCATCGGCTAAAAAGTTAAATACCTTGTTCGTGCATTAATCATTTTACAGCCCGCGGTTTTATTAAAGCACTCCGCAAAGCGTCGTGTTTCAAAATTAAAACTTTAGGCTGTAAAATAAAGGTTACCGCACTAATAACGTAAATAACTATTTTATTAAAAAAGTTTATCTACAAAAAATTTTAGGTATTTTTTGCTATTATCAAAAAACAACTTTTTTTTGTGCATAGCTGAAGAAAGTTTTGGAAGTACATACCTACCGTATAAAATCTTTATTTTTTAATTTTTAAATATTATTTTAAAGAAAAACATTTTTTATGCTACAAATTTGTTTTCTTTAAAAATTAGCTTGTAGCATAGACTAAACTTGTAGTTATTTAAACAATAGTTTAGCTTTTTTATTTTTTTTCATTTCTTATAATTTATCTTAAATTACAGAATTTAAAGTTATTTAAACTTTTCTTAAAATTGGTTATAAAATTTAGTCTTAAGAGGGTCAGCTAAGTGGCACTTAGATCCCTCGACTTAAATTTTTTTCTGTACAACTATGCAAAAATTATAGTGTACTAAAAACTTTTTGATACACCCTCACATGAATTTACATATATAATAGACGATTTTACTCCCTAGAAAGTACGAGAAACCTTGGTAGGGAGTAAATAAAATGAGTATTTTGCTCCCTAGGTTAAAAAAGTACAGCCAACTTAATAATAAATATTTTGTCATATTTATATAATATTGACATTTACATTAATATTGAAACCAATACTAAATAAAAATATTAATAAATCAATTGCACTGTTTACTGTTTGGTATACTAATATCCATTAGCTTCATTAAAGAGTGGAATAAAAGCAAGAGTTGTTGATTGGTCCGTTATTATGTTTTTTTAAAAAAAAAAATTGCAGATAAAAGAAAAGTTTTTGCAATTACCTAACAACCGCGATAGGGAGTCAAAAAAAAGGCTTAGGTGGGAGACACATATATCTATATATATAAAAAAAAGTCGTGTTTGTTACAACACTTATAACTCGAGAACGGCTGGACCGATTGCCATGGTTTTGCCACAACTTTATTTATTTTCTGAAGACATCCTGTGTGCGTTCAGAAATTTATTTTTTGTAAAATGTCTACAAAGTTCAGGTACTGTTATATTTGTTTTTAATTCCCGAAAATAATACCTAAGATTTATTCTACAGTAAAAACATAAAATCATCGGAAAGGAACGGAATTTAGGGAATAAAAAATCAGTTGGTAAAGGTTAAGGGAAAAAAATCTACAGGTTAACAAAAGTGTAAATGTCTTTTTATAGGTTGGCTATGATTTTTTTGATAAGCTATTCATACGTAGTGGTTATATACTCTTTGAGCTGTTGTCTATGTCTCGAAAGTTCAGGCACTGTTATTATATTTGGTGGTTTTATGCGAGTGCACATTTTAATAACAATGCCGCGTCCTAGAAAATCTAATCTTTCCCAGTGAAGCCGTAATGCAATTAGGCAACGGAATATCGCGAGTCAATTATCTGCGAGAAATTGCACGCGTCGATACTTAAATGAAAATTTAAAGATGAGGAAGTTTTTATTCCAAGGATGCCGATGATCCCAACGGATATGCCCTTTGAGTTTAAACGAATTCAATTCCCGATTCGTCTTGCCTTCGCCATGACGATCAACAAATCACAGAGCCAATCCTTGACTATTTGTGACCTCAATCTAGAAAATGCATGTTTTTCTCATGGTCAATTGTACGTGGCATGCTCAAGTGTCGGCAAACCATCTGCTTTGTTTGTTCTTGCGCCTGACCAAAAAACAAAGAATGTCGTTTACCACAAAATGCTTGAATGAAAATTCTATTAATAAATTAATCCGAGTTTTATTTTTTTCTCCTATCTGTACAAACTAGTTTTCAATCATTTTTTTCTGACATGAGTTTGAAGTACTTAATTATTGTTTTTTATTTTTTTTTATTTTTATTCTCATTCTGTATGTATGTTTTCATCATCATTCATCATAATAAAATACTTTTTTGTTTCTATCTATATAAATATATTATTTTGTATCATTGTTTTACATTCATCAAAGCCTAAATTAGTTCAGCTAAAAAGTAACACGACATTCATTGACTGTTAGGCGGTACGAAGTTTGCCGGGTCAGTTAGTACGTAAAATATATATAAAATCATGTTAAAATAGTGAAAATATTAACTTGTCTATAAAGTTTTTAGAGCAAGGAACATCAACTAGAATAGTTTGCAAAAGATTGTTTACATTTTGTTGTAGAAAAAACTGCGAGAATGGTTTTTGGTTCTCAATATATCAAAAAGACCAAGAAATCACTAAAATATAAATTAACTATAATTACTACGCATGAGGCAAACCAGGATATAAATCAGCCGCGTGTGGTCCAATTAATTTCTGGGAAAAGTACCTATATGAAATAATTAATGAGGAAAACTTACCAAATAATATTAATGCACTATAACCAAAGCAAACGCACAATGAGAAAACTCACCCTATTATTTAAAAAAACAGGAAAACGGTAAAACACAAATCTTCTACACTCTACAAAGTCTTCAAAAGCTCTTTTATAAATAATGAATAGAATACTTAAACGTGCAATCTACACGGTATGTGGATATTAGTATGTTCATATTATAGATATAAGAACATTCCATGAGCTAGTTATATACACGCTGAGATCATTTACATCAGTCAAGAATTATTTAGTTTTTTTTTAAAAAAACAAAATTAAATTAAATTCATGTTTCTCGTACAAAATATTATTTAGTGTTAGGGTGTTAGTGATGAACATTTACTTTGGAATTGCTGTTATTGTTCATAACAATAACAGGCAATATTTTAAAGTGAACGCTAATATTATAAAGTTTACCGCGCTTCATGAAGGTATGTAATCTACTATTACATACCTTGACAGAAATGACAGCATTCCGTTAATGTATGTATATTTTTTTTACCCACAATCACTATAATATTCCTTTTTAAATAAATTTAATTATTTCTTTTTTAATTCATTGACATTTCGAAATATTAAAACAATTGAAGGTCTAAAACCATAAGGGTTGCGCTTCATAACGGTACAGTATATTCAAGTAGGCTAGGTTTTTTTGCCCAAGAGAGGGAAGGTGCACATTACCTCCCTTTTACAGGTTTGTTATTATTCAAGTACAATACTGAATTACTGATTAGGGATAAAAAAGTCTTTACCCTCTAATACTTATTTGCGCAAACTTTCTTCAATGAAAAGATTTCTTCAATGAACTTATTAATCACAGAATTTAAACACTTAGTTTAACTTAACAAATTTATTAAATAAAAATAATACTTTATGAAGACAAACAATAACTTTTAAACAATTAATAAAAAAAGTGACAAAACTGGGTCTGATCTATTTGACAATTGACTATCTTCTGGCCGCGATTCTATTCCAGTCCATTTTTATAAAGTCCTATCCAGGGTGAAAATGTAGGGGTGCAAATCTGTGGGAATCATCAGACAGGAAAGATTTAGAATTTGGTAAAATGTGTAACCCATTAATTATGTGACAAGTGGGTGACCGGAAGGGATGATGCCGATGGACTCCTTAAAGCTTGCCCAATCCTAATAAATCAGACTACGTTAACAATAAGATTAAACCAATAGGTTTTAACAGACATTCTGTTCCCGCCTCTAATACAAATAATATAATACAATACTTAAAATAATTATAGTAAGACTTAAATAATTAGTTTCTAATAATAAAAAAAAAGAATAAATATGAATTCCTAACATATATTAGACACATTCTACAGAAAAAAGTTTTTGAGTTTAGTGCATATTCGGCAAAATGACCTTTTTTTTATTGTATAAAGCGTAGTAATTGGCTGATTAAATTAAACGATAAATAAACAATAAATAATTGAAATTTGAGTGTACGCTAAAAGCCACACCTCTGTCATACTATGGTAGGGTAGGTAAAATACATTTCAATTATCAGTTAATGGTTCTCCCACTATTATTTTGTTATTATTTTCTTTCATAGGATCTACGTCAACGATAAACATTATAAAAGTATAGTTATCAGCGTTGTACCATTCTATTTCATTTGTGTTCTCCATTAACAGCGGTGCTTAATTTCGTAAAAAAAATGGCTAAAGATAATTTAACTGCGATTTTATATGGAATCAATGATATTCGTTTAGTAATTGTTTTAGTATTTTCTTAATTTTATAATGAGAATATTTTTTTTAGGAACAAAAACCAATGCCTGTCCCGAAAGATAACCGTAGGTATCTTGATTATTATTTTTCGAAATAATTCTTAAGATTTTATTTTTGTAGAGGTTCTCTTAAAAATGGAAAGTATAGGAATTTGTGGTTCTGACGTTCATTATTTGGTCAGTGGCCGTATTGGACCATTTATTGTGAAGAAACCAATGATAATTGGTAAGTGACCTTTATAATATCAAAAATGAAATGATAACATATTTTGATCTTTAGGTCATGAGGCCTCTGGAACGGTTGCAGCAGTAGGCAAAGATGTAAAGAGTCTTAAACCTGGTAATTAATTAAATAATTAATTTAATTGAAATAATTAATAATTAATTTTATATAGGCGATCGAGTGGCGATTGAACCAGGTGTGGGATGTCGAATTTGCGATTTTTGTAAATCTGGCGATTATCACCTTTGTCCTGATATGATTTTCTGTGCAACTCCTCCCGTTGATGGCAATCTATCCAGATACTACGTCCATGATGCTGATTTTTGCTACAAGTGAGTATAATCTTGTAAACAGCTTCAAGGTTGTTTTCATTTTGTCAATATGAATAATAATTGAAGATTATTGCATACTAATCACACAAGAAATTCTTATCTATTATCAATAATAAACTTTGATAATTGTTAACAATAATAACACTTAAGCACTCATATATTATGTAATAATAGAGCCATAAATTTTATCTAACTGCTATGGATTATAGCGAAAAAAATACTATTTTTGCGTTTGTTTCTCAAATGGCGCCACATTTTTGAATTAATTCTGGCATTTGTCTATGTTAATTTAATCAGTTTTTGAAATGTCACTTAAATGCGCACTTATCTAGAAAGACAATAATAATTTATTTTTTTTATCGTACTAAAACAAAAGAGAAATGGTGAAGGCGCCGGACTAAAAATAGAATTATTATGATTAATTTCATATTATAATTATAACAAAATTATTATTATTATTATTATATATTGTCGAATTGTTTTGATAAACTATTCAAATTAAATCTTTAAGCATTTATTTTATAAAAATCAATAACATTATTAGCAACAATCTACTGCAAAACTCATTATTTGGCGTTTATTATTGAAAATTTGACTGTTAAAAAGTTTCTGATTTTTAACTGTGTTAATACACCAGGGTCGATAATTTTTGAAACTAAAAACAAGTAATAGTACGATAAAATTCATTAGAAAAGAAAAAGATTATAACAAAAATAGAAGAAAATACGATATACGAGCGACCTGAGGTCGGGAAGTAGAAGAGGGTGAGTTTTAAGAGTAAAAACGGTTTATCTCAATTTCCGGCTAAACTACAAATCCTATAGAACAAAGTTAAGCAGCAAAGTTGTAGCTTTTGTATTTTAATTGTTTTACATAATCTCAAAATTTCTGTGAAAAATTCAAATAACTTTTATATTTTTATGTTTTACAAAAATTTTTTTTTTGGAAAATTGATATTATTATGTCCTAGATACATTGTAATTGTTTTGATTAAAAATAATAAGTTCTCTTTGTTTTGACTGGATATTTAAAAATTATCTTAATTTTCAATCAAAAATTCTCGCGTCAAAGTATCTGTTTTTTTTTAAAGTTTGTGAGTTTTTTCTTTCGATGATGTAAAAAAATACACTACTATGGTAAATTTTATCAAAACATGCAAAAAAAAGTTAAATTAAATTTTTTTTTTAATATTTTTTTAAATCATTTTCAATATTTTGAAAAAATTGTAGAAAATCTTATAAATTATAGATGCTTATTTATTGTTATTTTAAGATAACGTATATACCTGAAAACCTTACAGAATTTTTTTTAAATGTTTTTGGTTTTAAATAAATACACATTATCTTTCAACAATATAATAGTAATAATCCGAATTTTCTAAGGCTTTTGACAAGTTACATCATAGGTTGTGTTACAAATTAAGATTGATCGGAGTTAATAGTAAAATTGTCGCTTGAGTAAATAGCAAACCCCAAACAAATGGTCTGTATAAAAACTAAATTGAATAAAAAATAAAAATTAAAAAAAAAACTGTGCGTTTACAGGCTTCCTGACAATGTTAGTTTGGACGAAGGAGCACTTATGGAGCCTCTTTCCGTAGGTGTCCATGCCTGCAAAAGAGCAAATATCCGTTTTGGAGATGTTGTTCTAATCTTAGGCGCTGGACCTATTGGATTAGTAACCCTTTTAGCTGCTAAAGCAATGGGAGCGACAAAAGCCATAATTACTGGTAACTACAGATTCTCACTCTGTCAACTTTTTCTAAAAGATTTTAAAATTTGTAGACGTAGTTCAGAACCGTTTGGATAAAGCAAGAGAACTTGGAGCTGATTACACACTTCTAATTGAAAAGCATTTATCTGAAGAAGATATTATTTTAAAAATCAAACAGCTTTTAGGTGAAGATCCGAATGTGAGTTTGGACTGCACAGGAGTGGAGTCTTGCGTCAGGGTGGCCGTGCAAGCCACCAAAAGTGGCGGTGTTGTCACATTAGTCGGTTTGGGTAAATTTGAAATGAATCTTCCATTAACAGGAGCTCTAATCCGTGAAGTGGATATTAGAGGAGTTTTCCGTTATAATAATGAGTGAGTGGGTACTATCTAGTCAATAATTTTGTTTACCAAAGCATTAACTTCTTGATTGCTAACGCTACAAAAACATCATTATCTCTTTTTATCTTATTCTAGTTATCCGACAGCAATCGAAATGGTGAAAAGTGGGAAAGCAAACGTGAAAGCTTTGATAACGCATCATTATAAAATTGAAGAGACTGAAGAAGCTTTTGAAGTGGCGAAAACTGGAAAAGGCAATCCGATTAAAATTCTTATCCACGCTAATTCAGAATGGAAAAAATAATTGTCAGTTTTTTTGTAATTGATAATAAATAAACAAACAACTATCTACTGCAGATACTTTCTAGTTAATTTTTTCTTATTAAAATAATCCGCTTTAAACCTGTTAAACACCGCCTCATAACATAACCAACCATTTTAGCGTTTTCGTTTTTGGGAGAACTAAAATATTTCAAGTTCCCAGTATTCTATTGTCATCAATGAAAGCAGACATGATCTATAAATGTTGAACGTATTTATAATAAATTTTAAAAAAGAAAATTTTATATTAAAAAATTGCGTTGAAAAGCTCTATCTGTTGCTTATTTTTGAAAGTGTACTGTAGACTTATACAGTGCTTTATATACTATTTAGATGTACTCTTGCCATGCAATTGCAAACAAATGTTTAATTTTTGATTAGTTCATACGTAGAAACGTACGATATTATAGACAAGCTCTAAAGATTGTTTGACATTTGTTGGCAATCATCATACTATCAAAGACAATCAAAAAATGTCAAGCTAAATTACACAGCAAGAGTAGATCTAAATAATTTATAAATCTGTTATTTGGATGATTGCTTGTAGAAGTTTTTGTTTTGAGATTTTTGTTGCTTTTAGGGAAATATTGTCTTTATTTGTTGGTTGTATTTTATTTTATAAATACATTTTTTATCTAAAAAACTATTAGCTTTATCAAAATTGATAAAGGTTATTAATAACGTTTATTTTTTAGTGACATGATATTGTTGATTTTCGTCATGGATACGATATATGAAACGTATCTCATATCTCCCTTGGGACTTTGTAAAGTTTTTCACCCTCAAACACATGGTTACCATGCATTTGCAGCAATTACACATTCACGCATTCTCGGATGTTGTTATTTTTCATATAATTTTATTAAGAAAGCAGTAATGAAATACTAAAAAATAAAATATTTAATGCACTACGGGAGATATTCAGTTTTTCACCCTCGGTAGACTTACAAACCGCGGGCCTCCGGCCCTTGGTCTGTAACACGTCAACCTCGGAGAAAAAACATTCATATCTCCCTTAATGCATAAATATCTATATTATATAAGTAAATTGTCTAAAATTTGTTTTCAACAATTTATCTGAAATCTCTTTTACTGAATTATTAATAAATTTATTCCATACTTTTTACGTGAACTGTATAGATTTGTGACTCTAAAAAATGCTCAAATACTATTATTTATCCTTTATTATTATTGATAAAAATGCATAAATGACAAAAATAGTCCAAAAATAAAAAACAGTGTATTTTTGAAAAAAAATTTTAATTTTTTTTAGAAAAAAAATTACTATTATAGTTGATTTGAGAACTTTATTTTTTCTGTCAGTTTGCAAGAAAACAACAATTTATAAAATAGTTTTTATTACAGCTTTTTATAAAAATTTAAAAATAAGTATCTACATTTATGTCAACAGTATTAAGATTATAAAAAAATTTACATTTTTTGGTAAAAATTAAAAACTGAGTTACAATTACAATATTAAAATGTTAAATTTTAATTATTATTATTATCTATTTCACTGATTTCCACATCACCTTGAAGAGGTACAGTAAATAGTGCGTTTTTTTTATAGTGGTGTCCCCAGTAGGCCTAATCCACTGTTAAAATAAGAAAAAACCAAAAAATTGTTTGCTGCAATCTTACATCCGTTTTCTCCCCTCAGAAGTCGATACCAATCATTTGTGCGCATTTTAAAATCTGATCGAAATTTTCGCATTTTTGTAGATAAATCATCGCAACACATAATCACAAAACGACAATAAAAATTAAAAACAAATAGATAATACAAAACACAGCTTTGTTTACAATAATCAGTAAAATACGTTTAATTGGTTTAAAATAGTTTGCTAAGCACTTATAGTTATTTAATTATCCCTAGACGCCATCTTGCCATTAGAGATTATTCCTTCAAAAATGTTCTGAACTTTAAAAAAACTCTTTAAAATAAATGCCATAATTAGATATTCATCATACTAAAATCAAATAATATTAATATACAAGTTTTTAAACTGTTTTAATCTTTTATTTTTTCGTAACTATTTTCTTTTTGTATCTGGAGTTCATTCCCATAGTATTCGTTGCAGTCCATCTTCTGTTACTATTACACAGTTAATTTTTTATTGCCGTAAATGGCCAAAAAAAAAGATTTTAAAAATTACGCGTTGGCAATCTATGCAAAAAAAAGACATTTGTTTTTTAGAATGCTTTATTAATAAATACATAAACAACTAAAAGCATCAAATCTATAATAATTACTCAACAATGCCGACTTTTCTAACATGCCCTCACATATGTATGTATAAAACATATTCACAGAGAGATCATGCCAATTCCTTCTTGCCAAAGCAAGAAACAATCGTAATAAGAAACACTATTATACCTAACTCTTTAACGACGCTTAACTTAGCTTTGCACACATAAGGACTATCGTGCACTTAGGCAGAGCCAAACAAAGTTAAAGGTAATAAATATACAGTTAACACCAATCACTGCAAATGTTTTCATTAATAAAAAGAAAAAACGGTGAACAGCAAAACTAATTCATAAATATTTTTTTTACAAAGAAATAATTACGTCTTAAAACAATTTAATAATCCATCCATTCGTGACAAACACTACAAAGTCTGGAACTACACTGAAGTAGATAGCACTTTTAAATACAACAAGAAAACATCACATAGAATAAAAAAAAAAGATAACAAAGAATATGATAACCAAAAAGCCAAAATTTTTCTTTTTAAAAAAGAAAAACTGATAAACAGGTTATGTAAGTAACTTGAATATATACAAATTTAAAAATAAATTATTTAATTAAATTAAATTTGCAAATTACAATATGACACATTTGAGCCAAAATTAAAGAAACACAGTTTCTTTTTGTTATTTTTTCTTAATTTTAAAAATTATTAATAATAGCGACTGCTATAGAACGGATCGAGAGCTTAAAGATTCATAGTTTTTTAGAATAAAAACCGTTACATTTTAAAAACTATATGAAATATTAGAATAGAAATTTTTCTGTTTGTTTCTTACTACTTTCTTAATATATTTCTCAAAAAGTCATCGAATATAAAATAAAAATTGGTAAAATTTAGAAAAAAAAAAATTGAAATTATTAAAAATTAAAATGGCTTATTTAATATGCTAAAATTAAACCATTTCAAAAAGTGAATCAATATTAACTTTACTTTATAAAGCCTTTCTAAAGAAGTAAAGAGTTACAGTGCTTTAAAAACTAAAAAAATGTAAGAATTAGATACAATTTTAAGAAAAACTCAAAAAATGATTCATTTGAAAGAAAAATAAAATAAAAGCTCTTTTTTTGTTATTTTTTTTTTACTTTTAAAGTCTATAAAATATTATAAATGTTTATTTTTTTACTGATCTGCTGACCTCTGCTTAGAATAACGTAATAATCGTAAGAGTTTATACAAATTCTTAAAGAGTTACAGCAGCTTAAAACTAATTAAATTGTATAGATGAGATAATTTCAACAAAAAGCACGTTAAATCACAAAATAAATAACCCCGGGACATTATTTTAAGTTAATTTTTCTAAATTAATAATTTAAAAACTTTATTTTTTGGTAAAGTTTTTTATCTAGAGACCTTACGAGCGACATCTATTAGGAGCTACTTTAGATCAAAAATTTGAGCAACAAAGTTTCCATATGTGTTAATGCATATAGGACACTAAATGACAGTTATCAATTTTGATAGATACAAATTGAGATTGAGCGTATAAGACAAAAAGCGCTAACGTGATAACGTGGTTGTCCAATCAGAGATATACTTTTTATCTTAATTTGTATCTAACAAAATTTGCATATAATGAGTGACCTATTTGCATTAAAACATGTAGAAACTTTGTTTTTTAATTAGCCCAAAATTTTTTACTGCAGAATTATTGAAATCTAAATCTATTGCGACTTGCTGAAGAGCCCCAATAAGATCGAAACATGTTCAACTTTATAAATATATGTAGTTTGAATAAATTTGCATTGATTTTATTATTTTACAATTAAATTAATTACTTTTTAGATCTGATCAATTATTATCAGATCTAAAATAATTATGTATTAATTAAGTAATTATATTTATTCTGTTAAATTTAATATTAAATTATTAAACTGTATAATAAATTACGTTACTTTTATTAGTCTTCGGTTAAATCAACTGATACGTTTTTGGTTTCACGTGTTTTAATATTTGTGAGCTTTTTAAATTTACCGCCATTTCTATTATATCTCACTAACGTTGCACGGTCGACGTTAAGAATATATACAATTAGGAAAGAGTTACATTTGAGTTCTCTCAAGCCTAACCTCGGTAATACATTCAAGGTTCTTTGTAACCCTTTCTTACTGTGGAAGGTCCCCGGATCCGTGATAGAAAGTATCGCTGATTATTTCAGTAAGGCACTCGCCAGGCTGAGTAAGGACAGGAAATTCTGGATCTTAGTAGGCGAGTGTTGTTGGTCATAGCACAGGAAATGTTAGGACATCCAAGGATGATAACAAAACGGGGCCCATTCTGAGAGAACTTTTTTTCTTTTTCTGTTATTTTTATATTGTTATTAATATAAACTATATTACTTTTAACTATCTATAATAAAAGTATTAAAAATTCTATTTTTGTACTACAAAAATTGATTAAACTATAGAATTTTCTCATAATAAAATAGATAAATAAAAAATGTTTAAATTATTATCATAAAATATGTAATGGGATATCGACAATTTGATAATTTTTAATAAAATATGTCAAAAAGCAAAATATGATTAAATACAGTAGCGGCTCGTTAAATTTGTTGCTAAATTCTTTAGAGATACCTATTTTATTTTAAAAACTATAATTAAACGTTGGAAATCATGCATCGTAAAAGTGCTCTTGATTAATTTTGCTACTTCAAGCTCAGTGACGGTTCGTGACACAATTTTGTATTATGTCAAATTAAATATTAAAAATCATGTCGAAATACGACATTCTTCAGCAAAAAATCAATAATGTTATGAAACTTTAATGAAATAAAAGTTGACAAAAACCTTTAATAGTGTCAGGAATCACTTATTGATACAAAATCATTTAACAATTGCAAGATTTTCTATTAATACACAATTTTGTTTTTACTATAGCAACCAAACAAATGAATAAAATTAAACATTAAGCCAAAGTCCTGTCACTCGTGTTTTACATAATAGTAGTTACAAAATAAAAACTTTTACTCTGTGATGGAACAAAGGGTTTGAAATTCCTACAAATGCTAAAAATTATAGAATTTTAAGATAAAGTTTTCTCCGTTGGCTTTATATTAATTTTATAGTAATTTTCTTCAAAAAAGCACAACAATCAAACTTAAAATAAAGATTTTGAAACGTTCAAACTTCAATACCCTTCTTTCACTAAATAAAAAATTTCAAATGATTTACATTTCTGTATCATAAATACATCATCTTGCTAGAAAAAAAACTGTCTTATCTAAAGTACTGCTTTTTAAAATTGATTTAATAAAAAAAGAATAAAAGTAGAAAAGATAGCAGTGAAGTATGAAAAACAGTAGGGAGTATAACATATTTGCAATAATGTTAAAAAAAAGTAAAAAATAAAACAGAAAAAAAACTGTTTTATCCAAAGCACTGCTTTTCAAGATTGATTTAATAAAAAAAGAATAGAAGTTGAAAAGATAGTAGTAAAATATGAAAAACAGTAAGGAGTATAACATATTTGCAAGAATGCTGAACACAAGTAAAAAATAACACAGAAAAAAATAAATTAAAGAAAAAACTATTATATAAGAAAAAAAAAATAAATTCACTGAAATGAAGAAAGTACGCCATTGATTAACAAAATAAATATGTAGAAGATAAAAAACAGCCACTAAAAACATAAAAGCAAAAACAAAAAAGAGAGAAACATGATTGATGTGACAATAAGAAAAAAAAGTAGTCGTTTAAAAGATAAATTAACAAAATTTTGAGTGTATTGAAAAACAAAAAGCAATTGAGCATAATTGTGACAAAAATAAGAGATTAAACAAAAAAAAGTCCAAAACAAAATTAAAAGAACAAAAGTAACAAATAAAACATGACGACGTATTGTGAAAAAACAAAACTTAAGGTAAAATTCTAACTGAATGCAAGTAAAATAATTCTTAAAGCTGGTAAACAAGAAGTTATCTTTCTCATAAAGTAGTATTATTTGTCTTCTCTATATTATTTTTCTAGGTCAGTAGTTCTTGACCTCGCAAGCGTTAAAAAAGGTTATCTTTGACATTGACGTACGATTTAAAGTTCTAGGTCTTCGACAATGATACGTTATCGTTTAAAGTGTCAAGCTAAAAAAATTAAATTTTATTAATTTTTGAAATAAATTTCAAAATAATTGGCAAAATAAGCGTTATTTAGTTCTACAATTTTTTCATAAATTCTAACGTTAGGTACACCTGAGTCATGCTTGGATGCACTAAACTTGTGATAACGTAATCTAACACCAATAGGTGAAGCCTATTTGTGCCGTCGCTAAGGAACAGTATCACTGCAAATATATCTAAACATCTATTTTTAAATAAAACTATATTAAAGATTTTAGAAAGATTAAATAAAAAAGTTAATTGCAAAACAATTAACTAAATAATCTAAAAACACAAAACCTATTAAATGATTGTATTATTGTAACGTAAAAGCTGTACAATTATTTATTTCTTTATATATTTTGTTAAGCCGCTGGCTTTTGGTCTGGTAGCCGATCTGCAAATTTACTAATTCGCTGAATTTCTATTTTACACATTTTGTACATTTATATTTATATCGATTCAAGACCGTCGTCGCTTGCTGGTTGCTTGCTCCATTGCGTCTGATCTCCGTCGCTCTTGATTAGTCGGTCCTATATATTTCGTTCGGCACTGAACAGTCTGGAATTGACTAGATAAGCTCTCAAACCTTTAATTGCGTTAGAAATTATTATCAACGCTAAGTTCAAGCATTGACTATAGATAGACACGATTATAGTAATTAATAGTTCCAGACAATTATTTTCTATAATATTTAAATAACTTTCTGTGCCAACTTATATAATTTGTCAAAGAAACGGAATAGATTAACTTAAAAAAATATTATCAAAGACAATTATTTAATTTCAAACAAGATATTACCTTATCTATATTTTAATATATAAGCTTAATTTAAATTTTTCTTATAAGAAATTTGTAAAAGTTTCTCTTTTTATTTGTTAATTATTTTCTCTTTGATATTGCTTTTTTAAAATACAATTTTAGTTTTATAAAAAAGCAGAAACGTCATAAGCATTCAACCATAACAAGATAATACATAAATTATAAATACTCTAATCTTCCTGACAAATTATCAGTCTTTATTCAAATTGAACGAAATTAAGAACAGACCATTATAAGAAACATGGTACTACCAAAGGATAATTTAACTGCTGTTCTATATGGTATCAACGATATGCGACTGGTATGCCACTTTTACAAATTTATAATTTAATTAATTTTTATTTTTTTTTTAGGAACAACGGTCAATCCCAGAACCAAAACCAAACCGTAAGTACATTTTACAAGCATGGAAACAACTTAATAATTAATATTTTTCAGAGGTTCTTCTTCGAATGGAAGTTGTCGGTATTTGTGGATCTGATGTTCATTATTTGGTCAGTGGACGGATAGGACCATTTATTGTCGAAAAACCTATGGTAATAGGACATGAGGCTTCTGGAACTATTATTAAAGTAGGCAATGAAGTCAAAAATTTACAACCCGGTGAGTTTAAATGTCTAAACATGGTAGTTTTGTATACCAGACCCAGTAAAATAACGTTATACGGCCTTACTTAAAATTTTGCTTATACAATCTCTTATTACTGAACAAAGAACTCAATCTTTAATCTCCGCGTTCTTACATTACTTAACTACATAAATAGTTTCTTTTTATTCATTTATTAGAAATCTTTACAGTTATTATATAATATATATATATATATATATATATATATATATATATATATATATATATATATATATAGTGTTTCGTCAATCGTCATACCTGCTAAAGATATAAAAAAATATTAACGTAAGCCAAACTTGTACTGTTTGTCTAAAGAGTAAAAACTAAAAATTAATAGTATTTTGGGTAGGGGTCTATTAGTTTTCAGGCCTATATAACGTTATTCCATTTGGACTCCTATAAATACGAGTTAATTCTAGGCGATCGTGTTGCTATTGAACCTGGTATAACTTGTAGAGTTTGTGCCGATTGCAAAAATGGCAATTATCATCTATGTCGTGACATGGTTTTTTGTGCCACACCACCGGTAGATGGTAATTTAGCTCGATATTATGCTCATGATGCTGACTTCTGCCATAAGTACTGCCTGTCTACTTTTACTGCTAACATATTTAATTAAATATTTTAAGACTTCCTGATAATATGGATTTAGAAGAAGGTGCGTTAATGGAACCTTTATCTGTAGGAGTTCATGCTTGTAAAAGAGCTGGGGTAAAAGTAGGCTCAATTGTCTTGGTTTTGGGCGCTGGACCTATAGGGCTTGTCTCAATGTTAACAGCAAAAGCTATGGGAGCGTCTCAAGTCATTATTACGGATTTAGTTGAATCTCGTCTAGAAAAAGCAAAAGATCTGGGAGCTGATTTTGTCTTAAAAATTACGAAAGAAATCTCTGAAGCTGATATTATTAAGAAAATCAAACAATTTCTTGGAAAAGAGCCAAATATTACTTTAGAATGTACAGGCGCTGAACAAAGTGTACGAGTAGCTTTACAAGTAATTTGTTAAATAACAATCTGTAACAGCTGTATTATTTTATTATTTTTTAGGCTACTAGATCAGGAGGTGTAGTAATCCTCGTAGGTCTAGGAAAATTTGAAATGACAGTTCCTCTTGCTGGAGCTCTAATACGTGAAGTCAATATTCGAGGTGTCTTTAGATACAATAATGAGTAAGTGACAATCTAAATATATCTCTAATCTTAATATTAACAAAAATAAAAAAAAGATTGTAAAAAAAACATGACGCGGTTACCAAAACAATACATTCAAATTCTCTAACCTTAATAGTTTTCTAACTTAAAGTGAATCAAACGACCGTTTCAACTTAAATTTTAATATTCCAAGTTAGATGAGCTCTAAATGAGATACACTTTATATTCGTAGCTTAAACTTTAAATATTAAAATGAAATAAATGTACAATTTAATCGTAATATATAAATTTCAGCTATCCAATCGCAATTGAACTAGTAAAAACCGGCAAAGTTAATGTGAAACCTCTAATTACTCATCATTATAGAATCGAAGAAACTTTGAATGCTTTTAATAGCGCTAAAAGTGGAGAGGGAAACCCTATAAAGATATTGATCCATGCTAATCCTGAATGGAAACCAGGGATGTATGATAAATAAGCAAATATATATTATCATCATATCACTAATTAATTAGTTTCCATTACCAATTGCATAAAAAGGTGCTATGTTATTGTTATCATTAGTTTGACCTTTTAATGCTGTGCAATAAAATTATCATTAATGTGGAAAATTTATATCGACAAAAAATATTATGTTGAAGAATGCCTTTGACCTTTAATCGATTAAAAAAAAAGTGTGATGTTTAATATGTTGAAGCAAAAAATAATAATTTTGTAAACTAATAATGTGACTTCTAAAGTTGTGTAATAGAATAAATTTAATCGCGGAATATTTGCGATTATTTTGTCAACAAATATATACACGCAATCATCAACTCAGATACATTCTTGACCTCAAAGTCACCCAAAAATAAACAAGTTCAAACAAATAATTTATTTTAAGCATAAACACCTAAATACATTTAAAATTGGAATACATCTAACAATAAAATTCAACAAGCTCTAAAATATCTAAAAAGCATTTAATGATGATGTGCTAGAAGCGTTTCTCTATCTGGCAACTGTCGGACCTTCATACTTCCATCAGCCCCACAAGAAAACAGTCTTCCGTGCGAATCAATGTGCAGTTGCGTCACTCCTTGTCCAATATTCTTAAAAAAGCTACTTCGAGCGTGCTCTGTCGGAAGCGATAATAGGACATTTGGTACTGTCACACCCCATATTTTAATATCGCCATCTGCTGATCCCGTTGCAAAGTAATCTTCATGAGGATCTATTGAAATACATTTAACAGCACTTTCATGAGCTGTAAATTTATGACAAATGGTCTTCGCTCTGACATCTACGAGACACACATCTCCTCGTTTTCCAGCCGAAATGAGCACTTGGTGTTGGGGAGCAAACACCAAACTGCTGGCGCCTTGGTCGTGACATGTGAAAGCCACAACCAATGCTTTGCCATGCGGTAGGATCGAATCCCAGATGCAAACGTTTTTGCTTTCTGAGCTGTGACCAGCTGTAGCCAATAAACTGCACGATCCCAAAAAGACAAAATCACTTATTCCTTTATTGTGGCATTGAAGAGTCTGTATAAACAAAAACATGTGTTAAATAATTCTCTAAACAATTAGCAAACCATATGTTTTCAACTTACAAAGAAAGGTCGAGTTGCATTAACACTTAATCCAACTTGAAATAAGCTTAAATTCCCATCTGAATCGGCCACACCAAATTTGTTGCCATGTTGTGAAAATCTCACTCTTGTAACTTTGGCATAAGTACCCGGAGGTCTTGGGGTAGCGACAGGTTGTTGATGTCCCCACTCCCATAGTTGCACAGAGCCATCTTGGCCACCCGTTAAATCTAATATTAAAAAGATTTTAATTGCATAATTTGTATAATTCTATATCAAACTACTTACATAGAGGTAATAAAGGATGAGCACTAATTCGTCGAACACCATCAATCTTGTGTTTCAATACCTAAGAGACATTGGTTTTAATACAACTCAACTATTTTCTAATACAGCAATTGTTAGTAAATAGATGCCAAAACAATTGTAAAAAAAAACTGAACAATTCATGCAAAATGAAAAAATCTACACTACATCGCCCTATATTATTAAACGTAACGTAATATACGCAATACAACAAGCAACAACGTTATAACAGAGAGCAGTGTTAGTAACACACCGGTCGAAGCATGTGCGCCGACCGAAGCAGAACGAGATGGACAAAATTCGCATCGTGACAGCCCGGGAAGCTTAGCCCCTTCATCTACACATTAGAGTACACATCAAAAATAAAATAATAATAATAATAACAATAAGAAAATAATGAAGCCACACAACTAATTAATAACATTTTTACCCTCTTCATTTAAATCCACAAGTTTATTAGTAATATTACAAAGATTAGTAACGTGAGATGAAACCACACCATATTTTTTAACATAAATAATATAATTTACTTACCACACTAGCGCCACGTCCACTTTGACTAGCGATTCCCGGCTGAGGACTTCCGGGCTGAGTATCTTTTGATTTATCGCCTGTACTCTGAATCACTAAAAATGGTGGAACACTAGGATCTGGTACTTCTTTTGTTAGATTTAAAATATCTAATTCACATTCATCTTCCAACCATGCAGGTAATTCCAACAATAAAGAAATATCCATTTCTTGTAGTTCACGTGGTGTTGCAACCACGATTAAGCCAGGGGTGACCTGTCGGGGGATCCATTGATTTGAGCTCTGGGGCACTCCCATCTCAAGTGGTCCAGAAAAAGAGTTACATATTACTTAACCCTTGTTAAAAAAATATTTTTTGTTGAGAGTAACAGCTGAAGTTGTAGCTAAATAAAACTAATATTGATCTTTTGCACAAAAACTATATAAAAAAAATGTTCACCGAAAGAAAACAATTTTTTTTAAGAATGTTAAGCAAGTATCATATTTGACAGCCTTCTAAGTAGATACCTCCTGGCATAGAAAGTTTAAATGTTTCCAAATAAAAAAGTTGGGTTATGCTATTGAAACATTAGACTGTTGACAGCAACGTTTTGGTGATAGTCTAGTCCAGTTCACCCAAAACAAGAACTAATAATAAAAGTGTAAACGAAAACTTAACGCTTTTATGACTACGTTGTCGTGTTTATTTGGAAACATTAGTGGGCTGTGACGTCAGACTTAGGTAGTCTATTGAATACTTCGAACACAAAAATAAAATTATGTCATTCTCAACAAAAAACAATTTTTTTTAAGTCAAGCCGTCTCTGGTCCACTTGAAATGAATTGAATTGCTCATCTCTAAAATAAAAACTTACCTGATTCAAGCTAAAAGCAGCAATTGAATCCTGTTCTTTATGAATTATACGCACTGGTTCCGGAGCTGAAGGCTCCAAATGTGGTAACTCTTCATCTAAAGCACTCAGTGAACGTCGTTTTCCAAACACTGCTCGAATAAATACATCATGTACCGGCTCTTGGTGTACCAAGTAGCACCATAGATGGCGTGCAGTGCTAGTACTCTTCTTGTTACTATACGGTGTGTTTTGAGGCTCTAACAACTGACGATATTTTTGAATAGGAGGCCCTTTTGTGTTTTCAACAAAACATCCAGGAATATATTCAGGTGGAGAATGTCTAGAATCTAATTCCTTGCGTAGGCAATCTTGCCAATTAGTCAATCGACGTAAAGAAGCATGAATTAAGGGGCTAGCAACAGGAAGTTCGTTTAATTCTAAGCCAGCAACAGATAGAAATTCATTTAAACGAGTCTGCACAATACGTAAGGTTGCCAATCGCAACACTAACCAAGAATATGAATTGGGATCGGAATGTTCTACATTTACTGTACGAACAGTAGTTGGAGCTGGCATATCAAAAACATCTTCATCTTCGGTTTCCGAATCGGAAGAAGCTTCATCACAATCGGGACCAGCTTCAGGCTTTTAAGTACAAAAAAATGATTAGCCAAAAGTTGCAGGGAATAAATATAAAAGAAGAGATATAATCATCATACAACAAAATGTATTAACTGGTGACAGTTTATGTCACATATTGTGACATAAGACCTATTTGCTTTTAGTAAAAAATTTATAAAAATTAAGAAGCTGATTCTGATACTATAAATTAAAATTTAAGCCAAGAAAAGTTTAAATTTTTAAGAGTCGACACACGTTGTGACATACTTACCCTAGTCAACAAATAGGCCAAAATACTCATTTCCGGCGGAATAAACTGCTCTCTATAGGTAGGTTTATCCTCTTTCATTTGTGAAGGCTGATGTCCTAATAATTTAGTATTAAGTCTCACTCTCTGTTTATTCAACCAATTTGTTGGACCAGTTGTTTCTTCT
The DNA here is from genome assembly GCA_947359425.1 of Lagria hirta. Taxonomy (NCBI): domain Eukaryota; kingdom Metazoa; phylum Arthropoda; class Insecta; order Coleoptera; family Tenebrionidae; genus Lagria; species Lagria hirta. Next base: position 18,262,295 of record OX375798.1, on the reverse strand, counting down.
GTAGGCGTACCTTGTGTACTATGCGTTCCTTGACTTGGAAAATGTGACGAGTTTCCCGTAATACTAGCGGTCCTCAACAGTTTCTTAACTCCGCCGCCAAATAATTGTCCCCAAACCTCTTGATTGAAAGTATGAGCTGTTACATGATATAAAATTACACAATCGCAAGTACTCAATCCATATAATACTAATGCCATATAAGTAGCTGCAAACGCTTCACATAAAACAACTGTCAAACGAGGTGTATCTTCATCTTTTTCACGTGCTAATAAAGCCCTAAGGCTAGTTACTCCTGGCCATTTCGATGGTAATGTTATAATTTGTTGGCTGTCATTAACTGACATTCGGCGTCGTCGTCCAACCAAATGAGTTGAACACATGTCTTGCAAATCGGGAAGAGTACTTTTAAACGTATCGGAGTCACATAATGATTGATAAATACATGCTGATAACGCAATAGCTAAGTCACGTAAAACTAAAAGCTGACTTTGAGTGGAATTTGGCTTAGGAAGCTCTACCATCTGAAATAAAAATTACCAAATTTCGACTTAATAATTTGTTAGAATATTAACAATAACTCAACATCAAAAATGTTTCAAAAGATAATTTGCAAATAACTCTAAGAATTTGAACATAAAATAACTTACCGTCTCTAACATATCATGAATGAGGCACTGCAAATACCTAATAGGATCAGCTGTCACTGTTTTACTACTAGCGACACTCGCTGCCAACAATGGTAGACTAGTTGGGAAAGGCAGCGGACTTAATAGCTGCTGATGTGTCTTCTCTTGTTGAAGTTCTTGTAGCAATAGCACCAATTCCATGCGAACCGATGCTAAACCACCAGTTGCTCCATGTAATGAACAATAACTCAGTAATGTTCGAAGTAAGGTTTCGTTGGCTTTGAGCCAACGTTTTCTTTTTGAAGTTCTTTGTACTTTTGCTTCAAAATCTAGTTTTTCTTGAATTAAAATTTCATGTAGCGTAGGTCTCGCACCAACTTCATTAACTGAATTTTCCAAATCTCCACCAGGCTCTAACTCTAAAGGTTCTACAACGTCTGTGGTAGAATAATTACACAATTCACGTAATGCCTCAACTTCTTTTTCCAACCAAATATATAAATGATATCTCAACTGTCCGCCATCAACTTCAAATCCCGTAGCTAACGTTGATAACTCTTCCATAAGAATTTTTAAACAAGCAACAAATTTCAACTGCTGTGCCATAATATCAATATGTTGTGGATTTTCTTCACCTTCGACGTCGTCTTCATCTTCTTTATTTTTGTCGCATGCCATTTTTATTCCTTCTTCAGATGAAACCGAATCTTTCTCTTCATCATCGCTCCATTTTAGTTCTAAATCATCAGTTCTTGTTTTCAAATCAGACACCGGAGCACCCCAATCAAAATCTGCCGCAGATCTACTATCCCATGATATAATACCAGTTGATATTTCATCCTTACTCTTCTCTTTAGGAGATGGCAACTGTGTTGATTTGTTTTCCGTGACAAGATAAGGTAATTTTGATAATACTTCTAGCGCCAAAGCTGGACAACCAGCTCTAAAATGACCATGTGCTGTAGCAAAATACAATTGTCTCTCTAATGAGGTAATGCCTTCTTCTACAACCACTTGCTTGCCGCCAGGCAACCATGCTTTTCTTTGACCGACACTAGCCATATGTTGTCGTACCAGCAACGGATGAGTTCGTAAATAAACGTAAAAATTGAATACGTTAGGATCGGCTTCTTTCGTTTCTCGAGCTTCGTCTTCATGAGCATAATGTTGAGTACCTCCATTACCAATTAAAAGAGTATTTAAAGCAGCTTGTTGCTCTTTTAAAGACCAATAAGCCATTGAGCGTAAAAAGGGATCAGGATGTGCTTTGGTAATATCTTGATTGCTACCGTCTGCATCACAACCCAGAATTTCTTGATACAATAATTTTTTAAAACTTTCTCCGTCGCCTTCATATAATCTCACTATAATAATAGCCAATTGCAAATCCTGCAGTTTCTGTAAACACACCTCCATCGCATCTTTCAAATTACCAGCTAATAAAAAGAACGCAGCTGCATGCTCAAATCGTTGCTTGCCAAGTAAAGCATATGCGTTTTTCAATGCAGCTTTTCGCCAACGATCTTCGGCAAAATTGTTTGCAAAGAACTGTGTCATCTTGTCATCACGCTTCGATCTGTAAAGACCCCAAAGCAAACTTTTTTTATTCATAGCCAGATAATATAATGCAGCATCCATTGGATCTTGTTTAGCTTGAAAAGATGCTTTTGCAAGTACTTGAATACATTGTTTGAGTAAAGATAAATTACGAATCCACCAAGCTACACCTAGCTCGCGTAATAATGTCCAAGTTGGTTCACCTTTTGCATAATTCGGAATTAAATTTAAAAGTTCTTCTTGGCTTTCAGAGTGGTAGGCCCATGCCAGATTGTTTGTACCAACACCTTGTTTTTGGAATTGATTACGTTGGGCTAAAGGTAAGCATCTAAGAAGATAACCGTAATGTTTCATTGCGAGTAAAAATCTTAATCCACAATCATCCAAACTATCGGTAATGACTTCGTCCGATTGACTATGTAAATTCTCTTTAGCTATTGCAGATTTTGCAGAATCTATAGCAAATCTTTCGGCTAGATCAGTATTACAGGTGGATACAGTATCGGCTAAAGCAAGCAAATGCATTTGATCAAGACTTGATAAACCTGGAAGATGCATATGCGTCAGTAATCTCGATAATACCCGACCTTGCTTCGGTGTAAAATGTGTAACTCCAATATTACGTTCCGACTGTCGTCGATCTAAACGTGAAGATTCTTTATCCTCAAGCAATGTATCTAAAGATTCTTCCATTACAATACAATTATCAAATAAGTCCTCGTAATCTTTTTCCTCTTCTTGTGCATTTGCCTTTTCTTTATCAGCTTCTAATAAAGTCCACAGTGGTAAAGGTGGTATATTATTAATTTCATCATAATCTAAAGCAATATCACCGATGCTGGCCCTATGTTCTGGACTTCCAGCTGGATAACTAACTGATAAAGTCCGAGCTCTAGCCCATCCTTGCATATCTTCTAGAGTTTCCTGATTCCCTCCAATACATTTAACCAAATGAGCTAATATTGCTTTTACCCAACGTATCTTTCCAGAATTCAGTAGCTCCATTAACTGCTTTGGATGATATTGTGGTAAAACTGGACAAGCAATTCTTGATGCTTCAAATAAACCATAATCAGGCATATAATCAACATTACTATCTTTATTAGCACGTTTACGATCTAAAATTTGCAGATTAACGCTACTAATTCGTCCTAAAGTAGGAATAGCTGCCAATTTTCTTTGATTCTCTTGAGTTAGCGTTCTAAAATCAACATCTCGTGCATTTTTCGAATCAGTTTCACTTATATCCCTTGATTGTATTGATAAATTTTGAGGTCTCCATTGAGTATAAACATGCATTTCCGAATCCATTCCAACAACTAAAATACCGTCCCGCACCCAACTGATTTGCATTGGTAATGCTGGTAAACCATCAGCTGTTTGCAATTCGATTTTTCTTAAAGTCATCCATTTAAAATCATCGACAAAAAGCGGCTGTGCTAGTGAACTTGCTTTACGCAATATAGGCCGATAATTATTCATCGATTCTTTCATTGCCTTAACATTTGCTTGTGCTAGATCGGTTGATAAGGGTGTATATAGCATTATTTTACTGCCACAAGCCACTGTCAAAATATGAGAACCATCCTCGTTCGAAACCCAGTCAAGTTGAACCAAATGTTTTTGAGTCAACGGACAAATATTACCCATTTCCGATATACTTTTTCGCAAAGACTGTAAAGTGGTAAAACTTGGAACAGCTAATAGTGTCGGTTTAATATGAGATTCGGCTGTTAACGATTGTCGATCATCAGAAAACGTATGTAACACCTCATTAATACGTTGCTTTTTCTTTAAAGTACGTGAATCGTATAAATAACTCAAGTCAAGATGACGATCAACATTAATACGAGGTAAATGAATATTTTTCAAATGAATTATATCTTCCATTACCCATTCAGTACCACCCGTTGATTCGCATTCGTAAATTGCTACGCAAAGATTAATAAAACGTGAATCGGGATCGTTTTTGTTAGGCCGAGTAAAGCTTTTGCCATATTTGTAAGCACAAGCAAGACGACCTGAATATGCTACGCTTATATTCAGAACTTGTCCTTCAATTTCGATTGCTGATTCTTTGAGCATATTCCATTCGGTCCAAACCTGCAAATAAAATTAAAATTAGGTTTTTCGACTCCTAATTGTTTAATATAAAAAAAATTCTATTAAATGGTAATTTGACATTAATAACAATTTTAGGATAACCTTGTTTCGGCTAGACCAAATCAACTCTCCATAACGCGATAGCAGAAATCAGGTGACAATGTGTCTGTCGCTTTTCGATGTTTCTGTTGAAGCTTGTCCCAAAATAATAAATGTAGAATACTTTCTTACCTTGCCATTATCCACTATAGAGCCATCTTCCTCTAATAAATATTGACTCATTTTCTTAACGTCTTGCAGAGTATCGCTAACTGTCCAAAAGCGTATGACCCCATCACTGCAGGCGGTAGCAAAGCAATATGGTGCCAAACATGCTGGATATATTGATGCAGAACTCAAATGTCCGGCTGCTGGAGTTGCATGAACAATTTCCACACCATCAGGAATTGGTAGTATTTGTTTGATTTCTCGCGTAACACTTATATTAATATGTGGGCTAACTTTTGCTTGTTTAATGTGTAAGGACTCCATGCTATTTTTACGCGACATATCATTATCATCTTGTACAAGATTACAATCGGGTACGTACATTTGGCTTGCGGTTAATGCATAATCGGATTCGTTAGATGCAATTGTTAGCTTCCACATATGAATTATGGTATTTTGATCAGTACAATCTAACAAAACGATATAGAAAGGTTCTTCAAAAACTATATTCTGTTGAAGATCGACCATTGCATCGTGAGTAGAAAGATTAACAGGCGATGTACGTCGCTGGCCTGTGATTAATTGCTCTTGATAGACATGCAAAAATGTGGTATTTTGCCATTGAATCGCTTCTGATATTGTCTCTAGTTGAATGATACATCCTGGTCGGGCCGTACTTTGCTGTGATACAATATTAATATTTTCTAATAAGCTCTCTGGATTAAATGATGATTGGTCTGATAAGCTTTCATCATTTTCATCAACTTCACGTCGTTCTCGAAATGACAGATCAGCTAATAACGTACGTGCATCAATCACAGCTTGATAAACTCTCAAACATTCACCATCGGATGCCACAAAACAAGCACTTGGTGAATTTGAAAGGTTACCTAATGTACTCGATGGTAATAATGTTGGAATCCATGCGACATTACTAAAAGCCGACTGTTCCGGTGAACTAATTCTTGCCAATTCGCAAATACCACCAGATTTTGATAGAGGTCCAACAGCATCAACTTTCCATAGAATCAGTTCACTACAAAAACCTTTCGTTTGTGTTTTACTTAGCTCGATATTATGATGACTAGTTGTTAAAAGTAATGGCAATACTGGATGACATGTAATATCATTAACTCTAAATCGATGTCCAGAAGCACGACTTCGATGTCCAATACTTAAAACTTGACTAAATTTACTTTGATCGGCAAATGTTAATTCCCATAAATTCAATGTACCATTATCATGTTTGGTAACAAGTGATACTACAGGTGGATGCTCATGTTGTTCATCTTGTGGTGGTGGAATATCCGAATGTGAAGTAGTTTCATCCTCTTCTTTTACACTAGCTAGGCTTTGCCCCGGGGGACGATCATGATGTGCTACATCTTTGACTAAATGCTTAATGATTGGTGCTGCACTATAGAGACTAACAGTCGTTGACATACTCATTGAATCGCCTAATGGAAAAGCTTGAGGAATTCGAGTCGAAAAACTAACTTGTGCTTGACGAAATGAGCCTGGATGGTATTCATCTAACCATTCAACCACCCTATCAAAAAACAAAAAATATACATAGTTATCATTTTTTTATATCATCATGTAATAATTACCAAATCAGATAACTACCATCAACTGGATGAATACTGAATAACAAATCAGGACTATGATGCCAATCACGTAGTAAAGTTTCAATTCGTGCGTCTAAACCATCTGAAGAACCACTCTCGACAAGAGGTTCTTCTACAGGTTCAGAAGACTCTGGATGATCTACAACGCGTCTATAAAAATAAACAAGATTAAATAAATAAGACAAGAACAAATTTCTTTTCGTAACGTAAAATCTAATAAATTAACAATTTATTAGATTTTGTTAACTAAATAAAAGTTTTGAGAACAAAATGTCTCTATTATGCGGTTAATTAATCGTGTTGAAATGATTTGATAGTAAAAAAATGTTTGACTGTTTTTAAAAATACTTTTTTGCAGCTGGACGTTAGTCTAAAAATGTATATTACCTTGTAAGTTCCTCCAGTAAAGACTCAGCTTGCATACTAAAATGCATTTCTTTATTGTCTAACCAATGTAGAACAAATGCTGGACGTGGATTACAAAAACTAATGCTTGGTACTAATGGAATATCAGTTTCTGCATTTACAGAAGCAGCTAAATGAAAATGCAATCCAGGTGTGACACCAGTTCCATGATATCCATACGAATGAAAATCATGAACGCTATAAGTGGAAGGAAGTGTAGGAATCAAAGGTGATGGTCCTCCTATTCCTTGAGCTTGTCTCTTTGCATGTCTTCGAATATGAAAACAAGTTCTGCAATTTCATTAATTATTTTTTGCTTCACAAGCAAACTCAAATAAATAGTACTTCATATGTTTAAGTCTTTGCATAAATCGATGTTTGTGTCTATGAGTTCGAAATTTTGGATGATGAGCTTGCGGATCCAATTGTGACAAATTCACTAAACCATCTTCAGGTAAAACTGTTTCAACCCATAAACGACAAATATTATCCTTGCAAGAAGTGACCAGCATATTTGAAACTGATCCTCTAAAAAATGACACAACATATTGATTATTGAAGATACATAGAACAATTAGCAATTACTTTGGCATATATTTGCTGGTGGTACGCCATGATAGATGAGTGACAGCCCTAGGATGTGCTATATATACAAATCCATACTCAAGTTCAATTGGGCCATCGGTGCTTTTAGACGTGAACAAAACTATTTTTACATATTTTTAGAATAACCACAATACAGAGAATCTTTAATAAATACTTACAATGTTTGTTCTCATACCATATTTTCACCAGACGATCATTTTCGCCGCATGTTGCAAAAAGAGTGCCATCCGGGCTAAACGCGAGATGTTGTACTGGAACTGCTGTATTTGCTTTCCAGACGCAATACCAAGAAGCGTGTTCTTGTTCTATGTCATAAAAATATATGAAAATAAAATCATCGCAACGGCTAAAGAACATAAACACGCTATTATTAAACTTTTAACAAAATTTTCAAAAAAAATCTTTCAAAATAGAAAGTCGAAGAAATTCTTCAGCATTAGTTTATCACTTTTCAAAAATATAATTATTTATACCTTGTGGCTTATCAGGTTCGTCGACATAATCCATAGAATCCGTTCCATCAGTAGCTTCGCCCCCCAAAGTAAAAGTAACATTTGGTTGTTCATGTTCGTCACTAGATTGTGAATTTAAATGCCATAGTTGTACGATAGCTCCTGCTGTAAGCAAACGTGTGCCCTCTAAATTCCAACTGAGAGCCCTAATTGGAGAGTCAGCTTTAAGAGTACCTGTTTGTACCCATCTGTAGTCTAGGCCCTGTTAAATTTTACCATTATCACCCGATAAATCATAAATCGTACAAGCTCACATGAAGTGATGTATTATGAATAAGTGGAGTAGGCTCATAAATGCAAATGGTATTATCATAAGCTGCGGCAATCTTCCCGGTATCACTAGAGCAATCAATTGAACTGATGCGTATATAGTCGTGAACAGCCCCCGGAATAATCTGCACCCTTTCAAATGTTGACGCCAAGATGACTATGTTGCATCCAGCTGCATAAGCCTAAATAAACTCTAATTAAATTAAACGCAAATTGATTATAGACACTCACGGTAAAAGGGACCCCCTCGACACTCCCAACTGCAAAACATTTGTCCCCCGCATTGCAAGCCCCGCTCACAATCTGGTGTAGATTCATTTTGAATCGAGCTGCCTTTACCCAATTAATGGGTCATAGTTAATTGTTCTTGAGGACAAATTGATTAGGTAGTTAATAAAATAATTTGTATTCAGGATAAACACTTGACTGATAGACCATCTCTGACAGATGACAGTAAAGTGATAGCTGATGACGGTTGTCAGCTGATTTTAAAAGTCTTGTTTAAAAAATTGCGTTATCTAATATATTGTATCAGTTATTACAATTTTTTTAATCATAAATTGTAAGTATTTTTAATAATGAATCATTTTTAGTATAATATAAATAACTATAAATTGGAAATTGGTGAGTCTGTGAACAAAGCTGTCAAATGAATGACTCAAATGTCATCATAAATATCAAACTTTATTTTGACATTTATTATAACCTACATGCCTACAACCCTACAACCATATTATAACCTATATATTTAGGATAAATGTTTTTGCTTAATATTCTCTAAAAAGTTGATAATGGTATGTATTATTGTTTTGAAGTCTTTCACTGGATGTTTATTTTGCAGTCTGTGACTCTCCACACTGATTTGGGTAATATAAAAATAGAACTTTTTGCCGAAGCGTGCCCCAAAACGTGCGAAAACTTCTTGGCTTTATGTGCCAGTGATTATTACAATGGCTCATTGTTTCACCGAAACATTAAAGGTTTTATAGTGCAAACAGGAGATCCTACAGGAACTGGAAAAGGGGGTACTTCAATTTGGGATCGCAAATTTCCTGATGAGTTTAAAGAACAACTTAAAGTAAAAATAATTTTTTTGAGAGTTGTGAGCTTAATGAATGTTTATTTGTAGCATACATTACGGGGGATGGTATCAATGGCTAATAATGGTCCAAATACCAATGGAAGTCAATTTTTTATAACTTATGGTGAACACAATAGTCTAGATTTAAAGTACACACTATTTGGAAAGTACGTTATTTATTTGTTAAATTTGGCTAGGTCTGAACAAATATTTTAGGGTTATTGATGGATTTGAGACTTTGGATGAGTTGGAAAAACTACCGGTTAATCAAAAAAGCTTTCGCCCTTTGACTGATGTTCGAATTAATAGTATTACTATTCATGCTAATCCTTTGGCGTAATAAAGGTCAGTATTCACTTTCGTATCCCACTTCTTTATAATCCAAGACCAAAGCTGATAAATCTTCCTTTGCATCTTCGAATTCTCCTTCTTCCATTCCTTCGCCAACATAATGATGTACAAAGGCTCTTTTTGCATACATTAAGCTATATTTATGTAAAATACGTTCCCATGCTTCTTTAATTGCTGTAGAATTTGATAGCATTGTTACAGCTCTTGTTACTCTTGCTAAGTCACCGCCAGGAACGGTTGTGGGTGGCTGATAGTTAATACCTACCTAGAATTATTGTTATCGTTTATGATACAATTTTTTACTATAGGGTTTTAAAGAGCATTTAAATAAAAAAAAAAATTGGTTTAAAACTTTGTTGTCATCGCAACCGTTAAGGGACATAGGGCGTGGCGTGAACTTTCAGCTCTATTGTTGTAGGGTATGTCAACAAAGATAGGCGTAACATAATGGTGTAATATGATTAGTTTGTTTTGAAAGAAAAAAAAGAGATTTGATTTTAATAAACACAACCCAGAAACCCTAATAGAAAGTAGACCATTTAAACGCTAACGAACGCACAAAAATCGAAAACAAAATGAACTGTCAAAGCACATTTGATTTTACTTTTTCCCTTTTGTCTCAAAATGGACTGTTCTAAACTACTGCGCCTCATGCCCCTTAGTCATTGCGATGTCTCTACTGATTGATGGTAATTCATTTAATGTCTCTCTGCATTTCAAGCGATCACTAGAAATCAATTGAGAGAAAAAAATTAGCATACTTTGACGATTAGATAAATCACGAGGTAGGTGTACATTGATAAATATTAAGCTTCGTTTTAATATTTATTTATTTTTAAAGTAAAAATTACAAAAATGTTTCGTCTTCTGACTTTTCTTGATAATAACAACAAAACATGTCATGACAACATAAATAAATTAAAATAATGTAGATAGTGCTAAATTTTAATTAGTCATTTAACACGCCCTTCTCAAATTTTGCACTTTGACAAATTTTTAGTCCCATTGCATCAACAAGACGATAATGTGAAGGTCCTGGAAGTGGTTTCGTAAGAATGTCAGCAGGCATTATTTTAGATGGAACATGTCTCAATTTTATTTCATTATTTCTCACCAATTGACGAACAAAATGGTATCTTGTAGCAATATGTTTAGTACGTGAGTGACAAGTAGCATTTTCTGCAATGTACTTTGCTCCACGATTGTCAGTACCAAGATTCACCATTGACAAATCATTTAATTTCAATTTTAACATCAAATTTCGTAGATATAGTGCTTCACGAGATGTTTCTGATAAAGCCACGTACTCTGATTCTGTTGATGATATTGCAACTGACTGCTGTTTCTTCGAACGCCATGATATTGCAGCTCCACTTAACATAAAAATATATCCTGTATATGAAATTCGATCATTTTCATCATTTGCATGGTCAGCATCCGAAAATCCTTGGATTCCCAACTGGTCTTTCTTGTACACTAATCCATAATTCTGGGTACCTTGTAAATAGCGCAATACACGTTTCGCTGCTGACCAATGAACTTCTTGGTATTTTTCGTTGAATTGTGACAGTCTATTGACAGTAAATGTGATATCAGGACGAGTAGCAATTGCCAAGTACATTAATGATCCAATTAACTGTCGAAATGGCTTTTCTTCATCTTTTCTTCTATACTGATTTCCTTCTGGTAACTTAGCTTGAGATTCACTAGGAGTTCGTACTGGGTTACATTCTTCCATGTAAAATCTTTTTAAAAGATCTTTTACATAACTTTGTTGATTTAACTCAATATTTCCATCAACTTGATTAATTTCAATTCCCAGACAATGTCGTGCTAAACCAAGATCTTTAATTTCAAATCTTTTTGCAAGTCCAGCTTTAATTCTTTCAATATCTGTCTTATTTCTTGATATATATAAAATATCATCAACGTATACAACCAAAATTGTATATTGATCCTCACTCATATTGTAGTAAAAACATGTGTCACTAGCTGCTGAAGTTAATCCAAGGTTTTCTAATTTTTCATTCAATATTTTATTCCATTGACGACCAGCTTGCCGCAGACCATACAATGCCTTTTTTAATTTACAAACTTTGTTATTTTGTGATAATTTTTGGAGCATCTCGTAAGCAATCTTTCCTAAATTACTGTTTCGACCATCCTTTTTAATAATTTCTTTTAATGCTTCTTTGATATATTCTGGCAGTTCCATAAATATTTCTTCTTCCAAAAATCCATTTAAATAAGCTGCTACAACATCTATTTGATAAACTGGTAAACCTTCACGTACAGCTAATGCCATCAAAAGTCTGATAGAATCCAACCTGGCTACAGGTGCAAAAGTATCCGTAAAATCTATTCCTTGTCGTTGTGTAAACCCTCGAGCAACAACTCGAGCTTTTCTTCTTTCAAGTGTTCCATCTGGCTTAAATTTGTTTCGAAGTACAATTTTACAAGTAATAACCGCTCTGTCTTTTGGACGATCAACTATTTCCCACGTGTTATTTTTAATTAAACCCCGAATTTCTTCAGTAATTGCTTCCATCCACTCAAGTGCTTTGTCTCCAGCCATCGCTTCTTTCAAGGTTATATCAATAAGATTTGCTTCTTCAATTATTTCTTCTTCATGTTCTGTTGCATCAACAAATATTTCATCATCACTTGGTTCTTCTTGCATTTCAATATCTTCATTATCATCATGTTCCTCTTGGTCTTCGTTTATATTTGCTGCTTGTCCAGTGTTGTAAATTTTTCTTGGTCTTCCTCTTTTACCTGTTTTCTCCATCCGTGGTCTTCCCGGTTTTCGACATGAAATACGATTTGGTGTACAAATTTCTTCATTAATTTCATCATTTTCAATTTGAATAGGCATATGAACACATTCAATATTTTCTTCATTTTTATCGAAAATTTTATCTTCTTTTATTTCATTTAAAAACTGATCCTCAAGAATTTGTACATCTCTAGCAACTACAACCTTTCTTTCAATTGGAATCCATACTCGATAACCTTTTGATTCTTCTGAATAACCGACTAAAATACCTTCTTTTGAACGCGGATCAAACTTTGATTTCCCTAGTTGTTTTTCTAAAACAAATGATTTTGCACCAAAAACTTTTAGATTACTTAAATCAGGTATTAATTTATTCCAAACTTCAAATGGAGAATGATTATCCAAACTAGATGTTGGACATCTGTTTCTTAGATAATTAGAAGTAGCTACTGCCTCAGCCCAAAATCCATGACTCAATCCAGATTGAATTAAAAGACATCGCGTCATTTCAATTAATGTCCTGTTTTTCCGCTCTGCCACTCCGTTTTGCTGTGGTGTATAGGGAACAGTTAGACGTCTAGAAATACCATTTTTCTTTAGGAATTCATCAAACTCTTTATTACAATATTCTGTTCCATTATCGGACATCAAATATTTAATCTTACAATTTGTCTGAGTTTCAACACGTGCTTTATATTCTTTAAAAGCTTGAAGAACATCACTTTTAAGACGTAAAAATTTAACATCACACCATCGTGTACTGTCATCGATAAATGTTACGAAATATCGAGCACGTCCTAATGATTCTACTCTTGACGGTCCCCAAACATCAGTGTGTATTAGTTCTAATTTCGTTGTACATCGTTCAGACTTCTTAGGAAATGGTAATACAGTCATTTTTCCTTTTAAACATATGTCACATGCCTCCAATTTTTTTTCTTCATTTATTTTCATACCACTAGCTAATTCTTTTCTTGAAATTTCTAACAGATCTTCTTTATTTAAATGTCCCAGACGATGATGCCATAACTTCAAACTTGCTGAATTATTATTTATTGCCGCATTTGCTTGCTCTTCACTGCCACAGACATAATATAAGTTTCCAACTCTTTGTGCTAACAGTTTTATTTCACCATCTTTTCCAAAAATAGTTGCACCAGTTTTAGAAAAACTGACAGTATTTCCATGATCCGTAATTCTCGCAACAGATAACAAATTAGTTCTTAATTCTTTTACCAATAATGTATCATTAAGTTTTACCGACCTATTTGATTTTCCATCTGTAGTAAAAACACGAGCAGTTCCTTTTGCTACAATTTCAGTTTGTGCATCGCTGGCTAACAAAACATTTCCATTTTTTGACGTCATATTGATGAATGCTGCTTCATTATTACACATATGAGATGTACAGCCACTATCTAAACACCATCGACTATCATTTGATACCTGCTTCGTATGAAGAGCCTCTTCCGTTACTCGAAACGCATCTTCGACTTGAGCTTCAACTTTTGATGAATATTCTTGCTTTTCATCGTTTGCTCTATCTGGACAATCAGCTGCTTTGTGCCCAATTTTATTACAGATGAAACAATTATACTTAAATGGCTTGTTTAAATTACTATCGTTTCTGCGTTGCCCTCCTTGATATCCACCTCTTTGATATCCACCTCTTTGATATCCATTTCCTTGATTTTTATTACCTTGAGGTCCACTACTTTGAGACGGTTTAAAATTTTTAAAGTTTTGCTTGACCCACATAACCTCTGAATTATCCATGTCACGTTGACTTTGAGCATCATACTTTTCAATAACCTTTTCTCTAAGTATATCTGGTTTAGGCAATTCATTTTGAGACTCCATAGCACATCTGAACATTTCAAAACTTGAGGGCAATGCATTAAGAAGTAATGTTGACTGTAAATCATCATGCATTTCGACTCCCATAGCTGACAACTTAGATCATACTTAGATATTATGTCAAAAAATTCCATCAGTTGAGTATGAAAATCACCGTTGTCTATTATCTTGTAAGATGTCACACGTTTGAGTAAACTTGCTCGTTTTACTGGTCCCGTAGATGCATATTCTGATTTTAACTTGTCCCAAATTTGTTTTGAAGTATTTAAACCTTTTACCATTCGTAATAAACTTGGATCAATAGCAATTATTAAATCTGACTTAGCTTTAGCATCTTCTTCTTCCCACCTTTCAACTCTTTGAGCCGATGCATCATCATCTTCAACCAATGCGGGTTTTGGTTTCTTGCCATTTACATACATCCATGTACTATTTTTTACCATTACAGCTTCAATTTGCATAGCCCACGTATCATAATTTCCTTTTGTGAGAGGTTTAATTGTACTTGACGACAACGACATTTTTTTTTTTTACTTTTTACTTTATACTTTTATTAACAGCGCTCTGGGCCCATAACCTGATAAATATTAAGCTTCGTTTTAATATTTATTTATTTTTAAAGTAAAAATTACAAAAATGTTTCGTCTTCTGACTTTTCTTGATAATAACAACAAAACATGTCATGACAACATAAATAAATTAAAATAATGTAGATAGTGCTAAATTTTAATTAGTCATTTAACATACATACATTTTTATTTGATTTTAGCAAGTTTTTATTTAAAGAAAATAAGATTTTTACATGTAAATATAAAACGATGTGTATAGTTCGTAATTTAAGTTTTTTTGTATTTTGATTTTAAGCAACTTTTTTTGCTTATTGGAACGTGTATAAAACTTTAAAAAATCTATTTATAAGCAAGTTTAGTTCTCAATAATTCTAATCATGATAAATATATACTGACATACCTTGAATCCTGTCGGCGACCAATCGACAAACATTATGTTTTTTTTGTTTTTAATACTTGTTATGGCATTATTTACATCAGTAGGAGTAACATCACCCCGATATAATAAACAGCAAGACATATATTTTCCTTTTCTAGGATCGCATTTAACCATTTGATTGGCTGGTTCAAAGCAAGAATTAGTCAATTGAGCTACTGAAAGCTGCTCATGATATGCTTTAGTGGCTGGAACTATAGGTGCGTAAGTGATTAAAGGAAAGTGGATTCGTGGATAGGGCACTAGGTTGGTTTGAAATTCCACCAAGTCAACATTCACGGCACCTTCAAATCTTAATGAAGCTGTTACAGCTGATACTACCTTTAATAAAATATAAATTATAAATATTTTTCTTTTTTGAATAGTCTCACCTGTCCTAAAAGTCTATTGAGATTTGTGTATGTTGGTCGAGGAACATCTAGGTTTCTGGCGAGAATGTCATAAACTGCTTCGTTATCCATTATGAAGCATACGTCAGAATGTTCGATACAACCATGTGTTGTTAAAACTGCATTATAAGGCTCCACAATAACAGTCGATATCTAGAAAAAAAACTCAAAATTGATGCAAAATTTATTATTGTGTACATACACGTGGTGCTGGATATACAGCAAACTCTAGTTTACTTTTTTTCCCGTAATCCATTTGCAAGTTTTCTAAAAGTAAAGTAGTAAATCCAGATCCTGTACCGCCTCCAAATGATCGAAAGAGAACAAAACCTTGAAGACTACTACAATCATCAGCTACACGCCGTATTCGATCTAATACTAGATTAATAATTTCTGTACCGATCGAATACATTCCACGAGCATAATTATTAGCTGCATCCTCTTTGCCACTTAGAAGTTGTTCTGGATGGAATAATTCACGATAGTGTCCGGTACGAATTTCATCTGGAAATTATAGCTATCGTCTAAAATTATTTTAAACTTAAAATTTACCAAGAACAGTTGGTTCTAGATCGACCATTACTACTCTAGGAACAGCTTTTCCAGCAGCAGAAATAGCAAAAAAGGCATTGTAGCTATCATCTGTGTGATGATCGTGATATCCCGAATAAAGCAATCCATTAGGTTGTATTGCATGTTCTAAGCAGTAAAGTTCCCAACAAGCGTTTGCTATTTGAATTCCAGCTTGTCCAATATGAATTTGGATGATTTCTCGCTGTAACGAAAGTTTGAACCGATTTACAATTTTTTATTAGAAATATTACGTTAGCAGGCATTCAGTTACTAGAATTTTGAAAGTACCGCAAGAGGTTTAATGACACATTTTTGAACTGCGGTATCTAGATGCGGTGAAATTGTTACAATATGACATTTGCAACAAATGATAATTGGGTGAGCTTCATAAGCACTCGTTTCTACCTGACTTAAATATCAACTAATCAACGTCTGTAGCGACCTAGTTCATTGGCTATTCAACGAGGAAACTCAGCCAGTATTCGGGGTACACGTCCAGTTTCAGGCTATTTGGAAGAAATATGTTCTATTATTTTTTTTATTCAATTAATTATAGCTTGTTTTGCCACTGAATTGTTTATAGATAAAGTAGGAAATAGAGGGGCAATATGGGATATTGGGTTTGAGGAATAAATTGTGTTATTAAAAATAAAGCAAACAGTTTTTCAAAAGTTATAATGAGAGTTTATTATCTAACATCGGATGCACTTAATATTGTCTTCTGTTGTTTTTTTTTCTTTTTTAAGTGTCTTAATTACACTGATTTTAGGTGTACAATCAATCATTTCTGTATCAACGTGCTGACCGCTACTTTGTTTGCGGTTTTCGCCGTGCGTCAAAGGGGTTTTTAAAACCACATCAAATTTCCTCGATATTATGATTCACAATGTTTGATAACAAATAGCTAATATTTTGTGCAGAAATAAGTTTTTACTTCAATAGCTGCCATTTTCAGTTGTGCTAATAAAATGTCTCGCGAATTTCGTAGTAAAATAATTGGCCTATCAAATGCACAATTAATAAATTTGTTAAAAAATGTAAGTATTTCTATAGTTTAGACTCTACATTTAAATGTGATTGTTAATTTTAGAATAATTATGATTTTGAAGAAGTTCTCACAAAAAAAGCAATTACAGGCAAAGAATTTTTAGAATTGAACGAAATAGATTTTGTAAGTTGGGGAATTAGTTTAAATGAAAAGAAAAAATTAATATATTGTGTCACTGAATTAAACAATAACCCCCAAGCGTTTTTCTTAAAACCTACTACTATAGAAAAGGACAAAATAAGATTTGGAAATACAGTTAAAAATTCTGAATTTAATAAAAAACTTGAACTTTTTTTTACCGCAAAGTCGCCAAACGTAAGTTCTAATCCATATAAAATGCCATCACCAGAAAATATAAAATTGACACCTGTGCCGCCGCCGCCGCCACCACTACAAAATATACAATCACCACCTCAAAATATAAAATCGCCACCTGTGTCACCACCACAAAATATAAAATCACCACCTCAAAATATAAAAAGGCCACCTGTGCCACTATCACAAATTATAAAATTGTCACCTGTGCCATTATCATTGCCAGACTATATTCCAATGGGAAGAACATTACTTCCAGAGAATGATTATTTAACTCCAATCGAAATAACACACTGCAAAGATACGTTTTTCGCAAATAGAACTACTGACATTTTACAAAGAAAAACTTTTGATCGGCCAAAGCCTGTTCAGGATTATAATGACTGTATAATCGACCCGAGAAAAACTCTGATTGATGAAATGGAAGTTACATATGAAGAAATAGAAGAAATAATGGTAAAGGAAAATATTCTGAAAAATAAGGCTAAAGATTTTACAAAATATCTTTGTATATCTCCTGCTTCTGACAGAAAAAACGAGTTGTCCAAACTCCGGAGTCGACCTTTACCACCAATACCACAAATATGCTGCGACAGTGGGGGATTTTATACGAATGAAGACTTGATTCCAGATAAGCCAAGGAGTAGGACACTACCAACTAGAAGTGATATCTCAAATTTGACAAGTAGTTTGGGTTAGTTTACCACAAATACGTGTAACACTAATATAAAAGTGACTTTTAAAAAAACATTTCTAATTTGTTGTAGTTCAAAAATTAGGAGGATCTAATGAAAGAATATCTCCTTGCAACAACCTAAGACGCCCTCCACTTGGCTATGATAATTTCAAGCCCACTGGACTTCTACGACCGCCGATTGCTTTACCCAAAGAATCTCCTCAACTGCCACAATCTTTTTTTGAGTCTGAAAATCAAGAGTTTATAGAAAATTTGTATGATATGCCATATTTTCGAAACATTGATCGAAAAGGAGCTAAGCAGCTTTTGCATGACCTTCCAGATGGAGCATTTTTGCTGCGAAAATCTGTCAACTGCTATATGGTTCTAATGTTAAAATATAATGGAAACTATATCAACTTACAGATTGAGAGAATGTCAAATGGTATTCTGAAATTATGTGGAGAAGACAGTAGCTCACCCGATTTTCTTAAACTCAGTCAATTAGTCGATTATTTTACAGTAAACCCAATTGGATTTACATTGCTCTCGGGGGAAACGGGCGAAACATGTTTGAAAAAAGTTTTGCCGACTAATCGTTTTTGAACGCTTCATTATTAGTATGCTTTGACATGTAAACACTCACATATATGTATACATACTATTTTATTATATAATTACTTTTTGCCTATTAGCTAACTATTAATTTTGCATGCTTGTGTCAAATGACAGTTTTTTTTAAATAAATAAACTGCATTTGAACTTATAATTACATTTACGCAATTATAGGATGGCTCTAATAAGTGTCTATGTAGTAACACCCATCGAAAGCTTTTTACTGCATTAACACCGAAAAAGCCAGCTTTTACATTTCCATATCTAAAGTCACCAAAGCGAGACGTCGATATGTCAAAGACATCATCAGACAATAAGTGAGGTTGCTGGTCGAACAACCAAGTTATAGCATTGGCACTATCTAAATATTAAACCCACTCAATAAAAATCCAAACCAAACATGTATTGTAATCATTAGCAGTCGACACTCGACAGCGAAACTTAGCACTTAAGATTTAAATCTGCTCTGCATAAATAGCATAATTGAATAAATTTCCTTTAGTTGGGATGGACTTGTAGGTATAGATCATGGAGCTATAATAGAATGGAGTCAGGATTCCTCACTACAATTTGCGGTTGATGTGATGCAAAATTACGGGGAGCGGGGTGCTTCAGCGGTTTGTGGGGGCCGTCAATTAGACTGTGACTGGAAAAATTAAAGAAACAAAAGCAGTAGCGGCGTAGATGTTCAGAGAAAAGCCAAATATGTTTAAAACTACCTGCACATAATGAATCTGTCATTTGTATGAAATAGATCACTTTCACAAGTTCTAGAATTAGTCTTTTGTTGTTTACGATGCTTTAAGTTGGATGCTATCCATAAATTAATACGTTATTTAGCGGTTGTGTATAAATTCACAATATTGCTATAAATATTTATTGACGCAATTGATACATGTAATAATAAAAGACACTTATTAGCCTTATAGACTTTGTCGGAAAAAAATTCATAAAGCTGTGACAAAATATAAACTTCTACGCCCCTGTGGATGCAAATACAACGATGATCGGCCTTGAGCAGTCACATATTTGCAGCAACTGGACACTTTTTTGATCCACACACCACATCCCAATCGAACCATTGTCTTAAGGCTTTTATTAACACCTCTATTCACATTTGCTAGAACATTTTGTTCAGTTCTTTCACAAAACACTAGTTTTCCGCAAAATAAAATGATATAAGCAGTCCCCCACAAACCAGATAGTATATTACAACTAATATATACTTTGTGTATATACTCTGCGCTTAGAATGCTCTCTTTTTTTTACATCAAAACAAATTGCCTATATCCTGACTCTATTCTATTATAGCTCTATGGTATAGATACTACATAGAGTCGTTGTAGAATACGTGTAAATATTATGTATTATGTACGTAGAATCAATTGAGATTTAGCTTCTCCTTTCTTTCATACATTAAAGTTTGCATATTAAACTTTTACAATTAATGACAAAAATAGAAAATAATTATTAAAAACATGGAGTAAAAACGTCTTGTGCCAGCTGTCAACAAAGTAAAGACGTCACTATGTAATCTGTGGCATGGATTACTTTTAATCTGTGATTACGTTACGTCACTTTTTGACTACTTACCAGTCTTACCACACATAGATCCATAGAATAACTAAGTCAGGTAGAAATGAAATCCCCCAAGTAATCACTAGAAACAAAGATCTGCACTGCCCCCGGTGGAGTGTTCCAAAATTAAGTAGTTCTATTTATGGCCGCCAAAGCGCACATGTTATTACTAATACAGATCTTGTAATTTAAGGTTGATATCACCGCCTAATGCTGCGGCTGCGCATCAAAAGCAAAATTTAATGAACTTTGATGTAAATGCAATATTTGTTTAACTACAATAAAAAATTACAGTAAACAAAATATTTACTGTAAGATTTCATTGAAAGTTAACAAACATTACAAATACATCATAATTATATTAAAATACAGACAGCAAACACAAATAAAACAACATTTGTATAATACATACATACTTGTATTTTAACAGTCAGAAACTAAAAAATTTCAATGTTGTCAGTTTACAAATTAGAATACCACTTTAGAATTATACCTACAAAGCTTTTACGCTAAATAGAAAAAGTCAAAAAGTACAAGTATTAAAGCGTTACAAAAAATAGATACTAACAAATTTTTTCAACATTAAACCATAGTAATACCTTACACAGTCAAACATATTAGATATTAAAAACATTTTATACAACAATTAAGTCCCAGTAATAACACATTTAATAAGTTAAACACATAATCTTCACATAACATTTGAACTTAAGACTAGAATTCACAATATAGACACAACTGAAATAAAAAAGATTGAACATATTCAATAATCGATTTTAACGTCACACGAAAACAAAATCAATGCTCGCTAATAATTTTTGACACGTTAATTCACTTACTTGAAGTGGCGATTTATTTGTACCTGTTCGAAAAATTTTTGGTAAAGCCCCATGTACTAAACGTAGTCTATTGCCTCGTATAAACTGAGCCTCTTCAAAATGGTCTTCGCAAACAAGAAAATGTCTCACGCAAGTATCAACCGGGATATTGCAGCAGCTTTTCCATGCATCCGTGAAACCTTTGGGAAAGTGAAAAAAATGCTTGTTTCTTTTCAACCCTTCAGAAAGATGCCTATAGTATTTATTGTTGCATCCTGGATACTTGCAGGAATATTTAATGGGAGATTGATTTTCCATTACCATTCTTTACCTAAAACGTGTAAAAAGAAACAAACACCGAATTAAGAATCTCAAAACGTTTCACCTGATAAATTAGGTTTCAGAGGCAGCCCCCACGAATTTGCTTAAACGAAAAACGAAACGTGTACGCGACGCGAAAACTGTAAAATAAAAATAACCTACATTAGTAAAAAACGTGCTTAAATCGCGGTAAAATTACTTGACAAATGACACATGACAGCAAAATGAAAGCGCAATGACAGTACAATAGCAACAAAATGTCATAAAGTATGACGATGCTATAGCGCGTTTTCGTATCTGCACGCTCACCATATAGCTATCTCACTTTGGGTCATATATTTACCATTGCGCTCTTTGTAAGCGTGGCTGGTGTGCAGTAAGAATTATAGTTGTTTCCATGTTTTGTATGTAGGCTTCACCCCCGTGCATAGATCTATTCTGCTTTTCTGATTCTGCCATTTATTTGTGCCCTCTAACCTCAAATCAAAAGTATAATTATTTCAAATATCCGTATTCAATTATTGTTGATAGGATGAATTCTCAATCGACGTACGGAATACAGAGCACAGCGGGTGCTGTGCCTATCCGCAATGAAAAAGGTATATTTTGCGCTTTTTTGAAATCTTAACAAAAAACTTTTTTAGGCGAAATTTCTATGCAAAAGGTGAAAGTACATCGTTACGTATCAGGAAAACGTCCAGACTATGCACAGGATCTACGATCGGAAAGTGATACTGATGATGATGATTTCATTGAACGTAGAAATCAGCCCCACCAACCGCTGAGCCCCGAGCCTCAA
This sequence comes from Lagria hirta, assembly GCA_947359425.1. NCBI lineage: Eukaryota > Metazoa > Arthropoda > Insecta > Coleoptera > Tenebrionidae > Lagria > Lagria hirta. The sequence continues at coordinate 18,240,179 of OX375798.1, read as the reverse complement.
CGCAGTGATGATGAAGTGAACGACCCCCGTTTAAGGCGTCTGAAAATTGCCGAAGTGGAAACCGAGCTGAGGCCGGAGCGACGAAGGCATATTTTAGAGCCTGAAGTGCTTGAGTCTTCCGATGAAGAGTCTGAAAAAGAACCGATTAATTTACCGGAGCATAAGCATACGTTAGAGGCTGCACCCGATGATGACGAATCTGAAGCGGAATTGAGCGATAGTGAAATTGAGAAGAAAAGAGAATTAATGAAGAAACGGATGTTGGATCGACAAGAAGAAGAGTTCATGATAAAAGAAGAAGAAGAAGATAAATCAGAAAGTTCAGAAGAGGAATCTGAAGAGTTTGAGGAAGAATTTACGGACTCGGAAGAAGATGCAGGCCCACGATTAAAACCAATCTTCGTACGCAAGAAAGATAGAATTACTATAATAGAAAAGGAAAAAGAAGCACAAAAACAGAAACAATTAGAGATCGAGGCACAAAGGAATGCTGAAGAAAGACGAAGGCAATCTGTGAGATTAGTTGAAGAAGCAATACGGAGAGAACAGCAAGCAAAAGACAAAGAAACTAATGAACCTAGTATTACCGATGTTTGTACAGATGATGAGAACGATGAAGTCGAATACGAAGCGTGGAAATTAAGAGAACTGAAAAGAATAAAGCGAGATCGTGAAGAACGCGAGGCAGTAGAAAGGGAACGATTAGAAATTGAAAGATTAAGAAATATGACAGAAGAAGAACGAAGAATAGAACTAAGACTAAATCCTAAACAAGTCACTAATAAAGCAGTCAAGGGAAAATATAAATTTTTACAGAAATATTATCATCGTGGTGCGTTTTATCTGGATAGAGAAGATGATGTATATAAAAGAGATTTTGCACAAGCCACTTTAGAAGATCACTTTGATAAAACAATATTACCCAAAGTAATGCAAGTCAAAAACTTTGGACGATCTGGAAGAACTAAATACACACATTTGGTTGACCAAGACACGACACAGTTTGATTCTCCATGGTCAACTGAAACAAGTCAAAATCTGAAATTTCATTCGTCGCAAGCTGGAGGCGTTAAACCCATATTTGTTAAACCGTCTTTAAAAAAGCGAAAAGTACAGTAAAATACATTTTTTTTTTTTTAGGGAAAGGAGTATGGTTTTTACCACGCTCGATTTACGGACATTCAATATTTTTAAAGTTTATTATTTAATACAAAATAGGATAGAATAATTTGAACAACATAACATCAAAATCGAGATCATTTTCATTTCTTATCAAATAGCAGTTTGTTAGTCAGCGCAGTTATTACATTATTTCCAAGTGTTAAATCAGCGCTTTTTGTAGTGTTTTAGAAAAAGTTTAAAACAAAGCTTTTGAGTTGAAAGCTATCAACTTTCATGAAGAAATCACTGTTAAAATTGAAGTAATGTCATACATGCGTTGACTAAGCTGGAAAATCTACCAGAAAAATAAATGATCACGGTCATAATAATTGAATTGGTAGGCGCAAAAACAGTGTAGATCTATAGTAGCCCCTTTAGATTTACGCTGCTCTTGAGTGCACCAACTATAATTTTAACGCACGAAGCGCAATTTTTGCTGCAGCTTTTTTTGCTTGATTCTTGTTACTGCCAAAACCGTAAACCCTTTTCCGTCGGCCTTCGCATATGAAATCCAAAGCCAGCATTGTTCGATTATTGGGAGCATCAGTCGGTTCACTAGAAACAGAATTAAATAAATCCTTGTTCCGTAAGTTATTGCGTATTCTCACTTAAAAGATGGGTAGGCTGTATGACATTCATAAAGACGCCGAAGCACATTCTTTGGTACGTTTTTGCTGAATAAATCGATTTCTTTCCACATAATTTTATAGAAGACTTTCCAAACAGTTTTCAAGTCTTTGCCGGAGTCTAAGAAAACTGCCCCTGCTAAGGCTTCAAATAGATCTCCTAGAACCTGAAATAAACCCAATTGATTTTATTCGCAATTTTTTCCATAGATGACAATATGTAATCAGAAAAACGTAAATAAGAATGTAACAAAAAAAGAATAATGTGAATATTACCAAATCAGTTGTAAAATTTTTGCATTGTGTTGATTTCCTTTTTTGTGTAGTAATTAAAATATAATCATTTTATAGTTTCTCGTATTTAATATTTAGTTCCTTTCCCAATCTGATTTCCCGACTAAAATTCTACAGCAATTGTAGATAATAATAATATTCATTCAAACTAAGATCGCAAGTATGAGATAATAAATTTCGGTTTAAACACATTTTATGTTATTTATCGCGTAATCTTTCCTATGGAACAATGTGCATAATTATTCTTGTGAAATCAATATTTCTGCAACATAATATATTATTACCTTAGGCACGTCCAAATAATCTGCCATATTCAAATCCTTTTCTTCCAGTAGAATTAAAACTTCATCATCAATGACATAGTTCTTTGATTGAAGATATGACGCAAATTGATCAATTTGTTTTTGTAATAAGCTACTTATCAATAGCATAAACTTATGAAAACCATTTCGTACAGCAAGACTTGCAAAAGTGTTATTATTTACAAGTGCTGATCTTAAATCAGTTACTTCGCCAGGATCTAAATTACCACAATTTTCAAATATATAACATGTTAGCAAAAAATCTAAAATAGCGTCGCCAATAAATTCTAATTTTTCGTAGCTTAACGTAATACGATTTGGAGTGTAAGAACTATGTGATAGAGCTTGTAATAAAAATGCTCGATTGTGAAAACGATAACCAAGTCGTTTTTCAAGTTCTTCACATTGTGGAAGATGACGATTTATATCTTGAATTTTAGCTCGAGGATTAACAACTGGATTAATGCTGACGTTCTCAATTATATACTTTATATTTTCACTTTTTGGAATAATACCAATCCACTCGATAAACTTCAATGCTCCATCTACTCCTCCATTTTGGAAAAAAGCGCCTAATAAGGCTTCAACACAATCAGCCACCGTCTTATCTCCAACATATTGTTTTTGAAGAAAATGACACATAGTTGTATATGTATTTTCTTCATCATCTAAACACTCTTTGTATGTTATTTCTTTTAAATCTCTATCTAAAATACCAGAAATCTGTTCATTGCGCGTCAAATTGCAATTAAAGAGAGTAGTAACGGAAAAATCTTTATTAACAATTCCATTATTGATTGTAGAAGGAACACAGAAATATGGAGGTGACCATTCCTTATTAGGAGACAAATCACTGTTTCTTAAAATCCCACCCAAATTTTTTGCAACACCTGCGTAATATAAATTTTTGTTGCTAATTAGACGACTCCGAAGAGTGGTTAATCTGCCTTCATTATAATTTGGAAATTTCAATATTACATATAATGACGCTGCAAATTTTAGAAAACTATCGCCTAAAGTTTCTAATCGCTCTAAATTCATGATATCATTAGCTTCTGCTGCTGTTAGTGCACGATAAAAATCGCATAGATTCGGAACTTGATTATTATATTGAATTTCTAAAATTTTAATATCGTTGTGTCGATAATCCAAATCATATGTAATAGCTGGATAAATATTGTTTTTAGTAGGACTTTCGTTTTTAAACAGCCGCTCTGATAAATCCACTGTTTTGTTGATAAACTTCTCATAATACTCAATTTCCGCAGCTGTAACATCTACGTTTCGCTCAATATCTTTTGGCTCTTCAATATTTTTCCACGAATATTCAGATTCAAGCTTTTTCGTTAAAAAATCTTTATTAAATTGTTGCGGTACCAATGGAGGACTTTCCAATGCAAGAAAATCATTAAAAACGTTACTTACTGATACTTCAGTTGGTTTTAAAAACCTCATTTCAAGCGGTTCATAATTCAATAAATAATAATCAAGTTGCAAGGGTTGCAATGATGACTTTTTTAAAGTTGCTCCAATATCTCTAGCAATTTCATATTGTAGTTGTTGCAACTTGAATAAATATACAATTCGCGATAGTATTGTGGGAAGAAATCGTGCTTGTATCCATAGGCAAGCAGGAAAATCTTGTTTAATTACAAATTCTGGAATCAAATGTAATTCTTCATAACGTTTTGCACGAGTCTTCTTCCTTTCAATACTTCGCGGTTTGTAAGTATTTAAGCGTTTTGATAAACCTTTGACTAAAACCAATGGTTGAGATGAGTTTAAAGTTCTCAAGTGATGTTTTTCCTCAAAATATGCTTTAAAACTGGGATAATCTGTATTTGGAAAATTGCTTGATGGGGTCTTGTCCATGCATACCATTGTTACTAGATACATCTAAAAAAAAACACTAGAATCAGAAATCCATTTTATTTTTAACTTAAGTTTACCGTTGCCTCTGCATACCTAGTAATAACTATCTTATTCAAATAGGTTTCTTCAGTAATTTGTAATTGTAATTTTTCGGTTGATGTAGGTTCTCGTTGCTTAGGTTTAACAAATTTACATTCCTTTAGTATATCAAAATCAATATGTGCACTGTTTTCATTTTGAACTGGTACCAGAAGTAATATATCCGTTCCATAACCAGTATTATCAAAGATTAAGAATGGTTTTAAAATCTCTAGAACATCATTAAAAACAGTAAAATGAAACTCCCGCAATTGATAGAGTTCGTTTTCTGTCAAGTTTAATACTGCAACGTTAACAATCAATTCGACAACAATTTCGCCATTCGAATCATAAACTGGAAACGTACAAATATTGCTCAAGGGATGAGGAGTTAAAAAACCAAAACACAATGCTGTGGTATACATATCATAAACCGCAGAGTTTTGAAACTCTTGAATTCTCTCATATGACGGTCTTAATTTAATCACATGTAAATACTGCATTTTGGTAAGATCTCCCAATAAACAATTTGCTGTATGTTTACTATGTAACCGTTTCTTCTTTTTCAAGCCTGCTCTATCATCTTTTTCTGTAGGTATATGCTGAAAAAGATGCGAAACATTTTCTTCCGGAATTGTTTTTTTCAAAGGAAGCAAATTGTCATCTAGCTGGCCACATTTATGAAGTAATTTACAAGCTTCCAAAGCAGCCGCTCGCTTTGCATTTTTTTTATCTGACATAGACCGCCCCTAAACATTACTTTAGTTTAACTCATACTTCAAATCATTGAAACAACATACCTCGACTGGATCCGTAATTCCAGAACTTAATGGTAAATATATAACACATTGTTTGCCCTTATCCCTTTTTAAATACCATTCTGGAGCACATACTGTGTATATGTCGCTTGACAAAGAACTACAATATTGACACAACAAGGAAACTGCAGATATCATATCAACTTTTGCGGAATCTTTTCCATTAACGAAATACGGCTCCAATTGGGCTTCGTTAAACATACTACTTATGTTTAATAACGACGGATCATCTCGTTCTTCATTTTTGCCAACTAAAAACTGATTTTCACAATTAGGTACCATAAATTATTCAATAAAAATAAATATACTTACGTCATTCAGACACTTTTCGATGGCTTGAAATTCGTTATATTTATTTAAATATTTTTGAGCGCTTCCCGATTCAACCATGGTATAAAAAATACTTGATTTATGTCTAGCTCTTCCTTTGCTTTGAATGTAGGCTCTACAAAAAAATTGATTCTAAAAAAAACTATAATTTCTACGCATAGTTATCAGTTCATAGGGTGATATGTGGTATAGTCATCAAAACGGCTAAGGGACATGAGGCGTGGTTTTGATCTGGCGTAACATAATGATTATCTATATATATAAAAGAAAGTCGTGTTTGTGTTACACCACTTATAACTAAAGAACGGCTGAACCGACTTAGATGAAAATTGACAAGGAGGTAGTTTAGAGCCAGGAGAATGCTATATGATTTTTATTGCAGAAACCACCCTCTAAAAGAAGGGTTAAAGTAAAAATTAGAATTGCGATGTCGGAAACGTTCGGCGAGGCTCGGCAAATTACCGTTCCAAATAAATCGATCCACTTCCCCACCACCAACCAAAGTCGGACCGTGCGTTTACATGTAAAACCGGCCACTGACGATCCAACGCCGCAGTACGACTGCGGCGTTGGATCGTCAGTGGCCGTTTTTAATCGTCTTCCATGAGACAACTTCCCATATAACAACTTTGGGTGAAAGTTTGTATGGAAAATTATGATGACTGGATTTGAATGAAAAGAATAGAATACTTTTTATTAACAAAGAGATAAAAAGAGGTGGGATAGGAACAAAAAATGACAAGTACCAATATTAGTATGATTTTCAAAAATTTTGGATTGTTTATTTTAAAAATAATATCTATGTTTAAATCCGAAATTTTAGAAGTAAAATATTATCATTCCTTGATAGGGCGGAAAGAGGGCAAAATGTCTAAAGATTGATGTCGTTTTCATAATTTTTCCCATAAATTGCCTAAGTTCTCAAAAAAAAATAAATAGGTATGTTTCCTGCTTTCTAAAAAATTACTCTTAGGAGGATGAAAAGAGAGCGTTCTAGGGATAAAAATGTAAGAAAACGATATGGGTATTTTCGAGGAATTTCAGGTCGTTGATTTTGAAAATGATATTTAAGTTAAAGAGGGTTGTAAAATGAATGTGATAAAGGTAATAAATGTGAATAATTAATTTGGGTATCATTTTTATAGTTTTTGGGGTCGTTTATTTTAAAAATCTATATCTATTTATGACCGATTTGGCTGAAAATTGGTGGAGTGGTTGTTTAGAACCAGTAGCCTAACAAAGAATATTTTTTATCCCATTCCGTGTAACGTGACATACAATATAAAACGTAAACGCATCTGACATATAATAACAAAACAAATGACAAAAAAAATTAAAATAAAAAATTAAATAACAAAACTAAGGCGGAACGAAGTTCGCCGGGCCAGCTAGTATGTTATATAATGAAGTAACATGCCTATACTCTATTTTTTCGGCAAAGATGAGTGCGCGCGCATTGTGAAAAACCCTACATACAGTGGCGGCTCGTGGCTTATTCAACAGAAGGGTCATTTCAAAATTTAGCTTAAAATATAGGTAAACCGTTCAAGTAAAAAATTGTGTATTCAAAATATGAATTTATTAAACTCGCTTAAATTTTAGTTCTATTCTTCTGTCTTTTGCATTTGCAAAATGGTCAATTACTAGATCATTAAAATTATAAAAACTTTTTATAAAAGACCTTTCTATGCTTAGCATAGCCAACGCAGACAGTCTTTCTTGACCCATGGTATTGCGTAAAAATGTTTTAATTCTTTTTAATGTAGAAAAGCAACGTTCACTCTCTACTGTTGTCATGGGCAAGGTGCACAATATTTTTAATAACTTTACACTTTCCGAAAATGTCTCACAAAGGTTGTTATTAATAAATAGCTGGAGAATTGCTATAGCTCCAGCACTTTCACAAAAATCGTCTCTTTCATAAATCACTTCTAATTCAGTTTTTAATTTCAAATAATTAATACCGGGAAAGTCTTTTTTAACTAATTTGAAAATATTGTCCGGAAATGTTTTTTTATATTCTTCAAATTGATCACTATAAAATAACTGAGCAATTATTAAATGATCACTGAAGCTAAAACGCTCATTAATTTCAGAAGTTATTATGTCACATATTTCGACGGAAATGCGACGTTTAGAATCTTCATTTTTTCGGGGTCTTTTTGCAACCCCTACATCTTCTACCGCTAGATGTAGGGGTTTCCAAAAGAGCTTCGTTTACAATTTTGCTTCTTATTTTTAAAATTGAAGTTTTAAAAGTGCTTATGTAATTTTTTACAGATATAATGTCGATCCTACGTTTCTGGAGTTGATTAAACAAAATATCACAACTGGGCATTATTATATGAAAGAAGTTCAGCCAGTACAAAAAATCGTCATTTTGTAAAAAATTTTTTAAACCAATAGCTTGATTTATAGAATTAGAATCTTCTTCAATTTCAATTATTTTTTCTAGACAAGCTAGGATGTCAGTCTGATATAGAAACACAGTTTCCACACAACGCGTGTTAAAATACCACCTTGTGGGTGCAGCTCTAGGTAAACGTACTTTAACAAATTCATCTAGTACTGCTGTTCTTTTTGGAGATCGACTAAAAAATGTTGGAAAACCGTGTAAGTTGGCAAAAAAAATTTTTATGTTTTTATCTTGACTCGCTGCTTTTTGTAGAATTAAGTTTAGCTGATGAGCATAGCAATGAATAAAATTAGCTGCGGGATATTGTTCCTTAACTTTTTTTTGCACACCCCCTAGTTTTCCACTCATGGTAGCTGCTCCATCATAACTTTGAGCTATCAACTTCTCCGGCGTTTTATTTATTTCTAAAATTTCTAATTCTTTGAGAATTACGTTGGTCAGTTGTTCAGCTGTGGTGCCTGGAGGAATAATAAACTTTAGAAACCTTTCATGAACATTCCCACTTAAAACGTAACGGATTATAAAAACCATTTGGGTCTTGTTTGAGCTGTCGGTGGTTTCATCAACCTGCACAGCAACAAAATCGGCTGATTGAATTTCCGCTTTAATTTTCTCTTGAGCGACTGCTAACATCGACTCAAGTAAATCATTTTGCACTGTTTTAGAAGTGCCTTTAAAAACAGTACTTTTTTCAAAATAATCTTTAAATATTAAATCTAATTCTGAAACAAAATCCACTAATCCACGAAAAACTCCTGGATTTTCTGATGACTGAGTCTCATCGTGTCCTCTTAAAGCCAGCTCAAAGGCACCACAAAATTTAACGCAGTCTATGATTTTATTTAAAATGTAGCGATTTTTTGTTACGGTTTCGTTAAAGTCTATTACAGATTTCCTATATGCATCGTCTAACTGAGATCGAATATCAACACGTCCTATTTTGTAGCATAATTCATTGAACTTTTCATGTGTTCTGCCGATAACGAGTGTTTTTTAATTTTTTCTTTCAAGTGTTTTAAGTCCGTAACACCGTTTTTACACCACAGGGAATCATTTCTATTTGAAAAAACTAAACATATAAAACAATAGAAGGCATTAGTCACTTCACATCCACAAATCCAGTCGGACAAATCATACATGCCCTTTCGAAAATTACGGTGAACTTCTTTATTTTTATCCTTGCTGGTCTGCCTAATTTGCAGATCTGGAAGTGGACGACCATTTGTTTTTAGTTCCAATCGCTTCTCAAAATTTAAACAATTATTGTTATTATTTTTGATTTTTTTGATTGTTAGAACTACCGACATCATAACTTCGATCTAGAACAGACTGTACAAGCAACCAACAAACAACAGTATGAGGTATGGGATGCAGTAAGGGTGGTATTATCTGTTTGGGCTGTTGACCGTAACAGTAAAGATACGACGTCATGTTTCCTTGTTTAGTACAAGTAAAGTTCCAATGTGTTTGTTTCTGTCGCACTCAAAGAATTTGTGGGTGTAATCTGCGCAACGAGGACATAAGCTCATTTTGACCCGGGCAAACTCGACTATCTCCGCATAGATTCCTATAATTTTCACCAATTGCAAAGCTCCGCTCAATTCAAAAAAATAATTATAGAGAATTCAAATATATTATCATATTTAGAAAATAGTAATTTGACAAAATCAAAATAGTGTGTTTTTATTTTTATATTTGGAGGGTCATTGACCAAATGACCTAATAGGGGAGCCGCCGTTGCCTACATACAATATAGCAACTTCTCGAATCGACTGCAAATTTAATTGTTAATAGTGTCAGTGCCAGTAAATTCACACAAACACCGAAATCTCTGAAGAATCGCAATAGTGGAGGGAAATGTAACGTCAATTGCCATGGAAACCAAGCTTTGCGCCCCAAACAAAACAGGATTTACACGCTGATAAGGCAAAATCCTATTTAAGAGGCAAAAGTAAGTTTAGTTTAAATTGATATATCATACTGACACCACTATAGCCGAAGCATATAGTATAGTTTGTTTAACAAACAAAACAGATTTGATTTCAGATTTATATTGATTCAGATAAGCAGAACATAAAGACTCCATCAGAAAAAAAACAAACAAAGAAAACGCTAACAATCACACAAATTAAAAACGAAACGAACTGCGGTCATTAACTAGCAAAGTTGATTTTCCGCCTCCCCCGTTTATGGTAAAATTGACTGTTGTATACTAGCTGACCTAGACCACGCCCCATGTCCCTTAGCCGTTGCAATGACTCTATAAGCTTGTTATAGACAAGCATCATTTTTTTAAAATGAAATCGATTATGGCAAATTGTGAAAACTACAATCATATTTATGAAATTTTTTAAATCAATAAACACTTACCTATAATCTTCAGCCTTGTCAAACTTAATAACCAAAGTACATTTTGGAATATCAACACCTTCTTCTAAAACATTTGAAGCACATAAAATATTATATTCTTTGTTAACAAAGCTTTGTAAAACTTCACGATTCTTTTTTGAGATAAATTGATTCTCTCTATTTGCCATGTTGTAAGGATTGTTTTTATTACCAACAATAAAATTTGTTTTTAAATGGTAAAAATCTGGATCAACCTTACTTAAATCACTTAGAATTAGGTTCAGTACTTTTGCTGTGACACGCCTTTGGACAAAAACGAGACAACAAAGTTCTTCTTTAGATGCTTTTGAAAAATGTTTAAATATTTCAAAAAATTTGCGAAGCTTTTCTGATGCATAGAAATGTATTTTATCGCGTGGATTTTTATTTACCATAATATTCTCAAATCTCGTTTTCATTAAATCAATTGTGGTTTGAACATATCCTAAAACCATCGCAAGCCTAGCATCATCGCAATGAATTTTTACACGTTCGATCTGAATGATTTGGGCTAAGCATGCTTTCCATCCACCAAAAACTCCCAACATTTCAATGTGAATTTTTAAATCTATAATAAAATTGCGAAGCTGTTTCAAAATATCCACTCTATCATAACGCACCAAACCCTGGGGTATGGGTTTTTGATTATGATCATCACTGAAATTTATATATTTCAACTGTTCCGCGGTTTTGTCTAATACCGCAACCATTGGCTGGATAATTTCACTATTACTTTCGTCATGATAGAGAGTGAACTTTTCTTGAGGATTAGTGGAATACCCCACAACATCTTCTAATCCATCGACAGTTGCAACTTTACTAAGATAAGTTGTTTCTAATGCATGAACTTTTTCCATAACTCTTCCCAATTTACAATTCCCATTTAATAAGGTAGCAGTCAAGTAGATAGAGAGTGAGGGTGCAGTTGCCCCCCCCACCACTTTTTGCGGTTTTACTTCCTGTCTCACGTCACGTGACCTTGTACAGATGCCCTGATTGGTCGGTTTGATTTAAACCTTCTCCCCCCACCACTTTTTCGAAAATTTTGATATCCGCTTTGGAGCATTCACTCATGAACCGCGAGCAAAGCTCGACGTGTTTAAATAAAAAATAGCGGTTCTGATCCATGCTAATCTCGGTAAGGTAGGCCACTATCGGTTAAACTATAGAGCTGCTTAGTTGTGACGTCACTAGCAATATGGCTGCTTAGTTGTGACGCTGTAATAATTTGAAAAATCACGGTTTATAGACATATTTAATAAGCTAATCTAGACAAACCTATAATCAAAAACTGTCAACACATAAACTAAAAGTATAGAGCTGCTTAGTTGTGACGTCACCAGCTTCATGCTAAGTGGGGGCGCCATATTTTAGTATAGAATTAGATTGGAGCAGTATCAATGTTTTTCTAAAGATAAAAAATGATCTAGTCTTGTCACAAGTCGCGAATCTTAGCAGGCCCCACCAGGTATTAGCTCCCACCAGCAGGTCCCCACCAGCAGGTCCAGCAGCATCCGAGAGCATCAGAGCTCCTATTGGTTGAACGAGCACATAACTTAGCACAAAGTGTGTTGATTGGCTGGCTGGACAACTCATCATTTAATGGTTTTAACAAACTTAATAGATTTAATAGATTTAATAGATTTAATAGATTTAATAGATTTAATAGATTTAATAGATTTAATAGATTTAATAGATTTAATAAATTTAATTGATTTGTAAGATTTAATAGATTTAATAGATTTAACAGATTTAATAGATTTAATAAATTTAATAGATTTAATAAATTCAATAAATTCAATAGATTTAATAGATTTAATAGATTTAATAGATTTAATAGATTTAATAGATTTAATAGATTTAATAGATTTAATAGATTTAATAGATTTAATAGATTTAATAGATTTAATAGATTTAATAGATTTAATAGATTTAATAGATTTAATAAATTTAATTGATTTGTAAGATTTAATAGATTCATTTAATGGTTTTAACAAACTTAATAGATTTTATAAATTTGGTAGATCTAATTGATTTTATAGTTCTTATAGATTTAATAAGTTTAAGAAAAATAATAGATTTAATGGTTTTAATAGATTTAATAGATTTAATAGATTTAATAGATTTAACAGATTTAATAGATTTAATAAATTTAATGGATTAAATAGATTTAATAGATTTAATAGATTTAATAGATTTAATAGATTTAATAGATTTAGTAGATTTAATAGATTTAATAGATTTAATAGATTTAATAGATTTAATAGATTTAATAGATTTAATAAATTTAATTGATTTGTAAGATTTAATAGATTTAATAGATTTAACAAACTTAATAGATTTTAAAGATTTAATAAATTTAATAGATTTAATAGATTCAATAGATTTAATAGATTTAATAGATTTAATAGATTTAATAGATTTAATAGATTTAATAGATTTAATAGATTTAATAGATTTAATAAATTTAATTGATTTGTAAGATTTAATAGATTTAATAGATTTAACAAATTTAATAGATTTAATAAATTTAATAGATTTAATAAATTTAATAGATTTAATAGATTCAATAGATTTAATAGATTTAATAGATTTATAGATTTAATGGATTTAATAAATTTAATTGATTTGTAAGATTTAATAGATTTAATAGATTTAACAGATTTAATAGATTTAATAAATTTAATAGATTTAATAAATTTAATAGATTTAATAGATTTAATAGATTTAATAGAATTTAATAGATTTAACAGATTTAATAGATTTAATAAATTTAATAGATTTAATAAATTTAATAGATTTAATAGATTTAATAGATTTAATAGATTTAATAGATTTAATAGATTTAATAGATTTAATAGATTTAATGGTTTTAACAAACTTAATAGATTTTAAAGATTTTATAAATTTGGTAGATCTAATTGATTTTATAGTTCTTATAGATTTAATAAGTTTAAGAAAAATAATATATTTAATGGTTTTAATAGATTTAATAGATTTAATAAATTTAATAGATTTAATAGATTTAATAGATTTAATAGATTTAATAGATTTAATAGATTTAATAGATTTAATAGATTTAATAGATTTAATAGATTTAATAGATTTAACAAACTTAATAGATTTTAAAGATTTAATAAATTTAATAGATTTAATAGATTTAATAGATTTAATAGATTTAATAGATTTAATAGATTTAATAGATTTAATAGATTTAATAGATTTAATAGATTTAATAGATTTAATAAATTCAATAAATTCAATAGATTTAATAGATTTAATAGATTTAATAGATTTAATAGATTTAATAGATTTAATAAATTTAATTGATTTGTAAGATTTAATAGATTCATTTAATGGTTTTAACAAACTTAATAGATTTTAAAAATTTTATAAATTTGGTAGATCTAATTGATTTTATAGTTCTTATAGATTTAATAAGTTTAAGAAAAATAATAGATTTAATGGTTTTAATAGATTTAATAGATTTAACAGATTTAATAGATTTAATAAATTTAATAGATTAAATAGATTTAATAGATTTAATAGATTTAATAGATTTAATAGATTTAATAGATTTAATAGATTTAATAGATTTAATAGATTTAATAGATTTAATTGATTTGTAAGATTTAATAGATTTAATAGATTTAACAAACTTAATAGATTTTAAAGATTTAATAAATTTAATAGATTTAATAGATTCAATAGATTTAATAGATTTAATAGATTTAATAGATTTAATAGATTTAATAAATTTAATTGATTTGTAAGATTTAATAGATTTAATAGATTTAATAAATTTAATAGATTTAATAAATTTAATAGATTTAATAGATTCAATAGATTTAATAGATTTAATAGATTTAATAGATTTAATAGATTTAATAGATTTAATAAATTTAATTGATTTGTAAGATTTAATAGATTTAATAGATTTAACAGATTTAATAGATTTAATAAATTTAATAGATTTAATAAATTTAATAGATTTAATAGATTCATTTAATGGTTTTAACAAACTTAATAGATTTTAAAGATTTTATAAATTTGGTAGATCTAATTGATTTTATAGTTCTTATAGATTTAATAAGTTTAAGAAAAATAATATATTTAATGGTTTTAATAGATTTAATAGATTTAATAAATTTAATAGATTTAATAGATTTAATAGATTTAATAGATTTAATAGATTTAATAGATTTAATAGATTTAATAGATTTAATAGATTTAATAGATTTAATAGATTTAATAGATTTAATAGATTTAACAAACTTAATAGATTTTAAAGATTTAATAAATTTAATAGATTTAATAGATTTAATAGATTTAATAGATTTAATAGATTTAATAGATTTAATAGATTTAATAGATTTAATAGATTTAATAGATTTAATAGATTTAATAAATTCAATAAATTCAATAGATTTAATAGATTTAATAGATTTAATAGATTTAATAGATTTAATAGATTTAATAAATTTAATTGATTTGTAAGATTTAATAGATTCATTTAATGGTTTTAACAAACTTAATAGATTTTAAAAATTTTATAAATTTGGTAGATCTAATTGATTTTATAGTTCTTATAGATTTAATAAGTTTAAGAAAAATAATAGATTTAATGGTTTTAATAGATTTAATAGATTTAACAGATTTAATAGATTTAATAAATTTAATAGATTAAATAGATTTAATAGATTTAATAGATTTAATAGATTTAATAGATTTAATAGATTTAATAGATTTAATAGATTTAATAGATTTAATAGATTTAATAGATTTAATAGATTTAATAGATTTAATAGATTTAATAGATTTAATAGATTTAATAGATTTAATAAATTTAATTGATTTGTAAGATTTAATAGATTTAATAGATTTAACAAACTTAATAGATTTTAAAGATTTAATAAATTTAATAGATTTAATAGATTCAATAGATTTAATAGATTTAATAGATTTAATAGATTTAATAGATTTAATAAATTTAATTGATTTGTAAGATTTAATAGATTTAATAGATTTAATAAATTTAATAGATTTAATAAATTTAATAGATTTAATAGATTCAATAGATTTAATAGATTTAAT
Source organism: Lagria hirta (assembly GCA_947359425.1). NCBI lineage: Eukaryota > Metazoa > Arthropoda > Insecta > Coleoptera > Tenebrionidae > Lagria > Lagria hirta. Next base: position 18,224,800 of record OX375798.1, on the reverse strand, counting down.
AGATTTATAGATTTAATGGATTTAATAGATTTAATAAATTTAATTGATTTGTAAGATTTAATAGATTTAATAGATTTAACAGATTTAATAGATTTAATAAATTTAATAGATTTAATAAATTTAATAGATTTAATAGATTTAATAGATTTAATAGATTTAATAGATTTAATAAATTTAATAGATTAATAAAAAAACTATAAAAACGATAAAGTGTTTTAATTATCAGAACTTTTTTCACATTGTTTTATCTCTACTTGCTTCCTGTCCTTTTTCCTAAATGATCTAACCAAGACTTGTTACGACATGTAGAAAATTGTGGTTTTTGTAATTTAAATGAAACAAAAACTGTTATCTAAAACCGCAACATCCATTTTTTTTATTTAAACATTAGTGTTATGAACTTGTAGTGTAGTATAAAAATTTAAGTTGTACCATGGCATCCGATAACAGTTTCGTTTCAAAAATAAATGAAATTGGTCAATGTGAGTTTCCACCTAAATTGAATGTTTCCGATCTTACGATAGGAAAACAATATAAAATTAAATTAATAAAAAAGGTTAAAACATGTTTTGGGGAGTGTGTTTTATGTGAAGTGGAGGATGGAGTGATTTTTCTCCCCAAACGTTTAACTTCAACTTTAACACCAGAGTGTATAGAAGAGTTATTGTGTGGCAACGGATCCTATCTAACATATGAGGGGGTGAAACCGTGTGGGCAGTTGAATCCTGCACACAAATTTACATTTAAGAAACTTTAAATTATTAATAAGGTAAGATATTTATAGTGTATTAAAAACTTTATTAAAAAACATTTTATTTTAGATTAAATTTATACTTTACATTTAAGAAACTTTAAATTATCAATAAGGTAAGATATTTATAGTACATTAAAAACTTTATTAAAAAACATTTTATTTTAGATTTTATACAAAAAATATTTAATAATAAGGTTATAGTTAAGTAATAAAACAATGGTTCCATCTTCTGTATCAAATGGATTGACCCCTTCAAGTACCAAAAAAAAATACGATTATCTTAAATTATTTATCTTTAATTTTTTAGTTAATGTGGACTTATACAACGTGGAAAGATGGAAAAATGTACCAAAACTATCAACATCTTCCGAAGGTTGTTTCAATCACACAGAAAATATGGGGTGCTGTTGTAGCAACACAAATTATATATTGTTATATAATTGGTTAAAAGGCAATGTATTAATTTGAAAATAAATAAGTAAAAAAAAAAATGTATGCTTTTTCCTATCTATAAACTAACAATTATTTTACTAATAACCATAGTAAGACCTAAAATCTTTTTTTTTACTTTAGTACTTTAGACCAAGATGTAAACTAAGAAAAGCGTTTTATAATAAAAATTAAGTTTTTATTTAAACCTGTGTGCACCATAAATGATTGATTTTAAAGTTGTTTATACACACAAAAATATTTACTTATAGAGTTTAAAAACATATGTAAATTAAAGGTTGTAAAATAAAAACCACTTTATTGAACATATTAATGAGTAATGAGCAACTACTTGATAAAACTATTAATGTAAGATCATTTTTTAAATATTATTTTCGTTTATTTATACTTTCAACGAAGTAGACGCTAATTTAATGCTACTTATTTAATTGTTAGGTTTAACAAGTTTTATTACTGAAACAAAAAGTAGTCAAATTAACATTATTTGCACGTGTAAAAAAATTATATTATTTCTAGGAGAAGCGCTTAAGAGACTTGTTCAGGTACAAACCTATAATTCAGATTCTATCGTTAAATAATATTATTACAATTAATATTATCATCAATAATATAGATTTGCAATAAAGTTATTTAAAATAAACAACAAAACTTTTTTTTTAAATATTTGGTTTTTTAACAAAAATCGGTAGGCAATACTAAATTTGAACATATTTAACCAAATTTGAACATTCTAGCTACTTTACAGTAAATATGGTACAAACTAAGAGTCATTTTATCAACAACATTTTATTATCGTATTTGTAAAAACATGATAAAGTACTTTTATAAGAATATTTTACAATCTGCACACCTCATGTGTTCTTATAATGGAATGTCTATATTAGAAATTATTAAATATATTTGTAATTCTTTTAATAATATTGAAAGCTCTTGTTTAATAGAATATATGTATTATTTTCCAAAATGAAATTTTAAATGAATTCAATAAAAAATATAAAAAGTACTATGTTTTGTTTCTATATATATATATATATATATATGTATTTCATCGAACTTATCTAAATAAACAAAAATTAATCCACAAACATTTAAACATAAATTGAATTTATTTTGTATAAAAATGAAAAAGATAACTAAATAAAGATTCCATTATATGTGATATCATTTTTACATCATCTTTAACCACGAAAATCTTACATCATATCCATAAGAGAAAAATTATCTACTAAATGAAAGGAAATCCTCAAAGCGTTATATTTATGAAAAAAAAGATAAATTTTACATCATTTTTGACCAAACTTTTTCCACAATATCCGTATGAGAAAAATTAATATAACTAATGATCTAAGTTTTCTATAATTCTTCTCATTCTATCAAATGTTTTTTAACAATTTGGTTTATAGTCTTTTTGAAAAAATAATGTCATCATCTCTAGAACAACTCGCTATTAATACAATATTAAAAAATATTCATATTAATAAACAATTTTATAAATTTAATACATGAGATTTAATAGATTAAATATAATACTTAATAAATTTAATCTGTATTCTTTTTGTTCTTAAATCATTTTTCTTCAATTGTTTTTACATCTAGTATTCAATTGTTTTTTCATTAATTTTTTTTGTCTGAACATTTTTATTTTTTTCAACTATTCTCTTTAGATTTAGTTCTGTTTTTTCTTTTTTAATCCGTTTTTTCATTTGTTTTTTTATTTTTTTTTTTAAAAACTATCATTTTTTAATTATAAAACTAAATAATAATAGCTTTGTTGATATAGCGTGTGCCAAATTTGCAAATGGTGACAGAATGTGTGAACCAGCTGTCAGTGGTGGCAGCTTTTGTAGAAATGTATGATATGGGTGGAGGTGATGTTGTCCAACATGTATTAACTTGTTTAGTGTTGAAGTATATGTTTAGAATGTGAGATGTGTATAATAAGCGGTAAGCGAATATTTATTAATAAAACATATCTAATTTAAAGTTTACAGATATTGGAGGTGTCAACAATCTGTGTTAGAAAAAATTAATAGATTATTGAAAAATATAACAGAGTTAAAAGATGTGTTAACCATATATGCGATGACTGAAAAATTTAATTCAGTTCTCACTATATAATAATTTAAAAAGTGATAGTTAATGGTATTGTATGTATATACATATAATTCAAAAAATAATATTTTCGAGCATGAAAAGATATCAGTGCTACTCTTATCAATATTTCCTCTTAATATCATCCGAAAGATGTAATGAAAACGTATGTGAAAAGTGTTTATTAGAAGAATACAATAATGGTATGGTAATGATGTTTTCAAAGAAAAAACAACATATGATTGTAAGGAAACAGTCAATAGAAATAATGAAAAAACGATGTTCAAAAATTTTTATTAATTGTGATCGATGTGGTGACGAGTGTTTTAAAATAAATGACCTTGATAGCTGTTATCTCTGTAAATTATATTACTCTTTAAATGGAAATCAAGAATTTAAGAAAAAAATATTATTTAAAATTTAATGTATATGTGTGTGAGAGAGAGAGAGAGAGATACAATAAAAAATTTGTTTGTCTTATTTGATATCTCGATAATTTCATGTTATTGAATAAATTATAGTTTTTTACCTATTCTATTATACAAACAATATTTATTGTAAATTTATTGAATAAAGTATACATTCATAGTTTATATGTTTATCTATACACATCAAGGTAAAGGTGTTCTATTTCCAGATGGCGCCACTATCGCGGTTGGAGCCAGGCAACCCCCAAAACACATTTTCAAAATATTTAATTTAGTAGGTTGAGCGGATCTGTTTTTTTCATAGAAAAATACTATTTAATATCTAAAAAAAAAAAAATTTTAGCAAGTCGCGAATCTGTAATTAGCAGGCTCCACAGGTATTAGCGGACAGCCCCCACCAGCAGGTCCAGTCTGAATATACTGATCCAGGCACTTCACTATAGGATCGCATTTTAGTATTGAACGCATATGTATTGCACGAAGTATTATTATACACATTATCTGTATTACATGTATCATATACATCACCTCCACCCATATCATACATTTCTACAAAAGCTGCCACCACTGACAGCTGGTACTGCTGCTGGACCTGCTGGTGGGGGCTGTCCGCTAATACCTGTGGAGCCTGCTAATTACAGATTCGCGACTTGCTAAAATTTTTTTTTTTTTAGATATTAAATAGTATTTTTCTATGAAAAAAACAGATCCGCTCAACCTACTAAATTAAATATTTTGAAAATGTGTTTTGGGGGTTGCCTGGCTCCAACCGCGATAGTGGCGCCATCTGGAAATAGAACACCTTTACCTTGATGTGTATAGATAAACATATAAACTATGAATGTATACTTTATTCAATAAATTTACAATAAATATTGTTTGTATAATAGAATAGGTAAAAAACTATAATTTATTCAATAACATGAAATTATCGAGATATCAAATAAGACAAACAAATTTTTTATTGTATCTCTCTCTCTCTCTCTCACACACATATACATTAAATTTTAAATAATATTTTTTTCTTAAATTCTTGATTTCCATTTAAAGAGTAATATAATTTACAGAGATAACAGCTATCAAGGTCATTTATTTTAAAACACTCGTCACCACATCGATCACAATTAATAAAAATTTTTGAACATCGTTTTTTCATTATTTCTATTGACTGTTTCCTTACAATCATATGTTGTTTTTTCTTTGAAAACATCATTACCATACCATTATTGTATTCTTCTAATAAACACTTTTCACATACGTTTTCATTACATCTTTCGGATGATATTAAGAGGAAATATTGATAAGAGTAGCACTGATATCTTTTCATGCTCGAAAATATTATTTTTTGAATTATATGTATATACATACAATACCATTAACTATCACTTTTTAAATTATTATATAGTGAGAACTGAATTAAATTTTTCAGTCATCGCATATATGGTTAACACATCTTTTAACTCTGTTATATTTTTCAATAATCTATTAATTTTTTCTAACACAGATTGTTGACACCTCCAATATCTGTAAACTTTAAATTAGATATGTTTTATTAATAAATATTCGCTTACCGCTTATTATACACATCTCACATTCTAAACATATACTTCAACACTAAACAAGTTAATACATGTTGGACAACATCACCTCCACCCATATCATACATTTCTACAAAAGCTGCCACCACTGACAGCTGGTTCACACATTCTGTCACCATTTGCAAATTTGGCACACGCTATATCAACAAAGCTATTATTATTTAGTTTTATAATTAAAAAATGATAGTTTTTAAAAAAAAAAATAAAAAAACAAATGAAAAAACGGATTAAAAAAGAAAAAACAGAACTAAATCTAAAGAGAATAGTTGAAAAAAATAAAAATGTTCAGACAAAAAAAATTAATGAAAAAACAATTGAATACTAGATGTAAAAACAATTGAAGAAAAATGATTTAAGAACAAAAAGAATACAGATTAAATTTATTAAGTATTATATTTAATCTATTAAATCTCATGTATTAAATTTATAAAATTGTTTATTAATATGAATATTTTTTAATATTGTATTAATAGCGAGTTGTTCTAGAGATGATGACATTATTTTTTCAAAAAGACTATAAACCAAATTGTTAAAAAACATTTGATAGAATGAGAAGAATTATAGAAAACTTATATCATTAGTTATATTAATTTTTCTCATACGGATATTGTGGAAAAAGTTTGGTCAAAAATGATGTAAAATTTATCTTTTTTTTCATAAATATAACGCTTTGAGGATTTCCTTTCATTTAGTAGATAATTTTTCTCTTATGGATATGATGTAAGATTTTCGTGGTTAAAGATGATGTAAAAATGATATCACATATAATGGAATCTTTATTTAGTTATCTTTTTCATTTTTATACAAAATAAATTCAATTTATGTTTAAATGTTTGTGGATTAATTTTTGTTTATTTAGATAAGTTCGATGAAATACATATATATATATATATATATATAGAAACAAAACATAGTACTTTTTATATTTTTTATTGAATTCATTTAAAATTTCATTTTGGAAAATAATACATATATTCTATTAAACAAGAGCTTTCAATATTATTAAAAGAATTACAAATATATTTAATAATTTCTAATATAGACATTCCATTATAAGAACACATGAGGTGTGCAGATTGTAAAATATTCTTATAAAAGTACTTTATCATGTTTTTACAAATACGATAATAAAATGTTGTTGATAAAATGACTCTTAGTTTGTACCATATTTACTGTAAAGTAGCTAGAATGTTCAAATTTGGTTAAATATGTTCAAATTTAGTATTGCCTACCGATTTTTGTTAAAAAACCAAATATTTAAAAAAAAAGTTTTGTTGTTTATTTTAAATAACTTTATTGCAAATCTATATTATTGATGATAATATTAATTGTAATAATATTATTTAACGATAGAATCTGAATTATAGGTTTGTACCTGAACAAGTCTCTTAAGCGCTTCTCCTAGAAATAATATAATTTTTTTACACGTGCAAATAATGTTAATTTGACTACTTTTTGTTTCAGTAATAAAACTTGTTAAACCTAACAATTAAATAAGTAGCATTGTTCTGATCCTTGCTAAGTTTACCAGATGGCGCCACTTTGTCGGTAAGGTAGGCCACTATCGGTTATCACCAAAACTATAGAGCTGCTTAGTTGTGACGTCACTAGCAATATGGCTGCTTAGTTGTGACGCTGTAATAATTGTCAATAAAAATCACAAAAATGGTTTATAGACATATTTAATAAGCGCTAATCTAGACAAACTAGCCACCTCTTCTAAAAAAAAACTGTCAACATATTTAAGTTTAAAAACCAAAAGTATAGAGCTGCTTAGTTGTGACGTCACCAGCCAGCTGTGAAAATTCTTGATCCATGCTAAGTTTGGCGCCGCCACTATCGCTTAATATTTTAGTATAGAATTAGATTTAAAATTAGGAATGGAGCAGTATCAATGTGTTTTCCTAAAGATAAGATTATTACATCAATATACCAACAATCTTGTCTTTGATAACTTTTAACCTATTAGCGTTGTTTTTCTAGTTTTGTGACGTATGTAGCCATATACCAATAATCTTGTCTTTGATAACTTTTAACCTATTATCATTGTTTTTCTCAATTAATATTAGTTGCCATACAAAAACAAGCCTCATTGGTGAAACAAAAACTGTTATCTAAAACCGCAACATCCATGACCTTAGACCCTACTCCGGTTTAGATAAAAAAGAAAAATTTGATATACGGCAATCACTTGCATTTTGTTAGTGATCTAGCAATTATTGTTTTTTCACTTGTGTTCTAACGGTGCAGTTTTACAATTTTTTAGTGTAATAATGTCCAGTCATCCAGTGTCAAACGTAAGTTAATTTTTTTTAAATGATCTAAGATGTAAATGAAGCAAATTAGTTATATAATTTGAAATAATTTTTATTTCAGAACAATTTTACTTGCGATTGGTGTCGTAAGCAGTTCTCCACATTGTATAATAAAAATCGACATATGGCCAACTCATGTACTCCAAACAAAAAACAAAAAATGTCATCAGAATCGAATGGTGAAATTTAAATTATTAGAAAATTCATCTATATTGATAATTTTTTTTGCAGATTTGGTCAAGTGCGAACCATGTGATTGTTTTGTTAATCGCCAACAGTTAAAATGGCATCAATCAAGTCGACACCATAAAAATAACTGTGTTACACCACTGGCTGAAAATATTTTTACTGTTGCTACAGCATTCCAAAAACGAATTGCTACCTATCGTTTGATTCCAAAAGAAGAATTTGTGAATATTTCGGATTTTTTTGAAAATGAAAAGGAAAAAATCTTAGACTTACTCCAAAAAGAATTGGACAAAATGATCACACTCAAAGTTAATATGGAATTACATGGTTTATACACAATTGAAGCTAAAAAATTGACAGACATCAAATCGTTTCAAACACCAAACCAAATAATCACACCTGGTTCATCTCTAGATGAGATTTTGTTGACATTTAAAGAAGATATTCAGCATAAAATGGAAATATTTGCTGAAAAAGACTCTGGTAAGAATATTTTCATATTTTTTAAAACACTTATTACAGATTTCATATTTTAGGATGGGCTTTAAAACATATTTTATATTTAGAAATAAATATAAATAAGTATAGTCCTCTTCGAGCATCATCATACATAAAACTACCAGAATGCATCAGTAGAAAACAAGCCATTATAAATATCCAAAATAATGACAACAAGTGTTTTGGTTGGAGTATTGTGGCAGCACTAATCAAGCCAAATGGTCCCGAAAACAGTCCAATGTCATACCCTCATTTTACGCAAGTGTGTAATTTTTCTGATATAGTTTTTCCAGTTAAATTAGAAAGTATTGCAATTTTTGAAATAAATAATAATATTTCGATTAATGTTTACGGTTTAGAACTTGTTTTTCATAATAACAAAAAAAGATATGAAATAGTTGGCCCGCTATATTTTTCAAAATTCAAACAAAATGTTCATATTAATTTATTATTGATTGATGATGATGAATCTGGCAACCAGCATTATTGTGTTATTAAAGATTTATCGAGATTAGTATCAAGTCAAGTTTCAAATCATAAAAGAAAAAAACATTTTTGTGATGGTTGTTTGCAATATTTTACTACTAAAGATATATTGGAACGACATTGTGAAAACGATTGTACTACAGTAGCTGTAAAAATTCCTAGCACAGAGATGAGAAAAACTAAATTTGGTAAATTAATCCCATCAAATATTTTGCAATTTGAAAATTATCAAAAAAAATATAAAGTTCCATTTGTTGCATATGCTGATTTTGAGTGTTTACTTATGCCTTTAGCTACTTGTCAACCAAATTCTAAAGCAAATACAGAAAGTTTTCATGTAAAAACACATTTGCACCAACCGTACTCATGTGCATACTATATAAAATGTGCTTTTAACGATGACTTATCTTTTTTTAAAACATTTAGAGGTAAAAATTGTGTGCAAGAATTCTTAACATCTTTAGAAACTGATGCAATAGAATTGTATCATAAATATTTAGAGCCTATAAAACCAATGAGACCTCTTTCACCTGAAGAGGAAGCTAAATTTTATTTTGATAAATCTTGCCACATTTGTGAAAAAGAATTTACTGAAACCGATGTTAAAGTTCGAGATCATTCGCATACGACTAGCTTTTTCCGTGGCTCCAGCCATAACGCATGTAATTTAAATTTTAAAGTTCCAAATTTTTTTCCAATTTTTTTCCATAATTTAACAAATTACGACATGCACTTATTTGTAAAGCAGTTAGCTCTTCATCGCGAAAATATTGAAGTTATTGGAAAAACTAAAGAAAAGTATATTGCACTTACTAAAATCCTTGATGTTGGTGAATACACAAATAAAAACGGACAAATTGTAAAAAAAAAGTTCAAATTACGTTTTATAGATTCGTATCGATTTTTATCATCTTCTTTAGAGACTTTAGCTGATACTTTAGAAGCATATCAATGTAATGAAATCAATAAATATTTTCCACTTGACGAACAATTTTGCTTAATTAGACAAAAAGGTGTGTTTCCGTATTCATTTGTAGACGATTGGGATAAACTAGATTTACAGCAATTACCAAATAAAGAAGATTTTTTCGATAAAATTAAAAATGAAGAGATTTCAGATGAGTCATATAAGCGCGCGCAATTAGTGTGGTCAACTTTTGAATGTAAAACGTTGGGTGATTATTCAGATATTTATTTAAAATCAGATGTTTTATTACTTTGCGATATTTTTGAAAACTTTCGAGAAGCTTCTTTAAACGCGTATGGTTTAGATCCTGCGCAATATCTTACTATACCATCGCTTAGTTGGGACGCGATGCTAAAATATACACAGGTTGAACTAGAACTTTTGACAGATATAGATATGATTCATTTTTTTAAAAAAGGTATTCGAGGTGGTGTTAGTACGTGTGTTAAGCGAATTTGTAAAGCAAACAACCCCTTGATAGATAATTATAATTCAAAAGATCCCTTATCTTATATTTTATATTTGGATGCTACTAATTTATACGGATGGGCAATGAAACAATATTTACCCACTGGTAAATTTAGATGGTTGAATGAAAATGAAATAACTACTTTTAAAATTTTTGAAATATCTCATACTTCAGAAGACGGGTATGTACTTGAAGTAGATTTAGATTATCCCAAAGAATTACATGATTACCATAACGATTTACCTTTTTGTCCAGAAAATATTGTACCACCAAATGGAAAATTACCCAAATTAATACCAAATTTAAATAATAAATCAAATTATATCATACATTACATCACTTTACAGCAATGCTTAAAACATGGATTAATATTAAAAAAAATTCATAGAATATTAACTTTTAAACAATCTCCTTGGCTTGAAAAATATATCGACCTAAATTCAAAATACCGCGCGGAAGCTAAAACCAAATCTGAAAAAGATTTGCGAAAATTATACAATAACAGCGTGTTTGGTAAAACTATGGAGAATGTTGATAAATATATTAACATTAAAATTGCAACTCATTGGTCAAAAGATATTTGTAAATTTGGTGCAGAAACCTGGCTTGCCAAACCAAATTTTAAAAATTTTGCAATCTTTTCGGAAAACTTGATAGCAATTGAAATGAATAAAGTGTATGTAACGTATGATAAACCGGTTTATGTGGGTTTTTGCATTTTAGAGTTAGCAAAAACTGTCATGTATGAATTTTTTTACGATTTTCTTAAACCTAAATATCGGAATAATATTTCTCTTTTATACATGGATACTGATTCTCTAATATTAGAAGTCTTTACTGAAAATATTTATGAAGATATAAAACAACATAGTGATAGATTTGATTTTTCCAATTATTCAAAATTTAATAGTCATGGAATACAGCCAAATGTTTCAGTTGTTGGTAAAATGAAGGACGAATATGCAGGTGCTCCACTTAAAGCATTTTACGGTACTGGTGCCAAAGCATATTGTATTGACTTGAACGACCACAATGATAAAAAAGCTAAAGGTGTAAGTAAACACGTTGTACAAACTACACTACAAATTGCAGATTATCAAAATGTTATAATTAATAACGTATCAGTCTATTGTAGTATGTCAATCTTTAAATCTTATTTACACAACATATACACCGAATTGCGTCATAAAGTTGCATTGTCAGCAGTCGATGATAAACGCTACATAATACAAGGTTCAAATAAAACATTAGCATGGGGGCATTATGATATCGAACGTCAACAAAATTTTGACATGTTGTTTGAACTTTTGAAAAATATCTAATATTGTGAATAAATGAGTATTTTTATAGTATATAATGTTAGAGATTTTATCTAGAATATTTAGTTAGTGTACTTTCAAATATGTAATACTTATAACAATAATCAAAGCTATTGTATGAGAGAATATATATTTTCTATAATAAAATGTGAATTTAATAAAAAAACTATAAAAAACGATAAAGTGTTTTAATTATCAGAACTTTTTTCACACATTGTTTTATCTCTACTTGCTTCCTGAAACCTTTTTCCTAAAGAAAATTTTAGAGGGATGCTGGTGGGGGCTGTCCGCTAATACCTGCTGGTGGGGCTGGGGGCCTGCTGGCTGTCCGCTAATACCTGGGGGTCTGCTAATTACAGATTCGCGACTTGTGTGACGTAACAAGACTTGGTTAGATCTTATCTTTAGGAAAACACATTGATACTGCTCCATTCCTAATTTTAAATCTAATTCTATACTAAAATATTAAGCGATAGTGGCGGCGCCAAACTTAGCATGTTTTCACAGCTGGTGACGTCACAACTAAGCAGCTCTATACTTTTGGTTTTTAAACTTAAATATGTTGACAGTTTTTTTTTTAGAAGAGGTGGCTAGTTTGTCTAGATTAGCGCTTATTAAATTGGTCTATAAACCATTTTTGTGATTTTTATTGACAATTATTACAGCTCGTGACGTCACAACTAAGCAGCCATATTGCTAGTGATGTCACAACTAAGCAGCTCTATAGTTTTGGTGATAACCGATAGTGGCCTACCTTACCGACAAAGTGGCGCCATCTGGTAACTAAAGGATCAGAACCGATAGCTCCCTACCTTACCGACAAAGTGGCGCGAAAGTCCAAGGTCATATGACGTGAGACAGGAAGTAAAACCACAAAAAGTGGTGGGGGGAGCAACTGCACCCTCACTCTCTATCTACTCAGTCAAGCCCAGAATTCGTGGCATTTCAGATAAATATTGAAAATTTTTCATTACTTGCCTCATTGGCTGATCGTCTACCCCTCTGTGACATTCATCGAAAATTATCAAACTCACCTTAGATAAATCTAAAAATGTTTAAAAACTAATAAATATTCTAGTTAAAGTACTTAACTAAGCAAATAAAAAAGTTTATATAAAAGTTAAAAAAATTTACATAAAAATTATCGCATTCTCAAAGACGTTTCAGGATCCTACACAAATAAACGGAAAATAATTTCCCCACTCCATGGGCTGTGACGTCAGGATTAGATAGTCTATTGTATAAACGCCAAAGTAAAGTTGACCTTACTACCTTGATCGTGAGTTGCCTAATCTGGATTATTTTAAATAGCACATTTTTACTATACATAATCACTTTTAATTAAAAGTGGCGGCATGTTTAGACATTTTTGCTTTCCCTGTATATTATCAGCAAGGGTAAAATAATGCACTGCAGTCAAAATTTTGAGTTATGATGTTTACATCTGAGTGCCTACTCTTTTTTAATTTGGAACATCTATAGCCGCACATAAACCCACCGTACTCCGTACCGACACATTCAGGTTCACTCAGTTCGGCTTCGCGTCACCACGCTCGCGACAGCGAGCTTGGAAATAGCCATGGATACTTCAGTGCGTTGAGTTATTATCGATCAATTCTCACAGTAACACCGTCAGAAGCAACATTGAGTATAACTATCAGAAAGTCACTGATTAAAACAATTGAGTTTTCGAAAACAACATAAATTTTTGAATTTTTGTGCTTAATGGAAATAAATGTTCTTTAAATAAATAGCCTCAATTAAAAAAAAAAGTGTTTTTTTTGTAATTAATCTATATTTAGTTCCTGTCGTAATCTGCTCTTTCATGCATGTTATTTGCACAAATCCATGTTTCACATTTTGAGACGGTTCACATTTTTTTAAGCATGGGTCTATATATTTTATTATTGCAATTAGAGTCAATTTATATAGAATAATTGATATTGCTTTGATATTTCTAGGAAGTTGATGCTAAAAATTTAAAATAGACCTTAGCTGCCAGCAAACTTGTTACTTTTTGGATTAGTTGGCTTTTATTAATTTTGTTTTAATTAATAGCAATACCTATGTAGATTTGATCTGCTACAAAACAACATATTCACAATTTGTATCTATAACTTTTTATGGAAAGATATGAATGTACTTACATTAAACACATAAAGCATTTGGCTAAGCAAAAAATCACAAGATATTAAAAGACTGTTAATTTTTTTTGAGCACAGACCTGGATCTATAATTACCTGTGACGACACCACTTTCGTACTCTATTCAAAACTCTCCATATTAGAAAGATCTTAAAAGTTGTCAAATTTGATTACTAATGTTAAAAAACCCAGATTAGTCTCGTCTGATGAATCATGTTAGCAAAAACAAAAACTCACTAATGGTTATTTTGACGTTTATACAATATCTACAGTGAATAACTTAAAATGCTCACGGTGTATAAATAGAGCTGAAAATGTTCGGCGCCCCCTTTGCCAGGCTATGCATAAAACATTAATTAAATAAATAAAAAAAAGCACTTGCCAATAAATTTAGTGTTGATGGTGTTAACCAAAATCTGTGTCGTCATAACTAGAACTTGATATTTATTATATTGGGCCTGCCACAGCTCTTTGCTCCAATAATCTACATTCATCTCTCCTGTATAGCCGGCCACCCTAAAACAGGTGTGGTCCTGTACATATTTCACATGCTGATCAACCAAAGCCACTGAATTAACTAAGATCAAAGAGATCTTGCCTCCCTCGCCGTATGGCCTATAATAAAATATAAATAAATCAACTAAACAAAACTTCTTAAGAGAACAAACCGCGCCAGATCTTCGCTCAATTGCTTCAACACCAAAATGGCAATAAATGTTTTACCGGAGCCGGTTGGAAGGTATATTATGGTGTTCTGTTTCATCGCAATGTCCATCATTTGAACTTGATAGGATCTTGGGGTGAAAGAATCTGTGGTATCAGTTTCATCTTCGTCCATTTTCTATAATATCACAAAACACTATCACACTAATCAAATCATACAACACCACGTCAGCAATATAAACAGGGGATTCCCCTTTGTTCCTACCATAACCTTGTTTTACATAATAACGAATAGGTACATCCTAAAGTGTTATTGATTTCAATGCGAATGGTCCAAATCTTTGCCCAAAACACAAAAATTGATGAATTTACGTCAAATAATATAGTAGAAACAACATTAAAACCTTTATCTAATATTCCTTTTTAAACTGATAAAAATTTAATCTTGCCCAGTAGTTTAAAAAAGAATCATTTGTTAAAAAATATATATTTAAATGAAAAACAAGTCTTTGTCTTTGTATTACCTATTCACTGATATCGTAAACGCAGGATGACAGTGTGCGGTTCACTTCTGGCTGTGTTCTGTGTTGTGTCGAGTTCGAGTATCGAGCAATGATGCAATGTGTGGTGTGCACCTGTGGTGTGCACGTGTGCACTGTGCACTGACAGTGACATCATACAAAACTGACATCATACAAAACCCTATCTTCGATAGAACATAACACGGGGGTGAAGCCTACATACAAAACATGGAAACAACTATAATTCTTACTGCACACCAGCCACGCTTACAAAGAGCGCAATGGTAAATATATGACCCAAAGTGAGATAGCTATATGGTGAGCGTGCAGATACGAAAACGCGCTATAGCATCGTCATACTTTATGACATTTTGTTGCTATTGTACTGTCATTGCGCTTTCATTTTGCTGTCATGTGTCATTTGTCAAGTAATTTTACCGCGATTTAAGCACGTTTTTTACTAATGTAGGTTATTTTTATTTTACAGTTTTCGCGTCGCGTACACGTTTCGTTTTTCGTTTAAGCAAATTCGTGGGGGCTGCCTCTGAAACCTAATTTATCAGGTGAAACGTTTTGAGATTCTTAATTCGGTGTTTGTTTCTTTTTACACGTTTTAGGTAAAGAATGGTAATGGAAAATCAATCTCCCATTAAATATTCCTGCAAGTATCCAGGATGCAACAATAAATACTATAGGCATCTTTCTGAAGGGTTGAAAAGAAACAAGCATTTTTTTCACTTTCCCAAAGGTTTCACGGATGCATGGAAAAGCTGCTGCAATATCCCGGTTGATACTTGCGTGAGACATTTTCTTGTTTGCGAAGACCATTTTGAAGAGGCTCAGTTTATACGAGGCAATAGACTACGTTTAGTACATGGGGCTTTACCAAAAATTTTTCGAACAGGTACAAATAAATCGCCACTTCAAGTAAGTGAATTAACGTGTCAAAAATTATTAGCGAGCATTGATTTTGTTTTCGTGTGACGTTAAAATCGATTATTGAATATGTTCAATCTTTTTTATTTCAGTTGTGTCTATATTGTGAATTCTAGTCTTAAGTTCAAATGTTATGTGAAGATTATGTGTTTAACTTATTAAATGTGTTATTACTGGGACTTAATTGTTGTATAAAATGTTTTTAATATCTAATATGTTTGACTGTGTAAGGTATTACTATGGTTTAATGTTGAAAAAATTTGTTAGTATCTATTTTTTGTAACGCTTTAATACTTGTACTTTTTGACTTTTTCTATTTAGCGTAAAAGCTTTGTAGGTATAATTCTAAAGTGGTATTCTAATTTGTAAACTGACAACATTGAAATTTTTTAGTTTCTGACTGTTAAAATACAAGTATGTATGTATTATACAAATGTTGTTTTATTTGTGTTTGCTGTCTGTATTTTAATATAATTATGATGTATTTGTAATGTTTGTTAACTTTCAATGAAATCTTACAGTAAATATATTGTTTACTGTAATTTTTTATTGTAGTTAAACAAATATTGCATTTACATCAAAGTTCATTAAATTTTGCTTTTGATGCGCAGCCGCAGCATTAGGCGGTGATATCAACCTTAAATTACAAGATCTGTATTAGTAATAACATGTGCGCTTTGGCGGCCATAAATAGAACTACTTAATTTTGGAACACTCCACCGGGGGCAGTGCAGATCTTTGTTTCTAGTGATTACTTGGGGGATTTCATTTCTACCTGACTTAGTTATTCTATGGAACATAATCTCAATGGTACCAACCGGTAACAGTCTAGCGCATGTCTAGTGGCGTTACCTGCATTTTGGCTCAGCTTCGGAACCATTCGGTCGTACTCGGTCTCAAGCGTTTACCGCTTGTTTTTGAATAGTGAAAGGAATAAGTTGTTCATCAAAAAAATATATATATTGACAAAAGTACAATAAAAAATAGTGCGTTAGCTAGATGTTAACACACCATTAACAATAATACAATACACAACAATATAAGCTATAATAGAGTTCATTTTTGTAAACAATAGCCCATCACAGCAATTACTCACTACGCCCTCGACATCTATTTGTAAATGTCGAGGGGTTAAATCTAAAGTAAAGAAGTGTTTACATAATCGAATACAATTATAGCCATACAGATAAAAGTACAGAAATGCTAATTAAAAAATAAAGTAGTTATCAGGCACAAATATAAATGCTAAAAGTACATAATCAAAATGTTAAGTAAAACCCTAATAGATATAAATGGTGAAAGCAAATTAAATAACAAAAACATAAATAAAAAACTATAAAAATACAATGTATACATAGTATTAACGGCACAGATGTATGCTATAATTTTATAAAAATCGAAAAAAGTAGTTGTTTCCAAAAAAAAAATTATAAATACAAATAGCATAGCCTCACAAATATAATTGGCAGGTTAAAATACAATAAACATTTATACAGATAAGCAATATACAATTGCAACATATAGTATTAACGGCACGCTAGAATTATGCAATAAAACTGAAAAAATATATAGTGTTATGTATTGCCTTCGCACTGTTTCCTCAGGGTCTTCTCATCTCGCAAGTACACTCCGTTGTAACATGTAATGTGGCACCCGTTCTAGATAATAAAAACATTCACGAAAGCAAAAAAAAGAGTTAGTCTTACAAGCACGTCAATGATCTAAGTGTAAAAGCCAAAAAGAAGTTTAGTAGTATAGTATAGAAATACTGTCCTTAGAGGTATGCAAAGTAGTTGCTGCCTTTCTTTTCGTTTTTCCCTTTGGTCGAAGTGGTCTCCCAATGGAGTTGCTGGCTTGCTCTTCTTTTCCCTTTGGTCGAAGTAGTCTCCGCTTTCCGTTCTAAGTTCTAGATAAGTTGTTTCGCTTCTCTAGAAACTCTACAGTGCCTGAAGCTTGTGGTTCAAGGGCGTCTACAAAAGAAAAAAAAAACAAAAGTGTACAACATGTAAAAAAATGCCTTTCACTTACTTGAAGTATGAAGTAGCTTTAGGACAACAGCTACAGAATGACTTAACACTTGAGCAGCAATCGACACTTTCATTTTTTTCATTCTGCTTTTATTAACGTGAAATTCGGTCAGCCTCGGTAGATTTCTGAATTCGGGACTCACATAATCAAGTTCCCAAACTTTTTCAATGTCTTTCCATCTGGCTACTTTAGCAACACCTTCTGCATTTGTAAAGTGGATGTCTCGCGACAACAGTGTGTTTCGCATAGTTTTTAGAAGGTGTGGCACATCATACAGAGGAGTGATACGTTGCCCATCTACTTTAAACACATAATCCTGTGTTCCCACAAGGTTCTGCGTATCACGCACAAGTGCATCAATAGCACTTTTATTATTTGTTCCTTGATCACATACGGTTGATACAACCGTCAACCCAGCTTCTTTTGCTTTTCTTATTACATCTATAATAATTTTTTGCAGTCTAAACGCTTTCATAGCGCCATTTACAAAATAATATGCAACTGGTTGTTTCCAATTTTTATAAACGCCTCGTAACATAAACACCTGCAAACATATTAACTACATTAGTTGTACCATTTATCGTTTTATCATACTTATTACCTGAACATGATTAGCAATTTTTAACGATTTTTCGTGTCCAACCTCTTCAAACCCCTCAACATAATCTTTGTGCTGATTATAGTGCAAATGGGGTTCTATAGACATCTCATCAAATAATAACGTGCAATATGTGCTGTCATTCTTCATTGTTTTTACAGCACCTTTAAGAGCACCAAACCACAACAAGACCCACGTGTTGTGGCAAAACTTATAGTGTCATGTGTAACTTACACAGACAAGTAACTTTGCTGGCTTTTGCAACAAAACACAAACCGCGTAATAGTTACAAAAACACAACTCAATTTATCGTCTATTGTAAAAAGAACACAAACAATTTCAAAGCTTTCAATTTGTACTTGCACAAATCAAAATGGCGTGTAGCCGTGTGGGTGGCGCGCATGTGGCGCGCGCTTTTCATCAGTCGACTTATTGACAAGTGACACTTGCCACGTCATTGCGATTAGTAGTACAACATTTAGACGTCACAGTTTTAAAAGCAACATGCAAAAGCAGGTAATAGTTATTTACCTAACGACTTCGAAAAATAAACGTTTCTACTTGAGCGCTTTGTTTGCAAGCAGGCTTAAAAAAGTACTGCATAATGAAGTAAATGTTTTTCCGCAAAGATAAAATATTTTTTTTAAATGCTATGAAATAGATTTGTTTCAAACAGTTGACCATAGATGCGGCAGCAAAGTAAAAACCAGGTGCAGACCGATTGTTTTTATTTTATTGGAAACGATCGGAAAACAACGATCTGTAAGCAATGAATGCTAAAAAGAAATGATAGTTACATACGGGGCTAGTTTTTTTAACATTCTTTAGTAATTGTTTTACGTATCCTGTACTATTACAAACACTTTGTTGTTAAAAATCTTATTGTTTTTATGACGTAAAATACCTTGTGTATGTGTAAACATTGACCTTATACGTCATCACTTAAGTAGTCTATTTCTTTTTTTCTGTGGTTTGTGTACGTGCATAGAGTAGGTTTGTTGTCATTGTCAAAAGTGACATATCGCTTGTCAATCTTGTCAATCTTGTGGTTTTTGGCTCAGTTGGTAGTGGGGGATGTTCTGATTGGGCTATATTAGTAATGCTTCTATAGCGTAGCTATTAGGTTATCTATGACTGACATGCAGATGCACTGCTGTGCACTTACTTGCTTACTTGCTCGAATTTGTCAAACGACAAACTTGATTTTTATGTCTGAAAATGCAAGTTTGTTCTAATGAACTACTGTCTAGGTATTTGAACTACTAGTGCAACAATTAGAATAATGGACTACCTAAGTGATGACGTAAGAGAAGCAACTTTAAATTTCCAAATACATATAAAAGTTTTAAGTTATGTTCTAAGCACAGTAGTAGAACTAAGTCGACTGTAAAACTTAACTTTTCTTATCGTGTAATCCAGTTCAGTTTACAAAAATAAGAACTAAAGCGTAAACAAATGCTAAACAGTAAACCCTCACTTCGTGGGCTTTAACGTCAAGCTTACGACTTATGACCCATAGAATAACGCCTACATGACTTGTCAAAATACAAGCCGTTTGGGCAAGCTGCTCTATTAAAAGTACTGCTATTTCCTCATATTAAAGTGTCAGTCACAATTGCTATAAGTCATGCCGCACTTAAGTGTGCTCACGAAAACAAAAACCCTGAAAAATTTGTGAACTTCAGCGGTTTGTGGGGCCGTCAATTAGACTGTGACTGGTAAAATTAAAGAAACAAAATCAGTCGCGGCGTAGATGTTCAGAGAAAAGCCAAATATG
Source organism: Lagria hirta (assembly GCA_947359425.1). Taxonomy (NCBI): domain Eukaryota; kingdom Metazoa; phylum Arthropoda; class Insecta; order Coleoptera; family Tenebrionidae; genus Lagria; species Lagria hirta. Next base: position 18,204,569 of record OX375798.1, on the reverse strand, counting down.
TTTAAAACTACCTGCACATAATGAATCTGTCACTTGTATGAAATGGATGACTGTCACAAGTTCTAGAATTAGTCTTCTGTTGTTTACGATGCTGTAAGTTGGATGCTATCTATAAATTAATACGTTATTTAGCGGTTGTGTATAAATTCACAATATTGCTATAAATATTTATTGATGCAATTGATACATGTAATAATAAAAGACACTTATTAGCCTTATAGACTTTGTCAGAAAAAAATTCATAAAGCTGTGACAAAATATAAACTTCTACGCCCCTGTTGATGCAAATACAACGATGATCGGCCTTGAGCAGTCACATATTTGCAACTGGACACTTTTTTGATCCACACACCAAATCCCAATCGCACCATTGTCTTAAGGCTTTTATTAACACCTCTATTAATATTTGCTAGAAAATTTTGTTGAGTTCATTCACATAACACTAGTTTTCCGCAATTAAAAATGATATAAGCAGTCCCCCACAAACCAGATAGTATATTACAACTAACTTTTATACTGCACCACACTTTAGCTTTGTAGCCACGTACAGTTGCAGCCCCTACAAACTCAGACAGTGTGACAATTAAAAAATATTTGCTTTGTAACATAATCTTAAAATTGAAGTTTATAAAATGTCACTCAACTGAAAGAAACTCAGTAGCGTAGAACAAAAAATTGAAAAAATACAAAAATTCAAATTTAATAGTTAATATTTTATTGTAGCCCCGTTAGCATCTATAACCATTTGGAGTCTCCTTGGCATTTATAAAACTGTGCGTTGAACACACTTTACAGATATTTGCCTCCATGTATCCCAGATACTTTGAATCAATTCTTGACAATTTTGAGGCAAGATTTTATTATTAATTTCTTTGGCCATGATTCCCCAAATGTTCTCAATAGGTGTTGAAGAGTGGGGGATGATTCCCACCTTCACCAAATAGGGTAGTTCTCTAATAAGGGGACTCGATATCAGGCATTCCATGCATATCGGAATCGGGCATTCCATGCATATCAGGCATTCTACTGAGTGATAAATAAACATTATCTATTACTAAGCAACCACTGTTTTGATTCCTGCGACTGTTGTCAACGAGACGGCAGTCTGGTCCTTCGGTCGTCAGAACGCCTCTACATTTGGTCCTTCAAGCCGGATGAAACCAGCGAAATCGTATTAATACAAACCACGCAGCAAATTCCAAATTCAATAGAAGAAGAAACCACGCAGCAAATTCCAAATTCAATAGAAGAAGAAACCACGCAGCTAATTCCAAATTCAATAGAAGAAGAAACCAGGCAGCAAAAAGACGTCAAATTCGACGAGAAAAAAAAAGTCTGCCAGCAAAAAGGTCAGTTCCTTTCCTTACATTGTTTTTGGTGATTCAAACAAGCTTTTGTATAAGTAATTATTAAAATAAAAATGGCAGATTTTAGTGCTTTAAAGTTAGAGCGGCGAAACGCAAAAAGCGCAATAACGCGAATTCAAAATAGTTTAGAAAGCGAGGTACTTGCTTCGTTCGGGTTAGAAACGTATTTAGAAACAATAAACCGGCACTTTGAACGTTACGAAAAAGTTCAATTGGAAATCGAAAAATTAGAACTACAGCAGGACGGGGCGGACGAGCTAGAATTAGAAGAAAAAAGCAATATAGAACGCGCAAAGGTTGAGACACAATATCTAAATATTGTGACTAAAGTCAAATCATTATTAGCAAGTCAAAATGCCGGTAACAGCTCTAAAACAAAGTCAACGGTTATTAATATTAATAATCAAGGGGCAAACGAATCGGGTGAAGTAACCAACTTGAAACCAATACCATTACCGACATACGGAGGTAAACACAGCGAGTGGTTTACCTTTTATGAATCATTTAATTCTTTAGTCGGAAATAACGAAAGTATTTCCGAAATTCGTAAATTCCATTATCTCAGAGGATGCTTGAGAGACGAGGCGTTGAGGTCCATTGAATCTCTTTCGGTATCAGGGGATAACTACAAAAATGCGATAGAAATACTAAAAAAGCGGTTTGAAAATAAGCGACTAATCGTACAAGATCACGTAGCAAATATTTTAAATATGAAACAAATTATGAAACCTTCTCACAGCGCGATCCGGGAGTTAATCGACACCGTAAACAACAATCTTGCGGCTTTTATTAATGTTTTAAAAATCGCGACGGTGGATTGGGACGCTATATTGGTTCCCATCATTTTGGATAAGATCGATTTTTATTCAAAAAGATAATGGCAGGCGCTCTTAGAAAAAGACGTACCCACGTTTACAAAATTTAATGAATTTTTAGAAAAGCGATATCAAATTTTAGAAGCAATGAATAAATTAAAAGCAGATAGTTATTCGAACAGTCAACCTAAACATAATAAAGTTCCTGAAAAAAATGTATATTTTAATAAGTCTACAAACCTTGCGCCAAGGCACGACAAATTTGTTGCTAACATTACTACGTCTTTTAAATGTTTTATTTGCAAACAGGACCAGTGTTTTTAAATGTAAAGATTTTTTAAATCTACCCGTAGCGGACAGAATAAAACGTATCGACCGTTCAAGTTTGTGTAGTAATTGTTTTAGAGATAATCATTCGGTTGCGAAATGTACTTCTAATAGCGTTTGCCGATATTGTAAACAAAAATATCATACGCTTTTGCACATTAATGAGTTTATTAATCCAATTCCTAGTACATCATCTAGCACTCTCTTTATTTCTGAAAATAATCAGGTACTTTTTTCGACGGTCGTACTATTGATTGCGGATAATGAAGGAATTTTTCATCGATGCAGAGCAGTATTAGACCAATGCTCAGAAGTATCATTAATCACTGCAAATATGCAAAAAAAGCTGCAATTAACGCAAGTACCCAGTCAGACGTCTATCATGAGGGTAAATATTTCCGAGAGTAAAATCAATTACGGCTGCACGATTAATGTAAAATCAAGAATTAGCGACTTTAACGCTACTATTCATTGTTATGTTATACCAAAAATAACTAAGCCTACACCGGCCATTTCCTTTCACAAAAATATTATCACTTTACCGCATAACATCGCGCTCGCTGATCCCGATTTTAACGTATCAAGCGAAATAGACATTCTAATTGGTGCACGCTTATTCTGGCAATTATTAATAGGCGCACCTGTAAGATTGCATAAAAATCAGCCCTATTTTCAACAAACTCATTTTGGGTGGATAGTTAGCGGAGATTTCAATTTAAAAAAAGTTTCAACTAGTTTTATCTGTAATCTAATAGCCGACGAAAATAATAAATCAAAAGACGACATAGCTAAAATATTTGAAAGCGAGCTGTCGGAATGGGAAACAGATGGCAAAGAGTCGGTAGAAAACCAACAATGTAAAAAGGTTTTTTGTGAAAGCACGTACCGAGATGAAAACGGACGGTTTGTTATAAAACTACCCTTCAAGGAAAGTAAAAATTTCGGAGAAACTAAAGGTCTAGCTTTAAAACGGTTCTATTTACAAGAAAATAAATTTAAGCGAGATGAAAAGCTTTCACTCGCATACAAAAGCTTTATGGCAGAGTACTTTGAATTGGACCATGCCGAAGTTGTCCCTTTTCGAGAAATAAACAATGACAAATGTTTATTTGCCGCACTTGGCCGTCTATAAACACACCGCTGAGGGTCCAAAAATTCGAGTGGTGTTCGACTGTTCCGCGCAATCATCAAATGGAAAAAGTTTGAATTGTAATTTAATTACGGGAGACAATTTACAAAATAATTTATTTGATATTTTGTGTCGGTTTTGCACTTATAAATTTGCAATGAGCCCGACATAACGAAAATGTATAGAATGATTCGAGTTAATCCCAATGATGTGAATTATTTACGTTTTTTTTGGAGAAATAATTCGCACGAGCCGCTTAAAATCTGTCGACTCAAAACTCTCACTTTTGGTCTTACAACGGCGCCGCATATTGCAATAAGTTGCTTTTATAGTGGAAAAACACGCAGCCATTTGCATTTTTTTGCAAATAAATTAATAAAAATTTTGCGAAAGTGTGTATATTGTCGCAATTGATAACAAATTTAGTTGTGTTTGTGATTTACGCTATTTGGGGTTTTGGCAAGATCAAAATTGCAGCGATGGGAAAAAATTTGGGAGACCGATGTGTGACCTTCGGAGACCGATTTTTATGATGCAAGAATAACAATTAACATTACAAAAAATGTTGACAACAAGAATTCCCATTGCCACTTAAAGGTGCTATAAGCAAAATGAACAAAAATACCACATACTGCACGTTACTATTTGCTGAGATGTCGATAGAACTCCAGTTGCAGTATAATCATTAATCTGCACATTGAAAGTTTTATAAATCTTCGACACGAAAGATCTATCTAAGGATAGATAATCATGTTCTGGTAATAGGTATAATGAATCGAAAAGTTTCAAAACTTATGTAGTTTATATGTTTGTAGGCCTACGACCTACGAGACACTTTTAAAAATTGGAAACAGCTACTTGCATATTACTTGTTAAATGGTGCTATGAAAGCCCTTTCGCTAAAAACAATTGCTGTTAATGTAATATGGAACGTAAACTCAGCTTGGTCGACGGCTGTATCATCGGTATGCGATCAAGGAACAAATAAATTAGATGCACTTGTTTGTGATACGCAGAAAAGTGTGGAACCACAGGATTATGTGTTTGAAGTAGATGGGCAACATATTACGAATTTAGCGCACTGCGGAAGTTGACCGAATTTCACGGTAATAAAAGTTGAAAAAATTAAAGTGTCAATTGCTGTTCCAAGTGTTGTAGCATCGAGCTTAAAGTTTCTTCTTAAAGCCAGTAAGTAAAAGGCAACGGTTTTTTATGTTGTTCACTTGTGTTATTGATTTCCCTTTTTAGACGTCGTGAACAACAAGCTTGAGGCACTGTAGAATTTATACAATTAATGAATAAAGTGTCTCACTGCACAACAATGGATTCACTTACCTCAAACCACGCAGTTTAAATCAAGATCCCTTAGAAACATTTTTTGGATAAATTTGGCATCACACAAATGACTCGGTGACTCGGATATGTTTTACAGGGTTCCGAATACAGTCGTTCTGATGCGAGATAAGGCGACCCTTAGTAAACAGTGCGAATGCAACACGTAACGCATAACACTATATATATTTTTTGTTTTATTGCATAATTCTAGCATTTACATCTACGCCGTTAGTACTTTGTAAAGATTGTATGTTGTAATGATATCTTGCTTTTCTGTATCGGTTTTTATAGTTTTTTCACGTGCCCATTACATTTGTGACGCTATGCTATTTTTTGATATAATTTTTTTTTATAACATTCTTTTTTCGTTTTTTATAAAATTGTAGCATACATCTGTGCCGTTAATACTATGTATAAATTGTATTTTTATAGTTTTTTACTTATGTTTTTGTTATTCAATTTACTTTCACCATTTATTTATATCTTTATAGGGTTTTACATAACATTTTGATTATGTACTTTTAGCATTTATATTTGTGCCTGATAACTACTTTATTTTTATGGCTTTTTTACTTAGCATTTCTGTAACTTTATTTGTATGGCTATAATTGTATTCGATTATGTAAACACTTCTTTGCTTTAGATTTAACCCCTCGACATTTACAAATAGATGTCGAGGGCGTAGTGAGTCATTGCTGTCATGGGCTATTGTTTACAAAAATGAACTCTATTATAGCATTATATTGTGTTGTGTATTGTATTATTGTTAATGGTGTGTTAACATCTAGCTAACGCACTATTTTTTATTGTACTTTTGTCAATATATATATTTTTTTGATGAACAAATTATTCCTTTCAATATTCAAAAACAAGCGGTAAACGCTTGAGACCGAGTACGACCGAATGGTTCCGAAGCAAGCGCCAAAATGCAGGTAACGCCACTAGAATGTTACCGGTTGGTACCATTGAGATTACATTCTATCGAAGATAGGGTTTTGTATGATGATACCAAAAAACGCATATAGAACATTGAAAAATAGAAGGTTTGGTAATTTTTATCAACGAATAAAGATATAAGGGAAGTATATAATGAATTAATTGAAATTAATAATTTTAAATAAATTATTAATTGACACAAATTTGAATTTTTGTGTCAAGTTGACAAGTAAGACAGCGCCTCTCTCGGAAACAAAATCGTTACAAAAACTAATTTTTGAACTGTCAAATCGTGTCGGTACTTTATACAATCAACAGGCTTTGAACATTAACTGTCACAGCGTCTCCTACCGGCAAATGAATCGTTACCGAAGCAAATTTGAACTCGTGTCGGTACTTTATAAAATCAACGGGCTTTGGTTTTTACCACTCTCGATTTACGGACATTTAATATTTTTAAAGTTTATTATTTAATACAAAATCTATACAAAATAGGATAGAATAATTTGAACAACATAACATCAAAATCGAGATCATTTTCATTTCTTATCAAATAGCAGTTTGTTAGTCAACGCAGTTATTACATTATTTCCAAGTGTTAAATCAGCGCTTTTTGTAGTGTTTTAGAAAAAGTTTAAAACAAAGCTTTTGAGTTGAAAGCTATCAACTTTCATGAAGAAATCACTGTTAAAATTGAAGTAATGTCATACATGCGTTGACTAAGCTGGAAAATCTACCAGAAAAATAAATGATCACGGTCATAATAATTGAATTGGTAGGCGCAAAAACAGTGTAGATCTATAGTAGCCCCTTTAGATTTACGCTGCTCTTGAGTGCACCAACTATAATTTTAACGCACGAAGCGCAATTTTTGCTGCAGCTTTTTTTGCTTGATTCTTGTTACTGCCAAAACCGTAAACCCTTTTCCGTCGGCCTTCGCATATGAAATCCAAAGCCAGCATTGTTCGATTATTGGGAGCATCAGTCGGTTCACTAGAAACAGAATTAAATAAATCCTTGTTCAGTAAGTTATTGCGTATTCTCACTTAAAAGATGGGTAGGCTGTATGACATTCATAAAGACGCCGAAGCACATTCTTTGGTACGTTTTTGCTGAATAAATCGATTTCTTTCCACATAATTTTATAGAAGACTTTCCAAACAGTTTTCAAGTCTTTGCCGGAGTCTAAGAAAACTGCCCCTGCTAAGGCTTCAAATAGATCTCCTAGAACCTGAAATAAACCCAATTGATTTTATTCGCAATTTTTTCCATAGATGACAATATGTAATCGGAAAAACGTAAATAAGAATGTAATAAAAAAAGAATAATATGAATATTACCAAATCAGTTGTAAAATTTTTGCATTGTGTTGATTTCCTTTTTTGTGTAGTAATTAAAATATAATCATTTTATAGTTTCTCATATTTAATATTTAGTTCCTTTCCCAATCTGATTTCCCGACTAAAATTCTACAGCAATTGTGGATAATAATAATATTCATTCAAACTAAGATCGCAAGTATGAGATAATAAATTTCTGTTTAAACAGATTTCAAGTTATTTATCGCGTAATCTTTCCTATGGAACAATGTGCATAATTATTCTTGTGAAATCAATTTCTGCAACATAATATATTATTACCTTGGGCACGTCCAAATAATCTGCCATATTCAAATCCTCTTCTTCCAGTAGAATTAAAACTTCATCATCAATGACATAGTTCTTTGATTGAAGATATGACGCAAATTGATCAATTTGTTTTTGTAATAAGCTACTTATCAATAGCATAAACTTATGAAAACCATTTCGTACAGCAAGACTTGCAAAAGTGTTATTATTTACAAGTGCTGATCTTAAATCAGTTACTTCGCCAGGATCTAAATTACCACAATTTTCAAATATATAACATGTTAGCAAAAAATCTAGAATAGCGTCGCCAATAAATTCTAATTTTTCGTAGCTTAACGTAATACGATTTGGAGTGAAAGAAATATGTGATAAAGCTTGTAATAAAAATGCTCGATTGCGAAAACGATAACCAAGTCGTTTTTCAAGTTCTTCACATTGTGGAAGATGACGATTTATATCTTGAATTTTAGCTCGAGGATTAACAACTGGATTAATGCTGACGTTCTCAATTATATACTTTATATTTTCACTTTTTGGAATAATACCAATCCACTCGATAAACTTCAATGCTCCATCTACTCCTCCATTTTGGAAAAAAGCGCCTAATAGGGCTTCAACACAATCAGCCACTGTCTTATCTCCAACATATTGTTTTTGAAGAAAATGACACATAGTTGTATATGTATTTTCTTCATCATCTAAACACTCTTCGTATGTTATTTCTTTTAAATCTCGATCTAAAATACCAGAAATCTGTTCACTGCGCGTTAAATTGCAATTAAAGAGAGTAGTAACGGAAAAATCTTTATTAACAATTCCATTATTGATTGTAGAAGGAACACAGAAATATGGAGGTGACCATTCCTCATTAGGAGACAAATCACTGTTTCTTAAAATCCCACCCAAATTTTTTGCAACACCTGCGTAATATAAATTTTTGTTGCTAATTAGACGACTCCGAAGAGTGGTTGATCTGCCTTCATTATAATTTGGAAATTTCAATATTACATATAATGACGCTGCAAATTTTAGAAAACTATCGCCTAAAGTTTCTAATCGCTCTAAATTCATGATATCATTAGCTTCTGCTGCTGTTAGTGCACGATAAAAATCGCATAGATTCGGAACTTGATTATTATATTGAATTTCTAAAATTTTAATATCGTTGTGTCGATAATCCAAATCAAATGTAATAGCTGGATAAATATTGTTTTTAGTAGGACTTTCGTTTTTAAACAGCCGCTCTGATAAATCCACTGTTTTGTTGATAAACTTCTCATAATACTCAATTTCCGCAGCTGTAACATCTACGTTTCGCTCAATATCTTTTGGCTCTTCAATATTTTTCCACGAATATTCAGATTCAAGCTTTTTCGTTAAAAAATCTTTATTAAATTGTTGCGTTACCAATGGAGGACTTTCCAATGCAAGAAAATCATTAAAAACGTTACTTACTGATACTTCAGTTGGTTTTAAAAACCTCATTTCAAGCGGTTCATAATTCAATAAATAATAATCAAGTTGCAAGGGTTGCAATGATGACTTTTTTAAAGTTGCTCCAATATCTCTAGCAATTTCATATTGTAGTTGTTGCAACTTGAATAAATATACAATTCGCGATAGTATTGTGGGAAGAAATCGTGCTTGTATCCATAGACAAGCAGGAAAATCTTGTTTAATTACAAATTCTGGAATCAAATATTCTTCTAATTCTTCATAACGCTTTGCACGAGTCTTCTTCCTTTCAATACTTCGCGGTTTATAAGTATTTAAACGTTTTGATAAACCTTTGACTAAAACCAATGGTTGAGATGAGTTTAAAGTTCTCAAGTGATGTTTCTCCTCAAAATATGCTTTAAAACTGGGATAATCTGTATTTGGAAAATTGCTTGATGGGGTCTTGTCCATGCATACCATTGTTACTAGATACATCTAAAAAAAACACTAGAATCAATAATCCATTTTATTTTTAACTTAGTTTTACCGTTGCCTGTGGCCTATACCAAGGAATAACTATCTTATTCAAATAGGTTTCTTCAGTAATTTGTAATTGTAATTTTTCGGTTGATGTAGGTTCTCGTTGCTTAGGTTTAACAAATTTACATTCCTTTAGTATATCAAAATCAATATGTGCACTGTTTCCATTTTGAACTGGTACCAGAAGTAATATATCCGTTCCATAACCAGTATTATCAAAGATTAAGAATGGTTTTAAAATCTCTAGAACATCATTAAAAACAGTAAAATGAAATTCCCGCAATTGATAGAGTTCATTTTCTGTCAAGTTTAATACTGCAACGTTAACAATCAATTCGACAACAATTTCGCCATTCGAATCATAAACTGGAAACGTACAAATACTTCTCAAAGGATGGGGAGTTAGAAAACCAAAACACAATGCTGTGGTATACATATCATAAACAGCAGAGTTTTGAAACTCTTGAATTCTCTCATATGACGGTCTTAATTTAATCACATGTAAATACTGCATCTTGGTAAGATCTCCCAATAAACAATTTGCTGTATGTTTACTATGTAACCGTTTCTTCTTTTTCAAGCCTGCTCTATCATCTTTTTCTGTAGGTATATGCTGAAAAAGATGCGAAACATTTTCTTCCGGAATTGTTTTTTTCAAAGGAAGCAAATTGTCATCTAGCTGGCCACATTTATGAAGTAATTTACAAGCTTCCAAAGCAGCCGCTCGCTTTGCATTTTTTTTATCTGACATAGACCGCCCCTAAACATTACTTTAGTTTAACTCATACTTCAAATCATTGAAACAACATACCTCGACTGGATCCGTAATTCCAGAACTTAATGGTAAATATATAACACATTGTTTGCCCTTATCCCTTTTTAGATACCATTCTGGAGCACATACTGTGTATATGTCGCTTGACAAAGAACTACAATATTGACACAACAAGGAAACTGCAGATATCATATCAACTTTTGCGGAATCTTTTCCATTAACGAAATACGGCTCCAATTGGGCTTCGTTAAACATACTACTTATGTTTAATAACGACGGATCATCTCGTTCTTCATTTTTGCCAACTAAAAACTGATTTTCACAATTAGGTATCATAAATTATTCAATAAAAATAAAGATACTTACATCATTCAGACACTTTTCGATGGCTTGAAATTCATTATATTTATTTAAATATTTTTGGGCGCTTCTCGATTCAACCATGGTATAAAAAATACTTGATTTATGTCTAGCTCTTCCTTTGCTTTGAATATAGGCTCTACAAAAAAATTGATTCTAAAAAAAACTAGAACAGTCTCATCTGGAAATAGAACTTTTAGACCTCTCACACTAAATCTAATTTCTACGCATAGTTATCAGTTCATAGGGTGATATGTGGTATAGTCATCAAAACGGCTAAGGGACATGAGGCGTGGTTTTGATCTGGCGTAACATAATGATTATATCTTATATGTTATATAATGGAGTAACATGCCTATACTCTATTTTTTCGGCAAAGATGAGTGCGCGCGCATTGTGAAAAGCCCTACATACAATATAGCAACTTCTCGAATCGACTGCAAATTTAAGTGTTAATAGTGTCAGTGCCAATAAATTCACACAAGCACCGAAATCTCTGAAGAATCGCAATAGTGGAGGGAAATGTAACGTCAATTGCCATGGAAACCAAGCTTTGCGCCCCAAACAAAACAGGATTTGCACGCTGTGAAGGCAAAATCCTATTTAACAGACAAAAGTAAGTTTAGTATAAATTGATATATCATACTGACACCACTATAGCCGAAGCATATAGTATAGTTTGTTTAACAAACAAAACAGATTTGATTTCAGATTTATATTGATTCAGATAAGCACAACCCAGAGACTCCATCAGAAAAAAAACAAACAAAGAAAACGCTAACAAACACACAAATTAAAAACGAAACGAACTGCGGTCATTAACTAGCAAAGTTGATTTTACGCCTCCCCGTTTATAGTAAAATTGACTGTTGTATACTAGCGCGCACACTGACCTAGACCACGCCCCATGTCCCTTAGCCGTTGCAATGACTCTATAAGCTTGTTCTAGACAAGCATCATTTTTTAAAAATGAAATCGATTATGGCAGATTGTAAAAATTACAATCATATTTATAAATTTTTTTTAAATTAATAAACACTTACCTATAATCTTCAGCCTTGTCAAACTTAATAACCAAAGTACATTTTGGAATATCAACACCTTCTTCTAAAACATTTGAAGCACATAAAATATTATATTCTTTGTTAACAAAGCTTTGTAAAACTTCACGATTCTTTTTTGAGATAAATTGATTCTCTCTATTTGCCATGTTGTAAGGATTGTTTTTATTACCAACAATAAAATTTGTTTTTAAATGGTAAAAATCTGGATCAACCTTACTTAAATCACTTAGAATTAGGTTCAGTACTTTAGCTGTGACACGCCTTTGGACAAAAACGAGACAACAAAGTTCTTCTTTAGATGCTTTTGAAAAATCTTTAAATATTCCAAACAATTTGCGAAGCTTTTCCGATGCATAGAAATGTATTTTATCGCGTGGATTTTTATTTACCATAGTTTTCTCAAATCTCGTTTTCATTAAATCAATTGTGGTTTGAACATATCCTAAAACCATCGCAAGCCTAGCATCATCGCAATGAACTTTTACACGTTCGATCTGAATGATTTGGGCTAAGCATGCTTTCCATCCACCAAAAACTCCCAACATTTCAATGTGAATTTTTAAATCTATAATAAAATTGCGGAGCTGTTTCAAAATATCCACTCTATCATAAGGCACCAAACCCTGGGGTATGGGTTTTTCATTATGATCATCACTGAAATTTATATATTTCAACTGTTCCGCGGTTTTGTCTAATACCGCAACCATTAGCTGGATAATTTCACTATTACTTTCGTCATGATAGACAGTGAACTGTTCTTGAGGATTAGTGGAATACCCCACAACATCTTCTAATCCATCGACAGTTGCAACTTTACTAAGATAAGTTGTTTCTAATGCATGAACTTTTTCCATAACTTTTCCCAATTTACAATTCCCATTCAATAAGGTAGCAGTCAAGCCCAGAATTCGTGGCATTTCAGATAAATATTGAAAATTTTTCATTACTTGCCTCATTGGCTGATCGTCTACCCCTCTGTGACATTCATCGAAAATTATCAAACTCACCTTAGATAAATCTAAAAATGTTTAAAAATTCTAGTTAAAGTACTTAACTAAGCAAAAAAAAAAGTTTATATAAAAGTTAAAATATTTTACATAAATATTATCGCATTCTCAAAGACGTTCAGGATCCTACTCAAATAAACGTAAAATAATTTCCCCACTCCATGGGCTGTGACGTCAGGCTTAGATAGTCTATTGTATAAACGCCAAAGTAAAGTTGACCTAATGCACTGCAGTCAATATTTTGAGAGTTATGCAGTTATGATGTTTACATCTGAGTGCCTACTCTTTTTTAATTTGGAACATCTATAGCCGCACATAAACCCACCGTACTCCGTACCGACACATTCAGGTTCACTCAGTTCGGCTTCGCGTCACCACGCTCGCGACAGCGAGCTTGGAAATAGCCATGGATACTTCAGTGGGTTAGTTATTATCGATCAATTGTCACAGTAATACCCTCAGAAGCAACATTGAGTATAACTATCACTAAGTCACTGATTAAAACAATGGAGTTTTCAAAAACGGACATAAATTTTTGTGCTTAATGGAAATAAATTTTCTTTAAATAAATAGCCTCAATAAAAAAAACAGTGTTTTTTTTGTAATTAATCTATATTTAGTTCCTGTCGTAATCTGCTCTTTCATGCATGTTATATGCACAAATCCATGTTTCACATTTTGAGACGGTTCACATTTTTTTAAGCATGGGTCTATTTTATTATTGCAATTAGAGTCAATTTATATAGAATAATTTGATATTTGAATTGCTTTGATATTTCTAGGAAGTTGGTGCTAAAAATTCAAAATAGATCTTAGCTGCCAGCAAACTTGTTACTTTTTGAACTAGTTGGCTTTTATTAATTTTGTTGAAAGAGCTGAAAATGTTCGGCGCCCCCTTTGCCAGGCTATGCACAAAACATTAATTAAATAAATAAAAAAAAGCACTTGCCAATAAATTTAGTGTTGATGGTGTTAACCAAAATCTGTGTCGTCATAACTAGAACTTGATATTTATTATATTGGGCCTGCCACAGCTCTTTGCTCCAATAATCTACATTCATCTCTCCTGTATAGCCGGCCACCCTAAAACAGGTGTGGTCCTGTACATATTTCACATGCTGATCAACCAAAGCCACTGAATTAACTAAGATCAAAGAGATCTTGCCTCCCTCGCCGTATGGCCTATAATAAAATATAAATAAATCAACTAAACAAAACTTCTTAAGAGAACCAACCGCGCCAGATCTTCGCTCAATTGCTTCAACACCAAAATCGCAATAAATGTTTTACCGGAGCCGGTTGGAAGGTATATTATGGTGTTCTGTTTCATCGCAATGTCCATCATTTGAACTTGATAGGATCTTGGGGTGAAAGAAGCTTTGGTATCAGTTTCATCTTCGTCCATTTTCTATAATATCACAAAACACTATCACACCAATCAAATCATACAACACCACGTCAGCAATATAAACAGGGGATTCCCCTTTGTTTTTACCATAACCTTGTTTTACATAATAACGAATAGGTACATCCTAAAATGTTATTGATTTCAATGCGAATGGTCCAAATCTTTGCCCAAAACACAAAAATTGATAAATTTACGTCAAATAATATAGTAAAAAAAACATTAAAACTTTTTATCTAATATTCCTTTTTAAACTGATAAAAATTTAATCTTGCCCAGTAGTTTAAAAAAGAATCACTTGTTAAAAAATATATATTTAAATGAAAAACAAGTTTTACCTATCCACTGATATCGTAAACGCAGGATGACACAGTGTGCGGTTTACTTCTGGATTATCTGGATGTGAGTGTGTTGTGACTTGTGTTCGAGTCCGACCTTGACTGTGCAATGAGTGCAATGTATGGTGTGCACCAGTGTGCACTTGCTCGAATTTGTCAAACGACAAACTTGATTTTTATGTCAAAAGTAAAAATGCAAGTTTGTTCTAATGAACTACTGTATAGGTATTTGAACTACTAGTGCAACAATTAGAATAATGGACTATCTAAGTGATGACGTAAGAGAAGCAACTTTAAATTTCCAAATATAAAAGTTTTAGATTATGTTCCAAGCACAGTAGTAGAACTAAGCTGACTGTAGAACTTAACTTTTCTTATCGTGTAATCCAGTTCAGTTTACAAAAATAAGAACTAAAGCGTAAACAAATGCTAAACAGTAAACCCTCACTTCGTGGGCTTTAACGTCAAGCTTACGACTTATGACCCATAGAATAACGCCTACATGACTTGTCAAAATACAAGCCGTTTGGGCAAGCTGCTCTATTAAAATTACTGCTATTTTCTCATGTTAAAGTGTAAGTCACAATTGCTATAAGTCATGCCGCACTTAAGTGCGCCTAAGAAAACAAAAGCCTTGAAAAATATGCGAACTAAAGTAACAATGGAGTAATCAATAAAGATGAGGTGCGATGTGTACATATTAAGCTGACTTAACCATTTTACACAATTCAAAAACGTCAGGTCACTCATTTAACACACTACTTGTTGAGGTAACGTTAATTGAAAATGACACATTCATGCTGGAATTTGTCGTTAACAAAAGATGGAAAATGCAAATGTAAATGAGGCAAAAGAGTCACTATTTAAAAAAAAAGTTTTTGGTAAAATGGCAGCAGTGTTTTAACGTCAAAAAAATTAGGGTTTTGCATATAATATGTTATTTGACAGTAGATATTTTTACAAATTAACCATAATTTTTGACATATAGACTTAAAACTAGAAATTAAAGACAATACAAAATCAACAAAGATTTAACGAAAGAACTAGGGAAATAAAGCGTTAGAAACAATATGAAAAAATTCTTACTGGCATTTAATAACACTTCAAATTTTCAAACGTCAACTTTGTTTAGTTTATTTCCAGATTATTTTCTATGCGACAAAGATAGATATAAAAAATTACTAAAAGCGCTACCTGAGCAGCACGTAGTGTGTTAATCGAGTGACCTTATGTGTTTAAAAGCTACAGCGCTTCTACGACGCGTTTTTCCAGATTTCATGTTTGGTTGATGGACCTATAGTTTGACAATTTTGAGTTTCAGATGTCGCTACAAAACGTTAAAATGCCAAATTAACTGTGACAAAACTGACAAATTGACCAAAATCTTAAGTAACTTGGCTTAACAACCGAGAGACTATAAATTAATGAAGCAAGAAATACAGTGACAAGACTGATAAATTTGGTAGTGCAACCTTTCAGTTGTAATTAGATTATGTCACAAAGTAAAGACATTTTTTACATTTGTTTGAAATTTTTGCGTTATGTGTTGTATTACGTGTGTCATGCTAACGATTCTGCCAACTAAAAAATTTAAATATCTTACCACCATGAAAAAATAATAGTCAACTAGCTACAAAAAAATTTAATCTAGCGTCTTTATCATTTTTATTAAAAACTATAATTCCTGATAAATGTTTAAGTTTTTATTGATCTTCTACACTTTTTTCATAATTACTTGATAAACTTGTGAATTTAATATAGTAGAAACACCAAAAATTATGTAACGAGATTTTATAAGTAATTATTACACCACGGGGGGCTGCAAAATGTGCTACTTTTTTTTAATAATTTACAAAGTTTTTTAAGAAATAATTAATAATTAATTTAATTTGATTAAATTTACAAGTAGATTGTTGATGAAATGAATAATTATTTAACTGACTATAAAGCGGTAAGTTCATTACATTTGAAATTAGGAATTTCTTCTAGATGTTATAATCATTTATAATACCTCCTTACCTGATAACTTGTATGTTCATAGAACTTGTTAGTTCATTTGAACTAACAAGAATTTGTTAGTTCAAATGAAGTCAAACCTCAACCTAACCTAAAATCTTTATCAACAATACAGTTTGGTTATGTACTTTAATTTATAATGGATTTTGATTTCAATGCTTTGGAGTGCGTAATTTCAAATGAAAAATTAGATGATTTAATTCAAAATGCCACTTCTTCTATAAATTTGCTAAACTTTTTGAAAATAAAACGCCATAGAATCAGCACCGGCACTAGCCAAAAGCTGTCTTTTAATACCATCACTCCGGAATTAGTTTGGCAGAATTGTGATACTTTACAGCATATACTCTTAATAAGTACGAATATTGATGATATTTTGGCAAAGCTATGTGAATTTGTCGAAGAAATATTGTGCGAGAAGAGCGCTGCTCAAGTATTCAAGCTGTTACATGTAGTGTATGATTATCATATGACTGAGAACTTACAATTGTCTTGGGGCTTAAATAATGCAATTTTGCATGAAAGAATCATAGATGAATTAGAAAAAGATGAGAAAGATATCCGAAACCTCCTCATACATATTTTCTTACCAGCATATTTAAAAATATGCCCCCAAAAACAACTTTTACAAGACTTATTTACGCTAGTAAGAGAGAAAAAGCAGTTGGAAATTATTTGCGTTTTGTTTGACCATTTCAGTGACAATGATTTTGCAGCAATTGACCTAGAGCAGTACTGGCTACTGTTAGCGGATTGCCTCACATGTTCTGGGCAGGTACACAAACAGGCTGTCTATTTGTTACGAAAAAGTGTAGAAGACACAATACCTTGGCAAAACTACTTTATTTTGTTAAATGTCGTAAATGAGAAGCAACTGCATTTAGTCGAACCATCTCTTAAATTACTAGACTCCATCGAAGACTTATTATTTTTATGGAGGAAAAGTCTATATAGGAATTTTCTTTTACACTCACAAAATGACGTGGTTTATGCTGTAGCTGTATTCATTTTACATCGAAGCAGCTGGAGTGAGTTTATAGATATTTTGGCAGACCTATTAAAAGGGGTGAATAAACACGAGTATAGTATTTATTCTCAAAATTTTTACAAATTGTTTCGTCAATTCACACAAGAATTGGACGATAATCAAATAGAAATGGTCTTAAAAGAGTGTGTCAAAATCACCTGGACTCCAGTAGCGCTGTGGTCGGTTTTCAATAGTATTTTTTCGAAAAAGGCCCATTTTATGCTATCTACAGCTTTAGCAGTGTCTATATTACAGAAAATTAAAGAGACACCACATATTTATTGCAGACGAGGCTGTTTTTATTTGGTTTTAAATTATTTAACTACAATTTGTACACCGGAAAGCCTTAAGGAAGTTTTAAATGCTTTAAAAGAATTAGATACAAATTCTTTTCATTATTTAATCAAAATCACAAATTTGGTTGATGAAGAAAGGCAAAATTCGGAAATTATTGACATAAATTTGAGTTATAATGTATTGGAAAATTGTGAAAGATATAATGATTTTGAGATTGAATCTGCCGTAAGATTGATTATAAAAAATGCATTAAACATTGATCGATTAGCAAAATTCTATAGACATTGGTCTGAAAAACACGCTATTTTTGGACTAATTGCATTTCCGCTGATAAGAGCAAATTATTGTTTAGATAAAAACATATTTGCTTCTAACATTACTAAAATTTTAAATTCTGACAATCTAAACAAGGACTTTATTCTCGAAAATATTGATTTATTGATGCTATATCAATTTGATAATCAATTAATTGAACGATGTCTAAACCACATTTGTGACTTGTATCAAACTTCAAATTTTCAAAATATTTTATCAAATATTTTTCCAAAAATATTTCAATTTGAGAAATATTACCAGAATTTACAAAATTTTGGGAATCAAATAATAAAATTTGCAAAAAATAACAATATTTTGGCTTATATAATGGCGGAAAAGGGCATTTCGTCTTTGAGGTCATGTGATGAAGTGGTAGTTTTAATACCTTTAATTATAGAATTACTTCTGTTTGGCACTCCAGTTAACAAAAACGAAATGTAAATTTATTGGATACATTTAATATAATTGAATTATTATTTTGAATTTTAGAGTCAAATTCTACGTATGTCAGGAAATTCAAACAAGATTGGACTGTACTGATGATAAGTAAGTTTACTTTGAAATTTAAAACATACCTATATGAGTTTTATTCATTTCCTAATGATGACCACACGGTAATCAAAATATAAAAAGCTTTTTGGGAAATGGGAAAACTGTGTTATTATTTTGTTTTGAGCTTTCTCTAGCGTGGTGGTTTGAGTGTTTGGATGGTTTTCTGGATAGGTCATGTATGTTCTATTTCTCAACTTTTTTTAGCCCTAATTTAAATGACATCTACTCAAGATTATACGCTTTGGATACCATATTACGCTTAATTAGCGAATCAAAATCAGAGGAACTGAAAGAAACGATAATTAGCGAAGTTGTCAATGGATTACTGATGAAGTATAAAATAAATATGAATAAGCGTTATTTTCCAGATTCTCAGGTATTATTCTAAATTAAATATAATTGGAAGTACAGAAACCGAAGCGTTTAAAGAAACTGAATTAAATTAATCTTTGCTTGTTGGGCTGTTAGCTTTTGCAACAAAGAAAGGACTATATGACGCTATTTTTTTTGGACTACTATACTGTCCATACGATACTATACTGACTTATTTTGTTTATTTTTAGATTCATTTAGAAAAGCTTCGAATTTTTCAAGCACTGATTGCAATGCACAGCTACATTACAAATAAAACCACACTTATCAATTTATTACTTGAAAATATCTTATTGGAACACCATTTACCATCAGTTAGACATTTGAGTCAATGGTTGCTTATTTTGCTGCTTGAAAACACAGATTATCTTGATTTAATAATTAAGAGAGTAAAGAATTTGGACTCCAAAAGCCCGATTCTGTTAAATTTTATTCCAATTTTGTGTCATTTAGTTAAAAAAAGTGACGAATTGGAAAAAGCTATTGATTGTTTGTTGCCGTGGACAATGGGCCCTCAATTTAAACTAAGATTATTTTCTCAAATTACGCTATGGAAATTATTGAAAAAGTTTGATGGATTTTTTCAGAAATATGAGTACTTACGGAATTCTCTAAAAGAGATAGTTGAGGCTACAATTTCAAATGATCTAGATGATTTTTTGGATTATTTTTCTGTAACCAAGTGTGATTTACGAACTGTGTATTTTACAATTCCTAAAAAAACTAAAGTTGGAAGTATGGAGTGGCAAAATCTGATCAGAATTGATTCAGAGAAATTCGTACATGTTAAAATAATTGATACTGTTTTTGATGAGGAATTATTAAATCAATTAATTATTCAAGATACTTGTCCAAAGATTGATACTAACCGGAACATACAAAAGAAAATTACACCTCTTAATGACTTCTTAACAGACACAACACCCTCAGTAAATGATTTCATCTTAGTAACATCTTTAGTTGAAAAGACTACAAATTTGGGTGGTTTATCCCGAACATGTGAAGTTTTTGGCATAAAAAAGCTAGTAATTCGTACACATAATCTCACTTCTGATAAAGAGTTTAAAAGTTTGAGTATGTCTTCAGAAAATTGGCTTAACATCACTGAAGTCAAAATTGACAATTTAACAAAATTTATTCTAGAAGCGAAAAAGGAAGGATATTGTGTAGTGGGCAGCGAACAAACAGCTGAAAGTATGAAACTTGATCAGTATAAATTTTCACAAAAAACCTGTTTGATTTTAGGGTAAGTTTAAAGATAGTAATACTTTTTGATGTGAAACATCTCTTCTAGTAATGAAAGAGAAGGAATTCCTCCATGTTTAATCGGTTTAATGGATCACTGTGTAGAAATACCTCAACTTGGAGTCGTGCGATCTCTAAATGTGCACGTAGCCGGTGCGATAATGGTATGGGAATATGTTAAACAACACAGTTTAAAATTATCATTTAATTAATCAAAATTGGAAAATTTGGTGTACAGCTATAAATAAAATAATTTATACAGTAGTCGTACTTGAAAAATTATTGCTTTAAATATTTATGTACAACCCTTAAATCTAATTCAGTCTTGTTTTTTGATCAAACCCTGCGATGCAACAGCTAAAGTACTTAGCACTTTTATTTTAGGAACTATTACGCCGTAATTGGCATATTCTTTCGCGCCATCTCTCGTTTATTAATATAGTTCAAGGGATAGCACATTACTGCTGAGAATAGAATTACTCCTCCAGATAGATAAAAGGAAGCGTTGTAACTTCCGGTCATGATTTTGAAAGCTCCAGCTAAAGGTGATCCAATAGCTGCAGCAACTCCTTGGAATAGCAGCAATAAACCGAAGGCATTTGTCAGTTTTTCTAAACCGAGAAGATCTACAACGATAATTGATCGGAGTGACGCAAAGCATGCTGCAAGGAAAAGAAAAATATTAGTATTGACATTCAAACTAAATCCGTAGACTTGAACATGCTTTGTTCTGATTGGAACTCTTCAGCAAGTCGCAACAGATTCAGATTTGACAAATTTGGGATTTGTCACTGTTTGTTTTAACATATTACTTTCGTAATATGGTAAAAGTAGCGACATCAATGTTGAGAAACTAGGTTTCTACATATTTTGATGCGTATAGATCACTCTAAATGACAGATGTCAATTTTAATAGAGATAAAAATTATATCGCTATGGAATTGGACAACCAAGTTATCACGTTAGGAGCTTTTTGTCTCAAGCGCATATCTGTGATATGCACTGTGTTCTTTTTTTTTTTACTACAGACATAAGATAAATGCAAATTTATTCAAATTAGAGTCGTAGACTTGAACAGGTTTCTCGCTTATTGATTCTCTTGGTTTTCTTTATCAGCGATATACTCTTTGTCTCAACTTATCTCTATCAAAATTAACATTTGTTGTTTAGAGTGATTTATATGTACAGAAGGTTTAGATGAAGAATACTACTCAGACTCACCAGTAGATAGTCCAAAGATGGTAGTATAGGTAAATTGATATTCTGGTGTTAATGCAAATCCACTGAACATTGTGGCAATTCCTCCAATCGTTAAAGCAGCATTTGTAACAAATAGAGCATTAACTCCAGGAAATGAGCTTAAAATTCCACATAAAACTCTTCCAATTGTGTTTGAAATTCCTATGGCAGATATGAGGAACAAGGTGTATTCTTCAGCCATCCCTTCGGAACTGGCACGATCTACTAAATACATAAAAGGTACATAGAAACCCATCATTGTGAAGAATCCTCCAAAGGCAAGAATTAGAAATGTTGGAGATTTTAAAAGTGAAAAATCAAGCATCGTGGAAAGAGTTCTTTTTATTGCTTCTGGACAGACGCATGAATTTGTTTTTTCTTCTTCGATATCATTTTTAGTTGGAAGTTTAGTTACTGAGATGTTATACGCTAAAGAGGTGCGAGATGTGTATTGAGGTAGTCTAGTTAAACTAGCACCAAAGAAAATATCGTCTCTGTACATTGGACGGTTTATATCTTCAGCATTAGGAACTTCGGGAGCGTTACTATTCTCTAAAAGAAATTCTTCAGCATCGAAATCACCAGGTTTTACATCATTGGCAAAGAAAGGAACACTTAAACGTTTCTCATAACTATAGATGTCTAAAACTCTTTGCTGAGGGATGCTGATAGTATGATAAACATCGGACTTTAATTTGTTATCATTATATTTATCCATCGCTTCTAGCGCTTCTCTTGCTTTCGGTGGTAATTCATGGGGATCCATTCGCAGCTCAGGTTTTTCAGCTTTAATATCAGACACTTTCTTTGGCTTTAGAGGCCTGTAGAGAAAACCAAATCCAGCACAGAGTGTTACAATAGCTCCTTGACACAACAAAGCAGTACGCCATCCCAAATTGTTGATTAAAGCTCTGGTAATTGGGGCAAAAAGGAATGTTCCAATTCCTGAACCACATACGCCGATACCGGTAGCTAGAGCTCTCCATTTTTCAAAGTAGAAGCCTACTGTGATTACAGCTGGGACGTAAATGAACCCAAATCCGATTCCTAAGACAAATTTATATTAGAAGATGAAATCAAATTTAAGACGTGAACACACCTCCTAAGACTCCAAATACGGCGTATAGGTAGTTTACATTTGGAGCAAAGTAACTAGCGGCGAAAGACGCTGCTCCCAGAATGGTGCCACCAATGGCTACTACTTGGAAGCCGTACCGATTAGCCACGGCACTAGCAAAAGGTCCGGCGATTAAATAAAATCCTGACATTAATGAGCCTACTAGAGCAACATGAGCTTCTGTGACTTGAAATTCTTTCGAAACTGGCTTTAAGAAGGCCCCGAAGGAGAATATGATGCCGTCAACTATCATATTGCTCATGAAAGATGCAAATACTACCACCCATCCCCAGCCTCCGTCGGGAGGAACAACCACTTCGATTTCTTCATCTATAACTTCATCTTCTTGTGATGACGAGTTAGAAGGAACTTGTATGTAGTCAGTTTCTGGAGCTGCGCTGTTTGGCGGCGACATTCTTAAAATCTGAAAAATATATTTATCAACATCTTCACACTTTAATGAGAATAATCAAACATATTTTTTAAAGCTTTTTATTCAATTGTTTGTTTTGCTTTTGCGGCTCTAGATTAATAATTTAGGCTGACGCTGATCATTTAATCATTATTAATATTACAATTTATAATTTTATATCGTACATTCTTAAACCGCAAAGATGAGGCTGATCAAAATGGTGTTTTTACAAGTTTTCAAACACAGGGAGTTGTCTAAATTTTACATTTTTTTTAAAAACTAAATTAATAAACAAGTGAGTTAATGAATACGATTAATAATCGAGGCTATTTGCTTTTAATTATCAAAATTATTAATAGCTCTTTAAAATACGAGTATAATTTTAATATGTTGTCCGAAAACATTTTAATTTAAGGAAAATAAATTGCTTTCAACTTTCAATTCGTGATAGAATTGTCATTTTTGCCAATTTAATAAACATAGTTGAAGTTAACAATTGTAAACAACAACTCGCCATTTTGAAAGTGCGGTTTGTAATTTTATAACAATTGTACCTCATTAATGTACATTCTTGAATTTTCAAAATAAAATTTTAATTTTTTTTTGTTTTACGTCTTTTTTTCAGATATCTAAACGAATAATTGTTTTTCAACAATTTCAGTTTATGTTCTAAAAAGCTACTGAATAAAAGAATCTACAATTTTATTCATCTCTGGATGATGACCATTTGGTCGTCGAAAGAGCTTCCGAGATGTTTTACAAACTTTTTGGCAAGTGGTGAAACTGTGTGAATAATAAATACCTATATTTCAATTATTGTTAGCTGCAATCGATTGCACTTTTCATTATCATATAATTATAATTTATTGTAATACTTAAAGGAATTATTAATTAGTATAATCAGAATAATTAACATATTTAATTGCTATTGAGATTCTTTTAGTTTGAAACATTTGCGGCGATTCGCTGTTGTTCAAACGTCAATTTGCGCCTATTCATTTCTTGCTTATACCGGTCTTAAAATTAACAAAATATTAGATTTAGTTGCTTATTCACACTTTTGATAATCTTTGAGAAATTAATTAGGTAATTTAAACTCAAAGTAAAAGTCAGAATTCAAACAAACAGTTTATTATTAGATTTTTTGACGTTTTGGGCTGCAAAAACTACTGTTTATAAATGTCACATTTTAGAAAATAAATGGATTTTTTCTGCAATTAAGACAGAATTAAACATACAGATTTCTTAAAATGTAAACTTTTATGATTATTTTAGGAGAAACTATTGATATAATATATATTTTAGCAAAATAAAAAAAAATGGAGTTGTTGCTTTAATTTATGATTTTTCTGGCGTTTGGCAACCACTAAAGGCTGCTATAATACTGTTAATAAATGTCGCATGTTAGAAAATAAATGATTTTTTTATAATTAAGATCAAATTCAACTTACAATTTTCTTAAGATTTAAATTTATAATTCTTTTATGGGAAATTATTATATTTTGAATAATGTACCTAATATATTTTTGCTAAATAAAAAAAATTGGGAGTTTTTGGTAATTATTAAAAACTTTTGATGAATAAATGATAAATTTGGAAATGCGGGGCAATTAGAAAGAGTCCAACCCTGGGTGGGGCAGTTTTTCACGGTCGCGGTACCTGTTATGCTAAATGAGTGATATGAATTTTTTTTCCTAAGAATTTACATTTTACAGTCACATATCTAACAATTTGTAATACGTTTCCTTCTTCCGCACATTTTGGAAAAAGCAAATTAAGTCATTCGAAACTATAGTTAAAATTAAATCAAGTCACCGTTGAAAAATAAAAAATGTTGCAAACCCTAAAAAAAACTTACTTGATTAATTCAAATCACAAATTAATTCACTAGCACTGCCACATTTATTCTAAAACGCGAATAAAATAAGTTTTGGTTCCCGCGCTCGCCTCAACGCTATCTGCTTGACTGAAAGCACAGAACTTGGCGCGTACCGCAAGAATTGTTGTATTTCAACAGCTAATCACACGCCACAATACCACTAAAATGCCCCACCAAACCATTTTTTTTCCATTTATTTCGTTTCGTTTTTATTTTTCTCTTCTATGCAAAATTATAATTATTATATTTTTTTTATTCAATGATTTATGATAATTTTGTTGATCTGATTCTGCAAGTCACTTCTATTTTCTTGTTATTGTGGTATTTATTTTGAAAATATTTTAAATAACACGCCACTGTATATTAATTATATTAATTGTGAAAGTATAAAATAAGGTAAGAACGGTAAGTGTTAATTAAATATTGTAGGTGGACAAGGAGATTTCAACGATGGAAATTATGCGGTACCAAATATTCAATCTTAATTTTTTTAACCGATGGAAATTCCGCGATACCAAAAATTTACTAATTTAATCTTTATTTTTTTAACGGAATTTATTTATTTGAATATCACTAATTATGGCTATAATACCATTTCAGTTAGAATTATTACTAATTGTGTGAATAATTAGGTGTTAGGGCCGTTAGCTATGATATTAATAAATTGTTAATCACTAGTTCAGTGGTTTACTAGGAGAATTGAGGAAAGTAAGCAGAAACTTTGCTACTTTATTTAATAGAAATTATCAAAATTTAATCTTTGAAGGATAGACATAAATTATACTAGACTGTTTGTTTTGGCTGGTTTTTTCATATAAGAATTTTGTCTTATCTATTCCGATTACAGCAATCAAAGCTGCCCAGCCTTAGTCTAATAATTACATTTTTTTCAACGAATCTGATGATTTGGTGCGATTTGTCCGTATCAAATCTAGGGATTTGAGACAATTATTAAGTTTTTTAGGAGACATTATTTTGACACATTTAGCTTCTCCATGACCTTTTGTATGTTTGCTTATGTATAGGTATTATAAATTATTGCGCTTACGGAATGTGCTCTTTTATTTAAATTACCTATAAAATTATAAGTAATTTGATTTTGTCAATATGTTATAGATTCAGCATTGTCAAGCCAATGATTGAGAAAACTGGAAAGACCTTGTAGCCGGAGCTGATTAGTATTCGTTATTTTGTTGATTATGCACTGTGTTTTATACGTTTCAATGAGGTTTTTCATTGACGATTTTCAAATGTATATAGTATACCTAGTGGTTTAGAATTATCCATTGATAAATTCGGTGAAAATTTTATTTTATTAATAAATTTGATCAAAATAAAAGATTTCTTCATACGTAGAAAAATTCAAAATTTAATTACCGCACCAAATAAAAGTGGTGAAAATTAAACTGATTATTTGGCAAAACTGTCACAAAGTGTTGTATGACCTTCAGTCATAGACCAAATGGGTCAAGTTCCGGTGTAACCGTAATTTGAGGGACAAAAACAACTGCACCAGCTAGCTTTTCGGAGGTTAATAATGGGTGTGAATGACCTATCCCAAATCCCAAACCTACCCTTATTTTGACGCTAAGATCGAACCAAAGAGTCATCTTTTGACGACTTTTTCTAAATCGATTTTTTTCCCTCACAATTTTATTGCTTATCTTCAATAGGTATGTCTTCGGATTGAAATCACAAGAGGAAAAAAGCCTTATTTTAAATTTTACAAAAAAAATTACAAAAGAATAACATTTTTGCTTCATTCAAAATGGATAAATCAAAACTTTAATATCTTATTTTCCATTTTACAAACAAAATTACAAAAATATACCATTTTTGCTTCATTCAAAATAGATAAATCAAAACTTTAATATTATCAAGATGTGATCTTAAAATAAGAAAAAAAACTAAAAAAAAAACGTAAAAATGTACCTAAAAGTTTTTTATTTTTAATCAAAAAATTACAAAAGAATACAAATTGTTTTTTAATTCAAACCAATTTCTACTATTGGATTAACTCAACACCTCTTTCAGCACATAGTTCAATTCTAACTCGAATTTCCTCAATTGAGATTGGATGCAACAGCATCTCTTATCCGGTTTTTTAATGTTTAGGCATTTTTGGGTAAGTCTTTTTTGTAAATAATTTGTTTTAAACACAAATAAAAATTTAAAATAGTCAAATCAGGGCTCTTTGGCGGCCATAAAACGGTGCCACCTTGGCCAATACAATTATCTTCAAATTTGCATTTAATCATGTATCAGAAAAACTTTGGTTTATTATTAAAATTTAATACTCGAAATGTCATCGGATAGCGTTTACAAGAGAAAAGCATCTTTTATGATTAATTTTACAACAGAAAGTCATTCTTAACATAAGTTTTTCTTTGTCCAAAAAAATTGGTTATAAAAAATAAAATAAAAAGCTCACAAATTTGAAAAACATGAAAACGCTCAAGAGGAATTAAAGAACATAATATATATAATTGTTTTTTAATTTTTGTTTAATTTTAGATAAATCAAAAATCCTTATGATCTTAAATTCTTATTCTCGTGATCAATTCATCATAGCTGTTCAATTTACTCCAACAAAATTATACTGTACTAGTGTTACATGAATTTGATAGTCAGATTTTATGCAAAAATTCTTAAAGAATTTATTTTGTGTCTTAAAATAAAAAAAATTTTTTTTGTTCATTGTGGAGTACAATTTTTTTTTTTTGATGGGCTATCACTCTTTTGTTTCGGAATAAAAATAAATTAACAACGTTTATACTAGCACTCAGAAGTTAGCATTTTCAAGCTAACCAATATCTGCTCTTTGAGTGGTGCTGGTTTATTAAATATTAAAAAAAAGATGATAACAGAATAACCATGTTATTCTGTGATTAAAAAATGTTTTATCAAAGAATAACTAGATCAAACTGGTTTTAATTATTAATATTAAAGTAATAATTAATTTCTAAAAAAATGCTTTAAAACGTCGCAAAAAAAAAATGCGAAAAACCAATAAATCTAGTAACATTGTTAAAATTTATGGTATCAATCCATTAAGTTATATTATCTATTTTATGATAATCATGACATATTTCCTAAAATATTTAATAAAGTAAATTTTTACATTTTTTTTTCTAATCCTGGTGGAAAATGCAATTATTGGTACATTTTTTAGCCTCGTCAATGATTTTATCGTTTGATTGCAGATAAGTTTTATTGCAATTATATTTCATTAATAATTAAGCAAGATAGAATAATAAACAAAAAAATTTCTGATGATCTAATAATCTTTATAAAATTGTTTTGATTTTCTATACTTTGGTGGATCATCACGTCAATCAATTTATTTTAATCAGCGTAAATATTTTTAACTATATAAGAATTGATCTTATGGTTTGGACAATATTTATGAATGCGATTCGTTTAAAGTTTACAACGTATAAATATTTATAGCCTGATACATTATTTAAACTGAATGCTTATCAAGAATTTTTATAGTTGAAAATTTTATTGTATATTGCATCATTTTCGGCAATTGACGTCATGTAAAAAAGGGAATTCTGTTTTTTTAAGTATGTAACAATAAAAACAATTGTTAAACATTAAGTGGCACAAATTATACGAAAATCGGGAAGCGGGGGGAAGACATACTTAAATATTAGTTTTATCTAACTATCTTAACATAAATTATAAACAAAATGTATTTATGTTAATTATGTTAATGTTTTAAATTTGGTTTAGACAGATTGAGAAATATAACGCTAAATTAGTTTAAGCCAAAACTTGATTTAAATAATAGAGAAAAAAGTATGATGGCCCAAAAAATAAAAAACTTTTTTTTGAGTTTTGTACCAAAATATGTTTACAACGTTTTAAAAGTGTGACCTTTCAAAAATTTTTTTAAAGATCACTAAATTTTTAAAAAAATTAAAATTGTTAAAAATGATTTTTTTATGTTGTCTAACTTGAAATGATAAAAATGATAAAGATCTGAACAATCTTTAGCCAAAATTTTCGGTTTAATTTGTGTATTTTTGCAAATGTTAATTTATAATTTAATGTTAATTTATAATTTAAACTCTACGTGTTTTGAGTTTTCTCATAAATATGTACAGTAAGAGACATAATAAATTTATTCCATTTGGCTTAACCACACTGTATATAATAATTAATACAATTTTTGTCTAAAATATTGATGATAAAAAAATAAGTACGTTTCAATTACGGTTCTAAGTTTTTTTTGTTATAATTAGATATTAATTTTGCAATAATGCGTAACTATTGATATTGATGACTTAAATGGCACTTATGTGCCTGGGTGGACATTTTAATATATACAGGGTGACTCATTACTGTGGGATTGGTCACTATTTGTGATTGATTTAATGTACTTTTGGTTTTAAAAGAAACATTTTAATTTTTTTATTATTTTATTGCTTGACGTATTAATTGCTATGTGTTTTGAGTACAGAAAAGTTATGATTTTTATTTTAAGAAAAAAACACAGGTTGGAACAAAATGTGCTATCGAGGTTTTGCTATTATTCACAAAATTAAAATTATTTATACATAGCAAAAGAAAGGTATTATAATTATATGTATGAGTTTTTTGTTGTCAAATTTAGATTTTTTTATAAATCTGCTTACGATTTGTTACAAACTTTTTTTGTTTTTAGACTTTTATATACCATGCGTTTATTGTATCAACTTTTTGCTGCGCAATTCAACTTGATACATTTTTATTGACGTCAAACGTCAAAGCTCATCGAACTTTGTTTCTGCGTATGAACTAATCAAAACATGAACAAATGTTTAAAATTTCATCATGAAAGTGTTGATCTAAATAATTTATGAACGCTCCTATTATATTATACAATTATTGTCTATACTAATATTATAAACTGAAAAAATTTGTATTTTTGTATGTAACGAATAAACTTAGAAAGTACCAATTTCAAAAATTCTTTTTCCATCAAAAAGCTACATTATCACTGAACAACATAAGCTATGTTTATTATTAAAAGAATAAAAATTCTTAGAAATCCCTGCTAAAACCAACCTAAAGTACTCATAAAAGGTCCTTCATTGCATGCGTTACGGAAAATATTGATGGCAGAAGAAAAAAATGCTCTACAATATTATAGAGCATATAAAATAATATAAAAAACTTTACCATATGTCTAACTATTGTAGTTATGTCATTAAACTGCTTTTTTACGTTACAAAAGTTGATAGAAATCTTGATTAAAATTAAAAAAAAAAAACGCCGGCGGGCCGGTGTGCCTCCCGTGCGAAGCCGGTACATAACTTTATTATTTAATAATATAATGTACTATCTAAGCAATCATCAGATTGCATCAAGTTGATAATCTTGTTCTCATTTTTATCTAAATTACTCGAAAATATGTATTAAAGCATAAAAATAGAGAAACTGAAGTTGTAGCTAAGAAGCTAGACAAAATAGTGCTGCAGATATAAGACTTGAATAAGCTAATTTTATAGATAACAATGTTGCTAAACAAAGTACCATCAGATTACTTAAGTAAATAGAAATTGTAAATAATTAACAATTCAGAGAAGCTTTGGTACATACCCAAAAACGATAAAAAACCGCCACAGTTATAGAGATAGTTATTTAAACTTATATAATAGATAGATAGGTATAATATAAAAGTAAAAAAAAAATTGTAAAAAAATGGAAGCTGCTCTATGTCAAAAAAAATCTGAGACTATAATTTTTAAACGAGGTCGGGCTGTCAGAGCTTGAAAATAATGAATTAGGTACATATCTTTATGACTGAGTAAATCATAATTATTTAATACTTAATTTGAAAGATATGAAACACAAAACTGCTTCAAACTGGATATTATTTTATTTATTTAGCTATCACTAATTTTTTTAATAAGTAGTATAGAACTAGGTATTCTCAAAAGTATTATACAAGGTTCATTATTTATTAACGTTCAAATGAGAGATAACCTGCTGTAACGTCATCATGTTCTTGCATAAAACAGAATTATGGAATCTACAAACTCTGTTCTAGTTCAGATTATTAACAGAATTGGTATCAAAAATTTGTTTATGAAAAATTAAAAGCAGAAACGGCATATTATGATTTTAGTAAAGCTTTTGACATTAACATAACATTCTTTTTGATAAATTTGCAAAAAACTCAATTTAATCAGTTTTTGAAAACAGAAAACAGGAAGGGTTACTTGAAGAACAGAAATAGCTCCTCGGAACTAGCCTACACCTATCCGATTTTGTCAATTTAGACTTTGCTTTTGTTCAAGTACTGCTGTTTTGCTATCGGTCACATAGTCTATTCATAACTTAGTTTTATTTTATTTTGTTGTGTTTAATTTTTTTATCTATAATAAACACTAAATTATTTACTTTTATACTTTTTCTAAGTTTGAAATTTTGTTATGTTCTTTAATTATGAAGTAATATTATTTCTTATGTTGTTAATGCGTTCTACTTTGATTAATAATTAATTTGAGCAGGTGCAAAAAAAATGTTTTTTTTCTACTTGCAATTTCTGAGCTTTTATAGGTAACAAATTTTAATTTTCAGCTTATAAACAATAGTAGATTATTTTTATTTGCTTTAAAATTTTACTTGAAATTAAAACATTTTCATTTCGACAACTAATTATGGAAAAATTCCAAACGACCCTGAATCAATTGATAAACCATTATGTTGAAGTAATAGTGGAACATTGATCTGGATTAATCTAAAAAAGTTGATTCTTTGATTAAGTATGTTGACAAAACACTATTTATTAACATTATTGAGAAAAAAGACACGTGCATGAGCTGAACAAGATTAGAAAAGCCAGACAGAAGATAATGAAAAAAATCACCTGGGTTTATTCACACAGACTCAGACAAAGTGGGTCAAAAATTGGACGTGTACCACGTGGGATTATTTACTTACAAATTAAACCTAAGTGATGAAGTAAAATTACTACAATTATGGTAATTTGACACCTGTGACTTGTTTTGTTATAACAGAGCCGGATTTGATTTAGACACTTTTTTATCATCAGTTTTAAGCATTCGACAAAATTTAAATATCGCTTTAAAAAACGCTAAATTTGAAAAAGGTTAACAAAATATGAGACGAAAATATAAAAAATGTATTATTCGATTAATTATCAAAGTGTGTAAAAAAACAACTTAGAGCACTGATCAAAAAGAAAAAACTTAGCAAATTATCAACAACTATGGCTGTTGTATTGCAAATTATCAACAGCCATAGTTGTTGATAATTGCTGAAATTATCAACAGCTATAGTTGTTGATAGTTGCTGTGGCAATTATCAATACAAACTTAAGTTTATATTGATAATTTGCTAAGTTTTTGATTAATCAAAAAATGCATTCTAACATAATAGTTATTATTAAACTGTTATTGTTATAGAGGCCATTTTTTAGTATTTTTATACTTCTCAAAACGTATCTTTACATTAGATATACGGTGGTTTAAAAAATTTTTTGGACCATCTCTAAAGAATTCCCTCTAAACAGCAGATCAAAAAAATTTTTTTAAAAAACATTTTAAATTTTATAAATTTTTTAATATTGTCAAAAATAAATATTCCTTGATTTTTAAGTTGTTTCTCTCATTATTTTGTTTTTTTTCACAAAAAAAAAACAATTAAGATTCTGAAAATCTCAAGTCAAAATTTTAATATTTAAAGGTCGCTTACTCCAAATGTTTCAAAGTTTCCAGGTCACTTAACGTTAATAAATTGAACTAAAAATAATTTGACTATAATAATTGGCTATTCTTGTGTTAAAGTTTATCAAAATGTTTTAAGAAATTATAAAAATGTTTATTTTTGAAAAATAAATATATTCAAAAAATTATGATTTTTTGACGATTACATTACAATAGTCAGAAATGTTTATTTAATTTTATTTTTGTTTCTGAGGTTTTATTTCTATTCTTTAATATGTCAAAAATGTCTTAGAAACTGAAAATTTAGAGCGACTTTTATAAATAAAAATTTTGGTTTGAGATTTTTAGTCTTTATCATTGTTCTTGAAGCAAAAAATAAAATAATAAAGTTTTTTTTTAATAAAGATAATAATTTTTGACGATTTTAAAACTTTCTAAAAGTTTAGAGTTACTCTTAAAATTTTTAAAACTGTAAACTTCATCTTTTAGACTCAAAAAAATTTTTTTTAGTTTATCAAAAGGAATTAATAAAATTGATAATTTTTAATTAAATTTAGAATAAAAATTAACAGTGGTAGTTAGGTAGGTACAGAAAAAAAGCAAGCTATTTATGTCTACTAAACTTTATCATAAAAAACTCAAAAAAAGGCTAAATTTGTTTACAATATTTGACTTTTCAACACGGTTAGCTTTGATTTTTTGATATTGTTAAATCAAAAATGCTCAAAATTATAAACAATCATTTTTTCATATCAATAATTTTTATAATATTTGTGACAAATATGTTAAAAACTAGTAGATTCTAAAAATCTCAAGTAAAAATTTTAAAATTTAAAAGTCGCTCACTCCAAATGTTTCAAAGTTTCCAGGCCACTTAACGTTCATGAATTGAACTAAAAATGATTTGACTATAAATAATAATTGGCTATTCTTGTGTTAAAGTTTATAAAAATGTTTTAAAAAATTATAAAAATTTTATTAGAATGTTTATTTTTGAAAAATAAATAAATTCAAAAAATTTTAATTTTTTGACAATTACATTACAATGGTCAGAAATGTTTATTTAGTTTTTTAATAATAAGAATAATAAAGTTTTTTTTTAATAAAAACATTGATTTTTGACGATTTAAAAACTTTCTAAAAGTTTAGAGTGACTCTTAAAATTTTTAACACATTGTAAACTTCATCTTTTAATACGAGACTTAAAAAAATTCTTTTTAGTTTATCAAAAGGAGTTAATAAAATTCATAATTTTTAATTAAATTTAGAATAAAAATTAAAAGTGGTAGGTACTAGGGGTACAGAAAAAAAAGCGAGCTATTTATGACTACTAAACTTTATCATAAAAAACTCAAAAAAAGGCTAAATTTGTTTACAATTTTTGACTTTTCAATACGGTTAGCTTTGATTTTTTGATATTGTTAAATCAAAATTATAAACAATCATTCTTTCATATCGATAATTTTTATCATATTTGTGGCAAATATGTTAAAAACTAGTAGATTCTGAAAATCTCAAGTAAAAATTTTAAAATTTAAAAGTCGCTCACTTCAAATGTTTCAAAGTTTCCAGGCCACTTAACGTTCATAAATTGAACTAAAAATGATTTGACTATAATAATTGGCTATTCTTGTTGTTAAAGTTTATAAAAATGTTTTAAAAAAAAATCATAAAAATTTTATTAAAATGTTTATTTCTGAATAATAAATAAATTCAAAAAATTTTAATTTTTTGACAATTACATTACAAAAGTCAGAAATGTTTATTTAGTTTTTTAACAATAAGAATAATAAAGTTTTTTTTTAATAAAGATATTGATTTTTGACGATTTTAAAACTTTCCAAAAGTTTAGAGTGACTCAAAATTTTTAAAACATTGTAAACTTCATCTTTTAATACGAGACTCCAAAAGGAATTAATAAAATTGATAACTTTTAATTAAATTTAGAATAAAAATTAAAAGTGGTAGGTACTATGGTACAGAAAAAAAAGCGAGCTATTTTCAAGCAATATTTGACTTTTCAATACGATTAGCTTTGATTTTTTGATAATGTTAAATCAAAATTATAAACAATCACTGTTTCATATCAATAATTTTTATCATATTTGTGGCAAATATGTTAAAAGCTAGTAGATTCTGAAAATCTCAAGTAAAAATTTTAAAATTTAAAAGTCGCTCACTCCAAAATAATGTTTCAAAGTTTCCAGGCCACTTAACGTTCATAAATTGAACTAAAAATAATTTGACTATAATAATTGGCTACTCTTGTAAGCTACTCTTAAAGTTTATAAAAATGTTTTAAAAAATTATAAAAACTTTATTAAAATGTTTATTTTTGAAAAATAAATAAATTCAAAAAATTTTTATTTTTTGAGAATTACATTACAATAGTCAGAAATGTTTATTTAATTTTTTTTTGTTTCTGACGTTTTCTTTCTATTCTTTAGTATATCAAAGATGTCTTAGAAACTGAAAATTTGGAGCGACTTTTAAAAATTGATAACTTTTAATTAAATTTAGAATAAAAATTAAAAGTGGTAGGTAGGTAGGTACAGAAAAAAAAGCGAGCTATTTATGTCTACTAATGTTTATCATAAAAAACTCAAAAAAAGGCTAAATTTGTTTACAATATTTGACTTTTCAATACGGTTAGCTTTAATTTTTTGATTTTGTTAAATCAAAAATAGTCAAAATTATAAACAATCATTGTTTCATATCAATAATTTTTATCATATTTCTGGCAAATATGTTAAAAACTTGTAAGGTTTGTCGTATTTTAAACATATTGTTTATTATTTTAATAAATAGAACAACTTATTTTAGGAAAGGCCAAGTGTTCTCAGTAGAGTTTCGGAAATCCCATAAGGTCTACCTTGCGTCATTTTGATCCCAGTGACGTCAAGTAGGAAACTAATTCTTGGTCAAAATGTGAAAGCAAAATTAATGCAAAATTGCGATATATACCTTAACCATCAAGTTCCTTGACCATAACCTGGGTTATGTTGGCCTTGTCTCGCTTACATTGTATTGCAATACCTGTAGAAAAAAATTAGATCCCTGTGACATAAATTGATAATAATAATAAAATGGAATAAAATGATGACGCAAACGACCTCGTTTGTAAAAAAAATAATAAATTAAATCCAATTCTTATAATTGAAGACCATCAGAGGATTTTCAGGATCATGTAATACCGTAGCGTGTTACATCAGCCGATATTATAACTATGGTCATCTTTTTGCAGTTATTTGCAGATGGGAAACGGTTTTTGATTATTAATGATGTCAGCGAATAGTTTATTTGTTATTAATACATTAAACAGTTTTTTACTACAGTTTGTTACCCTTTTTTTGCTGCTGCGTCAAATAATGAATAAATATCTAACGTTTATTTAATTAATAAATTGTTTAAGGTCAAATAAGAGCTGTCGCTGCATAAATAGCAACAAACAATTTAAAACAATTAAACAGAAAAAAGAACAGCGATAGAAGAAATTTGGTAATACGGCTGACGAAATCTTCATTTGAGTTACACCAGACACGAAAGTAAATTTGTTATTAAAGCGTTTGAAGTTTTTTTTTAGGAAAAAAACTATATAATACAATAATGGTTTAATAATAATTATAAAGTGAAGGTTGATCAAATGTGTATTATTAAAAATTATAAGAAATTCCAATGTGGGATAATATATCAATATCACCTTCTTTTCTAAATTCTATAAATAGTATCAGGACGTCTAAGTGTGTGTCTTTGGTAGCCAATAAACGAATAAAAACATGACCACATGAGAAAAAGTTCAATGAATTAAACAGATATCTTGATAACTGGTTTTCAGACATACATACAAGACCTTTATCAATGGTACATGTCCGAAATACCTATCTTCTCAATTTAGATCACTTGTTTTATAAAATTATACCAAAAATTTAAAAGCAGTTTAATACCAGTACGGTCCTGTCTATGATTTATTATTTGGGTCTTAATTATTACTCTATTTACTCTGATTTATTCGGCTGCAACTCAAGGTAATATTAGAATTCAATCAAGCCTTTATAATGCCAATTTCGTTTCATCTCAAAAAAAAAACAAAAAAAAGTACAAACAGAATAATAGAATTTATCAAAAAGAGAAACAAAATATGAATAAGTTAAAGAAGAAACAAAATATGAATTTAAATTTTTTTTCACATTTGGCGGATGCGCCAAGTTGAAATTTTTTTATTAAGCATTTGTTTTGTCAATTAAATGATTTAAATACAAAACTGTGTAAAGACCAACAAAAATAAGCTTTATTATTGAAGACAAATTACTTCAACCCTCACATTTTCTGTTCACCACTTTCAAAACGATAGGAAATAGGAGTGGATTAATTAAGGCCACACAAGAAATACAATAATTACATACAATATACTTGTTAATTAATTAATTATACTTACTGATTAATTAGTTTCTCTCCCATTATGCCATCTTCTTCTAATCTAACCTTGACAAAATTCACCATCACAGATTTGTAAAACTTTATTATACTTCTTAAAGTTGTCTTTTTTGTTGTGTAGCAGTTATAAGGGTGTTTTAAACCCGTGCTGAAAACAGTGTTTTAGAGGTTTAGTAAAAGTCATCCCATTGCTTTAATTGTCATCAAAATGCAACTAAATTTTAACAATATCTTTATTTATGGACGAAGTATATTTTTTTACGTGTTGTAAACTTTAAATTGTGTTTAAAAGCAGTTTATTCATAACCTAAATTAAAAAGATTAATTTTTTGATTTAAGATCTAATAACTACGAAATAAATCAGCTACAACGGTGCATTCAAGTGTTTTCAACAATTCGCATTTTCAATGATTAATATACAAAAATTAAGAATGGCATGTATTCTACATAACCCCTATCAATTCGAATTTTTCTAATTTTTTACTAATTTTGTCTGCTAGCTGAGAGTGGTCGTCGTGCTGCCAAAAACATAACATTTGGAGGATGTTCGGAAGCGGCACCGTCTACCAGTCGTGAACCTTTCTTTTACAGTCAAGTAACACAACTGTGGCTTAAGATATTCTTCGAATTATTATAGTCACTCAATGGTATTATTATAGCACGTTTGGTAGAATTAGTCCAGTAGGAATCGACACATGAGTACCGAAAACTATTCCACCTCAATTTTTTTATGCGATCCTCTTCAAATTGCCCTCCTAATGATATAAATGCCCGGTGCCATATTGTTTAAACCGAAATTGTTTAAACATTTGCAAGGATTTGTTATTTTTCAACCGGACAATTTTTTTTTATATTTTTAATTGAAATACCAATAAAAAAAGTCCTATGACTTTTCACGATAAAGTTAATATTTTTAAAGATATAAATTTTTAAATGTTCGAAAAACCTCAAAATGAAAAATATATTAAAAAAAAACATAATGTCTAAGTAATATATTTTTTTTAATTCTCTATACAGTAGTTAATAATATTGTTAATAGAAATTAAAATTTTTTTTATTATTTATATATTTTTTTAATTGTTAATTTCGCGCGCTCACAAGTCGCTTACCTTTAAGTATCGCTGTCTCTCTCTGACTCATGCGTTGCATCGGCTTCTCTGTGTCTTGAATCATTATTTATCATTTATCTTAAAAACTATCAATTTTATCACGATTGTTAAAGAAAGCAATGTTATTAATAATAAATTGTCTACAATTTGTTTTTAATAATTTTTTTTCTGAAATCAATTTTTCAAAAGTTATCTAAGCATAAATCGGAACATATTATTTAAATTACCTTTTTATCAGTTTATATTACTTTTTTGTTATTAAAACGAAAAGTAAAGTAAAAGACCCAGTTATTGACACTGACCTAGTTATTAGGCCAATAAAATTTTCTCAAAAAACCAATTATCTTAAAATTTAAATTTCAAAAATTATATCTATTAATTTATTAGAATTCATAGATATAAAATAGAGCCAAATTTAATAGAGCAAAAATTACTATGATAATAACACAAAAGTAATATAAACTGATAAAAAAGTAATTTAAATGACATGCTCCGACTTATGCTTAAATAACTTTTGCAAAATTGATTTCAGAAATAAATTTATTAAAAGCAAATTGTAGACAATTTAATTATTAATAACATTGCTCTCTTTAAGAATCTTGATAAAGTTGATAGTTTTTAAGATAAATAATAAATTATGATTCAAGACACAGAGAGGCCGATGCAACGCATGAGTCAGAGAGAGACAGCGATACTTAAAGGTAAGCGACGCATACTTGTGAGCGCGCGAAATTAACAATTAAAAAAAAAGATATAAACAATAAAAAAATTTGAAATTTTTATTAAATATTATTAACTATTGTATAGAGAATTAAAAAAAATATTATTTAGACATTATGTTTTTTTTTAATATATTTTTCATGGGTCGAAAGTACCCAAATTTGAGCTTTTTCAAACTTTTAAAAATTCATATCTTTAAAAATATTAACTTTATCGTGAAAAGTCATAAGACTTTTTTTATTGGTACTTCAATAAAAAATATAAAAAAAAATTGTCCGGTTGAAAAATAACAATTCCTTGCAATTGTTTAAACAATTCGGCTTAAACAATATGGCACCGGGTTGCGCCATGGCAACATGCATTTATTTATATCATTAGGAGGGCAATTTGAAAAAGATCGCATAAAAAAATTGAGGTGGAATAGTTTTCGGTACTCATGCGCCGATTCCTCCTGAACTATTTAAGCAACTGCAAGAAATTGTTATTTTCTAACTAAACTATTTTTTTTATATTCTTTATTAAGCTTCACGAGTACATTAAGTACTTCTACTGATCTATTACCTGTATTACAACAACCCCCAATAATCTTAGAATTTTGGGTTTACTATATATCTTTATCTACTATCAAAATTTTCCCACTAAATGTTGTGTTTAAGTATTTACAATCTTACAAAAATCAAATAAATTTTGTTTACAAATACGATTGCTTCAATTTTATTCTATTGTTTTCTTCTTTGATTAAATGAAAATTTAATGTAAACGATCAAAAGGACAAAAGGTACTTACAAAAAACAACGTATTAATAATAAGTCAAAAAGTTTTTTTAATACCAAATCTATCGGCTTTAATTTTATACTGAGTAATTACTCAATTAAAATTGTAAATTAATAATAAAGTTATAATTTATTATGAAATATAATTACTTAGCTCGATTTGGGATTGAGTATAATATTTAGCATTCTAAGTATTTTTTCTAAAAAATTAAGAAACTATATCTTTATCTTTATCAGTTACAATAAATAATTTTTTCGAGATATTGTGAGAAAATGTGGTATTTTATTGATATGCTTTTGCTTATCATTGAGATAAAGCTTTCGTTGTTTTTCTTATCATAATAGTTATCGAATCATTATTTGTAATATCATATCAAAAAAAAATTTGATGATTATTAATTAATTAACTTTTGTTTTCTTTTCGTCATACATTTTTTTAATTTTATATGTAATTTACAGTCTTTAATTTATTTTAATTCTCGCTCCAGTGTTTTGTTGATGTAATTACCGCCGATATCAGATAAAATATATCAAATAATTGGTTTAAATTATCTTTATTAACGTCATTTTGCATATTTAGAAAATAAAACATTTGTTTTTTGAAAGATCGATTTTGTATATTTTTTTAAGTTAATTATTATAATAAACTGTAAAATTTTTAGCAATAAGCAAAGCAATAGCATTATTTAGCGGAAAATGGGGCGGTGAGTCCAAAATTTCTTTTAAATTTTTTGAACTATAGTTTTGAAGTGTGCCAATTTTAAAAAACTCATGTATTGGTCCCGTGAACCAATCTACACATAATGAGCTGAAAACTCGAATAAGAAAAGCTGTACCTAGCTAGTTATAAATATTTTGTCAGGTACTTTTGCGTAAGAGCACACACAATATTCCTGGCTACGCCTCTGGATGCTGTTAGGCAAAGTTTGTAGTTTTTTATAAGTCTGTCTGAAAAGTCATCTAAAAATAATCTAAAACCAGAATGTCAAGGTAGTCATAAATAAGAGAAGAAATTAACGCAAGAATTGTTGTAATTTTCATTTTTTTTGTGATTTTTTTTCTAAAACCGCGATATTTTCCTAATAATTAAGCCAAAATAAGGAAGTGGCTATTATGTTCAAGACAAGAAGTGATTATCCGTTATCTAGCTACCGCATTTACCCAATACATGGAAGTGTTGGGTAAATAAATAATTGTAGAAAATTTAATATTTGAAAAGTTAAAGACAAAAGAACTATACCTAAATTTAATAAAGAAATAAAAAAAGTGAATTAACCACTTGTTATACAATAATTATCTAAAAAGAAGTGTGTGTCATTCGAGTGCAGCAGGAAATGATCCAATAAAAGGAGATTCCGCCGCTCTACAATTTTTACAATATATAATGACTCAGACAATTGTTATGGTTTTAATTTTCAAAGTCAATTTTTTTTTTGGATTTATGCTTTTTCTGCTTGTTTAGTCCGAAACCTTGACATACGCTCCAAACTATTTTATTACAAAAGAAAAAGCATTTGTTTATCAAGGTACAAACTATTGAGTGGATTTTTAGCGAATTTTTTGTTTAGAAAAGTGCAACTGCTATTTGCTATTGCATCAGTGTGAAATTCTAGTCATGAATTTACGATTATTGGCATAATAGAAGAGATGTCAATGTATCTTTAAAAGTAAAATGAAACATTTGATTGGATTGCATCATTTGAATTTTAGAGAGAAGACACTTTCAAATAAATTATAACGGTGTTAGTAACCCAACAACCTCTAAAGTTGTCGACGAATACAAAGAACATAAAAATTCACAAAAATTATTTGAAATTTGCTGTTCCGGTCATTTTAACTAAACATTTTATCAAAACTATTCCTAATCGATCAATCACTCTAGCGTAAATAATAATTGCTTGAAAACGAAATAGGATAATGTCCCTGAACGTGAAATCTTACGATTATTTAAACATTCTGCTTTTATTATTTTTGGAAATTTTTAATATTTTATAAATGCTTAGCTATTAATTTTTTTATAATCTTTTTTAAAGTTATTCAGTTTATGAAATTTATTTTTATTTTTTAGTATCTTTCAATTGACTATGTTTTGAGTATTGAAATAATTATTCTAACAAATTTCAATTGTAAGTGTCCAAAATATATTAAAAAAAAGAATCACTTGAAAACTATACTATACTCAGATCTGACGGGGCCTTAATTAAAAATAAATCATCAAAATTGGTTCAACCAGTCAAAAGTTCTATTAAAAATAGAATGACCTTTTTCTAAAAAGTTTTCATTTTTTTAAGATGCTTATGATCAGTAAGTAGCTATTTGTTTGGTTTTTTGATATTATCAAAAAGTTTTAAGGTTTTTCGACTTTATATTTTCAAATAAATTCATGGAAATATTGAATTTGTCAAAATTTACAAAATAATTCGCACAATATTGTAGTAAAAAAATTGACGACAAAAATGTGTCGAAGAAGTTGTAGTAATTTTTGTTCTAATTTTTTGAGACATTTTATCTCACTTTTTAACATCAATATTGATTAAGAAATGTGTCAAGTGTGAGTTTGGCGTTGCTTTTAAAATTTAATAAAAATAAGTACAGATAATATATGCAGCTAACGCTGCATCACAATACTGCTGTCAAAATTTTTTGACTACAAGTTGAGTTATTTATTGCGATAGCTTTCGATCTTGGCTTACAATGGTACCGCTACGTTATCATACAGCTATTATTTAAATGTCATTCTTTCTGTAATCAAAATCTACAATGTCATGAAGGTGAGATTTTCTACTACTTTGACAATAAAACTTTATCAACGAAATTTTCCACATGAATCCTATTTTATAAAACATATTTTGGCCATTTTGTTGAAGAAAAACATAGATTAAAATGAACAAAAAGACTGAATTTAAAAAATACCATACGATGGTCCATTTGCTACATAGTGAGTTTTATTTTTTATTAAATAAAGCGCAAAAAACCCAGCTACGGTCTTGTATGCATATAATCCATTGCTAGAGTAGAGTTGTAACTGATAACGCGATAAAAAAAAGAGAAAATTAGTTACATAAAATGGATATTTTGTCGAATATTGAAAGTATAGTAGCAACGTTTGAAATATACCTAACAGAAAATTTTATTGGTCATAATGATATAGACATGGCAAGAAAAGCAAGAAAGATTTACAACTCAAAGTGTAGCGTGTCTAAAATAGAGCCAACCAGGAATAGAATTTACTGTCGCGTATATCTCAAACGTTTTTACTATACATCATCCGATGACTGAACAAAACACAAAATGCTTTTAAAAAACTTTTATTTATTCAAATATAAACAACATACAATATAATTGATACGTTATCTTTATGCAATATTATAGAATTTTATATAATCAAAAAACAATACAAACTTTTTCAATAATAATAATAATATAAAGTAAAACATTCCCAATTGCGTAAAACATATAAAAATAGGAATGTGAACAAAAATAATGTTATATCACTTGTAGATTACAGCAATTCCCGTAGACTTTGCACCGATTTCCGTAAGAGGTCTTGTTGAGTTCGAGCGTGTTTAATTTCCAATTCGGCTAATTCAATCAAACTAAAATATTTGTTATTAACAAACCTTTGAAACGGTTCTAAATTAACAAAAGGCGTACCTTTTCCGAAAAGCATGTAGCCTTCGTGTTTTAAAATCTAAAAGTTCTTCTTTTGCTTGTGCCGAAATGGCCTCAAATTGTTCGCAAGCTACAGATTGAGCAGCTTCGGCCTAAAAAAAAAAGCTGATTATCACACTATAAATCAACAAATAAAAAATATGACATGCAACTATCTTTATAAATACCTCTTGTACTTCGGGTGCCTTTTTAAAGTGAGCATGACATTAATACAGGGTGTTAATAAACAATGAAAAGCAAAGCTTAAGCGAAACACTTACCGCATGAATATCTTTATTTTTGTGACGAGATTTCTCAAGAGTACGATTTGCATTCTCGTAGTTTACTAAACATTTTAGCCGTCGAACTAAAAGGGAACGAGCTGCCTGACTGTCTCGCATGTAATAGCGAAGAGTATCTGCTAGTTTTAAATCCTGATCACTAGCTACCCGACTCTCTATTTTCTACAAGAAAAAAGAAAATCAAAGCTTGATAGATTTAAATTATGACCTGCTATATGCTTTTTTTCAGTAAGAAACAAATATTCTTCTTTGCAGCGACTTCACAAACTTGAAAAATAATGAGAATCTCGAATGCGTATCAGACCTTAATAAGTTAGAGAAATAGAGAAACAATCATCAATTTGATTTTATTTGAAATCAATCTGTTATCATAAAAAATGATAACTTTCAATTAACTCCTTCTTTGTATTATTAAAAATATGCAATTTATGAGTGAAAAATGAATGGCTATATTAAATATAACAACCGTTTTCATATAGCAGGTCATTTACACCATCATTCTGTTGGTAAACAATTTTAAACAAAACTTACCCTAGCCCGTTCATACGTGTCAGAAACCTTAGCTAAAAATTTATCTAATGGTCCTGGATCAATATTAGCTAATTGCAGTACGCCTGTTGAAATTTTAATATAGCTATCAGCAAGCTCTTTGTGCTTTTCGGTCATTTTATCAGTTCTAATTGTGGCTTCTTTCAATTGATTGTGATATTCAGTTAAAGAATTCATTTGTTGTTCGAAGAAATCATTAACATCTCGTACAGTTGCGTTTAAATAGTATTGATCAGTTGTATTACCAAAGCTTTTAACTAATCCGCCTAATTGTTGTAGCTTTCCTTTTGGACGTGCACATAAATCCTGATCATATTCGAGAAAAACATGTAAATGAGAATCTTCTCGAAACACTGTGTGGCTAGCTAGGCGAGTCAAGAACACTTCGTGCATTGCTACAGTTTTTTTAAATGTAGCCAAATATTCACTGCAATAAAATATTTAAAATGATAACAAAAGTTAGAGAATAGCATTACGCTTCTAATTCTTGTTTCATTTTCGTAAATTCTTCTTTTGTCATTGTTCCCTCGCCTTCACCTAAACGTTGTAATTTTTCTCGAGAGGCATCAAAGTTTG
This sequence comes from Lagria hirta, assembly GCA_947359425.1. Taxonomy (NCBI): domain Eukaryota; kingdom Metazoa; phylum Arthropoda; class Insecta; order Coleoptera; family Tenebrionidae; genus Lagria; species Lagria hirta. The sequence continues at coordinate 18,159,839 of OX375798.1, read as the reverse complement.
GACGGGGTGGTGGCGGAGGTATCTAAAATAACAACAATTTGTACTAAATTTACGTCATTTGTATAGCGTATTTCCATTGAATTTCAGTTACCACATCGCTTTTTTTTACAAAAATTGAAAAGTTACTAAGAGAAGACAGTTTCATGTTTCTTCAACCTTTTACTTTCGCAATATAGTATAGTAAAGTTTATCAATTATTAAAAAGTAAAATTGTTCTTTTGATGCAAAACCAAATCTGTTATGTAGCACTCTGTTCATAAATGTAAATTAACTGTCCTACATTGACTTTGAAATTATTCAGATAACTGTGTCGGTCTCATTACTCTGAGTAAAAACCGTAATGTTTTCTATTATACATCAATAATTATAGTTAAAGAGTTAATCTACTGGTAATGCCGCACAAAGATCTCATCCCATATAATTAACAATAGTAAAGAAAGGTAAACATAGAAGTTGTGATTACAGTAACAATATTCTATTAACGATCGCTACACAATGTAAAGCAAGTAGGTACTCCCTGGACAATAGTTGATTAACACTAGCGTGTATTCTATTATCAAGCCAATTACTCAGAGTAGAGTCTGTAGAATTATAGGTTAAATTTAGAATACCAATTGGGATGTAATAATGAAATTCTCTAACCAATAAACTTACAATATAACCTGCATATTTAACATCCTCTTCATACCGGTCATGCAACCAAATAAACTCTTCATGCTGTCTCACAACAAGAAACTCCAATTTTTGAAAATTTTTCATTGTTGTGCGGGTATGCACCGTGAACTTAACCTTATCTTTTTCGCTGAGGGCATCCGAAATATCCACAATGAGGGTATTATCCGTAAGGGGGACATTATTGCCCTCATCTTGATTGGGTTTATCCGACTGCAATGATAAAATTGGTTAATTGTGATAAGAGGTTAATGTACACAACAAACGCCCCTCAAAACAAGCCCTTACTCCATAATATACAAAAACAGATACAAAAAAAAAATTAAAGAAACCCTTACCATATTTGAAAAAAAATAAAGATAAAAGAGGCTAAACCATATAATTTTACACTATTTTTTTAAAGAAAAGCGAATTAAACCGAAAATTATGGCGTTATGTCAAACTGTCACTTGTGACAGATAAATGACAAATGTGACAACCGAAGTGCACAAGCGTGGCAGTTTAAGTACCAACATTAGAAAAATATATTTTCAGAATTTTTTTTGATTGTAATGTATTCATTTAAACAATTGATCATAGGCTTAATACAATTAGCTATAATTTTATACACATGTTTTACCCTTAGAATCAAACATGTCAATTATAAGTCAATGCAATTTACATCAAATGCAATATATATTATAATAAATAACATTATTATTCAAAATAATAAAGTGCCAACAAAATAAACAAATAAGTTACCACTTTGGGGGTGTAAGCAGTCGAGACGTCATCTTACAAACAATAACAAATGTCAAAGTGACAAAAAATATATAAATAACGTACTCTAAAATATAATAAATGACTTCAATAATTCGAGCTCTTCAGCAAGAAATATTTCAGCCAAATGAGGAACGTCTCATTACCTGCTGCCATGTGGGCAAATACCTTAAGAAAAAGAAAATGTCGTTTTTATGTTTGGTCAGCACCACAAGCCTCCCTATCAATATTTCCATAGTCCAAGTAAAGCACACCGAAAAGCAAGGGCATAAGAGAAAGAGGAGTTGGGCATTAGCTGAGTTGAAGTCTGTTGATGGACATGACGTGAGCAATGAGACACATGAGTTCGATCTGCAGTTTGATAAAATGTACCGGTGGGTGGCTACAAATCTCAAGGAACGTCATTCTTTCATTCATAATTTATGGAAACAGGCAATGAAATATGTCATGAAAGACTTTCCAACGTTTAGAAATGTTCCTTTAAGTTGGATAACAGAAGATGCTATGACTCCTGAAAGTAAATTTGTTAGTTTACCGATGCTTGAGGATAATGATTTGGCTGAAGATTTTCAAGCGATTACAGACAAGGAACAGGACGATTTACAACGACTGATGTCTGATTGCCAGTTTGCTATTGGTAATGCAGAAGCGTTTATGGAGATTCTAGCAAGAGATCTATCACTTTTAGACGGTGAAAATGTACAATCAGTTCTAGCCTCTGAAGAACAAGTTAAGACACTTATGGAGCAATTAGAAGTTGCTATTAATGAAGCTGATCGTTTAGAAAAGCAATTAGATGGTTATGATGAGATTCTTCATCATGTGCGGGACACAATGGAGAAAATGGAGAAAAAAAATTCAATGATTTCAGTGGTCGATTCAAACAATCGATTATTATTGGCAGAATTGGAAAATATTGTGGTACGAGCTTACAAAATAATAATAATATGTGCATTCAGACATTTGCAAGGAGTATCACTCCCATTCTTATTCAAAACATACCCTAAACACCTCGAACTTCTTCTTTGTTTTTATTTTTCTACATCTGTCTTTAATCGTAATTTGCTTAAAGTTAACTGATATTAAGCTATGATTTTTTTCATTCTTATGCTTTAATGTAAAAAAAATTTTAGACTCGTCTGGATCTTCCAAGGCGCTACCAAGAAACTTTAGAAGATGCTGATTTTACAACCCCCCAGGGTTTAAAAACTGCCATCGAAGCTGGAATTGCTCTAAAAAATGCTATGAATTCGAATATTGATAAAGCCTTGCTTCAAATGAGTGCTGTTCAAGAGCAAAGACGTCGCTTTGAGAAATACAAAGAAAAATTCTCACGAAGCATATGTCGCCAATTAAATAATTTATTTATTCACTATGGAAATCATAAAGGTGAATCCGATAAAACTAGTGAAGGATTAATTTTACCTCAACATAATGGAGTTCATAAGGAGTTAAACTCATATATTGAACTAATGCATTGGATTAAGGTTAGTTAAATTAAAAGTGTCACTAACTATGGGAACCAGACAGATTTCTCTCAAATCTTTTGGTAGGTAATGGACCGCAAATCTTACGAATCTTTGAAAACCGTCTACACGAACTCATTAGGAAAACTTTATGAACGCGATTTAAAGACGTTATTTGATACAGCAAAATCAAAAATTACAATGATCAATTTAGCAACGTCGCCTACTACTTTAATTGGTTTAGATCGAGATATGTGGACTTTGGAAACAAATTCTCACGATCGTAAAAATTATAAAGAAGTGTTAGAACAAGTTCTTACACAATTAGAACCGGTGTGTTTACAAGAGCAACAATTTTGCGTAAATTTTTTTCAATTGGATGTATTAAGTCCCACGTCTAGAAACACTCAAACAACATTAGATGGTCCAGAAATGGATGTGAATGTGGTATCGCCTCGAAAAGCAGAGAAGCAAATTAATGAAGATGTTCGAAATATGCTGAGCAGTTTGTTTTCTTGTCTTAAAATGGAATTGGACAATTTAATTGATCAGATTAAGCGACAAGATAGTTTGTAAGTTACTTTACAAATATTTATAAGGGAATTTTAAGTTGAGTTTGCACCTGGTGCAAGTGCTGCTTTCATTGAAACAGCTAAGGGACATGGGGCGTGGTTTTGATCTGCGTGAAGTTGGATCGTCAACAGTGGCGTAACATAATGTTAAAATGTAACATAATGGACTAATATGGCTAGTTTGATTTAAAAAAAATGAGATTTTAATAAGCACAACACAAACCCTAATAGAAAATAGGCAATATAAATACCAACAAACTGCTGTTATCAACTAGCAAAGCACAAGTGGTTTTACGTCCTTTCTTTTGTGCTAAAATTGTGTTCTCTTGCTTTATTCCTTTCTTTTGTGTTCTAGACTACCGCGCACACTGACGCAGACCACGCCCGATGCCCGTTTGCTATTGCGAAGACTAGTAACAGCGCATACTTGTGCGCCTAATACCGTATCTAATTGCCCGGGAAGCAACATTAACATAAAATTAGCTTAGGAGTCTACATTTTAACTCTTTATCTTTTCAGTTATTGTATGTATGTTTTGGTATCTCTAAATCAACATGTTATGTCAGCTCATAGTACATTTTTGAGTAATACTTTTGCCTCAGAGTTGATTGAGCTCAAACGTTCTTTAGATCAGTTTATGAAAATGCAAATTGATTCAGTTCGTGAATGTAAGATTTCGCGGAAATACAAATGCGGTATTTTGCCATATGTATCAAATATTGAAGAGTTTGCTGTTAATGCAGATTGCTTATTGAAAAGTGACAGAAGAGCTGATTTAGAAAAATGGTATATTAGATTAGTGGATACTATTTTAGAGTATATAGCAGTGCATTCAAATGATCATCAAAAAACTCCACCACAAGTGATAAAAATGGGTATTTTGGCAGATATATTTACAAATTATTTTTATTAATACGTATTTTTTAGAGAATTACCATCATTTATATTCTCTTTTGTCACAATTGAAAATCTCTGTATTGGATGTACAGAGGAAGGAAGCTAAACAAAAATATAGTGACGCGTTACAAGGTTATGTTACTTTATATTTTGGACGTCCGCTAGAAAAATTAAATGTAATAGCCCTTTTATGTTGTATGGTGAAATTAATTTTGATTTTTTAGACATTTTGTGAAGGAGTCCAAGCACGTGTGGCGAGTGGTGTAAAAGCTTCGGAAGTGAGCTACCAGCTGGCGTTCAGCAAGCAAGAGTTGCGCAAAGTTATCAGCCAGTACCCTAGCAGCACTGTATAATTTTGACAATCGGTGACAATCTTAGTATTAATAGATTTTTTTTTCAGGTGAAAAAAGGACTAGAAGCTTTGTACAAAAAGGTGGAAAAACATTTGTCTGAGGAAAGTAATTTATTGCAAGTGGTTTGGCGGGCAATGCAAGAAGAATTTATTAGGCAATACAAAATGCTGGAGGAACTAATTCAGCAATGCTATCCAGGGTCAATGATTAATTTGGAATTTACTATTGAAGATATATTACATTTTTTTTCTGATATTGCTAGGTCTCATTAAATATATTTTTAAACTATTTTTTGATTTGTTTCATTTTACAAACTAGTCTTTGGTGTTGCAAATATTGGTTTTCAAGAATTATTTGTTATTGAAACTATAGTCTGGAAGACAAAAAACAACTTTTGAAGCCTGGTCGCTACAGCTGTAACACACATTTAGTAGTCATTGGTGCTAATTCTGTATTTTAAAATGCCTAAATTAGGAGAGAGTTGGTTTTTCCGACAGTTACCGCATCTTTTCACTTTTATTATATTTTTAATAACTACGCATAATAATTATACTACATTTTTAAGTTATTAGATACATAGTTTACAGTGAATCAAGTGTAACTTGACTTTATATAGTCTATCTGAAAGAATTAAAGCACTTTAAAACCTAATAAAATTGCAAAAAATAGAGATAATTTCAACAAAATGCACGTTATATAACAAAACAATGACTCATTTGAACTAAAATTAAATAAAAACGCTGTCTTTTTGCTATTTTTTCTTTTATAGCTTAAGAATGATAACAATTGGAGAACCAACAGAAAAGTTTAAAGATTCAAATAACAAGATCTATAGTTTCTTATTACAATAGAATTAGCCATTGTTCATAAACTATATATTCAGTTTTCTATTAGTTTTTCAGTATTTTTTCTAAGAAGAATTTGAATCGTTTAACAAAATCGAGAATTATCAAAAACTAAAATGATTTAAACGCTGAAATTGATTGCTATTTGAAAAATTGAATCAAGATTATTTTTACATTATATAGTCTATTCAAAAGAATTAAAGAGTTACAGCACTTTAAAACCTAATAAAATTGCAAAAAATAGTTGGATAGTTTTAACAAAAAGCAGGTTATATTACAAAATACAGTGCTTCCAAGCAAACTGAGCCCTATAGGGGCGTGGCCTAAGGGCGCTTTAGCTTTCATGCATCTCATCTTTTTTGAGCTTCCAATCAGTTACTGTTGACATTGCTACTTTAGTTCGCATATTTTTCGGGGCTTATATTTGCTTGGAAGCACTATAGAACCAAAATTAAAAAGAACTTCTTGTCATTTTTTTTACTTTTAATGATTAAGAATGATAGCGACTGTCATAGAACATCATATACAATTTACTCTAGTCGCCTGTCGTGAATAGCTAAATAATTTTGAGTCGGCGCCAAGTAAACAAACAAACACGTATTAGATTTTTATATATAAACACCTAGTATATGCTTAGAAATATAGATGAAGGAGTAGTGTGTAATTAGTTAATTACTATAAGGCCCCAACTCAGAAAATTAACATTACACAGAATTGTTTTTGCTTACCGCCGTTTTTTCTTATTTTTTGCTTTTCATTTCTGTTCTTTTTGAAAGGTTCAAGTTTTCATTACAAACATGATCATCTCAAGAATTAAAAGACTTGGTAGACTTATTAGAGTGCTATTCTCGGGAATACGTAATGAAGTAAAATGATGAGATTGTTGCGTATGGGCTTGGCTTGTCAGTGATGTTATGACATTTTATTCCAAATGACATTTGAGACACAAAAAAAATAATTTTAATTTTTTTTTAAATATCTTTAAAAACACTATTCTGATGAATTTGATTTGAGTATGCTAACCTTGACGGTTTCAATATTTTGAAGAGATATATTTTCTTATATTCGCGCAGGATAATCTTATCATTTCATTACATATTGTCGAGAATCGCGCGCATATTTAATATTTTTTGTTTTATAAAATTATTGATTTGGAATCTCAAAAAAGTGTCAAAAAAAATTTAAGACATTTTGGTTGTTCTTGTGGATAATTATAGGGTAAAATCAGACACTTTAAATTTTGGAGTAGGTAGTTTATTCAATATTATAATGCATAATAAATAAATTCTAACAATGATGTAAGCTGGAAAAGTGGTCTTTATTTTTGAATGTAGAACCCCAGGCCCCATAAGAATTATCTTTGTTCTTTCCCTCCTCCTTCTTTACATTCTGTTGACTGCTTCCGGTGTTAGTGGGCTTTCTAAATAAACTAAAATGTTTTAAAGTTTCTAGTAACAACCGATTTCTTACTTTGCCTGTGTCCATGCCGATTCTGGCACTTTACTGGAGAGAACTTCATAATGTACACTTTGGACCATTTTGCTAAGGAACGTAGTGAATTTGAGTTAATACTTGGAGTTCTAAGCAATTTCCGGAGTTTCCCAAACGGCTTCCTTTGCGGGTTTTCAAATTTTTATCGACACTAATAGATTTTTAATAATTAGTATATCTTTTGCTTACTTTTTTTTAATTTTTCTTACCTAACAACTTGATGGAATTTGGAAGTTAAGATAAACTCAAGTATTTTCATTGACACATAGATTTTGTTACAAAAAGAATAAAAATATCACTTTGCGGAGCTATTGCCAACTGGTTGGGAGAGGCCAGAAGAAAAACTATATATGATTGCTTGAATCTGACGTCACATACAGGTTTTTCTATACAAACTATTTTATCAAAAAAATTGGCTTTTCCTTAATTTTACAAAAATCTAGTATATAGCATTTTGTAGTTTTTATAAAGGACTAATATTACCGAAATTTTTGATTATCAAATTTTTAAATGATGTGACTTTCTGCATTATTGCATCAGCTATTTTGAGAAAATATATAACTAAAATTTGAATAAATGAATAATCAAAAGATGTGGAAAAGTCACCTTCATTTGGAGTGATTTCTCAATAGGAATGTTGCATAAATTTTAAAAATAGAAAAACAAGGGCATTTTTTTATTCTCTCTCTATAAAAATCAATAAAATTTGTTTTGTTAAAAAAATCCTCTAAATATCAAGGATAAAAGTTACAAATTTTCTAACTAAAACTCGACTAAAGTTAGCAGGAAATAAAGTATTGACGTTGATTTTGCTTAACAAAATCCTCTAAAATTATGTAGACAAGTCTCACGATATTGTTTTAATTTAGGTACAAATTGCAAATATATGTAAATAGTTTAGTAGTCACGCTCTTGACACCTGATCATTCATTGTTTTTCTTTATGAGAAATAGAATCAAAGTCAATAAGTAAAACGTATGAAAAAAATATGAAATACAAATAAGACGCAATACTCCCAGACTATCATAAATAGGCAACTGGGCTTAAAGGGATATATTTACCAATTGGCTTACAGAATAAAATTTCTGATTTGACTTTTATTAAAGGGTCACTGAAATTTTAATGTAGGAACGGTTATGTAAATAAGCATTATAATCATAATTTTTTTTTATAATAGTCCGAGAGTTGTGTTGGGAATATTAATACAGCTTTAGTATGTTATGTAACAGCTATTGTATTTGATTGAATAGTATAAAAATGCAGAAATCTGGGCTGTTTAATTTTTCAATTTTATCGATGATGCATTTTTTGTTTTTTTAACTTTAAAAAATTTTTTTTTTATCTAAATATTTACAAATTATATCTTTTTTATTAAATTCTTTTGGATTGTATTATATTCTAGCGGTCAGCGACCTAACTTTTTTAATGACAGATGACGACGAGCCTATTTCTTGCTATTTATTGTACTAACAGCATTTTTGGCGATTTTTTATTTTATTGGAATTTATAGAATTTGGGTTTTTTTAGGTTTTCAGTTTATTATGCTTACGTATGAAAGGATTTAAAGTCTCTCAAAACATTAGATTTGAAAAAAAAACTGGGATAATATAGACGGTGTATTATGTTGTTTATGTCAATAAACACTTTTGTCTCTGAAAACAAATAAAGTTGCTATATATACAATAATTTGTTATTGTGAAAAAGCTGTTAATTTGTGTTAATGTAAAATAGTCCATTAATGAAGTATATTAACGATCAGTTTTTTAGCTAAAACGAATTGTTAAAGTGGCTCTTAATAATCGGTTATACTGAATATTTAAATAATATGTTATGAAAAAAACCTCAGAAAAGCGCTCCAAGTTACCAGATTAGTATTGTTGAATTACATACACAGAGTGGGCCAAAATAATCGAAAGAGCCTAAGCTCTTATTATAACTTTTTACTTCAAACACATTTTTTTTAATATAGTCATTAATTTAATTATGAAAAAATATATCTCGCAAGTGGGGCCACTTTCTTTCTTTCACATTCGAGTTCTTTCCAAAAAAAATTCATAACCTTTCCCAAATCTTCAGGTGTTATGGTATTGATTTCGTCGCGTATATTGTTTTTTAGTTGCTGCATGGTTCTAGGCTTATTGATATAGATTTTTCCTTTCAAATAACTCCAAAGAAAAAAGTCTGGAGTGATTAAATCGGGTGAACGCGAGGGCCAATTAAAATCGCTTGTAAGCGAAATGCGTTTTTCGCCACAGAAACACATTGTGTCTCTTGCAGTGTGCGCTGTGGCTCCATCCTGTTGGAATCATGATCTCTGGCAAAAAAGCCTTTCTTCCTCGCAAAGTAGTTTTATTAAGTATAATTTGTATAATATAAAGTTTATAATTTTTAAATTAAGAATTTTAAAAAGCTTTTGCCTTTAGGATATTTTTTTGAAAAGATGAGAACTTTGAGATTTAGATAAAAAATTGTATAATTTTACCTCAAAGACATGGATATATAGGCCTTGATTAGTATAATATTGGGCATTTATATAAATCTATACAAATATTGTCTGACTTATGAATAATTTCCAAAAAATCCCAATATTTTATTCTTTCCTCCAAAAGCAAAACCCTTGACCAAAAAAAGTCAATCACATTGTTCTCGTGAACTAGATCGCCCTAATCAAACTTTAATAGCTGACCTTTAGATTTAGCCGATCGTGTAGTACGCGAGTTTAGTTCAAGCACACCTGTTACCCATGTAAGATTTATATTCAATCACTATGTTATTAGTTTTAATTTTTCCCCGATATATAATCTGTGAAATTTTGACGAATATGATTGTTAAAAAATGTTCCTGGTTGGGGTGCTTTTTGGAGTGGTTTTAGGAGGAGTTGGAGTTACAGGAGATAATTTTCCATCGCTTTTAACCGCTAATGCTACACTAGGTGAGTCATTCTATTTTGAAATCTTATGATTATTTAAAACATTTTCCAGCTATAGTTCTCGATAAAGAATATTTGGGCAATAAGTACGAAACAATAAAAAACGCAATTGAAGCTTATCTGTTATATGCTCAACGAGATATTTTAAAACACGGTGGCGTAAATGTTCAGTATTTTTCTTGGACAAGTATTTACATAGTAAAAAAGGAATTTACAGCAATTTTAAGCATTGCTTCTTGTGGCGACACTTGGAAACTATTCAAAACAGCTGAAGCTTCCAATTTGCTACATATGGCAATTTCAGAGCCTGACTGTCCAAGGCTACCTCCAGATCAGGCTATAACTATCCCATTGATATCTCGTGGAGAAGAACTGCCCCAGATTTTGCTTGATCTGCGGTCGTCGAGTGTTTACACTTGGCAAACAGCAGTGGTTTTGTATGATGCTACATTAAGTAGAGACCAAGTTACAAAAGTTGTAAAATCATTAACAACGGAGTCTTCTAATTTGAAGATGAATTTTGCGGCAGTGTCATTAATAAAATTAAATACTCATTCGTCACTTAATCAAATAAGAAAATCAATTAATGATATATTCTCGGTATTGAACACTGAAAGTGTCGGGCGCAATTTTCTCGCAATTGTAAGTATTGAAATTGTTGAAATTTTAATGGAATTTGCTAAAGCCGCACAATTTGTTAATACTGAAACTCAATGGCTTTACGTAGTCTCTGATACTACTGCAAAAATTCGAAATATGCAACGTTTTCGCTCATTGCTTTTTGAAGGTGACAACATAGCATTTCTTTACAACTACACATCCTTGGCTGTGGACTGTTTAGGCGGTCTACAATGCCATTGTGAGGAAATCCTCTCTGCTTTCACTCGCAGCCTCAACGAAGCAATTGTGGCCGAATTTGAAACAGCAAGTCAGGTATCAGACGAAGAATGGGAGGCTATTCGCCCCAATAAAATTGATCGAAGAAATTCGCTGTTACAAAGCATTAAAAAGTATCTATCGCTATTTGGAAAGTGTGATAACTGCACTACTTGGCTGATGGAAACTGGCGATACATGGGGCCGGGAAAACCAGCCAAATTCTACATCAGCAGCCGAGTTGATACCTGCAGGGAAATGGAGGCCAAGTGATGGGGCTTCAATGGAGGATCAGCTATTCCCACATGTTGTCTATGGATTCCGCAAACGAAATCTTCCACTTGTATCGTTGCATGTATGTTTAGAGTTATTTCAATATTTTGAGTATTTTCGCTGTGTTGATTTACCGTTTTTTGCAAATTAAGATCGTCATCATCACATCCATCATCTGCATCTCCTTCTAGTTATATATATAAGGAACACTCTCCTGACACACACATCCGTGCACACAGATGACGAATACTGTCATCCGTGTGCACCACTCGTCATTTGTCGGCTCCAGAAAGGTTCCTTACAGTTCCAGACCGTTCATTATTGACTCCAACCCGCTCATTGACATAATGACGATATGCACGCTACATAATTAATAGTAATACTTGATTGGAATTTTTTAGAATCCTCCATGGCAGATAATAAAAATTAACGAATCTGGTTCAGCCACCGAATTCAGTGGACTGATATTCGATATCATAAACCAACTGGCTGAAAGTTTAAACTTTACGTATTCGGTAGAGGTCTTAAAATCCTCTACAGCGGCAGTAAATACTACAACGAAGAAAGGTTTTTTAGATTTAAGTACTGCAGTAACCAATGAGATTCCAGAAGCGATTTCCGTTATGGTGCGCAACAAAACGGTAGCTTTCGCAGCTTGTGCTTTTACAATCAACGATAAAAATAAGTTTTTTCTTAATTTTACCACACCAATAAGTACACAAGTGTACACATTTTTGGTGGCTAGGCCGCGGGAGTTGAGCCGAGCTTTACTTTTTATGTCGCCGTTCAGTGGTGATGTAAGCATTCTAGCGCAAACTGCAGCGTTTGCGCAAACAAGTATCAAGAACCTATAGTATTTCCCAGTTAAAGGCAAAGTGGATGTAAACAAGAAGCGAGGCATCTAGAACACGGATTTGGATACTTATTTGCGCAAACGCTGAAGTTTGCGCAAACATTTATCTAAAATTAAGTCAAAGAAACTTGGTAGAGTTTAAATACGATTCATGTTTTTTAGACATGGCTTTGTTTATCCGCAGCTATAGTCTTAATGGGTCCAATTTTATACTACGTGCATACGTTTAGTCCAGTCTATGAGTATCGCGGAATTTGTAAAAAGGGAGGTTTGTCGTCAATTGAAAATTGTATGTGGTATATGTATGGAGCATTATTACAACAAGGCGGTATGCATTTGCCGCAAGCTGATAGTGCAAGAATTATTGTTGGAGCTTGGTGGTTGGTAGTTCTTGTGTTATCTACTACTTATTGCGGAAACTTAGTAGCATTTTTAACTTTTCCAAAAATTGATATTCCAATTACGACAATCGATGAGTTGCTGGAACACAGGGATACGGTTACATGGAGCATGACAAGAGGAAGTTTCTTAGAGATTAGTTTAAAGGTAGGAAAAAATGTATAGTAGTACCAAATGGAATAACGTTATATGGTCACGAAAGCTAATACCCAACAATGAACCACTATCCAAAATATTATACATTTCTATATTTCTCTGGATAATCCGTAGACGCTTGCTCGAAAAATATTTACAATATGGTTTTGAGTAGGTAAGATTGAGTTTATTGTTCAGTGATAAGCGATTATAAAAGCAGAATTTAAAGTAAAGCCATAAAACGGTATTTCGCTGGGACTAATATACTTTGAATCAGTTTAGAACATTGAATTCATGTTAAACATTTTATCAGAACACCAACGAGCAACCAAAGTTCAGGAAGTTGTACGAAAATCAAGTGGATATTAAAAACCACAAAATAATGCTGGAAAAAATTGAAAATGGCCGACACGTTTTCATTGATTGGAAGCTACGTCTGCAATATATTATGAAAAACCAATATTTAGAATCTGACAGATGTGATCTTGCTCTTGGATCAGACGAATTTTTTGAAGAGCAGCTAGGCATGATTGTGTCTAGAGACACACCTTATATACAAATTATAAACAAAGAGTACCTATAGTAATTATTTATAAACTTGTTTATATATTAGACCTCTTTTAGAATAAAAAAAATGCATCAAGTAGGCCTTATTCAAAAATGGCTAAAAGACTATCTTCCGAAGAAAGATCGCTGCTGGAAAAATCGGAAACACATAGTTGAAGTTAATAATCATACGGTTAATATGGACGATATGCAAGGCAGTTTTTTTGTGCTGTTTTTGGGCTTTTCGCTCTCATTTCTGGTAACAGTATCCGAAAAATTATGGTTTAGACATATGAAATTTAGAAAGAAGAAAATAATTCAACCTTTTATCTCTTAAAATTTGTATTTTAGACTTAAATCACTGTATAGTTAATAAAAATTATGTAACTAAGTTGTTTTGTTCAAAATTTAAATGCTTCTTTCTCTTTCCCTTAACTTTTATGTTTCTTTTGTTTCTCTCGCTCTGTTTCATTTACTATCTTGTTTAATCTTTCTTTGTCTCTTAATATTATTTTTATTCATTGTATTTTTTCTTTGTTTCCTTTTATTATGTCCTTTTCCTCCCGTTTGCTTTCTTTTACCTCCACACATTCTGCATTTTCTTTAATTTTCCTCTATCCAAAATCTATTTTCTCGTTTTGCATTTCCTCACCTAAACCTTTTGTTATTCTCTTTTTAACAATCCAGGCAACTCTTCTGTGATCAAACTAATGTTTGATATATACAACTTGTTGTATATACAACTTTCATTGTATATACCTTTTTTATTATTTCTCCTCTCCCTTCTTTCTTGTTTATGTCTCTATCCTTCATTTCTTCATGCACCTATTGTCTCTCATTTCTTTCTTTCTCGATCTCTTCTACTTCTTTTACTCCTTATTCTAGTGGTTTTCTTGAATGGCTTTAGCCATTTGTCTATTCCAATTTTGTTGACTAGCTCTTTTTTTTTTCTTTCTCTTCATTTATATTTCTCCTCATTTTGTTCTTATTTCTTTTACTGCTTTCAACCATGGCTTTATTTATTATTTTTATTTTTAAAATAAAATTTTTCTTCTTTTGACTTTTTTTTACTACTGCACGATTTTGTTACCGAGTGTATCAATATTAAAAATAAAATCGTCAGTTTATTTTACAATCGAGAAGTTCGTGCAACAAATTGTCACTTCGTATCTAATAAACAAAAAGAAAATTTTATTTTTTCGGCAAAATTTTTACGTAAAATGAATATATTTTAAATTTGTACCATGTCGTTTTTGAGTAAATTGAATTTTTTTCGGCCCCGTTTACTCAATGCGTTTAGTCCCAGAAAGCTTTGTACGGCCAGTGAAGCTCCGGCAGTTTTAGGAGATGAAAAAGTAAGTTTTGACATTATTTTCCTGATTTTTTATTGTTTTGTCTTTTGCAGAAAGGATTGATAGTGGGGGCTTACGAGGCAGACGGCGATTTACTGCTCACTAAGCCAGCTCAAAGATATAATGAACAATCTGGAGGAAAACTGGTGGATATGGTTAAAAAATATGGAAAAATTCTCCCAAAGGGGCATGTAAAGGTTTTGAATCATGTAGATAAGGAGTTTTCATCTGTAGCAGTTGTGGGATTAGGGCCGGAAAAAACCGGATACAATGAAATTGAAGCGATTGACGAAGGCATGGAAAATGTCCGAATTGCTGCTGGAGCGGCAGCACAATCTCTAAGGCAACAAGGGGTAGATAGAATTTTGCTTGAAGGTCTTGGGTTTCCGGAGCAAGCCGCTGAAGGCAGTGCTCTTGCTTTATGGCGATATCAAGAAAATAAAGCCCAAATTTATCAAAAAAAAACTCCCACACTTGAGCTTTATGATGACGCGGATTCCGAGAGTTTCCAAAGAGGGTTGTTTAAGGCCGAATCTCAGAATTTGGCTCGACGCTTATCTGATACGCCTGCAAATCAGATGACCCCATTGCACTTTGCGCAAGAGGCGGTTAACGAACTATGTCCATGTGGTATTAAAGTACAAGTTCATGATAAGGATTGGATTGAGCAGAAAAAATTTAATGCCTTTCTGACGGTAGCTAGGGGTTCTTGTGAGCCTCCGGTGGTTTTAGAAATCTCGTACTGTGGGGGGCCAAATGATCAGAAACCTATTTTGTTTTGCGGAAAAGGAATTACTTTTGACAGTGGTGGTCTATGTTTGAAAAAATGTAAAGGAATGGATGTATATAAAGCTGATATGTGCGGGGCTGCCGCTATTATTGCCGCGATTCGAGCTGCTTCTGCTTTAAGTCTTCCGCTAAACATCGAAGCAGTTATTCCTTTATGTGAAAACATGCCAAGCGGAATGGCAATGAAATGTGGAGATGTTGTCATGGGAATGAATGGAAAATCAATAATGATAACTGATACTGATAATGAAGGAAGGCTTATTCTAGCCGATGCCCTAGTCTATGGTCAATCTGTTTACAAGCCCCGGTTGATTGTAGATGTAGCAAGCCTTACTCCAGGAGTTCGGTCAGCTTTGGGATCAGCTGCAAGTGGAGTTTTCTGTAATTCCCAAACGATGTGGTCTCAAGTGAGGAAAGCCGGTGTCATCACGGGAGACCGTGTCTGGAGACTACCACTTTGGAAATTTTTCACAGACAAAGTCACACGATACCGATCACATGATGTGAATAACAAAGGTCAGGGACATGGATCGTCATGTCTTGGAGCTGCTTTTCTTAATGAATTTGTTAATTGTGTTGATTGGATACATTTTGATACAACAGGTGTAGCATTCAGAAGCGATCACAAAATTGTTCCTTATCTAACCAAAGGAAGAATGACTGGACGACCCACCAGAACGCTTATTCAATTGCTCTATCAATTATCATGTCCTTCAGAAGGCCAAAGAGAACTTTAGTATTTCCAGTAGAAATTGACCATGTGAAAATAAATTTTAATAGTATTTAAGAAAGGACTTGAATCGCAATTTGGTCAATTGTAACTAATTTTTGGGTTTTCAATCAATATTAGATTTTTATTGAAAATAGCACCATGGTCAAGTGATATTTAACTCTCCAATTAAGAAAATTGCTGTAAAATAATAATTGTATTGTATAATATAATGTTTAACTAATTCTCCTATAATATTATAAACTGATATTGCATGCAGAGTATTACTTTGCCAAAAAACCGCCCTATTTTCTTTAAAAAATTCTCAAACCAATCCTAGCTATGCTTTTGAGCAATCGATCTTACACAACTTTTTTCAATCTCTTAAACATTGTGCCCCGAATACTGGTAGAGTTTCCTACTGGAATAGCCAATGAAGTTCTTTGGCGAAAGAAATGTTTAGCTCTACTTTTACTCAAAATAAAGACTGTTTTTTCCTTAATGTAATAAAAATTGGAATGATCTCAATATTTTTTGTTGTGTTTTCAAATTTTGAATTTATTAAGTAAAAGAATAATGAAACGATTGTATAATTTCCCACTTTTAATAAATCTTGATTACATTATAAAAGAAAACTATTTGAGTGGAATAAACCTGGAGCTGTGCGTAGCACCAATACCGGGCCTACCGTGTTTGACAGGTTTGTAGGTTAACGAAAACTCTCCTAAATAATGGCCAATCATTTCTGGTTTGATTTCCACCTGGGTGAACCCTTTACCATTGTAAACGCCAACAATTGACCCGACCATTTCCGGAACAATAATCATGTTTCTCAAATGAGTCTTGACTATTTCGGGCTTCTCTAGTGGTGGAGCTTCCTTTTTCGCTTTACGCAATTTTTTAACCAAAGCCATTGGTTTGCGTTTTAAACCGCGGCTAAAGCGTCTTCGAGCCCGGCAGTGCATTAATTCCATCAACTGTTCACTAAAAAATGAGCCTTACAAAAAAATTCACATTGAGGTTAGGTGCACTTACTTGGGTAAATCGAGAAGTTGGTCCAAGTCAACACCTCTGTAGGTGAACTTTTTGAACGTACGCTTCTTTTTAACTTGTTCTTCGCCCTAGAAACACAAAACAACACAATTTAAATACACTACAGTCTTCAAATACATGAGTTCAAATATGTAAATATAACCCCAAAAAACTGTCTTAACATAAAGACCTTTCCAATTATACACTTACTTTATCTGCCATGATGAATTTAAGATTGTTTTCTTTTAATAAGTCGATTTAAAGCACAGATGCTCGGGATTTCAATGGATTTTTATGAAAGATCCAATGTATTCAATTTGACATGAAAAAGAAAGGCTAGGTGGCTAGGGGAGAAGGAAACTAGGGAATTTTATTTTTTATTATTTTTTCCCCAACTAAAAGACCCTAATGAATAAAATTAGTTTGCAGCTTTGCCAAATTGTGCAAAAGTTATTAAATAAACATTTCAAAATTATGTTTGATATCTTTCTATTTTATACATTACCTTTTAATATCTTTAGTATGTATTATTACAAGCTACAAGTATTTACACTTAAAAACTGTTTACCATTTTTAAATTTAAGTTATTGTGACTAAAATTAAGAGTTTATTTTTGCTGTTTTTGTGAGCTTTCAATAACATAATAATTATATCAAAAACTTTAATTGTAAAAACACTAAAAATGTCAGATATTAAAAATTATGCTGATAGAACAAAAACATTAATAAACAATAAAAAAATGCTGATTAAATAATCAAGTTACTACAATAAAGTTTTTTTTTGTTTAAAACGCATATTTAATAAGTAATAACGTATGCAATTTTTTATATTTGTTTTAGTATTTTTTTTTAAAAATCAAAAATTAATAAAGCTAAAACAAATTAGTTTAATATAAAAATTTGCAAATAAACGATAGTGTAGAATTATTTTTTTACACTTAAACCGTTTAGAAATCGGTTGTTTTTGGAGAAATAGCTTCAACAACACTTTGAGGTTTGTGACGTAAGCATGACGTAATTGAAAACGACTTAGCTTATCAAAATATAATATTTTTATCTTACTTCTTACAATTAATTTATTATATAAACTACTTACTTACAGAGCAATTGCAATAAAAAATATTAGAACAAATGAATTTTTTAGTTCAATTTCTTAGTCTAATAATTCTTTCTTTCTAACTCAAAAGATGACAATGTTGCAGCATAGTCAAATTTAATTAGAAGCAAATGTCAAATGTAGGGACTTTTTAATTTGTCGACGTGACTGTCACTCAACTGTCACTGACCCCCCTGTCTTTTTGATCAAAAAGCGGCAAATAAAAATGGCGACGCTTGAAGGTTCCGGTGTGACTACGGGTCAGCCCAACCTACAGAAGCAGGACTTATCAAAATTGGTGAGTCGCATTTTTGCTTTGTTTTCTCAGTTATCCAATATGGAACAATGATGTGTGTTTAAGCCAGCTATTTTTGGGTGGCGGTGTAACATAACCTCAATTGTTCCAGCTGGTGTGGCGCCTTTTTATTAAATGTTTCTTTTATTAGGATATCTCAAAATTGACTCCTCTATCTCCAGAAGTAATTAGTCGACAAGCTACAATAAACATTGGTACTATTGGACACGTAGCTCACGGTAAATCAACTGTAGTTAAAGCAATCTCAGGGGTACAGACTGTACGTTTCAAGAATGAATTGGAACGAAATATTACTATTAAATTGGGTAAGTTTTGTGTTATAGTTTGTTATTAATAGAGATGTAGCAGTAGAGGAGTATGTAGTATTTTTACTATAAACGGTAGCCCCCTTCTTCTTTTCGTTTTACTCTTTATTTTGATACATTTGGCGTTTAAGCTGCTGTATCTTATCGTTCCATCGAACTGACTGATAGTCTTTTTGTAAGTTAAATTGCCCCTTTTCAATTTATTAACATAGTTATTCAATATGTTGATGATTAGTCATTTTCTAAATTTGCTTTATCTATGAATTTATAGAGAAGCTCCAGTTCGATGAAAACGGTAAGATCACGTGGCCGGAAGATCTGCAGCACTACCAAGTGGATTTGAGTGTCTTAGACGACCCACCTTTTGAGTATGAAGTAGCCCAGCGTCGTCGAGGGGTAAAACGAAAATGGGGCTCGGAGAAAATGAAGAAACGTGTGTATGCCTCGGAGTTCGTTGTTGAAAAAATACTCGAACATCGCTATGATCAGGTCGGCCGTTTAATGTTTAATGTCAAGTGGGAGAATTACGATAGTGAATACAACACATGGGAGCCTTTGGAGCATCTCGAGCACTGTCCGAAAATATTGATGGAATTTTTCACCGAGATGATTGGAAATCAAGTTTTGGATGCTCTATCGGAGAAGCTGAATGTTAACAATAATCTGAATCCAGACGCTTTACTACAATTACCCATATTGGATAAATATAATCTCACTAATATTCCCGATAAGTTGACATTGCAACAGGAACTATTGCGTTTAATTGCGACACCTCCGAAGGACCGACATATTCATAAATTGGAGCAAGGCAAACGTGCTATTCTCCTATACCAAATAGTGTTGAAACGGGAAGTTCAGTTGCAGAAACTCCAAGAATGGGAAGACTATATTAATTCAAAAGCGAAAGAAGATGCTATAATAAAAGTTGAAAATTTGGTCGATCTTGCTGATCCTCCAAATGATTTTATTTACATCAACGAATATATTCCTGGACATAATGTTGAAATTCCTCAAACACCAGAAACAGGATGTGATTGTAAAGAATGTGGTCCAAAATTGAAGCAATGCTGTGGTCGCCAAGATGGAAATGGATTTACTTATCGTAAACGCGATAAAATTAATATTATTCCTGGAATGGCGATTTACGAATGCAATAAATTGTGCAAATGTGATTCCGATTGTCGGAATCGGGTTGTTCAAAGCGGTAGAAAAATTCCTTTGTGCATTTTTCGCACAGCAACTGGATGTGGTTGGGGGGTCAAAACTCTTAAAAAGATCCATTATGGCGAATTTATTTGCGAATACGTTGGAGAAGTTATAACGCATGAAGAGGCTGAAGAAAGAGGCCGAACATATGATGCACGAGGACTAACATATTTATTTGATTTAGATTACAATTCCAAAGATAATCCATTTACTGTTGATGCAGCAAAATATGGAAATGTTTCGCATTTTATTAATCATTCTTGCGAACCAAATCTTGCTGTTTGGGCGGTATGGATCAACTGTGCTGATCCAAACTTACCCCAATTGGCTCTATTCGCTTTACGTGAGATTGAAAAAGGTGAAGAATTAACGTTTGATTACATGATTAATAATATGGGATCACCGGAGAAAACACCTGAAAAATCACGATTAAAACTTCAAACACCTGAAAAAAATGAAGCTTTAGCTGGGAGATCTATTTGTAAATGTTCAGCCGATAGTTGTCGAAGATATTTGTTTAATTAGAATAAAAAGAGCTAAAACGCTTCAACTTGTTATCGTGGGACCAAATTATTATGAAATATTGACAAAATATTATTATGTTTAAATTAATCGTCATGCTTAAGTTTCAACTACTTTTTCTTTTCATATTGATTTTTGAAATCTCATGTATTTTTTAAGTGCCTCTTATTTTGATGTTTATAGTTATTAAGTTTAAACGAAAATAAAAGTTTCATTAAAAGTTTATTGCTAGTTTTATCTGGGACTTTACATAATTTGCGCTTAGCTAGAGGAGACACACGGGTTCATCAATGTGCTACAATACTACAGAACCCTCTCGATTATTTGGAACAGTCGGGATCTGAGTCTCTTCGGATAACTGAAATTTCGGTTAATACAGAGTTTGTAAAAAAAAGCCGGATACCTATATAAAACAAATATTATATTTCAAATTAAATCATAATTAAAAAAAAAGCCTTAGGTATGTGCGTACTTGTGGATGTATATACTAAATATGTACATTACATACATACTTACAGTAATTAGTTTGTTTAATAAAAAAGAGTCAATTTTCGGCAAAGATTTGAGTAAAAACGATTTTTATTAATTCTAAGAAGTGCACATGCAAATTTCGGATAATAGGGAGTATTAATATATATAATTATTAAAATAAAGAGAATTAGTCAAATTTGTTCTCAATTCAATTATAAAATTTCGAAGAAAGGTCAGGTCAGGTCGTAGAAAAAGTATAGTGTGTACCACGTGCGTGAGGACTTTTTTACGCTCGTGTAAAAAAGTCAACTTCACGCAGTAGATACACAATATACTATTATGTTTTGCCACTATCTTTTCTCGTAACTACTAATAAGTGAATGCATAGAAAGACTAAAGTTTGAAAATCTTGTGATTGCTCAACCAGTAGTTGATGAGTGGTTTATTTTTTTAAGGTTATGCTAATGCAAAGATTTACAAATGCGACAATCCAAAATGCCCAAGACCGGTCTGCTACGTTTCTGGAGCGTCATCAAAGGATGATACTTTTCCATGTCTGCGTCCCTCCTGTACTGGCCGCTTCCAATTAATTCGACATGTGAGTTTTGTCGACTGTCCTGGTCACGACATTCTTATGGCTACGATGCTTAACGGTGCCGCCGTTATGGATGCTGCATTGCTTCTTATTGCTGGTATGAAAATCGAATTCGCTTTGTAGTGTGACAAACCAAATAAAAGCAACTGACTTGTTTTTTTTGGTACTTCACCAAACATGATGTCCAAGCAAGGCGACAATTGGTCGTACGGACGACCAATCAGCGCCATGGCTTGCTTGAACAGCTGCAATGTTGAATATGACCGACATAAACTATTTGTAAAAAATAACAGTTTTATAGAGTGTATTGAGCTTGTAAAAATTTTACAAGCTGTTGTTTGGTTTGTCGCACCTATACCTAACTGAAGTTAACACAATATTTTTTTTTAGGAAACGAGTCATGTCCCCAGCCTCAAACAAGCGAACATTTAGCTGCCATTGAGATTATGAAGTTAAAACATATAATTATTCTTCAAAATAAAATCGATTTAGTTAAAGAAGGTCAAGCCAAGGAACAGTATGAACAGATTGTGAAGTTTGTGCAGGGCACTGTAGCTGAAGGAGCACCGATTATACCAATTTCAGCTCAATTGAAATATAATATTGAGGTAACATTTTTTGCTAAATCCAAGACTTTTTCGTAAGACTTTTTTCTAGGTATTATGCGAATACATCACGAAAAAAATTCCAATTCCTTTACGTGATTTCAATTCTCAGCCTCGTCTTATTGTAATTCGTTCATTTGACGTAAATAAACCTGGTTGCGAAGTGGATGATTTGAAAGGGGGTGTTGCTGGCGGTAGTATTTTACGTGGTGTTCTTAAAGTTGGTATGGAAATTGAAGTAAGACCAGGACTCGTTAGTAAAGATTCCGAAGGGAAATTATCTTGTCGTCCGATTTTCTCACGTATTGTGTCTCTCTATACAGAACAGAATGAATTACAATTTGCTGTCCCCGGTGGATTGATTGGCGTTGGTACGAAGATTGAACCTACTCTATGTCGTGCTGATAGATTGGTTGGACAAGTTTTGGGAGCTGTGGGAGCACTACCCAGCATTTTTATTGAACTTGAAGTAAGTATTATTTCGTTATTAATTAAATTTGAGGTCAAACCGGATGTGAAGAAAAACAATTTATTAGCTATTATGTATTAGTTAGAAACATATTTTTTTCTACTAGGTCAGCTACTACCTATTGAAGCGTCTCTTGGGAGTCCGTACCGAAGGCGACAAAAAGGGGGCAAAAGTGCAGAAATTGATAAAAAGTGAAGTGCTATTAGTCAACATAGGATCATTAAGTACTGGTGGCCGTGTTATTGCAACCAAAGCGGATTTGGTAAAAATTGCGCTGACGAATCCGGTTTGTACGGAAGTTGACGAAAAAATTGCATTGAGTCGTCGTGTTGAAAAGCATTGGCGCTTGATTGGCTGGGGTACAATCCGCGGAGGGGAAACTATTGAACCGTCTAAGTCTTAAACGTTCATCCAATCTATTTATATAGTCATATATATTGTTTAATAAGATTGGTTATTGGTTTTCTCTTAAATTATATTTGTTTAGATTTTGGTGTTTATATAGGTTTTTTATTAATCAATAAAATAACAATGTATGGCTTTAGAGAAGCGTGGTTTTTATTGAACTAACTATACGACCTCTATTTACCAACCAACATCCTGACTTAAACGGGGGTTGAAATTAGCTCACTATATTTCTTAACTTTGCTGGCAACGCTCATGTCAACGTATCGGTCTGCAATGCTGACAATCATTCCTCCAATAATTTGAGGATCAACTTTTGTTGTCAAATGAATTGATTCGTTCGATTTTACGAAAGTTTTTAATACTCCTTCCAACTTTTGCCTTTGAGCAGCATCCAATTCCCTAGCTGTAATAACTTCGCAAGTGACTTCTCCACGATGAGCTGACATTATAATTTTGAAAGCATTAATGACCCCATTTAATTTCTTTAGTCGTCCATTTTCGGCTAAGGTTTGCAGCAAATTTGAAGTTTGAGGATTCAAAGAAATCTTTGACGAGATAGCTTTCAATGCTTCAACTTTTAAGCTCCTTTTAATCGTAGGGTTTTGCAAAAATTCGTTTAATTTCGCATCGGTCTTGGCAGCTGATTGAAATTTCAGCAAGTCTTTTTCCACAGCATCCAAAGTCTTCTGTTTGGTGGCGGCTGAGTATAGGGCGGTCGCATAACGACCCTCAATACCAAAAATTTGTACGGGGGGCTTAATCAACTGATTGGTGATGTTGCTTGTGCTGAAAGAGCGCACCTGCAAGGAATTAATTTGGTTATGTAATCGATGTCTAATACTAGCCGTTCACAAAAGACTTAAAAAGTTTTAATACTTACAAGCATTTGTAATTTATTACTTGCCATTCCTCAAAAAGGGTCACTGATTTACAAAAATGAAATTCGAAGTGATATTAAGGGATACTATTGCCCCACAACCCCAATAATTGACAAGTGACAGCTGCTGTCAATGTCAGTTTAGTTAACTGTCATTAATCTTGAGATATCACCACAGAAATGTGGATAGAAAGAGAGAACGCTTAGGCAAGTGGGCATCTAATGTAAACGTAAAAATGACAGCGGCCATTTTTACGTTAAAAAAGTCTAGAAATTTATCGTACAAGCTGCAAAAAAGCATATTGTAATCGATCTTGAAAATTTTACTTAATGTAGCAATGTTTGCAACCAATGCAGCCGTGTTTGGCGTAATTTCGATATCTATTTTTTTATTAATTAGATTTTTAATTGTAAAAACACAAAACTTTTAGGTTATTATTAAAAATGAATGAATTTTTCATTCCCGTTTATCATTACAGATATTTTCAATCATGTAGATTTTTTAAGAATCAGTATTATAGAAAAAATCTTTTAAACTAATTAAAAGAAATTTAAAGTCATTAGGTTTATTATTATATTATAAATGTTTGTTGTTCACAAAAATAATTAGGTTTACATACTTCAAAATTTCAAAATTTACATTTATAAATCGTTCGCTTTGATTAGTAAAACCATATAGTAGACATCTTTATTTTCTGCAATTTTCTAGTTAGCCGTTTTTACAATTTTTTTTAGTCACAAAACGTTTTGTATTTTTGTTTCTCATTCTAATCTAGACTTTTTTCTCAATAAATAGAATACTGCAATCACTGCATTGTTAAGAACCTTTTCTTACATGTTACCTTTTCATTTATTTGCTATAATTCTAGACTTGAACTCAAAAAATCGAATAATTTGAATGAAATGTGGCATTTTAACCAAATCTTAGAAGTTTACTTCGGAAAAACAGAGTCACTTTATAGCTAGTGCTGCAGAAGAATTATTGTTTTTTTAAGTCGCTCGGTCAACAATAGTATGTTTAGAGCCTGGCCGCATGAGTGGCGTGGGTTCAAACCCCACCCGGGCAAAAGTTTTTTTTTAAGCTTTTGTCTGCCGATAGATGTTTGAGAATGTAGGAAGCACAAAATGTAAAAAAGTCGATTGTGTTTAAAATGCTAAATGATCAAATTAAACAAAAACAGGAAATGTTCTGAACAAAGCTGCAAAAGTCGTTTTCAGTTTATAGGAAAAAAAAACTTTGTTTTCAAGTAAATAACACATTTTGCAATAAATATGCAAAAAACCAAGAAAAATTTCAAGTGTTTACCATAATCATGCTAGCTATAATTAAAAATATTAATGGATTGATTATCTAATCAATAGAATTTTTTGCAAAATTGAAAAAATCTTATACAGCGTGGTCAACAATAGCTGTTTGAGTTGACAATCCTACATTTCATTTTAAAATAGTAAAACTGCAATCACTTCCTGTTGTTAACGGATGATATCTTTGACACTGACATCATTCACAGATGTCAATTAAAAAGTTAGTCGCCGTGACATAACCCATATATTTTTCTATGAGTGTTACGTCAAATATTTGTCAAACAAGCGTATCCGGTTACAGTGCTGCAACTAGGCAAATAAAGAACTCTTTAAAAAATGTTGCCAATTCAAACAGTAATTGCTGACCACGCTGTATAATATGAATAAAAAAAGTTTTAGCAAATTTAAAACATTATTTAAATTTTTTTTTGAAATAAAATAATTGATCTTTATTCACTTATAGCTAATATTTATTACTTTTAACATTTTTTTTACTTCAAGCCGTCGTTATTCAATCGTTACAGTTATCGTCAAATATATGAAGAAGTGGCGTCCGCGTCCACTTTCAAGTTTCAATAAAAATGTTATAACGGCTTACTAGCGCGCATTTTAATAACGCATTCCAGTCTTATTTGAATAAATTTGCTTCGACTAAAAATTTAATTTAATTGTTTTATCCCAAAACATAATGTTCACTTTGGTTGTGTATTGTTTTTATATTCTATTAAATCTATTATTCCATTTCTTGATATATTCTTATATATTTTTTAAATTTGTCTTTTATATTTTTGTATTGTTTGTCTAGAAAATTGTAATTTTTTATATTATTATTATAAGAAATTAATACTTACCTGTATAGTATAATAATTGTGAGGTATTAAAAAAAAATTCATAGGTTTTTCCATTTTTATTAATAAATTTTCTAAATTTATTGACTGACATATAACGTTAATTAATAGTTCCTAACATGTACAAATAGGTGATATGCGTATAGGGAAATACACAAATCCAGTCAATAGTAAAATAAGTAAATGATAATTGCAACCACTTATAAAAGCTCGTTATGTACATAAACAAAAGTAGACTAGTTGCTTTGATAAATAAATAATATTATTTACATAATTTACAATAGTTTTGATTAAAATTTATTTACAATCATCAATCCTACAACAGAGATAGATTTAATTTAGAAAATCTCAGTTGCTATCACGTTTAGCTTTAACATTGATAAAAAAACATTTTCTCTAAAAAAAGTGAATAAAGTATAAAAAATGAATGTATAGAGTTGATTTATTTAAGAGTTTTCTCTTTATTATTGGCAGTCGTGGACGTGGAACGATTGGCACAATTAGATATATTGAAGATGCCGTGAGCAGGGTTCTCTGTAACGTTTTGGGAAAGGACGGGTTGGCGAGATTCTTTAAGATTTGCCGAAGACAAGGAACTACTGCTAATGCCAGAATCACTAGATTTTTCACTGAGGCAACTTCTCCCAATGACAGAACTGTGATCATTGAGGCCTAATTCGTTGCCTCCACCTACAACATATTTGACTGAAGTCAACTTTTGATCTGCCTCACAGACATCTTCGGTATTTTTTCGTCCACTAGCCCGATTTAAAATATTTCTACGACAAGGATCTATTAAGGTAGTTTGTCCATGAACACTTACATAAGAGTCTTTTGGCTTCTTTTGTAATTTTTCGGAACTTGAAGAATTTGGTATGTTTGGTTGATAGCAGAGCTCCTCCTTTAAATTCATCGAGTTCTTTTGAGCTTGTCGTACACGTGCTAATATTTCATTATTGCATTGTTCTACTACTGCGTCTAAATTATTCGTATTATCACAATATCCAGCATTATCACTTGCGTCTGATTCGCCCTGCGGAGATGTATGGGCTTGACGTGAAGAACTTTTCAAAGCCGCATCATAACATCCCGAATCTCGTGGAAACTGACGTCTTCCAAATGGGGAACAAGAACCACTTGCTTCCAACAGCATAAAACGGCCGTGATCGTCGCCTTCACTACTTGAACCAGCTATATCTCCTTCACTTCCAGCTAAAAATCAATTTTTTTATAAAAAAAAATTAATTAAACAGTAGTGTTGCAAACTTATAAAGCTAAAACAATATCATAAACCATATATTACTGGTGATCCAAAGCCATTTTAAATAATCTCCAGAATGCAAAAATATTATTTACACCAACAATTTTACATCAGATAACATAAATATGTTACAAGAAAACGGCCTATGTAAATTCAGATTTAAGCACTATTGTCTTATCTTATTTGTTTTAGTTTCTTCTTTAAATTTGTATTTATTATTATTTAATTGTTGTCAACTTTTTGTTCACTCTTTTTGGCTTGGAATCTTTGTTTAGGCCGAATCTTCTATCTAGTTCTTTTATCTTACCAATTTCCTGTTATCTATTTATTCTTTAGCGAGTAAAAATGCTTCAGACAATTACGCACAATATCAACGTTATTGTAAAAAAAATACTTATAATCAAAATTTTTAGATCTGCTTTTTTCTTTAATTGCTCAATTTTATTTTTACTTTTTCTCCTCCAGTATTGTTCTAGTTTAATTTTATCCTTTGGTACTTTTTTTTAAACAATTTCTTAAAAAAAAATGTTTTAGAAATAACTTTGCCTAGTATAACGTTTTTCTAGTTTGTCATATTTAATTAACTCGTATCTTAAATGAATATTTAATTTTCAGTTCTACGACTTTCGTAAAATTTTTATTTTAATTACACTGTTTATTTACACAGGCTTAGGAGCCAGTTACAAATTATTGCTTTTTTAGCATTTATATAGAAAAAACAAAAATATTTTGTTCATAATCTGTTTTTTAAACGTTACCAGTAAAACCCTTTCAGTCAACATTGACTTTTTTACCTCAGTACAGTTCTGGTTTAATTTTTTTAATTGATATTTCTGTTAAAACAATTTGCTATCTGATGATTTTTCCTGCTTAATTTTTTATTTTTCCCTGTTTTTTCTTGATTTGATTTGAAATAAAAAAAAATAATATAGAAAAAAACTGCCTAACATAACTTTTTTTAGTTTATTCCTATTTAATTGAATTACGTTTTATTTAAAATACAATCCAAGTGCAATTAATACAGCGAGATCAATAAAGATTGTTATCAGTTGGTAATAGTGATACAGACAACAAATATTGAATAATTTTTGGTACTCCTGTAGCCTTGGCATATTTTTTGCTGTCATTTGTCAGATAAATTTTCTCTTATAGAATAATAAAAAATAATTTTATTTTCATCTATATAGGCTTGATCTAAAAAATACTCCAATTTTTTCAATTTCTCGATTTAAAATCTTTTTTCTATATATTCTATTGTTATATATTGATTGTTCTTTAAGACTGTTTTTCCAAACCCTAATTTATTTGAAATTTTTGTTAATTTGTTATATAAAAAAATTGTTCTTACTCGACCATTGCTTTGATAGTTCATGGAATATAGACAGGAAAAAGCCAAACTTCGGAAACATTTTTGTGGTTCTAAGCCACATCTTAAAAATCTTCATAGATCCATGTGCCGTTAGAAATTTTACGCGGAATCAATTTTCACTATAATCAGTTTTTCCAAAAATTTCGCTTACTGCCACTTTTATCAAAAAAACGGGAATTATCCAATTTGTAGACCTACAAGAAAATAGAATTTTTTTTTTGTAAGACTAACCGTTTTTGAGAAAATTTAATTCAAAGCATTACAATGTTAGTGTTTCTCATGATACTAATACGGCAAAACATATCGGCGAAAAGTACATGCTACAACTATTTAAATCAAACTTTTCCGTAAACGGTTAAACTTAAAAAAAAAATTGTTTAAATAAAAAATTTCTAAGCTACAAATTTTATAATTATCACTTTTTCAATAAAAACCAGCGCTAACAATACTTTTGCAAAAAACTGTAGGTACGTTGTAACCTTTAATCCGATGTATTTTTTTCTATTGCAAAATAGAATAGCCCTTTCTCTGGACGATCAAGTCAAACAAACTTTTTTCTTTTTTAAACTGATTTTGGATTGCTCAAGCTAAACTTTTAAAGCTTTGCACGCGATGACTTTTCATTTTTATGTGTACATTAGTGTTTTTATTTTTGTCTTATTTTTTTTTCATTTTTGCCCGTTTGCAACAACATGAAAAAGATTTCAACAGATAATTAGAAATTTTAGTAAGAATTAGCCTAAAACAGCATTATTCTGCTGTCAATTAATAGTTCTGACAGGTAAAAAAATTTTTAAAAATAAGATTTTTTTACAACCGCTAAAAAAATTGTACTGTAGAAGAAACTGTGCAGACTAATTTTCCACCGATTAAGATTAATATATTTTCCACAGAAAGCTTAACTTATCATTAATACGCTAACCGTTTTTTACCCGGTTCATGACATTTTGGTTTTCTTTCATGTACAATTTGTCATTTTATTTGTTTTAATCTTTTATTTGCTTATAAACACTTTTATATCTCTTTTTTGCTTTTTCAAGTTTGTTATTTCATTTTTTTTCAGTACCCGATCTTGATCTTTGCAACTGTTTGACATCTACATTTTTTTTTATATTGAGTGTTTTTTGTTTCCACCTTTAATCATTGTGTTTATAACAACGACTTACCCTTCATGTGTAATATATTTTTTTCTTGTATTTTGTAGTATTTACCTTGTTATTCGTGCTATTTAAAGCTTTTTTTTTTTAATGTATTTCTGTTTTTTACATTTTCCAATTTTTCTCTAAGCTCTATCACAGTTTACTGCTTAGTACTTTATTTTATATGGTTCGCTTATTTTAGATCCATCATTTATTATCTATATATTTGTTCAAAATAATTTATTTGTCTGCTTATAGGTCTTTGTAGCTTTTTATTATTGTAAAGTGTTGCAATTTTCCATATAAATTTTTTTAAATTGCACTCTTATATAACTCTAAAATTTTGAAATTAAACTTAGTGAGATTATATGTATAATGAAGCGGCACAAGAAAGGCAGCCATTAAAACGCCCAAAAAAGTCCGGAAATTCAAAAGTGATTTTTCCATTGATTAAATTGAAATAATGCAAGAACGTCGTACAATGTAACACTGTTTTTGACATAGCCACTATCATTTGGTGACACCAATCAGTTTGAATGTTTTTAACATTGCATTTTTAAAGGTTTGGTTTAATAAATTCAAATGCGCTTTTATTGTTTTCCGGTTATCAATTATTATCTTTACGGCTTTGTTTATTTATTAGCGGCCCTGTTCTCTTATGTTGCACTGTAAATCATGTGTTTTGCACATCTAGCACCGCCCTCTTTATTTTGTTCGTGATTTATGAAAATAGTAAAACTTAAACTATAATAATTGATGATAAAACTTACAGTCTAAATCGTGAAGGAGTTGCACCGCCGTCAAGATTTTCGATCGATGTTCCGAATTAATAATTCCCAAATAATCTAAATCTGAAGGTTCAAGTTCTTTGAATAACTCTAAATCTTCGTATCCGTTTAAAACAAAAACGGATATGTACTCTTGCAGATTGATTTTTTTTAGTAAATCCTCTACGGAAATCGGCTTTCCTTTGATGTTGCGGTGCCATTTCATTTCTCTTCGAGCTTTTACCGTCCGTTCTGACAGTAGTTCGACATTAATAAACTTAAATGTGCCCTTTTTTCCGTGGCACATGCCTCTCCATTGACCACTGGCATTCATTGAAATTATTTCTATCACATCACCTTTCTGAAACAAGTGGAAATAAACATAAGAAATGAAAAAAAACTAGTGCACTTAAGTGTAGTAATCATTTATAAATTATGTAAAATTATAAAATTATGAAGTTTAGGTTTGGTAATTTTACCCTGGAGGTCTTTGTCTATCCCGTGTGCTGCTCTAATGACAGTCTGAACATACGTGCACTCAATAATTTCGTAATTTGTCAGACTCGTAACTACTTATTATTATCTATTACTAAAATTTATCATTCAGTACAAGACCACTTTCATCACTTGCATCATTCAATAATAAAAATTTCAGATTAAAGCTTCAAAATGATATAATTTTTTTCAATGTACGTTTTGCTAAAAGATAGTGAGCCTTGAAAAGAATTTGGCTCGAAGGATCATGTAATTCAAATTAATATTTTTGGTAATATTTTCAAGTAGTGTGATTATAAAGTTTGCTGTTTTCAATTCTAGTATAATACTTACTTTATATTTGAGAGCTTCTTTATCATAAGGACTTGGAATATGATCAACGAGTGCTCGAGCTCTGCCAACAATTTGTTCTGTCGGACTTGGATCAGCATCCTCAGTCGATATTGAGCTATGATTACTGCCGGCTCTTACAAGCGCTTGAGTACCTTAACGAAAATAATTAGATCTCTATGTTTGCTCTAGGAAATATATAACTTACTAGACCCTGATCCACTTGGTAAGCTTTCAACAGAACTAGCTGAACAGGGAAAGGCTTGATCAGCACGCCTTTGTTGTTCAGCTACGGAATCGCCTTTCAGTCTTGAAATTTTCCTTTGTACATCTTCTCTAAGCCCTCTGACTTTACTGACTATACCGGAAGCCCCAGCCGAACGGCCGTCACTAGACTAAATTCAGAGTTTATTAAAAGCGATATCTGCTTATACGTACAAATACTTTCGTGGTTCGTAATTATCATAAAATATCTTTAAAACTTTATTCAAGCCTTAATAATATTTATAACAATTTTAAAAATTTAAATTTATAAAAAGTTTTCAAATTTATTAAAATGAGTTGCATAGCATTTTTGAAATTTTTCCTTGCGCCATACAAATCCAACCAATTTTTGGTGATTTATTTATTTATGTTATACTTATATTTATTAAATTAAATTCTATGTAAAATTTGGCTGCAACTTGAATATAGTTTTTTTAATTTAGATATTAATAGGTAAATACAATAATTAAAAATTATTGTTCATATTTTAGGTGGAAGATGTTTTTTGAAAAAGTTTGGTATAAATAAAATGAGTAGTTATATAATAGTAGTAATTATAGTTGCAGCACTTTAAAAACTAAAAAAATTGCAAAAAATAGAAATAATTTCAACAAAAAGCACAAAATAATGACTTATTTGAACAAATTGAAGAATCCATTATTTCTCAATATTTATATTAAAGTCTATAAAATATAAATGTTAATCTTTTTACTGTTTAGACTGACTTGATCACCTTAAGAGACTGATACAATAGAACATCACCTAATAGAGCAATTATTTATTAAAAGTTTTGTATTTGGCGCATCCACCATTTTTCAACACTTTTATAAAATATTGACTTATTTGAACCAAAACTTAAAGAAACATCTTCTTTTGTATATTTCTTCTTACTTTTAAAGATTAAAAGTAATACCAACTGCCATAGTCAATACAGAGCTTAAAGATTAAGATACAAATTACAGTTTTTTATAATTAAATCAGTCATATTTAAAAAAAAACTATAAGGAATACTAAGATAGAGGTTTGTTTGCTTTCTATTCATTTCTGAATTATTATTTTTATAAAAACACAAATATCGAATTAAAAATAAATATAAATAAAACTTTCAAAGGCTCAAAAAATTCCTGGCTCTTTGGCTCAAAAAATGAAAATGTCAAAAATAAAATGGCTTATATGCTGAAATAGAATGCTTTTCGATAACTGAATCAAAATTATCTTTACTTTATAATTTAGTCTATCTGAAAAAATTAAAAAGTTATAGGTATTTGGTACTTTGAAAACTGATAAAATTGAAAAAAATTGACTATTATTATATTTAATTTTAATTTTTGAAATTATAACTATTTTTTATATTATCATTATATTTATTTGACTATTTTTTTTTATTTTTCACAATTTCAATTTTCTGTTTAGTGATCTGAAATATATGCGTACGTATTTGTAAAAATAAAAAGTCTAAATATTAATTATACCCTATCAAAAATGTCAAATTTTGATTATTGTCTCTAAGAAATAATGAAAGTTTTATTATAAATAATAATAACAAAAGTTTTATTATTGATCTAGGTTAATAGTGAAAGTCTCATTATTGCCCTAAGTCAATAACAAAATATTATTGACCATATTTCTAGCCAAGATCTACAAATTTAACTTCTCAACTTTATATCAAAATAGTACTTTTTTTACTAGTTGTAGAAGAAATAATATATAATTTCTTTTTCAATTTAATAATATCTAAGAATCTCTAATGTTTCTATATTAAAAAACACTGCGTACGTGCAAAAACATGACAGATTTTATGCCATTCTGGCTCTATAATACTAAAAAAAATCAATAAATAAAAAGTTAAAGACAATTTTTAAAAATTTTTCTGCTATATATTATAAAATAAATTAAAAAGTAGAGATCGTTATATAAAAAAGTAGATTTTGTGTGACTTACAACATGAACTGTAGCAACCTGTTGACTGCAATTACTAAACTCGTCAGTATCTTCATAATCAGAGCTTTGGCTAGGTGAAAGACCATCTTCGCTCCGTGGATAAGCACCATTATTTTTTCGAAAATGTCTGATTTTCCCTTCTAAATGAGAATAATACTGAGGGGAGACTAATTGGCAAATATCCTGCTGCTCGGACCTGCTCGTGTCGACCGACAAAGTAGATAAACGCGAACTAATGCTTTGGACGTCTGATCCTGCGTAATCGCCACTTTCCCTATCTCTGGAAGACCTAATAAAATTTGAAATTAACAGTCTGATCCCGTAAGAAGAAAAAAATTTTATTTGAAGGAATAAGAGATATAAATTTTACCTAAGCGGAATAATGGTTGGCGGGAATCCAGCTTGCGGTAGAATAAGTCCGCGCCTGGGGGTTCCCCTGGGAGTTATAGCGGTTGGGGTGTCTCTAGGAAGGGAGATGTCCCCGGCACTTCTCAGCGAGATTACTCCTTCCCCACGGGATTCTTGCCTTAGGTTCAGAGTGAAGCAAACTCGGCCGTTTTGTATTGTAGCCGTTGGACCGGGACTACTGCCCATTAGGAAGTCCTCCGGGTCGCTTTCGTATGGCGGTTCATCATACCAGTGACCTCGGTCGTGTCCATGAGCACCGGGAGCTAGCATTCTAGCATCTTCGTCGTACATATATGTATCATCTATAAGAAAAATTATGTTTTCAATTTTACTTTTCCAAACCGATAACGTACCTCCTGATAAAGGACCCCTAATCCCTTCCTTACCTAATTGTAATAGGCCTTGTTTTATATCACGCAATATCTGGAACAAAAAATCATAACTAATTTTGCGCATACGAACATATATAAACAAAAACAAAAAATTTCTATTAATTCGGGGTAGGCTATAAATTTTGGGATTGCTACTGACTGCAAGATATTATAAATATTAACCACGACTATTGTATAACGGACCCATAACACGTCAGTTTGCTGGACCTTAATAATACCCTTAATAATAAAGCATGTGATTAATAACTCATTAATCACTGCTGTCAGATGCTTCCTCGATTTAGCTATAATATTATATTAATTTGCTACAAACAATCGATTTTCATAATTTTATTGTGTAAACCACTAACTATTTTCAATTCTGTAAAATAAAAAAAAATGCTTTTTTTAAGACTAGGTTCGAATCTGAGATCTGCGGTTAGAAGATAAGGAACATCTACACTTTGCCATTAGCAACTTCAAATGTGCCTGTTTTTTCACATACCATGGTTTTCAAAACATTTTATAAATCAAAGTAGCTTTTGAAACAAAACAAATTTGACTTAAATATGGTTTCTGTGAGTAGATTTCAGTGTTTAGATATTTCATGCTCAATTGTGTTAAAAAACAAACTAAGCATGAGTATAGAAAAAAAATAGCTTTTCTTCAACACCACCAGAAATTAGAGAAGCGGCTGAAGTTGGCTCATTAAATTTATTGTCGAAAATGTCAAAGAAAGTATATAATATAGGCTATAATTTTTGTTTAACTGACAAAAAAAACTACTTCATTTTTGGTAGTATACTTTACAAAATTATCCGCAAAAAATATTTAGTACTCGTAGATAAAGTATCGTATTCTACTCGCGTATAATGACTTTCTTGGTGATTTACTTCACCTCGTGAATAATAGCATCATTATACTATTATTTACCCAGTTGTATGGCTCAAATAACTTATTCCTAACGGTTTGTTGTTATAAGTTAATAATTCCTGTTATTTTGTTAAAACCGCTATAAAAATTGGCTAATAATAATTGTTATAACAAAGGGTATTGTAGCCGAAGTAGTTATAAGATTTGTCATAATAGTCTAATTTGATCTTTGTTATAGCTTTTGTATAATGTCTGATTTGTTAATTTAAACCAAAATTCTTATTAAAATTAAAGTTTTAAGTTAACAAAAATCAATATAGATTAAAAATTTTAAAACGCAAATTTAACGTATAACGTTAAAAAA
The DNA here is from genome assembly GCA_947359425.1 of Lagria hirta. NCBI lineage: Eukaryota > Metazoa > Arthropoda > Insecta > Coleoptera > Tenebrionidae > Lagria > Lagria hirta. Next base: position 18,124,288 of record OX375798.1, on the reverse strand, counting down.
ACGCACTGCAATAAATGCATATATTTTAGCTTTTATAATAAAATTTACACGAGAACGGCATTTTTACAATAATCGTGAATTATATCGACAAATAGGTTTTATAACCAAAATTTTAGGTATTTTTTTTGTTATAATTACAAAGTGTTATAAAATTGAGTTTTAAACTGAGTTACGAGAAAAAAGTAAAATTTGTTAAGCGTGTGGCAATGTTGAAAAATCAGAAACGCTTAGAAACGTGATATAAATCGCATTGAAAAATATTATATAAAATCTGCAAATTTGCTGTTAAATAATTCTCTGCTTGTGTATGATGCAAGGCGCAATAGTTGCGCTATAAAACAAATTGGTTCCATTAAATTTCTATGCTGCAAAGTGTACATACATATATGTACGTATTTGCTCCAGTTTTGTTTGATACCAACAAACAAAATTTTCCTCGCTACCAGCAATTTATGAGAATGCACGTATAGATCTCGGCAATATACTGAAACAAGGAGCAAATATTTAAATTGCTGAATATGACCTGTTTCGCCGGCCAATAAAACCATTCTTCTGTGAAGCGAAAAAGAAAAATTTTTAGTCAAAGACGAAACAGAGACTAGTTGAGTAGAAGCTGCAAAAGAAAAGCTATATATAGGTAGAAAAGCACTTTCGAAAGAATAATTGAAGAGATTTGTTCTCCAATAGTAAAGTATAAACCTATTATTAAACTTCTAGATCAAGACTAATATTGTTAAAATAATAAATCTTACAAAAATTGTAAAAATTCAATAGTCATATGAAATCTCTTTGAATTGAGACTTTTCGCGCCAACTAATTGACATATTATTTGACAGCAAATGTACCAGATGTTGCCAACTTTCAAACATCTCACTCAAACAACATTTGTTTTTGAATAAAACTTCTGAAACTTGACAACATCTTGTGCATTTGCTGTCAAATAATATGTCAAAAGTAGGTAACTTTTGTCACAGTATAATAGAAATTTTTTAAGACACCACGGTTCAAAGTGAAAAAAACTCTTGTTAACGAATATGTAAATACGTAAAACGCCTTAAGCAGGTAAGAAAAATATGTTTTTGATATTCATGTATTTTTCCACACATAATTTAGCAGTAAAGTTTTCTAAATTTCCAAGAAATTGTCTACATTATAGAGTCAAAATTGTTTTTAGTTGAATCAGCTGTTTTATAGACATTTATCTTCTACATAATATTTTTATTCAACCGGTAGAACTGCCTACAAAAAACATTTTTAATAGCTATTGGTAATGTTTTTTCTAATTAACATTTTGCAATTAATTTATTTATTAAAATAATTTCAACTTCATAGCTTATTTTAATCAAACTCAGCCAATTTACTGCCTACTCATTGCACAACTACTACTCTCTTTCTTCTCCTTTTCCAATTTTTTTTTCGGGCATTATTCTTATTTTATTTTACCTTTATCCATCTCTTTGCTTTTATCATTCATTTTACCAATTAGCCCATTAAATTTATTTTTTATTTATCTTTTATTCTTCCTTTTTATACTACATATTGTGATACTTCTCATCTAACCTCATTACTCACCTAATCCACGTAGTTCTCAAAAATATATATTTTTTCACAATAATTTCTAAATTGTTTCTTATAAAACCTTCTCTCCTAACATTTTTTTTGCTTATATTAATGTCCGACTCATTATTATCATGGTTCTACTAATAATTTTGAAAAAAACCTATTTTTTCTCCAATTAGAGTCTAACATTTTTACTCATATTTACAGGATGGCCTAAAATTACCGAAAAGATATAAGTTCAATATAATTTTATATTTAAAACATGCTTTTTTGCAGTACAGTATATTAATGAAGAATATTTTTTATCTAATTGTAAAAAATATTTTTTGTAAGCCATTTTCTGCTTCACATATACATGCCATCTCCAAAACATTTTCTACCACAAACTTTCGCAAAACTTCTTTTGTTGCTATGTTATTAATTTCGTTGCGTATATTGTTTTTTAATTGCTGGGTGATTCTAGGCTTAATAATATAGACTTTTCCTTTTAAATAAGCTCAAAAAAAAAGTCTGGAACGGTGAAATCCGGTGAGCGCAGAGACCAATTAAAATCGCTTCTACGCGAAATAATTTGTTCACCACAGATGTTTTGTAAAAAAGTCATTGTGTTCCTGTAGCTCCATCCTGTGGAAACTATACTTGCAGATAGTTTTCTACAGCTGACACTAAAAAAAATTCCAGCATTGTCCAATATCAAGCACCAGTGATAAAAAAAAGCAACAAAAATTCGACAAAATACCGCACCTATTTCGTCTAAAATGCGGTATTTCGTCGGAAAAAATACACTTAAGTAAGTGTAATTGTTGCTATTGGACTACTCTTGGGTGTTCCGTAGCCCAAATTTTATAAATAAGTAGATTAAATCATTATTTTTTTCTGCTTTTTGCCGGAAATAAATTGCATAATCAAGTTGCTGCTGGTAATCCCTCGGTTTCAATTCTTGGACAAGCTGAATTTTGTATAAAAACCTTTTTATTGTATGCAAAATTTTCTGTAGCAACCTCCGTGAGACGTCAAGTTAGGTCGAACGTCTCTTGATTGACGTTATTCTGACGCATACTTAAAAAAATTGTTTGGTAATGGTTACATTTAGTAGACAGTCATAAAGTCAAGTAGTGTATTGATCGTTTTAAAATCTATGGTGATATTAACTATCAACACAGATGTACCGTTTGCCAAAACGTTGTTTATCTGAGCTTAATAGACCTTTCGACTACCATAACGTTATTATCAAGATATGAATAAAACTATTCTTTGAAAAAAAAACTTAAAAGTTAAAAAAATAAGTTTTTCTCCAACAAGGTCTAGAAAGTCTAGTAAAATTTTTGGGTTTTTACGCTAACATCACAAGCAAATAAACAGCTAAAGATAGGTCTATTGTTCTGATTCACTTTGTTGTGTAAATTTTCATACATTTGGCTGTGTTGATATGATTTTGTAAAATGTGTCATAATAGAAGATTTAAGTATTTTTTAAATAATTTGAAACAAAATTGGTAAAAAAGCAATTGTCAACTGTGCATTCAGTGCAGGAATTTGCAGGTATATACATATAGACAGGTAACATAAATCGACATTTACGTTAAGCTCATAAAAGCTGATACCATAAAGCCATTCATCTTTGAAAATTACCGCGCTGAGTACATCCCCAAATAGCAACGTAGCAATCCACATACGAATAGCCATATGTCGTATTTGACAAGAATAAAACGACTTGCAGTCAGTTCCCCATTCTAAAACGTCTGATTGCATGGAAATACGTATCTGTCACGGGGGAATATTTCAATTTGTCTGGTGTGCCGGTTCAATTCCGGGCCTGTATTCACATTTTCCATTGAGATGTATGGGCGACTTGTGAATTTAACGCCATTTACAATAGATCCTATGAGCCTTAGCCAAATAAAAAAGGATCCTTCTCCATATATTCACCGAAAGCGGTCGAATAATTGCTTCTTAGATCACTAAATTATCCACTTACCTCCTCGTGTTCTTTCGTAAATTTTTCCCGTTTCCTTAAAGCTTCTTGGAGTTTCAGCTGCAACAAATAAACATTGGCTTAGTCGTTATTTTTATTACGGAATGGAAAAGTAAAACAAGAAATGCTGCTGAAGACCTGTCTACTTTCCAAAGTTATTAAAAATTCTAATAATCCACTTAAATTTATGCTTCGCTCAATATTTTTATTGTTATTATTATTATAGGTGCATAATATCTAGAATTACTGCAGCAAGACGCAAAGCAATAAAACTTTGCAAATAGGTTTTGTTCAGCAGCATTTAAAAGCATTTATTGCTTTTTCTAAGCTCAATTGTGGTACAAAATATTGTCTGGTGAATACAACTAATAGAAGTGTTAGCACAGTTTCAGAATCCTCAAAGATTTGATTAGTATCTGAGAAAATTGAGGCAGATGTCATAAGAGCATAGTGATTAAGCCTTTTAGAGGGTTGTTAGTCATAGAACAAGATACGAAAAAAACTATGTATTTTGAAAGAAATAACAGTTCGTCAGCATAAACAATGCTTAATTCATATCTAATAAATAAACCTAAATTACAAAAAAGGCAAAACTCATCTTGGTTCTACATATTATTATACTATGTTAAGCCGTAAACACAACATCTATTAAAAGCTAACCTTACACTAAAGTTGAAAAAACAGGTTTCTACGTGTTAACGCATAATTAACCCTACAAAACATCTTCAAGTCTACGGATCTACTTTGAATAAATTTGCTTGATCTTATTTTTCTATTTTGATTTCTATATAGATTATATTACATATTATTTACTTATACTACTACTTAACACGTAAACCCATTAACAGAGTAGGAAAGAACAGAGAGTACAAAATAAAGTATAGGTACATAGTTGTTTCACAAATAAAAGAAAAATGAAACAATTTTAAATAAATTAAAAAAAAAAAGAAAGAAGGATTTAAATTCAAATACAATAGCGCTTAACAAAGTCAATAGTGCAGTTGAAAATGTCGCACTTATCACAATTCTTATTATAATTGCTGCACATTGTAAACAAAAGAAAATATTTCAGGATATTTGTTCTTGGAATTCAAGAATAAAAAATTTTATAGAGTCTACGACAGTTAGAGAACAATACGTGGAATCTTAATCTATTCAAAAGATCGGGAAGAAAAAAAGCATATAATTAATATGCGTTTCAGATAAAAGACGCTAATGATTGTCCAATCAACAATATATTTTTTATCTCAAAATACGTCTATCAGAATTGATAGACCTAGACCTGTTTTTTCAACTTTGATGTAAGGTTAGTTTCAAATAGATGTCGCACAAATAGATTGTCGCAAGAACGAAACATGAACATGTCCAAGTCAACAAATCTAGTTTGAGTGAATTTACTTTGACCTTATTTTTATAGCTGAATAACATTATCAATTTTTGTTGGGCTGACTATTTAGGATACATTATGACTAAAATAGCAGTTTGGCTATTTCACCAAGTCTTTCAAAATTTTTCAAAATTAAAAACGCGACATCTTTGTAATTACAAGAGCTATTAATGTCTTGGAATCAGATAATTATCAAACTCTTATTGATATTAAATAAAAACTTATTCGATTTAAATTAATTTGCTTTGATTGTTCTCTTAGGCGCACTAATCGCGTTTTTTAGCTAGCGCTAGAAGAAATCAAAGTGACTTTAAGAGTTCAGAGCAAAACACTCCCTTACATACATATTTACAAGGTAAAGTCATAAAAATCAAATTAAATATATTTTTTTAAATTTAAAATACATTAAAACTTAGAAATTAGGTATGTCTTTGCTAAAATAGTTAGCAAACGTGACCTAATTGACGATATTTAACTAATTTTATCAATCAAAATTCACAAACTAGTTAATTTAAACTAAACTCGTTAGATACGTTTTAACACGAAGCTATTATTATTTATTAAATTTCTATTACTATTTTTATTATTATTATTATTAGAAAAAAATTTTATTATTAGAAAAGAATTATCACTAAAGAAAAATTAAGTTTTTGTGCCTAAAACGCCGTCTTGCCAGCCTAGGCTAGAAAATCATTACTATGACATTTGCTGTCATTGTCAGACATTTATCAACGACAACTAACGGTTTGTATTGTATAATGTTACAATTAATGTATAGCCCCCCAAAGTTCCAAAGCCGTAATGTGTGCTGGAGTATCGATTTTTTCAGAAGACAGCAATTTCGCTTTTTAAGAACGCAAATAGGTAACTTTTGAAATGTCGAAGCAAATACTTTTTTTTAATAAACAGGACATCTGGATTTTTTACTTAGCGTTGCCATAACATAGAAAAAACTTTTTTTAATAAAAAATTCTTTTTATTTTTTAAAATAAAAAATCGGCAGCGGCACAAAAAATCTTGTGAATCACACCCGAAAACGCTTTTGCAAAAGCTTGTAGTTTAAAGGCCTCAACCTTCGGCCTTGGCCCCCAAAATCACTCGCCTTGCAAAATGCCTGTTTCCGGCCTTGTGATTCAAATAACTACTAAAAAACCGATTTGTACGCTCTCAAAAACGTACAAAGTTACCAAACCATAAAATAATGTGACAGTAATCTGACATTTAAAAAAAAATGTTTACGAACTATTGGCGTTTGAACCGAAATCTATAACCAACTTTGTTGAATCTTTTATTGAGTTACTTGTTATTAATTAAACAATTAAACCTGAAGACAGTAATAATCCTCAGAATTTACAAAGTTTCATAATATTGTTGAGGGAAAAAAGCCTTTAATGTATATAAAAGTTACGTGCCATGCGAGTGACATTGACTGATAATAAAAACTTGAGGTCCTTTATGCTTTTAAGCTGACCTGACCTGACCTGACTTGACCTGAGAAAATTGTCTTATTACAGAAATGAAAATAAATTAAGCTCGACTATAAAATACTCTCTGTAGATAGATCATTTATAAGAAAAATGTAATAGTTTGTCAAAATCTAGCTTTGAATCACTATAACAAAAGAAAAAACCAAAAGGCTTCTCAATGCAATGTCAAAATTCCAAAGAAACCTCCATCTTGATGAAAAAGACAAACAATAGCAGAAAGCTAGTGTAGTCGTGTAGTAGCAGAAAGATATAAATCACTTAAATCTTAATGCATTCTTAAGCAAAATTAACAGTTTTAATTTTAAATTTTACGATTTAAAATTTAAGTAATGAGAAAAAAATTGGTTTGCTTTAAAATTGTTAAAGATAAAAATGACAAAATAATTAGGTGTTGGTTTTTTCTGTCTAAGCTGGTGTAGATAAACAGAGAGAATTACTAAAATACCTAAGAAAAAACAATTTTATATGTTGACTAATATCTACAAATCTTTATTTTGAATAAATTTGCCTTTATTAGTTTTTGATTTTTTGTTAGGAAGGCCTATGTAGATAAAAATATTAGATATCTTAGATAAGCATTTTAGTTGAAAAACGCTAATGTGATTACTTGGTTGTCCGATTAGCAATCTGGCGTTAACGACTGTAGACACTAAAACGTAAGAATGGGATTTTCTAACTTCGATGTAGTAAAGACCCTAAGTACATAAAAAAAATGTCTTTTTGATAATAACAGATTAAAGCATCAAATGAATTATAAGATAAATTGTTTCAAATTAAAAGCTTTTGATAGCAATATTTAGAGAAGATAATAAATTGAAATTTCAACCACAAAATACAATAACTCCAGAATAAATTGTAAAGAAATACGAAATAGTGTGAAGAATGAAGAAATAAATCTAAGAAAAAAGCAACACAATAATAATAAGCATGATAAGCAGAAAAATTACAAAATAATAATAAAAAATTCCATACCTCTAGGTGCAATAGCCAAAGAAAAATAAACAGCTAAACCAAACCTACAAATAATAATCTTGAAAGAAACACAGTAGTTAATAGTTAATATTTTACGTAAAACTATTAATAAGCCATAACATCTCTGAAAAAAAAAACAAAATATAAAACATCCAAATACATTAACTAATCACTTATATTGTGCTATCAAAAAGTCCTTATATCAGGCAGGCGTTGAAATAAAGAATGTATGTAAACGTATAAAGGTGGGCTGTTTTGAGGTTAAGTGTTGTTTAATAAATACGCCATCTTTGGCGCCTTAGGTCAGGGATTTAGTTTCCAAACATATTAATCTCCCTGTACTTTGTCCTATTTATGATTAAAAAAAAAAGCTTTTTGTTGGAGCAGCTGACCTGACATAAGGTAAATATTAAGTTTGGCTTGCAAAGCGCTGGGTTAGGTCAGGATTTGACTTAAAACTTGAAAGTAGATCATACCATAGCCTCATTCAAAATAAAATGTTGTATCTAAAATGCACATAAATGTGAGTGGAATAATTTGTTTTTGATTACTGTTTCTAAATCTAGATCTCTTTTCCAATTTGCAAAAAACAAAACATAAAAAAGACTGAAAAATCATAATTGCGCTTAGAAAACGCGCTTCTTTATTTTCAAGATGGTCACTTAAAATTCCCCAGACGGTCGTTTTCTATCACTGCAAACCATAAAGTTTATCTATTCGGTGTGTGAGCACGCGATGCTTGGTTTTCCAGCTTGCTTTTTCCCAAGTGTAAAGCAACGGGGATAACATTGGCCCTTATATCAAAATGTCACTGCAATCCGAGGTCCAGTTTTTACGGTTGAAAACTTTCCGATGGTCGCGATCTGATAGGATTTCCAGGTTTTATAGCCGCCTTTACGACCATTGCTGCCAACTTGGTACCTATGCATCACACTCTTCTCCAACTGTCTTACATGCAAACTACAATCTAATGGATTTTTTGATTTACGCTCTATGTGATAACGCTCTGCCACGGTTTACACAAATTATTTTATAAATTTATTAGGATCTTTTAAAAGATTTTGCTTTCAAAAATAACTTACTCTTACATTGTTCAGATCAACTTCTGCTATGAAATTTTGAGCATATGATATTTTTTGCTAAGTTCATACGCAGATACAGGCGTGTTGTGTATGATATCAAACTAAACTGCGCAGCAGAAGTTGATCTAAACAATTTATAAACGCACAGTAGATGACAATGTAAGTTTATTGATACTACTGACATAGACATGTATATAGAATGCTACAAGTGTGTAAAAAAAGCCTAATCTGGTAAAAACCATATAGTAAAAACAAAACATATAGACCTGGACTTTAGTATTTTTCAGATAGCTTGATCTCTTTTAGTTATTGTAAAAGCTTGGTTATCCTCAATATATTAAGAAACGGCACATAGGAGCTGCTTGCTTCCAATAGATATTATTACGTATGCCATTTTACGTAATTAGCAGACACTTAGGTGGATATGAGCCCATTTTAGCCAAAGCATGTTTATTCAAACAAATTTAATTCAATAATGTAAACCTGATTTGTTGAGACGCACTAAGAAGTGACTCTAAAACATGGCTGAGTCGACAAATCATTGCTTTGAATAAATTTATTGCTACTAATGAAGATTTACCAAATGTTTGAGTCGCATTTTAGAATTTTTATAAAAAATGCTTTAACTAATACCCTATTAGTGTCAGAAGTTGTAATAGGAAACTACAATCGAATTATAAAAAACATATAAAGAATGCTAAACTGTAGAAAAGATCTTCTTTAGCTTAAAGCAGGTCATAGAAAAAAAAATGACAAAAAACTCAGAAATCCATTGATTTATTAGTTATAGATTTAGAAAAAACTTATGTCAGTGTGCCTTTGTCCAAACATAGATCCTCAAAATATAGAAATGCAAAAATTACAAAATATAAACTCAATCTGAAAACGTAAAATAATATCAAGTAGGCAAAATTTTTCTACAAACCGGAGAAAATAATGTGCAACATTTAATTAAAAACGAAAAAAAATTATAGAAAAGTTGTGACATTTTTAATAAATGACCCGGATGAGAGTTTAGTGATTTTTTTTGTAAAAATTATCAATTTAGTAGTGTTTTTTGATGAAAAATGGGTGGAAAAAAATATCTCAATTTCATCTGCAATTATACTAAATGTTTTGTTAAACTATAACAACAGCAATTTTTGCACACTTTATAATAGCAGTTTCTCTTCTTATTTACGATGCTGAAAGTCAAATTGACATTCACTTTTAACTGCCAGACAATATGAAACTTTGTAGGTATATGTATTTTAGATGATTCAATTGGTATCTGATAATCAGTTACCTCAGAATCAGAGCGTGTTTTATAGTTTTTTTGACGTTAATAACAAAGTTATTTTTTGATAAATATTCGAGATATAATTGAACAAAATAAAGTTAAAACAAAAGCAGAGACAGTTGTATAACAACTAATAATTTTGGCTTAATGAAAGCTCCTTTTTGAGAGGTTTCCCTCTCAAATTTCCTCTTTGTAGGCTGTAATTTGTGTGTTATCATTAAAAGGATTCCACAGAAAAGAGTATAATACAACTTCATTTATAATAATCATATATTGACTTCAGCAAATTCATAAGCATTACAAAATGTATAATAATACTATTTCAGCAACAGTATCTAAGAAAGCACGTTAAAACAATAAATTTCAGTTTTGCTTAATTATTTATTTCTTTTGATTGTTTAATCCATACCTTGTAGATTGTCTCTTCAAATGTATTGGGAGTGCCTCCATTCATTTGGAGATGGCGAAGGCGATCATAGTCTCTAGGATCCACCATGGACCGAAGGACGGCATGCTGTCCAAGGTCGGTTAAACCCAGACCGCTCTGGAGGACGCTGTCGGGCGTGTCGACCTGAAAAAAAGGAGTTTATGGTTTAAGTTCCGTTATGCATAGGCTCCTGGAAGAAAATTACGTAGGGATTAGGACATGGGGTGATAAAACGACAGAAACTGCTCCGGATAGGACGGAGAATTACTTTGCACACTATTTGGGAATTACTTTGGGAAAGGCAGCTGTAAGCTTGGAAGTAGATACTAAAGTATTAAAGCAGAGTTGTCTTGGAGTACAAATAAACAAACAACAGATAGTTTTAGACAATTTAAGTTCACAAATACCAATAAATTTTAGAATGACTTGTTTAGACTTAATGACTAATTATTTATAAACTATTAACATCGTTTTACCAATTGCTAAAAAAGTTTTTTTTATAATCTTGAGAGCAGTTTCAGTTACCGATACAATGTACCTAATCAACTTCATATGAAGAGTTGAAGAAGAAGAGTTAAGACTAAAAGTCTCTCTGAACAGTATTTAAAATAGTTAAATTTCTATAAATTCGGCGGCGTCAAGATGTCTATAGTTATTTGTTTGATTAGCTTCAAGTTTTAATATTAATATTATGATACTGTCTATTACAACCGATTTATCTAATAAGTTCAATCTTAAATGACCAACTTGGTTAAAATATAATCTTAGTTGATTAATATAAAAATTATTTCAATGTTTGATTTTTACATTTTTTTAATCTAAAGTGTTTTTTTGAACCGTTTAATAAATTTATAAATATAAACTTCAATTGTTAAGCTTAATTTCGTAGTAAAAGTTAAATTAATTATTTATTATCAATTTTATTTAGTCCTAGGAAAAATTTAAACACGTTCAAAACTTTTTTTTCAGTGTTATTTTGTCACATTTTGTCTAACCAAAGAATACTGTACGTAAAGATCACAAAAAAAGCAAAAATTTATTAAATGATACATTTACAATCAACTAAAAATTCGTTACTATCGTAACAAAAGCTCAAAGTGTGTTCGATTTGCTTGTTGCCAACCTCCTAATCAAAAATAAAACTCTCTTTAACTTTGTCAGAAGTTTTAAAAAAAAATATTTTTAATTTCTGTTCGACTACGCTCCTTCAAATGAACTAAATTGTTATTTTTTAAAGAAAGTTTATCTTTAAACAGCTCCAAAAGAAAAAATTGAGCAAAGTTAAATCAGGTGATCTGGCTAACCATTCTATAAAGTCTCTTCTCGCAATCCATCTATTTGGAACGAATTTATTTAAATACTGTCGATCACCAAAAGAAAACAAGTGATTCAGCTTGTGTTCAATACATCATGTGTTCTCAAGAATATCTAAATATAGATATTCTTGCTAAAGCTAAACCAAGTTCGTTCCAAGTTTGCCATCAATAAAAACAATATTTTTGTTATAAACTTTTAATCACAAATATTGATAATGTGTGTCATTAATGATAGTGTTTAAACTGGTAATGACTAATAAATGTAGAACAGCAAAAATATTAGAAAAAAATTAACTACGCCAAAGAAAAACTCTTACTTTGTCCTACTTGATTGATAATGGAGTTAACTAGTGTGATCTATTGAACAAGAGTTTAATAATACTATCGATAAATTTATAAAAAAATGTAATATTACAATGTGTTATTGAATTATGGGTAAAGCACTCTGGATTATCTCAACTTTAAAAAAATATATACATAGTAAAATTGATTGAGCTGTGGTAGCTAGAAAGTGGCAGAGAAACACACTACAAACTTATAAATCCATTTTTTTTGTCGAGAGTTAAAATAATAACACACTTTCAATAGCGTCATTCTACACAATAAAATAAATTTTTTCTACGACAACATCGAAAAATGTTGATAGACAACAAATGCAATATGAAATATTTTGTGTTCGGTCTGCTGTTTTTGATAACAAGAACTAAGGTGGCTTAGAGAATATAACGTCAAACAACAAATATCTTCAGTTAGTTACAGTTTGTGCATTACAAATAATTTCGTACTTATTTCCAAAAAATCAGATAAATAATCAAAAATATTGGCGAAAAAATTCAAAAATTCCACATTATGGACACAATACTCAATGCTGCAAACGACTTTCAGTATTCATAAGAATATAGATATTGCAAAATACTTACAACTGAAAGCATTCCTTAAGCGACAGTTCGACGACTACAGACCCAAAAAGACGAAGATCTTTACGTCAAATAACATCAATAAATTTATTAAAAAAGCTCTAGATGCAACAATCTATTTAGCAACAAAAGTAAGTTCCATATAATGAAATATATATATTAAGTATATATTTTAGATCGCATTAATTATGGGCATAATCCGTGCATGTAGAAAGAAAGACATGAATTACATCAAATGAAAATTACTAATTTAAATGATTTGGGTTCAGCTGTTTTAGTAACTATACCAGACATTAAAACCAAAATTTCCGCCCTTCAAATGTAAATAGTTCATAGTTCTTCATTAATTATCAAAAAGAAAAATGAACCGTCCAAATAATGGGCGTTACTAAGCTTGGAGGCATGAGAAAAAAACTGCTTAATACTCAAAATTGCCAAACCATGAATTTTACACCGGACACTGCTTTCGTCGATCTTCAGCAACAATTCTTGTTGAATGCTGGTAGTGACATAACTAGTTTGAAGCGTCACGGTGGCTGTAAGTCCACGGCAGTCGCCAAAGGAGAAAAATAATAGATAAGATACATCGAGAAAAAATAAATTTGATACATCTAATTGAATTGTAATTGCAATACTGAGCCTTTTAATATACCATCGACTTCAGGAATATGAAATCGTAAACTGCCATCTACTTAGACAATGGAAAATAGTAAATATGAAGAAAATTTTAGAATCCAGCATTCCACAAGTTCTCCAAAAATGATTTTCAATAATTGTACATTTAACATTAACAAAAAAAAAAAATACGTAAGCTACTTCATAATTCTTCTTTTTAATTGGTTGAACACTGCTGTCCAGGCTCTGCTAATGAATAGAGAATTTCGTATTTTCATTATCCACCATATTCAATATCTGCATATTTGTTTTTATAATTGTCGTTGTCGTAGAAAAAGTATAGTATGCAACTCGCACAAAATAGCAATTTTGCACTCGTTTGAATTGCAACACTCGCTTTCGGCTCGTGTCGGAAACTTTTAAACTCGTAAAAAATGTCCATCGTTTTATGCTTGTTACATAATATACTATTAAACAAAACGTTACAAATTAATGATATAATTATTATTGAGATTGTGTAACTCTGGTAAACAACTAGTAATAAATGAGATAAGGGTAATATAGAGCATAAAATAATGACTAATCCCGTTTCTCGTGTTTGCCCTTAATAATAATATTATGTAGATAACGTATATTAACTTTTGCATTATTTCGTTATTTCCATAGCACAAAGAGCTTATGAGATGTTCTAATTATTATTAAAAAAGCCCAAAATTTGAATAAAAATTTAAAAACTTAATTAACCTTGAGTTTTCATAACATAAGGGTTATTACATACGTAGCATATTCAATTTAAATTGCTATGAAGTTTGTAATTAAATTTGTATGATAACACTTTGTTTCGAGCAAAATTTCGAATTAATAACATTTTGTTTGTAGGGGAAATAAGGCAAATATACAACTCATAATTGGGATAAATTATGGAAGAGAGGTGTACAGATGTTAATTTGTTTAGGCCTTGGGTAAATGCGAATCGAATGAAACCGACTTATCATGTTTTAATTAGGAGATAAATCCAGAAACTCAAAGAACGAAATGATAAATTGCGCCGGCCATTAGAAGTAAATATTCGAAAATTTAAATCTCTTATTTGTACTTGCCAATTGAATAACGTGCCAAAATATTACAAAATTTTGAGGGAGGAATAACAAAAAAATTTTTTTAGACATCTTAAAAGTTTGAAATCGGATTTATAGTGCGACAAACCAAATAAGAGCTAATAAAATTTTATTCCTTATACTTTTCCAAGTAGTTTATGACCGTTATATCATTGAACACAAAAGCTGTTCAAGCAACAATATTAGTACTCATTAGTTTGTGTGGTCAACTCAAATATATAGATTTTATTGAAGCAGCTGTATTGTTTGGTAATTTATCGGTCATAAACTACTTAGAAAAATTAAGAGTTGTATACAGAGTATTAGGTTTAAACCAAATTAACTAGCTTCTATTTAGTTTGTAGTAAATTTTTTTTCCAGTTTGTCAAAATCCTTGTAAATAGATTATGATTATGACAATATTGACATTAGAAATAAATTTGTAGCAATTTATCTATTTAAGTAAAATCAAGTAAGCGATGACTTCAAAACGAGTGGAAGAATTGACTTTCTTTTCTAAAATGTTACAATAAACCACGAAAATAAATAGCAAGTCTGATTGCAGCATTTATCAACGGTCTAAGACCGGATATGTGTTGGCAGATAACGTCAAAATGAGAGATCACACACAATTGATTTTCTTTTATAAAAGATAACGGCAAAGTGGACGTGAAAACAATAAAAGAAATAAAAGTGTCCAAAGCGCCATCTTTCAAAATAAAAAAACTTTTCTTTTTGAAATAATCCAAACGCATTAACTGCAATCACATTAGGAAGTTGTTTCAAATTGTGCACGCTTAATTTGTTGTAGCAATTACCAAGCAGTAATAAGTGAAGCTAACAACTAATAGATTCAATTATCGTTAAAGTGGGAAGTGAACTCCGCAGTACAAATTAAATAGAACAGAATCAACACAAGAATTGTTTCGATTGTGTGCTGGTTATGGAGTGTAAGTGAGAACAGCTTCAGTTATTTTTGTTAAAAGAGTGAGAAAAGCAAATAAATGGTTGTAACTTTGTAACGAAAAAACAAATTATCAATAAATTTCGATTTTTAAATAAACAGTCATCATTTAAAAAAATAAATTACCAACCCTTAATTTTTTATTTATTAAGCCATGTCGTAATCGTCTCTTTCATATTACATGCACAAAATAATTATCATGTTTCAGATCTGCCAGGCGTCCCGTAACGGCTCACGTTTATTTTTTACTTACGGATCGTACGTATACATTTTTGAAAAAAAATACGTATTCTAATTAAACTAAGAGTATTTTGAAAAGTAGTTCGGTTCAAATCAGAAAACAAAGTGGCTTCAAGCAGAGCTTCAAAAATTGTTAGTTGAGGAGACCTCGCTACATTTAGAATTGTTGATAATATTGTGTAAATAAATAAGATGACAAAAAATATTTTTAAAAAAAATTTTACAAACACACAATTGAAAAATTTATTTTTATTTGGTTTAAAAATTTCATTTTTACTAAATTCTTGATAGTGGAAAAACAATTTTTATATATTGTTTTAATATTAAAAAACTTTTTTTTTTAAATTTAATTGTAGTAGTTTCACACTAAAAAGCTTTTTCTATATGAAAGATCCTCTTGGGCGTAAAAGGCTTTATATATGCAATAACCAGCAGTTTATAAAAGCTTAGACCTAATAAAAAGATAAATCTTGTTCAGCGATCTCTTGTTACCGTATGCGTAGACCCAGGGCAGCTTGAAAGGGAGAGTGTGTGAAGAGGAAGAGGCTAATAAGAGGCTCTCTTGAGACTTGGAGGAGACAAAAGAAGACCGTGACATTGGCAGCCCTCGTGCATTGTATTGCAAATCAGCGGTCCTTACCCTGCAGTAAGGGCTAATTTTTGCAGTTTGATAACAGCTTGGCGGTTTCTTTTGACCTTGAGACGGAAGGAAGTGGCTGGGGCGACATCAGCTCAACATCACTTTTTTACCTTTCAGTAAGCTTTAATTGAAGCAGCAGACGCTTACAAAGGGCACGGAAAAACACTTGGAGTATCAGAAAGATTAAAGCGACAGATACTTTTGTCTTTTTTAGAGTTTTAAGCAAGTACAGAGAAGTGAGTGACTCCAGATGGAGTTTTTTGACTTTTTGATAATTAACATACGAGAAAAAATTCATTTTTGTAATGTTGCTGATGAAGGAGACAATGCAGCACTTTAAGTGAACTTTTTGAACTTTCTTTGAACTCCTGACCCTTGCGTCACAAAAACTTGATAAGATTGTTTGGGTTATTTTGAGACTTAGGCAAATTAACAAATTAATTTTCTTTTTCTTGAATCTGAAACGTCAACGAGCAACTCCATTATTCACAAATTGATGGATGTTCTCCGACTAATAAAAAGATTAGTTTCTGATTGGCTATCAGTTTCTAAAAAAGCACAATTCAATCAACATTTTAAATTGACATTTATCGATAAAACCCAAAAGTTTTAATATACAAAAAATAAAAAAATAAAAATATTTGAACCACTTCTACTGAGTAAAAACGCTTCGTTTTAATTAACTTCTTTTTAAGTAGATTACTTAATTATCATGTAAACCAAAAACAAATCATTTTGAAAAAAAATTTATGACACTTTTTTTGAAAGTACTCAAATTTCCATTAAATAATAGTATATTATATTATAGTGCAACAAACTTAACAAGAGCTAGTAAGTTTAATACCCTATTTAAAACTGTTATCTTTTACAAGCAGTTTATAGCGATCATGTTCGACATTACAGTATTTACAGTTGTCCGAGCAAGCCATGATGCTCATTCGTCCATGGGACCAATTGCTGCTATGCTTGGACAGCCTTAATGTACGGTGAAGAATCGAACAATACCGACATAAACCACTATCAAATACTTCAAAAAGTCAAACAGGGTATCAATTTTACTAGCTTTTATTTAGTTTAGAGCACTATACATGTAAGAGGAAAGCAGCTACATTTCTGCTAAGGTCAAAGATAGATGCTTTTTTTCTAAACAACTTTACTAGTTGCAACAAAATATAATGTATTTTGAAAAAAAGGCTTGACCCAAATTTTATGTTCATCAGTGTATTTATATACTTCGAGTAAAATTTGTTACTACAAATTAATTTTGTAATATTCAGTAACAATGAAACATCTATCTATCTAACTAATTAACGGTTAATTATTAAACTTTGTTAAAAGCAAGTTTAATATAATTAAGTGCTTACATATTTAACATTTGCTAGAGATAGTTTTAAAACAAAACAAACATTATATTAGTTTTTATAAAATAAACGCTGATGAAAATTAGAATAGAAAACTTATAACAGTATAGTGAAAACGTTTGAGATTTTCTTGGCAGTAAACTTTATTGCACTAATCTCTCAAAAAGTTTGACGCCCAAACCCACAGTCATAAATTAAACAGACCGTTCTCTGTTCAGGGTAGTGCTCAAATAAATTTAAAAATCTTAAGAGTGAAATCTATTATCGAATTCTCTACATTGAATTAAATGACATCAGGTTTATTTGTACTGTTGTCAAATTGATTAGAAAGTTATTTTCTAAAAACAGAAAGTAAATTAAAATGGTTATTCCCAAAAAGACCGTTAACAATCGATATTTTAAGAAATAGAAATTTTATGCACTTTTATGTGAGTGTTAAGTTTTAAGGCTTTCACCCTATTTTTGGATTTTTAACCCGACTGAATGAAGAATATATAAAAATAAAATAACCAGCCTAAAAGTTCATCAGCAGTTGTAAATGTTATGAGAAATCAGGTTGACTAAAAAAAACAGGAAAAATGGCGGAACTACGTTAAACATGTAATAAAAGTAAATTTTTAAACATGTATACAACTCAATAAAATTATTTTATGGCTTATGATATCAGCTCATCTGAATCTGATTCTAGACTTAAATTAATATATTTAATTTTTTATTTTTTATAAGCAATAATATTGGGTTTTCTTGTCAAATGTTAGCCCTGGTTGGTTCTATCCATAAACACCAGGAAAACGACAGTATAGGTAAATCTTTCTTATCATTGTAGCCCCGTCTCTTTCATTATGAGCGGTAAAATTTCTGCGGGGTATATTTCAAACGTTCCTACTATAAGCTGCAGATTCAGTTTTGTCTGCTTTATCTATCAAGATCAAGTCTAGACCTTTAAAAAGTTCAATCTTGATTATAGAGCGATCAAATTCGGTAAGACACGTACAAATCACCGCTGAAAATTCTAATTTTTATACGGTCAAAAAAACAGATCATTTCTCTTTGTCAATGCGGTAGAGAAGCGTGTGAGATTAAATATCGCAAGCAAAGGAACTGAAATTGATGACATAGGAAATGAATTGAACACTGAACTGACTGTAATACATTTTTAACGAGTTTTCATAGTAAAGTCAACCGTGTTATTAGTTTTCGAAAAGCTAATCATTCTAAACGTTTAAAGAGACCAATAAATAATTCATTACCTCCGATAGACTTAGTGCGGTGAATGGTTTGTCAAAATGAGTTACGATTTGCAAAAAATTTAAAAGCTTTACGAATATTTAGGCAAAACATGTCTGAATACAATTTCTCATTTCTCAGCAGAAGTAGAAGTAGTTCTTAAAATGGTAATAAATCAATCAGCTGTCATAGCGTATTCACACGAGGAATGGGCTACAAGCTTGAAACTTCAGCTTACTGAAAATTAAAATAAACGGCTGCTGTCGACTCAACTAATTTCTCAGCTGCTGCTTTACATTTTTCTTGAGAATCTCACCCTCTTCACAGAATATGAATAGTTTTGTAATTTTCTGGTGAGTATGATCCACGTTCTCTTGTAAAAATTACCAACATTCAATAATGGTATACTCTAAACTTCAGTAAAGCAATAAAAATATATTAAAAAACAAACTGCCCATCATAGCTTATAATCTAAATAAGTGCTTCAATTTATAAAGATTACTACAACTCAGACTTCAAAAACTCTAAAACTACTAAATATAACAATAAAAAACTCATGATAAAAAACGTTGAAAAATAATCTCTAAATGTTTCAATATAGAGGCTAAAAACTATGAATTTACCAGTACGCCGCCTGATAAAAATTTGTCAAAGTCAAAAGCGGCATATGATAAAAAGTGTGACGCTTTCAAAAAATAATCCCAGAGCGTTGAACGTCACTGAAGAAAACGTCACCAATATAATAAAGGTTAAATGTTACCAAAAATGATATAACATTGTAACACAAAGAAAAGACAATAGTATATTATCATACGAGTTAAACAAGACGTATTGTCACACAAGTATGATTAAAACATAACGAGTGCAACAAGGAGTAACACAATAAAACAAGTGTGAGTGTAGCAATACGTCTTTTGAAACAAATGAATAATAAAATTTTTTCTTCTTTAGTTTAATACTATGCATATTGTAAAAAAAATCTAATTATAATAAAAACTCATATGTATAAAAATTTTATATCATTTTGTAAGATCTGCTATAATAATAACTAATTTTTACCCAAGAGACAAACCTCGGTACAAATGCTTTTTTATAATGAACTAGCTGACCCGGCGAACTTCGTACCGCCTTAGCGTAAATTTGAGGCACTATTTTATTTTGTATAGCTGACCTATCTTATGCATGCGTACCTATTCAATTTGAACTGGAATCTATAATATCCTCCATATAAAAATGAATACCTATTTCCCTGGTCTCGTCATACCTGAGAAGGACTTTACTAATTTTATTAAATAAAAAACAAAATATATATTTTCATAATAGTGTTTATTCCGTAGTGTTCAATAATTTCACTTATATTTTTACAAATCGCTATTGAACAACTGGACATTTGGAAGTAAACACTGAGCTTAATATCGCGTGCGCTCTAGAAAGCAACTATTAGCCTCTATACCCTTCACTGCTTCTCTCTATTGTAATGCTTTTTGATAAACTATATTTTTAGTTTCATGTTCTGGCGCGTAAATAAATAATGTTGATGGTTTTCCGACACGGGGACAGGCAACATATAATTGGCCATGTGCAAAACATGGATTTTCTAGGTTGATGCCACATACACTTAGCGACTGCCCTTGCGATTTATTTATTGACATTGCAAATGCAAGCCGCACTGGAAACTGTAAACGTTTAAAACTGAATGGCATATCGTTCGGTATCATAGGGATGCGTAGGATTCAAACATCTTCGCCTTCGTACTTAAATGTTTGAAAGGGAAGTTAAATTGAATGACGTTGACATTTGTTAGCGCGGTTATGTCTGTGGTGTCATAGATCACCACAGAGTGTTTTGTTGTAAATTGAATGACGTTGACATTCGTGACGCGCTTTTTTTAAAATATGCAAAATTAAATGTATATTTTTCAATCTTTCTGAGAGATTTTCTTAATATTTTTTTCCGAAAGAACCTTGTACAGAGTATTAGAAAACTACAAAAAAAGAAACAGGCAAATCGGTCAAGCCGTTTTCATGCTATGTCGTGACAACAGAAAACGGGATTCATTTTTATACATATAGATAGATTACTAAAAGAAGTCGCAGAAAAGCTTTTATTGTGCAATTACTTTAAGTGTCACAATAATGTGACAAAAAAATAATAGAAAAAATCACCATTATAATTAGGAACCCGAATAACCCAAGAATAAAACTAAAAAAATTGCATAAATAAATAAAAAGAAAAAAAAAGCGTCAGTACAAAAACAAAAATCTAGAAAAAAAAAGCATTTCTTTAAAAAATACAAAAGCTGTTAACTATGAAAAATTATTAAAACATAGTTAGATAGATTTTCGGACATAAAAAACTACAAAAGATAATAATTAAAAAAATTATAAAAAATAAAACACATGTTAAAATATGGAAATAAAACCTATCGTAATAAAAATGTATGAAAAGTATAGTGCAACAAACCAAATAAAAGCTAGTGACCCCAATCTACATAAAACTATCAACTTTTAGAAGTATTTGATGATGGTTTATGGCCGTATTGTTCGGTACCTTACCGAAGATTAAATATGTCCAAACAAGGCAACAATTGGTCGCACAGACGAATGAGCACCTTACAGCTGTAATGTAACATAATTGCCATAAACTACTTGAAAAAGTTAAAACATAGTTCTAAATTTGCTTGTAAAAATTTTACTAGCTTTTATTTGGTTTGTCGCGCTATACATATTCTCTCTTACAATATAACTTCAAAAACATTCAAAACTAAAATTTTATAAGCTGCAGACAAAAATTAACCCCTCTGAGCAATCTCAAGCAGTAAGTAATTTGAGCTCAAGTACGTAGCAGATCCAATAAATACATTTCTAAGTTTGTTCAAAATTTAACTAAGTTTTCAGTATCGAAATGTAGGTTGAGATCATCACAATATTCTCTAATATATTATAGAGGGAAAACAAGCCTTGAATATGTTTTTAAAAATAAATAAAAATCCGAAACTTTTAAAGCCTTTGTGAAGTCAATACTCTTGTAAGAGACTCCCTTTGATCTTGAATGAAAATCAAATTAAGTTCTATTTAAGAGGATCTAAGCTGCAGGAGTCAGTAAGAGGAATTATGACACTTCATTGTCTTCAAGAGAATTTTGTAGATAAACGCTATCTCCGGACGTGATTCATGAACGGAAAGGGTTGATTCCGAGCCGTCGGTGTCTAGGATTTAGCACCTGAGCAAGGCGGTCTTGATAATCTTCTGTTGATCAGATGCAGACAAGGCAATATATTACTTTTTCAGAAGCATGGTAGAAAAGTCACAGTTTGTGGACACAGACTAATAAATGACAGAAGTTCTATTGTCTCTATAATCTTAATCTCTCAATCGAAAGCTTTTGTCTGAAACGGTAATGACTTCTTCTATTACCCTTCGTCCTCATTTCGTTTGATTCGGAAACAAGGATTCAGACGGTTCCAATTATCCAAATTTTCAACTTTGTGCTTTTAATTATTTCCAAAAGTCTTTTGAGTTTGTCAAATGCCGCAGCATTCAGCTCCACTTAGTGTACAGAAAGACTTCTGGTGACGCCGGTTGATATTTGCTATGTGGACCATTTTCAGAGACGTAATGATGAAAAAAGCCTTATATATATATTTAGCTTTTTTATATAAATCTCACAAAACCTATTTAATTTGAAAAATAGAAGTAATCTATATGGAATTACTATTAAATTGGTTACACTAATTATTTTAATTGGTGTTATAAAAATTCCAGATACATAAAATTGTGTCTGAATTCAAATAAATTTTTTGAAGAATTCGTGTGTAGAAATCCACTTAGAACCCATTTAGAAGGGTTAATGTTTGTGGAGGTAAACAAATCTATATTTAATTGCACAAAGCATAGGTTCGGGTTATATTCACGTTTCCATCTTGCTCAATATATAATTCTTTTTGTCTTCATCCAAGTCAATAGAGCTATACTATTTCGACATTATTTGAATAACCTCATAAGCTGTGATAGCAGTTTTCAAGTCATCAATGATGTAAAATACAGGCTAATTGATTTGAATTTAGCAAAATTTATCTATATTTACTTACATTTTAATTTTTTATTTTATTATTTGTATCTACACATCACACTAGTCTTCTGGCTAGTGTGAAGTGTGTATTTGTGGGATAAATATTTCTTCTTTTTATAGTGATAGAATTCAAATTGTTCGATAAATTAATAGTGACTTTTCAGATAAGATGTCACATATGTGGCTGAACCATAAATTGCACTATAAATTGATTTTGAAAGAGACGATATATTTAAAAGTTTCTAGCAGAAGCAGCCAAGAAAAAATATTTGATGTTAAATGTAGGTGGATTTTGTTCTTAAAGAATGGAATCTAATTTTTTTACATTACAAATCGGACTAATTTTAGAGTGTCAGGTGTCAATTGACAATAATTGATAACGTCAATGGATAAGGTAGAAGATAAAGAATCCTATATGTTAGTATCTGTACCAGATACAAAAACCTATGTTACACGTAGCTTTATGATTATGGAACAAGAATTCTCAGTTAATGTGCTGGATATTTGTAGAAAATCTATGTCTCTCCAACCTAAAAATATTTCTCATAACAGGTTGTTTTTGTGCTATAGAAATGAGAAATGCACAGTACAGCCAGTGGGAATAAATACCATCAGTATTAGCTGATTCTTCTCTTGGTATGGTCCAACGTCATAGTCAATGGAAAGCTACCACCGTGTCACAAGCGTAAGTCGAAGAGTCAAATTAGAGCAAAATATACATTGCTAAGAAAATACTGGGTGGAAATTCGGAAACAGAAGGTACTGTTATTGTGAATACTGATGAGAAACAAAAATCGAATAAATGTGGAAACAAGATTGAAGTGACAAAAATGAAGCAAATAAACTTATATCCTTTAATATAAATCTTAACGTAAATCTCAACAAATGATTTCATCTGAGACTGCTGTTTATTATAATTTTATGAATTGTACCTTTTGATGTTCAATAAATTGTTGTATTTTCTGTAAACTGTTGAATTATATAAAAACAGTTGTATTATTGATTCATAAAACCACTTGTGTGTTATAGATTCCATAATTCAAACAAAAACATCATTTTGATTACGTCATAATAAAGAGGTGTTGGATAAATATTTTAATTATGTAAACATTGTTCTAGTTAAAGCTGACTAAATATCAGCAATTTTTGCAAAGCTGAGTGTCATCAATAGTTTGACCCAGAGCCATACATATCGTTACCTTATACGTCATTAAATTATATATATAATATATATCTTTATTAATAGAAGAAGAAGATATTAATTAAAGTAATTTTAAGTAGTCATTATTATAGAAAAGTGTAAGCAATAAACATCAAAAGAATCAAGTAATCCTTATGACGATTCAAGCCAAGTTACGACATCACAGAGTCAAGGCATCAGATCTTCCATTTTTTTTAGAAAAAAATCTGATAACGTACTTACCAAATTCCTTCAATATTCTATTGCCAAATTGTCAATTTTTGTAAAAAACAATTTTACTGTTTGACCGAGAGCTTTTGATTAAAGTTTTTATAATAATTGTTGCGTTGGAGCACGAGTAATCAACTATTACGATGTTTAGCATTACACGCGATCTCGTCATTGTTAATTTCTAGAAACGGAGTAGATTTTGGTGTACATATTTTAATTATGTTTGCCCTGTTGGATATACATAGAATTATTAAATGTTTTACAACATTAAATTCACTAACACGAGACCACAAAAGCAAGAAATTTGAATGAAAGATAATGGTTTTGGAGTTGATGATATTCATTAAATCCAGGCAAGCCAGGATCAATAGTTAGTGAATTCGTCCTGTCATGCACGAAAGTGAAACATCGGTCATCTCGAATCTCGTTGCGTGCCAGAAGCAAGTGGCAAAGAAGGCATTCCACCCTCCGTGAAAACTTCATTTATGCGATGCGCTACGTGAGAAATGCCCTTTACGCCAACAAAAGAAACGTTTATTTATTATGTTATATGAGAGCGTTATTACGTTTTTATATCTGCCGCACGTAAAAAATATACGCAACCACGTAGAAGAGTTTATGAGAAAAGAACAGTGTTGGGAATTCTTTCAAGAACTTCATTTAGCGCTAGAGCGTGAACTTTATTATGAATTTTACAAATAAAAATATACAACAAAAGTGGCGCGCTGCTAAAAGATAAAGAACCAATTTGTAGCTATCCACGTACATGTTCTCCAAAGAAAAGCATCTAACTATACACAAGCATAAGAAAATTACGATTCTGTTTCTTATTTTTCAAAAAATTAAACGTAGAAGAGTTCCGGCAAAGAAACATACTTGTTTTATCTCCCAACTACAAAACTAATTTATTTTCTTAAAGTGACTGACAAAAGTTAAATGCTAGCAAAAATTCAAGATATCATCCGTTATAGCGGCATATACTAGACGTTTACCTTATATCAAAGTTGAGGAAAACATGTTTCTACATGTTACTCTAAATATCAATTTTTGAATTGATAAAAAGTTCCCATAAGAACAAAACATGGCTAAGTCGACATTGTTGGAACGAATTTGCTTTGATTTTACTGATTATCTGTTATGACTAGTGTTTTAGTACATTTTTATTATTTTCAAAGTTTATAAACTAGTTCAATTTGTGTAACATAAAATTGACAAATTTTGTAAATAATTCAATTACTTTTATTCTGAAGATAGCTAATATGCCAGCTGTCAGAAAGGATTCTGGCACATCAGAGGCGTTTTTATTAAGAATGTATGCATATAGTAAAGTTGTTTAGCGTTTTTTACACGACGTTACAACAACTGTACGTAGTAAATAAAATTGCATTACTTCCGGTACGTTTGTAGCATACCAAATTTGGTGATAGGGCGTTAAGAAATGCCAAGTATACACAAGTACGGTGCAATAAAATATGTAAATGTCCTATTTGCCCCTTCGCGCTCAAATAACTAGCCAGACGACGACGTTCCATCCCCTTCATAGACAATTTCTTAGAGTGATTGTTATTCCTCCTGGTTCCTTCCGCTTCCGGACCCTCCAGACATCATCTCATCTTATCGTTCGAAAGATTAAAAAACTCTAAAAAATTCACCCAGTCGCAGAATACGCAGATTAATTGCATGCAATTTACATAGTCTAATCTTAATTACGCTCGGATCTTTTGTCGTAATTCATTTTTAAATGCAATTTTCGTGTCGTTGTCGCCGAGTACTGTCTTTACTGACTTCATTAGAGATGACTTTCTGCTTTTTCCTATTGCAGATGGAATTTTCATTAACCAGAAGGGCTGAAATGATAAATTGCGTTTATACCTATGATATATTAACCTGGTTACCAGCGCTTTTTAAACATTTTCAGATAAGTCATTTGCTAATGAGAATTCTTTATCCATTGCTGCTAATTCTGGCTTAATGTTATAAAAAATTAGGAAAGTTTATATCCAAATATTTGTTTTTATTTTAGAATAAGATTGCAACTAAACTTTCTAGAATGTGGTGTTAAATTGATAATCTTTCTATTCCCAAACACAAAATCTATTAAAATAAAAGTGAGTTACAAAGAAACCCTCTCAAAAATGCTTCAAGATTCTTCTATTTAAAAAAAAAACAAATTTTTCATCAACAAAAAATCAATAAAGTCCAAGCAAATTGATTCAAACTAGGTCTACAGACTTGGACATTGTTCGCTCTTATTAGAACTCATCTGTTGCCACTTGCTGAAGAGTTCCCATAAGAACGATTTTATTTAATAACTCCAGATTACTAATAATTTTTTTCTTCATTTGTCGGATATTTTTATCATGTATACCTTATTTATTTGCACTGTTGACCATCTTCTCACAAAATTATTTAAGTACTTACGAAAATCTAGCTTTTATCTACGTCGACTTATAAATAAAATACTCTAGTTTATTTTAAACCATCTTTATGTATTTTCGCCATTTTTTATTTTTATCTGGCTTTTTTTGAATTTTAAGTCCGATTATTATTTTTTTGTAAGCAACTGATGGTGGAAAGTTTTTGGTTTTCATTTTAATTGTGTAAAATCGGTATATATAGCCAAATTCCGACTTTGCTGGGGACTGACCTAACGAACGTAGTTTATTTTATAAGTCTAGAAGCTCAGTAAACTGATTATCTGATATTTTTTACAAACTGTATTGGAAAAAACAACAACAAGAACAAAATTCTATTCAGCCAGGATGCGAAAACATTATTAAATTTTCAGCAAAGTGCAGCACCACAGTTTTTTTATTTATTTGAAAAGGCACAATGCAGTTATTGTCAACAAAATAGTTTGGTGAAAAGAAACACATTCGCTGTGAAATTTAGGACTAAATTGAGTTCGATCGGTTAAACGGCTTTGTACCTATCGGTTTTTAAATTGGCTCTGTATACCTCTACAGCTTGAATTGTTCAGATGCTGCTGCAACAGTTTATATTGGAGTTTATAATTAAATAAGTACCCATGCAATAGAAAGGTCAGACTAAATTAGTTTGGTTAATCATGACCTTTTGGAAAACATTTTCAAAAGATATAGAACACTACATTTTAATTAAGGACTTTTCTTGCACAAATAAATTATAGATTCCTCTGCAGAGTATTAGGAATAAGACGTAATGATTCAAAAACAGGTCAAAACGTTTTATCCAATTAAAATTCATTCAATAAAAACAATCAATTAATTTATTCATAACCACTAAAATTGTGTTAGTCTCAAGCAATCGCTAAATTATTATTCAAAATAATAAAATTGTAACAATTTTTTGGTTAGATTATGAGTTTTCCGCTCACGGCTGGAAAATGATGCTTGCACCGTTGTGACATTTACTTTTAGTAATTTATGTATTTTAGTTTTATTTATTTAAAAAATAGTATATTACAGTACAAGGGACAAAAGTTGAATTTTCGGCCCTGCGCGCCATAATGCCAGAGGCGAAGCCGAGGGCATTATGGCGCGCAGGACCGAGATTTCAACTTCTGTCCCGCGTATTGTATACGATTTTTCTTCATACCTCGCTCGAAAGTACGTACTTTAATTTTATTTTTTTAACTTTAAATGCTATATTTTTTATGCTGACAGTTTTTGATGCCTGCCGCGACATTTGCGGCACGAGCGAAGCGAGTGTTGCTAGTCATATAACATAGTTACGAGTATAAATAAACACGATGAATTCTTTCTTCCCGCTATACAGGGAAGAAAGTGTACATCTTACAGGGACTAAAAGTTAAACTTTCGGCTCTGTTATTAGGGACGAAAGTACGTACTTTCGAGCGAGGTATGAAGAAAAAACATTTTATATCATTGGTGAAAAAACGATTTCAAATTATTTTTCTGCCCTCCGGCGGGAAAGTGGCAACTTTCCGGCTTCGTCGAGCAGAAAAATAGTATACGCACCTTGCCCAGTAAAAAAGAAAGCCTCAGACCACATGTTTGTCATCCTCGGCTTCGCCTCGGCCAACAATTACATGTGCTCTGAGACTTTTCTTATTTTACTGGCCTAGGTATGTAATTTACTATTTTGCTGAAAATTAGCAAATGATAGTTATTTAATATACAAGAGAAAATAATTAGACTTTATTCTCGTGTGTAATACAAAATTTTTTTTATAACAAAACTTTAAGTTCATAATTTAAAAAAAAATACAGTTTTGGCACAAAAATCGCAATTACAATATAGATTATTCTATCAACAAATTTTCTATTATAATTTTTGCGTTTGAAACAAATACGAAATGTACAAAAAAGAATTAACAAAAGAAGAAGAAGAAGTTATCACATGTAGAAAATGCAGTGTTGGAAGCAAAAAGTACATTATTGCCCGAAAAATCTAGAATGATGTATGAGAAAGAGTACAGTTCTTCAAAAAACAAAAAAAATCAAGAATATCAATAGGATGTGTAAAAAAGTGCTTTTGGCGTATTTTTCTCAAAAGTCGAAGAAAGTAAAGCCATAATTATAGTTGAAGCTTACCTTGTTGATGAATAAAAATTGTGACATTTCCAAGTAATGCTTTCAAATCTAATATCAAGTGATATTATCTGTACAGGACTGGAGAAAACTTGAGTAGAGAATACGAAGCTAAAAAAACCAAAATTTTAGAGCCAGATGATATTATTAATATTCTGACACAAGCTCCGAATGACGCCTATTTGCATATAAATTTTAGACTTTTATAATAACAATTATCATTGCTGGTCTAGATTTTTGTTTGGGATTGCAGGCTATTGCTATTTATTATTATTATTATTATTATTATTATTATTATTATTATTATTATTATTATTATTATTATTATTACAAAAGCAACTCAACAGGCCGAACCCAATTGCAGAGTTACTATAAATACATACATAAAAAATAGAGCAAAAAGAAAAAATTTCACAAACTTACTGCACATATGTTTAAGAATGAGAAGCAGTATTGAAAAAAAGTTGTTTCAAGATTAATGGGCTACAACTAAAAATGTCGACTTTGTCCTCAATCAACCGATAGTTCACCACAGCTTGATATAATAGCGCTGATCTTAATAACTTAGTTCTATGAGTCGAAGTATAAAAAACACTGCTTTTTCTCAAAGATCTCGAAGAGGGAACACGGAGCAAAACTTGACTCAATAACTCAGCGCAGTCAATATGGGAATGAATTAGTTGCAACAACATAACAACAAAATCAAAAGATCTTCTCGACTCAAGAGATTGAAACATAAACTTGTTCAGTAGAATATCGTGCGGAAAACCCCTAGGTGGATACGTACCCTCCGTACGGTACGGTGAAAACTTGCATATTTTAGAAAGCGTCTCTGAACCTTTTCAATGCTGTCAATATATGTTTAATAAAGATGATTCCAAATTCTAGAAGCATATTCTAACCGAGATCTCACAAATGAAAAGTACAAGACTTTCAAAGCATGAATATCGTTTATGTCTTTCGAATGACGAATAACAAAACCCAAGGACTTGAAAGCAGCTTAGATCCCCATGTTAATATGGTGATTGAAACTGAACTTTTTGTCAAAAGTAACACCTAGATCTTTAACCAATTCAGGTCGACTCAAAATACAATCATTCAGTGAATAATTATAGTTCACAATCTTAAATCTTCTAGAAAATGAAATCACGTTACACTTGTCAGTATTAAGCGGTAGACAATTTTCTGACCACCAGTTGTTAATAATATCTAGGTTGGTTTGAAGCATGGTACGATCATTTAGCGCAAAGATTTTTATGCCATCTGCAAACTACAAGTTTTTGACACTAAGGTTAAAAGTAATGTCGTCAATAAAAATATTGAAAAACAGAGGTCCCAAGACCGTACCTTGAGAAACTCCAGATATCTGCTGGTAATGTTTAGAGTAACAACCATTACAGTAAATAAACTGGCTTTTTTGTAGTAAGTAAGATTTTATTAACGATATTAATGAAAGAGAAAATCCAAATTTCCTAAACTTTTGAATTAAAATTTCATGATCTATGCGATCAAACGCTTTAGAAAAATCCGTATAGAAGCAGTCAATTTGACCACCTTTGTCTAACGTCTCTGACACATACTGTGACATTAGTGACAGGTTAGTTACCGTCGACCTTCCTTTTATAAAGCCATGTTGGCTGCTACTAATGGTTCTTGAGATGTCACAGTAGATCAACGAGTGAAAAGCCAATTCAAAAACTTTTGCAAAGTTGTTAATGATTGAAATGGAACGATAATTGGTTACATCATTACGGCTACCAGACTTAAAAATAGGTGAAACACGCGAAATCTTCCATATATCAGGAAATACTGATATTTGCAGCATGAGGTTAAAAATTAATACAAGCGGTTTCAAAAAAATTGTCGTACAATCACTTATAACATAAGCTGGAATAAGATCAGGACCCGCGGTCATTGTTGGTTTAAGTCTTTTAAGTGCTTTAGCAACATAATCTTCATCAAATTCCAATAAATCCATTGTAACAGTGTTGCACAATGGCAAATTGGAGTTACTAACATCTACTAGAGGGGTAAAAGCTTTTGTAAAAAAGTCCGCAAAAGAATTAGTTATGTCTTGTAGATTATCATACGTATTATTGTTATATAACATAACCGATGGTATAGAAGCAATGTTGTTCTTTGCTTTGAAAAAGTTCCAAAATATACTGGGATCAGTTTTGATGTTATTACTAACTTTAGTTATATACGTAGCAATGTAGCATAAGCTTCTTTCACCAATCTTCACAAAACTTCTGCTTCTAAACTTCTTTCGATATTTGTTTTTTTGTTTTATTAAATTAATGATTTCTTTGTTGTACCATACAGGGTATTTACCAGCTGACTTTTGTTTCAAAGGTACATGTTTTTCAAATGTCATATTTAATATTGAATAAAATTCCGTCACTGCTGAGTTTACATCACTAAATTTTTCTAAAGAACTAAAGTCAGTGCAAGCAAGTTCACTGTATAGAAGAGCAAAATTAGCTTTTTTGAAATTATAAACTCGATTTGCAATAGAAATCACATGGCTAGATCGATATTTTGAATAACATAGATTAAATTCAAGATTTTTATGTGCATGAAGCTACTAGGTCCGATGAATTGCACAAGATAGAAATGCCTAATGTAGACGACAGAAAATCGGTGATAGGCGTTTTATTATTTGACATTAAAGTCAAGCAGTATAGACCGTTTTGATTACTGAGAAAAAATGCAGAGTGGAAGTACTTAGAAATTGTGAGAAAGTACATCGCCTTGCGCCCCAAAAACGTACCTCACAATTGTTGTTTTGTCGACTACCAACAGAAAAAGTGCACTACTTAACTGGTAGGGATCAACACTACCTAAGAAAAATGCCGATTTTCTAAAGCTACCAAAGCTAGGATTGTACACAGGGCATTGTTTTTGTCATTCTGCAGCTACCATGTTGGCAAACTCTGGTAAAAGTGAAACGCTTGGGTGAGTGAAAATTGTCATCCATTGCAGAAACGAATTGGAAAGCAGTAAGATTGTTGTATCCAAGCGTATACTTAGTGGAACAGAAAATCAATCCAGTACCTCTGTACAGTTGTCAAAGAGTGAACAATTACAACTTCTAGTGTTTCAAAAATTAAAATTTCTAATAATGTTGATTGTACAATTGAAGTTGTTGTTAGCTCCTCGACTGAATATGTTAAAATTTGTAAATTTAATTGAATAAAAAAAATAAAACATATTATTTACCCTTGTTCTTAAAGTGTTACTTTATCCACCCTTGCGGTAAAAGTGGTACTGCATCTACTTAAAAAAGATGAACAAAAATAGAAAAATTTTTAGTAAAAAAACAGTAGTTGTGATACAAAAAATATTCTTCAGCTTTTCTTGGTCTTTTAAGCTAGGTACATGCTTGCAGACGGGTTAAGCAGTCTAGTCTTTCTTCAAACATGTCAGCTAAAAACATGACAGCAAATACAAAAGATGTTGTCAGGTTTCAGAAATTTCAGTCAATTAACATATGTTTTCGACTGAAATGTCTGAAACTTGGCAGCATCTTGTGCATTTGCTGCCAAAGCATATGTCAATTGGTTGATAATAGTGTGCAGCCGCACGTTGTAAAGATTATAAAAAGTTGATCACTGACTGAAAGTGTATTTACAAAATATTTTCTGTAATCCTTCAGAGTCGCTTGTTTTACTATTCGGTTTTGATTGTTTTAATTTAAGGTTGTGTTGTTGAGCAAGTTAGACAAACAAAATAAATCTTGAGTTGTGTGAAAGATTCAACTCTAATTACATGTAATTTTATGTAGAGCGACGTCTTTCGGTCGCAGGTGCAGTTTAAAAGTTTTTAATTAGTTTGACATTTTGTGCTTCCGCGTTAAATGGAAATCTTCGAAGAGAGATCGGCAAGATTAATATTAGTCGCTTCAGATTCTTTTTGTTATTTGAATTTCGACGTTGTTGTTTTTAATGAGTTTCTTTGTCGCTTTTAATTTTCAAAGGAGGTGTTTTAAGACATAATGAAGTCTGACTTATCTGCGGGTAATTTGGATGTTTGGAAAGCTCGAAGAGAGAGATAGATCCCCTTCCGCTTCATAGAAAGTGTAATTACTTACAGTTATGTTTGCTAATAGATTTATATTTTGAATGTTGAAGCGCTGAAACAAGATTTAGAAAGACTTTTATTGCAGCAGTTACTTTCGAAACTCGTTTCATGTTTTCTAAAAGTGAGCTTTTAGTTTGGTTATGGTGCGTTGTTACCTTATGCAAATCGGTTACATTTACACTTAACGCGCATTCCGAATAATTTATCCAAACTCTTGCCACCTTAACCCCCTATTACTTAGTCTGGAAAGTTCGAGGAATAAACGCTAATGTACTACTACAATTTCCTACTTCCTTTAAACGACTTTGCCCTGTTTACAACACCTCTTGGAATTTCTAAATATTGCATCTACTTTGCACACTCCCTACAGGGTTGACCCAATAATTATTGTAACAGCACATACCGTTTCACAAAAGTCTAACTTGTCAATTGTCAAATACAAATTAAAATTTGACATGTGAGTTTGCCAATAACACTAAAAAAATCTGAAATTATTTGCACTCTAAATAAAGTATAGCAATTATTTGTCTTCATACTATAACAATAATAATTATGGTTGTTAATCTATAAACATGGTCAAAGTTTTTCCAAATAAACGACGTTATAAATTTTTTTGTAAACTAAATACCACAAAATGACTTCCCTAAAACCAATTTTAATTGAAATGAATCGAATTTTGCACATTGAAGTTGCTACGATTGCTGGAAAATTAATGAGAAAACATTGGCAATTAAACAAGCCAATGAGAATTAAATGAAGCGAGAACTGAACAAATTTTTGTTAAAACTCACCCTTTGCGGAACGCCTCGCGTAGCTGCTCTCCCGTGCCTCGGAGAACTTGCTCCATGCTTCTCTTTGCGATGAGACGTCTTGAGACCCCGAAGAAATCGAGAAAAAGTTGTTTTTTTCTTGTTGGTATTGTTGTAGTTTTGTTCTGGAATTCAATCGATTGTTTAGTTTTTGAAATCATAATCAGTGTTTGGTTGATAATTAATTAAAAAAATGTGTATTTAAAATTCGTCGCCAAATTGATAATACTTCGATGATTGCCTTCATAATTAAGGCGAAAAGTTAGCAAAGATTTTTAATTTTAAAAGTTTTTTAATAATGATAATCTTTTTATTTGTGGTGAAACTCGTGTTATCCCCGTCTCAATTTTACCACACAATTAACTCATTTACTGTCTTGAAAAAGATTTAGATCGTAAAGTTAAATATAGAATAAACAAATACATATTCTATCTAAATACTACAGAAATTTAAAAACACAACTAATAGCAACTCAATTAGCTTCCAGATAAAAAAACTATCAAAAAGTTTCTACTTCAAATTTAGAAAATATTGACATCTGTCACAAATTTAGAACCAAATCAACTAAAAAGTATAATGATCTTCTTTTTAATGGTTTGAGCTATCATAGTCTACCACTCTGTTCACCCTTTCGATGGGGATACATTATGATGTTACATCCTCTAGTATAAATATGTATACATTATTGTGTAATATTTTATCGACTTTAATAAAAATGTTAAAAAATGGTGGATGCGCCAAACACAAAGTTTTTAGAAAATTGTTTTTATTTTATCAGCTGCTATCATTCTTAATCTTTAAATGTGAGAAGAAATAAAATGTTCCTCTTCAATTTTAATTCAAATGAGTTATTATTTTATAATATGACGTGCTTTTTGTTAAAACTATCTGTATTTTTTGCATGAGAGATTAGATGCATTGTCCAGTAATAGTTGATTATAAAAGCCTAACTTTAAAAATGCGTTATTTCACTGTTACTAATATAATTTTTTTATCTTATATTTTATTTATCAAAACATAAAATATAAGGCTCCACTCGTACAGTACAATAATAAATACAAGACAATTGATACAATTCTTTTTTATATTATTTATACAAATTATTTGTATTTACATAAGTTTACACATACTTAATTATTGCTGAATTTGACTTTTCAAATTAATCTAGCAGCCTTTACACCAAAACTGACTTTATATTGGCCCTATTTAAAAAGTAAATTTCTTGCAAAACAAAAATACTATTTTTCAATTTTTGTAAAGATTTTGCACTTATAATATTAGCATTGGAATTGGCATTATACAATTGAATATGTAAATCTAAAAAAAATAAGGTATTTAACTAGAAAATGGCAATTCTGGAAATGTCAACTGCCAGCTGGCCCTGAGCTCGATAATAATAATAATTATAATTTTTTTAAAAACTGTACGCTATTTTCTAAAATATTGCATTTATTTTTTTTCTTCAAAACAGCCTGCTTCGATGTCAATTGTGAGGCAGTATAAGGACAATTTAATTTCTACTATTGTAGAAGATGTTTATCAAATTCCGTGCTCTTGTGGGAAAGTTTACATTGGGGAAACAAGACGTTCAATTAAACTTCGAATTTCTGAACATAAAAGGTGCATAAATTCGGGTTTATAGTCACAGTCATCACTAGCTGAACATCATCTAGACACCGGTCACAAAATTTGCCTAGATGAATCTTTCTTGATTTGTGAATCAAAATTTTTCTATGACGGAAAAATTAGAGAAGCAATCGAAATTGTAAAACACCCAAACAACTTTAATAGAGATGCAGGTTATTATATCTCAAACGTTTGGAAGTCCTTGTTCATAATCACTCCTTCGCCATCAACATAAAGCGCTTCCGCTTTCTCCGCAGCTCTCTCTTCCGAGTCCTCCGCCAATTTATCTTCTGCTGCTCCCACCGCTTTTTCTTCCTCGCTTACCAATATAAGCCCAAGCAGCAACGAGGTCTAGCCAGAATAAGTTTTGCCTCTAACCTGGTTCACACGTCGAGTGACCGTGCTTGTTCTCATTTTTATTTTTCTGTCCTGATGACGCTTTCACCGATGAAGTGCAAAACGTCGATAATTTTATTAAACCTTTCGACACGGTCTTTTTCAAAAGATGTCAATATTTCTATACCTTTATCGCTTTAAAAATAATCAGATGCACAAAACTTTATTCAAATTTTGTTTGAAACAAAAACAATGTCTCCACAAAAAGTTGTGCGATAAACTCTCATAAATATTAGTGAAACTTAAATAATCTGTTGTGAAATATCAATGACGGCAATATCATAATTGCACTAATGCGAGCAGCAAGCTTTAGTGGTACAGTAAAAACGAGAATTTTATATTTTGACAACTTTGAGTTGGTAGAATTCATGTTTTTGATTTTCTTTTTAAATTTCTGCACAAAAAAATTCTCAAGGCAGAGGCCTTGAATCTTCTATTCCAAGAATTTTATTAGGTTTTAAAGTGCGGTAACTCTTCAATTCTTTCAGATAAACTATCCAAAGAAAAAATAATCTTAATTCATAAAACCATTATATTTCAAGATAAAAAAAGATTAGAAAGTTAATCTTTATAAGTATACCTCAATATTAGAAACAACAACACACAGTTGAGCTTTGAAAGAGAACAAATGATTAAGAGTTTTCTGTAAGGTCAGGTACCGGTTTTGTGTTAAATACTTTAATCATATTTTATCAAAAACTGAAGTGTTTACCAGAAAAATAAAAAAATACTTTTGAAAGGTTTTTGATCTGATACAGCTGATCAATTTGAGCTGACAAGACGACTGATCAGCTTCATTGCTTTATAGGTTCAAATCAGATTTTTACTTAGACGCCCAAGATTATAGAAATATTTTAAATACACATTTTTGCTCTGGGGGTATAACTTTCTCACTATATCGAAAAAACTTTGTAAGACCGACCAATGTTACAATCACGTTTTAGTTGACCGGCTAAATAGATATAGTTCCGGCTTCAAAAATGGGTGTAGTTTCGTGTGCAGTAACATTCTGCGCCGAAGTCCGATTTACATTGCAACATAGAAAGACAGAGTTGCAAATAATAATATCTACAAATTATTTATTACAAAAATTAAATTTTATTACTTAACAATAATAACAAGCTTTTATCAAAAATGTTTGTTATTATTCTATCTAATAGAAACGCAGCATGGCAATGACAGTGTGGTATCAAAGGTAATGTTACAACGTGAATTTGACCCACAATGTTTCGACGCTATTTAACCAATAGAACGATTGCCTGAAATTTAAAATTTAGTAGGCGTTTTTTTACTATATCTATAAAACGACTCGACTATGATTTAATATTCTAGAATATAAGCTCATACAGTAAAAGTTATCTGATTTCTTGAAAAAATTGTAACTGTATTAAGCAAATATAGTAAGACACATTTTCAAACTTAAAAATTGTAAAATTAGTCGTATTAGACGTTTTCTGCAATTTCAAATTGAACTTTAATTTCCAACGCTAAAAAGTGATCAATAACCTCTTATCAGTAACCAATTACAAAAGCTTCAGTTAAAGTCAACTTAGTTTGCTCGTTTAAAAATCTTTGACATTTAATCGCTTATAGGACCTTGCAACTACTGTAGATTATATTTTTTGCAAATTTTTTTAGTAAAAATTCTAAAACTGCTTAGATGATACTGATTGTTATTTTTACTCGCTTCGTTTTAAGACTTTAAAAAAATATTACAAATTACAAATAAAATCACTGAGGCGTAAAGAGTTAGTCAAAATTTACAAAAATTTGTTTTTTTAAATATGGCATTCTTAATATTAGCATTTGAATTTATTGCTTCAACATGGTTTGTCTAATAAAAGTCATAATAATTGTTGATGTATCCCGGAAACTGTTGTCTATCTATTAAAGAGCTGTACTGCGCATACCAAAGTAAAGCAAAAATGTTTGAGATATACCCGGCAAATAAATTGTATTGCCTATAATGACAGAGACAGAGCAAAAATGGTAAGAAAGATTTACAGCATAGACTGTCTCGTAATTTGAGTTTATAAATAAAACCAACCAGATTGTTCTTTAATTTGTGACTGTGGCTTGGGGTGTAACACTTTCTGAGAGATTAGTGCAATAGAATTTACTGCCGGATATATCTCAAACGTTTTAACTATAATGTGAATATTCAGATAAAAATTTGAAGCTGTTGAAAACCAAAAACTTCAAATTTCAGAAATGTTAATTATACAGTTACAATTCAACTATTTTCCGAGTCTTCCTGTCAATAGAAAATAAAAACGCCGACATGAAGGAAAAACTGTTTAATAGAAGCTATAGGACATAAAGTAAACCTATTAACTTAAAAGATACGTTTTGTAGTTTCATATTTCAGATAATGCGATTTGACATCACGTTAGGATAATCTATGAATCTTGTTGTTTAAACCATAATGTGTCATCAAGTTGTCATTTCAAATCCATGTTATGAAGCACATTGTTGTGGATTAGTAAATCTAGAGGAGGCTTTCAGCCTCTTGTCTGAAATTCGATTTGTCAGATCGGATGAAATCGTTAAACATGTCAAAACAAAAACTCAAATAAGATGCCCAATCCTCTGGGAGTTCTAAGAAATAATTTATGGATTTATAATGGAATCAAGAGATATAATTAAAGCTTTAACAGGTGAACTGTGTAATCAACGTCACACACACGTTCCTTGAGTCAACAGAACGAGCTTGCTATTGCTACATATAATTTGCTTCATCAAAGTTGTCCATTTGAATTATACATGTTATCAACGGCGATCTGGCTTAAATAAATTTGTGTTAATCCCCTATGATTATTCATGAATATAAACGCATCACAAGTGAAATTAAACATTAAGCTCTAGTGTAGTGATCATAAAACCGATAATGCGTTTAATAATGTTTTTCAGCTTTAAAAATTAAAACTATTTGGTTACAACAAATAAAAACAAGCCACATTTTCCACAATTTTTGTAAAAAAAAATTTCTTCATGTTTTGAAGCATATAGGTTATACTTTAAATGATAGAATGTCAATGTTGATAGATACCAATTGAAATATAAGGTATATCGCTAATTGAACAACCAAGTTTATAATTTTTAAGAAATAGGTTGAAAATGATGAAGGTGCCATTTTTTTTTTTTTTAGAAAATTGTTTAATTCCATTAGCTTCTATTGTATAAGACTGCCTAGTTACTTGAGTTACTATAGAAAATATTAGTAAACTAATAAAAAGTTAGATATTTATAACATTCTATAATTTTTGATTAAAAAGTAGAAATATAATGTAGAACAAATGTGAAAATTGTTTAATTAAGTGCACTTCTATTGTATTACACTCACTTGATTAGATTTATTGTTTTTAAACATGTATGTGTCATATTTATAATTTCTTTTTTGGTACTCTAATTTTTTACAAACCAAAATTATGATATAGCTTAAAGCGTTTTTTTCTTAATTCACTTTTACAGTAGCTCTGTTTACATTAAATCTTAATTATGAGGACTTTAAGAGGGAATTATAAAAATTTGATTAAAACTTTACTGTTTGTCTTTAATTAAAAATAAATATTTCATTGGCATTCAAGCACGAACAGAGAACAAAATGAAATCATCGAACCTAGAGAAAATCGACTTTATACGACCTGGTCTGTCATAAAGACACAAATCTAAGAAACTAAACTTTTGATGGTTTTAATTAAAACGCAAGGGATTACGGTGTTGAATATAAATGCTCTTACACACACCAGCCTATCGACTTAAGAATTCTGTCCGCAAGAAATATTTTTTCAATTTCACGTTTACAATGTCGGATTTGTGACACCGTTTCTAAAAAAAATAGTTAAACAAAATTGAATTTTTTGTAACCGATTTTAGTGGCTTTTGGCGTTGGTGAATTACATTGACAATACTGTCATTGTTGTAAGTGTTATGTTATGGTTTTTATGTTATACCAACCTGAGAAAAAAAAACTCACTAGACAGATAAAACTCGTGCTTGTGCCACAAGCAAATGTCTTGTGCAACTCGTATAACAATATATTCTTTAACAAAGTCTGCGGTGCAAATTTTGCAATAAATCACGCTTCCGTTACAAGTTATACTATTACAAGCTAAAAATGGCATGTCCACTAATATCTACTAGTTTTTCTGTAAAAAATATTTTATACTGTATTTTACTTCATTTTATTAATATAGATAAAAAAATTTAAAAGAAAATAAATTAAAAATTTGTTACGTTTACAAAAAAATCAAGCAATACTAAAGTAAAAAATATTGCTTCCGTTTTAGAGAAAAAACCCTATTGGGCTAACTTTGTTAGTCGACCAGCAAATTCAATTCTTTTTTGAATTTTTTGTTTTAGCAAATTAGCATCTTCTGTTTTTAACTTTTGACAATTTCAAAAGTAACATGGAAGCTTGGTTTTCCAATCTTTATGTGAATAAAAGCTTCGAAACATAGATGTCACTACTTATTATTGTTATTTTTAAATTGCAGAAATTGTACTAGACGTGAATATGATGTATATTTTTTCACATAGATTAAGTAACACTTGTTTTTAGAATAAGTAAAATTTGTTTTAAGTTTTTTTAGTCATAATTATAACTCAAAAAGTTTTATATTTATAATGCTAAAGCTTGTCAATTGCTAATAAACTAAAAAAAAAACGTTAGCAAGCACAACAGAAAATTATTCTCAATTGCTTTGCTTTTATCTGTTTACAAATACTTCATTTATTTATGTTTTTGGTTTTTGCTTACAATATGTTTTCTGAGTGACGCAATCAATAGTTATTTGAATCAAAAGGCCGGAAACAAGCTATATTTTATATGGGGACCAACATACCAGATTGAAAGTCAATCGAATTTATAAATAAACTCGATTGACTTTCAATCTGGTTTGTTGGTCCCCAAACTTTATTATCCATTCATGGTAATCTAGTGTTTCTAGTCCTGAAGATGCTAAAATAAAGTATTAGCGAAACTGGTCGACTGAAGCAGTTGTTGTTTTATATTTTTCTCTGTAATTGGATAAACACAATTTTAATCAAAAACAAGAGAATTATCAGCTACACTTTGTATTAATTGTAACATGATACAATGCAAACCGTTAGTTGTCGTTGATAAATGCCTGACAATTGACAATTACAGAAAATGTCATAGTAATCATTTTCTAGCCTAGGCTGGCAAGACGGCGTTTCAGGCCGCTTAGGACACGTTGAAAGTTATGTTTTGCAGGCGCAAGGCACAAAAAACAAATTGTAAGAATTAGTAGCTGTTTATTCATATGAATTGATTAAAAAAAGCAATTTAAATTGTTTTAATTATATTAAACACTCTATATTCTATTTTATGAAAAGTCCAAAATCTACAAAAATCATTTTGTTAAAAGCCCAAAACCTCTTAAAAAACTAGCTTGAGAAAAATTTGT
The DNA here is from genome assembly GCA_947359425.1 of Lagria hirta. Classification (NCBI taxonomy): domain Eukaryota; kingdom Metazoa; phylum Arthropoda; class Insecta; order Coleoptera; family Tenebrionidae; genus Lagria; species Lagria hirta. The sequence continues at coordinate 18,083,387 of OX375798.1, read as the reverse complement.
TAAAAAAAGTGTTTTTTGTTAACAGTCAGATGTTGAGAGTAACTAAATCAATGTGTTCATTTCTAAAACGTGAATGTGCAATGTATCGCGACAAATTAAAAATTGATGTTGTTTTTCGATGTCAAATTCGGTTAAAATTTTACGTCTATGTTTTACGTCTCATTGCATAATTATGTATGTCGTGTAGCGTTTTTTAGGTCACTTAGTGTACAACCAACTTGTTAATTTCAGCTGCTTGTACTAAAGTCATTACCATTAATATTTATCAGTCTACTTGTGCACTAAAATGACAAAAAATGTCTCTACTGATTAAAAATTAGTAGATGGTTATGTGTACAATCGAGATAATTTCATTTCTTTCCGGCACAAACGTTTCTTTATAATTTACTTTTCCCGCTTCCAACTCTAATTCTATCAATTTATGTGAATCGAGATAGACATGTCATCCTCTTCCATTGTCTCTCTGCTACTATAGCATTTTGTCCTTTGTCTGCTTGTAAAAGTAATTAATGGTAACGAGACTAACTCTAAAGTGTCCCATGCTTCCAACGGATGTTTTTGAAAGATATTTAATTGACTGTAAATTTATAAGTAGTTCGTCTAAAATGACTATAGCAAGAGGTCATTCATAAATTACGTAAAGCTTTTTTACCCCTTTTGAAACACCTCCTCCTCCATGTAACGTTCCACAGCTCACTCCCCTCCTTTTACTAAATTTCATAAAATTAATTTCAAAAAAGTATGAAAATTGTTATGTAAAACCAAATTATAAATAAACAAAAACTCAAGACATTATCTAGAAACATCTAGAATTTACCGCATAGGGTGTAATAGTTGTAACATGTTCTTTATTTGAGTCAATTCAGAGTAGATACAGTTGGCTCATTAAAAATACGGCAGATTAGACAAGCCAAGCATAGCTAACACGCTTTCAATAACAATCATAATATTAGTATCAACAACTTAACATTAGTCAAAGAAATAAACAATTATAGACATCTGGATGCCGCCCAATTCATAGAAATTCATAAAGACAAAAAAAAAGTTTTAAACTAAAACAAAAACCCTCTTTCCAGCTCTTTGGTCGGATTATTAAAAAAAAACACAAACCTTGCAATAAAAAGCTTTTTAGGATTTGTATTACTCATTATTTGCTTTTTATTATTCATTTATACATCAAAAAAACTATAGAATGACTTAAAAGCCTATCTATTTATTTATTTTTTTCAATAAAGACAATGATAATGCTGAAGCTAAAACAATTTTTATTTGAAAAGAAGGGCTTGATAAAACTTAATAATTTATAAGTTCAAAAGTTTTTGATAGATTAAATACGCAAGAATTAGAACTTGTTGACTTTTTAAAAAACCTTCTTAAATCTTAGTGAAAAAAACAATTCAAATTTTATAAGCTAGAAACTTTTACAATTTTTCCGTATGCTTAAAATCTAAAAAAAACACGCCAAATTGCTCGATATTTGAATAAAACATGTCGGTTTCTTAAATTCAATATTTGGTAAAGCACGTACAATAGTGTTCAACTCTTTTTTCCCATTTGAATATAAATTAGTTAAAAGTCTGTGTGGAAAAAGTTAACATCTGTATGTACATCGCCTCCATAGCAAGACGGTCGTACCCAAATTTTCTGATTTGATCGATTCTCTTCTTCATAAATTGTTATGGTTTGCGTGCCTAGAGGGACAGAATATTTTCCTGTCAATTTCACAATGTCCAATTTCACTTTCGATATACCTTTCCTCTCCTGAGTTTTCTTTAATAGATTCAGCAAATTTCAGAACCAGGGGCGGCTTTTACCGCTGTGGAATCGGAGTCTGAAGTTTTGGGTATTACAAATGAATTATGTATGTCTGACGTGAAGGTTACGAGTTATAGCTTGCTTATACTTTAAGTTTGAACTTTTTTATAAAAATAATAAAACATTTACACAATCATTTTTTTATTGACCGTTATGAAAGAAACATTAGGTTTTAGAGTTCTTACTGGTTTTATAGGTATTTCTAATATATTCTAGACTCTAAAGTATTTTATTTATCTTTTTTTTCTACAAAATATAAAAATCATTCCATAATAAGGTTGATTAGCTTACGATTATGTCATTATAATATATTTTTAAAAGTTTATTTCTTAATAATCGATATTTATATGAGACTTTCGATATAAAGAATGAAATTTTAGAATGTTAAATAGCTTACCACTTAACAATTAATTTGCTTTGTAAATTATATAGGCTGATATAAAAAATTTGTAAAAAGCAATAGGCGATCTTAACAAAAACTGTCACAAAAATGCGTTCAGTGCTGCCAGATTTGTAAACTTTTCGTAAAAAATTTACTCATAAATGCAATCATTATGTTCCGCATTGCAAAAGTCGTAATGTTTTTTTAGCTTCCTGACATAAAAACGTCAAATTAACATTCAAATGACATCTCCGAACTACCTTCAAACTTGGAACCGAACCAACATTTCCACATTTTTGGCTTGACTAATCGTACACTTTACCTCAATCAACAACTTCTGATAACTTGTAACATAGTCGACTTATCAGTATCATTTGACTTTTGTTTTTCGACCCTGCTATTTAAGCTTGATATAATCCTAATCTTCTGTTCACTTGTATTTATCATTATATTCAAAAAATCTATAAATTTTGCACCTTCTTGACATTTCTGGTTATTTATTTCTTTTCTCGTTGATTTCTCTGCAAAACTTGTTGTTTCTTTCTCAGAAGTGCACCATTCTAGAGTTAATTAAAAATAATTTCTAGATAATAGAAGAGTACTTCTAAAAAGTATTTCAATTTACAAATTTTTTTGCTTTTGATATTCAATGTAATCATTGTACTTTGAGAATGGTTACTATTTCGAATTAAATAAAATCTTGCTGCAATCAGTCCTCTTTATTTATTAATTCAATATAAAAAACAATATAATAATAATAACAAAACCATAATTTTAAAAACAATAAAAAGCTAGGCCAAACATCAATTAAAAATTATATCGATACAATGCAACAAAAAAATATGTGTCATATATGAAAAAATCGTTGTACAAATACTTAAATTAATAATCGTATTATAGAATTTGACCAATTTTAAACCAGTGATTAGACGAAGAATAAATCTGAGCTCTCACCAAAATCAGCGCTGCATAATATTTTGTTTTAAACAATATGTTTACTATGTAATGCTATGTTCTTTGTAGTTTACGTAAAACCCTAGATTTAACCTTTTTTTGATCAAAATTGATAATGCATTTATTAATACTAGCTCGATCTTGTACAATGATGTGTTGCCCATTCCAGAACTTTGGCTGGTCTTTATTGAACAATATTTATTTTAAAATAAAATATCTATGTAAAAGTGTTGCGAACATTTTCACTTTAATCAAGAATAATTGCAACCGCTATGAAACGAAAGAAAATACTTATTTCCCATGTGTCAGCTGTCAACACTTATAAAGATGATAGAAACAAGTGTAATTTAAAGCTTCGTCTATTTGCTGTGACCTAAAAGCCATTGGAATTTCCATTGCGACAGTAATTTAACACAACACATTGGCTAGTAAATCCGCAATTAAAGTAGGGTGAGTAATTCAATCACATAGGACTAAAACGACCAGGACACTAATGTATGAGCTTATAGGTGCGCCACAGTTTGTATGTAAAACGCAGAGGTTGATACTATTTTAGAGTGACTACAATCAGAAAATGCAAAATTTTGTATTACAAAGTAAACAGAGATAATCTATATTCCTTAACCCAACTAAGAAATAATAATTCAAGTTTACGGTACAGGTTTACTCTTTATTAAAGTATATTAAATGTAGAACTGCTTCTAGAAGTATTTCTTAAATGCAAAAAAACAGAACTTAATAAAGCAAAAACTTGTAATATCAGCCTAAAACTAGTGATTACAACGAGTAAAATACTTTATAAGTCATCAATGTGCATCACATAATACAACTTTATGAGTTAAGACATAAAAATGATTTGCTCATAAAATATGAACAGAAGAAAACCAAAGAGCTATGAATCTATCTAATATGCAGTTAAACAGTTTGAAACACAATGGTCGTGTTGATTCTGTCACATTCATACAAGTCGAGTGTCATAATCTGACAGTATATGATGGCAATTCGCAAAAGTTTTCTAATCGTAATAATGAACTTTCTGCTAACATTGTATGCATTTGGCAAATTCAATTAACTTTAATATTGTTTCAGATCTTGATCTTTGCTGCATTTCAAAACGAATAAAATTAATCTTCTGATTGAAACTCAAAACACTGTCTATGCATAATTTTATTGAGTAATACGAGTTTTAAAACAAAATAGAAACAACTGCTTTTATGCGAAAATCCGCTTCAATTGAGTTTGAAAGCAACTCAATAACTTTAACGGTTAAGTTCAGTTAATTAACTCACAAATTTCTTTTCTATTGTAAACTCAGATAAAAAAAAACCTTATATCATTCTTGATAAAACTCGTTTTTTGACAATTAAAAAGAAGATGAAGCACCACATTATATTTTTACGGAAATCGTCTTGGAAACAACATTTTCCTGCTTATTTACGCGCAGGAAAGTTGAGTTTTCCGGGCTAGTACTGTAAAAACTTTACAAGACGCAAAATAAAAAAGATACTCTAGTAACTATAAATGCCAACAAAATTGACAAACTTGATTTTTGTGGAATTTGTCAAAAAAAAATCTAAAATTAGTAAATTTTGTCTTTTTTTACGATTTCCGGAAAAATTTAATACAAAACACGTCAGTAAAATCTCTTACTTGACTCGGAGCTTTAAAATACTCGGCACAAAGTGCCTCGTATTTCAATTTAGCTCCTCTTCAGTAATGTGACATTTTCCTGACTTTTATTTTTCCTGACTTTTATGTAAATAACTATTTCATTTAAATTTAGTTTGATCATTTTCTTAGCAAACAATTTTTTTATGTCACCATAAATAGTATACGTGACCAATATACTCGTTATTAATATACTGTTGGTTGTTATAGTTTGCTGAAAAAAAGCCCAAACCTTTGATCACATTATAATCAAGAACGGTGATAGAATCTTTAATAATCACACTCTTTGATTACTTGAAATCAAAATCAATTATTTATTTTTTTTTATCAACCTTAGCATCATCTCAAAGATTACTTTTAGGCATTCTGATTCTGTTTCCATAATCAAAATTTTGCTTTCAGTTTAGAAGATATATCCAAAATAAGGTTCTGAATTTGACAATCTAGTGCAAGCACTGAAGAACAAACCAGACGCCAAACTGCTTGTGATTTTGTCAAAAATAGAATTCATTATAAGCAACTAAGAATTTTGCATTGTCGGGCACAAATAATAATACTTTTGAATTTTATTGAAAGCCGTTATCACGATTATTTTGTTCAATCTGAGATAACATGTGTTAATCGAGATTCGACGTAGAGGTAGAAATAAAATAGTGTTTGAGTTATATAATACATAGTTTAATAAAGCGCAACTGATTATAAAAACAAGTCACAAATCAAAAAGTAGAAAAATAAATTTCAGCATAAAGATTAATTTACTTACATAATTTATTTAAACAAATTAATAATCACATATATTAAAGTCCGAATTTTTAATGTCTTAGTTGCATTATTTTGCTACATACTATATTATTTTGTTATTCGCTTTAAATATTTTTTAATTTATCTTATTTTTGAAGCTTTTTGCAATCATTAATCGCTGTAGACAGTCTGGTCAAGGTAATTTTCCTGCTTGGTTAGGTGGCTCTTTAAGCTCCGGTTCTAGATACTTTTTTAGGTCAGATTTAAACCACACTTCACAATCCTTGGTGAACCTATCTAACAATCCAGGTATCCACCGCTTGCCAAAGAATGTTATAAGTTTAAACATTGAGATATACGCAATAATAAAGTGTGTGTCTTTCCACATGTGACTGACAAGCTCTAATAAGAGCAAAAAATGTCTCACATTGCTTGCTGGTCACTCACAACCTTTGTTAAATTTAAAGATTTTTACTTTTAGAATATTAATACATAATTATTTATAGATATTAATTTAATAGCAACCGAACCTTATTTTAACAAGAGAAACGTTTTTAGTTTGTTTTCCAGTCAAAATGTTTGCTATGCATATGGTAAATTCAATCTGCTCAAATATTGCTTCAGAACCTGACCTCTTGCGTATTTCAATAGAAATGAAGTTAGAAATACTTAGAAACTTCGGAAGTTATCCAAGTTTCGAACGATGATACTAACAAGAGAGGATATTGTTGATTATGCACACAAACGGGTTCGGATTTAATTGCTCCACCAACTTATTCTTACTCAAACAGTAATAGAAATTTGAATATTAATACTCATTTATAAAGCATATACCGTTGTGCAAATACGTGCACAGTCAAATTGCGTTTACTTTAATTTTCTTTAGGGACGAAGAGCTTTATTTGCTTCAGAAAAGAAATTGCCGTTCTTGATTTAAAAGTTTTAGGGGTTGCGAATGTAAATGTATCAAGAATACTTACCATTGGGAGGAAATTCGTAAAAATAGGCCGAACGTGGACTTAAGCATCTGAAAAAATAAAAACAAGTTTTGTAAAAATTTATTGCCGAATAAAAACAGCTAAACAAATAAATTATGTAAGAGATTGCACAAATTGTTTCAACACGGAAGCACTGTGGAACAGAGATAATAAACTAACATGTGTTTTATTATACCTCTATTTGCTGTGGTAATGATATTTACGTAGCATAAACGTAGAAACATAAGCTTTAACACCACGCAAATCTTCCAAACAATTAAAAATCAACAATTTGTTTCATTTTAATAATATCAATCTCAAAAAGCATATTTTCATCTTTTAAAACCGCGTACTGATTTGAGCAAGTTCGCGCTAGAAATCGTTTATGTATCTAAATACAAATGCTCTAGTCGGCCCAACAGAGACTTTATGTTTTGGTAATAGCAAAAAGCGAAAGGGAAATGGGAGAAATGATGACGAACCTAAAAAAGTATGTGAGGAAAAAAAAGCTAAAAGTGAATGTAAATAAAACAAAGATGCTGGTGTTCAACAAAAAGAAGAGGAAGGAAGAAAAGAAGGATTGGGAATGGGAGAGAGAGAAAATAGAGAGAGTAAACGAGTTCAAGTATTTAGGGTATACGTTTAATGAAAGAGCTACGAACAAAGCGCATGTCAGAGAGTTGGCAAGGAAAGCAAACAAGAGAGTGGGATGTATATGGGGAATAGGAGAGAGGAAGTGGGGAGGGGATTTTAAAAGAAGAATAATGATGTTTGAGAGCTTGGTAGAGAGCGTATTGATGTATGGGGCAGAAATTTGGGGATGGAAAGAACAAGAGGAAATAGAGAGAGTACAAGAGAAGTATTTGAGGTGGGTCCTAGGGGTAGGCAGAGAAACACCTGGGTATATAGTAAGAGAAGAATGCAAGAGAAACAAGCTGAGAGTGAAAGCAGGGAAAAGAGCGACTAAGTTTGAAGATAGAATAAATAGAAGGCAAGAATGTAGAATATTGAACAAATGTTGGAGAGAACAGAAAAAAAATTTGAAGATAAACGTGCGAGAAAAATATTACAGAAGAAATGGTTATGCAAGTAAAGAAATAGAAAGATTAAGAACAGAAAGCAAGTGCATGAACGCAGAAACGAGTGACAGAGACAGGGATGTAGACAAGCAAGAAAGAAGAGAAAAAATTAAAGAATCCAGGTACAACAGGAATTATGAGAAATGTATGACAGAGGAGATCCCGGTGTACCTGAGAAGAGAAAGTGCGAAAGAGAGGAAAATAATAGCGAGGTTCAGGTGCGGAAATGAGGAGAGAGAGAATAGGTATTGGATGGAAAAGAAAGAGAGACTGTGCAGAATCTGTTATGAGGAAAGAGAGACAATAGAGCACATGTGGAATGAATGCAGTGAGATGAGAGAGAGAGAGAAAGAGTAGAAAGAAAAGAAATACTGAAAGAAAACGGAGTGGAGATAAAGTGGATGAAAGAAGTATGGGAGAAAAAGAAAATTGAAGGACAAAGGAAGAACAGGGAGGGTAGAATAGAAAATGAAATAAAATGAATTGTAGATAGAATATTTAAGCCGGTATAGGCAACAATAAATCTTTTTACTACTATGTTTTGGTGAACAAAGTTAAAACTTTACACGTAAGTTACTATGAGATGTACAAAACGTGTAAACAATATGTAAACAAGATCTTATAAGATTAGATTTTAAAACACAGAGGTTGAAAAGTTACTTTTTCTAACTTTGTTTTTTACATAGTAAAAAAAATTGAAAAACAGTTTTAGCAAGACACAATTTTAACAGAAAATTTTCGAATCACGTTGCAAATATTTGCTAAAGCAAGAAAAAAGTTTTTACTTATAATTTATAAATATTATTTTTTTTAAACAATCAACTATCAATTGGTTTTAAAACTAGAGAAACTCCATTATTGACACATTATTTTTAAAATTAAGCAAAAATGACATAAAAACCATCTTAGTAGCAGTGTTTATAATTTACAAATAATCTGTCAACAGTTTAGTTTACAAAAGTATTTTATCAACTCAAATTTAAATCAATAATTTTGAGTTTATCAATCTTTATTCAAATAGCAAATGTGATCATGTATATCATCACATTTCATAAAAAAAGCACGCTTTTTACTATATAAGTGTTTCACTTAAAAGTACGAGCCTGATAAAATAAAAATTTAAATAATCGATTCATTAGATTTTTAATTTGAAACAACTAATGATGTCTAAAACTACAAGCTAGAAAACGTCAAATATAATTTGTGTGCCAAATCGATTTAGTGACACACATTCCAGAAAATTATTTGTTTGCAAACAGACAGCAGAACTTTAAAAACAAACATTTTACAAACTTAGCAGCTTTTATTTAGCCTCCAATACAAAAATTCATTTTAAATAAAATGTCTTAATTGTTAATACAGAATTATTTTATCATCTCGTTTTTTTCCGTATCCTCCAGAATAGCACTCTTATCCAGAATATACGAAAGTTAGAATGCTCCTCAAATGATTTATTAAACAAGTGTAGTTCTAATGGTTTTATGTCTGTCTGTTATTGATTTCTCATCATCTAGTTTGTATGATTATTGCACGATACAACTGAAAACCTTTCACAATTTTCTTTAGAAAATGACATTTCTCTTTGTCTTAACGAGCAAAGACAGAGACGCCGGAAAGGAAGCTGACTCATTCTTTAGATTCAAAATTTGCAACGAATCAGCAAATCAAAGAGTTTCACAATTATTACGGTTAGAAATTCCAGTCAGTAACTTTGAATTTTGTAGGATTTTATTTTGGTTAAACCATTCTTTTCCTGTAGCAACACTAAAGGCAAAACACATTTTGTGGGGTCGTAACATCAATTCTCTTGTATCCCCTTCTATGATTCGGTTTTTTCAGAGAACACAAACAGATGCTGATTTCGAAAGAGCTACAATAATTTATATTAAAATGTACACGAGAGGCTTCCTTCTACGACTATAAAATGAATACAAAACGAACTTGTGAGCCAAAAGATTGGAAATAAAAAAAAGCGTTTTGATTTAAAATTGTGTCAAAAGAACGTTGTAAAGATAGAAAACTGCGTGTTTAAGTTTTTAAATAAAAAAAATTCTCATCGCCGAGTTATCAGCCATAACCTACACGTTAAGATCCTGCGACCTCACTCCATGTGAGTTTTTTTGTGGCCCTATTTAAAGAACTCAATTTTTCGCTTAAATAACCTCAGTGTGTTGCGTCAGGCAATAGTTGCCAAAATTGATAAAATTAATAATAATCCTCAAAAGTTAGCAACTGTCACTTACGCTATTTTTCAAAGAGTCCGCGGACTCAATGGACGACTTTTGGATTATTTGTTATAAACCTTATTTCCTCATTAAAGTTTATTTTTTTGTTTGTTATAACACTACAAGTGCTTTAAACTTAATCTCAATAACGTGTTAAACTATCGATCTTTAAAATTAAAAGTCAAATTACGTTTAAATTTCAAATTAATAACAAACAGACGTAATACAGTGACGTTTTAAAAACAGAATTACATTTAATTTTTAAAAAGTTATTTCAATAAATAACTATTATTGCTTGTTATATGTTGAGGCAAATAATTACATATTTATGTGTTTTATTATAATTCTTTATAAATTCATAATAAATTTTACTTAAATACGTAATAATAATTTAGTTCTGTTTTATTTATTGTAAAAACCCTTGTTTTTCAAAATGTGTGAATATTCTCAAGACGAGCAAATAAAAATTGTTAATTATTTAGTGGAGAATAAATTGATACCGAAAATAAAAAGTGATAAAAGATGAAAGGACCTCCAAGATGCCAAAGTTATTGATAGATCATGGGCAAGCCTCAAACAGCATTTTAGAAAAATTTTAATTTTTCAGCTGCACCTACCACAGTATAAATTAGATAAAGATACAATTACGTTGTTCAGTCAAGCTTTCAACAAGAAAAGCGAGAAAATATCGAAAATAACCGGATTTAATGGCCTTTACATCTTCTGATGACGGTGATGCTACTATTTAAAAGCAAAATTGATCACCAATCTTAATTTATATAATTTTTTTAACATCTAATCATTTTTTTAAATTAATACTAAATTCGTAATATCATTATAATATCCCTGACTCTACTCACCTAACTAGGTACCTATTTTAGTATTTGTATTTAGCCATTAGTGTCATCTTCATATAGGTAATAAAGGTTAGAAATGCAACATGGCGGACAATATATCAGTTATAGTTATAATATTTTTGTAGTCTTTTGTACTTATCGTGTTTTCTACATTTTTTTGAAGACTGTAAAAAATTGTTTTTGCAAAAACAAACTGTTTTTAATTTTATTTTAATACAAATATGTTAGCTATCTAATGTTTAATCAGAATTGTCTTCATGTTTTTTCATGTTTATGTTAGCTCTCAAAATTGAATGAGGGCACAGCTAAATGGTTATATTAATGAGTAAATGTTTTGCTAGGCGATTTCAATAATATTGCTTGTAATTTTATATTTGGTTGGGTTTGATCCAATCTTTTTTTTTATCTTATCTAAACAACCGATACAATCAAGTTATCATAGAAAAACAGAGATCAGACATTAGCTTAATAACATTAGATGTTCCACAGGTTTCTATTTTAGGTTCTGTTTTGTTTATTATTTATACTCCTAAACATTTTTATCTCACCAAAAGCTCAAATTAAAAATTTTTGCTGATGACACCCTTGTCTGCGTCACTTTGATCCAAATCTTGATAAAAAATCTTGCAAAAAAATTAACAACTTACAACTAGTTCTTAAAAGTAGTGAAATTTTTTTTTTATATTAGAATTTTTGGTGAAAATCTTATAATTTATACGTATTTTTTTTTCGTTTGAGAATTTTTTAACGATCAATTCAGCACTAGACTCGCAACCCAGAAAGATACTTCTATAAACATGATTTATGTTGTGTTTTGACGGAGAACTTAGAATTCGGAAAGAGAAAAAATATCAATAAAATATGATATTGAAGACTTTTATTTGAAAGTTTCAGAATCTAGAACAGATAGATAGCTAACTCACAAAAAAAAAGTCCAAAAAAGTTAGAAAAAAAGAGTATAAAAACAGTAAACATAGCCCAAGCGCCAACTCCAATAAATGTGATACTGATAATGCTTCTACAATACAATCGCTGCTAAGCTTCTAAAAATTCTGGAGTATGCTTTCTTTATTTGTTTCAAATAAATAATTCTGTCTAGGTAATTGAAAGTCATAAAATCATGAAAAAATCTAATTAACAGAAAAACACACCTAACAAAAAAGAAAAATTAATATATTAATGAGAATTAATTCAAACTTGACCCTAGGCCCAATCAGTTTACTAACTGTAAAATATTCAAAAAACTTATAATATAAGTAAACAAATAAAAAGTTTAAGACTTGGCCTTAAAGACTGCAAAAGAAAATGTCTCAGAACAACAAAAAAAGAAAGATTGGATAGCGCCTCCGATAACATTAGCAAGAAAAACTTCTCTCAGAATAAACCCCGTTTTATTATAATCCTTGGATGTCTTGTGCGATGACGTCTACTAAGATCCAGAATTTCTGTTCTTAACTCAGATTGGTGAGTGTCTTTCTGAAATAATGAGCGATATTTTCTAGCAAAAAAAAACCTTGAATGTATTACCGAGGTTAGGCTTGAGAGAACTCAAATGTTGTACTTGTAGTCTTATATATTATTAACATCGACTATGCAGCGTTAGTGAGATATAAAAAAATGGCGGAAAATTTAAAAAGCTCACGGATATTGAACAAAAGCTACGTATTCACTAAGACGCCATAATAGATCGTTTCCTTTCATTATCAAATTTAATATTAAAAAAAGTCAGAACATTCTTTTTGTCACAATTTTTATAACTTGTTAAAGATATTCTCCTTACATGTTTTAATATAACATTTTTTTTCTTAAACGCAAAAAAAACGTGCGTTTACCAGGGCTATCTAGTTACTACAAATACTAAAAAAATTACACGATGGCTCTAAATAGACAATTTTTTTTTATAAAAAGCTGCGTTTTTACAACAAATGTAATAAAGCAGACAAACTTAAGAAGGAAAACGTTATTTATACACAAAATTTCATCAAAAATTTTAGAGCCGTTACCGAGATAGAAGAAATGAATAATGTTATACAAAAATTATTCGCTTAAATATTTTCAAAAAAATGTAACGATAATTTATAAAATTAATTATTTTTTTTTGATTGTAATGCAATCAAATCTGTATGCATGTCGATAAAAAAAAGTATTTATAACTTACGTTTGGTAATTGTGCTGGTGTTGCATTAAAAGTGGTTGATGGCTCGTCGGTGCTGGTCCCATTAACCTTTGTTGCTGCTGCCTCGCAATTTGCGCTCCAAATACTCCGTATCCAAATCCGTATATTTCATCTTCCTCTTTATCACTCAAACAACTCGAAGGCTGAAACAAGCCAACAAAATTAAATCGCGTTAACCTTTAGTAAAGCGAAATGCTTGGTTCGTACGTACCAAGAATAGTTAATTATTCATTTTGAGGCAACAAACTGAATCATTTTAATAAACTTTCAAGACTGAATGAACGAGCCAACCGGCTAGGTGCTGTACTTCTCCTTTACATTTTCTCCACAATCTGAATAATAGCCATTCATTTCTAGAGTTGATTAACTTTAAACAGCATGCTGAATATGTATGGCGTACTGCAACGCCAAATCTGAACAAAATTGACAAAATATTCGCTTTTAATCTACATCAAAACTTGAACTCGATGTTTTAAAAGCAAGCCGAAAATTATTCAACATTTGATTAAACATTCAAACGCTTGAAGCAATTTTAATAAAAAAAATACACTTAAATAACAAAAACTTTGAAAAAGTCACTAAGCAAAAAATATTTTGTTTATTTGGAATGAAATGTCACAATTTCACTGACCAGCCACGCCCATACAAAATAATTTCTTTATTTTCGTATGATCCGGAATACCACTCTTAAGACAATAAAGTTCGTTTTTAAAAGTTAAAAAATTATTTACAACAAGCAACATTTGTTTAATCACTACCACTAAGACTTCTGTCATGATTTTTACATATTTTTAAAAATTTTGCTAAAATAATTTCAATGTCAAAAGTTTCAAAAGCAACAAAAAAATTGATATGGGATAGTTATTTAGATCACTAGTCCAGAAAATAATATTTTGCAAGTGCGAGTGGTTTTGAGAAAGCCGCGGCCTTAAGCCAAGGCGTAAGCACGAGCACTTGCTAAACATTTTTTGAACACAATTTTTCATGTCAACAAATTTAAATCGTTTTAAAAATCAAACATTTTCACATGCCACACCTAACCTAAAAAGCAATTGACATTACGTGATTACATCTGCATGAAGATAAACTGAAAAAATTGTTTACTCGTAGGTTTTATTTGTTTATTTATGCAATGCCTGGTTTTGTTTTCTCTTTTATGACAAAGGTGCCAAGGTCGTTGACATTTACAAAATTATAAAAACACTATCTTTTTTTAAGTTTAACAAACGTCGCTTTTGTAAGCACTAGGCCGGAAACAGCAATTTTCCGGCCGATTTTGAATCATGAAAAACGGTCGATAAAAGCTGGCGACATGAAATAGTTATTTACATAAAAGTCAGGAAAATGTCACATTACTGAAGAGGAGCTTTATTGAAATACAAGGCACTTTGTGCCGAGTATTTTAAAGCTCCGAGTCAAGTAAGAGATTTTACTGACGTGTTTTGTATTAAATTTTTCAGGAAATCGTAAAAAAAGACAAAATTTACAAATTTTAGAATTTTTTTTGACAAATTTCACAAAAATCTAGTTTGTCAATTTTGTTGGCAACTATAGTTACAAAGTATAATTAGTCTTGTAAAGTTTTACAGTACTAGTTCGGAAAACTCAATTTTTCTGCGCGTAAATAAGCAGGAAAATGTTGTTTCCAAGACGATTTCCGGAATAAGTTATTTATTTATCTCTATCTTGGTATCACAATTTGGTTATTGTGAAACCAAAAATAGTTGCCCAGTGAAAATTTTCATGCAATTCTTTTTAATTATTATAAACCAATCTTTATAAAGTTCAAACTGAATGAAGCCTTTACAAAATATGATAAAAACTCTTTGAATATTCAAGATTTTAAAAATAATTTTTATTAACAATATTTTTAGAAATATTTAAGCTAAATTAATAAAATAGTATATCCACTCGTTTAATAAGAAGTGTTTTCACACTCGTTTCATTAACACACTTGTGTGACAATTTAAATTTTAAGTTTTAAAACTTTTTAAATTTTTTTCAACAATATATGTACTTATGTTTAAGCTTTAAATGATTGTCTGAATTAACAGTTACAAAACAAAAAAAAGCTAATTCCATTGTTCGTTAAAGAGTATGACAATAAAAATTTGATTAATTTTTTAATAAAACCAGTTAGTTGCGATAATTTTGTATACTAATTTTTCAGTGATATTTTTACTGAGACAAAATGAATTCCAGACAGGTAACGCCGCGGGCAGACACAGTCATTATTATTTTGAAACTAAATGAACGTTCTCTTCTGTCCCAATGTGGCAAAAATGAACAAAAAAATCCAACTCAACAGCCTTTGTGTAAAAAACACAATACCTCTATGTCCACAACCACAATCATATTTCGCTCCTAAAAAGTATCACCTATATATAGTTTCTATTCGTTAAGCGCTTATACTGTTAAATTAGACAAAATAATCAATAAATAAGTTGCATTCCATTAAACCAAATATATATAATTATTTGATATTTTAAAACAGCTTTATAGCTATCTCATCGTTTATCAGTTAGAGCTACTGCAGAATAAGTAATCATTCAATCTACAAAAGATGTAGATAAACTAAAAACCACAATTTTCTTGAAACGTATGATTTCTTATTAGCAATAAGTTTTATTGATAAACCAGAAGATAGCAAAACACCTGTTTTAAATTCTTGCATTAAGAATTTCAATTTTTTTCTAACTTATAGCATTGTTCTGTAAACTGGTTTGATAAATGTGTTTCTGCACTTTTGTTATTGCCCTAACAAAAATATATAATATAGATATGCAGTAATTTTACCCTTAATTAAAGAGCAGAAAATGTTGCTGATTAGCCTGAATAAGTAGGATAAGCTGCTTTTAAAACTTTTTCAAACGCAGCCCCCACACTGGTTTTTTTTTAGATTAGAGAGATTGTACGATTGAATGAAACGACTGAAAACAGAAAATTGAAAAACTCACCGAATATTTTCCGGGTACATAAATCGGTTGAGATTGAGAAGAGGTTAGGCCATGACCGGAAACTGGAGTCCCGGGAACGGGAATAAAGCTGGTTGGAGGAGTTCCTGGTGTTATTGTTGGGCGATCACGTGGAGAAGATTCACTCCATTCAATTCGGCGAAGGTCCTCCAGGTGCCCAAGCACGTCGCCGTAGTGCGTGCTGAAAAGATCGGCATAGCGAGACGCCAAACCTTCCAAGTATCCACGTTCGCCGTCCTGGAAAAAAGGAATTCTCTTTATTATTCATGAAATCTGAAATTCCGGACTTTTTCACATTCTCATAATTTGATTAAATCTTAACAGATTAAGCGGTCACGAAAGTATGAAGCGTTTTGAAAACAGCAAACATTTCAAAGTTTTACCAATTTCTTGCGTTTGCATATAAAAAATTAATTAGTTTGGGAGAAAAACGTAAACTTTATCTCCGAGAAATTTGCAAGACAGCACTTATTAAGAAAACCTAAATGAGCTAATTTACGGACTGCCAACTAATTAAAGAAAATTTTGAAATATTATAGAATTTTTTTTAGACGCCGCAATATTCCCTTCAAATACAAATATCAAATAAAACCAAAGAAGCAAAGAAAGGAGATCTTAGAATAACCATAAGTTAGGTTCAAATTAGAGCTATATAATAAATTATTTAATGTCATATTGAGCACTTCATTAGAACCCAAAAAATTTTAGAGAAGACCAATAGTG
The DNA here is from genome assembly GCA_947359425.1 of Lagria hirta. Classification (NCBI taxonomy): domain Eukaryota; kingdom Metazoa; phylum Arthropoda; class Insecta; order Coleoptera; family Tenebrionidae; genus Lagria; species Lagria hirta. The sequence goes on along the minus strand of OX375798.1, from coordinate 18,066,815 downwards.
TAACCATTTTCAAATTTCTAAAAAAATTAGACTTTTTATAGACTTTAACAATGAGGTTTGGGAATGTTTCCAATTTGAAAATTCTCACAAAGCATTGGCATCATGTCAATGTTTATATGCAAACCCCAAAAATGTCAATTGTCAAAATGTTAATTCCATACAGAAAGAACAATTTTCATCCAAGAGAAAAGAACGCATTATATTCTGGTCGAGAGCTTCAAACATATTTTGAAATACTTAATAATAGTTAACCTACTCTTAGAGATAAGTTTTACCTTAATGGCTCTCATATTGTGGTTTGTTCAAAAATTTGCAAAAACTATTAGGTGATGTTTTAATGTATCAAACTCTCAAGCTAATCAACATACTCTAAATCAGTAGCTCAATAAAAAGGATACATTTTGTAGACTTCAGTAACAATGTTGAAAAATGATGGATGCGCCAAACACCAAATTATTGCTTTTCTCACCAAAACCAGCTGGTTTTCAACAAATAGAGAAATAAAGAATACAAACGCTACTATAAGTCTAAAACGAATTGTACCGAATTGTTCCACTTCAGTCAGTTAGAGATGATCAGCTAATGAAAATCATTCTTAAAAATATCAATTTGTTTAAAAAAGAATTTTAATAAATATAAGATATAATTATCTAAAAGTCGTTTGCAGACATGGCAAAATATTTGTTTTAAACAGACTGCTGTAACTGACTTAAAAGCTCGAATAAAGCAATTTACTTTTATCTGTCCAGTTGCACTTCAGCGCTGATAAAAATAAGCAAAATAAAAACAGCATTATATTGCAGAGAAAATTAAATTTTTGCTATGTAAATCGTGTAGTTTGAGCACTACACAAACAGAATAAAAGTTGTGTGCTTAACATCTGCAAGTTGTCACATTGATATTTAAATTTGCTGCTTTTATGAACAGCTGTAAAGCGGAGCCGGGAAAGACATTAAATAGACAAAGCGTATTTCTGCTGGAAGCTTTGCATCTTTACCACTTTTTGCATTACTGCTGATAGATAACCATTTATTGCGTGTTTCCAATGTGTTTGATTTAATTTAAGACTTTGTCTAAATGGCTGCAATAAAATCCGATTTAAGCCTTAATAGTTGAAACCAACTCTAGATAGCAATATTGCTAATATGAAAATTATATTGTATTTATTTAAAAAAAATTTAAGCTGTCACAGAAAACGAAACATCAACATTATTTTGTACAAGTAACATGCATAAAAGAATACAGATTACCACAAGAACTAAATATGGTATAATAAATAATAACCAAAATATTACTAGTTTTTTGTCGTGAAATTGATAATTGTTTATTTATTAATCATTTATTTTCATTAAACACAAAAATTAAAAAATCAAAAATTTATTTCCAATTGCGACAATTCAATTGTTTTAATCAGTGACGCAATATTGAACATTGCGTCAATAGCTGGACGACTGAAGTATCCATGCTTGGTCGCTCGATGTCGTGAGCGAGATAACCCGAGTGAAACAAGGAATGTGTCGGCACGAAATGCGGTGGGTTTACCCGCAACTATAGATGTTTCACATCAAAAACTCACTCTGTATAAAATAATTTTACAACTTTTAGAAAGTCATAAAGCAGAATAATGACTCAATTCTATTAGTTTTCTATTAGTGGAACCGAATCTCTACTAATGGTATTCTAGTCATGGCACAGGTTTGTTACTAATAATGATAGGCTCTGAATAGAAAGCATTATTTACTAGCCTTTGAGCACTCAACTGTAAAAGATCTGAAAAATAATAAATGTCGGATAATAGAGAAAAAAAAAACGGTTTAGCAAAGGCGGCATGTTCGTAAAATTTAGCACACCGTGCAAATCGCAAACCTCAACATAATGCTCGATTAAAGCTCCGTATATATCTTAATTACTATCAGGAAAGTCATGAATATTATATTTTTAATTTGAGAGTAGTAGAGGCCTCGGGATGAGTGAAATGGTCTTGCCCCAAAATGAATATAGAGCCACAGAGACCGCTCTGCTCTGTCTATCCGACCGTTATGTTCCGAAATTGAAATATAAATGCCTCGGCAGCGACATCAAACAACGGGTCATATGCAATCACCTAGGATTACCGGTCAAAAGCGTCGCCAGATGAATGCCAAATTGGGACAGAGAGATTTTACAAAAGCTCAGTTTGAAGAATTGCCGAAAGGACATATGTTTGCTGCTTTATTCAACAAGAAAACGACAAAGAAGTCGACTTAAATCGCTGCGCATTATCATCACAAAGCCGGAACAAACAAGCAGAAAAACGGAAGACAGCGTTCAAACCGATTTTTTGATGTGACAACTTGGCACATTAATATTTGAAATAATGACAGCATCTCGGATTTCTGTCAAAAAGTTTAAATCGGGAGATGGAAATAAGCTTACGTAGAATTGAAAGAAATAAAAATTTTATTTTTCACTGTAAAATGAACAATTGTGTTTTACTGCTTTTAAACAAGAAACATTTCACCTGGCTGAAATTTAAAAAAGCGTAAAAATGTAATTTGACAAATATTATTTTTGAAACTAGAGACGGTCAAATAGTTAAACTGAAGCTAAAAAAAAACTACGCCTCATCCCAGCTCAAAATAAAGTTGTATTAAAAATATATTATAAATTACTTATATAAGTAAATTATAAGATGTTTATAATTTTATAAGATGCATTTTCAAAATTCTACACGAAAAAATGTAAAAAAATGCAAAAACAGTATAATAGTTCGATTTCGATATAGTTTGGTTTTACTGCTTGCTTCACTGTAAGAAAGTTAAATACCTGCCCAATCAGCAAGTAATAATTCTAAAATTAAAAGAATGAATTCTAAAACTGTAAAAGGTCTGATGTCTCAAGCTCGTGCTGTTATGAGTAGATTTTAAGACTAAAAAATTTAAACCACATAACTGGTTTAAGAAACCAGACACAAGAAAACTGAAAGTAATAAAAAATATTAATTTATAAACCAACATTTCGTTGAAATGAAAAAATTATCTAGAAAAGTATATAAAAAAACAAATTCGTAAACGGATTAATTAAAAAGTATCAGCTTGAAAAACTTCAACATCAGTTGCTTTTCAACAAAAACTTCTTGAAACGGTCTTTTTCTGAGACGTTCTTATTGAAAAACGGTTCTGATCTACCTTGATCACATAATCATTGTTGTCAAAAATCTGACAACACTCTCAAAAATTTAAAATATGTTTTCTTAGAACCGCTTAGAGAAAGCAAGAATGTTCTGCAATCTTGCAGGATGTTTGCAAAATAAAACCGATTGCTTTAGAAAATCAATCCAATAAAGCAAGAAAAATGAAAAACAATATTTTATAGATACTTGCCTAAAATGTCAAATTAGTTACAACTGATTTGACCAGATCTAGTCAGGCTTTGAGGAGTTTACAAAAACTCATTTTCAAGACCAAAAATCAAGACTTGGAAGAACTATCTGTAACAAGACATGTTTCAACTTCCTACATATTACTGCTTAGCTAATTCTGTAAAATACTAACAAAAAAAAAGTAAACGAAAGAAAGAATAAGAAAAAAATTATAATTTATGTTTAAAAATAATAAAACAGTTTCTAAAATATTTTAAAATACATGGATTTTAAAAACTACCGCACACTTAAAGACTTATTCTGAATTGTTATGTCTTAATAAATTATGTTAAAATGAAACCTTTCTAAATTTGGATCCGTAACAACATTTATTTACTATTTTGGTAAAATATGACCAATAAGAATGAATTTAATTCTGCCAAGTTTGTAACATGTCAATGACTAGATAATTTGTAAAGTAGCTCGCACTATTAACTATTGTACCCACCCATCGATATAAAAATACAAGATGCAATAAATTATTAAATAAAAATTTACTGGAGATTCCAGTTGTCATCAACGGGGTGTCAAACTAGAAATAAAAATTGGTTTCTAACGTCGTAACGCAATTTGGAGATATTGCAGAAGAAGGAATTGACGACAATGTACAAAGAAATACAATAAAAAAAACCAGGACAATGCCTGGTAACAGCTTAGGTCGTTCTACGTCAAAAAAACAACGAGAATGAGATTGAAACTTGTTTTAATTTGACAAATATTCTTCCTAAATACTGCTTGGGCTTACAAAATAAAACAAATAATTTTTCTTCAGGTTTGTTGTCAAATTATTGTTGAAAGTATGAACAACAATCATATAAAACGATAATTTTGTAAATATTCGTAATATTTCCACTAAGAATTCATGTTTCAAAGCATGTAAAAGGATAATAAAAAACACAAAGCACCTACAACCCTAAGTTTGCGACCTCTTCCTTGTTTGCAATCCTGTCGTACAACACGTGACATATATTTACATAGTTCCGTAATACGTCAGCCAAATTCAGTTTAATGAGAAGCAGCTAATTAATAGTAGAGGCCCTGTTTCTAACTTTACAAGTCAAATATGAAAACAGTACACAGCAAGGCAGCAAAAGACAATGTTTAATTTTAAAAGTTCTTGAAAAACTAAGAACAAAAAAGATTCATCAAATATGTCGCAGATTTTTTGCATGCTGCTGAAAAGTTAGAAGATTTTTAATAACATAGCTCGAATAAAAAAGCAATTTCATCGGCGACGGTGGCTTAATTCCAGATATCCCGCAAGAAAAATTACTTAGCTCAAATTGCCCCCATTAAAGAAAGTTGCTTTTTCTTCAAGTGAGTTTTTTTGAATTATATCAGTACTAGGACCTTTTCTCATTAGAAAATCATTTTAAAAGCTTCAAATCACACTTTTTAGCGTTTTATAGCTTCATACTTTTTGTTTATTTGAAGATATTATTAGTCTATAAACTATTTCATTCATATTTTTACGACGCAATAAGAATAAGCGATTTTGTCAACGGTTATATTGTAGTAACTATGACAAATCGATTATACCGACCTTTGCATTCTCGTACAAAAATATAGTTTTTTTCTTATTAAACGTAACATTGTTTAAAACATATTACAATTATCAAATAAAAACAGGTATTTGGCATGAGGATAGAAAACCAAATCATTTCTTCATCAGTAAATCAATTTTTTATATCGAGTGACTATAAATGAATGAAGCAAAAATACAATGGCAAGACTGAGTAAGTTGGCAGTGCAACCTGTCAGTTGTCAATCGTTTTTTATTTAGGATATGTCCCAAAGTAAAGCAACAGAAAGTAGAAACATTTGATTTAAATTTTGGTATGATGTGCCGAATGATAACGATGTTGCCAACTAAAGAATTGAAATACCTTTCCAACGTAAGAAAATAATAAAATAAATTTATCAAAAAAGCAAGTTTTGAACCTTTTTCAATTCTAATCTAAACAAGATTTATAGAAAATACTCTTTTCCATCCAGGTTAAAAAAAGCTGGGTTCAAACTAAGATTCTAAAATCTACTGAACTATTCTATTCTAGTTTTGCAACAAAGTTTTTAATTTTCTTTTTGTTATCTATCTATAGTGAGATGGCTTCATCTTTGCTGACTTTTAATTAAAGTTTCTCAGGAACTTTACGTTTTCTGCTCAAGCCGTATTTGCGGCGTTGACTAGCCTTAATGGAACTTGATGTTCCATTGTCTCAAACTCCACTAAAGCGACATCCTTTGTATGCTAATTTCCGGACAATATGTGCAATAATCTCTTAATTTCGTTTGCAAAACAGACCAACATTGTTTCTGTATGTTTTGGTGTTAATCGTGCATTGTTCGTTGGATGTTGAATTATACGTAAATTATTTTGTATTATATTTCACTTATTTTTCTATAGCGTTGTGAAAAATTGTTTATTCAACTTTTTGTTAAAAAAAATAAATTTTTTTAATTAATTTCTTTATTAATGCTGTTTAAAAATATTCTATCATTTAAGATAATAAACCTGATATTAATCAAAAATCTTTATGTACCCATTGCAGTTTTAAAATTAGCAAAACTTCTTGGCAATATCTTTTGACAATCCAGCAAAGCAAAAAAATTTGAAAAACAACAGACACCATTTTTTTTTATTGTGATTTTTGTGACATTTTAAATACCATTTTGATCTAAAATTTTTTCAAGACCTTATAAAAAATTAGTGAATACACCGGTATTTCTATAGAGTCGCTTGTTCAGAAAAAAACCCACAAAAAAAAGTCGAAAAAAAAAATAAAAAAAAATAGAAAATATAAAAGAAGGGACAAATTGTGGGGTAAACGTTCGAAGAAAAAAGCAAGGCAGGGTAAGCACCAAAAAAAACAAAAAATATGTTGGGTAGTATAAAGAATAAGAAAAAAAAAGTTTAGAAAAGATTATAAAAAAGAATGATGATGTTTGATACCTGTATAAAAAGTGAGATAACGTATTAGGTAGAAATAAAAATATAAAAAAAACGTACACAAAATAATAATAGTTGTTTAAAAAACAAAGAATTAAAAACGCCGACTTCAATTAAAAATAAAAAAAAAATTTTAAAATTTTGAAAACAAACTTTAATGTTATTGAATATTATTTATGTATTCCGTTGGTTTTTTGATCATTCCTGGCCAAACATTTTTAATTTGTTGCTGTATTTATATAGTTAATCAATTTTCAAAAAAGAATGTCAAAAAACGCATTAAAAATAACTCAAAAACTACTATTCAAGTCTTGATCAAACTTTTATAAAGACCACATAAAAAGCATTAGCTCTAAAATAAAAAAAACATTAAAGTCGGGCTATTTTTTTTATAAAAAGAGAAGAAAATTAGAGTAAAAGTAAAAAAAGCAGTTGAATATGAATATAAATCAAAGAGAAATAGAATTTAAAAAACTACGAAAGTGTCAAAAAAAAATACAAAAAAGAAAAAGCAGTAAAAAAATAAGAATGATAAGATAAAATTATAATAGAAAAAAAAATATTTCAAAAAAAAATAGTGCTGTCTAAATTAAAAAAAAATAAACATAAGATAAGACAAGATACATAAAACATAATAGATTTTATAACAAAATATTTATATTAATGATACCAAAATATCTAAAAAAAGATATCAAAAAGGCAAAAATAATTATTGCAAAGTGAACAGAGAAAATAATGAATGTGCAATGACGGAAGAGAAACAGTAGAGCATATGACTAAGAGTGTAAGCAGTTGAAACTGTTTTATAGACTGAGACTGAATTATAAAAAGAACAAACAAACAATAAAAAAAAATAGAATAAATATAATGATAAAAAAACAAGAGAAAAATTAGACAAAAAAAAAGAAAAAAAAATAGTCAAAAAAATTAAAAAATGCAATTAATGTAAAATCAAAACCGGTGATTTTAAAAGTTAAATAAATTTATAGTGATTAAAACTTGATAAGCCCGCAGATCACCAGTTTGAGATAAGTGTAGATCAGTCTAGTGTTTATTATGTCATTTACAGTCGCTTAAAATTTTCAGTTAACTTTGTTTAATTAGAAATAATGCATTAGAACTCATCAGTTTAAACTTTAAAGTATCAATAATTAAATTTAGTGTAGAATAGAAATTGTGAGAAGCAAAACTTTGAAAAAAATATGCAGAAAATTAAGTCAAAACTTTAATCATATAGATCAAAACGTTTTAAAAAAATTAAAAATTATCAAAAAAACTGATTCCATTGTACTCTGGAAAGAATAATGCTATTTTGCAGTTTACTAAAAAATAGTTAAAAAAAAGCGTTTTATTTAAAAAATAGAAAAATATCTATCTGAAACGTTCTATTTCAGTAATAAAATGTCAATATTTTGTATTAAAAACCATCAACCTCGGTTTTTAATCCTAATTCTTTTTGCAGTTGCTTTATTCAAAAATGGTATAGGAAAGACTTTAGTGAGAATTTTCCAAAAATCCCTTAAATCAACATCGCCACCGCGCTCTATACAGCCGTCGATTTTTCTGCTGATGCTTTTAAGCGATTATTTTTAATCGCTGCATTCAGTCGCTTGTTAGCAGCACAGTCAAATTGAAATAATATTTTTAATAGAATTTCCATTTGCATTCTTCCTGACTGCATTCGGAACGAATCGTTTTTCATTTTGTTCTGGCAAGTAACCAATTTCATAATCTATTTTAAATCTTCTCCGGACGAATAAAGTATGCAACCACAAATGTAGGCAAAAGGGGTGGTATTTTTGAGCATAGGGTATGCATTACGTAAATTTAACACGTGTCAGACACAAAATTACATTTCACTTTGAAATCTGCAGCATATGTGCGGTGGAAGATTGATGTGTGACGGTATACAGTTTGTATGGTGGATGAAAACTTTGATTGCTGTTTAGAAGTTTTTATAAAAAAATTTTCTTTAGATTTTTCTAGAACTATGAAAAGCATATTAAAATCAGTATCAATACAATAATAATATAATTTTCATGATAGTTCTGCTCTAATAATAAACACTTTATCGAATTTTGCCAACAAAAGGAATAGGACAACCCCAAGCCCAAGCCCAAGACAACGTTACTAAAGATCACGTCAAAAAAGACCAAATAGCATCGAAACAATAACAATTTCCAACTATGCGCCTGTCGTCTGAAGAATACTAAAAGACTTATAAATTGCTTTAATCTCTGCAGAAGCAATTCAAAAATTCATTTATTCATTTTAAAAGATGCGTGACTTGTCACGAAATGGCAATTACAAAAGAAAATTATCCAAGAAAAACAATTTATGCTCCACGCTAGCTACATTATCATGCTCTTTGTAAACAGTAATTTATCAAGCAATAGTTAGCTACTGTCGCTTTTTCATTTGCGTTGCTGCAAATTAAATTCATTGCTATTTATTTTTAGTCTAACCGTTAGATTTCTGTTGGTTTGCTTCGATTAGACGAGATGCAAGAATATTTAAAGATTCTTTTTATCATCTAAAACCAGAATAATGCCAGACCAATATTTTTAAATTAACCGCATTCGCCCGTTGCATAAAACTTTGTTTTAACCGTAATTTATCTTTATTTTGCGAATTATGTATGTTGCAAAAATAAGAGAAAATGTTAGGCGACATTTTACTGTTTTCGCAAAAGTCTGAAACGTAAATTAAAAATAATATTGTTGTCATTTCTGGGAGAACATAATAACACTTATTTTGTGAGGAATTATATAAAATGAAATATAGAAGCGGGGTAATTTATTCAGATGAACTTAGACAATACTCTTATTCTCGGTCTATTCTGTTCCATTTAAAAAGCAATATATGATCTAAAAGAACTAAGAAAATTTACTCGTAATTGGCAAAGAATTATCTGAAGCTTTTAAAAATAATGTTCAAGTTTGAATTTCTCATAAAATACATTTTTCTACACCTAATGAATTACATTGCAATTATTAGCATTTTTTTCAAGAAATATCGTAGTTATAATTCACGACCGTGAATTATGTATCACAATTCACGGTTCTCGTCCAATAAAAAAATTAGAAATTCATTATTCACGGGTGTTCCATCCAATGATATTTTGAATTGCCCACGATCAACTCTTTCTGCGCGCGCCTGACAATCGACTCGCGTGACAGCCAAGTGTGTCGCCATATTCCTTGTTTAGGTTATATAGAGTTTCATTAAAGTTATCAAATTTGACTGTAATTTATTTGTTGAATAGGTGTAGAAAAAGCATAGTATTACATTCGCGATTATGGCCATTATTCACTTAGATGATTTGAGCCACTCGCCAAGGCTCGTGGGCTCAAACATCATCTGCGTGAATAATGGCTGTCATAATCGCTCATATAATAATATACTATTTACTACCACCATTACACTTTACAAAAACGCTGCGCATTTAATAAAACTATCATCTCTCACTTTTTGTGTAATGTTAGTCTAGACAATAGAATGCACAAAAATTCTGAATCACAACTTTTTATTTTTTTTTATATAATAATATAATAGTTATTTACATAAAAGTCACGAAAATTTCACATTACTGAAGAGGAGCTAAATTGAAATACGAAGCACTTTGTGCCGAGTATTTTAAAGCTCCGAGTCAAGTAAGAAATTTTACTGAGGTGTTTTGTCTTAAATTTTTCCGGAAATCGTAAAAAAAGATCAAATTTACAAATTTTAGAATTTTTTTTGACAAATTCCACAAAAATCAAGTTTGTCAATTTTGTTGGCAACTATAGTTACTAGAGTATCTTTTTTATTTTGCGTCTTGTAAAGTTTTTACAGTACTACTCCGGAAAACTCAATTTTCCTGCGTGTAAATAAGCAGGCAAATGTTGTTTCCAAGACGATTTCCGGAAAAAGTTATTATTCCTTTTATTTACTTCCAAAGAATCTTTTTACCATTGATACGTCCACGAAACAAAATTTTTTGGCCAGTAGTCTCTGACTTCTAGATTTTGAAATTTTCTCTGTTTTCCCAAAAGCCCTTTCAGTCACAATGTCGTCAATTGACGACAAGATTTTTTTAAATTTTTTTGGAAAACAAACAGCATCCAATACCCTTTAATTACGCTGTATTCAATTGAATACACTATTTATTAAACTGAAAAAGACTTTGGCTGCCACACAGTGATTAGAAGCTCAAATAAAAAAAAACTTAAAGGTTTCTACTTCTATTCTATACAGAGGCATGCAGTACTTCGCGGTACTTAAAACTAATTTCAAATTCAAGTAGTTTTCAGATTAAGTGGCGTTGAATTTTTTAGATAAAAGTGGGTAGTTTTAGCTGTGAATGTTTAATTTGTGATAAAAGCTTTATATTTTGTAAAATAATTTTTCAAATTTGGATGTCGTCAAATAAATACAGTGTGACTCAAAGGATAGTAATTGACAGCGTTACGTATGCTGAGACCACAGGCAATTGTTGAAAAAAATTTTCATTTATTCATTCATAACTTTCAAAAATAAGCTCAAAAAGTACTAAAATGATGATGGGTTGATAACGTCGTAGATTCTGACGACGAACGTTTTTAAAAGCTACAATTTCAAGAAGACGACTTTCTGAGCCTCAGCCTGTATTGAGTACTTCACGTTCAATTTTCAAAGACAGAAAAGATGAAACCGGAAGGTCTATCAGAAAAACATCAACTTACACAAAAAGAAAAAATTGGCTGAAGAAAAAATATCACATACTTGAACTGAATTTAAAGTCAATTCATACCCATTGAGTCACGATGTCGTCAATTGACGACATGCTGCCACCCCCAAAAGGAAGCAGATAATTTTCTACAAATTAAATCAAAAAAATGCAAAAAAATAGGACATTAGAGTTGTCAATTTTCAGATTTTTATATTGACACAAAAAAAAGCGCGACCGAAAAGGAAGCGTTGTTTCTTTCATCTACTTCTAAGGAACTTCTCTCATCTATACCTTGTGTGACACTTTTCTCAGTTTTTTTTCTATTTTATCTGTCACATCATTTTCGATTTATTTTCCATCTGCTTTTTTATATTAATATTTTTCTCTCATCTAACACACGTTTTGCCAAATTCAATTTTTTTGCCCAATCTTGCCGTTTCCAGGTTATTAAGATTTTTCTGTTTTTTGTTTAATTGGTGTTATTATTCCTTTTATCTACTTGCAAAGAATCTTTTTACCATTGATACCTCTACTGAACTAAATTTTTTAGCCAGTAGCCTCTAGCAACTAGATTTTTAATTTTTCTCTGTTTTTCCAAATTAGAAGCGTTATTTATCTACCTTTAAAGAACTTTTTTTTATCTATACCTTGTGTGTGACAACACTTTTCTCAGTTTAGAAACGATAAAAACTTAGATTTAATCAAACCAAGCTATCCTTCTTAGTTTTGGTTAGAAGTTCACATTCTATAAGCTAATTTACATAAAAAAAATCATGTGAATTAATAAGAATACATACGTCAATACCGCATGTCTCGCAGTGCACACAAGAAAGCGCTAATTAAATTAATACTAAAAAATATTTAAAAGCATATCATTTTTAGCCGTATGCAAATTAAATGTCATTGATAAAATTTAATCAAGCATGTAGACATTATAATATATTTAATTAAATCTCAAGCCTTTCATCTTGATGCTATGTCTTTATTAGCTTTAATGGCTCTCATATTACGTCTCTAAAGCTTTCTTACCTCTATTGTGCGATTTCTAGATAGGTAAAGCAATTGGTATTCAATGATTTACGCTATCGGCAATTTGCATAAGTACAACACACACATCATTTAAGAGAATGATTAATAGTCTAAGCATTCTAAGCCGAAATTACTGATAATACTCACAAATTTAATAACAGGTTCAAAATACAAGATTTACTCAGTGAGTGGAGCTCGGCAAATGAATTCAAATTTATTTTATAAAGATCGTGTTTTCAGAAAGGCATTCCACTATATTCAAACTAGGCCAAAATCTCCATTTAATCAAATTTGCATATCGGTTCCTAAACGTCTCTTATAAGAGGGAATGAGTTAGAAAATCATCGTAGAACGTTTCAATTTTGTAGTACTTAATATTTAATAGAGATGATTTATTGTAAGATATTTAAATGTTGAGCATAGAAATATATTTCCTAATTTGCGAGCGTCTCCTTATTCTACCATACTTTACCTTATGAATAGGGGATGCGTTTAACTCCAACCGCAGAAGACTAGCTTAGAACAGATTACGTCTTATTACAGAGTTGCAACCTTTTAGCTCAGAATATTCAACTCAATCATGTTTCGGAAGATTAGAGATTGCTGCAGTATCTTGTAGCAACAAGATTAGAACACTTCATCAAATCGTTTTGTTATTAATTAGATTAGTTAAGAAAACTAGTTGCTTAATTTATAAACCAGCTTACAAAATATTATTCTAATAAAAAATATACATCAATTTTTTAAAAATCTCACAAATGCTAACCTATTTTATTAGAGCTTGAAATACTAGTCAGCAGCAAACTAATACTTAAAAAAAAATTAAAACATATCAATATAATTTTCTCTTAAAGAAAAGCATGTAAAAACCATTTTTAAGTAGTGAGATCAAAAAGCATATATGTACTAGAGTTGCATTATTTTTCCACTGCAAAGTCTGAAATGGTTTCTAAATTTTATTAAACGGATTTAATCCCAAAATAAAGAAGTACCAGCTGAAAATAATTAGAAAAGAAAAACAAGAGACAAAAAGATGGAATCATGCCCAACGATGAGCCTACAAAACCTAAAAACTTAGAATTTTGTTCATAACCTATGTTATTATTTAGATTGTTAATAATTTTGTTGCTGCCATTTTTTATAAATAAAATTAGATTTTTACTTTTATTTGCATCTTGAAGTTTACATTTCCTGACCAAATACATACCAAATATTATTTGAAAACATTTCAGTAATTTTTGTTAAGTTGAGTAATTGCTTTTTCTTGCTACTCCAGTCGAAAGTACGTGGTTTCGGCTGCGATTCCACGGCGAAAAGTGTATCTTTCATGCACTGCACTTTCTGCCGTGGAATCGCAGCCAAAACTACGTACGTTCGACTGGAGTAGTAAGAAAACTAGTATACACTACACGGGCAGAAATTTGAGAGCCCTGAACTGCGCGCCATGATGCCCTTGGCTCAGCCTCGGGCATTATGGCGCGCAGTGCAGGAATCTCAACTTTCTGCCCTTGTAGTGTAATATACTATTCATTACCTGTTTTTAATATTATGTCATTCATATACATAAGATGACTTATAGTTAAAAAATGACTGTAGTTTTTTTATGAGTTTCTAACCGCATCTTAAATTATTGAAGAGATTTGATAATAGAGTAGTACCTAAAAAAAGCTATAAAAAAATAATAAATTTCCTTAAATTATTCCTCGCTTGATTGGTAATAATAATTAATTTCCAATTAAAAGATAAAGTAAAGTTTGGCAATTAAGTTGACGTTACACAATTATGAATCAACAATGAAAAACAAAATCATAAGTTTTTTTATAATCAATAAAAGCAGTGTAAATATTACGTTTTTTTAATAGAAGATAAACTAGATAAAACTAGATAAAATGCATAAAAGATAAACTAATGAATTGTTCATATAATGTTTTCACAAGAATACCATAATAAAGACCAGATTTTCACGACTATATTGTTGTTTAGGATGTATTAAATTAGTTTATTAAAAAATAAAGAAACAAGCGACATCTATTAGAAGCTACTTAGCATCAAAAATTTAAACAAAACATTTCTATATGCATGAAAGCATATAGAAATATGTATAATCAAAATAAAAGTATATTACTGATTGGACAACCAAGTTATCACGTTAACGCCTTTTATCTGATACAATTGAGACCAAAGCGCTTTAATATACCTTTTATTATAATTCGTATATATTAACATTAACATTCTATTAGGTATGATCTATTCTTCGCAGTCCTGGATGTTTTTAAATTTGGTTGGATTTCGTGAGCATAGGACTTTGCTTGTAATTAAAAAACACTTCTTTTGTTACTCGACGTTTCGCAGCTGGTTTGGCTGCTTCATCAGGAGCTATTCAAGACATTTTATTATTATTTATGTTACATCAAAATTAGCCTACACTTACCTACAAAATTTTTACAAATACAAAAATGGTAATGAGAAATTGAAATTTGAATACATGGAATTTGAATACGTGGCAAGTCCCTCTATCGCCAATTTAGTCATGACAGATTTGTTGGAAACAGTGTTAAAAGATCTGAAAAAAGAAGTAATTGAAGTGTTTTTATATGTGGACGGCACCTACCTAATTGTAGAAGAGAAATCAATTGATCAAATCATTAACCAGTTCAACATATATGACCAAAACCTGAAATTTACGGTGGAAAAAGAAAATAATCGTTGGTTACCATTCCTAGACTTAATGATTAACAGGTGCGAAGACGGAACCATAAAAACAAAATGGTATAGCAAACCAACCGCTTCAGGTAGGTTGATTAATTTTAACTCAGCACATTCTAAAACACAAAAGTTAAATGTTATCAACAATCAAATCAAAAAAGCCATTAATTTAACGGACCCGATTTTTATGAAATCGATTAAAACGGAAGTTTACAAGAGGCTATTGCAAAACGGCTATCCAAGATCCTTGATAGGAAGACTTATAAACATGGCTGAAGGAAAAGGCAACAATACACCCTCTAAGGGTACTGCGAGATTAGAGGTCAGTCCCACAAGATATTGCAGATTTCCATTTATACAAGAATTGACACCGCACATATGCCGATTGCTGAGCAACTATTCTATGAGTATAGCACCCTATAACTTGATAACCAATGGGCCGTTGTTTTCAAATATCAAAGATAAAATAGAAAAATTAGACCACTGCAACATCGTCTATAAAATCCAATGCAAGCAATGTCCCAAATGCTATGTCGGCCAAACAGGCCAAAGATTGAAGCAGAGGCTGCAACAACACACCAATGATTGTAGGCCTTGGCAGGTAGCAAATGACAAAAAGACTGCGCTGACATTTCATAGGTTTTCCACCGGACATACATTCGACTTCGATAATGCTACTATATTAGACTTCGAGGCTAACAAAAACCGCCGGAGCATAAGCGAAATGGTATTTATTCTAGCTGAAGACAGTTGCAATTTTAGGACAGACACACAATACCTTTCGAACGTATACATGCACTTAATATCAAAATCGACGGAAAACAAAAAGATCACACGGTAGAACAGCGGTGCAGTGTTGAGGTTGACAACGTATGAAGAGCAAAATTCCCTAGACGGATGACAGATGACGATGATGACACGGCAACGGAATACTACAACGCCATTTTGTAACAGTTTTAATTTTAATTCCCTCGTATTTATATCTTATTTCCATGTATTCAAATTTCAATTTCTCATTACCATTTTTGTATTTGTAAAAATTTTGTAGGTAAGTGTAGGCTAATTTTGATGTAACATAAATAATAATAAAATGTCTTGAATAGCTCCTGATGAAGCAGCCAAACCAGCTGCGAAACGTCGAGTAACAAAAGAAGTGTTTTTTAATTACAAGCAAAGTCCTATGCTTACGAAATCCAACCAAATTTATTAACATTCTATCTTTTAGAGTAAATAAAAACATGTAAACATTTTTTTTTATGCAAAGGAGCTTCTTATAGAAGTTGCCCGTTTTACTATATTACGGAACTAACAAGCACTTGAGTAAATATAAGCCCAAATATGTCACTGCAAATTTATTCAAATCTGAATCTGTTGCGACTTGCTGAAGAGTTCCAAACAAAACCAAACATATCCAAGTTTATAAGATATCGGTTGAATGATTTTGGTTAAATCATTTTATTTTTTTTTACTTGAGAATTTGTGTAACAAGAAATATTTAGAAGATTAGAATGAGCCATAATATATAAATATTTTATACATAAAGTAATATATAATTCTTAAATGTTCCTTTTGACGATTGATAAGCCGAGAATCCAATTTAGTTTATATGCGGACTGAAGCAGAGTCTGCAGGAGGCTAGTTCGATGAAAGCTCTCTGATGAGCTTGAAAGCGATCGTAGAGCTTTTTGGAGTGACCACGAGACGCAACGGGAATAGATTCTGGCCTGCTTCAGAGTGCCAATTATGTGTAGAGCTTAGAGGGTAAGTTTTAGTCAGGGATTTTTCGTGACGACGCTGAATCATATGTGACCAAGCTGTAAATTAACTCTGACAGTTGTTTTACACTCCCTAATTGTTACTTATTATGGGTATAGGGTAGATTAAGCTAAAATTATTTGTAAAAAAAATTTTTTTTGAACAACTGCTTCAATAATTATTATTGCCTTAAAGGTTACCGAAAAAAAGACTTTTTTTACTACGTCTAAAAAATGATCCGGACCGTCATTAGAACGGACTGCGATATTAAAGCTCAAAAAGTTCGGCGAACAGCGTTTTAAAAGGAATGGGAAATATAGAATGGCAAATTCCAAATAAGTTGTAAAACTCAAAGACATCGCTTGAAAGTTAAAAATCTCATCGCTAAACCTCAAAATTTCCACTTCTAAAGAATTCCGTTGGGCATCTGCATTTGAAATCCTCATCTTTTTAATTCATCAAAGCAAAGTAAAATTCAAAGCTTTTTGCTGTAGGTTAACCGTACGAAAGCGGTCATCTAACCAACTCAAAGCTTAACTTTTCCTGAACTCGTTACAGAAATGATAATACTCAGTAATAAAAACAAATATTTGAGGCTTTAGAGAAAATTACTGATCAACAACGACGATATACAAACTTCAGGCACTTACCCAATAATTATTGTCTGGTTTAATGTAAACACCTTCAGATAGTTTCTTCCCAAGAGTCGCATAAAGTCGGAAATTAACTGTTAAAATGCTTATGCTCCGGGCTATAACCAATAGAAATTTATGAGTGTGGTTAATTTAGCCGTAAAACTTAATATACATTTAACGTATCGTAATTAAATTTGTACACATTATCGGATCTCTCGAGTTGGAATCATACTTAAAAGATGGTAATATTGATTCAATAGCAAAAATTTTTCACACATTTCATTAGTATTTTTAATAGCTATTATTGACAAAAAAAATCTTTAATAAATAATTTATTTTAATTTGATAGTTAATGTTGTCAAGTAGTTTATGACCGGTACATCATCGAATATTACAGCTGTCCGATCAAAGCCAACAATACTGGTAGTCATTAGCGTGAGACCATCAGTTTTATACAAATAATGTTCGGTGACTACTTGAAAATGTAAATTATTATATAATCAAAAACATTTTACTAGCTTTTATTTGGTTTGTCGCACTATACAAAAATAGTTATCAACTTATAGTATATATTTGTCGAATGCTTCTACGACTAGCTTATTTACAAATTAAGCTAGAGGGAGCTCTTGAAAAGGCTCAAAATATATGGAATCTACGCTTCGTAAATACCCAATCAGGAAATCCAGACGAATGGAACCGGCTGCTTCTCTTCAGATTTACAATCCACATTAACGTCCCGGCCGCTTCTCGGTGGAAGCATCCTTTTGCTGGCACAAGCCCAGTTTTATAAAACATAACTTCATTAAAGTTCATACTACATTAGAAACATGATCGATGAGTTATGTGCCTTAAAAGCTAACGAAATACATTAGTTCTAAAAAAGGGCGCAGCAATGTACATATACAACAGCAAAAACTTAAAAAACGCTTTCAAATAGTCAAATAATAATTTCAAACAATCGTAATCAATTGTATCATCTACAATAAATAATTGTAGTAATTGATAAATAATTTTACCATTACTAGGTACAAATAAAGTTATTTGAACAATAAAAAATAAATACTGTAAAGCGATTTTTTTCTAGAATAATAATAAATATAATTCTATAAGCAATAATAATAAATATATATTATTTTTCATATATTTCTATGACATAAATTTTGTTTCAATTTTTTATTATATTATTTATAATTTTAATACGAAAATTGTTAAATATTCCCTGTTTTCGATGGCCATTAGGGTTCTTTGGAATTTAAAAATGGTAAAAATTTTACCTTTAGTTATTTTAAATATGAGTGTTGTACCAATATCAATAAGTAAAAATCTCAAAATTTGGATTTTAAAATCCTTGCAGAAAAACAGAAAGCAGCATTATTATGTTCATGTCATATTTTTCGAATTTAAAATGTTATATCCGAAAATTCTAATAATATGATAGCAGATCCGTGGGGTGATAGTAAATTAGCTTGATTTTCCAAAAAAAACATCTTATGCTTTCTCTATGGCTTAAAATACAATTTGTAGTTTTTGTTTTTAATTTAATTCTTTTAAGCTAATTGAAAACTAAAAACTTGTCTTTCAAAAATTTGTATATTATTGAAAAAATAATTTTGTCATCATTATCATTACTTGTCAAAGAACGTAATTTTTGAATCCAGCAACATTGCTGTGCCTCCGGGAAAGGGAGGGTTGAACATAATTAATATTTTTTATTATTATTTATTTCAACAATAATAAAAATAATATTATTCCTTTGACATTTTTGTAAAATTAAAAATAAGACAAATTTGTTCATATATCTGCCGGTTTTTATTTTTAGAACTATTCTCAATAGATCTGAAGATATTGTGGCCGAGAAAATAGAATAATGAGCTGTTATAAAAATGTGTTTAGCATAGAGATTGGAATAATTGTTACCAGCTTGAAACTTTAGGCTTCAAGCTGGTAACAATTCAATTCAAATAATCAGCAAAATTAACGGGTTAAGATCAATTGAACAGCAATAGATGAAGAAAAATATAGATTTAGCTTCTGTCTGAATGAATACTAATTCGCCAAGTTTTATTTTATTTATTATTTATTAAACATTTACTCACTCAATTAATTCTTGAGCAAATCATTATACTTTTGCCAGTTATATATTTTTTTGTAATGTAAGTATTTTTCTCAAGTACATTAATTTGAGTTATAAGACATTTTATAGTAATGTTTTTATGCTAATTTGTGAATAAAGTCTATAATTTTATTGTCTTTCTAATTTTTTGTTAAGATTTAGTATGATATAGAATAAGTATTTTTGTTTTTTATAGATTTTTGTTTGGTTTTAAAAAAGTATGAACATTTTTGTTTTTTGTTTGTGTTTTTTTTATAGTGTTTTGTTTGTTTGTGTTAGTTGATACGTGTAGTCTAAATACGATTGATAAAAGTGATTAAAGTTGTTATATATAGTCGAAGCTATATAACTTGTGTATAATTGTTATATTATGTTATAAAATAACAATGTTATATATAATTGTTATAATAAATAATAATGAAAAAGAAAAAAAGTTTTTTTTTTTTCTTAACTTAATCCGGGAAGATTCTGATATTTTTCGTCTGATTACCATTTTAGGTTTTATAGTCAAAGTCAAATTTTGTGTTGACCTGTGTTATTTTTTGATAAGCACCAATTGTTTTTTAGACAATAACAGCAGTTTAATTCAACAAAACGTTTCAATTGAAAATTCATAATAAGCGCAACGCACAAGTCAAAGATAAAATATGGTAATCAAATCGGTTATAATGGTCTAACACGCATGACTATTTATTAGATTTTTTTAGATCCTCTAAAACCAACAAGTTTCTCTTCCCATATTTTTTGGCAGTAAAGAAACATTAAATTGATTGATTTTGTTAAAACTTCGATATAATTTATATTTCTGTAGAAAAACGAGAGTATAAATAAATAGAACAAAAGATTTAAATATGTAAATCTAGTTTCAATGTTTAGTACTCATAATAAAAGAAGATTTTTAATTGAACATTACGTACACAAATTTATTGCATTACATTTTTATTATTTAGCAATATTTTTGATCTATGGCCCTTCAGACCATCTGTTAGGTCTATAAATTTATGTATAAACATCACCTGTCCAAAAAACTCCATAAAGCCATCAAAGCACATCCAAGTAATTACCAGGCCAAAAAAAATTTAAAATGCAATCTGCATTATTTTTTATAGTTCTCGTACGTTGTTAAATCTGTGCGTGACAGTTTTATCTAGCTGCGATTTATTCGGAAGTAGTTGCAATTTTGATTTTTTTATTTCGTATTCTATTCGTCACATTTATTTTGCTTGCTTTGATATGCTTATTCTTGTCATTTTTATTCATACAAATTTTTGTATGTTTTTTGATGTTTGAAAACCGCCCCTTAATTGATATTATGTTGATTTTGGCTGTGTATGTCGCTGCAATAATACAAATATCCAAATACACTCGACATTTGCCATTGTCAAAATAACTTTAACGCTCTTATCGCTGTTTTCCTGTCCATCCAATTTAGATAAAAGCTTGAATTTTAATAGGGAATCACTACACGAACCTAAACGGAAGACTGCGTAGGATGGCCATCATATTACACTTATTCAGGTTTAATTAGCTTTTAGCTTACAATTGGGTCAATTATTCGAACGCATTGTTCGATGGTTGTAATTTTATAAAATGTTATAGGTATTTTTTCAAAAAATAAGATGAAAAATCGATGGTTTTCTGACGCAACCTCGTAACTCGATTTTTGACGATTTTGAGATTTAATCGGAAAATTAATCAATAAATATAGTCGCATAGATCTGTAAAGTTATAAATAAAAATATTCGTTCAATTTTTTTTTATTTAAAAAAGTACAATCCCGTATCTCAGTTCAAAAAAATGTGTCAAGCGCAACCTCGTATCTTAAAATACAAAATGGCGCATATATAAACAAGTTCCCTCTCAGCAATGTTATTTAGTTCAATCGTATTAATAAAAAATTTATCTCTCAGTAAATTTAATTGTCATTCAAAGTGAATAAACAATAGTTAAAAAATACATTTTTTATTAAAGGTAAAAAAAGTATCCCAGTAAGTAACAAAAATTAAACAATTTAAATATTTTATAATTTTATAATTCTATTTGAAAAGTCAATTGAAGTGATTGAAAGTAGTAATGAAACTATGTGATAGTAATACTATAATACTAAAACTAAAACAAAAAGTGTAGCTCACGTTAGAAAAGTACTATATTGTTGTAATTAAAAACTAACATTATTGAAAAATTTAATTATAACATTTTTATTTGGTAAAGAATGATTTAAAAAGTTGATCTGTTCTCAAAATAAAATAATTAAAAAAATTTATTCATTTACTCTTATTTGAAAAGGGTGTTACGCAATCACGTATGTTACATTTTTGTCTCTGCGACAAACACGTATCTAAGAAAATAAAAGAAAAAATAATGATTAAATGTATTTCATACTATACTTGTCTCAAAAATTTGTCAAAAGATTGAATATTTTTTTAATTAAACAAAAATATTAAAAAAATTTTTAAATTTCATTATAAAACGTTTTTTGTCTTTCCTGAAAAGTCGTAGTTTCTGAGATACAAAATTGCGTCAAAAAACCATCGAAATATAAACGACAAAACGACAAAAATGCTCACTTTACCAAAATTTTTAATTGGCTATAACGCCAGCATCAGCAAAATACCTTTATTGTTTTTTACGTGTGATGTCTTGTTCTTTTTTTGACGCAATTTGCATAAGAATAATGGTGGAGGCGCCGGGATAATTATAATAATATAATTAAATTACCTAGTTTCATTAAAATACAATAATTGTCAGGTTGTTTCATCATATTCTTTTTTGCATTATACTATTAAAGCCGCTTTGACTTAAACAATTTAATTTAGTATTTGTTATTAAATTAAAAGTTAGAGTCTGCTTTGAACTCTCAAAAACATTAACACAGGTGTAACAAAAACAGATCACAGGTGTAAACTAAGCCGTTGCAAAGAGAAACTTGCACTTTAAACGCATATTACACTGTTTAAACTAATTAATACTAGATTGAGGTCGGTATTTATAGTCGAAGCGTAAACTCAAGTCTGCCTTTATTTTGGTATATCAATATCAATATAATATCAATATTTAGGTATTAGATTCGATTTCAAAATTATTATAAAACTAGAAGTTAAAACAAACTTGAGTTTAAGCTTCGACTATCTATAACTTTAGTCAGTTTTATCAATCGTATTCAGATACACGTATCAACTGACAATTAACACAAACAAAAACCAAACTATAAAAAAAACACAAAAAAAAACAAAAATGTTTATGTTTATTCAAAACCAAACAAACATCTATAAGAAACTAAAATACTTATTCTATATACTAAATCTAAACAAAAAATTAGAAAGACAGTAAAATTATAGAATTTAATCACAAATTATCATTCCTAAATCTATATATTTCTCATCTATTGCTGTTCAATTGATCTTAACCCGTTAATTTCGCTGATAACGTAAGCCTAAAGTTTCAAGCTGGTAAAATTATTTAAATCTTTATGCAAAATAAATTTCATTTTTTTCTACAACAGTTCATTATTCTATTTGCTCTGCCAAAATATCTTCAGATCTATTGAGAATAGTTCTAAAAACCAGCAAATATATTAACAAATTTGTCTTTAATCTACACATAAGCTCACTTAAATTTTTTTTTTAAACAATCGTTTATAATTTTTAGTAGCTCTTTTTTATAATGCAAAAAATATGCAAAAAGTTCGCTTTAGAAAACTACTAAGATTATTATTTCATTAGTGTTACCTCTTATAAGCACCTCCAATAAGCGTGTTGCTGTTATTTTCTAAAGAAATTTTTTTTATATTTTCAATTAAAAAAATATGTATGTAAAATAAATAAAAATGCAGAATAATCTCAATACTTTTTAAAAAATAAAACGCATCTAAGTTGTTTAAAATTCTCTGTAAAAGAGTTTCTGGCTGTTGCCTCAATGTTAACACTTTCCAAAACTTTTCAGAGTTCGATTGGATCAGCGCGACGCGACGATACATTCTGATTCAATCCCGATTCGTTCAAAAGATAGGATTACAGACGATTTCGATGCAATAATTTCCGTCGAATAAACGCATGGAAGAGTTAACGGCGCATTTTTGTGGCTGAGCTGGATTTAAAAATAATTGCGAAAAGAAAACGTAAAAAAGATAACGATAGAGTTGCCGAATGAAATTTGTCTCTCTTCTAACGAAGTTAGAAATTTCTGCAGCGGATTTATTCAACGGATATTATATCACATTCTCTGTTTAGCATTCAGCGAAAAACCTCGTTTTTCAGCCTTAAAATAGCAACTTCTTTCAGACATGAAAAGTTACGTATGAAAAAGATAACAAGCAGAAACTTTAAACAAACGTTCACATCAAAATATTTATAAAAAAAACTACCAGAACATAAAATAGATCATTAAAAAAATAAAACAAATAAAAAAAATTATCCAAACTGTTAAGGAAAGAAACGATTTTCAAAATACTTTGTAACAAACTACATTTTTTAACTATTTAAATATGAAACTAATAGTGCTAAATAACAGAAACAATTTAGAAAGCACAATCCAAAAATCTAGTACAAAAAAATTAAATATATAGCTTTTAATTAATTTCCTTCTATGGTCTAATTTATAAGTAAACGCTTACGATTCAATTTTAAGAGCTAAATAACTTATGAGACATTTATATACATGATATATAAATATTTTTTTATATCATATAATATCGTTTTATATAATATATAAAACGCACCAAAAAATACTTAAATCTTTAGGCCAGATATAAATAAATAGCAGCGATAGTCATTAAGTATTTTGGTTTTTAATCTAGCTACCGATGCAAAATATTTTCAAACCTGGTATTGCAGTCATTTGATCCATTTTCTTTGACAAGAATTCTTGTAAGACATCTTCAAATCTTCATGGCAATTTGTCGCCAGTAGCATATCCAATTATCTATTTTTCTTGTAAGGCATATATACCTGAACGCGACGGGATCATACTTTGTCATCCTCTTTTCCGCTTGAAAATCCTTATTTATATGCGTTCATCCTACGTGCACAAATCACAAACGAGCATTCTCTGTTTAGTCAGTGTTGTTCCGTTTGTTAAGCAGGGAGCCAAATTCCCGGCTAACAAATTGGGAATCCAGACAATAAGAAATGCTGGAAGAGTGAAGCTTTCTACTTCTACAAATGAAATGCACATGTAAGACAGAATGTTTTCTCTCCTAAAGACATAAATGTTTGCATGAAATTTTATAACCAAAAAATTTCTCAGCAAATAAAGCTAATGGATTGTTGAAAAAAAAGGCCAAGCGCGTTTGGTGGTCATTCAGCTCAACATAAAAACTGAAAATACTTTAACCTTTAACAATACAATTATTTATTAAACGTTTTTCGGTTTCAGGTCTTGTAATTGAGTAAAACTAATTTGATACTAGTTGAAGATTAACAAATATTTGTGAAATGGTACAGAAACTTTGAAGACAGTTGAGCACGAATATTGGATCTATCCTCTGTTAATTTAAGTTGTCGCCTTCTAAAATGCCGTTGACATTGCAAACGAGCGATTCAGTGTAGCTACCCTGTCACTAACTAACCTCTCAGTAGTCGACCATTGTTTGCTTACAAGCCCTAGTAACAGCATTCTTGACAAAATTACATCTACAAATCAGTCACGTTTCTGTTCGTTTCCTGCTTGCGTGTGTCAATTTTTACCGCAAATAGATTTTAGAGGCTCACAAACTCTTAATTAATCATCTTTCGAGCTCTTATAATTACTAAAAGCTGACTAAAGCCAACTAAAAAGTCTTAAATCAGTTGACCAATTAGCAAATTTTATTTTATAAGTTTTTCACTCTTCTTAGAAATGTAAAATATAAATTTCATTTTCCTGTAAATTGTGTTCTTTATTATTCAACGTTTTGATTATCCTCTGTTTTACGATTTCAGTTATAATTAAACGGATCCCTAATTGCTTGTCCGCAATAAAATATTTTTCCAAATAAAATATTTTAATTAAGCAATTTCCTAATTTCATTTAAAGTAGCTACACGTCGCTTTTTACCGAAAGTTTGATTCTTAAGTGCTCGAGGGTGAAAACAGCGAAATTGATGTTTTATTTAATTTTGTACAGGATATGCAGATAAAATGAATTTAAATGTTTCTAAACAGCTTATAAAACATTCTAATTAAAAAAAATACTTTACAATTAATATGGATCTAAATTTTATAGAAAGAAAACTTAAACAACAAAAAACGTTGAACCAGTAAAAAGAATAATTGAGAATCATATATGTATATATATATAAATATATATATATATACAGTGAGATTATTGTTTTACTGAACATAACGTTATAAAACGCATGTTCAGTTTTAAAAAAACCAAGTCAATACATTGTCGCTAGGTAGGCAACCAAATTAACAAATGTTTTATTTTGACACTTGACAGAACAGCTGAACTCTGAAATTTTATTTTATTCATAGATAAGAAAGGTTATGTTACCTCTTAATAACAAGTTTAAAAAGAAACTTAAATGCCGCCAAGTTTTTAGAACTATTGCAAAGACACATAATGCGACGACTAAAAGACTTGAATCTTGAGAACGCATGGTTTTAAATGGACGGCGCTCCACCACATTCCACGGGCCCTATTACACGTTTCCTGACTGAAAACTTCCAATATCGCTGGATTGGACGGTTTGGACCAATAGCTTGGCCACCACGGTTGCCAGATTTATCACCAAACGATTTCTTTCTTTGGAGTTATCTCCAATCTAAAGTCTACAACAGTACCGTAATAGAGAGTACAGAAGAACTAAAGAATAGAATAATCACTGCCTGCCACGAAATAAATCCAGTTTTTTTACAAAGTACTGTACAAGCATTTTATTGCTTGGAACAAGAAGGTGGTCACTTTGAACATTTATTAAACTAATTTGATTAAAAGTTTCTTTTTAAACTTGTTATTAAGAGGTAACATAACCTTCCTTATCTATGAATAAAATAAAATATCAGAGTTCAGCTGTTCTGTCAAGTGTCAAAATAAAACATTTGTTAATTTGGTTGCCTACCTAGCAACAATGTATTGACATGGTTTTTTTAAAACTGAACATACGATTTATAACGTTATGTTCAGTAAAACAAAAATCTCACTGTATATATGCTTTGTTATGGCTAACTATCTTATATTGTGATACGAGTTATACAAGACATTTATTGGTTTTGGAGTACGAAGAGTGACATTTTTTTTGTATCAATGTATCATTAAATATCCTTCTACTATTAAGAAATAAGTACGAAAAACTGTCTTTGGAAAACAAGTGCTATTTTTTCTATTTTGGTTAATTTACCTATATTATATACATATTATACATTTTTATAATATGTAACGAGTGTTTTTTTACATTTGACTTTAAGGTTTGCAATGAATGTTTAACTTTGAACGGTGAACGTACTCTTACCATCGAATCGAAGTGACAGTTATTAGTTTGACATCACAACCTAACCTCGCTTTTAATTTAATGAATCGATAGTTCAACACGTTAATGAGATTAGTTAAAAGCACTTATTTATAAGCATGTTAAAAGCACTATAGTTATAAGCATTTATAGTGTTATAACAAACGAAAAATTAAACTAGCTGGTAGTAACCGCCTTCAATTTCATTGTCGTGAAGCTGTGCTGTAAAATAGCTGTAAAAAATCTCCTCCTACCTCTTTCAAAAAAATTGGCTCAATAATTCACCATCAACTAGGTGACCATTATGCAAATAAGATTTCACTACAAAAAATCTCTGTTCGTGTGAGAAAACCATTTTAAAATCAAAAATAAAGTTGAAACTAGTAACTATTTTGACATTTGAAGCAACTGTTTTAAAAATTATGGTTCGCTCAAACAAACTCATAGGCATGGCAATTACAAAAGATCCGTTATATAGAATTTTTATCTCACTTTGCTAGGGCTGCTTGAAAATCATACTTGATATCAACCTAAGAAGCTTGCTATCAAATTTAAACACTTACTTAAAGGAGTTGCATCAAGACATTCATTGTGCAACTACTTTCGGTGTCGCTTTGTTACATTGAAATAGAAAAAATAACATAAGTTAGATCAATTGTTTATTGAAATTAGAAAAAAAAATAGTAAAATTTTAAATGAAAAATTTAGAATGTCTATACTTTTTGGAAAAAATATTAGTTTACAATTTACTCGTATTGGTCGACAACACAGGAAATCTATTATTATAAACGGCCATCTTTACTTTTTTTGGTTTTAAATTGAAAATAGAATGAGGAAAATGTATTTTTGAGTAAACGACCGTGAGGTCAAGACTATTCTTACGATTTAAAGAGAGTTTGATTAATATTATACATATTTAACTCTCCATTTTAAGAAATATATATATTTGTCATAAAAGTTTGCTTCGGTATACTATACAAGTTTTTCTCCACTTTTGCAGTTTATATTAACAAAAGTTTACTGTTTGCAGTTACTGTCTGTAGATCAAGAATGAGAGTTTTTTACACATCAATAAACTGAAAACAACTTTTTCTTAAACAAATACTATGCTGAAAATTAAATAAATAAATTATATTTGTTTTATTGTATATTTTATTGCCACAGAGCATAATACAAATGTGATAGAACTGTAAATTACTGGTTTGGGGCTTTTTGCAACTATTGACGGAAAGCAGCCAGCTTGAAACCGATGTTGCGCTTTAACGTTTTGTGCAAATGATATTATTAATAAATTAAAAACTGTAATTATAGCGCATAACGGAAGTTGATTATGGGGGCTTTCATGGTTATCTCGCATGAAAGCGTTCTTAAAATATTAATATTGCAGTGACTGGTGCACTTTGGTAAAATTATGTATAAGTTCACTTACATTGTAGTATAAAGTGGCTTTCTAGTGTACACAAGAAACCCGATTTTGTTATACATATAATGTGGAAAACTTTTAATTTTTTCGAAACTTTTATTGTTTTGAAATATATACGTAACTTCTTATGTTGAGAGAGCACTTCAAACAATAAACCTTCCATTTTTCTCATCTAACAATATAAACTCTTCTTTCTTTGCTGTATTCTCTAAAGATTTATCCAGGGCCATCGATAAGCGCTCCGAGAAAAAAGCTCGATTCAGAGAAACGAGCAGAGAACAAACAGTTTTTGCTAAAGCTCCTGAATTTTAAATTCCTGACGGTCTAATATTGCAAGTGTGCAACTGGAAAAGAGGCTGTTGCTTCTACCAGATGAGGACCGTCTCAAGTATTAACCTGGAAATTTGACCGTTGAAGCACACCTACACGGTTTCGTGCACTTTTCCGCATTTTTATCATACAAAAAGTTGCAATGCAGCGGCGGCACGTTTTTCTTTTTATTTTACCGGATCCACTTCGATGCTTCTTCTGAAGGATAATTAGAATTTTTTTTTTCAAGAAACCATTGCTTATAAAGAGACACTTTTGAAAATGTCGCGATGGAACCGTAGTAATTATGTACTTTCAGCGAGTTTTATTTTCTCTTTGTTAATTAAATGAGCACTTGTCTTTAAAAAAAAATTTTTATTCTTTTTAGTGATTACAATGCGACGAGGTGATGTCTTTCTTAAGAATTTACAATTAAAGCAACTTTTTTTTTTGAGCTGGGCTTTATTAAATTTTGTTTGTATTTTTTTGATTTCTTTAGTTCAGTCGACTTTTTTTATTTTTTTTTCACTTTCTTATTTTATCTGCTAGTCTTTCTTTCATTGTCACTGTTATAAGGCTTTTTTCATTTGTTCACTTTTATTTTTCTAATTTTTTTAAATGATTTATTATCTGCCATTATATTCAATATTTTTCTTAAATACCTTTCATCCGAATTTAGTAGGATTTGCGGAAAGTAGAATATTTATAATATTTTATAGTCTATAGTCAGAGCACCGGCATTTTCTAATGTTGCAATTGGGATAACAATTCTAACTCTTTTAAGCAACAAAGAACCAGTCTTAGTGACAGCATCATACCTGGCCTCAAAAATTTTTCTAGACTTAGTACTCACAAACCTAGCTGGTATGGCCAAACCAGCCACATTGTTAGAAGAAGGTAGGATCTGTTACCAGGCTAGGTTACTGAAACAAAAAGATTAACAAACTAGATTCACGCACAATAACAAGTTATATTCGTTCTAGTGTAGAAATAACTTTTATAGGTTAAGAATATACAATTGCTACACGAAAGCTGATAACTCGAGAACCGTTTATGTCTCCTGTTTTGTTGCCCTGACTTGACTATGTATGATCATTGTACTCCTACCAACCCACTGACCACTATATACTGACTACTGCTTTTCCAGCAGAATGTTTTATCCCTCAACTAAGCGCTTTGCATAATCTTTATTTAACTACTCATTTTTCGTACTTTATCTATAATAAAACCGTTTTGACTTAAAAATTTATTAAAAAGTTAACTCTTACATTATTATGAAAAGAATATAGTAGATTAACGGAAAGTTTAATATTCAAAATATTTTATGAATTTTAATAAAAATTTTGAAAAATGGCGGAGGCGCAAAATACAAAATTTCTAGTAAAACGTTCACGCAAGTGAACATCTATTCTATCAAACTCACAAGTTATTTAAGTTATCATAAAAAAAGTCTAGTAGATCAGCTGAAAGTTGAAACATTTCTAATATTTTATAATCTTTGATGAAAATGTTGAAAAATGAGGAAGACGCCAAATACAGAATATTTATTAAAGTTTTAGCTTTGGATAGCCCCTATTGTATTGAACTCACACGTTATTAAAGTTATTTAAAAAAAAGTATAGTAGACCAAAAATGTAAAATATTTTATTATGTTTTATGTTTAGTCTTGTGTTATTGCAACATAAAGGATCAAGGGATCACAGGCGAACGTAGCCGGTATGTAATCTTAGTGACGAATTCGTGATGTCTTTTTTGTGTGCAGAAATTGAAACCGGATGAAAGATCAAATAACAGCAAAATAAAAAACACAATCAAAGATTTAGTAAATTGCATAGACGGAAACCGACCCGCATGCTGATGCAAATAAAAAAAATAAACCCGTCTAAATGGCTCACATTAAAAGAAATGATGCAAAAAAAGAGGGATTTTGTGTAGAAAACTTTAATCAGAACGGTCAGTCTTTAGTTTCTCGTGTAATTCGTATTCCTTCAATTATTATAAACGCTCGCAGGGGCTGATTGTTTTTGTAGTGTTTTCCAAAGGAGTTAAAACCCTAATGTTAGTGTTATTAGAGTTAATGGATGCTGGCGGGCTCGTTTATATACTATCTAATATAATATTATTTCGTTCAGGTGCCGGTTTAATGATACAGTATTACGTTAAAACGAACATGTAGCTTCTTTGGGGCCACGTTTGTAACCAGCAAGGTTACAACAAGGCACATGCACGACTCCTTATTACGAAACGCTGTCAGTTAAGTGCGAAACCGGGAAATTAGGAAGTCAGTTCGTGTTTCCTTACTGCACGTGCCTGGGACTTCATATCAACCGTTAATTCTAAAACAACATTGACTTCAACTCGAAATTTATATTCAGAAAATGAAAAAAAAATCTTTCATAGATTTACAATGTCTTTTTCCTATTACATTTTTTTATTAAAAAACTACTAAATCATCTCTTTGAATATTTATTGAAATATCATTTATTGCATTCAAGATATAACAAAACATTTTAAAAGTTTAACGCAAAACTTTGCGTTAAATGTTAAATTTTTGACAATTTTTTAAAAATTTAACACAAAACTTTTTTGAAGTTTTTGAAATGTGACAAATTTTTATAGCTGATAATGGCATAATTGAAAGTGATATTAATATTTAACAAATTTATAAAGACTAATTTTGAAGAAAACTTAACTTTAAAAACTTTTTGACCCTGTTATAATGAAAGCTATGGTATTTAGTTATACTATGGGATTTAGTAATAATGATTTAGCAAGGGTAAAGAAATCTTTTTGAGTGGAAGAACGTTAAAACTAATTGAAGATAGAAAGAACTTCTTATTAAAAAAGGATAAAAAAAAGAACCAAAAAGAAAAATATCTAGCCTTAGCACACAGATTTGTGAAAATATGACAGAAGACAGAAAAATCAGAAAAAGCAAAACATCAGTACATCGCATTAATAAAACAGAAAGCACAGAAAAACGCCAAAAAGGGAAAGAATGGATACCTAAGTTAAGAGTTAAAGAAAAAGAACTGCCAGTTACAACTCCGAGTGCAATCTAAAATATAGCAACAAATTATTATCAGTTAGTATATTCAAATCCATTAAACTTTAACACATACAGTAGTGGATACAAACAGAAACATGTGACTGAACAAAAGGAAGACATACCAGAAATATTAGTAGCAAAAGCAGAAAAAGCTATAAAAATTCAAAAAATGGAACAAGCACTCGGCCCAAACGAACTTTTTCAGGGACAATCACAGAACAAAGCCCGCTACTAATAAAAATTTTTAACAAAATTCTACATACCGGTAGCAACCCCAGCGAATAGACAGAATCTCATATAATACTTCTTCACAAGAAAGGTACAAAAGACGATATCTGAAATCACGGACTCATTCATACCTCTCATCCCGAATGTATATAAAGTTTTTGCCAAAATCATCTTGGACAGAATCTCAATTAAACTCGACGAAATAGTTCAAGTTCGAGTTGTTCAAACCGGTAGAACAAGCGGGATTTAAGAAAGATTTCAGTACAATAGACCATATTCACACTATCAAACAGCTTTTAGAAAAATACAACAAATATGCTATGAAAAAATTATTTACATTGCTTTTATACGCCAAGGCTTTTGACAGCTTCAGACATTAAGTAGTATGGCAAAGCCTAAAAGAGCAGAGCATCCAAAACACCGACATCAACACCATCAAAAATATTTATAGTAAAAGTAAAGGAAGGGTAAAATGGGAATCTACTGGAGATGCTTTTCCAATAAAAAGAGATGTCAGGCAAGCTCATAAAGTTAGATTAGGAGCATTTGGGTCTAAACATAAATGAATCAAGACTAAATCATCTTAGATTTGCGGATTACCTGGTTCTAGTGAAAGAAGATTCAAAACTACTGGAGTCTATGATACAAACCCTAGCAGATAAGAATAGAGAATTAAGCCTAGAGATGAATTCCAGCAAAACTAAGATGATGTGACTAATGTCGTAGACATAACAGTTAAAGGAAAGAAACTGAAATATGTATATGTCGGCCAGTTAATATCACCTACAGACCCGATGTCGAAAGAAATAAAAAAAAGAATTGCAACCGGATGGAAAACCTACTGGGTTTTGAAATAAATTACAAAAAGCAATGAAATAGGTATTAAAATTAAGAGAAAGATTTTTGATACTTGTATTTTACTCTGCATTACATATGGCTGCAAAACCTGGATTTTGACAAAACACCATAGAGATACACTCGCAAGGTGTCAGAGAAGTATAGAAAGTAGCATATTAGGTTTAAAACTAAAAGACAAAGTAAGAGGTACAGACATCAGACAAAAAACAAAATCAACTGATATCCTGGCTTGTATTGATCAATTTAAATGGAGGTGGACTGAACATATATATGCTCAAGTGTAGAAAGAAGAAATGGAGCAAACAGGTGACAATCTGGCACGCAAAAGATGGCAATAGGAGTTGAGGTCGTAAAAAGAGAAGATGGGAGGATGACCTGAAAATGACTTTAAGTCCGCTCTGGACAAGCTAACACAATCTGTAATACCATTTTTCTTATCAGTGCTTTGAAAAAGACTATCCTAATGAATCATGCTGTGAAGAACTATCCTAATGAACAGAGAATAAAAGCATGGTATAATTTTTTTATTTTTCTCACAATGCCATAACACATATTCGCGCTCAGTCTAACTGCTCGGAGAACATCAAAGACGAAAGAGATGAACAATGACTTGACTAGCTACTAGCATTTATTGAAAAAAAGATAGATAACAACTATAAGGGCCGGTGACAACTTTTTTTTAAACAAAGAAGAAAAATTTTTCTATTTCACTCTGTTCATCTGAAATAGAAAGAGAACAAACCAATTACATATTGCATTTGCAATTGATTGGGTTCGAATATAAATAATCTGTTTTAATATACCAAACCTGCTTTAATCTTAAATCTAAAAATTAGAAGAAAATTACGTTTTTGCAACAAATTAAAACAATAAGGAAATCAAATTCTATTCTCAGTGAATTACTCGAGTGGAACAAATTAGAACAAACGCTTAATTTTATTTACGGACAGCAATCGTCGATGTATATAATTTGTTTTGCAACTTTATACTATCCGTTTGTTCCAACCAATAAAGTTTCCGGTTGCATCTTGAAATTGTTTACAAGTGAACTACAGCATTAATAGCTTTTCTAGAAAGTTTCATCCAGAGGAAATTTTTAGCAAATTAGCAACTGAATCAAATCTCATCGTTCGCGTTGTAAAAATATAAAATTCGTCGTTTTTGCCAATTATCTACAGTTCTGAATTAATAATGATTAGATATGTGCTATCATGAATCAATATTTTTTGATGCAGGTAATTGATTTGCCGTTGATTGCAAACATAGTGCAGAATTTATAGAGTATGTATATGCAAGCTAGAAGCGATTTAAAGTTATCAATATGCAGATTTCTAGAAAAGTGGAAATTCGAAATGTTAGCCTAAAGCTATTATTTTGCATTTTAAAAGAAGATAGTCTTTGAACTGATTGATGTAATACTGCGATTGTTTATTATACGAACAACAAACATTTTCATCTATGCAAATTACCACGAGTTCTAAAGCATAGATACAAAATGAAGCACCACTTTTGTTTTATTTTTGAAAACTGACCAACATTGTCTGATTTATTATTATAAAAACCACCTATTTATATAATCAACTTAAAAGAGCTTTTTGAGCTAAATTGTTGGAAAGTACTTAAAATAAGAATAATAACTATAATCAAAACATAATCCTAGTAAACTATTGCTTATTGACTTTCTGCATTGCAACATAATTAAGGGCTTAAACTTGCCGATGTAGCATAGCAATACAGTTTTATGAGGTTTAAAAGTCAATCATATAACTTATAAGTTTCTAATTACATTTTTCCTATTGAAATGTCATTAATTAGATACATCATTATCTAAAACAATATTAATAAACATTGACAAAAGAATAAACTAAATACCCGATTTAAATTATTTCATTTCTATAATTTTAGTATCATTTTATCATTATCATGTTAATGTAATGTAAAATCATCAATTTCTTCTAAAAGTAGAATCTTTAAAAAAGTAAATCTTTATAAATCGTAAAATCAATGATAAAAGCCTTTTCAGCCGAACGTAATCAGGCTGATAATTAAAACAAGCAAGCCATAAATAGTGTGCTTTTTTCAAATAAAGTCCAATGCGTTTTCCTCGACGTCAACTGAAAGCCCTATTTTACAAAACTTTTGATAAAAAAATTTAAAACTTTACATTATTGCAAAGTATAATAAATATTTGCTATTGTTAGCAAGTAAAAAAAATTTAAAAAAAATCATAGAATTAAGTTTAGTTTTGAAGTGTTCGGTATTAGTAAGTATTTAATGTTGTTTCATATTTGTTATATATTTGGCTACTTTCATTGTTTTTAGGTTGGAAATGACAAGAAGTAATGAGGAAATTTGATTTAGAGTTAGATGTCCTAGAAAGCGTCCACGATTTTCCAACTTGTAAATTATATAAAAATAATAGTTAGACTTAACAGATATTGGAAGTTTTTCTTATATTTTTAACATTTTTTCAACAAAAGTTTGCTGTTAAGAATAGCGCTAATTTAATTTGAGCGCTGGTGACAAAGCCTTTTACTTTTTCTACTCAAGCAGAAATTTTTTGTTTAATTTTAACAAAATGTCGATAAACTTCAACTGTTACCTTTCAAAATCTGTCAGAAATTGTCACATTTTTGACGCCAAAAAAAGTTTTTTTTTACTATAAAGTCTTTATTATTAAAACAGTTTTCTTTGACTAAAAACAACTTATCTTCTGTTTATGTACAATAAATTTGACAACAAAATTGTACTGATAAATTGATGATGATAATACAAGAGAATGGAGAAAATGCATCATAATTTTCTTTCTGTCTAGTGTTGCAACATTTGAGTATTGGTTTTAATACTTTTAAGAGAAAAAAAGTAACCTAAATTCGATTTCGTTGAAAAAGCCATGTTTTTTGCTTGCTGTTTTTAAATTAAAATTAAAAATAACTTAAATACTGCTAGTTGAAAGTTTTTTTGGTGAAGATATACCTATTGAAAATAGTAGATAAACCTTAGACATTACTACTCATAGACCTTTTGTTATTAATAATATCGAAATTTCTGGCTTACAGGGTAATATAATATAGTTAACAGTACTTATCTATGTGCAATGCGTAATTCAAAACGTGATAATATAATATAGTTAACACTATCTATGTACAACATGTAAGATTCAAGACGTGATATCATTATCAAGATAACAGCACCCTTTGTCTAGCAATTAATCGGCTTCGTGTTTCCTATACCAATCAATCACGTCAGCTCTGAGCTGAATACAAAACTGCCAGACAAAAGCTGCAATAAACAATAGAAAAATAGTAATTCAATAAAATAGAGTTCTTTCGAGTAATAATTTTAGAGTCCTTACTCAAGATGTAACTGACAAATGTTGAGTTAATGGGGTCTAAATAAGTTAATTAAAATCCACTCTTCCTCTGCCTCAACCTACTCAAATGGTGTTATATAGGGTGCCAACTGAATATTAAGTTACTTTATGGCTTCTACACGCTTCTTTACTTTGTCTGCAATGACAAGCAACTTTCGTTGCAAAACGGTGCTAGAAATAACAAAATAGTTACTATTCTCCTTTTTCGTAGAAATAGAAGAATTTCAACAAAAAGCACCTTAGATCAGAAAATAATGACTCATTTGAGTCAAATTAAAAAAAAACGTCTTCTTTTTGTTATTTTTTCTTACTTCTATAGTTCAAGAATGATAACGTTTGAAATAGAACCGATAGGAGGCCTTAAAGATTAATACAACTATAGTTTCTTATAATACAATTAGTTATTACTCAAGAGCTATAAGAAATATTGAGATGCAGATTTCTGTATTTGTTTTCTATTAGTTTTTCAGTATTTTTTCAAATAAAATACAACAATCAGACTTGAGATAAAATTTTTGAAATAATTAAAAGAGTTAAAACTAAATCTAAGATTGTCAAAAATTAAAACAGCTTGCATACTGAAATTGAAGGTTTTTTGATAAGTGAATCGAGATTTTGTTTACTTTATATAGTCTATCTGAAAGAATTAAAGACAGCACTCTAAAGCTATAAAATTACAAAAAATAGAGATATTATTTCAACAAAAAGCGCGTTATATCACAAAAAATGACTTATTTGTATCAAAATTAAAGAAAAACGGCGTTTTCTATTATTTCTTCATACTTTTATATCTTAATTTGAGATATAAAACCGATTAAAGAGCTTATTGTTTAATACAAAAACCAATCTTATAATAGGATTAGTTATTTTTCCAAAATTATAAAAAGTTTGATTAATTTTTAAGAGTCTAAATGCAATTTAAAAAGCATTCGGTTGTGCTGAATAAAACTTAGAAAATGTAAAGAATAATGCTAATCTTTGAACACTGAACAGTTTAAATCTATTTAAATGAATATTCAATGTGCCAGTTTTTGAGGCTTTAGAAAGAGAAATATTTGAACCAAGTGTTGACACTGTTGAGTTTTTTGCTTTCTTTAGTCTAACTCTAAGTTAATTTTGTGCCAACTCCACACAAACCCTCCAAACCTTATCATAGCGTCGCTAGCCTTTCTAATCATAAAAAAAAATCGCATAATAATAGAAACCCTCTCTCAGTAAGGATTCTGCTTATCAAGCCGC
This sequence comes from Lagria hirta, assembly GCA_947359425.1. Lineage (NCBI taxonomy): Eukaryota > Metazoa > Arthropoda > Insecta > Coleoptera > Tenebrionidae > Lagria > Lagria hirta. Next base: position 18,029,632 of record OX375798.1, on the reverse strand, counting down.
CTTTTCGGGATTGATCACAGTGATTCCCCGCGGACAACCCTTCTGCAACCACCGTCCAGCAGGTTTGTTTGAGTGATGCGTTTGCACTTTATGAAAGTGACATGTTGGCATGACATGAATATAATTACCCTTCTTTCACAGCAACCCTTAGAATCGTGTTTACGGTGTATTATCGCTTATTAAATAGAGGGATACTTTACTACAGACAGAAGCTTCAATCCAAACCAATATTTTAATCGGGAAAGTTTGCAATCACAACCGCAATCTATCTTACATTGTACAATGTACATGTCATAATAAGCTGATAAATTCAACCGTTTAACTACTTTTGTTCAAGTGAACTCTGACAATAATTTTAAAATGATTGAAGATAATAATTATTCTCAGCATATACCGGGTGTCTATAAATTTAATGGTTTAGCAGTATTATATTTGCTATTTGTCTAAATACCATAAATATTTTTTATTTGTTAGTATTAATTTTTTTTTGACATTAACTGTTTATTGATATATGTATAATGTATATTAATAAAGATTATAAGCAAAAAGAAGCAAATAACCTAAATTTTAAAATTCCGATGCGAATCATTTATCTACGCTGTATAAACTTTTAAAAAATTATTTATATCTCATACCTAATTGATTTCATTACCAAGAATTCAATTAGCATTGATAGGAAACCAGCAGACTTCGACAAATTGAGCCTTCTAATTGCCTGAATCAATGGGTTAAATAAATTACTTTATCCTGGCGACTGTCGAAATGGCTGTCCATTTCACTACACAAAGTATAAAGTTTTTTTTCCTTGATTCAAATAATTCTTATATGAACATAATATGTTGCTAAAGTTGATGATAAAAGAGTACTGTTACAAATACACAAAAATCCACAAAAATTTCTAAAATCTGTATCAATTTTTTATTGATACCTACTACAAGAGTTTTATTTGTAGATGTAAATTTGCAGAATTCGAATTTATTTACCATTCCATTTGAAAAATTTGCAGTTCGGGACTCCACCGAGGATTACAACTATGATAACGAGGGATATCCGGGCTTTGTGTAAGTTGACGACCTGGCGACGAATTTCCCAGGTGGCATCGTTTCGTTAAGATCTCGACGCGTCTATCGGGACGTAACTAAAAGAAACGAAACTATGGAATCCCCGGCCTCAAACCAAACATGCCTTCAGAGGAAGCAGATTTGAAATTGACGGGTTGATTTTTTGCTTGATAACAAAAACACATTTTAGAAGCAACTGGAAGAATGTTATTTGTAATAAAAAAAATACAGCACACATTCACCAAGCCCTCCTCAAATCATTGAAGCGACGCTCCATTCCATAAACCTTGTATAATATTTTATATATTGAATGCTTCGTTTTTTTTTTGGTAATTTTTTTTTGTAGAATTTAACTAATTTGTAAGAGTGTATTAATTTGAAAGCTTAAAAATAAAGTGACAAAACTTAAATACGAACTGAACGACAACTGTCTCTCTTCTGTTCCTTGATTTTATCCCAGTCATTTTTTATAATTTTGCAACCTAGGGTAAAACGTGGAATAAAAATTTCAATCAATGTGTTGCTTCCATTCGTAGCACCACAAAGTGTTGAAATCTCCTAATTGAACAAGAGATAAACGATTCAAAGTTTGATAAATTAAAGTTAAAGGAAGAATTATCTTTAAAGCTAAAGGCTAAAAGTCTAAAAAACATTCTGTTTTTATCTATAAAATAGTATAAAAATAATTATAATAAGAGTTGAATTACTAATTTCAACAATTATAACGTAGGTTGAATAATTACTTCCTAACATGTATATGAAGCAAAAGTAAATAAAAAAAATATTAAGAAACTAAAGCAAAAAACTAAAAAAATAACGGTTGTTGACTTGTTAACAAACAATAATATCAAACAAAAATTACATTTTTATTTAGATAAATGTAGTTTTTCCTTATGGCCATACTAAACATAATTATATTTTTCATGCCGCTAGCCATTATCGACCGTTTTCCAAGATTCAAAATCGGCCTGAAGCCGCAATTTCTTGGCCTATAAAAGTGACAAGTTTGGCAAAAGTTCACTAGAAGTGGAGTAACAGCATTGATTCTTAATTTTCTAAATGTAAACGAGCTCGGCAACTTTTGCATAAAAGAGAAATCAAAACCAAGCATTGGATAAATAAACAAATAAAACCTAGAAGTAAACAATTTTTCCAGTTTATCTTCATGCAGATGTAATCACGTAATGTCAACTGTTTTGTAGGTTAGGTGTGACATATGAAAATTTTCAATTTTTAAAGTGATTTAAATTTGTTACACGTCCAAAAAATTTTAGCAAGTGCTCATGTTGCTACGCCTTGGCTAAACGCCGCGGCTAAGTAATGTACCACTCACACTTATAAAACATCATTTCCTGGACTAATAATTGATGCAAAAGTACTATTTAGACCTTAGATTTTATACTTTGCTATTAAAATTGTTCACAAATTGATTTCACCTGATAAAACTGTTTTTTATTTTAATAGCTAAGGTTTATCCAGTATTTGACATAAGACCTATATCTGGCTGTTACAATGTAGTGTTCAATATTAGCCACATGTGCAATTCCAAAATAAATTTAGTAATTTGAGCCCTGCAGTGTTATTAGTTGCAGTTTTTAGTATTGTGAAAGGCCTGAGAGTATCTAGATATAAAGTATTTGTGTGTATTTGGAGGCGGTTTTGAGGACCCTCGGCTAACGAGACGTCACCTGCAGGCTCGGCAGATTTATGTCGCTATATCCTTTGAGTTTTCCGGCCATCACCTTTCAGCTTTCTGAATGTTTCAGTTTGCACTGGAACTCTACGTTTCATTTCGTTTGCACCCCTTCTCAGACTCCTGTCTTAGCTTTGATATTAATCGTTCTTTCCCTTTCTTCCATTTGCAGGCTCTCCCGCAATATTAAGCTAGACCGTATTCCCGTCTCGCATGGGAAATGATGGTAACGGATTCACATCACGTTCCTGCGTTGCATTCGTTCTCCGGTCGCTCAGCTAGGTCTGATGGGGGCCTCACTCTGATAGCTTCTTGTCAAACAAATATAGCTGCTGCAAGGGCATCAATTTAGCTTGCTTGCTTTTAGGCTTGCCCTTGTCAATTCTCTTTTTCCCTAAAAACGTCGGTAAAATTGCATATTCTTAGAAGATGTCTATTTACTTCACAAAAAGGCCATGTTAAACCATGTATATGACTTTAATGACGGAATATCTTTATATAATTCATTAAATCCAACAAATATAAAACTTCTAGTGGTTTGCAATCTCATCAAAATATACATATGCACAAGCATTGTAGATCACATGTTAACATGTAAAAAGAATTTAATAAGATGCAACCCATTTTGGTATACACCAAATTTACCCTCGTAGTTTAGGATGCTCCACTCAAGCACATTCAATTTTTTTTTAACATACATGTTACAAAACATTTCTAAATTCTTTTAAATTCACCAAGTTTGGTAAGCGTTGCTTCAATTATTTGTGCACCGTCATTAAAGTTATTACAAATTTGTCTAACATTTAAGTTCGGTAGTCAGGTGGCTGACGATAATGCGTTCAGAACCTGGCGGAATAAGTGATGTAGGTTCAAGTCTCACCCAGGCAGAAGTTTTTTCTACAAGAAAAAGATAGTTTTTGTCTAGCTATCAAGATCAAGATTAACTGGAGATATGCACTGCGTCCTTTATGGTTCTATTGTATTCCCTACAATTAGAAACATTATACATACACACACTCATAAGACAGACAAAAGCCATTCTCCTTGTAGAACACGACTCTTGCCTGGGTGGGAATCGTACTCACAACCCCGCCAGACCAGACTCCAACGTACTATCGTTGACCATCTGATCCACAGAGGTTCTTTGTCTGACTATGATAAAAATATGATTATAATTTAAATCTAGAGTTATGGTATAATAACTTTCATAACAATATATTGTTTTTCTTAACAAACAAACGTCATTTAAGATTTTCTATAAAAACTATCTCACGAAGACGAATGAATCGTTAGATTTTCATCGTCAACTTTTTCATTTGAGGAAGACAAGATACACATTTTCCATTTTCGAAACAATCGTTTCTGTGCGGTAATAGAAAGAAAAGCTTTAAACATAATTTAATACGTTAGTGGTTTTTTGCGCTTTAATAAAGTAATAGCATAGTCGGAAAATCCAGAATGAAAAAAGTCTTTAGATTTGCAAGTCTTATATGGTTTTTAATGAAGGTTGGCGCGCAGTATAAAACTCCTGAAAAAAGAAAGCTGAGCTATCGAAAGAAAGCGCCTTGCCACAATGAAATTTTCATAATACACTTTAATATTCATACACCCGACAAAATATTCTTTAATGTTCGGCCCGGCAAAGTGGTCGGAAAGGCGAAATTTGTATTTACATTAGTTATCTGCAAATCCGGCGAAGCGCTCCTGAAAAAAGAACTCTCACAACTGAAAAGATTTCAATAAATTTACATAGGCTTGTCAGTTTTTATTAGTTTTGTTCGAAGCTATTTTGAACTCCATTTATTTTTATTAGTCCTCCCTATGGCTTGCATCAATTTTGTGTAATTGATTTTTTTTGAGAGCAAAAATGTTAAAAATACAGCTTTTGAAAGAGTAGCTTTTTGCTTAGGAAGTTTCAAGATATGGAGGCTGTTGCTGCTTTAATTTCTTATCTTTTTAATTGCTCTTTTACAGCTGGGGAACATAAATTCTTCTCAAATGTGCCACTGAATACAAATTAAGCCACGTATTCTCGTAGAAATTAACAATGATTTCAGCGTTACGTTCCACAGATGAAAAGCAGAAAAAAACAATTCAAAAGTCACAAAAAAACCACATTGTGTATCTAAGTTGTCTCAAATAAAATAAGTAAAAAGAAATTAAAATTGACTAATATATATCTGGCTAATATAATCAACTAAAAATTAAATAAATGCTAAATTTAATCCAAATTTAAAAAACTCTGATTGATGCAAACAAAACACTTCTGCATCAAGTTAGTGAAGAAGTACAGCGTTTTGCAAATTTCGGTTGATGTGTTAGATTGTTTACTTCAACTTTTGTATCAAAAGTTGAATCAACATTGGTTGAACGATTTAGTGGCTACGAAACGACAGACACACACACACACACATACACACCGCAAACCTATGAATACCATTCATTTTTTAAAAGTTTATAAAAAATTTTTTAATTGCATAGAAGAACAATATATTTGGTCATTTAATTATGTATAGTATTTTGTTTCAAAATAGTTAGTTATCTATATATATGCAATATTGCATTATACCGGATGACTTTTAATGATTGAACATTATTTTTTTACATTGAGATATTTGAATTCTTTAGTTAGCAACATTATCACCATGACACACATGACACAACAATTCTATGGTATAGGTACTTATGACAACAACAAAAGTACAATTTTCAAATAGAATAGAGTAAAACATGTTAGATAATCTGTTCTAAATTCGTACTAAAAATATTATTTTTAAATTATAAAAGTTTCAGTCTTGTATTTCTATAAATATAAATTTTTGCTGAGACTGGAAGTATTCTTTTGATTGTCATCCCCTTCAAAAATAAGTGATCCCCTTCAAAAGAGCTGATATTTTAACAATTTTAAATTTTGTTCTCATCTATGTTTTTCTATTAAAGTAAAAAAAAATATTCTTTTTTAATTGGATTTTTATAGATATAGATTTTATTAAACTTCTATGGAATATTTTCATCAGATCTTGATTTGGTGACAATGGAACCACTTCAAAACACATCTTTTAAAGCGTAAAAAAAATTAAGATCGGCTCACATTTGACAGATCAATAGACTAACATACATACAAAAAATAGTAAAAATATAACCTTCTTATTTTTAAAAGTCTGTTAAAAAAATATTCTATTTATAAAATAATGTTTAAAAATGCTGTTCTAAAAATAGCGAAAACAAATATAATTACAAAATAATCAAAAATAAATAAAGGAAAAGGTTAGAAATGAAACTTATTATCTCATTTTAAAGTGGTTATCTTTCTACCGTTGCAAAACAACTTTAGCCAAAATAATTGATTTTTGTCTCAAGATAATATACTTTTAGAAAAAAGTGAAGACTTCTTTATAACGTTTTCAATAAATTTAACTCGTGCATTTAAAACATTTATAAAAACCACAAAAAATCTACACGAATTAAAGCTTAAAAAGAAAATTATCAGTATTAATCAGACTAAAAATCAATTCTGTAACACGATACATAAGCGTTTTTCGAACACTGCAAAAAAGCGTACAAATATTAGGTATTTTATTTAGAAAAAAAAAATCTGTAAAATTGCTATAAAATGCTGTAAAACAGTTAATTTGATATATGTATGTAAGGAGATGCCCACACAATATCATTTTTTCCAGTAAACGCTAAGAATTGGGTTATCCTGCTCCTTCACTAGATGGCGTTTTACTGTAAACATTAAGTTTTCAAAACCAGGCTATAAAAACTTTGTTGCAAAAAAAAAAACTATTCTTATTTTAACATCTACCCAAACATTATTTTTAGACAAATTTTTGTCTGTCCGTTTTTTGTTCGGGCTGACCTAACCTGACCTGACCTGAACGCACTGTAACGAACATATGGCTGATATTATATAGAGTAACTTAAGTTACTGACTGTTTGTTTCGTCTAATATTAAAAAAACGAAACTGATTTACACAAAACTTTTACTGACACAAACGACTGAATTAAAACAAATTAATAAAAATGCAATGAATGTATTGTTTTTAATAGACTATAACAATAAATGTATATTAAAAAAATGATGCAATCAATAATAAATTTCCTACAGAAATCAAAAAATACTTTTAATTTGGCTGAATTATTGAGCTCGCTGATATAAGTTTAGTGAACATATTATAACTGTGAGTATTTTGAATAATGGTATAAAAAGTTATGAATTTTCTCTTCACCGAGGCTCCCTTCTTGATTCATTCATGCATATGCAAACATAATTAGCGTATCTCTTTGAAGCTCTTTCTATTTTTTAGTTAATCACTTACCAACTTATTAGCAAATTGAAGCATCGTTACAAAGACACTCACCTGCAACAAAAAGGATAGACTTTAGAACCAAGTTATGTCAATTACAAGTTCGGTTTGTTTAAGGATTCTTGACACGAATGCTCGCATGTAACAAGATGATGGGGAAGAAAATGCAGCACAACAAGGAAGGCTTACTATATGAGCGTCACTTTGTTAAAGCAAATTAACTGATGAGAGCATGTACTGCGCTTATTTAGATGCCAAACCAACGAGCAGATAAGCATTGAATATACAACGGCTTGTCTAGCTGCAAGTTATACAAGTTAAAATGACAGGTACACTTCGTCAAAGGAAAGGTGCAGGAATGTCAACAATGTTACCAGTTAATCAAGATTAGTACACAAATTACCATAGATAACGTTAAAGCAGTTTGTGCAACTAAATGTATCTTTCTTTAAACATCTGCAAATACATTTATACATAACTATTCTAAGCTGATCTCATTTTAGATTTCTTTATTCAAACAGATAATATATTCACTTATCGAAATCACCAATTTAACTTTATTCTTGGCTATTCCTGAGATGAAATGATATTATTGCTAATAGGCACGGCTTGTTGGTAAAAATGTGACATATCATTCCAAATGACATTTTGCGACACAAATTAAAAAATAGATTATATATTAATATATAATCTATATATAATAAATAAATGAAAATATTCTTTTATTAATTTTTCCTTACCGTGAGCCATCTTTAGAGATAACATAACCTACAAAATGTTGAACATGTACAAACTTTTTCACTCCATGCTGGTATCGCTATAAATATGCACAACGTACAATGCAAAATAATGTTTTGCCTCTTAAAAGCATTGTTCAAAATTGCTGTGAATATAGTGACTTTTTTTATAAAATCGATTAGAACAACAGGTTTGAGAATCTCTGTATGTTTTTAAATATCTTATTATTATTAAACGTAGATACAAATGTATTTATGGCAGTACACCAGCTTAATGTGACTAGATTTATGTAATGCTTTAAACAATTTTTGTACATTTTGTCAAATTTTCAAAAAAAGTTGAAAAAGTAAATTAAATTAAAAATTAAATTTTCACAAAAAAATAATTTTCATTCAGTTGTAAGAGTTACTGATTGCACCCACGTTCGAATGTCTTTACATATGGTCAAGAATAGCACCCTAAATCAAAAATAAAATAATACAAAAGCAAGTAATAAAACAAAATTTCGTCTTTTGTCAAAACCACATTTAGAATTTAGTTGTCAGAAAGGTTTGTATGTGGCTTTCCACGTAAATAATTATAATTCCGTATAATTTAATTAAACCATTGAATAAAAGACATTCATAGACTTGAACAAATTTAAACAGATTTGTATAAAAAAAAAGAAGCTGGAACGGTAATTGCAGAAGTTCCAATGTATACATCCAGGTTCTCGTGTCTTTGCGTCCTTTGCATAAGTACGATACGGGTCATTGCACATTGCTCTATATCTCAGAAGTGTTTAAGTTGCGGATTACAAGTAAGTGCATTATGTTTGGTGTAAATTGTTCCATTGTAGTGGAATTCTAATTATCGCACTCTCGTAAGTTGAATTTCTCTGAAACTAAGTGCAATTAAATTCGAGACTAAAATAAGACGCAAACTCTATTGCATTCTCGCGCGAATTAATATTTTTTGGGCTGGATTAGAATGTTAGAGAATATAAATTGGTTTGGTCAGAGTGATAATCCGCTTTAAATTAAACTATTATATTGAATTATAGCTACCTTATAAACCCGTGTAATAGCGTTATAAAAATATAAAGAGCTACATTGCACAGCAATTTACAGCGAGACCAGGTCTAATAAGAACGAAGTCTCAGCAAAGAGGCTTTTAATCAAAGAGACAGGATTCCTCGGGCCGTCGTTATCCTGTCACAGGCAATGTCAAATGTTGAGACATTTGTATAGTGTGATAATAATCTCTGAGACAGTTTTAAATCCACTTGCACTATTTCGCATGCATGAATTCAGTCTGAGGAAGAACGCTCATTTATCTCAAGGCTTATTCATTACAAAAAGGGATCTACGGAAATGTTAGGTTCTTTACAATTTAATAAGATCAAACAGTTTACTTTTTTTGTATTTTTTCTACTGGTCGTTCCATTGTAAAATAACCGTTAACCATTTCAAACCAATTAAGAGCATATTTGTATTTTTTCTAATTAAAATAACTAACCTCTCTGCAGAAAATGCAGATCCAACCAAGCCACGCATGCAACAAACGGTTAATTTACAGATAAAATTAAATGCAAGTTTCAGTCGCCGTGTAAACAAAGTTTCCGCATACTTCTACACCTCACAAATATCTCTAAAATTAAATTAAAAACCGGTTTTAGACAAAATTTCCAAAATAAATAATTTGCACAAAAATAGCAATAACCTACTAACTGTACAAAAATTACCAAAAATAATAAATAAACAACACACTGACAGTACAGGCCATTAAGGCAGTAAATTTTATTGCTCATAATAAAAAAGGCAGAACAGCAATAGAGAGAAAGATTTACAACCCAAAAATAGCGTGCCTTGAAATTATAAATAGAACTAACTAGATAGCTTATTACTACCCGGAATACAAAAAAATCTTTTAGTCAGCTAACTTAAACTATTTATACTAGTTTAGTTTAGTTTAGTAAGTATTACTGATAGCAAACAAACTTGTTTATATTGGCTTATAATGGCGTAGCTATCGGAAAGCTAGACCTCTGGCTAGTGCCTCGGAGGCCCCCGTTCCAGACTCTCACTTACATTGAACTAGTGAAAATTTTTCCTACATTTGGAATATAAATAAACCAGATGTCAAAATCGCGACTTTAATAATGACAACTTATTACAAAAAAATGCTGAAAATTTCTCAAAAAAACGCAAACATCTTTGTTTCAAACTTGCGGGAAACTCTACTGTATTCTTACAGTCGTTGTCTGTGTGTCTGTTGCAATCTTCTATTTTTTGAACAGTAACAGTTAGATATTTTCTTTTATTTTTATAAAATTTTTATTAAAATAAGATATGATTGGCATTCGGTTTTCAATTTTATTATAGAGTCGAAGACTCTATATTATTTTAAATGTATACAACTATACCTATACAACTAAAATTTTTACATAAGACGTAGAAAAACACAGCACATAACCTTTTCAGTTTCATATTGTCCTACACTTTCAGTTTTAGCGTTACCAACCAAAGCGTGACACGTGACAAATTCCATGCGCTAGTTCATTGTTCAATAATAAAAAACGTCTAAAAATTTTTGTTTTTTTCTTACTGAAAAAAATAAGATAAAAGCTTATTTTTCCTTAATTGTCAAAGAAAATAAGTAAAATTGTGTCTTTAATGTTCCTAGATCATATATATTCAATCAATAAATGTAGCCATTATAAAGAAAGTTTAGTATTTCTTTAAAACGGTTTTTAAAAAAAATTATTGAATTTTGCTAAAAAGAGTAACTCTAGAGTTTTTTCATACAATTTGCGGTTTTTGTTTCTGATATAGGAAAATTCAGTTTGGTGAGTTGAACAACGCAGATTCCAGCACAAATCTAATGTTCTCAATTTTATATCTATGTAGCTATAAGCTATTCAGCCTGGCTTACTTTGTACGTCAGCTCATTTGACTGAATTCAACATAATGTTGCAGCATTACAATTTACAAAATACGATACCTAGTACTGCATTAAAACCCAAAATGCATAAGAATTTAATGAAATCGATGCACATGAGATCATAACAAGTGTTCAACGGTTGAGCAATCTGCCAGAGGCTTGTGCAAACATGTCGTTTGTCCACAGAGCAGCGGTTCATTTTAATACTTACCCTAAAGCTGTTTATAATTGTTTGGACTATAGATGTACTACAATATAATGGACATAAGTAATTACAGTGTTGTAGCGGAATTGGATGAGTAATGCAATGTTTTTTTAACGGGAAAAGATAATTTGAATTCTAGAGATTAATTACCGCACTATTTATGCAGAGACCAAGTTCAAAAGTTTCACTCGATGTTTCAAATGCTGCACAAAATTTTTTTCTACGGTCACCTCTAAAACTGAAGCTTACTATCAATGCGAAAATTTAGCAATTTACACACTTTTCTATGCTAACCACTTTAACATCGCAGCAACGTAAATAATATATAAAATAATCAGGTGGGTTTTATTTTAATTTACACACCGACATCGCCTTAGTTACCTGATTATTATTGTAATTCGAAACTGCGCATCCACAATCTCTCTATTTATTTTAGACCATAGAAAAATTTTTATTTCGACTGTAAAGAGCCATTTTGGTATGCGGTTCCTTTTTCAAAATTTATTTCGGCTGTAAAGAGCCATTTTGGTCTGCGGTTGTTTTTTCGTACCTCGCTAGCGATCGGCACAAAATCCGCATCCTTATACCAAAATAGATCTCTTTACACACTAAACACATAAATAACTAATTTTCTATCTCAATTTTTACGTTTAGTTCGATTCGTCTGCTTTTTATATTTTGTTATTGTTTTTGGCAAGATCTGAACAGCAGATTTTAAGTTATTTTTAAACAATAATTCGTTTTTTGTTAAAGATTTGATTTTTGGCACTGACAACTAATTATTAAAAACAAACAACAAGTTAAAAATTTAGAAAGCCATCTTTAACATGATCAATTATTAATTAATCTATTTAACTAATTTAAATAAATTAAACCAAAAAACAATTTATTTATATAAATTAAACAAATCAATTGATAATTAATTATATCGAAGCAAGTGTCCTCCAATTTTTTAATTTGTTATATTATTAGATTAGTGAGAACAGATAATATCACAATTACCCTTTAAATTAGAGACCAATAATGTTTAAAAAAGTAATCAAAAACTTTTAATAGCATTACCAATGTCTACTGAATTTTTTAGAAATTATTGATTGTAAAAACCACTGACGGTACCCATCACCTATTATTATTCCAAAGTTTCCGAGTTTACACACACAGACTCGCGTGTTGGGAGTTGGAAAATAACTAGAAAAACTCAATTTATTCTCTGCGTGTCATTCCCGACATACCTGGTTTATAATATGCTTTTCCTGTCTCTGCTGTCATAAAACACAAGTATTACCACATATAAAAACTAAATATGAGCTTGTGACTTTATGGTAAATCTTTTAGCGTTGACTAAAGTGTCAATAGTCATTAGGCAAGTCTTTATTAAGTATGTAATACCGTGTGATGGAACCTATGAAAAACAAAATCAGATTCTTAGCTTGGCTCAACGATGTCAAACTAACAGCTTGATTTAGTAAAATGACCACGTTTAGTAAAAAGTTTTATTAAATAGGAAAAGATCTTTTTTTATTTTAGAGTTTGGCGATTTAGTTCCCGAGAATATTTTGGCGCGTAGAATGTTCTAAATAACTTTCCAACTTTCAAAGGAATTAAACTGATTTTTTTCAAGAGTCCAACTTCTGGAAATTACTAAACTAACTTTTTGACGGAATTCTCTTAGGAAGTTTATAAGAACACCAAATTCGATCTGCTCTCATTCCGCGGTGGCATACTCAGCCTTCGGCTAATGGCCAACGTTGGGCCAGAAATGATCCAATAGAGAGAGAAGTTTTTTGTAAACTTGGAATTCTAGCTAAAAGTTGAAGCTATTACTAGAAAATATTGCAGATACAATACGAGACAATCTAAATTGTATTCATTAAAAATTCACAAAATGTTTTTAAAACGACGTTTTTTAAGAAAAATAAGTTTGACATACTCAATACACAATACACAAAACAGCATTTTTTCCAAATAAAATTCTTCAAAAAAAAAAATAATTTTTTACAAAGCAAAGTGAAAAATCCAAAACAAGCATCATGTCAGCTGTAGTTGCTACAAATAAATTTATAAAAAATTATAAATACGGTAGTAGTCTATGATTTTTTAAAAAAGTTAATAGCAAAGTTGAAATCCTTTACTAATTAGCTCGTTGGTCCTTCGTTATTACAACAACTAACCCAATATTTACTTTATCCCTTGATTGGCGACGTCGATTACACGGCTGGCTTCACTAACAACATTACCGAATTAAGCCATTATTTCCCAAAAAAATATTATCTCAATGTCGGTCCGAGCTTAAATTGCCTTGATTTTTTCCATTACTGCGAATTTCAGATTTTTTCCATTTTATCTATTAGCAAAATCTCATCATCTATTAACTATGAGCGTTTTGGTCACTTTTCGTTCATTTCGTCAAGATAAAGCTACTCTGCCCCAGTCTTTTCAGTTACTTTTCATTAATCAACCAACCCTCCAATTCAATAACAATTCAGACAACCGTTCATTTGATTCCAATATACATTTATATTGGAAACGAAATGAGTCACATGTCTGGGAAAGGATTAATCTGTGAAAATATTGTCCTAATAATGACTTTAAATGGTGGCCTTTAATCTTCCAAATACTCTTAATACTTTCCCGTCAAAACATCACCTAGATAACACCGAAAATCAAAATAATTAATTTAAAATAGTGTAAAGTGTATTGATTATTCCATACTGTATCATCTACATATTGATAAACTAATTTAAATAATATACAAGGTGTACAATTAATTTTGAGACATAGGGATTCAACATTGGAAATCAAAAATTTGTATATTTGGCTCCCCTAATTATTTTACAAGAAAATGTTAAATACAAAAACTGTAGAGTAATAAAAATCCTATCCAAACTCATTTTTTTTATTTCGACAAGTTATGTAAGACATCAACAAACTTTTGAAGAAGACAAGGAAAAAATAATGCAGTTTTGCGAAGCTATGATGGAAACAGCAAAATAACAATAAATTTTATATCTTGAGTATTATTTCGTGCCGACAGTTCGTTCTCTGTAAATGGTAAACCTAATCGACAAAATGATCGATACTGGAGTACCGAAAATCAACATTTACTGCTACAGACAAATACTCAGTACCGAGACAGTGTAAATGTATGAGCTGGTATATTAGGTCCTCACGTATTTTCTTCCACATTCTTTAAATGGCATGGGTTACGTGAACTTACTGCAGGAAAAAGTCAAGAAACTTGTCTTGTGACAGAATATTTAAATAATACGTTTCCAAACCGTTGTATCGGTAGAGGTGGTAAAATTCATTGGCCAGCCCGGTCTTCTGATTTAGCGCCAAATGACTTCTTTCTATACGGATATTTGTAAGTTCGTCTTTACAAAGCACGACAATGTGGAAGAACTAAAAGCAGCTATAGCAGCAGAATCGCCGCGAATAAGTTCCTATCAATTAGCGTCTATAAAAAGGAACTTTTACGATAAGTTGGAATCCGGCTTAGCTGTCGGCGGAGATTTATTTAAACACCTTATTTAAAAACAAATAATCTAAAATAAATAAAACAAGTTATTAACCAATTAGTTATCTTCTTCTTCTTGCATTTAGAATAACTAAAAGAGTCGTATTAGAACCAATTCCAACTGTCAAATTAATTATTTTGCTTACTTTCATTTTAACGTTTGTTGATGTTTTGCATAGCTTAACAAAATAAAGAAAAATAAGTTTTAGCAAGATTTTTATTACTCTAAAACTTTTGAATTAAACATTTTCCAGTAAAATAATGAAGGAAGCCATATTCACAAATTTTTGATTTTCCATGTCTCAAAATCAATTCTAGACCCTGTATGTATAACGTGCGTTTATAAATTATTTAGTTTATCAACTCTTGCTATGAAATTTGGAACATATGTTCATTTTTAGATTATTTCATACGCAGATACAAGCGTGTCGTGTATTATTGGAGTGACATCGCGATGATACTATCAATAGCAGCAAGACTTGATCTAAATAGTTTATAAAGGCACGGTATAATCACAACAACAAAAAAAGATATATAAAAACTCAATCACACTTCAAAATTTGCTGCTTTAGCAGCGATCCTTTGTATAAATTATTAAATATGTTTACTATAATATCAATATAAAGCTAAAAGTGATGATATTGGCTCACAGTTAAAAGGTCGTTTCCCCAGCTTAAGTCGTCCTTTTTTTAGTTTTTATTGTAAAATAGTTCACAAAGAATGACAATTACTTAGTATCCTCTATAACACTTCTACAAAGGTAGAGGCGGCAAATGACGGTCCGATTAACGCTATCAAAGCAGGACGAAATAGTGTATATTAGTCAAATTAAGCTGGAGGCGGCTGCAGGGACCGCAGGATAGTGCGAGGGTTGTTAATGCAAACTCAACCGAACCCCTCCTCTGGGCTATCCGGGATAATCATCGTTATCGTTTTTATCGTGCCCAGCCGAAAAGCGTCTGACTCAGCGATTTTGACATTATTTAGAGCGACGCTGAAATATTTCATGATATTTCATTCCCTCGTACCTGATTTATATGAGTGGGGCGAAATTGTTTTGTAGACCTACCTTAACCGTGAGGGGAGGATAATTACATAATGTTAATTATATCAACACGACCTCTCTACTTTATAAAATTGTTATATAAATAACCCAAGATTTAGAATATTATTATTATTATTCTTATTTTATACATTAAAAGTAGAAATTCTTTTTAGTACAAAAAGTGCTTTAATTTACAAATTAAAAACAACTAAAAGTCTGTAATACACATAAAAACACAATTTTATGTCGTTTTTATGAATTCTTCAAAATTATATTCTTGAATAAAACAACAAACAAAGCAAGCTTTATTCATTATGTTTCAGCAATAATTCATAAATAGTTATTATTTACACATTTTAAATCTTGCTTCAACCGTTATTTGAATCACCAGTCCAAAAAATAATATTTTGCAAGTGTGAGTGGTATTGCAAACCCGCGGTGTTAAGCGAAGCCATAGCAACACGAGCAATTGCTACAATTAATTAAGCTTAATATGTATTTGCAACTTTAGCGCGATCGTCACATACTAAACCCAGATTGTAAACATAGTCAATACAAATATCATTCAACAAAAGTCAGCTAAATCATATACATTTTGGTACATAAAAAACTTATTAAGTTGAATTGGAGAATGTTTGTAAACATTTATTGAATTTTCTATAAAATAATTTAATTGAGCAAATAATTTTTGATATTGCTGTCTCCAAAGCCGTCTTTTATTGTAGGCTTATGACAATTTATGCTAAAAGTAAAGCGCCGTTCCCCGAAACAAAATAAATTAAATTCCAGTATATTCAGAGTCGTTTTTCAAAGTGAAACGTCGTCTTTGCTCCTTATCGTCGGTCTTTAAGACGCAAAGTACATAATTGTGAAATATGGAGCTAGCGTGTTGTAAAATCCAGATGGGGGCTACAAACACTAAAATGCATTACCTCCCTTGACGAGTATTGTAAAAAATTCAAACAAATGTAGCTTGTTCAAGTATTTGCGATAAGAGTTAATTAAATTGCGGGCTAAACTGCTAAATTCTTGTGTTGTTTTATTGTTGTCGCAAGAGTTAATGAATTTTGTTCGATAGGAATCCGATAAATCACTCTCAGAGGAACTTTAGCTAATGATTAGACGCTGAGATGTTGGGTTCATTAAGAATTGAGTGTAGACCAATAAAAATTCGGCTTTGCTTTTAAATATTGAAGGCTACTAAATGTTTCACGTAATTTGCAAACTTCTTGGCACTCCCTTATCGATAATTCAAAATGTTAACTCAAATTGTGGACTCGTTGCTAACTTGTTGGTATACTGTTTGTAGGTGGTTAACGCTTCTTCCACTGAAAATCATTTAATAAAAACAAAATTTTAACATTTGATCCTCCAGTTAAACTTCTTATTTCTTGTGTACTTAGTGTCATATTGGTCTTAACTTAATTTATATTCTGTTAACTCACAATGCAAAAATTCTATTTCCCAAAAATATTTAGAGTTACATAGGACCGCCTTGTTATCCATAACTCAACTTTTTTCTTTAAATGAAACATCTTCAATTTTTTTTTATTATATTACTAGCTTGCCCGGCGAACTTTGTTCCGCCTAAACATAGATATTATTTTTAAAATAAGCAAACCAAAATCTTTGAAAATTATATATTGATACATGTCATTTTTTGTCTCTATACCTCCCCTTTTCATCCCTTTGTTAATAAAAAGTAGCTGTTTATAATTATTTACTTTTATTAATTTTTTCTAATTAATAATTAAAAATTATTAAATATTATTAAATATTTAATAATTAAATATTAAAATAATTATTAATATTTAATTAAAAATTTTATTAATATCTTTAAATATTTATTAATATTAATAAGCTCGCTGCTCGATTCAAATCAGCACTTGATAAATATCTTGTTCTGCGTCGCAAATTATCTATTTGTTGACCTCTGTTGTTCGCTCGACGATTCTGCATTGCCAACCGAGCTGTTTCACGGGCTGCTTCACTTTGCTCTCGTGATTGAGAAGCACGAAGACGAGCCATACTATCGCGGCGCTGTTCACGTGCAATTTCTTGTTCTTCTTCAGTCCTTTCATTTGCAGTATTTCGTATTCTTCTTGCATCACGGCTTTGTCGGGAAAGATTCGATCGTCTTGGTCGCGGCATTATTAATTAAACCTCACTTCACCTAAAAACTAAAATTTTCAACCATACCGAGTTTTATAGTTCACTTCACTTTTTACGAATGGGCAACGGCACTATCATTACATTATAATTGTGAATTATTTATTTAATAGAAATAGTTTTATTATTGATTTCTTACAAATATCAAATTGTCATCCATACGTCATTACATATCTGTCATTATACTTCAATTACATAGCTGTCATTTGCGTTTTGTTATTCCACGTTTTATAGTGACTGACGTTTCATGTCAAGTCACACGGGAATGCTGTCGAACGGGATGAAAAGTATTCTATGTCCTTCTCCTAGCTCTAAACTATAATTGATATAAAAATCCAAGTTTGGGAAAATTTCTTGAGCCACGTCAAATAAATCTTAATATAAACGCTTCTTCGTGGTTGCGTCAAATTTCTCGGTAATTTGTCGAGCCTCACCGAACGTTTCCGACATCGCATTTCACATTTGACTTTCACCCCTCTTTTAGAGGGTGGTTTCTGGAATAAAAAGTATCCTATGTCCGTCTCCTGGCTCTAAGCTACCACCTCACCAATTTTCAACCATATCGGTATAGCCGTTCTTGAGTTATAAGTGGAGTAACTAACAGACTTTCTTTTATATATATAGATTTGCCGAATGCTCTACAACTGTATAACTATTTTGAGTTTGCATTAACAACAAAAACATTGCAATAATTAACAAAAAAATCCTTTAAGCCGCATTTTAGATAATCTTTTGTTTATTACTAATCAATTTGTTTTATGACTACTAAAATATTTCCAAGAGTCAATGTTACCAACCCACACAAAAGCCCTAAACCTAGTAAAAACAAACATTTTTGGCTTTCTGGAGTCGTCATAAGGATTGATTGTTTCAATTGATGTACAAAAAACTTGTTTATCGGATACACTATATTCTAATAATAACTACATACTTGTATTTAATTAATACCTATTTCCTCTATTAATAACAGTATATATATTATTAATTATAAAATTATAAGACGTATAAAATAACCATATGCTTCAGTCTAGGTCAAACTATTGATGATACAAAGTTTTGAAATAATTGGTCAAGTTTAGTCGGTTTAAACGTTAAGCAATGATTAAATAATAGTTAGGTATTATCGCTGTCTTTACACATTATGTTTAATGTTTACATAATTGAAATACTTATATCTAGACACCACCTGGTCATGTCATCATCCCTTACATAACTACTCGCACAGTTTTACCACTTGCCAAAAGGTTTGTTTAAAATATCTCGAGAGCTCGTTCGACCACCAAATAGTCATCATCAGGAGATGGATAAAACTGAATTATTAATTGCTTAAATTTTCTTGCTTTATGGAAATTTTGTGGGTATTTTCTAATAATCCAAATAAAAAGCTGACAAGAAGACCGCTACTTTTGTTAAAAGCATTTACCTTATTTTTATGAAATTCAGCGGCGTCCAGATGTCTATATTTATTTGCTTGTGATGATTGCTGATGATGTTATCAAAGGCGTGCTCTGCTATACTCGATTTGTATCAAGTTTGAACTGATCTACGCGTTTGAGCTAAATAAAATTTGTCACAGTTATTACATTCTCTCGATAACCCCATTTTACCAATTAAATTGCGATTGTTAATCTTGAAGTATTAAGCAATAATAATAAATATATTAATAATATATTTAGTAATAAGTTATTTGTACTGGTAGCTACCTTCCATAGGTAAAATGTTACTTATTTTAAGAGAATGAATTTATATTTTGAATAAATTATTCTTTTTTAAAACTAACTGATAAGTTTGTTCGAATTGCGAGTGCTTCAATTTGTGTTTTCAGATCAATTCTAAAATACAAACAACATCTACAATTCATGTTTGGACAAATTCAAAATGTTAGCCTTCACGTTGTGAATTGGTTATCGGTGTACGTTGTCATTGAAAAGCTTTGAAACCAATCAAAATGGTTTGAAACTGCAAAATATGTTCGTCCTTGTATCCACGTTCTAACCATAAAGCACAAGTCGATATCTATATCGATTGGAAATATAATTTATTATTATCCCGTTTTATAGAATGGCACCCGTAGTTTCTTTATCAGAAGAGTCGAAGCAGGAACTTATTTCTTATCGTTCAAGTAGCAGCCTGTCGCTCTATAAGTCTTTCCACTAACAATTTAATCTTTCGACTTACACTTTTTGCTTTAATTTAATCCCTTGGATATTGCCGAATGTCACGAATTTTAGCACAGCGTCGTAATGTCAATAGCTATTTTATGTCAAGTATTACAAATGATTCCACAAAAGACTAAATTGTTGCAATTATTTGTAGTCAGATATAGTTTTTAGAAGTTCGTGATACATCAATCCAATTAGGTTACGTCGACAGACGTTCTATAAAAAGGCAAAGCAGTTTCTTTGGCCAAAACTCAAATAATTGATTTTTTTCAAACACGCAACCATACATCTTTTTGACTTTTTATTTTTTCTTCACATAAATATATAAAAAAATTAATTGTGACAGATTTAACCACCACCTCAATAACCGGAATGAGGAGAAAACTTATCACTATTAGAAATTTAGACTTACGTATCCGTAGGTTTATTGTGAAGAAGATAACTCAATAAGATGATAAAAATACGCACTGCATGTACGTATTTTTAATAATTTTTTTTTACATATTACAGGTTATAGGTATAATGCCTAGATCCAGAAAAGTATGGAAAAATATTTATTTTCATTAATATAATTTTTGGAAAAGAACAAACTATTTTGATAAGTTGAGTTTAAGTAATTTAAAATTACAAAAGGTTGAGTTACTTTGAAAACAAATCAGTTTTATACAAAAATGATATTGAAAATTTCCCTCTCAAATCAAAGGATCTAAAAAAAACTTTTCCAATTGACACATCTATAATCAACCATTATGTTATATTAAATTTATTTTGCCTAATTATAGTTTTTAAAAGTTATCTACACTAGTCTACACTAATATTATAAAGAGGAAAGATTTGTATGTTTGTAATGAATAGGCTGAAAAAGTACTGGGCCGATTAAAAAAATTCTTTCACCAATAGAATGCTACATTCTTCCTATTTGACATAGGCTACATTTCATTTTGAAAAAAATTAGGGATCTTTGGTAAAATTTGAACAATGTAACCGAAGGTGTAGAAAAATGAGTCTTAAAATGTCTTTCGTCGAATGCGCTGCCAAAACTATTAGCGATAGAGCAAAATAATGTACAACAATAGTGAAAAACATCATAATGTCTACAAAAAACTCCGTGGTAGCATATGTCCAACTATTGTAGTTATGTCACTACAACAACTTTTTTCATTTTAAACATTAATGAAAATGCTAACCAAATTCAAACCATGCTATTTATGTGTTTATATTAATCCTTATCCAAATACATTATTTTATGGTCAAGACCATTTAACTACCTATAAAATAGTTTTTAAATTATTTAAATTGGACTTTCCATTCAAAAGATATTACGAATTAAAAAATTCAAACAGTAAACAAAACCGCCATAGCGCCGTGGCCGTTGTTTGCGATGCAGTCTGAAAAGCGCGCCGGGCATTGTGGCGGGCGGGTTGGA
The DNA here is from genome assembly GCA_947359425.1 of Lagria hirta. Lineage (NCBI taxonomy): Eukaryota > Metazoa > Arthropoda > Insecta > Coleoptera > Tenebrionidae > Lagria > Lagria hirta. Next base: position 18,008,384 of record OX375798.1, on the reverse strand, counting down.
GGGGGCACTAGGGGGGCAATATTTAATAAAATTAGTAAAGCCCTTCTCGGGTATGACGAGACCAGGGAAACAGGTATTCATTTTTATATGGAGGATATTATAGATTCCACTTCAAATTGAATAGGTACGCATACATAAGTGCATCAAATTTACGCTGAGGCGGTACGAAGTTCGCCGGGTCCGCTAGTATGTTATATGTTATAAACAGTAATTCCGACGTTACGATTGATTTGACAAACGTGACAAAAATGTTGATCATTTAAAACACGATTTTTGCATTCTATTAGTTCAAATTCTTTCAAATGTGAAAATTTGAAACAATTTCAAACTATTACTAAAAAACTCCCATTTGTAAAAATTCATCAATTTATTCGATTTTTATTAGAGTTGTGTGATCAGTGAGAAAAATTATAGATTTTAAAAGTTGTAGAAACCGTCGCTTTCACCAAAATGGCGTCACAAAAAAGATCGGTGGTAAAAATAGCACCGATAATGGTGACCAAATAAAATGCTATCTAAGAACAAAAAGCTAAATTAAAGTAAAAATTTTGACTAATGTAACTTTCATTATGTTTTATGAAAATTTTATACATATGCTGTATATGATGAATCACCTCGTATATTATTGTTCACCAACTTGCAATATTAAACGCAAACTCAAAAGTCAGACTATAAAATGCTTGACTGGCAAAAACAATCTTATGTATAAACATAGAATTTTAAACATTCAAATCCCAAATTTCTTTTTTCCCGTTTTCCTTTCTGTTTTTCTACTAAAGGGTGTAATGTAATGAAGTGCTAAAATAGAATGAGAGAAACGTTCGGTTTTGAAGGACCAGGCAGTTTTTGCTGCAAAAGATAAGATCCATATGGTGATCGCAAAGGGTCAAGATCCCATGTGGATCCATTTCATGGCTGTTTGCTGTGGCCACTGGCCGCGTTATCGTTCATTCGGTTATACATTCACAGCTCCTATCTCCCCTAACTCGATTACAAATTGCTGAGATGATAAATAACTCGAGTATTAAACTGTCGATGAGCCTAGAAAAGTGTTCAAGGGTGCAAATTGTCCCATTCCAGAAAAAAATATGGCTATTTCGTTGCCAGACACCGACAAACCCAACAAGAGAGATTAAACCAAGCACTTTTGGTGGAGGCGCTGGGTTAATAGTTTACTCATTTGGCCCTTGATGGTAATCTATTGTTGACATAATTAGGGTTGAAATTACTGTTAAGCTATTTATTTTTATTTGAACGCATAACAAAGAATTGTGCACTTATGCATAGAAACAAAATTCAAACAGCTACATTATTAGCAACAATATACGACCACTCATCCTTTTATATTTCAAATTTCATATTATAGACGGCTCAGTTAGATCGGCATGTGAAACACCTGGAGAGTAACTCATTCAAAGATTATTCCTACTGCGCTAGCCCACTTTATTTTAACTTGACACAAAAAAGCTCTTTTTGTAATTCTCTTTTTTCCAGTCTCATCAAAAAAATTATTTATTGTTTATAATTCTTGTATTATTGTTTACAGTTATATCACAGCTCTAATACAGTCTGTTACTCTAGCTCCATAAAATAAGTGAACAAGTAATTGATAACTCTGTAAATTTGTCAGTTATCGGCCAAACAAAATCTTAAATTACTGAACTTTATTAACTTGCTACTAATATGTAGCGAACGTAGATTGTTGACAGCGCTATTGCCTACTGAAAACACACTCGCGTTCGCAATACCACTCTTACTTGCAAAATATCATTTTCTGGTCTAGTGATCTAAATAGCTATTTCTACCTGTTATGGTAAAAAGAACATACGTAGCAATCTTAAAAAAACCATTAAAGCTATTTTTTTTTGATGATAAAAAAAGTCAAATCAAAAATTGACACAACAACAAAGTACAACCTATCTTCATTGTTTATCGCTACAATATTTATTGAGATTATTGTATAACCTGTTTCGGCAAATTTCAATCATCAGTCAAACTAAAAAACTGAGCAATCTGAATTGTCATTTGATAATTGACAGCTTTTTTAGTTTGACTTTTGACATCTTCCAATGTTACTACTTTTTTTTAGGTTACATTATTATTTTATATATTGTAAATTTTCATATTCATATAACACAAATTCTGTTAACTGATAATGGCACCGGTAATTTGCCGAAACATGTTATAGAATAATTCTTATATAATACAGATTGAAAATATCTTGTACTTTGCTATTTTCTTATTGAATGACTTACTTTGAAAACAGATCTCCCTTTTCAAATCCCAGTAATGGTGCAGTAAGTTTACAACAGTTTGATCGAAAACAAACTGTCCATAAAACAGCGCTAAAATCTAGTGCTACGCAATTAAAATGTTCTGCGACAAAAATCCCTTCAAATAGATCAATTCGAAAAAAAAAAGAAATAAATAAAAAAGTACTCACTACTCTTTTCAAACTCGCTTTTCAAAGGATTTCTATCCTGATTGTCTAGACGCTGCTTGTTGGCCAGGTGTTTTGCAAAAAGCTTAAATAAGCAACACAAGAAAAATAAAAAACAAACAAGAAAATAATTCCCTCGGTTGTCTGTCGCCTTGGAGGATAATTTTCCTTTTGTGGAACATACATCGGTTAATTAAAAAGATTGCAAAATGCGCGCTTATTCTATGTTGCAAATTTGCATATGGTAGAACAAAATGAAATTGAATTTTATAGTCGAATACACTTGCCAACATTTTATTATGTATGATATTTGACAAAATGGGTTAATAACTGCATTCCAAACTGTAATCCAATTCACCATATTATACAGTTCTATTGTGACTATAACTATAGATATTTAATAAACTTGAAACAATTTTAAATTTAACTAGATGGCTAACATTTCGAAAACTCTTTCTAAGTTTAATTAAGTGTGAATTCAAATAATCCCAAATATTTGTGCTTTGTTACTAACTTATGACAAAGTTAGTTTTCATTATAAACCAAATTTATTTATTTGACTAAACTTTGTGATTTTTATAAATGTCAACATTTTTAGTTAATGAAATTATAATCATTTATTAAAGAGTTTTAAACTTTTTTTTCAATTTTAAACAATTTTTTATACTCATTCAATTCAGTTCTTCTAATCATCAATATGCCTTTATCTCAAATTGTGTCTATCAAAACTAGTATTTGTCATTTAGAGTGACTCGTGCATTAATTACCATGTAGAAACCTGATTTCTCAACTCTGATGTAAGTTTAGTTTCTAATAGCAATTGCTAGTTTTACCATATTATAGAAGTAATAGGCGCTTGGTTAATAATAAGCATAAATTAGTATTTACAAATTAATTCAAATAAGAATCTGTTGAAGCTGGCTGAAGAGTTCCAATAAAAACAAAACACAGTCTAAGGATCTAGTTTGAATAAATTTGCTATGATCTTATTATATTTTACTAGCAACTATAAAAAACTAAATCTGTGGAAACCGATCTTAAGGCGTAACAAATAGCAAAAAATTTGTTCAACCACGTATGTCGTGAATATGACACATTTAGAAAAAAGCGTCATTAAACGGGTTTTTACAATTTTCTCAATTTGACAACACAGACAAAAGGGCAATAGGTCTATAGACAGCTGTCGCAACCTTTGTGTAAAGAAAGGATAATTTCGGTACGATGCGTAATTATGTTGTCTTATGCTGCACAAAGTAAATGAAAATAATGGTGAAAGCCTAAACAGCATCTGCACAATAAATTTGTCATGATGGCCCATGTTAGTCGGTAATCGATTCAAAAATAACAAATTTTAAATTTGATTCAGAAATAAAAGCAGATTGTCAGTTCGTATCACTTTTATAAACCCGATACGCTGTTGTCGTCGACTCAAAAAACAAACAAGATTTGGAATTAGTGTTCTGCATTGAGCAAAGAATGCAAAAAAATAGAGTAAACAAATCCGCAGCAAAAAAAGTTAGCAGATGAAGCTGCGATTATTGTTCGGTGACCGGCATCTGAAAGGACATAATTGGATAATGAATTGAACAATGCAAATCCGGTGGCCCATTTCCACCGTGCCAACCATAAATCGCAGCGAAACGCAGACGTTTTGAGACATCGGACAGACGAGTGCAGGAGTTGAATTTAATAGTGAATGAGGTATCCATTGTGAATGGAAATTTAATATCCTGGGGGCAGCTCTTTGCAGACGCGGTATGGCAGACTGTGTCGAGACACCTGTGCGGAGCCGAGCTTTCGAAGCCATACTTTTCATAATCGCGAGCCAACGACGACGTATTAGCTGCCCAGGTGCATTTGCATCAACGAACTGAATTTTACTGCATATTAGGCGGATTAAGTGCTTGCAGTTTCGGTTCGGTTAATATTTAAGCTAAGCGCAATGTTGGTTAAAGAGAGACCAATTACCATAAATCCTTCTAATGATATATCTATATTAAATCCAATTTTATGAACAAAAGTTTACCTTCACAAACCAAATCGTGTTTTCTATGAGAAATTTGATACTAAACTAAATATTCCACTTAAAAAAAAAACATTTTCTATTAAACAAATAAATTTCTAGCCGATTTCAACCCTTAGAAGTAAAAAAATCCGCTGTTGATCACTTTTAACAAGCTTTATAAGCGAATATCCGAAAGGAATACGTAGGACGTAGATGTGCATGGTTTGGCAAGTGACAGATCCTGAGATACGAACGATATATGTGGTGCACGTAGAGACCCTCAGATGACTTCGACGCGCCCGGAATGGCCAACCGGAAACGAATACTCGCCCCAGGCTGCCGTAAAGATTTCCCAATCTTAAGATTCTTTCTACTCAATTTTATTACCAAAGATTTTTAGCTATGTTTACTTTTGATTATATACTGCTCACTTATTATGTTATAAACCCAAAAATAATATCTTAATTTTTTATATTATCTCAATATTCTGGATTTAAAACTCACCAGTTGTAATAGATAGTCTCGCAGAGCAAAGAACAAAGCGTATTAACATCAAATATTAAAAAAAATACAACACACATAACCTTTCTTAACATTTCGTTTTTGAGTTATAATATTTGAGCAAAATCTCTTCCACTGTTTCAATTTTTTTTTATTTTTGTCACGGTCAACCTAACTTATGGAAAAACAATCGACAAACAACTTTAGAACATCAACATAAATTACACAACAAGTGCAAAATAAAAAATTAAAATGTAAAAACTTTTCTACTTCTAACTCTTTTCCATATGTCTTCCTTTCCGTTTCCTTCAACGTTATTATTAACCCCTGTCTCCCTCTTTCTTGTTTTTTTTCTTTTTTCCATTTTTTATCTGTATTTGAAGATGCATATAATTATGTCTATTATTTTATCTTCGCTATGTTTTTCTGTATTCTTTTTCTTTTGAATCTAATCTTTCTTGGTTCTTTTTTCCCTCTTTCTTGCTTTCTTTTTCGATCTTTGCACATTCTATTCCATTAATTATTTTCTTTCTCTTATCATCATACACAATTAACAATCGCTTTCTTTAGTTTTGTTTCTAGTTATCTTACTATTTATGTTTTTTAATCCTTTTTAAAAATGTAAGAATTCTTATACTTCTAAATATTTTCCATATGTCGTCTTTCCTGATTATTTCAATCTTATAATTAACGCCTTTCTTCCCCTCTTTTGTTTTCTTTTCTTTTTTTCATTTTTTATCTGTAGTTGTATGATTTGATTCTATTATTCCCTTGCTTATGTCAAACTTCTGCACTGTCTCATAATCTCTGATTTTCTATTCTATAATCTATTACTGCTTTTGCCTTTATTCTTCCGCATGATTTCCGTCAATAAAATTTAAATTATTTTCAAATTATCTGTACAAAGCAGGCATGTCGATGCAAGAGTATGGACAATATCAGTAACAAAAGCAGGAAACAAGAATCCCCTGGATAACTTTTGAACCAAGCTTATATTTCTCATGTTTGAACAATAACCATTATCAATAAAAAAATTAGTTCTACTGGCTATAATCAGTTTTACTCTTAACAGTGCAGCAGATTAATAATTAAAACGCTTTATTATAAATAAAACAATTTGTTTTGATTTTTTTGGCTGTTGTAAAGCAAGTCCTGCAAATTGACATTTGATAGGCCGATCATTCCTAAATTTTCCCTTTGCCGACGCCGACAATGAAACAGCTGTTGTATCGAGTTTCTCAACAAATAAAAGAGCTGTAACAAGAAATATTAGTTGTCTATTATCTAATTAGCGCTGAAACTCTATCTCAAGAATTGTGGCAATATTTGTTTGTTTACATTTACGATGCGTTTATAAACTATCTGGATCAACTCTTGCTATGAAATTTTGAACACATGTAAATTCTTTGATTTGTTCAGATGCAGATACAAGCTTATTATTAGATAAATTTTGACGTTTGACGGCGCAATCATACTATCACCGACAATTAAAATGTATCAAGCTAAATTGCGCAGCCAGAGTTGATCTAAATGATTTACAAATGCACGGTACACGCTCTATTTGATCAATTGTAAATCGAGTGTCGCAAGCATTGTTTTTTGCTGTAACCCACTACCGTTCCACGACATAGTAGCAAAGAAGTCAGTAAAAGACACGGAGGATCAAAAGTGACGAGCACTACCCCATGACAAAAAGTTGCAAAAGCAAAACTTGTAACCAGATTATAAATTCTCATATTAGGGAAAAAAACTGTAATTGATTGTCATTATTTATATTCTAAAAATTCTAGAACTTTTTAGACGAAAGCAATTTTAAAAATAATGTAGTGAAAATGAAATAAATATATTCTAGAAATCTAGACACCATTTTATTAGACTTTTGACAAAATCTTTAAAACATTTTTATTTAATTTTCGGCTCTTTATTTGATACCAGCAAACTTGCTTTTATCTACGGCCCAAGAACAAAGAAAAAACTGTAAGTAGTAAAAGCAAGATTGAAAAATTAGCGGCAGGTGCACATTACCAAAGATGCTAAGTAAAAACGCACACTTTTCTTCCATTAATTGAGTTCTCACAGGTGGCCCTCGAGGCTGCGGCGGGTCTTACGTGGTCATCTTATTCAGGAATTGTGTGTTGTATGTGTCTGCACCTGACCCCAGCACAATAATAATTCGCCGTCTATCTCCTCTCGCTTATCCTATTCATTCTGCGAACCAAGCAGCAACCCAATTTAGGTTGAGTCACCATTGTGCGCTTCCCCTGTGCCATCAAAAACCATCGAAATTCCAATGTTAGGGGAGCAATATTTATGCGATTATTGTCGGAAGAAGGTTTTTTCTTGAAATACCACATGTTATTAACTCCTAGATGGTGAGGACACGTAATCACTTTTATTAATTTTTCAATCATGTATGACATTACACGACACTGCTCCAAACATGTCTGACATTCTAAGATTGCAACTTTCTTGTTATTTCTTCCTACATGATCTGCGGCAATGCGGCATTTGCAATAAAAGCAGCTATAACGGCACGATATTTGCTATCTCATAATTGCACAGATGTTGCCATTCTTAAACCATTGTTTGAGTATATTACGTTTACACGCACCGAGCAAGGTTGGGATTACGAGATGTTGAGATTAGTATCTTTATCTGAAATTGGTGAGCAACTTGGGGATTGTACTTCTAATCAATAAGACCTTAATTATCATTTGTTTATTTTGCACAGTTTAATTCTCTATTATAGAAATTATATATAAGTATGTATCTTATTTATAGATGTTTACATACCTACGAATCGAAAACTAGTTAGACTAAACCGTAGCTTCAGTGATGTTGTTTGTTTGTTGTAGGTCTAGCACAGTCAAATCTTCAGTTTGATATGATAGTACAAAAGCATTGATAAAATTTCTCGTGCTTTCAGGAGCTACTGTTTTCGCCTGTTTTTTTGCAAGATATAATAAACACTGCCACTACAATGATCGTCTTTATTTCATAATAAGATGTTGAGTAGTGCTATTTAAATTTCACCCACTGCGCACTTAGAGGGCTCGCCATCACTTCTTAAAACAAAAATAAGTGACGTCAGTCTTTTGCGCCAATACATTGGTTTATATTTAAGAAAAAATGTATAGCTGTTTGTTCAAGCCTTTATTGTTTTGGCAAAGTTCTTAATTTTGTTTCTGAGAAATCTGATTCCCTTCTAAAATGATTGAAGCTTTTTATTTTAAAGTTTTTCAATTTTTAGGATACCTTTTTAAAAAAAGAATAACTATAATTTCAAATATTTTCCCCAAAGCCGATTTTATCCCTGACTGTGTGAACTGTTTAGCCTAGAACGGTCCAAATATGCAATATGCCCGATTATTATACTTCTTCGCTAAACAGCCTGTAGCAAAAAAATCCTTAATTGTGCTGCACGTCATTTTCAATGCTGAGCATGTATCTTGTAAGTCTATGGTATTTTCATGTTGCATTACTGAATTGTGGAGTACATAAATGCTTAGTATTCGTGGCATGTTTCCCGATCAAAGTAAACCCGTCAAAGGGTTTAATAAAAAGTTCACCATTTTGTAAAAGATGTCTGCTTAAGCCAATTGTTTTTGAAATTCTGCCGGTTTCCAATGACCTAAATTTGAAATTAACTACTCAGTTATCGTTGGAAAATTTCGAGCAAATGCTGTGAAATTAAGAGCGGTTTTCCAAGCATGCCCCAGGTCATAAGCAGAACAAGAAGGAAGATCAAATCAAGTTAATTTCCCTCGCACCTCTAGGCTCCAAGTTCCGAAGTTCTATCGATTTATGCAACGCTGTTGCCATAATGATTCAGCCTTATTGAAATGTCCTAGAGTATCTATTCCGTTATATTTTCTCTCGTCTCTCGCCCGCCTCCATTGGAAATTAATGGCGAACATAAAATAGGTTGCGGAATTGAGTTCTGTTGACTCATGTGGAAAATATCCAGTATTAAACTCTGACCATGTTCCTTTCAAAAAGAAGAATCCACTTACTTGCCTTTTAAAGTCTCTCCAGACGCCACACCATAAATCCATATAAATAGTCCACAAAAGATGGATTATCGGTCTTTGTGATACTAAAATTTGCAAGTGAAATTATTTTCTAACAACCCATTTAAACTAAGATGCTTAGCCAGCAAGCTTCTTTTGTTCGGCGAGGAATACTTGCAACGTGCTGGGACTCACAGATTCAAAATGCCATTAGACAATTGCTTGAATCAATTTCCGTGTGCACATCACTATTCTATTTTAGTTTTATACAGAAAGAAACTTCTGCTCATATCCCAGATAATAAAAGAGAACATTTTTATTGACTTAAATTATCAGCCATGAATATGCAAAATACTTCTTCGCAAATATTAAACGTGAAGGGTTAAATTAAAAACTCAGACTTTTATTACTCGTAACAGTAAAATTTTGTTTTATATTATACAGCCTCAATCGTACAAGCGACGGAAAAAACGTGTTTAATACCTTAAGTGAAAAGAAAACCATGGTGAAATTGTCTAAGAAAAAATAAAATAAGTGAAAACTTTTCACATAGAATGATAATAAAGGTGAAACAAAAATAAATCTAACAAAAATAAAATAAACGGTTTATAAAAAAAATACAAGCCTTATAGAATCTAAATGTTGTGCCCTCGGTAGTCAGGTGGGTAACGACAGTGCGCTAAGAATCTGGTCTAACGAGAGAGTGGGCTCAATTCCCACCCAGGCGACAGTTTTTTTCTACAAAAAAAATTGTTTTTGTCTGACTATGGGTGTTTGTGTATGTTAGTAACTTAAGGAGCACAATAGAAAAGATCGCAGTGCAATATCCCCAGTTAATTTTGAATCTTAAAATGTTGTGCTATTTTAACAATCACAGCATGAAAACTGTATGTGATTGTTATTCGAACTCATAAACAAATAACAACAAATAGATACCTTTCGTTTTTTTTTAAAACAAATGCGCAACAAAAATATTGTACACTCAAGTTTTCTGATAAAAAATCAAAATTTTGTAATATTATCAACTGCTATGAAGTAGCGAGTCACTGATACTTGTGCCAACCGGCAATTTGTGACTCCATACTGTTGAAAGCATACTTGCAAATAATTTTCCAACCCTGCTCGACATTGAACACCAGTGATGGAAACGACAACACTGTGCTCATTTTCAAAAAATATAGGCCAATTTTCCTTTTCGACAAAACACCGCACCAAACAATCTACATTGTTTCAATATTTTGATATTATTTGAATCGCCCGGGCATTTATGGATCTGTATTTTAATGTTACTTAATCTATTAGAGCCCTTGGTAGTCAGGTGGCTGACGATAGTGCGGTTAGAATCTGGTTTAACAAGGGTCGTGAGTTCGAATCCCACTAAAGGAAAATCGTGTTCTACAAAGAAGATGGCTCTTGTCTGGCTGTAGCTGTTTGTATGTTTGTAAATGTAGAGAACACAACAGATAAAAAAAGTCTCAGTGCAAATTACCCTGTTAATTTTATCTTATAAGAGGCAAGATATTATAGAATAAGTAACTATAATAGTAAAGCCAATACCATCGTTTTGTATTGTTTCAATTTTATGTTTTGCACAAAGATGATTAAAATAATATTCAAAAGTAGGATTACTGCGTTTGTCAGAGAATTCGTGTACCTGCAATCTTCTCGTTCTGTAAAATTAACAATTAATAGAAAAAAATGCAAATACATACATAATATAATAGAAAACACAGCGTAAATAAAAAATTATATAATGACAACACTTTACTTATAAACACGCGTAGAAGTAACTTACAAAAACTCAAGCCTGATTGCACGTAATTGCCGCGTGTTTCTTTTGAAATCGCTTACTACCCTCATATACAACGCTGAGATAGAAGAGACAAATCCCTTTTCTAAGAAGTGGCGGTATTGATCACTCTAAGACAAAGTTGGAAGAGCTTTTAAGCCAATGTTTTCCTATCAGAGAAAACAATGCGCTTGTTGTCAATTAATTTACATTGGAACAATTGATCAAGAACCTTTTTAAAACGTCAAGTGATTTATCTGCAGGTCTAGTTTGCCAAATAATCAGATAAAAAGCAAAGCTTTTGATTTGACGCCAAAAATTTGTTCAGAAAGTTTACATCTGCTAATGAGTTTTTAGATAAAAAATAGGACGTAAACATCACCTTTTCTGGTTTTAAAAGTTATTTTTTCTTAAATTTGGCAGATAATTAGTGTTTCTTACCGGTTTATCATTTCGGATCTCATAAAAATCACCCTCGCAGTAATAAAATAAAATTTATTGAATGACCGGAACACCTAATTTCACATGACAAAATTTTTTTCGAGGATTAAGTGCTTCTGGGGGCACTTAATGGCCAACGAGGAAACGGTCTAGTGATGATGCGCCTTAGGGACAAGAAACTAAATGCAACAAGACAAATGAGCAAGAAAAAGCCAAATTGTGTTATCTCTATCGAGACTATTGCGGAAAAAGCTCACGTATATCGGTGATAATTTTTGTCTGCTATTGTTTTTAACGGTATTTGTATTAAGTTCTCGCCTGGGCTGTGCTTTGGTCAGCAGAGGTCAAATCGTGCTTAGTGAACGGATTTCTTATTGTCATTCTTTCGAGCTTCCTAGTGATAAAGTTCGTCTTCTGTAGCTATATATATTTGTTTACTTTGTTCCTCGCAATTATTTGTTATCACATCACGTGGCAAGTGTGGTGAACTTTTCAATGGGCTTGGATTGTCGAGGAATTGCAGCTACGAGCTTGGTTTTTTAAATAATACATGACAATATTGAAAGAAAACCTCAAAATTACTGCCACTGCCAAGAGCAAATTGCTTTTTATTATTCTTCATACACTACCATTGTCTTGTTTATAAGCACATTGGTTTTTTTTTACTTTAAAAATGTCAGACGTCAATAAATGTCACAATTTTTGACCAATTCATAAATAATAATGAAGGTTATAGACAATTTGTCAAAAACAAAAGTTGTAACAGGTTGCTCTTCATTTCTAATTTGACAATTTTTATAACAAAAGCATTGCCCCTTAATAGTAATACTGTTCAAAATAAATTAATCAAAAAAAAAGTGGGCCGTGACGCCTGGCAGATGTGAAACATGAAAATTATTCGGTACAAAAAAAAAACAGATTTCGACAAGAACTTAATATGAACTAATAAAATTATACATATTACTTGTTTTATCCTGAAAAATAATGATTGTTTATTTAATAATCTTTTATTTTCTCTGAAAAATAAAAAATTCAAAAATGTATTTCCAATTTTAACAGGTCAATTGTTTTAACCAGTAACTCACTAATAGTTATTTTACTGCGACAATTGGTCGATGGTAACAGAACGATTGAAGTATCCAAGCTTCGTCGCTTAAAGTTGCGAGCGAGATGACGCAAAGCCGAACCAAGTGAATCAAGAAATATAGATGTTTACTTTAAAAGTAAGTGCAAATTTTCTGTTTCTAGAACATTTTAAATCTAAATGATAATAAAACTATAATAATAAAAGTGTCATTCAGGTTTTATAAGATTTGATGAGTAAGAAATAAACCAATTATTATTTTTTTACATTTTTAATTTACTAATAACAACACAACAGATGTTATCAGACGTGATATTACACTTAAGTACTTCTATCTCAAGTGGAAATTAAATCAGATTAATTTGCTCGCATTGATGTATCTCTATTAAAGATAAGTAGTCCAGCTTGATTGTATTGTATCAACAGCTTTTGATAGATTTAATGGTCCTCGATTAAATTAAGCCCCAAAATTCAATTGATTCAGAATTACAAAGCATAAGTTCATTTTAAAAACTCATGAAAGAGTTACTTTCCTAAATAATTAAGCAAAAATAATTACAAAAGCGATTAGTCGTGCTGTGCTGACGGTTCCGGTATCACTTTCACCCCATAAATCGTTCCGACAGATTTAAAAATTGTATTTTCGTGCTGAGACAAGTGATATATTTTGTGGTCGTAAATTCTGTTTTTGAAATTGGAACATCAAGACCCGGTGTTGCGGTATGAGTTTAGGCTTTGAGTCATATGATGTATGGTTAATTAAACGACAGTTAACTTTCATACAATGAATAATAATTTAAAAGTTGCAAAAATATTTGAGCTTAAAATTAATTTTTAAATTGAAACGAATCAGTTTCATAACTTTCAACATAGTTTTCTGCTCTACAACTTGCCAAAACGTTTTTTGTTAATCAGACACCGCTTTCGACTCTCATGAGTCATCTAAAGAAAGACAATAAAACTTCTTTTTCTTAACTTCTAACTTTTAGTTTACTTCTACTATATATCTACTACTATTTACGGTTAAAATGCCAATAATTTTGAAAAAATCTATTTATCAGTATTTTAGTATAAATTGTATATGTATGTACTCAAGAACTGTGCGGGTAGAATAGACAGTTGATCTCAATAATTTTTTCAACAATTACTTTAAGAATAATATTTTTATTACTAGACTAAAAACAAATATGACAGCATAAAAATCTCTGTCTCATAAGCCGGACATAATAAAATCATTTTTGTAAAACTTCTTAAAAAAATAAAACTCCCGTAAGTTCAATAATGAAGTAAAGTAAAAAAAAAGATTATGTCGCTAATTGTCATTTTATTGTATTCATTGTATTCAAGCGTTCCAATGAACCATCCAATTTGTAAACAACAGTGGTTTACAAATTTAAGCATTGTTTCTCACCTTACAATAAAATTGAGGCAACGACAAATTTTACAAACAAAATGAAAGAGGCAGTATGACTCAATTTATAATGCCATTTCTGGCTGAGTTATTTATGGATCATTTTGAAAATATGTAATGCAAAAAACAATTTATTTTATTAGAATATGAATACGTACCCTATGTCTTAAAATTGTTTGGGTCTATTTTAAATAATTGTTTTTCTTCAATAAAATTTATAAAAAGGAAATTAATAACAAATAATCCTTTTTAGAAGTTAAAGTAATTAAAAAAACAACAGGCGATTTAAAATTTGATATAATTAGAAAAAAAGCAAGCACTGATTTTTTTACTTTCCTTTTAGCCAAAAAAAACTTTCATAAAGAAAAAACATTTACCAAAAAAGTTGCTAATATTATTAGGTACATATGACAAAAAAATAGTAAATAAAATTATAAATAAACAAAAATGTAAACCAAATGTCAAAACCCTTTAAACTTAAAATAACCAACGAATTTGATATTGTGCGTAAACATTTAAGATTTCGAGCGATTTGTCAGTCAAGATCAAAATTTAAAAAATTGTCAGAAAGTTCAAAAGATAAAACACCATTCCAAGAAAAGCCATATACACTTAAAATACGGCAGATGGAACAAGCCTAGTGTAGCTGAGCACGCCTTTAATAACAATCATAATATTTGAATCAACAACTTAAAATTAAAACTACAAGCCTTTGGATGCCGCCGAATTTATTGAAATCTATAAAAACAAGACGAATGCAGATAAAAAAAAGGTTTTCTTTTGAGCTCCTTGTTCGCATAAAAAAACATACTAAAATTTTTCAAACAGGCAAAATCAAGCAATAATTTAGTTATATTCATCTCCACATGGTTGTCAAAAAAACTCTCAAGATTTGATAAAATAAATTTTTTTAGCAAGTAGTAAAACTGTGTCAATAGTTTATAGTGCCAAAGGTATTAATAAAGTGAAAGTGTTTACCAAACATTCGATAAAATAAACAAAAAAAGTGATATACAGCTTATATATAAGTCTATAATATGAGTTCATATATAAACATAATGATAATGATCAGTATGCTCAATCTCATAATGATAATTATAATGATTTAAAAAGAATGTAGATATTGTATGTTTTTATATTGATGATGTTAGTTATTCAAACTTTAAATAATCAAAAATCTGTGCCACATATTGACATTTTTAAGAACTAATAAGAAAGTAAAAATTTACATTTTGTAACTACATAAATCTGAAAGAAATTCTAGAAAAACTTTTAAATAAAGTATGATAAACTATTCACTGAACAAACAAATGTTAATATTATTTCAATTAAATAATATTCCTATTCAGGACTTAAAGAACTGTAGCAACATTTTTGGTAATTTATAGTTTCATCGCAAAGACACACGATCTCGTATCGCACCATAATGATAGTTTGTTTGGATTATCTGTTGATATATCATTGGTCATTTGTTACGTTTAAAAGGATAAGTAGTCGGATAAAAAATGAATGTCCGTCCCAATACCATTCTTTATTCCATCTTTTCTAGGCGTATCTTAGACATCACAATGTTTAATTCAGTCGCTCTCTGATGTCTCACCTGAAAAAAAATTGAATTTATCACTTTCAACAACGCTGTAGAGCTAATATTTCAGTTTTTCACTGGCAAAGCAACAACTGCGATTGACCTTTTATCGTATGTTGAATACAAAATCAGTTAATCAATCACTGCCACATCATTTCATGTAGGTTTAGACAAATTAATTTTTTTCCCTGCTCAATCAAATTGCAGCGGTAATTGCTTAGGTATTGCACTGCTTTTAATTATTAATTTTTGCATTAGTCCACAAAACAAACGTCATTTTTATGTAGAAAACCAATATTTTCTATATAAAGAAAAAATCATTTCATTTCATATCACAGTTTTCAGAATAATAATTATATTTTGCTTTTGATTTGTTGTAATAATTCAAACCAAACAATTGACGAAAAATCGTAAATATAGTGAAAAAATTTCTGCAGTGTAATTTGCAAAAGTTCCACTGAAGAGAAACGCACCTATTCTCTTCTGGCCACTCTAAAATGTGTTTAGCGCAGATATCTGATCACAAAACAACCCATTAGAGAGAAAGATTATTACTGCTCCGTCAAAAAGTTCTGAACTGATTAGTTATTTTATGCGACAATGAGACACAAAGTCGCCTACACAGAATCTGGCGATCTCTATAAACCCCAAAACCCCACTCCCTCGTTGAAGGTAACCCATTCGATGTATAGTATATGTTAATTCCCACACCGCAGCACTACCTATAGTGCCATAGCCAAACAAAATGCAAACGTATAGTACAGCTCAAATAATCTCAGAACGGTACCTCAGTCAAACTCTTGATAATGATAATCTAACGTCGATGGGTAAAGCCCCGCAAAGCAACACCGACGCTTTTATCTTCCGCTGTACCACTGCGCATCGAACATCAATAATAACCTGTCCCCATCTAAGAGAAATCGTGCTCAAGTCATTCTTAACATCTTGAATCTTAAAAGAATGTAAACCAAATTAAAAGTGCACATTTTAGTAAATAATTTAAGAATCAATGACAGTTATATTTTAATAAAATAATTGTATTTATCACGTTCAGTTATTAACAGTATTAGCGGTGCGCCGTTGCACCGCTTATAGCCACCTAAATTTTCAGTGTAAATTTAGCTTTTAACAACTCCTACAAAAAGCTTCAATTTAAACTTTGCAGTCTAAAACAACAAAATTACGTTAGATTTTAGAGTACAAATGCAGATCTGTCGTATATTATTCTGTGTACGTTTGGCCTTTTACAGTATTTGACGGGATGGCTCATTTTATGGTGTGCGATATGAATAACAAATATCATTTGTACTTTTGTACACAATTTCATTACATTCCGCGTTCTGTTTGGCAGAGAATCATACCATATGTACCAAATTATGCATTTTAGATAGAAAAAATTATTTCCGACGAAATAAACGGTTTGGATAAACATTTCCATTCACTTACGGTTTTATAGTTGAGTTCAAATATAGAACTAGCCATGTGGATGTGGTTACTCACCTGAAACAAAAGAAACCAAATCGTTAGTGAGGAAACGGTTGAAAACTCTTTTTATTTGCGCAATGGATATATTAAATAATCCATCTCTGTTAGTGCTTACAATTTAAATAAATAACAAGTTTTTAAGCAGCATCAATTTATTTTTTAGTAATAGTTATAATTTTTATTAACGAACAATACATTAAAAAAACTATATTGATGTGTAGCACTTTAATTGTGTTGTTAAATATTGTATATTATAATTGTCCATAAAATATAATTTGGGCACGCGCAAATAGCTCGCGACAACGCAAAAAACACGCTAAAAAGTCAATTATTATTGTTAACTTCTGTTATTGCGGCTGTAACAGATATGCTGGCATAAGTTATACCTAATTTCCCAAATTTTGCTAGAAAGAGAGAAAGGTTTCATCTCTACTAAGCTGTCCACCACGGAAAACTTCTTGCCGCTGCCAGTTTGAGTGCTGGCATCAGAGCCACATAATTACAGCTTAATTTTCTCTTCCGCGTCTTATTACCCCTCTAGCTGAGAAAGGTAATACATGTAATATTTAATGTTTAGGTGAGTATTTTGAAAATAACACATAATTTTTTTCCTTTCTTGTCATATTCTTGCATTAAATGTCTCATCAATAAATTTATGTATTCTTCACATTTGTCTCTTTTCTTTTTTTATTTATCTCAGGCTTCTGCCATAGACCGTTTTTATCTTCCATTGTTCCCCTCCAATTTTTATTTTCTTTTTACCTTCCTCCTTCTTCTATTTCTTTTTTTTCTTTCGATATTATAATGCCTTCTTTTAGTGTTTGTTTTATGTAGCATATTGCGTTTTCATCTATATAGTGTAGCAATTTTTGTGTGATTTTTAGCGATACTTGTACAATTGAACAATGTATCATCGTTACCAGTTTTCTTGAACTCTGATCTATACGTGAAAGTATTGTGGCTACCTGACATAAATAATAATATATTTGTAGTATACAAATCAAGTTTATTCCTCCCACATTGAATTAATTTTATCGCTTTCACGTACACATCCCGGCAATGTTAACGAGATCAATAGCATTATCCATGTGTGTCCAACCGGTCGGAATTATTACTAAGGTCTTGTGCATGAAACCAATTTGTGAAACAACATGCAAAGCTACAACAAGATATAGATTGCCATAACTTTGAATTTTTTTTTTTGTTCCTATAGGCAATACATGGAAACTTCACAAAGCAAATAATCGAAAAGTTGAAAAGCATCAGGTGTTTACGCACATTTCAATCAAAATACGCAACCTCAATCTATTGATCCAGCTTATTCAAAATTATGCTCCCTTTTGCTCTTCAATCGCCGACAAAGCCTGTTAAATAAGCGTCGGTAATTTTCATTAAATAAAAAACTGCCATTTTCACAGACGAGTAATTTATACTTATCGCCGTTCAATGAAAAATCAAGACGGTTTTCTAATCGATGTTGCAAAAATTATTAAACTCAAAAATGAAAAATATTATTTCAAACATTTTTTCAACAAATGATGAGAATTTGAATGCAGGCTTATTATCAGTTAGACTGCTTGGCAAACATATATTCAGGTCCCATTTGGTTTGCAGATGTTTCAGCAAAAACCGGCAATTTTCCACGTCGATATGCACATTTTACGCATACGATCTATAAACTTTGCTCTGGATTTTTGTAACAAGAACTCAATACTCTAATATTAGAATTAGATGATTATAATATGTTATTTGTGAATACTCATAAAAATTAATGATGCAAAAGCCTAAGAAGCCGTTGACAAAACTGTCACTTTTTAGAAATTACTAACAATTTAAAACAAAAATGCCCACAAAAAATGCCTATTTTTTACAGGTTTGTTTAATGTGTAAACTAATCAGGTATGTGTATAAAGTTGCAACCGGTTGCTTTTGGGCATGTCAGAAGCTCTTTGGCAAGACATGAGATATAAAGCCAAAAATAGTACACTGGTTGTACATCACGGCAATAAGACCCATCCTCACGTACGCATGTCTTGTATAGAGAACAAAAACTAGAGAAACAACAACACAAAACAAGCTGCAGAAATTGCAGCGGCTTGCATGCGCCCGGCTCCTACTACACGTGCCAAGAGAGAGTCTACAGGCATCTTTAAAGCTAATCCAATAAAAAAAATTTGAATCAAGAGACCAAACAGGTCTCCTTAAGATACTGCACTTTGTACAGCCAGGTTTTCTTGAACAACCAATAGACTTTAAAATGCTGTTTAGAACGGTCATTACGTACTGACCGTCCTGCGGCTTGAAGTCAAATTGCACAAGTTGGCGTGAGCTCCTCCATCTAGTACACAGATTAAACAAAAACAAAAAAAGGAGTAGGCATAGGGATCTATAGTCCAAAACATCAGGCAACAATAGCCATAAGTAGCACACCCTCAATTATACAAGTTGAGACACTTGGCATAGATCTAACTGCCCAAAAATGTCCGTGAAAGTGTATTAAATAAAACTGTAGCTCTTTCTTTTAAAGGTAACATTCAATCGATTTTTATCAACAATAATAATGCAATAAACATTGTCTATTCGGTAAAATTCTTAGGTCTTCATATAGAATAATCTCTTAAATGGTCAACCCATATAGACATACTAGCTAATAAACTAGCGACTGCTTGTGATGCTTTACGATCTGTCCGCAGAGAACTGAAGACTGAAACAGCTCGTGCTACCTATTTTGCTCTTTTCAAATCACATCTGCGATACGGTTTACCCTTTTGGGGAAATTGAACAATTAATCAATTTGAATGCATCTTTAAATTACAAAAAAAAAGCTCTTCGCTACACTCTTGGATTAACTAGCAGAGAACATTGTCGTCCGTATTTTGTCGAACATAACATTCTATAATAACACTCTCTGCGTTGTTTATTTTAGAATCAGTCTGTCTTGTTCGCAAACACCTTGACGATATTCCTACACCTAACGCTCATAGGTACTCAATAAGAAATTTTAACAGTGTCTACTTACCTCTCCCTTCATCTGAACTTACAAAAACTCCATTTTCTACAAAGCAAAAAAAAATTATAACTCACTTCCCATTCACCTAAAGTCTCCTTCCACCTACATATCTTTTCGCAAAATGGTTAAGTCTTATTTAGTTAATAAACCGTTTTACTCTTTAGCTAAATATATGTAGTTAATAAGTTTTTTGGGTGATACATATACTAGTCCATTAGTAGTTCTACTAATTCTAGAATATGTCCTTTTAGATGTTCTACTTTTTTTGTGCTTCGTTTGACATTTTTTGACTATTGGTCATTATCTCCTTATATGTTTGCTATTTGCTTCGTCTACAAATTTTGTAATTTTTATGACAATAAAGCTTTTTATATTATTATTAGATCTGTATTCTGCCTAACAGCCAAGCGGCCATAAAAGCTGTCAGTGCAAATAACACTGAATCTCGAATGGTCTGGAACTGCAGACAGTCCCTCAAGAACAAAATTGCAGTGAGCGACAAAATTGCTCTCATCTGGGTTCCAAGTCATGAAGGAATATAAGAAATTTTTTTTTAATAAACACACTTGTTTATTAAATAATTATTTAAGATAATTTGCAAAATGGTTTGAAAAGAAGAAAATTGTTTTTATTCAAAAACCGTATTTAAGTTGTGCGGCCAGTTAAAGATAATCCATCGATTTCATTAGCTAAAACCTAGACAACCTGTAGTTCTATTACCATCGATCATTTATTTGTATTGCTTGTATTTACATTTGTAGTCTCAATCTATTTAAAGTTAACACAATAGTGAGCAAGGGAAATTATAAAGTATGTAAAATATTCAGAGAAATATTTTATTTACGTCCAATTCTACATAACTCCAAACGAAATGCCAGCGTGAAAACGGCAAAGAAAGCCATTGAAAGATTAGAAGGCGTCTGCCTGCAGTGCCTGCAGTTTTTCCCTGCGATACTGCAAATAGAAGTGTCTCCATGGAGGTGGCAACGGCGTCAACTTGATTTGTAGCTCGGTTTGCAGCACCCAAGCACATTCAGCTGACTGAACATCTATAAATACCAGGAAAATTATTTATATAGAAACAATTAATGTCTAGCCTAAAAACGAAAAATATTCTCATTAACAACACCAAAACATTGTCATGATAATATTAATAATGCACCGCATTATACAATTAACTAATCTAGAGAATCTTATAACGTTTACAAGAACCAATCAGACACTGAGATTTTCCATGGTAACGACCAAATTACCCAACATGACTGAAATTAAGAAGTAACATTTTTTTGCAACAATCAAAATCTACACTTGAACCAGAGTTTGGTAATATTTTTCCACTCATCATTAATGAAAAAATTAATTTTCTGTTTGTTTTGAAGTTTAATTTGTAGTTGCTACGGTATAATAGCAAAAACTTAGTAATGTTCAGAGCTTCAAATTCCATGCTTATTTACTTTTTAAAACCGCGGAAGCGTCCTGTGATTCTCTACCCGAATTCCATTGATGCATACATTATTTCTCGTAATTTGATGCTTATGATTTGAAGACTTCTGACATTATAAAAGGTAAAAACACCACGATTTGCGGCAAAACCAAATTTTCAGGAAACTTTCGGTTTGATGTATGTTTAAAGTAAGCTCTTCAAAAAGTCTCAGTGGCGCTCGTGTCGGCGTCAAGTTGATTTGTGGTTCAGATCGCGACACCCGACACATTCCGCCAACCAGATATACGAGAAAAGCCCGACCGATAAATGTCCGAGATAAATAACCGATACGGCAAGCCCTTCGGCGCAAACCTTGTAGCCCTATTCATGGTCCCGGCTGTGCGGGAATATAATGTGATAAAAGTTCGTAATAAACTGGATCAAGAACTTTGGAATTTATAGCCAAAGTTTACTCTTTCCTGTAAATTACTTATTAAAAAAAAACAGCAACGGTGAGAGGAACACTAAAAAAGTTTTGTTCTTTAGAAGCACTAGAAGCTTTCTACATTTACAAGCATTTTATAAATTGGGTCATTTACAAACTGTTGCAGTCAAAGTTGGCAACTTTTGATAAAGCTTCTAAACCCATTCTTCATTTGCTGTTCCAAATTGACAAAGTCACATAATTTGTAACAGAATAATAGCTTTCAGTCAAAGTAGCAAAACTAGTTATAGTGTTATTGCAAAAAAAAAGCTAGTTGCAGCTGTTGATCATCGGTAAAAAAGTGTCATCTACAATGCGACCTATTAAACTGTTGTGCTCTTCTTCCTCAAGCCACCTGAGGTGTATCCCGTTCATAACTCCTTGTTCTATAATCTACTACATTCGAAGCCAAGCTTCACAAAGTGTTTTCCCAGACAACAATAACCGGCAAGAGACCCTGTGAGGATAAAGCCCATTCTTACTAAAATTCAATATTGAATAGTCAAAATCTTCAAAAAAAATTTTAAAATGACTAAAATCAAAAAGATTGAGTCAAAATTTTGATCTATCGGTTACGTCCTTCATTTAATTTTTCTTCCATAAGAGTGCTTCCCTAAGCCGCCAAATAATTGTAAAACTTCAAAAAAAGTCAAAACACCCTTTTTTACAAAATTGTTTGATAGCTTTCTTGTAACCCTTTCAAGGTTTTCCAAGTGCTTAAAAGTATACAAACAAAGAAGACATTGTTATTCTTGCCCAGTTCGTTGATCTGCCACAATATTAAACTGATGACATAAGATCTCAGTGCTCTTAAACTGCCATAAAATCAGTTTAATAACAGTTGCTTAGATAACAGTTTATTTTCAAGTTAAAATGTACACATTTTCTGATTGCGTAAAATTCCCCATAAAACAGACAAGGTTTATTCGCATTAATTCTAAGTATGTGGTTTTAAGACTGGACAAACCCTTATTCTGTGCTTTTGTCTATTTTGGAGCCGTGCGGTCTTTTCCCCAATATTCTCTCATCTTTAATTTTTGAAAAACTTTGGTAAAAGCGATATTTTCTTATGATTTTGCCAAAAATGTCCAGGCTCTCTGACATTTTTTTTGAAAGTTTCTTTAATCGGTTTAAAGATAGCTTCTTATACTGTCTGTGGTATCACTAGCACTAGATGAAAATGTGTCAGATTTGTGGATCTGTGAGAACCTCTGTTGTAGATGTGGGGTGTGCATGTGGTTATAGTTATAGCTGGAAAAAAATGTGTTTGAACGTCAGTTCTTGATAACGCATTTTTTTCAGCAAGTTAAAGTTTTAAAATACTCTAAAGTAGTAATAATAATAGTTCAAAATTAAGCAGCAAATAAATATTTTTTATCTAAATCATAAGCGCAATCTAAATCATTTCTTGCTCAGCTTGTTGAATTTTTATTTGCATTTACAATGGTTACTCTTAAACTGCAGTTAATAGGGTGCGTTTTTGGTGTGAAACAGCATCTGCGTTATAACTCAATAATACCCTTTATAAGAGCATTCCAGTGTAAAGTGGCGCCGTTTGTGACATGTTTGCGCGTGTAAACTGATGTCTCCGGCAAATATTCTGCCATTTCAATCCGTTTGTTTTATTAGAAGGGTGTGTTATGGCAGACGCAGATTTAAACTACTGAATTTCCCTTTATTCGCTATGAAATATGCGTCTCCCTCGACTAAATTAATGCTTATTGCGTTATAGTTTCAGAATTCTGAGGGCGAAGCCAACAACCACTTTTTCAATTTTTTTCTCTTTGACGCTTGCTCAATTTATGGTAGCAATAAAGTGGCAAAGTTTTACAGAAAACGTGCAAATATTTTATTTGAAGGAATATTTTTAAAACTTTGAAAAAACATTTCCAAACAAAGAACATAGATGTACAAAAGTTGATAATTATGTTTGATCAAACAGCTGTAAAAGAAGGAGTTAATCTCACTTTACTTTACATTAACGCCAAAAAAAAAATATATATTAAAAAATTGAGAGCTTTATTGTCATAAAAATAATATTTTTTTGACCGTCTTTGAATTTCCTGTATAGTAGGAACGCTTGAGATGTACCTAACAGTACATTTTATTGCTAAAACTGAAAAGACCAAGGCAACATAGGTAAGAAAAATGTACAGCTTAAAGTGTTGCGTGCCTTAGATTTATAGAAGTAACCAGGGAGCTGAGTACTACCCTGAATAAAAAATGGTCTTCTTTAACTTATGACAGTAATTTTGGATTTCAAACTGTAAAGTTTAAAAGATAAGTTGATGCAAAAAATTTAGTGTCGGATATATCTCTAACGTTTTTACTATAC
Organism: Lagria hirta; assembly: GCA_947359425.1. Classification (NCBI taxonomy): domain Eukaryota; kingdom Metazoa; phylum Arthropoda; class Insecta; order Coleoptera; family Tenebrionidae; genus Lagria; species Lagria hirta. The sequence continues at coordinate 17,984,381 of OX375798.1, read as the reverse complement.
TATTAAGCTGATAGTCAATTAAATCAACTGTTGTTTTTCAAGACTGTGATTGATTAGAACAATATGAAAAAAATCTACAAAATTTTAAGAATTAACACGCAATTTTGGTTCCAAAAAGGTTTTCAAGTAAAGATTAACAAAACGTCAGCGGTCCAAAAAAGTAGCCACCTGATAAGCTAAACCCATTGTTCAAACATTTTTTTTTGCAGGCTATAATCTGTTAGATAAATAAATCAATTTTATTATTATTTATAGTTTTTAATCATAAACTTAATTTTGGTTAGTAAGAGATAGCTCTAAAGAGCAGTCTACCAAAAATCACTGTAGAAAACATTTTTTTTCAAAACCACAAAATAAAACAGTTATAAAAAAAACTAAGCGTTCATAAATTATCTAGATCTACTCTTGTTAAGGAATTTTGCACGTTTGTTCATTTTTTAATTAGTTCATACGCAGGAACTTACGATATAAGAGACAAATTTTGACGTTTGGTTGACATTTGTTGGCAATCATACTATCAAAGCCAATAAAAAATCTGTAAAGCTGAATTACACAGCAAGAGTAGATCTAAATAATTCATGAACGCACCTTAGAAGATCTATGTATGTACTCTCATTGTACAATAACAAAATAATTTTTATGTATCGCAAAGGCATTATAAAAATGTTTATATCAAAGATTAAAATGTCAAAAGCTGCCAGATCCAATGATCTTTGAGTTGTCCAGAAGCAAAAACATCGAGTAATGCCCATGGTACATAAAACAATTCAAATTTCACTACAGTGTACTCTGCTGCCTGTTTTAGTTTATAATTATAATGATTGATTTGTTTCATTGTTCTGGAAAATAAATAAAAAAAAATCCAGAAAACGCACTAGAACGAGCTGCTAAAACTAATAAGAACGAGAGTAATACTTTGTCTTTCTTGTCTGCAGTATAATAAATAATATCACATATATGGAAGTATATGCTGAAAAATAACTTAAGAAGAATTGCAAAAGATGGTAAAGCGCCCTTGTCGAGCAGACAAAATAGATTAAAATGAGAAAATTATTTGGAATAGGCGTAGCTTCTCAGGGAAATTTCATTTCGAATGACATTTGAAACACAAATAAAAAAACTAAATTAAATTTTTTCAACTTGTGATGAATTTTTGTTTGCTTATCATTTTCGACATTTTAAAGAAATAAATTTTTTTAATCAATCGGGCTATCTATGGGTCTAAGCTAACCTGCAAATTGTCATAAATTGTCGTTACCGTGCCTTGTACGCACGGTAAAGCTGTCCAAGCAAGCCGACAATATTAGTACTCATTGAGAGTGCGACTCATTCCCAGATTTTGTTGAGACAGCTGTATTGTTCGGTGAACTTCTTAGAAAACTTAGCAGTTTTAGAGAGAGTATTAGATTCAAACAAGTTTTACTAGTTGCTCGCAGAATATCATTTTAGCATAATTTTACAGCAATTTGTTTATAGAATGGATATTCTGTTTGAGAATATCAGAAACAAATTTCGATAAACTGTTAAAAAAAAAACTATTTTTAAAGCAATAGCTCATTATCGGTGTTCTCTTGTTACCAAAGTTACTAAGTTTATTAGCATATTGCAAATTACTCATCAGTGTAGTGTAATATTAGTGATTAAAACTTTCTGCAATTCAAGAAAGTTTTATTGAACTGGTAATGACCGGCGGTGTTGACGCCTTCACCATATCATCTAGTAATCTAACTTTATGAACCACCCCTTTACATTAAAGAGGCAGTAGTGTATAATGCGTTTCTAATAAATTTCTTTTTTTGTATAATAAGCGTAAATAGAACACGTTATATCTAGTTAGGAATTCTGTGGTCTCATTTTCCTGTGGGAGAAGATATCTACGATTCTCATTAGCGACACTATCGTACGCTCCATCGGCGTCGCTAAATTCTGATTTTATTGACGCCATTAATCACGCAGAACGTTTCAGAAATTTTCTCAAAGGAAGAGAGACGGAAGTTGGTCTTTCTAATCGAAGCTTTCTACTCATTAAGTCCAGAAACAGGAAAATTTACGGTTCGACTAGTTCATCAAGTACGGGTCTTATTTGACGCCTAATTACAATAAACGGCCAACTAAGCTCACATCCTGCACTTGATGTATCTATACATGTGGTGGAAACGCATAAAAAAGGGATAAAAATAACTTGTAGGGGAGGAAGATATTAAAGTTTAATACGACTAAACACAAAATGTTTTGTTTGTCATCCCATACGAGAAAAAGTCGTAAAAGTGAATGAATTATTTTATACGCTTTAGAACCGGCATAATAATAGAATGTAATGTGACCAATTTCAATTTTTCTTTTATTGAAAACAATTTACTGAAAATATAGAAATACTAAAACCATTTGAATTAATTAAATCTTATAAAATGTAAACTATATAAAAGTTGTAAATAAACAAGCGTTTTATTAGCTAATTATTAACAATACCTACTTTTTTCTGCCACTAGTAAAAAAACATACTATGTTTGTATAAGATAGACAATATCGAAGATTAATTTCTAGATGTTGCTTAAAAATATGCTCAATTATATATTATTATTAATCTAGGAATAATATAAAGAGATTACCATTACTGTCCAAGACCAATAATAAAACTTTTGTTATTGCCCAAAATCAATGATAAAAGTTTGACATTTGTACAGTTAAAATGTTAATGCAGCCAAAGCGTCAGAAATTTGTTTTTCAAAGCTAATACATTGGAAGACTCTTTGTTTTAAATACAAAAATAAATGCTAGACCTGATGTCACTGAAAGATTATTAAATATGTCGTGCAATTTTCTCAATTTTTTGTATTTGATTTAATAATATATTTCAAACCAAGTAAGAAAGCGCTTTCTGACACACCGCGGGCAAAGCAAATTGCCCAAGACCTGCAAGGGCACTTTTGTACCATGGTTTGATAACTATTTTTCCATTCCGACACAACTTTGTTGTAAAAAAAATTTTTTTTCAATCGATCTTTTTTTAGTAGCATTAAAAGTGGGTTTAGAAAAAGTGAATTAAAATCAATACGTGTGATTGGTTGTACTCGCAAATTCAACCAATCACGTAACCAATTATCTTTAATTTTTTTTAATTAAATAAATAATTCAGCTACTATAAACTCATTTTTAATCAATTATTAAAAACCTACTTTAAAAGTCCACAACTTTGATAGTAGAAAATTACAAGAAATAATTGGGAACCTAAGCAACTGATTTTCATATGTCAAATAAGGTAATTATTTTGATAATATTTCTTTATGGCAGCTCCAACTAACTACAGCATGTATTTCATTATGAGAAAATAAAAAATGTCACTTTGTCAATGTCAAACGTCAATTCGTCGTTTTTAAAATGACAAAATTCTAACTGAAATTTTTGCAAAAATCTACTCACAAAGCAAAAAAAAATGAGAATAGTTTTCATCATTATTAAATCTTCTGTAGACTGCAGTTGTGCATGAAGCATGTATTTATTTATTATTATTATTATTTAAAAAGCATTTTATTTCAACTTGATTTTTAGATGAACTTAATAATTTTTTAAATTTATTCTTGTTTAGACGACCTTTTAATACCAATAATAAAAAAAAGCGTATATAAACTTTGCTTGTGAAGACGATTAATTTTATCACCCTATAGCCGTTGTGTTGTTTTAAAAAAATAAATAATCCTTAAACAACGTATAAAATTTTAAAACGTAATGTTTTCATTCCTAGAATCAGAAAAAATTAATTAAAGCCATTTTGCTCGAAAACTCTAGACCGACCAGAGTTTGTTATACAGGTTTAAAGCGTAATTCATATTAAATGCTTTCAAATTGAAAAAAAGAAAATATTTATAATACTTCACAAATTTATTAGTAAAAATGTGAAAAATGGTAGATGCGTCCACTAAGAAAATTTTCGTAAATTGTTTTATATGATGTTCTATGACAGTCGCTGTCGTTCATAATCTTTGAAAATAAGAAAAAATAACCAAAAAAAATGTTTCCTTTCAGTTTCGGTTTAAATGAGCCATTAGTTTGTAATATTTTAGAGATTTTGGTAAATTAGTTAAAGAATGGTGGATGCGCTAAAATACAAAATTTTTAGTAAACTGTTCTATAACAGCCGCTATCATTCTTAATCTTTAAAAATAAGCAAAAATAACAAAAAGCAGATGTTTCCTTTCAGCTTTGGTTTAAATGAGCCATTATTTTATAATAATATAACGTGCTTTTTGTTAAAATTAATCAAGTTATTCTACATAGAGGTCAGTAGATCAGTAAAAAGATAAACATTTATAATATTTTATAGACTTAAGTACAAATGTTGAAAAATGGTGAATAAGCCAAATACAAAATTTGCAGTAAATCTGCGAGTTTTGCATTTCGACATAAAGTAAAATGTTACTATCACATCGGCCAGAGCCATCCCTCAAATACATTTATTTTACATAACGCGCTTTTAATGAAAATAAAATTTTCTTTTGGGACTTTATCCCCAAAATCTACGTAAAAAGTCAGCGACTGTAATTGTTTAACGTTCATAACTTGTAATCATTACCGTTTCTAAGGCAGAAAGTCTGCATTTTATTACACTCGCAGCTCACATCCGTCCGGATTTTAACTTGAAGGTATGTCTTTGGTAGCAGGATCGACGAATGCGTCGAAAAATACTCTGGGGCATCATTAAAGAGCGCTGAAAATAAAACCTTAATTTTCAGAGTTTATAAACTCTTCTTTGTAAATTCACGCAGTTAACACACCATCTCTGATTAAAGGCTGTAAAATAAAATACACCTAAAGCTTCAGTTACCTTTACTTTAGTTTTAAAAACATGTTTTATTTTACATTTATTAATTAAAATAAATAATAATGACACTGCTTGGTTTTTTAAGCGTCAAAGTTTTCACCACCTTCTATCAGGGATTATTTCCAGCACATGTAAAATTTACAGCGCTTCCTTCAATAAAATTTCTTAAAAATCAACCAATGAAAAGCGTCTTTTGCGATAAAAATTCTTGTCCTGTCACTTAATGATGAACTTTTTTCAGCTATCCCACAGATTTAATATTATTGTGTTGACTATAAAACGTAACAATATCACGTAAATGTGATATTACATAATGTTCAACTGTTTTGTGCAATATAGAAACAGCTCAAGTGCTACTTTTTCTATTATATTTCTTAATCCTATTAGTAGAATCAAAACTTGTTGTTATAATCCTAGGTTTCTTAGTAGAAAAAAATGTTCAGTTCCAAATCTTATAGAGAAATAATTTGTAGATATAGTTATAAGATTTATTCCTATGAAAAGATTGACGATGTTTCTTACATATTTTTGATTAAATTATGTCGTATCTTTATATTTTGTCACATAATGGACTAGTGTGTACCTATTGACAGATCTCAATAATGAATTTAGTCGCCCAATTTAATAAGTGGTTAGTGTTTCTGATATAATCGGAAGCTTTCGTGCAGCGAGCTAAAAGCTTCAAAAACGGCATCCATCAAGGCAGACACACTCATTTTCTCGTTTTTGTATTCGTGATTCTAGAGGCAATATTTTCGTGCATGAGCCCTTTACGCACTCGACAGGGTTTTTCCATTTCCCCAACGGTTGAGGCTCTCTCCTTGGGTCGACGATCCTGCATCACATTGTTTACAGAGATGCGGAATAGAATTGAAATTTTTTTCAAAACCGGAAAATCTTACGTGAAGCTCCTTAATATACTTTTGCCCGACCGTATTCTCATCTCTGCATTAACGCCTAAATATGAAGTTATCAGAAAAGTAAATTAACAAGCCAAATCAAGAAACAGGCTTTACAAACATGAAAAAAAATTTTCAGCAGCAGATGTTCATTTCAAAAAAAATAGACGTTTATATCGACGTATATGCTACCCTTTGCGATTGTTTTCACGGACAATTCGCAATTTTGTTGATTAAAATTCTTTAATTTCAGACGTCAATCACTCGAGGTTCCGCTGTCGTTTAATGGAATGACTCTTACATAAATCAGCGTCACTGGGGTTATTAGATTGATTTTTTCCTCCGTTTGAATAAATAATTTCTTATTTTAGAATAGAGCTTTTTTGTCAAGCTGCGTAAAAATGTTTCTTCTACAAGATTTGAATACAATGCGCTGCTTTACTGTAATAAACTGAACTAAAAAACTGCAACCAGATAAATCTGGGGGGTTTTGATGTTAGAAGGAAATCTAAGATTTATTTGAGCCACTTTATTTTTAATTTAAATCAAATTTTAAGTATTTAAATTTTAAATTTTCTGATTCTAGTTCATAATTTGAGTGCATTGTTTATGTGCATTAATAATTTGGGAGCTGTACCTTGTATTCAAAGAGGGTTTGAGATATAGATTACATTTTCACTTTGCAGAATGTCAATTTATAATTTAAACTTGACTTGTTTTCGATTTTCTCATAAATATGTACAGAAGGAGACATTAATGAATTTATTTCATTAGCTTTTTCCACACTGTGTATATGATCTAATAATACTAATCACATTATTTTAAAAAAACATTAAAAACTTTTTGAAAAATATTGTATTTGAATTTCTTCTACTTAAAGTGCAATCATGGTTATATATCTTTTATTTTTCTTAAAATATGATTTATATCAGACAACTATGATTATTGTGATTTTCGGCGCTTGCAGATCAGATGAGATATTTCAAATGGAAATTTTGATATCGACCTACAAAAAGAGAGCTATTATGATCCTCCCGAATTTTATTCATAATTAATGTAAAATGACAAAAGTTGTTAACGATATGGCAAATGAACAAAACAACTATATAGTCAAATTTCATTTGTCAAAATCTCTTTAAAAATTTTTTTTTTCAAAAATTAAGACAACGCTTTTATTATGAAAAAATATTTGGGCAATAGCTTGCTTTCTATCTATTGAAAACATTAAAAAACCGTATATTAAAACTTGACAAATCGTGAATTAAAAAGCATTAATTACAGATTTTTTTTGTTTATAATATAATAGCAAAATCTGACTGCTTTAGCGAGGAAAAAGAAGAAATAAATTATTTAATCAGAGTTGCCATTACGTGCAACTGATACGAGTTAACAAGGCCAAAACCGATATTGCGCTAAAACGTTTGTCTAGATGAATAATTTTTTTTACAGTGGTTTAAACGTATGTTCCTTTACTAATTGTTTTTAATGGTTTCAAGAAAAAACGTTATTCTATTAGACAACTTAACGTTTTAAAAGAAAGCTTATGTTCAAGTTGAGTTCAGTTAATGTATTTTATAAAACTTACATTTTTGGCTAAAAATGAACATTATAATAATTATCTTGTGCATTTGAATAATTTTTAATTGCTAAATTAAAACCGATAAATCTATAAAATTGAAAAAATAGAAACATTCGCAATCTGTTCGTTACGCATTATTTTAGAACCGAAAAATTGACAGTTGCCTTTTTGTTGGCTAATTTGATAAAAATAGAGACAACTTTTTGTTTTTGTGCTCGCAATTAAACACACTGTTTGCATGTTTTATAACTACTCTTTTTGCTAGTAGTCGTGATTAAATCAAATGTAACTAGCTTGTTTTGATAAACATTTGAGATTTTTTAACGCTCAAATTCATTAGATATTTTTCAGGTTTTTTTTTGCAACAAGCGATGCCAATTTACAATTAAGGCTCTCATAAACAAGCTGTCAAGTAAAAATCTTAAAAGAGCAAAGAGCGATAAACATAAATCTTGCTAAAAGCTTAGTTTTTACATCATTTTTAGAACGTTTTAGAAAATTATGTAAAGTTTCTTAAAATTTTTATGTAGAACAAAGTATTTAATGCCGCTTTGGTTCGAATCCTGAATAGATAAACATAATAACTTATTTAAATATAATACTTTTCTAACTTTTTCGCTTTATGCGTTTTTAGAATAAAATATATAAAACTACTTCTAAAATTTATTAAATATTAAAAAAATTATTCAAGTCGTAAAAGTTGCTACTTTAAATCAAAAATTTTAAACTTTTTTATTTCAAAAAATCCCACAGAACCTAAAAAAAAATTTAAAGTTCCGTTTATACTTTTAAACAGAGGAAAAACCAAACTGCTTGACACACAGGGAAAGATGAAAATGTGCACAATATTGTGCTTTTACAAGCAAAAACGCAAATAAACATAAACGTGTCGTTTCAGAAAAAATCACTTTGTTTGACATGATCTAAAAAGTAAAGCGTCGTAAAGTTTCTTGCTCCTTGTTCCTTAAAAAAGATCTTTTACCTTGATCCTCTTTAGGAAGTAACTGACTTTAAGGATTTATTTCGAATGTTTTAAAAGCATCTCAACTATCGTGCATTTGTCCTAAAAATTAAATTAAAGAAGCTTCTGCCCAGTTTTTTCGGATCTGTTATTGATCCAATAAACTGAATCGACTATTGATAACATTGAAATGTCGTGCGGCTTATGAGAATGGACAATTACCAAACGGCTTGCTTAATGATGATATTGTAATCTTCAAAGTTTTCAACTTGTACGGGTTTAAGCCAAAGTGTTAAGTTCTTATAACAAACTAAAAAAAAAACACTGAAACCAAAAAAAATATTTTAAGACAAAGTCAACTGAATCTGAAATAGCAAACCTGACTTAAGAGTCTATCAGAAAATTAGGTTTCTTTTACCAAAATTTTTATATTTTTTGTGACTTCGAAAAATTCTACAAACAAGCTAAATAAAAAACACTAAAACCAAAGTTTTTTATAAAAAATGATTTTGGTGCAAAATCAATTGAAACTGAAATTACAAATCTGACTTAGGAGCCTACAGAAAATTAAGTTTCTCTTCCAAAATTTTTAATTTTGGGGTTTTAACAAGTTCTAAGAACAAGCTAAATAGAGAACAGTGAAACTGACTATTAAAAGATCAGTCTTCTTTTCCCAAATTTCTAAATTTTTTGTGACCTTTTGTCAACACTTACCAATTATGGCGTCATAGCCTAATGGTAGTTCTAGCCCACTTACCTAGAAAAAAAACAAAATTTTAGTAACAATAAAAATAAATAAGCAACCAACAATATATGATATGTATAACAAGTGAGCAAAAAGTTTTCAGAACTAGAGAAAAAGGTTAAAAGTCATTTGAATAAAAAAAAATTCTTTGATAAAAAGTTTGAAACAACCAAAATACAAATGTCACTAAGCTGTGTGAAAAAGCGTAAAATTCTTCCAAGCATTAGACCAAGTTAATTTAAACAAGATTCATTTATTTAACTGGTTTACTTATGAACAGCTGATTTGAATACATATTTATTGTTAAATAGTCAAGTCTCACTGATGTGTGTGTGCCAATAACCACAAAACATGTCCCAGGCTAAAAATCTTTGTTTTAAATTAATTTGGCTTAAAGTTAATACTTACAGCGTGCATTTTGTGTGACAATATTTCGCTTAAAAAATCCAATTTATTTTGTTTATTTATTTCTTTGCTATTGGATTCAAAAGTTTGAAACTTTTATATCAATCCTAAATTTATTAAAAATGTTTCAAAAGTGTTATATGCAGTGCAACTTATTGTGCTTAGTTTTTGATATCTCTAAGAAGTATTTCAGTTTTTAACTTTCCAGAGTTGTAATAAATCAGTAGCTGATTTAAATGGTTTCAGGGATATTAGGTGAAATTAGGTTAGTGTTGAGTTCTAATGTTGATACATTTTGTAATAAGGTTTTTGCTTATAATACTCTACCTTTTGGATACCTGTTTATTCAAGTCCCAGGCAATAAATGACTAATAAGAAAGCTCGTGAGAATACAAAGTCTCTTTTACTGTCAAGTAGACTTTTGATGTTAACAATTAGACATTTTTTAGACTTTTTCAAACCAGGAATATTTAGTCAAAGTATCTATTAACTTTAGCCTTCATTTAAGCTTTTTCCTATAGGTGCTCTTCCAAAACAACTGTTGGTGGTTTGAAAATTTACAAGGTTTGTATTAATACTTTTTGAAAGTTTTGAGAGACTTATTCTCCATAAGGAGGTATTGGGATTTTGTTCCATGTAACATAAGATTTATTTCTTGTTCTTTTGTAAAGGCAGAGCCAATTTTATTCTTTTTTCATGTGAATTTATTACACAATCTATATCATTAAATTTTTCAACTATGCCGGAAATAGTTCCGATATTGGTCTTTTGGGATACTTCACAGAAAAGAAATCGCTCACTTTTTTATACTTATATTGCCATTGTACCAACAAAGAATCGCATTTTTTTAATATTTCAAAGAAAGCTGCAAATTACTCTTTTGAAAGAAATCAGGAATTGTGTTAAATTTGCTTTGAATGTTTTATAAAGCTGAAGAAAGAGTGAAGATGAAGAGTGTTGATACGTTGTGAAATGATATTTTTATGAAATATTAAAAAGTCCGTCTAGTCAAATAAAAATATACTCGACCTAGAGGATTTGCTTAAGGTAATGAATGAAGAAGAATAGTAAGCACCTCAAAAGACATTTTGACAGACGAACGTAGAAGCAAGAATGTGACATTATCACCTTACGAATAGCTGGCTGACTGCAACATTTTTATGCTCTTTTTATTATTAACACTACCGAAAATAAACGGCGTGAATTGTAAACGCTCAAATAGCTCAACGAATTCATTTTCATTTTATTATGACGACTCATTCAATTTTGTTGCTTGTGCTCCAACTCATAAAATGGGATTTTAAACCAAACGGAAATAATGCTATTGAAACAATTTCGTGTGACGTGGTGGTCTATTATTTCAAATATTTTTATGAAATGGTTATCGAAATATTGCACGGCATGCAGTTGGCATGTTTTTGTTAATTTATTTGATTTATTTTAGATCAAAAAAATATCGCATGCTAAAAATGCAGTCTACTACAAAATTATGTTTCGTCGGCGGAATTATTATAATTAGACGCGTCTTGTCAGGAACTAAACTCGACTGACTCGAAAATAAGAAAGGAAGAAAACGTCTTTTCGCTTAGATTATTTTGCAAATTAATGATATTTTAGATGCAGAAAAGCGGAAATAGCCATCAATGCGGGTCCTTTGACAAATTGGAAGGATAGGGGTTGTAGCAGGTTATACATCTTTAATGAAACCCTTTGTGCGTTATTATCTTAATGTGTGTTATATTTAGCGTACCTATACTTATCTACAAATGTTTCAGTAATGGGAAATTGACTTTATTATCTGCTTTTCAAACGATTACATAAATCTTATTTGCAAACGGAAACCAACGATTATTTTAATAACAATATTTACAATAAATGTCCAAGACTAGAATGCATACATTAAAGAAAACTGCTTCGATTTCTTAACAAATTTTTAATAGTTTGCCGCTTTCTTGTTTCTTTTATAGACGAGTTTAAATCAATTTTGTCGACAAGATAGATATGAGAATTGAATTTGCAAAAATGTTGACTGTCTTTGTAATCTGCAAAAAGCAATAATTTATTCATAATGGATTTGTTAGGTAGCTGCACTTTTCCAATGTCGTTCTTTAGAATGGAAAACTGCTTGATAATTGAAGGAAAAATGCTGCACCTGGTTTTATCGTAAATTTATTAACATCAATACACTGTAAACTCAAATTCTCGGTTTTAAATAAATTTCTAATTTTCAATTACGAGCTTATTTTCATCTGACGGCTGTGTCTGGTGTGTATTCAACTACTCTTGATTGGAGCGGAGCGTTCTTTTATTTTTAGATTGTCAACTAGAAACAACGCATTTTTTTGCTTTATTTGAATTTCAATGTTTTAGTTTTTTTTTGGAAACCTTAATCTGTTGGATATTATTGTATTTAACTATTATTGTACAGTTCTAAGTGTTTGCAGTGTGCGGCTAATGCATTTATTAGGTAGGAAAAATGTAAACTCAATCAAAGGTTTTCTTGAAAAAAAAATAAAAGAAGTGGGTTACTAAAAAATGGCGTACTAATGAATGCAATAACTCATTTTATGTTTACGTCTAAAGATAGAAAACTTTAAGATTTGCAGTAATTCTTGCCCACAACATCACTGTGGGCAAAGAATTACAATTTTCTTCAAGATACGTTTAAAATTTTGCTTTAAACAAACGGATTTCCACTCTTATTCTTTGCAAAAAATATATACCAATGATATTTTGAATCTAATTAGTATTGCAAAACCATGCAAATTCTTTGGTCTTCCAACACTCTTCATTTATCAAGTTTTTTTGCTTAAAAAATGTTTAATGTATAATAGAAAAACATTTAAAAGATGGAAACAAACAATGTGAGACATGATTTATTCTCAAGGAAACTCATCAGGCTGGATGTATGGATACATTGGATGTATTCATTTAAAAGATAGAAACAAACAATGTGAGACATGATTTATTCTCAAGGAAACTCATCAGGCTAGATGTATGGATACATTGGATGTATTCATACAACATTTGTAATTGACAAAATATTTAGTCGTTTTGTTACTCTGCTTTATTAATTGTCTTATCTTTTTAGAGTGGGTTTTATTGTATCCTACCATTTGAAATAAATAAGCCATGGCCACTTTTTCATCGCAATCACAAAACATCTTGTACTCCTCCTCGTACAACTCCTTCGACTATCCGAAATAAACTTTTGCTGGACAGTCCCAAATTCATGCAAAACATGAATTTGGGACTTAGATTTTTCCATCCTGATTCAATGAAATTGTTTACAAACAAAAACACTTATCTATAGCAACAATACATAACACACCAAAACTTTGCGCCAAAACACTGGTAATTAAACCTTTGTGCCCAAAAAATCATTTCCAGAAAACAAAATAAAATAAAACGTTGTATGTACCACAGGCATAATCAAGAAAACCGCTATTAAGAAAAATCTTATAAAGTTTTATATATCCTCCAAATTCCAAATTCTAAAGATAGCACTTTTATGTTTTTTTTAACATTCCAAAACAAACGCCCAAAACGATAGAAACACTTTTCTACTTTGAAACAACAATTATACAGTAGTTTCTTATCAAAAAGCGCATTGCTTAGAGCTAAGCCAAAAACTGAATAAACTAATAAATAAAATGTTTCATAAATTTTAAGTAGCTGGTTGATTTTTTAAAAATGACAACACCATACAACAATCAAATATCGAATTTTTACAAGTACACAAGTTGAACAACTGTTTTCTGAAATCTTTTCTGTTTTTTTTAATTATTTTTGGATTTATAAAAGTTTATTTATTATCTGGATAATTTTGCACTTGCATATCAAGATCACACTCAAAATTTTTTTTTATTTTTCCAATATCTTTTTCGTACTGTAGACACTTCATTTTCTTTTATTTAGACTTTATGTTGTTTTTTCTTAGTGTTTTTTTCGGTCCTTTAAAAAATTTTTTATTTACATATTGTTATTAATTTTTTTCTTTGTGTGCTTGCTATATTTTGAGATTTAGTTTTTTATGTCTCCTTTCTAAACAATTTGATAAAGTGATTTTTTCATACTTATGAACGCACATAAAAAGTATAACAATTGTGTAAATTGATTGACAGTTGCCATCAAACTATGTTGAACTTAATCAAATCTAAGTTGAAAGAAATGTAATGAACATTGAATAAGAGAATCAAAAGGATTCTTTTTTAATTAAATATAACATATCAAAACATCCAATTATTGAAATAATTGTAAAGAGAACAATACACATTTATTTGATTATGTCTACACAGGAACTGCCCTTCTTTGCCATTCAAGTCGTCTCTTGCCGTCGTTATCTTCTTTCTGAACCGTCTTTGAAACCGCCAGCGGTTCTCAAACGATATCAACAATAAGTAAATATACATATTTTTTATAAAAACAGTTTTTGTATAAATATGAGGATTTAATTTTGAGTCAGGTGGGTTAGGACAATGAATAAATAACTAGAATAATGTCAATTACATATCTGCTATTAGCATGATTCCACTCGTATTTTATGCAAATATACCACATAATAGTTAATTATCATAGTAAATAGCTTATATAGGAATGATCGATACTAACTATTAAATTTTCGGTTTAATTTTCAGCTGAATGTATACACCAAAAACGCATGCATAGAAATTTAATTAAATATTAGGTGAAGGGGTAAACAGGGAGTTTGCGAATTAAATTCGCAAACACTCATTTGCATTTTGAATATTTATAAGTCACCCTTTATTAATTTCTATTTAGACTGCTTAAAAGAATTTATGCATTCCTCTTGTTTCACTATGTTTAACTAAACAGTTAACATAATACAAGAGCACTTCAGCCCAGTTAAACACGATACATTAAAATCGTTACTCCCGCTGCTACAAAGTTTTTCAACAAATCGTGGAAAGTTACGAACAAATACATTAAAATATTCCGGTCATTAATTGCTATACGGACCACCGATATAGAAAGCTTTTTAAAACTGGAAACTCGGCTTGAGGGAAATTAACATATAAATCCAGACGAAAAGTAGAGTTGGTACAGTTGGAATACAGTCAAGACAAACTCCACCATTATGCTAATAACCACAACTTTCATACGACGTGTTTCCATGTAAAGAAAACTTTCAGAAAAAAGTAATTATTTGGTCTGTTGAACGCTGGATAGTAATAACCGAACCATTAAATGCATATAAAAAGAAACCAAAAAAGTTTTTGTCACCTAATCATAGTTTTGAACAAAGTGCTTATAGCTGTAATTTATAGTCAACACTTTATAAAAATGCTTTATACCAAATTGGAAAACTGCGTGTTTTGTTCAGTGTATGCAACTTGTGTCAAAAGAGCTATTTTCCTATTATTAGTAGGCGCTTGTTGTTCTTTTAAGTTAAAAACAAATGTAATCATAAAATAGTTAGCGACATCTATTAGAATATAACTCGAGAAGAGTCTATACAATTCTAATACAATTTAGAACCGATTATATATCTCTGATTAGATGCTATTTTCACCATATTCAAATAAGCATATAGCCTTTCTTAAAATATCCAATAAGAACGAAACGTGTCCAAGTCTGTAGATATATTTTAAATAAATTCGATTTGACCTAATTTTTTTCATAAAATAATTAGTTTATTTAGCATAAAAATTTAAAATATTATATAATATATTCAAATTCACCAAAATCTCTGTGCCATTGCGTAAGCGACTTCATGTTGATCACAGATCGTTACCGGTTTTAGTAGAAACCATCACAATATTAAATAGATTTTAGTCCGCGCATGCTCTCAGTGTAACACCTCTTAAAGCGGCAACAAATATATATTCCTTCTTTGACACAACCCCGCACACGATCGAAATTGCAAACTAATCAAGTATATGCAGCTACCAAAGCAAGTTTCTTTTTGTGCCTTGCGCCTGCAAAACATAACTTTCAACGTGTCCTAAGCAGCCCGCAACGCCGTCTTGCCAGTCTAGGCTAGAAAATGATTACTATGACATTTGCTGTCATTGTCAGATATTTATCAACGACAACTAACGGTTTGTATTGTATAATGTTACAATTTATGTATAGCACCCCAAAGTTCCTAAGCCGTAATGTGTGCTGGAGTATAGATTTTTTCAGAAAACAGCAATTTCACTTTTTAAGAACGCAAATAGGTAACTTTTGAAATGTCAAAGCAAGTATTTTTTTTTTAATAAACAGAACATCTGGATTTTTTACTTAACGTTACCATAACATGGAAAAACATTTTTAAATAAAAAATTCTTTTTATTTTTTAAAATAAAAAATTGTCAACGGCTTAAAAAATCTTGTGAATCACACCTCCGAAAACGCTTTTGCAAGGGCTCGTAGTTTGGAGGCCTCGGTCTCCGGCCTTGACCCCCAAAATCACTCGCCTTGCAAAATGCCTGTTTCTGGCCTTGTGATTCAAATAACTATTATTGGTACGTCGTAGATGAGCAACAACTTTTGTGGTGATTGTAATATGCCTTTTATTATCAAATGTTTGAAATAATAAAACTCGGTTTTCATTTATATCTTAAAATTTCATCTGCGCGCCCAAACCACTGCAGAAGCAGGACTTGGCTTTTACGGAGTATTTTGTGAGACCTATATGTTTAATCGAGCTTTCCGTAACCTTTTGCGGCGCTTAAAGCTTTAAAATTGATGTAGATTGGCCCGCATTTGGGGCGCTAATAAATTTCAGTAAATAACACGTAAGCCGTTAGAGTAAAGTGTTTCGACGATTAGACATGCATGTCTGAATTGCATCCGACAAACAGATTTGTCTAAATCAAACACGAACGTGAACGTGTCCAATTTGTTGCAGGATAGACCTAGGTCACGTATCTGCACCGCAAAGTTATTTACTACCAAAATTTGCTATTAAAACGCTTGCTGTAAATCTCTGGTGAAACGTCTTCAAGAAAATTAAATTTTCCTTTGGATAAAATAGTAACTATAGTAGTGTATGGAATGTTAGTCTAGTAATTTATGCACAGCGTGCACATTAGCTAAGTAATTCATTTACAAATTGCAAAAATACTTGAATTATATTTTTTTTAGGTTAAGTTCTGCAAAACATAATTGCCATTTTCACCAATCTATCAAAGAGCAATGCTTTTCTATAAATTACACCGCGTTGTCGTTACTATTATAAACATTAATGTAAACTTGTAAATGTTTGAGAACGGCACTTGAGCTTTAGTTTTCTGTAGCATTTATATTTCCCTTTACTATTCCGATTTTCGAAAAGTTTTCCAGTTGTACCCTTACGGAATTATTGTTCGCAGTTAGGGGTAGTCTTTATAATCGTAATAGGATTAAGAATGGTGCGCGGTGCTAGATCCTATCAACAATGGACAGTTTTAGCAACTCAATTCGTTTCCGTGCATAAGTACAACAAAAGACTCCTGTATGGTGGATTAAGACTAATGAGACGTCCTCTAAACTCCAGCGTCTAGCCAATTGCATTATTGTACAAAAGACTTAATGATAAACATTTATCTGCATTATCTTGTCAAGTAAATCTGAGCAATCTGCTGAGCTTTTATTGTTTCATTTTACTGGAAAACACATCTAGTGTACTTTAAAAGCAGATTTGTTTAGCTAATTGAAGAATTGGTAAAAAATTGTTTGCACTATGGTTTTACCAGGCATTAAGTTTTCAGTGTTGATGAATCATTTTAACTCACTATTATGGTTTATAATTGATATTTTATGCTAATTATTTATTTAGTTAATTAAAAGCTGTGTTCGGTTCTCTTATTTGTCTTTCATGCTAGAAATGATTTTTTTTAAATTTTTAATGAAATTTATGTTGAATTTGATAAAATAATATATAACTGGAAGTTACATTAATAAAAATATTTTAGTGAGTATAACGAGCTTAGCATTTTAGTAAATTCAGCCAAGCGATTTCAACAAGCAGAAAGGAAGTCTTTGCCTAACTTCTGAACGATGTCACCAGATATAGTAATGAGAATAATGCATTCATAATGCCTCATCTTATCGTCAATCTTAGTCGAGCTTGCTTCCTCCTCTTATCATTTCTCTTTCGCTTGCTGTCATATTATTTCAGAGAATTACAAGGCAAGACTAGAGAAGGGCAGATACACACGTTCCTAATTTCAAACTTTTTTTTACATGAATAACCAGCTTCTGAGGTTTTTTTTTACAAGTGACTTTACGACCAGCAATGTGGTGAAATACGAAAAACAGACAAATAATAGCTATTTATGTATTAAGGGCACAATCTATTAGATTATAGCACAAGAGAATCTTTGAAGCCCGACCAAAGAGGACTTTTAATTTCTCGAGAGCCATAGTTTTGATTACGCTCGTTGGTTGTTATTTTGTTTTGCTTCCTGGAAATGATAACACAGCTTTTTGGGCACAAAGATTTCATTATAGGTAAGTGTTTTTGTTTGTAAACAATTTCATTGAACAAAAATGAAAAAAACGGTGCACGCAAATTTCACAGTTTATTTAAAGAAAATTTTAGATTAGACAAATTTGATGCCACCCAGCAAAAGTCAATTTCAATAAAGTCGAAGGAGTTGTACGAGAAATTTTGTGATTGGCGGTGTAAAAATGGTCAGATACAATCAAACCTATTCTCATTATTATTAACAATTTTGTTTTGTATAGTCAAAGATTTACAAGCCGTCATCTCTTTGGTGCATCTATATTCTATTCTAAACTGAAAAAGATGGTCAAGGTTAAGTAAGGAATTTTGATATGTCAAGATTTCTTCAGCTTATTGAGTTTATAAAACATAATTCTGTAGGTGACAAAGCTAAGAAATCAATAGAATTGTAACGAGATCAAAACACCTGATTTGACCTTTTTTTTTAGATAAGATATGACAGTTTCAGCTAATAATTGTTATTGCTATTTGCAGGTGGTCACAGATTTGACATGTTTGGAGCATGTCGACATGAGGAATTTCACGATTTACAAATTGAGAATAAGACAGTTGAGAGATCAGTTCTATTAGTGAAAATTCGTGGAACTAAGCCTTACACGTTAAAACAGTTTACGACTGTTTACGTTGATTACGTTGCTTCGTACAATAAATATGTTGGATTACAACTTACACACGTCCAAATCATGGTGGCAAATGCTCTTCTCAGCCATTGAAAAAAAAACACTTTAGGAAAAATGCCGCAGATGATTGCTAAGTACGTAAAACTACCGGATGCAAGCAAATGCACAGGGCATGGCTTCCGTAGAAATGCAGCTACTATGCAGGCCAAGAACGGCGGTGATACAAGAAGCTTTAAGCAATTGAATTTTTAAGCAAACTGACTTAAATATTTCTTGTTACAAATATATCAGTCAGTCTCTTTTAGGCTTCAACACAGTTTTTGCATTTTTATGATTTTGTTTATTAAGATAGCGTTATTTTATTTAAATATTTACATTAGATTGTTTATTTTTACACTTTTTAAAAATTATATTTGGTTTGAAAAAACATTTGATCTTGTTTTTCTTGTTACATTAAATCAAAATACTGGTGTAAGGAATGAAATAAAATAGATCTAATCCAGGCATCATTACTATAATAAGAGATATGTATTCCAAAAGCTTAATTCAGACACATCTAACTATAGGCCTGATATTTACGAGTGCCTTTATTATAACTACTGCATATCATATGAAAGATGAGAGCTTTAGCTATTAAACAAGCTAAATTAGTCTAGGTACGGACGCATCTAGCTATCTGCGGAGTTAAATATAATTAAACACCACTAACTCATATTTTAAGGGTCGCATCTGCAGATCCACTAAAACGGATATACTTTGTTAATGATCTTGTTTACGATCGCGCTCAAAAGGAAAACTTTGGCAAGCTGCATAAGTTTGACAATAAAACAAAGATTTCTCGAGTATCACTCACTTCTTTCTGAATTAACACTGATTAAAGGCCCCAGAGTAATAATCCACGTTTCGGAAATTAAAAGTTGCCTCTATAACTATAAAAAACAAACTTTAATCGTGTCTGAAAATTTATAATTAAAACACGCAACAAGCAAAATGCGGTAAAAAGAGAAATATGCAGCTGAAATCATAAAAACAAAAATGTTCCTAAAAACACAATTATAATTGCAAAAAATGTTAGCTACGTTCATAACCATAAACTGAAATCATAATTGAAAACTATTTACAAATAATCTTCTAACAGGTCTAGAGCTAAATTTGTAATATTCAATGTTCATTTTAATTCATTCCCAATTGAAGAAAACACATTTCTCATTTTTTATATTAAATTCCGGGTTTTTATCAATATTTTTGTTCAGTTGTGAAACTCAAATTATAACTGTTGTATTTAATTTTAGAATAGCTTTGATTTTTATGCAGCAGAGGGTATAGCGGTTGACTTTTGATGAATGAAAATTATTTTCTTACGCTGGTAAGATATTTGAATTCTTTAGTTGGCAACATCATTTCCATGACGTCGAAATCACCAAATAAGATCAAGAATTTAAATATGCCGTTAGAATTTTTTTCTGTAAAAAACTCACATAACCTTATCAATAAAGTAAAAACAATAAAATTAAGTCGTAACAAAAAATTAGTGTCGCTTGAAGTCACTTTATTATATACTAGCGTTCCAATAGAAACAACAATGATTTATTTAAAAAACTTACTCAAATACAACAAAATGATTAACGGAGCTGTGCGTAAAACAATATATTTTTTTAATACAACAATAAATTGTACAAACAAAATAAAAAGTTAATGTAAATTGCCATTTCTGGCTGAGTTATTTATGCATCATTTTGAAAATAATGCAAAAGACAGTTTTCAAGATTTTCCTAGAATGTGGATAAAGTATGTAGACGACGTATTTGCAGTTTTTCCAAATTCTCGAAGTTTAAAAAATTCAAAAACTTGTTTTCCTTCAACTCAAATAATTGTTTTTAACATAAAATAGCAAGTTTAAGTTTCTTAGTAAATAGATTATTCCTTTCCTTCAAGTCAAAAAACTTTAATAAAGAAAGAGCATTTATTAAAAAAGTTGCTAATATTAACGAATATCATAAAGAAATAGTAATAATAGTTATTTACATAAAAGTCAGGAAAATTTCACATTACTGAAGAGGAGCTAAATTTGTGCCGAGTATTTTAAAGCTCCGAGTCAAGTAAGAGATTTTACTGACGTGTTTTGTATTAAATTTTTCCGGAAATCGTAAAAAAAGACAGAATTTACAAATTTTACAATTTTATTTGACAAATTCCACAAAAATCAAGTTTGTCAATTTTGTTGGCAACTATAGTTACTAGAGTATCTTTTTTATTTTGCGTCTTGTAAAGTTTTTACAGTACTAGTCCGGAAAACTTAATTTTCCTGCGCGTAAATAAGCAGAAAAATGTTGTTTCCAAGACAATTTCCGGAAAAATTATAAATAAAATAAAATTTAAAACAAATATCAAAAATTGCACAACTTTTCGAAGAAATAAACAAGAATTAAAATTCATTTTAATACCCTTTGAACCAAAAATATCTTGATATTGTGTTTTAACATTGAGGATTTAACGGTTTATCAAACTAAATCAAAATTTAAAAAATTGTTCAAAGGAGGTCCTAAAGACAAAACACCATTTCTGGAAAAGTCTGGAATTTATCGGATAGAATGTAATAACTGCAACAAATATTATGGTATGGCAAACGCGTAGATTAGTTCAAACTTTAAATACAAAGAACACTCAGCTTATCTTAAAATAGGACAGATTAGACAAATCGAGTATAGCTAGCTGAGCACCCCTCAACAAAAATCATCATATTAGTATTAAAAATTTAAAATTAGTCTTAGTTTTATTCATTTCCTGATGATGACCCCTTGTTGGTCAAAAGAGCTCTTGGAATCTATTAAACATTTTTTTTTTGCAAGAGGTAAAACTGTGTGAATAGTTTATCGTTCCAAAAATTCCCAACCAATCAATTCATGAGACATGACACAAAAATTCAAAGCAAATGTCAAAAATGTTTTTACTTTTCGTAGGTTTACTTTGTGACATAACCTTAATAAAAACGATTGACAACTGACAAGTTGCACTACCAACCTGTTCAGCGTTGTCAATGCATTTTTTGGTTCATTTGTGTATAGTCACTTGGTACGTTGTTCTAGTGGCAAGATTTTAATTACTTGTTTGGCTTTTTTTTAGTTAACTTTTTGTAGCCTGAAGTTTGTTCAGATAAGTTTTTTTTGTAATTGATTTTGAAAAAACTTTCTTTTTTGCCCAAGGGCGAAAACTGTTCACTTCTCGCCCGCTTTCACATGCGGTCGAGAAAAGGTTAGTTTGCAAACGGTTAAAGATAAAAATCTTCATAGGAACATCTGATCCACAATAAAATCTTAAAAGTTGACAGTCGTATTGTAATTTTATAGTAGCCTGGGCAGATATACACATTTTAGACTGGAAAGAATAATCAGACAATTACAGCGTCTCGTGTTTTGAATGCAGCCAATCGAAAACACCAAAAACAATTAAAAGCGGGGCTTTAATTTGCGACAAATTTTCCAAAGAGTAAATTGGAAAAGTTTTAACATGTGACACATGTAAATATCTTGTATTCGTTTAGTAAATGCAGCTGTTATGCCACACTACTGTTGGTGTAGTTCCTCTAATTATCTATGATGTTTATAATTCGTATTTACCTCTCAAACACAAGCAACAGTTTAGAACTTTATGATTGCATCCTGGGGTTTTCCGGCGTCTGTATCTCTCGTAAAACGCCACAGGGGCCCCTATATTATATAAATACATAAAAAAAAAATTTACGACTTTTTTCAACGAAAAAAATACATGGCATATTTTTATGGAACTCATAACTGAAGTGACATACTTTGAAACACGTTGCACTAACTTTTTATTAAAAACAGAATATATTTTTTTCAAGTTTTTGACCTGATTGAGTATAATGTCAAAAATATAGAGACACATTTCCTGTGTGAACCCTGATAGAAACAAAATACAATTTTTATTTATGTTCTAACTATTGCTGACTACAGACAATGGTCAAAGTTTTTTAATCGTTTTCATTTTATTTCATTGTTTTTCAAAAAATGTTCTCTTTTTATTGGTATTTTTTTCAAGCGGTTTCACTTTTATTTGTTTCAAATCAAAAAATTAAAAAGAATAGATTGTGAGGAATATATTCTACAACAAGTCGGTCAAAATACACAATTATGCTGATTGAAACACCACAAAACCAATATTTTAGATCGTCGAGTGGTATTATTTCATGACACTGTTTTCAATTAAATGCAAAGCTTTGTAATCTAAATCTTTGTATTACAAAGATTTATATAATTGATTTGTTATAGTTACAACAATTTAACCGTTAGTATACATAGTAACTAATGCAAATTGCTTATTTTTATGAGTTCATGATGATATGAACCAAATTAGAAAAACAAAAAGTTTTTATAATAAAATATATATCATAAGTTATCTCTTCCTAGCTTAAATTTACTGTATGATGCTTTTTAAATTCTGTAGTCTGTGCTTTAATGTTGTATGAAAATAACAGCTTTTATTTGTCTAGAAATAACAAAGCATAAAATAATGCTGTTCAACGTCTTCACAGCATTCGCAATGTTTTTGTCAAGCCCAGCGCAAACAACATTCCTCGAAATCCACTAACACGCTTTGAACGGAAATAATATAAAAGATGTGAAGCTTTTAAGGATTATGACAGACGCAAACGTGAAAATTATCTTTGACGCAGAAGATTGAAAAACAATTCATTCGTTGGCGAAAAAAGATAATAATACAGTCGATATATCTGAAAGCGTAGATTTCGACACGTCCCATTCAATAAATGACATCCAAACTTTTCCGAGTCAGCACGGGAAAACTTCTAGATCCTGGATTAGTACAGCGCTAAATCATCTTTCCAAATTTGCTATTAAAATAAAAACATAAAACGATAAAATCAAAGTTTGTACATTGGAGATGTTTGCTCGATTTTCCGAGCCAGTTACTGCAACATGACTGGAAATATTTTCCTTCGGTAACGAGTTCGATAAAAGTTTCATAGAAAATTATGTTTTTCCGGTAGAAAAATGTCGTAAATATGATACTATATCTGAGCAAAACATATAAATTCTTACGACAAGCTAATTGAAAAATCGACAAAGCATAGTTTAATAAATACCGTGTGACTTTAAATAAATGAAGCAAAAAATACAGTGGCAAGACTGAGCAAGTTGGTAGTGCAATCTGTCTGTTGTCAATCGTTTTCATTTAGGTTATGTCACAAAGTAGAGTAACTAAAAATAAAGACATTTTTTTTAAATTTGTTGTGTCATGTGTCATTATGTAACGATGTTGCCAACTAAACAATTCAAATATCTTACCAACATGAGAAAATTTTAAAAGTTACCCGGTATATGCGTCTTTTAGCACTCAATAATAAAACACACACTTCTAATTTTAGAGAGTCAGAATATTTTTTCAATTGACAAAAATTGTTAGTAAACAATTTAAACTTTCTAAAATTTCAGTAATTTTAAAAACAAATCAAACCGTCTATTATTGCAATAGATTTAAAGGTTTAACAAATTTTCGCCGTATAAAATACTCCCTTCTGCATATTCAGCCCGCAGAAAAAACTTAAGAAAACAAAATTTTAATATAATACCTGGTGTCATAAAAAAGTTACCAGAAAGAGATCTGTGGTCTCAGCAAAATCAAGCTGTTCCACATTATACTTTAACTGCAAAAAAAAAGCCAAGACACAAAAGTGAGTGTGTAGACAAGTGTGGGTGAGTGAGTGCAACGGGCAGATGTCATTGATAGTTGTATAAAAGACAGCTGACTCGTCCGCTATTTTGGACCTAATCTCCGAGCTCCGAGTCGTGCCAGGTTAGGGAATTTGTTTCTAGTTTTAGAGATTTTTTGAGCAAACAAGCAAATAGAGACTTTTTCATGTTTCATAACCAACCCCAAGCATTATATGTACATAACTTATATTATTTCAAGTGCTTATTATATTCATTATTTGATGTTCTATGCAGCATTTATTAATATTCTTTAAATCTACTGCAAATCGCACGAAATACAGAGAGTTGTGGCTAAATAGTAAACTTTCAACTTTATCGCAATAGATTTAGTTCCAAAATGGCGGACGAGTCAGCTACCCTTTATAGAGTAGTTGTAGATTGAAGACGGCACGGCACTTATGTGGGTAAAAATGTAGGGCGGAGTTAAAAATAATAATAAAAGTGATCAAAATCCCTATCTTTCCATTAGGTATTCTTGTTCTGTTACATTGTGAAACAAGCCAACTTTATTATTTATTCTTTAGGTTAGTTATTTATATAAAGCTAAACATTTATTTGTTGATACTCGTAAAACCAGAGTCGTTTTGTTCGTACAAAATCATTTCCATAATCCACAGAAATTTCCTAAGCCAAGTCGTTTTCCATTTAATTTCTCGTATTATCCATAAATGTGTTTTTAATTTTGTCCATTAGTTTGTTTTAGACTCTGCCTCTGCCATTTTTATCATTATTGCGTCGATAATCATTAGACGTTTGTGTTGGGTGAAGACGAAATATTGCGTGTAGCAGAGAAATAAAGTTCTTTCAGTAATAAGTAAATGTTCTATTTTCTTTAGACGTTTGAAAGCTCCGGGGTACAGTATGGGAATGCTAACAAAGAAATTAATGTTTGCGTAGGTTGAAGGAAATGTGTCCACGACCCAATGGACATTTAATTATAACGTAATAGGATATAATAGAAGGTGTTCCCTATTTGGTATCAGATTATTGGTGTTGGGATCTAAGACGGATACAAAGACCGTATCTGGCAAAACAAGGCAACAACTACTGCTTTTGTAGAATTAGGTCAGAATAAAACATTGACATAACCAGAGATGGGTATCTACTGTTCGGTAAACAAAAGCAAATTTACAATTTTGTAGATGATTTAAAATGAACCAATTATTTTTGTCAAGTTTGCTTCTCCTCAGAGAAATATTTCATTTTCAGCAGCAACCAAAAATATAAACAAAAAATCTCATTTAAAATAACATTTTAAACTTTTCAGCGTACGCGTCACGTTAGAATTTTAAGCAAATCAAGTGCAGAGAGTTCTCCAACAAATTCTTCAATTCGTAACACGAGATCTAAAATCTCAGTTATTTGAAAGCTACCGTTTGTTCCTGGGAATGTCATTTAAATGGCTCCCGAAACACGATTTCCTACGCTTGCCATATAAAGATAGTTATTTTATCTTGACATTTTACCTTCAATATAAATTCGTAGGAAATTAAGAGAGAAGCTCTGCAAGCACAAAACGATTTATCAAAAAGTTGTTTCAAGAAAAAAATCGAAATCAGTGTAATCTTGGCTTGAAATTTTAATACATCGATTCTTATCAAAAGGAATGTACTCTACGCTACCAGAAAAGCGGATTTAGTAAGCGATTCCACAGTCAAAATTGGAACATCGTTTACCGCATGCGATCCCAGATTGTGTTGGCTTTGATCAAATCTGGAAATTCAGCTTTTAATAAAGATTTTACGTTTTGCTAGACGATAAAGCTCCACCAGATAAAGACCCTGAATGTATGTCGCTGTATTCTTAGTTTTTTACAAGTCAGAAAAAAGTATTCAATGTTATCAACATTTTTCATCATATAAAAGAGTCTCTTAAGAATTTCGACTTTAAACGTCTTTTATCAATAGACTTTACTAATAAACCAAACATGAACACAATGACAAGCAAAAATCAATGACAGGCTGATTCTGACAATAAACAATTTACATTGTCAAATAATTAAGCAGACCGCATTTACTAACTGAACAAAACAAATTTATCATGTGTTTATACAATCGAATCAACTAAACCAGAAATGTAACGACAAAATAAAAGTAAAATATATTCTTTACCACAAATCTACAGTAAGTCTTGAAATTCTGCCAATAAAAATACAATTATTAATTAAACATTTTTAAAATTTGGCGTTAATTAACGTTTAAAATCAGACATACTTCAATTTGCATAAATGAATTTATGTATTTACTCCTTAAATGTCAATACAAATAAGTCATGCAAAATACCAAACTAGCTATTTATCCTGAACGTTGCACGATATCAGAATAAGATTTATTATAATTAATTAATTGACAATATAAATAAAAACATCACATTTGAAAGTTTTGTACTGGACGCCTCCACCATTTTTCAAATTTTTTACAAAAGTCTATAAAATATTGTAAATGTTTATCTTGTTACTTATCGACCTCTGCCTAAAATAACTTAATTAGTTTGAGAGTTTAATAGAGAATTTAAAAATAGTACAGCACTGTTAAACGGAAAATTTCAATAGAAACCTGTTATATCACAAAATAATGACTCATTTGAAATAAAAATAAAGTGGAACATCTTCTTTTTGTTATTTATTTTCAATTATAAATCAAGACTAGGAAGCCCAACGATTCACTCAAATATGGTTAGCTTAAGATTGCCATATTTGTGATTATTTAACAGAGCGAGACACAACTTTGACCATTCAATATCAAACCAAGATTGGTCCAAAGATAGGTAGCTTATCTTTAGCAACTTTTATAATTGTTCAATCTTAAACCAAGATCGCTGGACATTTAATAATGACAGTTCAAAAGATGGGTGCCTTAGTCTGGCCATATTTGTTGCTGTTCAGAAAAAAGATAATGTTGAATAATTTCTTATACATAGATTTTTTAAAATAATTAAAGTTGTGTTCTCACAACTTTTAATACTGCTATGTATCTGTACTAGGCTGCTACACAATAATTAATTCTTAAACAGCAGCTGAGAGTTGACAGGTATTCCCGGTTGAAAAACCTTGATATATGTTAAATAAAAATTATAATGATAATTGTGTAAAAAAAAATTTCAGCCAGGTATCTATAGGGATGTTGCTTAAATTTTCTAAACCAATCTTGTTTCAGTAGTTTTCTAAAATAAAAAGAATTCTTTTCTAAAGCGTACCCTGCAGCACACGCCGTTAAATTAAAAACCATCCTCTTCATAAGAGTTTTTTGCATTACAGCTTTTGAATGACACTTAGATGATAGTGATTTTAGATCTGACCAACTAAAACGTTCACCTGCAAATTAACTTTGTATCGCTTCCGGTTAGAAACCTTATCAACTATTAACTTAATCGCCGCCACTTTGGTAGTTTAGTCACAGAATAAAAATTTTACTCAGTTTTTAGTCACGAACATTGCCGCATATCTTTTGCGTTTTTCACATAATTCACGAACCAATCCACTCAACTTTAAGTCAAGTAACTGACGAGCTTATTTGAAAAAATAATAAATTTTCTCTGCTAAATGCAAGTTATTTTACGGCTTTGCGTGTTGCAAGGCGATAAACATAATATGTTAATAGACATTTTCTAAAAAACCCGTTCAAAAGCTTAAGCCAAACACATTTATTTTACAAATTAATAGAAATCTATGCCATTTTTTAAGTTTTTTTTGGTTTTGTGTGTGAACATTATAGACAATAACTGCTAAATTTATTCAAAATTTATTCAAAATTTAAAAAGCCCTCGATTGATGCCGTTCCAGTAAGTCCAAACAACATACTTCTGCTACAAGAAGGTTTTGCAAATTTTGAATGATTTGCGGCAATTTAAAATTACATTGTTTTTCTAATGTTATAAGAAAAAAACTTAAAATGCTTTTAACCAGAAAAACGTTATATGGTTTCTTATAGCTAAGAACACCCTCGAATACCACAGCGTTCAAATAAAAAAAAAATTCATATTTTGCTAAAAAAAAGAGAAACAATTTTTGGAAACTTATTAAACAGAAAGAAATAAAGACGGACTGATCGATAAAATACAAGAGATATACGACAAAATCAAATATAAGACAGGAAAAGACTAAGAGGTGCGTCGAGATCGATTTCGTTTACCTTATGTATGAGCGATATAGAAAAAACATTTAGGAAAGCACAAAATGAAAATATGATTGACTAGCTGACCCGGCGAACTTCGTACCGCCTTAGCGTAAATTTGATGCACTACTTTATTTTGTATAGCTGACCTATCTTATGTATGCGTACCTATTCAATTTGAACTGGAATCTATAATATCCTCCATATAAAAATGATTACCTATTTCCCTGGTCTCGTCATACCCGAGAAGGACTTTAGTAATTTTATTAAATATTGCCCCTCCAGTGCCCCCTCCACCCCGCCCGCCGCACTGCCCGGCGCGCTTTTCAGACTGCATCGCAAACAACGACCACGGCGCTATGGCGGTTTTGTTTACTGTTTGAATTTTTTAACTCGTAATATCTTTTGAATAGAAAGTCCAATTTAAATAATTTAAAAACTATTTTATAGGTAGTTAAATGGTCTTGACCATAAAATAATTTATTTGGGTGAGGATTAATATAAACACATAAATAGCATGGTTTGAATTTGGTTAGCATTTTCATTAATGTTTAAAATGAAAAAAGTTGTTGTAGTGACATAACTACAATAGTTGGACAAATGCTACCTCAAAGTTTTTTGTAGACATTATGATGTTCTTCAATATTGTTGTACATTATTTTGTTCTATCGCTAATAGTTTCGGCAGCGCATTCGACGAAAGACATTTTAAGACTCATTTTTCTACACCTTTGGTTACATTGTTCAAATTTTACCAAGGATCCCTAATTTTTTTCAAAATAAAATGTAGCGTATGTCAAATAAGAAGAATGTAGCATTCTATTGGTGAAAGAATTTTTTAAATCGGCCCAGTACTTTTTGAGCCTATTCATTACAAACATACAAAAATAGGTACAAATCTTTCCTCTTTATAATATTAGTGTAGATAAAAACATAAATGATATACCATACCAATATTGTAGTAAAAATCAAAAAAGAAGTAAACGAAATAGTAAAAATCATAAAAAAGTATAAATAAACAGTTATAGGCTAAAGGTAAATGAGATAAGATGGATATTGTGATGGGTAAAAAAGTGTTTAAAATACACACTTGAAAAACAAAACAATTATAAAACATAGATAAGAAATTACTAAAAAAAATGATACATAGAAGACAGAAGGTACGGGCGGTAGTATAAAAGATAGAAGAAAGAAATCTTTAAAAAAATATGAAAAAACATGATAATGTACACATCGTAAGAAAAAACAGATATAAATAAATAAGTAAAAAAAGACAAAAATGCTATTACAAGTCCCTATCTAAAAATTACAGAAAAAGTATCAAATCTCATTCTAAAAAAAAAACAGAAAGTAACCGTCTTGCTGCTATTAGGGTTAAACGACACAATTATTTTTAGCTCAGTTTGCAGTTTATTAATAACCATTTACTTTAAAGTAATATAGATATCATCTTATTTAATAAACACACTAAAAATTTAGTCAGATATATACTTAAGAACATATCGATAAAATTGATAATTTCCAAATTTTCATCTTTACTGTCTATTTGTAGTTGCAAATAAATAATTTTTTTTACCAAAAAAACATTATATTTATATAAAACCGTTTTACAAAAGTCAGGCAAAAAGTTATATGAACAGCATCAAAAATTAATTTTAACTTAATTTTATTTAATTTTAATTCGACAATAGAAGGATTGTGCTGAAAACCTAGCAATACATTCAATAAGATTATTGTTTAACTCACCAAAGCGCATAAAGCTCTCTACTGAATAATTTGAAAATACATCCACATCCGATTATTTCATTGAAATAAACAAGATCATTAAATGTAATTAATGCATGACCGACAATTAACCCAGTCAAACAAATCATATAATATTCACATTTTGGATTTCTGATTCAAAATTAAATTTATATACCAGATGGCAACATGCAAGCAAAGTCAACCATTTAAATCCGGGCATGTATCATCATCCTAATGGCAACAGATGCTAAAAAATAATAACTATAACTAGAGTATGTTTAACTTCTATTTGTAGAAAATATCAAAAGTAATTTTTACCGATAAAATTGTGTTAATTATCCTATTACATTTTACCTGACTATAATTTACATACAGAAGGATCATTAAACCTTCAAGTTTTATTAAGTATGATGACAACTCCAGCAATTGCTCGCCAAACCGTTGTGAAAACACAAACGTTGAAATATAAATATTTTTTGCATAATATTTAAAAGAAAAATTACGAGCCCTGCTCGTGTGGCCACACCTCTTCACAAACTTGTAAATTACAATGCATTCGCCTCGATCGTAAATTTTCGATAACAACTATACCACTCTCTAAAGAAAAATGAATCATTGTAAATCATCGAAATTTAATATGATTGTATGGAGGTTTTGCGATTAATGAAAAGTTTTTAAAGCAATCAAAATCTCTGCAAAAGCGCTTATTCAAATAGCCGGGAGAAGCGCTTTTTGTTACTTCTAACAATGGAATATAACGTTAACGTAAAATGTGTTCAGAAAAAATTGTAAAAAGAAAGCTATGTTTTTAATGCATATTATATGTATTTCTTTGAAGTAAAATTCAAAAATAATAAAACTATATCAGATGATTTTTACATAGCTTTTAATAAAAAAAAGACATTTTTTCTTTTCAAATTTTCAGAAAGGTAAAAGTTTACTGGCAGTTTGTCAGAAACAAAAGATATAGCAAGAAAAAATGCATATTTTGCTTGAAGCAGAAAAAGTGAGATGCTTAACAATCAGCGCTTAAATTCAATTGACGTAATTTTTAATAAAAATCTGTAAGCAAGAGAAAAGACAAATATATATATATATATAGCATAGATTGCCACTTAGTAATGCATCTTTGAGCTTCGTGTGACAAATTATTATTTTGAAGACTTCGTCCATTGTAGTCACGATTAAATCTATAACGCCATTTTGTTGTCGATAAAAACGTATTAATCCACAAATTAATAATATAATTTGTTTATTGGTTATTTAACTCTACATAAGATTCAGTGGTGATCTATATCATTTTTTTATATACATATATTATTATTTAACATGTAAATAGTTAATTATTAAATTTTAGTCACATAGTAGACCAGGGCGGTTTTATGTTCCAAAATATCAAAAACTGTCCAACGCGTTTAAAAAAATTTTTACTTTAAAAAAACTTTTTGGAAAATGGTAAAACTGTTTTAATAGTTTATAATGCTAAAACGCTTAATAAATACTGTTAATCTATTGAATTTTACCATCGAGGAGATTAATTTTTGTTGAGTTTATGAGGTTTCACATCATAAGAATAGTTTTTGAAGCAAATGTGTCTCAACGCTATTAAGTTTCCCAGATAAAGAGTGTTCATTACTGCAATAACATGGCTTGCTAGAAAACAATGAACAAATTCATTTTGTATACAATAAAATATGAGAAAATTCCTCAAAAGCCGGTTCTGTTAAAAGTACAGAAGTCAAAAGCTCTCACGTCCAAACAACAGCTTGGCCAAGCAATTAATAAATTGTTGTTTGATTAATGACTGGTCGTGCAGTAGTTTCGTATAAATTACAGAAATACAGCCAATAAATCATAGTTTTTCTGATAAATGAACTGATCAGTTCCTTATAGAAAATGTTATTTTTTCGTTCAGAAATAAATTGGTTTTGGCAGATCTATTTTTGGTAATTAAATCCGCTATAGTTTTGGGTTGCCTGGAAAAACACACATTTCCAGACAAAACAAGATGAAATATCACCCGAAGCGGGAATTTGAGAAGGCGCACTTCTGTCATTCGAGTTTAACTGTCGAAATAAATTCGAGTCACTATAATTCGTGACCACCATAAGACTGAAGTAATGAACATAATGCCATCAACAATAAATTCTAATTAAATATCATTGTTAGTGTAGATGTGAAAGATACACCAACGATAAACACAAATTAAGAATTTCAATTGAGTTTCTTACCCATCCGTACAACGTCACAAATATGTAAATGCTGCATTTGTTTTAAAATCTCAGCCTTGTTTGGTGAAGTATCGAATTATTTAAAAAAGGCTTTCCATCGCTGATCAATGAGTTATAAATCAGGCTGAGAACAGAGTCACTATTCACTATGACAGTTATTTTCTTCAACATCTTATTTTTCCGTGTCTACCCGATAAGTGTTGTGTGACCCGTATGTTTCTTCAAGAAACATGAAATAGTGAAGACTTTCACATTTGCATACGACACGGAAGTGTCAAAACAACATTTTTACTTGACTTGATCGATGAGCATCTTCATGACCCAACTTTGTATTCATTACTTTTACAAAAGTAATAAAACAATTTTTCATTGTAATACAAAACCAGACATTGAATTATTGAATAAAAAGTCTCTTCAGCGTAATGAGAAAAGAGTTAAAAAGTATTTCACCGTTCACATTATTCTTTAGATTGTAAAGAATCAAACATATTTTTTACACAA
Source organism: Lagria hirta (assembly GCA_947359425.1). Taxonomy (NCBI): domain Eukaryota; kingdom Metazoa; phylum Arthropoda; class Insecta; order Coleoptera; family Tenebrionidae; genus Lagria; species Lagria hirta. Next base: position 17,951,562 of record OX375798.1, on the reverse strand, counting down.
TCACAGGCCATAAAATAATATAACTCGCGATTTCCTCTCGAGATCTAATAAACAAAATTTTTGGCAAGTGGTACAACTGTGTAAATAGTTAATTCGGTTTGCAAAACCTTTATTTTAATATAAATTTAAATCTCTGGATTAAAAAAATTAGTAGTTCGTATAACATGCTGACCAATTCTCATTGAATTTTCATAATATGTAGTTTAGTTGTTGTTAAGTCAACAAAAAGCAACAATAGTCCAGCAAACATTTCTAAAATAAAAAAAAGGCTCATCTAGATTCTACTGAAACGGAACAAAACATTTTATAAATCTATTAGCACATTGTTTTTTTTAACTCTTAAAAGCAGAAAGTTTGATCTGGCTCGACCAGACACAAAGTTTTTAGATAGAGTAAAAACCAAAACACTATGAAATCCTCAGAAGAAAAATCTTTCAAAGTCACAATTGTTCCTAAAGTAAACAGCTTTTTGTTAATTTTTCATCAGAGCACATATGACAGCACGTCAACCGGATTTTTCTACTTTTGTTTTAATGACAGTTTTGATTTGTTTCTTCCGTGATGTCTAAAAATTTAGGCGGCAAATTGATTTATAACGTAGATCTATACTCTTATATAGATAAGCACCGCTTCTGGGCGGCCCTCGCAAAATCTCTAATTTTCAGGGAGCTTCGTATATTCTCACCCCTTGAACATTGAACCACCCAACCACCTAATGCGCCAGAATTGCTGTGAAACATAAAATATTTTACGTCTTTTAAGTTTAAGTGCGACAATACTAAAGACAACAAACCGTAATAAAGATATTTCACTTAAACATCACTTAAATAGAATTTGGCATTTCTTTAGGACAAAAATAAATTTGACGACGGAACTTAAAACGTGATGCGATTTGTCGTCGCCTCTAATGAAATTGGAATCCTCTCAACCCTGTCAATTAGTTCTATATAAAATTAATTAATGTGTGCGGTAAATAAGATTTACGACTTCAATAATGACCTTCCAGTAAGTGACCGAGTAATTGGTGACCCGAGCGGTATCACACTCGGCCCAGCCCGCTACTGGTTAATTAACGACCATAACACTAAAGTTTGTACTATTTGGAGCTACATCGTAAATCTAACATACTAAAATTCTCACTAGTTGAATATTCATGCTCTAATCTCTACGATCCTTCCTTCGTAAAACATACAATGATGGCCGGAGGTTCCTACACATGCCATAAACTAAAGTGTTGACTTTATCTTTAAAAAAGTGACCTCAAAAGCTGAAACTTTCACTGAATTCAAAAAAGTCATGCCTAACACAATTATGTATATTATAGATGCCAAAGTTTACAGGTCTTAAAACAGAAATACAAAAAAAACCAACTTCAACAATATTTCCAGTCAAAAAAATAGAGGTAGAATAATAATAATTCTTTTTTAGATAAAAAAAATTATGTTGTCGTAATATATACAATCAATTACAAATACAAATTGTTGCTTAAACCAAACCAAGTTCTACTATTCGATTAACCCACCACCTCTTTCAGCAAATAGTTCAATTCTATCTCGTAATTTATCTCCCGATAATGACCACTTAATGATCAAAAGAGCTCTCGAGATTTAAACAAACTTTTTGGCAAGTAGTAAAACTGGGTGAATAGTTTGAAATTTATGTTTATATTAACGTTTCATATAGTCGATATTACATTTTGCTACGTAGAAACCTGCGAGATACTAAACACAGTCTGTTCCAAATCTTTCAAAAGCATCTCACAAAATCTACCGCTTAGGCGACGCTATAAGACGTTGTCTTGCGTCATAGGTTGTTTAATGCTCAGTCGGCATTAAAACTCAAAATTTTGTTTTTATTAGTTAATTTTGAATAAAAATAAAGATGACGTCGTATATTTGGTAGCTGATATACGTATGATATGTTTACCAGGCTGTAATCTAACCAAATAGAAATCATATTCTTATAAAGACTTGTCAAATAATCAAGTTATCCCGTTTACAATAACTAATCTATGTAGCACGTGATTATAACAAAACTTATAATCACACAAATCTTCTATCAGAGGATAGTAAGATTGTTTGATTCAAGCGTTGCAGCTTATATTGTTTGAGCCTAACTGATAAAAACTAAGAACCTCAACTGCGCGTATGTTCTTCCATAAGATATTATTTTAAATTATTATTGTTGTATTTTTTTTTTCATATCAATTAGTGTCAAATGACGTAGATACAATTTTTTGACAGTTCTACATGTGCTAGTTGACACCATTAGTATTCTAGTGTTTAATCAAGATGGCTGTAAGTATTGTTAATCCAAGGAATATACAGCTTGTTTATTCTCCGATTGTAAACCGGTCAGATCGTTTTTCTTATATCGACCGAATTACTCATCATAATTTCTGGAACTGACGATATTTCTTTACAAATGGTACGGTACTCTTGTCTATATATTCTTCAATTTTTAGTTCATATTATCAACTCTTGCTTATTGGAGAGTCATTTTCCAGATGTCTGGAAACAAGCATACATTATCCCTATTTCGAAAGTTAAGGATCCTCAAGAATTCAAACATTTACGACCCATTAGCATTCTTCCAGTTTTTTCAAAATTTTTGGAGAAAATCATGCATGTACAAATACAGGATCACTTAACTAAATATGACATATTACCAAGTATGCAATCTGGGTTCAGGCATGGGTATAGTTGTACCACCGCTTTAGCAAAAATTCAAGATATCTTAGAAGCTACTGACCAAGTAATGATGACTTGTCTAGTCTTACTTGATTTCACTAAGGCTTTGACACCATCAATCATAAAATTTTATTGTCTATTCTCCGATTTGTAGGTTTCTCCTTAGAAGCTACTTCTTTCATTAAAAAATATTTATCAAATAGGTCCCAAAAGGTCAGATTAGGTGATAAAGTTTCAGAACCTATTCTAATTAACAAAGGTGTGCCTCAAGGCTCAATATTAGGTCCTTTATTATTTACAATTTATACAAATTTATTCGGTGATTGTGTTAACTTTTGTAACAAACATTACTATGCTGACGACACGCAATTGTATTTTAGTTTTCCTCCAGACGACATAGATAGTGCATTTCGAAAAACTAATAGCGACTTAGATAACATAGCTAGCATCTCAAAAAAACATTTTCAAATAATAAATCCATCTAAGTCGGCATTTTTACTATTTGGACCTAAATTATTATGTGAAACATTTAATGTTATACCTAAACTTACGATAAATGCTTCAGTTATTCCACAGGTGAAGGAATCGCGAAATTTAGGTCTCATTATGAACAATACTTTCAGATATCGCCAACATGTCACTAAGTGTCTCTATAGAGCATATTGCCACTTAAAGTTATTATTTCCTCATAGATCTTACTTTTCAATTAGCCAAAAAATTAGTCTGTGTGACACGTTAGTATTGTCTCATTTTAACTTTTGTTCAGAAATATTTTCAACGTGTCTAGACCACAATACAAAATACAAAATTCAAAAAATTCAAAACTCGTGTTTAAGGTATATATATTTATGGAATAAGAAAGGATGAACATGTAAGCCACAAATTATTTGATGCTGGTTGGTTGAGCATGGAAGATCGTTTTAGAGTACAAACTGCATCACTATTTCACAAGGTCATAACTTTTAAAACTCCGGGGTACCTCTACAACAAGATTGTCTTTCGGTCTAGAGAACGTAGCGTTAGAAAAACAGATCTTTTATTATTTCCTATACACAGGTCTGCTTTGTTTGAAAGATCTTTTAGCTACAACATTGTTAAAATATATAACAATTTACCAAAACATCTTAAAACGTTAGGTATTAAACAATTTAAAAAGCATTATCGTCAGTAGTTGCATCAGAGGTCAGTAATCTAATCTAGTTTATCAGTACTCATCTTATGTTTTAGAATTAAATAATTGTTATATTATGAATGCGGTCTATGCCTACAACAATGCATTTATTTTATTTTATTTTTATTTTATTTTATTTTATTTTATTAATTCACTCTACAATGTTTTGTTAAGGATATTTTTGATTTTCTTGTATTTTAGGGTTAAGTGGAAGAGCAGAGAATGATGGCATTTTGCATGTCATTGTTCAGCTGAACTTCGCCCTACATTGCTTCCTGATTTCTCTTATTGTATATTGTTTAGAATGTGTATATTTATTTACAGATAGCAATAAAAGGCATTTATTATTATTATTATTATTTATTATTAATTTGTCACTGACTAACTTGTTCAATTGCCGGCTACCAATATTGACCGAGTAGGCCAGCTCAACAGCACGCAGTCGAATACAATTCACGTATATCCAATGATCAACTGCTTGTTTGGATAGGTAATTAGGCGGTAGGTAATGGGGCAAAAAAATTGCCTTAGAGAAGTAACTTACAAATTCAGCCATGTTTTATTAGAGTATTAATTTTAATTATAAATTCTATTTAAAGAAAGAAAATACACTTTAATTTGTAGAAACCACAACAAAGTTTCCTAATCGTAAATCATAAGAGTTTTAACAATATTCGGCCGCAAACAGCATGGCCTTCTGTGTGCAAAATTAATTTCTCTATACGCCTTAACCATAATTATTTCGTTTGTTATATTATGCATCCGAAATTTAATCAGTACTATAGAATTTGCTAGCCATCATCACACAATAAACATCGTTCCAAATTAGAATTTAGTGGATCATCTCGTATTAATAATTCCCCGAATGTTAAACACCAATTTTGCAAAATAAATTCATAAATTATTTAGTTGCTGTTGTAACTCAAGCAAAAATATTGCTTCCTACCTAAGGCCTAATCAATGATGAATAATAGCAGCCAGCTACGTTTGAGTTTTCATAGCCAAACCGGAAACTAGAATTTCGTGATATTTTGTTAGCTTAAGTACGAAAAACACGCAAGGAAATAAAAGAAACTTCGAGCGTTGCTGGAAATCCAAGAAACACAAACACAGCATTTATGCGATTCGTGCAGGGCTGGAGTTCAAAAATATTATATATAAACAAGGCACAAACAGCAGAATTACGGTTTTTTTTCTCACAAACTTTAAGTTGTTTTGCAATTACAAGAGAGCAGGTAGTTATTTATTAAAATTACCTGCCTTCTTTTAGCAATAAATTCACTTTAATCACCTGCGGTAAAATAAAAAGATCGTAGAGAGGTAAATAATACAATATTTCTCGGTCAGAATTGCACCGGATCTAAATTCTTATCGTATAAAACAGCGGAATAGTTATGATCCGGAAACTTAAATGGCACGAAGCGGAAAATGGTCATTTTTGAAATACCGCCATCGACTCAACTAATGCTGAATATTTCATAAGATCATGTTCGACAGTCTCCAAAAAACTCGCTAAAAACCTCACCCCCAGAGACTGTAATTCATAAAAACTGAGATAATGTTATAAATGATTTACCGGCTGCGTGTAGAGTCGTGAAACAGCGGAGAGAGAAATCAGAAAACCAACAAAGAATACAGCAGAAGTTGGACAGAGCTTGCCGATACAAAATACATTTTTTATCATCTGAGTATTATTCTAAAACAATTCCAAAGAACAAAAATAGTAGAAAAATACAGAAAAGCGTGTCGCAAAAAATTAACAAAAATTAATTTTTATTTTACATTACAAACATGATAAAAAAAATCATTCTTTAAAGCTATTTTTAGAAACCTTTCCAATTAAATAGCACCCCATGCACCGAGCTTAATACGCCACTGGCTAGGCCTCTAGCAAAATCGTTACATTCAGCAGGAGCTTTACTGCGTTATCGTAGATTCCAGCATAATCATAAACTATATTTCACAATGTGCTTTTGTATGGTTTCCATGTAATTATAAGAGTTTACTATGTATCTCCATTAAGGTAATATTTTTTCCAAGAAAGTTGCTGTGTAGGAAAATGAGAGCTAATATTACACACGGTGCGGTAATAATAATTCGTTCCTAGAAATTAATAATCAGCAAACACTTAGCTAAGTTTTTGTCAAAACCTAATTTTTAAAATAATTATATAAAATAGTTAATTAAAGGGAAATATAAATGTTTGAAAGAGCAACTTAGTAAAAATTTCAAATAAATATTAACTTAATTAACTTGATATTACCTTAATTTACTTTGTGTGAATTTATACTCATAATATAGAATTAAGTTAATAAGTTGTTAACAATGTGAATGTGGTGACATCTATCTATCAGAAACTTCTTGCGTTGTGATCGAGAAACCACGTCTTTACATTTTGACGCACTTTCTATCAATCTAAATCATCTATTTGGCGCTTCAATCATTTTTTAACATATTTATTAAAAACCATATTTTTTTATAGATGCTCAACTTTCTATTGTTCTTCTAGATTCTTTCCAAAATAACTTGAAACTTTAGTACAATAGAAACACACCTGATTAAGCAATTTGCAAAAAAATTGTATTCGGCGCCTCCACCATTTTCAACGTTTCTATTAAAAGTCATATTTTCTTTTAAATGTCTTTATTGATTTCCTAGACTTTTCATAGTAACTTGAGTAACTTGTAGATTTAATACAATAGAAAAACGCCGCATTGCGTAATCCACAAAAAAATAGTAATTGGCGCCTCCACACAATTTTTTAAAAAATTTTATTAAAAATTATATTTTCTTATAAATGTTAAAGTTTATCATGATTTGCTAGACGCTTTTCATAACAATTTGAGTAGCTTGTGAATTTAATACAATAGAAATACATTTGATTTAACAATTCACAAGAAATTTTGTATCTGGCGCCTCCACCAAACTTCTTTTTAAAACCATATTTTCTTACAAAATTAAGTTGAAGTATGAGTAAAATATTAGCTAAAAATTAGAACACAAATCAAAAACTTTCTCACTTTCCCTACTTCAACTTCTACAAATAAAACAAAATTTTGCAAAACACAAAACAAACCACGTAAAGTATTGAGCAGTTGTTTAATTTTAGATAAGAGCGATAAAGATAAGAAGTCCAAAAGTTTTTTTAGACGCAGGTTATGCTTAATTGCTTATATAGAAAAAGCAATTTTCTTACCAAATACTACTTGTATGTAGATTAAGCCCGGAAATTTTGTTCTTGGAATTGTCAAAAACGTGTAGTTTCTGTCAATCCCTTTAAAACATTTGATAATGTAACATACTCGGAGTATTTTATGTAAAAATTTTATAAAATTCTAAAATAAAGGTGAATATGTATATGAATATTTTGCATATACATATGTGTAGTTATTGCAAACAATGATAAAACAATTCAAGAGAACAAATAATATAGATCAAGAATGTGTAAGTAAACAATAAGTATGATAATCTTAAAACCCCTTTGTACTTAAAAAACTAACTAAATTAGGAAATTGTTTAGATGGTCAATATTTCATTTCAGCTTTTAGACAGCTATTATATAAATAGACTTTTCATAGACATTGAAAATGGAATCAAACAAATAAAAAGCGTTAAATAATAAGTAAAAAAGTAGATATTTTCCAAAAACAAAATCTTTTGTTATTTTTCCCACTTTTCCTTTAAGCCAACACTATATCTCACGTTGTGCTTTTGTATGGGCTCCACTTAATTATTGGAGTAGACTATGTATCTCCATTAAGGCAGCGTTTTTTGTAAGGAAGTTGACGTTGTAGGTGCGGTAAGTGTGGAGTATCTCGTGCATATTTCACATGTAGCATAATAACTCTCAGCCAAAGTTGTGTGAGAGCACTAATGTGTCCCTATCTTGGCAGTCCCTGCAGAGTTAACGCAGGATGATCCTACGATACGACGTAAGCCAAGCAGGATCCGGTCTCGCTGACGCTTGCGGGACTTGCTTAAATACCGCAACATGTACACCCTTCCTCTCCTTCAGGATGTTGTATAAGACGCTTGGCTCTCCAACAACATTGCGTAAGAGCGAAATAGCCAGATTAGTTCACTCAAGCTTTTTATAGGGTGCGATTAATTAAAGATAAAATTGGATTTCACGAACCAACATTGACTAAATTGCTTTTTCCTAAGCGAACTTGCTAATCGGTCTATAAGCGATTTGATTATACAACGCACATCGTAAAATCATATAGTCGAAACACTATCAATATTTTCAAAAGTCTACTTAAAAATAGATAAAAGTTAAATTTTCTTACGCTTTAATATTGGCCACCAAAGGTTGTATCACCGTTCATTGATCTTACCTGCAACAAAAAACACATTATTATTATTAAATGCTCAAAATCAGTGTTCATACCAACAAATAAATAGTATTAAATTACCAATAATACGTTACAATTGTACTAAAATTTTGTAACGGTTTACTAGCGTTACGTAAAAAACGCTTTTTTGATCTTCAGCTCTTTCAAGCACTTGTTATTAATTTTTTTTCATTTTCCGGCCAAGTTTGCTGGAGCGAGGTTTTATAATCACACTGTATATTTTCTTCTAGTATGCACCTCCGTTAGGTCTCAGTTGGATAATTTAGTGGTTATTTAATAAAATCAAAATATGTAAATATTATATCAAAAGAAAAACAATATTAAGCAATCAAAAATGATTTCACTATTCTAGAATAACCAAAGTAAAATGCTTTAATCGTATTGTCTGGTCCCATTTATATGGGTCAACACTAAAAGCATTATCATATAACCACTTAATTATCTCATAAGCCCATCAGTACTAATCTTGCAAGTTTGATATTATTGACAATCCTGACACAATAATAATTGTCCTTTACGCTAGATCCCTGCACATAGCACTCACCAAGATTGGCATTAAATGAGCAAATAGATTTTCAATTGGAAATAATATCATTTCCTTGGGCTGTCGTGACAACTTATGTCTATACGTTTCACCACAGAAAATACCTATAAACATGGAATTACACCTTCGATGATCGAGACAACTAAGAAAGGAAACCCATCGTACAAAGCTGTTTGCAGCAACCATTAAATGCTATGGATTCGAATGAATAAAGCTCTTGAGACAAAAATACATTGATCAAACCACTTTAAGCATTTCTAGTAAAAAAAAATTTCAATAATAAATACTTTTGGTTTCAAACTGTCTCTTGATGTTTGAAATTCTTAAAAAACATTGACTTTAGCCTTTTGTTTATATGAAAAGTTTTTGCATTTCACAGAATCAACCAATCAGAGCTCAATACAATGCCAAGTGCGCAAGTTACATTATAAAAACGTTTCCTTTTTGAAAAATAATTAATGCTTGTACGTACGGTAGCAACAATTTATGACCATTAGTAGGTTATGTTAGATCCATAAATAACCCGAGAAGTATATATTTCTTCAAAATATTGAAACAGTCGAGGAAAGCACACAAAAATCCATAACAAGTTGGTGTTTCTAGCGATACTTAAAAACAAAAAATTTAATTTTTACATTTGTGTACCATAGGTCATTCGGAATAAAATTTAACTAGCAAGCCACGCCAATACAAAATAATTTAATCATCTCACTCTTAAAGCATCATATAGCTCTTTTTATGTCCCACAGCTGATTCTTTGTTAAATGTACGTGTTAATTTAAAAAGCTCTTTAAAAAAATTGTGCTTAATTCAAATTTGCATTAAGCATAGTTTAATCTTTTAAGAATTCCAAACCGCAATGCAGAAGTTGTCAAATTTTAATAGAGCTGAAATTAGCAAGACAAGAACTCCTTAAAATGCAAATTTGTTGAATACTGAAGTTTAGTATATGATTATACCTGAAATTGCGTCTAGCTATGATCTTACAAGCAGAAGCGGTATATAGAGAAAAAGTTTCCAACTTTACAACCGAAAAATACAACTGAAATACTAATAATATGTATCAAAACTCAAAAAGTCGATACCCGACTAATTTGAAAAAACAATTGAATTCGACTGCAAGCAGTTTAAAAAAATATATATTAATGTAAAGCCTACAATAAAAAATCGACTTGTTCAACTTCTTTTTTCACCAAATTATATATTTATGTTAAATGATGAAGTAAATCGACACCATTCCCAATATTGATAGGTTTTTAATATTTATTCAATCCAAAAATTCTTCAATTGAAAACTTCAAAAGTTCAAGATGTAAAGGCGGTTGATATATAATATATATATATATCGTTGTTTAACATGTAAATTGTAGTCACCGAGTAAGCCTGTTGTTTTATATTCCAAGATTAACAACAATTCCCTGCCATTATATAAGGCAAATCGGCGTGGTTTTCCTTCATCCTACTGGTAGAAAGAAATAATGAAAAAACATAGGGTGGCGCTAAAGTTGCCGTGTGATTATAATTCCGTTGAATCTGTTGGATATCCTCCCCTTACTATCGACACCGAGGCACATTTCTAGAAGATGCTATTACAATTAATTAAGCTTTATTTTTGCAACTTTAGCACAAACACCTTAATAGAATGTTTCAACAAAACTTTTAGTCCAACAACTAATTAATTTTTCTATTTAAAAAAACTTTTTTGTTGTTTGATAACACAATAACCTCCTAGGTTAAGAAAATAACTTTTGCATTTATTATCTTAACCGTTTTAAATAAATTGTAATATTAACTAATACAACTAATATTTTTTTAAAAATGTTTGTTACTAAATATTAAAAGTCGCATACATCAAGGTTGAGTTGCTCGGTGGCCAGCTGGCTGTCGATAGTGCGTTCAGAGTCTGACCGAATGAGTGGCGTGAGTTCCAATCCCCCCTAAACAAAATATTTTTTCTAAAAAGATCTCGTCTGGCAATAGGTGTTTGTATGTTTGTAAACCTAGGGAGCACAATAGATTTAAAAGGTTACAGTGTCTGCTTATCTTAATACATTAAAGTTTAAGCTACCTGCGTTAGTTCAGAGCCTTTTTGCATATATTGTTGACTTACCGCTAATACAAATTCATTTTATCAAATGTTAAACATAGTAGCACATCTGCAATTCAAAAGAAGTTTAAATTTTGGTAAAATTGTATTTTATAGATTTTTTTGAAAGAAAAAGATCCAACTATTTGTAGTTGAGTTAATAAATTTCTGTCAAATATTTATGCAAAATTTGGCGAATTTCAATGTATATGCATTTTCTAGTCTGACAAACAACCAAAATAGACATTTTATTATGTAAAGTTGAAGTTTCCATTTTATTTATTTGTTCCACAACTATGCTTGAGTGAGATGTAAATCTAGTATTTGCCTCAGTTGCTTAAATATGCCAACACAGTTCCGTGCCCCACCGCTATTGAAATCGCTGAATATCCTGAAGCGCCTGGAAGTAATAAACCGACAAATATGATGCGAAAGTGTCAAAACTCCGGTAAATAATAGCGGAAATGTCTGCTCGAAATAAAGCGTCTTCAAAACTTTACCAATGTAGTTATATCGAACGGTTTTTGCAACTCTACAATAGCAATATCCGGGCTCTTTAGAAAACAAACTATTACAAAACTTTTGACAATGTAACTTACACGAAACTTTGACGATGATAAAAACGACAATGAATTAAATGCAACTTTTTGTATATAAACTCGGATCAAGCTGAAACGGCGCGTATAAAATCTTTTTCATACAAATTTCTATACGTTATTTTGTCGAATACAAAAGCGTGGAAGAAGCTGTGAAAATGCACTCTTTTAAGAAAAAGTAATACACTAATTTTGCAAAATATGAGGCAGAATGAAACCTGCAATCTCTCCGCTTAGATAGATAACTTAGATACGGGAGAAAAAGAATTTTCAGTTTGCTTTAATGCCGTGGGGACGCCATTGTGTATGCAAATGTTTTATAAAAACCTCACACACAGCGTGTAAATTTGCAAGATGATTACAAATAACACCAATCTAAACATAGCTGTTTTCATATTTTACCATAATAAAAATTTTAATTTTATGTTCAAATAAGTACCCCCTTGAAGCGGAATGCTTATATCTTTGTCTTTGTCTGTTGCTCCGATTATTTCTTCTGAACCACAAAACAGATTTCGAAACGGTTTTCTTAGGTAGAACGATAAACAAAAAAGGCTTGTTTCTGGTTTATGCAATTAGTCACAATATCAGTATATTTCCAAAATAACTTATTTCGGTCGCTAACATGGCTGACAAGGTCGAAAACATAAGAGATGAATCAAAACAATGTATCTACTGGAAAATTGATGATATGAGAAATCCCTATAGAAATATCAGCTATTGAATGTGTCTATCTTCTCTAGTCTCGCTAGAACTATTTTCAATTATTACAGATCAGTAAGAAACGACAAGTTGTTATAGAAAACCTATTTTCTAAATTATTATAATAAAACCACAAACCAATTTAATTTTAAATAAACAAAAAAAACTATTACAAAAGGATGATTACAAGAACATCTACAAAATCGATCAATTAATCAGAATAGTCATAGATCACTAGAACCTCTAGGTAAAGCATGTTCACTTGACCCCTATATTATTTTATCAAACACCTCTTTATTATGACTTTATAAAAATGATGTTTTTGATCGAATTATGGGGTCTATAAAACACATGTGGTTTTGTGAATCAATAACACAAGTGTTTTTATTAATTCAACAGCTTACAGAAGATAGATATTTATAAAACTAATTATATAACTTGCCATATTGTAAACTGTCTGTATTTTTGTAAAGTTTAATGTCGATCTTAACATGCTGTATTTCGCTCACATTGAAAAAACCGCGAATCTTTTTTGGCGTTGAAGAAGTAACTCAACAGCTCTTCACTTACCCCACAAACACCGTTTTCCTGTTGCCAGTTATTGAACTCACTCAATTCTTTGTAATATTTCTTGAGTAGCAAATTCGATGTGACTTCTTCAACATCTTTCGCAATTTTTTCAGAAAGAGAACTATTTTTACAAAATTACAAGCGCCAAACGGTTTGTTTGCAAAATTTGTCTCAAACAATAAATTTGTTGTCAATAACATGGCAACCAAATCATAGGCAGAAATAAAATTTTTGCGTTTTGATGATTTTTTAAGAACTCATACAAAGAGAGGTGTTGGATAAAACTATGTATTGTACTTGTGTCTTAAAAGCAAATACATCACTCAAAAAAATCCGGCCACTCAAGCAAGCTCTCATGACAAAACATTTTTTCGTGACTTATTATTTACTTATTATTTTTTTATTGACTTAAGCGGGAATTATCCCGCTCCATTATCATCTCTGGAAGCAAATACAAAACTTTTGTTGCTGTTACGTGTTTCAATTTAAACAAATCTTTTCTGGTAATTTATAAACAAATACAATTTTTTTTATAAATACTCATGGGTTAAAGATTCAGCAATCTAGAATGCACAATGGGTATAAATTATTGTGAGTTCCTCTATCGCTTAAACTTTCAACTAAGGTTTTCTTCTAGATCTTTTCTGTTAGATACACTTTTTTTTAAAGATTTTGCAAAAAATCAAAATCAAAAGTATTCTACAAGTCTCAAACAGCATTTGCCGTGGTGCCTATTGAACTAATAGAAATCTTGGTTTTTCTGCTTGGAACAACTTCCTCTTTTTTGTAACCAAGTCAGCTCTATAACCAAAAAAAATGTTTTCAAAAATATATAAAAACGTTTAAAATTTCCACACATTCTTCCCTCCTTTGCAATAAATACCGCGAAAAAGTCTACGCAAATTTATTCTATTTCCAAATAAGTTAAACAAAAAGTTTTTGATAGGGAGCGTTTTGAAGTTTTATTTTCGCCAACAGATTTTATTTCTACTAACAATTAACTCCTCATTGTCACGCCATTGAAGAAAAAAACAATTAATTTCTTCTAGAAAGTTGGGTAGACTAATTTTTCTAGCATCCAAGTAAATCAAAAGGTATTAGTAGAAAAACTTGTAAAGCGATATCTTTTTTTTATTGACTATAAAAAAAATCATTTAATTTAGAATACCGTGTTTGAAAAATACAATATGATTTGTTTGATGAGTTAATAATTGTAAGAAAAATTGTTTTCAAATTTTTTTTTAGTATAAATTATTTTTAATAGAAAAGATGTAGCGTTGAAATGCAAATTTGCATTTCATTCGCCTGCATCTATCATTATGTCCATTACCGCAGTAGTGTAAGCTTAATGAGGAACGTCAGCGTGATTTACAAAACAGACTTTTTTCCATTTTACATCCTACTATATTGCTTTGTAAAGTTAAATCTCTAGACTCAGTTAAAATTTATTTAACACAAAAGTTGGCAGAGACTTTCCGTCCATATAACAGCAGCAAAAAAAGTAAATTCATTAGCGTCACATTCGCGTAGGAAGCGTACAATTAACCAAGCGTATATTAATTAACTAAGGGCCTAAGATTCGCAACGTAAAGAGCTTTTAATAGCTGCTGTACACGAAGATGGGTTATGCGATATGTTAATTATTGAAGCACTCTGAAAGCCACGATGTATTGTGGAAAGCGCAAAGTAGCCCGGTTATAGCTTGTGATTGCGCCAAATGGCTATTAGACATTGACGCCATTTGCTATAATACGTAAAAGACACTCTTATACAATGCAACAAAAACTAAATATTTATTTTAAACAACTAAAACATTCTAAAAACACTAACTTATACTGTTCTTGTAAAACCTTTATTGACATTTAATTCCAAAAGTCTTTAATTTTACTTATAATTGCAGAGCCCGGTGAACAAAAACTTGGTAAAAATGCAAAGTTTTAATTATTAAGCTAAACAAGAGTAGAAAAAATCTCGTGTGTGATGCAAGTAGAAAATGTATTGCCAATTTCAAAAAAATTGCACGCGCAACAACAATCTTTTTCAATATAATATGTATATCATTTTGCGCTCTCAACACACAAATATCTATTTTAGCGTTCCAAGACATGAAAAATACTTTGCACCTTCGCAGCCAGATAACAAAAACATTTATTTAGCCAACTGAAAATTCATCCTAAATGTCAACTTCTGATGAAAGTTTTCTAAAAAATTATTTTTTTATGGTTTTAATTAATCAAAAACACTGTGCACTAGCATGTACTTACAATAAGTCACAATTAGTTTTGAAAATTTCAGTTTAATAATGCAGACTATTTTGCCACTTACCAAAAATTCTTATATTGATCATACTGTATGATTTAGTGAGATATAAATTATTAAAATGAAATAAAAATGATATAAACGTCACTCTATCTTATAAAATATTCAGTGTGCGCAGACCATTAACAATAAAATTAGCAGTTAACTGATTGCATACATAATAAATTGATTCCATAGAACATTTTCCGTAATAGATGTTTGGATCTACACATCATAGAAATAGTTGCGGTAATGGCATCGCTATAAAATAGTCGTAAAATACAAATAAATTTTGATAAATGAGGAAAATACGATTAGAACAGATAGGAATTCGAATTTATATTTTTATTTTTGTATAAATAATGAGTTTCATAAAACCTCTTAACAAGAAAAAATAACTAGTTTTTATTTTATTGAAAAAGTGTTTATCATTAAATTTATTTATGTTGAGCCATACAAATTGCATACCGATATTGATAGCTTTCTAATATTTTTCAGTTTAATTTTGGTTTTACTTTTTTTTTAATACGAAAATTAAAGTAATTTTTTTATTTTTGCTCAAAAGATAAAACCTAACCATTAAATGATCGTAGAATAAAAATAAATTTTGATAAATGAAGAAAATATGATTAAAATAGATAAGAATTAAAAATAATATTTTTCTACAGTCACCTCTAAAACTGACTATTACAAGCTCTCTTCAATGCAAAAAATTTTGCAATTCACACTTTGTTTTTTCACTATTAACCAATTTAACATCGCCGCCAAGTAAAGCATATCGCAATGAACTAATCACGTGACTTCATTTTACTTTAAGCACAGCCATCGTCATGACTACCTGATTATTATTGTAATTCAGAATTGTCAAAAATTATTGATAATTAATTGACAATGCATCCACCATCACGCCATAGAGTAACAATTTTGTTAATTATTTTGACCATAAAAAAAATTTTATATGTATTTCGAATGTAAAAAGTCATTTTGGTATTCGGTTACTTTTTACCGCCTTGCTAACATTCGGTACAAAAGCTGAATCTTAATACCAAAATGGCTCTCTTTACACACTAAGTATATAAATAACCATTTTAATCTATATATATATATATATATATATAAAAATGAAACCCGTTTTCCGTTGACACGACATAGCATGAAAACGGCTTGACCGATTTGGCTGATTTTTTTTTGTAGTTTTCTAATATTCTGTACAAGGTTCTTACGGAAAAAAATATTAAGAAAATCTCTCAAAAAGATTGAAAAATATACATTTAATTTTGCATATTTTAAAAAAAGCGCGTTAAATAATGTCAACGTCATTCAATTTAACTTCCCTTTCAAACATTTTGAAAGGGAAGTACAAAGGCGAAGATGTTTTAATCCCACGCATCCATATGATACCGAACGGTATGCCATTCAGTTTTAAACGTTTACAGTTTCCAGTGCGGCTTGCATTTGCAATGTCAATAAATAAATTGCAAGGGCAGTCGCTAAGTGGCATCAACGTAGAAAATCCATGTTTTTCACATGGCCAATTATATATCGCCTGTTTCCGCGTCGGAAAACCATCAACATTATTTATTTACGCGCCAGAACATAAAACTAAAAAAATTGTTTATTAAAAAGCATTAGAATAGAGAGAAGCAGTGAAGGGTATAGAGGCTATTACATAGTTGCTTTCTAGAGCGCGCGTGATATTGAGCTCAGTGTTTGCTTCAAAATGCCCAGTTGTTCAATAGCGATTTGTAAAAATATAAGTGAAATTATTGAACCCTACGGAATAAACACTATTCTGAAAATATATATTTTGTTTTTTATTTAATAAAATTAGTAAAGTCCTTCTCGGGTATGACGAGACCAGGGAAATAGGTATTCATTTTTATATGGAGGATATTATAGATTCCAGTTCAAATTGAATAGGTACGCATACATAAGATAGGTCAGCTATACAAAATAAAGTAGTGCATCAAATTTACGCTAAGGCGGTACGAAGTTCGCCGGGTCAGCTAGTTTTATATAAATCATAAACTTACCCCTTAATAAGAAAATATATTCAGCTTTTTTTTTACTAAGAAAGTTTTGGTCAATAAATTTATTTTGTCATGTGTAACCGTCATTGGCTTTCGAATACTTTTCAGTTTAATGTTTTATGATACAGAGTGACTAGGAAAATGGGAGTTAGTGACTGCAAAGCAACATTTTTTATTAGGATAATACCATTTCTCGATGCTTAATCGTTGTTTAATATGGTTTGACAGTTCCTATCATAACACAAAATATTCCATGCTGTTTTTTAATCAAAAATATTTTCTCAATGCGCTATTTTTTTCTGAGACAATTATAGCAATTTAAAGAAAAGCGTCTCTAATTTTTGCAGTCACTCTGTACTATTTGTAAATTTTCCGGTATACAGTGATTCAATTTAGTAATTAAGTTTAGCAACCTATTTTCTGCTAAATTTAAACGGCTTCAATCGTTTCTTTTGTGATAGTGTTTGTTAAGTAATAATAGGATACATACCTCCATTTTGTTAAGAGAATTGCTTTATTAGAAAACCGGATTTTGTATAGGAATATTAATTTAAAACGGGTTGCTTTTAATAAAACGTGGAAAACTTAAAGAGATCCATTAAAGCTTTTCTATACTTAGCATTGTTATTTTAAGTAACGTAAAGTAATTTGCCTAGAAGCATGTACGCAGATTCAATTTTTTTTTTTAATTTTCGTAATTAAGAGAATAATTAATCTATATTTCAAATATACTCATAACTAGATAACACATAATAATAGAAAAACCTATCAAAACTGAATATATTTACATAATTCTGCTGCTCTAATACAAATTCTTAATTTTACTAGATATTTTACTAGTTGGTGACTAACCAAAGCAGGTAGATTACATTGTATATCATTGATATACGTTTCAAACGTGGTACACTTTTTATTTCAAATTATATCTATCAACATTGACATTCTATCATTTAAAATCAACTATTTGCATAAAAACAGGTAAAGAAATTAATTTTTTATCAAAAAAATATTTGATGCATTGTAGCTTCTAATCGATGCCGCTCGTTGCACCATATTACGGAACAGGCACTAGACACTTGCTGATGAGTTCCAATAAGAACAAAACCATCTTCAAGTTTACAGATATATTTTGAATAAATTTGCATCAATCTTTTTTAGATATTTGATTTTTTTTTTGTTTAAAAATAGTCAAGTTGATCGAAACTATTAGAATAACTTTTTCTAAAATCCCATTTATTTGTATATTCTTTCTTCCATTTGTATTTCCGTAGAATTTAACAGGCGCATTGTACTAAGATCCGCTATAAAATATGTTCCGAGTAAAATTCAAACAGCGAAAGCGCCGCTTTCTGGTATTCTCTGGGACATTGAATATAAATAAAAGCGTAGGAGTCTCTAAGCCCGTGTATACGATGAATCAAGGCGGATTTTTGGGTGGTTAATCTTTGTGACTTTTATGGTTTAATGTTTTATTGTTTCATTCTGTGTACTATTTATACTTACATTGTTGCGCTGCTTATTGTAAACGCCTGCAGAACCAAACTTCAACACTCCGCGTGTTACCTTACATAGTTGGGTCAAACAATAGGATTTCATATAAAACATTATTTATCTCAAGATAATCTTGATCTATTTTTCAAGATAAAGTAAATAATGTGTTTATTCCAAAATTTCTTAAAAAAATATAGGCAAACGCTTTAAACTGTCATAAGTGTGTACCTTGATTTGAAATAAATCGCGTTTTTTTCACGAAGGTTTTCAGAAAAACGAGAGAATCCTAGCATACTTCCTTGGTTCAGACCAGCTAAATAGGAAAATTATTGATGACTGCCCTTCTGAATGACGCCGTCCTGTAATGTTTGCGAACTAAATACCAACATGCATTATTCATCGACTGTGGAATACATTACCAATGTCTTGCCATAGGCTGACAGATCGTTTCCCCACGTGTCTTCCTTCTCTCCGGCGAACTTGCTTAACCATACCGTTTTCCCTGGAGGCGTAATTCTGCTAAAACCACCGCCGTAGAAAATTAAAATAGCACAGAAACAACCCCTTGAATACGATAACCCGTTTTTGGTTTCGCGACTTCTATGAATACATAACATTCAGACAAGCTGATTTTTCCAAAATAGCTGCAATTTGGCTCTGGAGATTTACGAAAATTCATTAAAAGCTCTCTGGAGACCACAGAGAGATGAAAAAGCGTCAATTGTTCAATCCCTAGTCTTAATAAATAATTTGAAACTTTTGTCGCCTTTGCCCCTTTTGCCAAGCAGACCTTTCGGAATCATTTTATTTTATGGGTAAACAGGGAATTTTACGTTTATACAGCATGTCGCACTAAGATAGAATCATGTATAAAACTTTTTTATTGTTAATTTTAGACAAAAACACTTATTTTGTTTCAGAACTTTAGCATGATTTTAAATCTTATCTCTTTTTCATTCGTATATGCGCTTGTTGCAAAAACTTTAATTTATGACACATACAACTGGTAACGTTATTATCTGGTGAAGAGAAAGTAAAGTTTTTGGCTTCCTGACATGTGAACGTCAAATCAACGTTCAAATGACATCTCTGAAAACATCATATTTACAAAGGCCTGGATTTTTATCACCCACCGTGCGTAAAAATTTACCAAACTGTCTACTCTTCAGGTATGTTTATAAATTAAAATCTTTTTATACATCAAAATATCCCTATTGGGACGCCAGATACACAACTCTTTTAATGTGGAACCTTCAACAATTATATGATCAAATATTTCGACGAAATTTGTATAAATTTTTTTTGTAGCAGTACCAACGAAGATAAAAAGTCTAATCTTAAATCTGCGTTTTAGATAAAAGGCGCTTATGTGATAACTTTGTTTTCCATCTAGCAATCCTGAATGGACTGAAAATGATTTGTTTCAAGTCCGCATCTGTCGTCAGTGACTTTTTGCATTGAAAAGTAAAACCTATCTCACCTCAATGAAAGAATCTTTGAATAGATGAGTATCCCTACGTATTCAAAAAATTTACCAATACAGCTTGTTTTACAGCCTGTATTAATAAATTTGTTAAGTATAACCAATTGAAAAAAAAAACAATACCCTATTTAAGCTATTTATTATTTTGTAATAAAATATCTACATTTCTCACAGATCATTTCTGCTGAAGTAGGATTAAATTCAACCGATTTCTTGATACAATATGTCACGGTAGAACACTGAGGTTGGCTCAGATTCGCGAGAGATTTGCTCTAAATGCAACTTTAATGTGAAGAGCGATTACAATCCTGCGTCTGCCGTTAATTTGCTGTTTTGGAAAACTAGTTAAGTTGCGTTTGCTTCTGAAGGTATTGGAGTTTCGCAAACAAATCAGCTCAGAATAAAGTCATCGTATTTCTCCAGCGAATTTGATCTTGTTAGAAACCGGGGAAAGTGGTAAAACGAATTGCAGCTATGTTTCATGGCAATTGATGCCTCGTTCCTCCAGACCTTCATTTATAGCTGCTTCGATAAAGCCACTGCATAGTGATAAGTGTGGTTTTCGTAGCCGCGCGCCTTTGCTCTTACGCCTTTTTATTGAAGGAGATTTAACTTTTGTGATGTAAAAAGTTCCAGTTTTCTTCCAGTTTCCAAAATAGATTGAGTTTCGTTCTGTATCGTTCCTTTTCTACTCTTACAGAAACCATGTTTAATGAAAAAATATGAAAATGTTGAGATTTGCCGTCAGCCGCCTGATTTTGATACATGGATTTAATATCTCCACTTTCGAGATCGTTCTCCGCAAATCTTTGTGACTACGTTGCACATTACGGGCTGTAACTCGGTTCATTTAATTTTATGTGACCCCAGCATTGCTGCAATTCGCTGCTCAAATGTTTTCTTCGTTTTAACTTATAAAGAAAAGCTCCGAGCTAAATTCCTGTGTTTAGTTTTTGAGGGGCTCGCAGTTGAAATGGAATAGTTTCGAATGCGGATGGCTTTTATTCTGCAGTTATGTTGTACGATTTTTCAACATTATGAGTCCGCTGTTTGCTGCAAATGCGCTCCATGCAGACATTTCTTTGAAAATGATGTCTTAATTGTTTAGGATTTTGTTCATTGCTTGTACTCAGGTATTTACGGAATTTTCAAATAAATACTTAAAAAATTGATTAAGACAGTCATCTAACTTTTACTCCCACAACATGATAAATTATTGCGCTATAAATTGATAAAAATCGATTAGTTTTAGTTGTCAATATTGTTGTCAGCGCCATCTAACTCCACTTAAACATCACTTAACCATTAAACTAATGTTTACCCGGAAAACTCTCAACCCTCTGTCATTGACATGACACGTGAAAAGTTCTCGTCGGTAGTAACCAAACACTGATTTCAATAAAATGTGGAAACTCTGCGTGCTTGCCTACAAACAGCATAGAAATACAATAAAACATCTACAAAATAGAACACATGACAACTGACAACAACCGAAGAAGGTAACAAGATGACGGACATAGAGGGGATCTATACACAGACAGATTCGATTTCCCTTGAGACATCCTTACTAGAACAGGGGCGAATCTGCCGGATACGTTGGAAATCTATTGATTTTTCCATAAAGGGTGCAGGAAAAAACTCATTCTGCAAGGTGAAGGTGTTTAATTATAAGGTGATAATGACTCATGCGGGAATAGATGCGCAACCAAGAGGAAAATGAAAGAGAGAAAAGCGGAGAAAAGAAGCTTATGAATTTTCTGAGCTTTACATAGATATTTGCTTGAAAACTTTTTTTTCAGCAAAAAACCCTATATTTTTATATCTTTTTTGTAATCACATTAAAGTTGATTAAATAAATATTGCATTCGTTTTTAAACATAAGTGCTAATTGAGCCATATACTCCAAAGACGTGTGTTTCATCAATTTGCAATCTCATATGCTTTTTGTAAAAAGTTAATTTCAATTTTTTTGACCAAATATTCCACACTAAAAACTAACACACAGTTTTGTTACACATATAATGATTTTATAAACTGTGATACGATTAGAAATCATCAGTCACATACAGTTGATTATTTATCAAAAAAACACACTTCAATACGTTTTATCTATTGTTACAACCAAAACAGAACAACACTTTAATTTCTGTAACACATCTATTACATTCCATAAAGATCGAGCAGTTACAAATTAAACCACCAAGAGTTATTATTAATTATATGTAGCTACTGAACTTTTAGATATATTTACCTTTGTTGACAACAATGCGAGATACTAAATCCAATAATTTATTAAAATATAAACAATTTTTTAAGCTGTAAATATAAAAATATATTTTTTTTATTTACACAATGACAAGAACGTAAAGTTGTCAAAATTGGAACCGCGCTAAGTTATTTGCTGAATGAGGTATAACAGTGACTTTTTTCCGTTTAAGATCGGTCTACTTTTTAATAGTTTTGAGCTTCATCACTTTCTAAGACCTTCTGCGAAAACCAATAGTGTAGGCAAAATATTTTTAATAGCCTCATGACCAAACCATTACAATGCATTTTTGAGATTCAAAAAACCGTAATGATCAAAATATCTACAAACTTTCCGCAATTATTTATGTGCTCATACAGCAATAGCATCTTTAAGTATAGACAAAATCTGATGCTTGTTTGAATTTTTTACCACTAATCTAAAAAATTACCAAAAAAATTTTTGAAAAAAAAATTGCGAACAACTGTTTACTCTAAGTTTACTCTATGAAGCTAAAACATCAATAAAAGCTGTAATATTTTTTAGCAAAATAGTTCCTATTAAAACAGAAACGTTTGACCAAATAAAATACAATATCTCAAAAACAAATACAACTCAAACTCCCAAAAATTTTCTAATCTAACAACCAAAGCGGTTTGATGCCGTAATAATTCATCAAATTTTTAATTTGTGATGCATTCCAAAGGCTGCCAAAATGATCGTATTTAGTCAGCATGTTTGGTCCATGTCAGCAAAAAGCACAGCAAAGCAAATGTCATTTTTAACTTTGCAAGTAAACTTTTAAAAAAGAAGTGTGTTTGGTAAAGAAGATAGTTTGTTCTAAACCAGAAAAAATCATAATTTCATTGAAAGATGATTTGATCAATAAAATCAAAGAATTCAGATAATAATTATTTTATCCTAGCGTCAAAATATCTCTTAAAATCATGTTAATAGCATTGAAAGAGTCTATAAATTATAGACTTAGAACTAGACTATAGACTCAAGTCGCTAAAGTTGAATAGACTACAAAAATATTGTCGAATCTGTAGTTGATTGAAAATATTATTTTAGCAACAAATCTGCTCAAAGTGAAATCAACAGCAATCATCGGTTGAATTCCACTTCAAGTGTAGATTCATAACGTAGTTCAACGGTTTTAGGCCTATTGAACACGTATTTGAAATTGGTCTAACGTCCTTAGTGGCAGTGGCAATCGCTGAACTGCTATGCCGATGCTATCCCACAAATATTCTATTAGGATTAAGTCAAGGGATCGAGGAACCTAATGTGAAACCTCTACTCTAGCTGGTTGCAGATTAAGCTTTAAAGTGTCGTGCTGGAAATTTGATAACAATGATATGTGCCATATGAATAAAAAAACAAAAATAACGCAAACTGAGTTTTAATTCAGTTTTGTTTTTGGCTTCAAGCCTAAAATGTGCTGCCTCACGCTTTTGCTTAAATTAACCTTTCAACAGAATTACAGCATCCAAAGTTATTATAAAAACACACATTCTAAAGTATGTAGTTAAAACTAGACTTTAAATAAAAAAGAAACTAAACCCCAGAATTGTATAATATATGGCTGTTTAGAAAGGTTCAATTGCCGTAAAAATGGTTTACACAACACAATGATATCGTTATTCGTCATTAAAAACAACAATGTGTGGGGTAAGTATCAAAAGGAATGAGGAGCAATTATTTTTAAAGTGCATCACTTATTGGCTCTAATCTTGTAACATTTTACGACAAAACATTAAATTTAAATAGCTCCGACAATAGTTCTATAGATGTGCAATAAATAACTTTGATTGTTTCTATTGAGTTCATTGTTCTGTTATGTGTGAAGTCAAAAAGAATTTCTACCCTTGCCAGTTTGGCACTAATGACTTATCGATAAGTTCGTCAGGCAAGCTGCCAATTGCGTTTAAACGCCGAGTCTTTCTCCATTATGATTTTATTTTATGGATATTTAATGACGGCCTTACAAACTTGTTACATGGTTTCTATTCCGAATTACTGAGTAATATCCAGCATATTCATGCAAGATCTACTTCAACATGTCTGACCTGGTTCTTTGTGTTTGAGTTGCTGGATAATTTCCATTAATAGCGAAGACCATATACGTGTAATTCTGGTAATTTCCTTCTGGAGAACATGCAACATGAACACCACGCCTAATGTATTCATCTGTTATAGATATTGATCTTAACAAATAATATCTATCATAGCATCAAAATCTCATTGAAATGCTTGTTCTTTAGCAACTCAAGGAAAAATAGATACTTCCTGACCTATTTAATACACATCATCAAAGGCAAAGTTAACTCAAAATTGCTTTTCAGACAACTTAAAAAAACTTAAAAGCAAGCACAAGAAAATAATTGTTTAGTAATAGCTGACGATGGCAAGCGAATAGTCAAATTCGCGTAGTGTAAACAGGCGAGCAAAAGAGAACGAAGGCCTACAATGACATGATCTCGCTTTTGTTGAAGTTTGCTACTTGAACGCTAAGTACCTCAAAGAGAATTCGTAGACAATTTAAACGGAATATTAGACATTTTTTTTAATTTGCTATTTGCTGCGGACGTGTAGCTATAGCTGAAACTTTTTGAATCAATAATTATATACTTTTCAAATTAACAATCATATATTAACAATACATTTATCACTTAAAAAACATCGCTTACCAATTAAAATTAAAAAAAAAAAGTTTATTCTAACAATTTAGTGCTCAAGAAATAAAATAATAATAAACCCTCTGCTGTTGCAACAATAACTTTTTCATCGGCCATCTTTAAAGTGTTTTGTAAGTTCAGTTACATAAAACTCATTTTATTCATCTCCTGATGATGACTACATTGTGGGAGCTCTCGAAATCTAATAAACAAGCTTTTTGGCAAGTGATAAAACTAAGTGAATAATTTATTGTGCCAAAGATTCTAAACCAATCAAATGGTTTTCACCATTCTAGGTGAGAACTCAACTCCAGATCAAAAAATTGTACTGCCAGTCTATGCCCAATTAGGAATGAAAAGTAACTTTTACACTTACAAATTTTTGACTTCATAAGCTTAAACAAGACAAAGAGAAGAAGTTGAATATTCAATATACATAATTACCAAAACCTACAATATCGCTTTGCTCCCCTTAGTGCTGTTATATTAAAAAAAAAAGATATAGCTCAAATTAAGATTTCTTTTCATTCAACTCCTACGTTCGTGCAATTTCAAAAAACAAACATTCAAAAAAAGCCTCACCATAGTTGAGATTACAGTGGTTTCAAAGTAGGTAACCATTCTAAAACAGTAAGAGTAAAACAATAAATTTCATTAAAAGATAACAATTTGCAACAATATGGCAAATTATTACATCTTCCATGTGCCGCTCTCAAGCCACCATAGCTTTCTAGGTGAGTTAAAACTTACTTAACCTTTTCTTTTACTAATTCTTTGTTTATAACTGCCAAGTTTGCCACTAAGTTTTCTATTTTTTTTTCAGCAAGAAGATATTTTATATTTTATAAAAATATCCAAAATAACCCTCTGACCAATAACCTGTTGTAAGAGTTTGGCGATCTTGCCAAATTAAGATTTCTTCTTTGAATTGTTTGTAGTTTCTTTTTTGCAAAGATCTGACGGTGTCATGTTAGATAGATTAAAAGCCAAAGAATAGGTGTCGATTTGATAGTTCCTGTAACTATACGCATGTATGTGTTAGGCTGGTAGATAATTTTTGACACTTGAAGTGCTGTTCAACTATATATTCTAAAAAAAAAAACAAGTGGTAAAACTAATATTTTAAAATGTGTGCATTTGTACTGCAATCAAAAAACGCAAGTTTCAACAACACAAGTTTTTGCAGCAGTTTTTCAAAATGATGCCTCTAAGTTAATAGCCCATTCAAGATAAAATCAAAATAACCTGAAGAAAAATTGTGTGTGATATGTTTAATTATCTGTTTTAATGTGCCTTGAAGAGATGAAAACTTGCAACATTAGTCTTTGAAAGATTTGAGCGCCAAGACCAGTCCTAAAGCAATTATTCAACACAGTCAAATCTTGAGTAGAAAATATTATAGTCTATATTGAAATAAAGTTTTGATGTTGATATGTAAGTGCAAGATCATCAGCATAAATGAACTTTCTAGGTAAATAAAGCACTTGTACACAAACAAAGAAAAAAGAAGACAAAACAGCATCTTAGAGCAAATCATTGTTCAAAATTTTAAACTTGTTGCTGTTTTCATCATTAAAAACACGAAAATTTTAGTTTGAAAGCAAATTTTTTATTAGTTTTGATTGTCTGTCTACAAGAAACCACATTGTATAGATTTGTGTACTAAACCATTAATACAAACAGTATCATATGCTGCTCTCAGATCAACCAACCTTTCTAATTTCAGCTTTATTCAAAATCTAGTTCCAAGTTGTCTAGGGCTTAGTTCACAAATTTTTTTATACCCTTTTTTTTCAAATATTTTTGAGCAGCCACTCATCAGATAAATAAACAATAACGGAAAACTTTATTTAATTTTCTTTTCCGGAAATCGTCTTGGAAACAACATTTTCCTGCTCATTTACGCGCAGGAAAATTAAGTTTTCCGGACTATTACTGCAAAAACTTTACAAGACGCAAAATAAAAAAGATACTCTAGTAACTATAGTTGCCAACAAAATTGACAAACTTAATTTTTGTGGATATTGTAAAAAAAATTCTAAAATTTGTAAATTTTGTTTTTTTTACGATTTTCGGAAAAATTTAATACAAAACACGTCAGTAAAATCTCTTACTTGACTCGGAGCTTTAAAATACTCGGCACAAAGTGCCTCGTATTTCAATTTAGCTTCTCTTCAGTAATGTGACATTTTTCTGACTTTTATGTAAATAACTATTTCTTTAAAAACACAAATACTTTTGATTTGTTCAAATTTTTGGTGTTAAGTTATCTGCAACAAAAATGTCACTAAAAAACCTTGTTAATTTAATAAAAAACCCCAAAACATACACAATTCAAAAACTTTAACGAAATGTCGTTAGATCCAGTTAGAACTGAATTTGACGTACCAACAAGTCTAGATGCCACATTAATTGAGTTAATTATTATTTCCTTTGTGAAACTGTGTTGTGAGACTACTAAATTAAGAAAGAAACTCTTAATTCTAAGATTTCTACAAACGTTTCTATCATTATTGTAAATCATTGGTACCAATCAAAAGACTGTATTGTGTCGCTATTGTTTTGACTTTAAAACATAATTATTGGTCAAAAAAAAACATCTTTTAGGTAGACAAATGCATAAAATGAGTATTAAAAAAATTTGAAAAGTTTTAAAAATGTGCATCATAGAAATAGCACACTTTATGATAAAACCGAGAGATTCAGTCTATTAAAATACGTTATTACAGAAATCCTTTAACAATATGTTGTGCATGACCGGGCACAAATCTTCCGACTGAGTCTAACAAATACTTGATCTTGGCTTGTAACCTTATTGGTAACCGGGTCAATGCGTTATTTATATAGCCTTTTATCCGCTATTATAAAAGCTCGAAGAATTTTTAGACGTCTACAAAAAGCACTTCAATGATGAACTGGAGACTGTTATTAAAATTTAACCAATGAAAGGAATCTGAATTTCAATTTATTTAAAAAAACATAACTTTTATGTGCAATATACATACAATTTTGCATCTGCCGTTCAAAGAAAGCATAAAACGCTGTTTTATAGCAAAACATTTGCGAGTCGATAGGAGAGGCAACTGATAAAAAGCGCTTTCCCTTCCCACGAAGGAAGACTTCTGAAAGTTTTAACTAAATTCTTGGCGGCTCGGCAGCTTGTCATGAATCTTGGGGCCTCGAGCGTCGAGACAACTTCAGGTGACTTTGCTACATAAATACTTCTTCCCCGCATACTTCCCGGACTTTGTGTTTAGGCCATTCCTAAATAATTTCGCTGGAATATCTGTGGCATTCTAAGCCTATCCAACAGGAATATTATTACTCTAGTTTTCAATTTTGAAAGAATTTTAAACTTTAAATAATCAGCTTTAAGTTTTTACTAAAAGTTGCTTAAAAGTATGCAAACTTGAATCTTATTACCTAAATGAATCTATGCAATAGCTCACGAGCTAAAATTATTTTAAATTTTTGTCGGTTATCAAAAAATTTACTAATAATTCTGTTACTACAATACTTAAATCAAATTAAGAATCTTCATAATATTTTTTCAAACAAAACTAAAATAAAAGTTTAAAAGTTTTTCTAAATTCAGCACATTGCTGTACTGACTCCATATTTTTAGGTGGTTCTATTGGTTAACAGTTTTTATAGTATTTGTGAAAGCAATGCCATTGGTTTATTTTTAGAAGCTACAAATCTCTCTATTCTATAGATTAGTATCACAGCTGCATTGTTCCACGTTTTGGAAATATCACCTTCACTTAAGCATTTATTAAAGAGAGTTCTCTGCTGTGGTAAGATATATTTTTTTCTTTGACCCATTAACTCTGACATAACTTTGTCTATTCGGACAACTTTTAGCGTATGAACAAGATCCTTAGAGCTTGTATTCTTTATCTATTTTTGACTGTTACAAAGTCAAACAGTGTTTTTTTTTTAATTTTCTAGTTTTTCAGATGTTGCTAGATTGATGATATAGCTTGCACGTTGCAGCTTTTTGCATTATATGTATTTCGTATTAAAATATTTTGTCCCATTTGTTTTCATTGTCATATTAAGTCCCAGAAATACATTTGCTTTGCTCTTGGGGACTGTCTTTTTCTTGCATAACAATAATTTTGCAAACTTATTATCAATCAACAATGAATCCTCTTTCTTCGGAAAAAGTATATATCGTTTCAAATATATTCAAATAAACCAAAAAGTGTTTACAACACCTATTCAAAGCTTTGCTAGAATGCTCAATCTCAAGCTCAATGGTCATTTGAGGATTAAGTAGATGCAAATCATTAAGAAAAAAATAGCAAAAAGTTTTGCCTATTCTGTCAAAAATGCACCAAAAAGAAACAAATTAGAATCACGTGTGACAACAAAGCCATCAAGCATCAATTTTCTCAAAAAAGCCAAAAGATTTTAATTATTTTGAAAGTCAAAGCTATGCCAAAAATAAATTTCACATTTATTAAAATCCAGATTCAGTCATTTTTTTCCTAGTTGTTTCACAATTTGATCTTTAACTTATTTTTAACAAAAGTTTTTTACAAAAGTCCTGTGAACAGCTTCTTCGCATCAAAAGTACATATAATAAACGATTATAAACTTTTTTTCTGTATTTTATCCAAATCAGCTAAAAAGATTTGAATTTTTTCAGGTTTTATTTTGTTTTATTTTGATGCCGAAACCGGTTTTTTTTATAAATTATGCTAGAAGAAACCTGTAATAAAAAGCAAAAAACAATCTGCAAATCTAATAATAAGCAACCAAACTAAAGCATTTTGAAAGTTTATAATATAGTTGAAAAAGCGATTTATAGGCATTAAAACTATTTAAATTCAGAACTAAGTAGGAGACACAAGTAAGAGTAGGTAAACGGTAAGTTTAGAAGTTGCTTCTAAATTTGACTTATATTAGTTTAGACAATAAAATAAGTTTTGCTTTATTGATTATTTCCAGTAAACCCCAAGTGCAGAATTATTTACGATTTTCAATTAACAATGTTAGTAGAAAATATCCTCTTCCCTCCTATACCAACTTGATCGTTCTAAAACCGCAACTCCACTACAGCAACTATAAACTTTTCACCCTCAACGGTTCCTTATTATTTTAGAAGTTTCGGCTGGTTTGAAAATTACACTTTCTTAGATCGTCTTCATTTAGAGAGAATCTTGAAATCAGCACATTTCAGTCAGCTGGCTCAAAAACAAATTTCCACAATTGAACCGATTTATACGCTCAAACAAAAACAATAACATCGTCTTAAAGCACGAAAGCGTTAAAGCGTGTTTCAGCAACGAACGAATGCTAAGCGTACGCTCAGCTGTGCACCGCGACGCTTTTCGATCAATATAGACGTCGTGCTTGGGAAAGTGTCATGTGAAACAAATACGAGTCCGCACGAGGTCAACAGGATAATGTTATTGGAATGATTAGTATTTATACGCACAGGTGCATTTCGCAGAAAAAAGTAAATGCCCAAGAAGAATAAAAATAAAAGAATAATCAATAAAGGCAAGTAGAATCATCAACAGAAATAAATATAAAAAGATAGCAGCTGCTGAGTTGCTACGTATTTTTAGTAATACATAAAAAACAACACTAAACTGTTATCAGAGCTACAGCTGTCTGTAAGAAAAATAATTGAAACCTTAAATAATAATTTTTTTCTACAGCCAAAATTTGATTTTTCAAAATCAAATAATCACGTAAATCGTTTATTTTGAACCACAATTTTTTTTGATGTATTTCGAGTGTAAAGAGCCATTTTAGTATGCGGTTACTTTTCATACCTCGCTGGCATTCGGCACAAAATCCACATCCTAATACTAAAATAGCTCAAAATCTGCGGATGAAAAAAATTAGAGGAAATAGAGAGGGTGCAAGAAAAGAATCTGAGACGGGTGCTAGGAGTGCACAGAGATACCTTTGGGTATACAGTAAGAAAAGAATGTAATAAAAACAAGCTGAGAGTGAAAGCCAGACTAAGTTTGAGGATAGAATGAATGGAAGGAAAGAATGTAGAATATTGAATAAATGGTGAAAAAAAAAGAAAATGAATACAGATATGAATGAGAGAGAGAAAAATAATGTAGAAGAAATGAGTGTGCGAGTTAAGAATTATAAAGATTAAAAACAGAAGACAAGTGCATAAACAGACAGACGTGTGAAAGAAACAAGGATATGTAGATAAGCAAGAAAAAAGAAAAAGAATCAAAGAATTTAGGTACAACAAAAATTATGAGAAATGTTTGACAGAGGACATCCCGGTGTACCGGAGAACAGAACATGCAAAAGTAGATTCCTATTGTAACTTGTTCTGTCAATATAATAATAGTATATTATTGTACTAATTTAGTAAGACGTTGTATAGTCGCACAAGTGTCTTTGAAGCAAGCGCGCTGTTATGAAAACAAATGTGACGTTTTATTAAACCAAAATAAAATACTGTTTTTTTAATTTTGGTTTATCTCTATAAATATTGTTCAAAATATTTCTATAAATATTAATTATCAAAAATAATTGTTTTCATAAATATTTATATTGTAACGTGAAAGCTGTACAGTTTATTTATATAACTTATTTACACACTTATTTATTTATATTCTAATATTACACTACTAACTTTACACTAATTCAAATGAATTATCAATTTTACACTTTTTGATATTTATTACTAATTGACACTTTGTTAAAAATCTTTGTATTTTAATTTACATTTATGTCGATACACTCGTCTCTTACTCGGTTGGGTCTGAAGTTGCCACTCTCGCTTGGTGCTCGCTTATATCGCATCTGCTACCGGCAGTCTAGAATCCACTGAACAACCGTCTGGAACCTTCAATTCTTACCGAATCTTCTCTATTTTCAAACCGTTACAATATTATTGTACGGACTTCAAGTGTATGGGCTAGGATTTAATTCAGAACATGAGTACAAAATTTTTTTTTCATAATGATCAATTACTTAAAAAAGCTTTACAAAATCTCTTACTGTGCAACTATGTGTGTTATATAGTGTCACCAAAGTAAAAAAAAATATATATTCTTGTCACTCTTCTCTATCCAATAAATTGTTACAATTTTTAGAAATACGTGTAGAATACTTACAATATTACCTCTGTACTTTTTTTTCTTATTTATTCTCTTATCGCAAAGTTGAGAGAACTTACCTGCAAAAAAAAATTATTGATATTTAAACTGCTACTCCATAATAAAATAAGAAATTCAAGCTATTCAAATCATTCTCTGAACAATATTAAGCTTAAAAACAATAAATCATTTTTTTTACAAAAGCGATAACTTTTAGCTGTTATTGTATGTTGAAATACAATTTCCAACATCAAAGCTTGTTTTCCAGCATTCCAAAACTAAACTCACAAGTAGGTAGGTATATAAAGCAGCCCCAGTAGTAATATAATTCTTCTGAATTTCAGCACACATTTTTTTGCTATCAACTTCGGCGGTTTAATAATGATATGTCTGATCCAGTCGAAAATTTGAATACATTCGCCACTTCAAAGAAAAGTTTGAAAATAAATGTACACCGCAATAAATCCAATGTGCTTTTGAAAATGAAAATGCGACCTAGATTCCAGCCACGTTTTCGACAGTATAACCGCAAAACCGGCGAAAATTTTGACTTCCAATAGCATCAATCTGGATCTATGTTGTGCTGTAAAAGCTTGCAGTTTGCATATCACTTACAGTGTGAATACGGATCGGTGATATGTATCGATATGTCGACAGGACGTATAATGAATAAAACATGACCTTTTCGCGATTTTACCATCACAATTCCTCATAAAACGTTTACAACTTGAGAAAGTAATATTTACAAGAGGAACGAATCTCGCTTTTTATCTAAATGTTGAAAGAGAATATAAATTAAGCACAATTCGAGTGTGAACATGCCATGAATAAAACATGTTTCAAAAAATAAATTAAAATAATAAGATAAACATTTGTAAAATAGCTTAATATATTGTGTTGCACACCGGATTTAAGCTGATTTTAGCTGCTTGTCACAAATTTTTCAATACGTTTGATAATAAAAATATTTCCTCATTTTTTATATATAAATCAAAAAACATAATTAAAACAAGCTATGGAAATAACCAGATTTATTTGTTTTTATAAAATCACTTAGCACTCTAAAACACCAAATTAAAAAGTAAGCTCTTAACTTAAAAAAAAATTTGCAACAGAGCAAATATTTATTATTCTCATTAAAATAAAAATAAAAATTTATATTTACATCTGTCATTATCAAACCAGTACTAGTCAACTGATTTTTGGTTGTGAAAAAATTTACGTTGAAAAAATTAAATAAATTTCATGATTTCCACGGCTTGTTTAAAACATGAAAGCATAATAATTCCTCATCTTAAATTAATTAGAATAAATCGAAGCCAGTAAGAAAGACATTCTATAAGTCTACAAAAAAAAAATCATGCTACCTTTATCATGTGACAATAACTTCTTGTTGAGTGTTCAATTTAATTTAAAACCTTTACGGAGTAATAAGATACAGTTTTACAATTTTCAACATTATTTCAACCATTAATTCTTGACAAGTATTTTAATGATAAAGTTAACAATCTATACATACCAAGTGAGTTTTAATGATTCAAAATTATTTACTTACGTTGGTAAGATATTTGAACTCTTTAGTTGGCACATCGTTACTACCACACGCAATGTGACAAATGACATAAATTTAAAACAAATGTCAAAAATTTCCGTTGTTTTGTGGCATAACCTAAATAAAGATGATTGACAACAGATCAGTGCTGCCAATGCATTTTTGCTTCATTCATTTAAAATTTAGTTAATAATTAATATAGTCATGTATAAGAATTTCTAATCACCTTTTTTTCAAATTGATTTATAAAACTTGTTTCTTATCACCTTCTCAAAATAATTACAACAAATTGTCTTCATATAAATTACATATGAAAGATTGTTATGTACACATTCATACTTATTCGTATAAGACAAAAAACGATTCCTTTTTTTTTGGCAAACTTTTGCTGTTTAGCAGCCCCATACATGAAGATTAATAATTGAACCAAACAAGCCACAAACAAAGTGTTTTTTTGGGAAAAAACAATGTTTTTTAGACGACGATTAAAGTCTTAGGATTCAAAGGCTTTTTATGAAATTATATTTGCAAAGTATGCTATGACAAATATTGGCAAATTGCTATTGTTGACAACGCGATTAGTTATTGTAAAAAATAGAAAAACTAATAATTTGTTAGAACTCATCGGTAAAACTAAGTAAGATTTTGCAATTCTAAAGTGTTTTTGCAAAAGTATTTAATTTTGACTCAAATTTGTTACGTATTTTGCGGTTGTCATCGTTTTAAGGTTTAAATAAGAAAAGTCAACAATAATTTATTTTCAAATATTTAAAAGTTTTTGGTAGAAATAATATTTACTAGTAATACACATTGGCAGTTTTACTTCTATTCAAAATATGTCATAAATTTAAAAAAAATGTGCAGCAACGTGAAGAAAAAATAAAAAATTAAGAATAAATCTATTGAGCGCAAAAGATTGAAAAATCTGTTCTTCAGATAAATGCTTCATATAAACTGTCTATTAAAAAAAATATAAAAAAACTACAAAAAGTGACCCTAAGTGATGCAGATCAAAATTCTACAGTATAAAAACTTGCAGAAAAGCTAGCGAATTTAAAAAAAACAAACATCTCAAAACATGTTTTTTAGAAAAAACTCTTTCTTTAAGAAAAAGAGCAGGATAAATAATAAAAGTAAAAGCAATTTTATAAAACCCTTTAAATTAAAACAAACATGCTTAATTTTTTTATGAAACAACACATAATAAAATTGAAAGAAACAAAAGAAACGATAAAAACGCAGTTTTGCGCACATAATATGACCCAAAAAGTCAAGGTGCAAGTTAAAACAAAGAGTCCTTATCTCGTATAATACGTAGATAAAAAAGAAAAAAGAAAAGGTTTTCGCATCTATGGGAAGATATTGCTGTTTTTTTTTGTACAACCATAGTATTAAGAAAAAATGCAAGTTGTCAACATTTTATTGTCAGAAATTTAATCAGATTGATTAAAAGTTCACATTTTTGATAAATGTTTGCATTCAATTAGGATTTACCACAAAGCTTCCTCCAGGAGCCGTTGACAGACAAGAAGTAAAGTATTAGTAAATAAATATTAATTTATTTCTATCGAGCGGTTTTGCTTCGGGATATTTGGAATTGAATCCCATCATCTTTGAAGATTGCATTTCATAAGTTCAGCGATCCAAACCTGACGCACTTTACATCTCAAGCAAGCTCATCTTTTTTAAATTAATATTCGGTAGAAAAAATCTCTTTAAACCTTTTATATATTTATACTAGATTTAAGACAAATTTATCGGAGAATCGTAGAAACGTATTTTATAGAATTACAGTTTGGTATGCAGATATCGGTGATTTATTTCGATTGTGTGATTTATTTAGGGTACTTTTGCTACTGATAATTTTGATATAGTGCTTGGTCAATTGTTTGCCCTAAACTCAATGAACTCTGGGATACTCATACCGACATAATTGTTTCCGCCAAACAAACGTATTTTGATATTACCATTGATTTTTTATTCAGTCAATGATGCATTGTTTTGTGATGGTGTTTAATCTCATACAGACGAAATTAGATTAGTTTACAACAAAAATTTGCGTCATGATATATAACGCTTCTATAAAGTGGTATTTAAAATATGAAACGCATCGGGTCATCAGTATTTAGTTTGAAGATTAGAAATGATTACAGTGTATTATTTCAAAGAAATACTGGTCTTAACCAAAGAAAAAAAGACTTTTAAACCCAATTTTTAAACACATTTTGTACAAAATTATGAAAAACTTATTCAAAAAAGACCTAGTAACTTATTTCTTTCAATGTCTTGCCCAGCGTGTCAACAATTTTAATTGTTCATCTAACAATAACTTTTTTCCACTAATCGATATCTAAAATCTTCAAATTTTAGGTTAATTTTATTTCCACACTGTACAGTGTTACACATAATATAATATAAAAAACAAAAAACGTTTTATATACTTCCTTGCCCTTCTTTTTTCATTGTTTCCCTTTCCATTATCTCTCTTTTTTATTCATTCCTCATTTACCCTCTGATTTAATCTTTCTCTCTCCCTCATTATCATTTTCATCCATTCTATTCCCTATTTATTTCCTTTCATTACAGTCTCTCTCGCTAACATACTTTCTTTTACTTTTACGCATTCTTTCATCATGTGCTCCAATGTTTCTCTCTCTCTTCCACACATCCTGCAGTTCCTTTCATTTTCATCCATAAAAATCTGTTGTTTCTTTCTTCATTCCCAAGTCTAAATCTTGCTATCATATTTCGTTCTTTCTTGTTTTCTCTCTCTACATATTCTAGAAACTCTTCTGTAATGATATTCATGTGTTTATTATTATACCTGTTCCCTGTAATTTTTCCTTTTCTTTCTTGCTTGTTTATGTATCTGTTTCTGTCTTTCAATTCTCGCTATCTGATTTTCTACTCAACACTTTCCAACTTTCTTTCAATATCTCCCACTTCTTTATCTTTCATCCTATCTTCATTTTTTTTTGACGGCTCTTTTTTCTGCTTGTATTCTTAATTTTTCTCTATTTCCTTTCTCTCTCACTATATATCCTAGAGTCTCTCTGCTTAGACCTAACATACATCTTACATACTTTTCTTCATCATCAAATTTCGGCTCCATACATCATTACACTTTTTACCAGACTGTCAAACATTGTCATTCCTATTCCAAAATTTCTCTCTGCCATGCTCCATACTCTCGCACTCATTGGTTCCCCCTTTTCACTAGTTCTCTCGCCTGCGCTTTACATTTATTTCCACATCCCTAAATCCCAAATACTCCCATTCTTTCACCTGTTCTATATCCTTTCCATTTACATTCTACTTTTTTCCTTGCGCCCTTACTAAGCACTATTATCTTTGTTTTACTTTCATTAAACTCAAATCCCTTTTTTCTCATGTATCTCTTTGCAATTTTTATCATTTCTCTCAGTTCCCTTAGTTCTTCTCTCGCTGCCATCACTATATCGTTTGCATATGCCAACATTCAAATTTTCTTTTTTCTTACTACCACTCCTCTTTATTGCCTTTTTGCTAACACCTCTTCCATATCACTCATATATATATATTGTGAACAGTAGTAGGCTCAGAGAGCACCTGTGTCTCAGGCCCCTCTTTGTCCACAGCCATTTGCTTTCTCTTTCATTCACTCTCACCTTACACTTTGTTTCTCTGTAAGTTTTATTATTTTTTTGCACGACCTCCTTCTCTATTCCTTTCTTTTTCATATATTCCCACAACTTATTCCTATCCACTCTGTCAAACTCTGCTTTCAAATCTACAAATACCCCATATACTCTCCCTCTTTTCTTTTCTATCTCACTCCCTACCACTGCCTTCAAAATATAACCATTGTCTATCGGACTTCTTCCCTCTCTATATCCCGCTTGCCAGTATGGTAATCCTCTAACTCTCTTTTTAATTTCTCAGCCACACACATTGCATACACCTTATACATCGTATTGAGAAGAGTTATTCTTTTGTAGTTTTTTTTTCTTTTTCGTTATCTCCTTTTTTGTGCATTAGTTTTAGTATTATTATCTTTTTAATAAATGAAAAGCTGGTGAATATAAGCGTCTTGACAAAAACTGTCTATTAATTGTTTTTCAAAGCATCTGGTAAGCCAAACTAGTTGAAAAAACAAAATAAAATGTTTGCTCCGTCATTTATTATTGACAATTTAATTTTCAAAGCCATGGTCTTATTGAAATTTGTGTAAAGCAATCTATTGCAGCTTTGCACAAAATTATGTTTTTGGCATAATAATGGAGTATTTAGGGAATACTCTAATTATGAGTCGCCATAATCCCAACCAAACGTCATTATCTCCCCACACGTTTTATATTCAAATGCATCATCATCACCTCCGTATATTTGCTTTATATTTGCGCCTGACAAATATTTCAAAATTATTATCATATCAAATATTTGCTTTTGTTTCAAAACCCAATAAATAAGTAAACAAAATAAATTTTCGCCGAAATACAATAGAATAAATTGCTTTGCGTTACACTCCCATCGAAAAAATGCAATTTGAATAAATGAATACGTGACACAAATTAATCTCTATTGTTAGTGACAATTTTATTGGCAGTTTTAGGAAATATGAATCCAAAAACAACATATTCTGTAAAACGCTTCAAAGTAATTTTATTTAACGGGTAAAATGTGCAAAAGTTAGTGTTCTAAAATAAAGCAAAAAAAAAATATATTAAAGCTAGATCTTTTGAAGTATTTTTATACCATAATTAAGCTTCAAGGTAGATCGGTTCTTACTAAAATTAGATAAATAAGGTACTCAACCTGCCTTTTTCTTAAAGACACAGATTAATCAAGTATTTCCATTGTCCATTTTTGTCCCCTTTTTCCATTTTGAAAATAACATTGATTAATTATAATTAATTGTTAGTGGCGGTAAGCTAAGCCAAGCCAGTATTGCAAGTGTTTATTCACAACATTAGAGCACAGTGCCGTGCATAAATGCCAAGCCGCAACCATTTGCGTCATTTTCTGAATATAAAATAAATTTTTAATTATTTAAACAAAATACGGGAAATATGTATTTCTTATTTTACAGCGCTCAAAAACAATAACGCAAACTAATTAAACCGATATATTCCAATTCAGAAGAATCTCTACGCGACTTTATGTTTACAGAGATTGTAACCCGCTTCAATACGAACCCATCTAAGACCTGCTGCCAAGAAAGCACAGCCGCCCTTGATTCATGTTAATATTATACACCCTGTACAGCCTACAAAAAAATTGCTGCTTTTTTGACTACTTTATTAAACTACTGAAGGATATTGGTATTCATTCCTAAAACTTTACGAAACGTGCTGATTTAATAAATAAAAAAGTTAGATTTATTAAGAATTAGTTTAAAAAATTACAGAAATCAACCATTTTTATTCTTT
Source organism: Lagria hirta (assembly GCA_947359425.1). NCBI lineage: Eukaryota > Metazoa > Arthropoda > Insecta > Coleoptera > Tenebrionidae > Lagria > Lagria hirta. The sequence goes on along the minus strand of OX375798.1, from coordinate 17,912,573 downwards.
TAATAATAATAATAATAATTTTGTAGTTTTTTCTTCTATTTACTTATAAGAGAGTTAAAACTACTTTTGGCTAAGGTGAAGAGCACGAAGTTCTTGAATGTAAAGCACGATGCAAAATGGTATAATTTACCAGTATCCACTTATTGGTAACGATTAACTCTTAAAAACAGACTTGATATTTAAAAATTTTAAGCTTCTCCCAGTGAGCTTTGACATAGAAAGCTATATTAGTGTCCTATCCTATCAGTTTGCTTCTGTGCCGTTGCAAAGATCAATAAGCTGTAGCTAATCTAGTTAAATCAATATAAATAAAAATAAATAAACTAAATATGTGTCACCTGTTTCAATATTTTTGTTTATATTTTAACCTGGCGCCACTTCATCCAAAAGCCCTTAGTATTTACATTTGTAGTTAGATAAAATGAAAAATCAACATCAGTAGCACAACTGCGAGGTAAAACGGTTTATTTTGTTGCTAATCTAAGTTTTGCTCTTCTGAATCCAACGCCCCTGGGTAGGTCTTGTCACGAACTTTCCATTCATTGCATTCTGCAAGAGCATGCCACATTGCACCGCCCTGGGAACGTAAATTCTTGCAAGCAATTTTTAACCGCAGCTTTATACTGTTCTTTGAAAAATAAATGATTGCCATAGCAGCAATTGTAAAAGGTCGGAATACAAAACAGAGGCTGCACAAATATTGATTTGTGTTATTTGAATTTGAGCAAGACAAATCCACGAGTAAACTCTTAAGAAACGTTTCAAGAAATTGATTTTAGGGAACTTAAATAATGTTCAAACGTAAATGTTTGTATGCTTTGTTTTGCTGTGTAAGCGCTCCCTTTTGATCAAATTATTAAATTCAATTATTTAAACTACTGTTTAAATTGGTTTTACTTATTGACGTACTTGTCGGACATAAAAAAATAAAAATAAAATAGTATGTACAGACCAGTAATATTATAGTTTTAATTGCAGATTTATTTATTTTAAATTAAGCAAAAAATGTTAATTTTTAATCATTTTTTTGTTTTTTCTCCTCTTGTAAACTTTATCCGAGGACATATGGTAGAATAAGGCAACTAAAAAACCAGAAAAATATTTGCTATTGTAGAAAATCATGTGAAAGATAATGTGAGAAATCAGTTTTTGTCGGAGCTATCAGCATGGTATGGGAGTATTTGCTCTAAAACCCTTGTTCATAAAGAAAATTTTTTCTCGTCATCATCTTTTGAAATATAGTCTCAGTTAAGTAGCTAAATCAACTTAAAACCACTGAAGAAATTGATTATCTCAAAGTTCTTAAACGTTCAGAGAGCGTAACCTAATAAATTCTCTAACAATATTATTATAGCAAGTTGCACTTAAAGAGCCGATGCAGAACAAAGGGTCGAAATCTCAAAGAAATTAATGAAAAAGCCTTTGAGCTTTTAAAGCATTTAGTGCGATTGAAATTAAATGGCCGATGCTACTTGAATATCGTTAAATGTGTCAGACGACGAAGTGAATTGGAACAAAACGTCCAGCACCGATGGCGGTAGAAGTTATTCACCAAATAAAAGAATTGTGGAAGCTTTTGTTGCCGCTGCCTAACCCTCAATAATAAAGTAGCTGCTTACTGGGGATATATTTTTAAAGCGGGTTTCACCTTTGATTTTTTTTCTTTTGAAGGAAGAAAGTCTACAAATTGATTAGGTCTCCACCTTTTCCAAGCCGATATTGTCTTGCTGAATTGCGAAGATAGAGATGAATTGAATTTACAGCAGCTCGCTCTTTGGAAACTCATTAGCTTTATTGGTAAGTTGGTTTGAACATAAAATTAAACTTAGCAGACGCAACAGCACAATGGCCAAACTCTATCAACTGTGAAATCGAATGTGTTCTACAAGGTACCGACTAATTATCGCACCAACAACATCTATTTTGCATAATAATGTTCACGCTGTGGCGGCACTGATAGCAGAAAGTTCACAATTTCATTTTCACCAATTACTAATCAATCATGCTAAGAAAATCCTTTTATTAAAAACTAAAAATAGTTGTTTAAAATTTTTTTTTTAATCTGGCAATTTTTTTATCTTCAAAAAAATCTTTTTTGATATGATACAAACAAACGAATAAAAGTAGATCCTGCGGCAAATGCTTAGTACAAAGCACGTACCTAAAATTTATTCGAGAAATTGCTCTTAACTAAGTTCCATGAACCTTGTGGGATATATGAAAAAAAAGTCCTTGGCGATCATGACCATGGAAAAATAAATCTTATGCATAATCACGCAAACTCAATTCAATTATAATTCCAAAATTAATTATAATAAATGAGTTATGACTCCAATCAATGTAGATCATATTGTGTATTTATTAAACTGTATTGCAATTTAAGACACAATCTGAAAGAAAATCTTCCAGTATTATAATACTCGAGAAGGTTTTACAATAATCGGCCTGCTTTGCATAATAATATGCATGTAACATGTTATTATAACATTAATTCGAATATAAAATGGTATCAATGAAAATGTTAGTTGCTTCTAAACTACCTAAAATTGCGTGTAGCCTTAACATTTTATAATTAGCGGAAAAAATTAACTACAGATTTAATATATCGCCTTCTTCACGTCTTCTGTTTTGGGAGAAACAAAAATTAAAATAATAACAAAAAAGCAAAAGACAAGTAAATACTCATTAAATTGAGTCAGTAAATGCTCAAAAAGAGCTTTTTTTGTCGATAAAAAGCGACAGAAATTATGTCCTTATGTACAAATTTCTACGGTTTTATCTCAATATAGTCAGAGCCAAAGTCTCTCAAAAATCAGTCTTAAGAATAACTTGAGAATTTTTAAGATTCTCAGAAGTCAAGACCGACTTAAGAACTTTTTTAAAAAACCACGTTTCTCTTGGAAACGTATTTAGACAATCTGTCATCAACTACAATTGGTAGCCCAAAAGCTCTTTTTTTTACAATTACTTTCATTTTGAACTTTTTAACACCTTTAAGCACATTTCAATAACATCACATTTTGAAAACCTCTAAACTGGATTAAACGGTTCTTTTAAACGCAAATACACAAATTTAGGTCTTATATGATTGTCTTCACCAATCTCAAACCACAAAACCAAAAATAGTTTTCAAGTCAAAAATCTTACCCCTTACTAAAATTTCAATTTTGCCAAAAAGGTTAAATTTCGCTGTTTCTTCATTATTATTATCAAAAAAAGCCATTGTCCGTGCTGTCAAAATATTTGCTAAAGCTAAATCTAAAATAGTGCAAATAGTGTATTACAAAAACAAACCCGCTACGATTTTGTCTTTTAACCGGTGATTAGCGTTCAACACATAGATCTCGCTAAATAACGCCTTCCCGATCAATATTAACGCCTGTATGTAGTTTTGACGTTTACAAAACTCTTACATACATTGACTCTTCTCTAGCGAAGAAAACTGCATTACAATCAAAAAAGCTATTTGAACATAAGTAATCCTAATTTTAAGTGACCTTAAAGCTCGCTTTTTGAGCATTTTAGACTCTTTTTCAAAACTAGAATATCGCAAGCTATGGCCAAAATAAGTTTCTAAAATTATTCCGTCATATTAATCGCCACCGACCTCCAGGTGTTCTAGTTCAGAATTATAACGGTATACATTAGCTCATAAAATTATTAGTTTGTTGATAATAAAGCAATTTAACAATATGGCAAACTGCTTTTTTTTCTACAAAAAAAAATCATTATTCACACAGTTTCACCACTTGCAAAAAAGATTGTTTAATAGAGCACAAAAGCTCTTTCGACCACAAAGTGGTCATCATCAAGAGATGAATATTTTTCATCTCCTGATGATAGCCATAATTTTTTTTTTAATTATTTTGTTCAAACTATAGCAAAAATTGGTTTTATTTTGATGTTATATGTAAAACATAGTGAAACCGGCTCTTGACGTCAGCTGTAAAGCTGTTGTTCTAAAAAATACAAAATATAGTAAAAAAACCGTTTGTAAATTTTTAAGTATGTAAAAAACTTTTTTAAAAACTTAATAGCGACATGTATCTATCGACAGTCTTTTTTCACAAACATAAAGAAAAGAAAGCCTAGCTTTAACGTTTCAATTTCACAAACCGATGTCGCTTTTTTGAACAATTTTAGGCAATAAAAAAGATTATTTATGTACAGTTGATTAAAGTCTTACTGAGGAGTGCTAATAAGCATAAAACATGTCTGTTGTATTAAATAAACTTACCTTGACTTTATTACTTTCATAAAAACGTTGTGCTTATTTAGTAACTCTTTCAGTAAGGTTTTATGATACTAAATGTAATTAAATGCTAGTAACTCAACCAGACGATAACCAAACACTATCAGATGTGTGTGAAATTGAATGTACTCCGCAAGACGCCAGCTAATTAGTGTTGCACCAACATGGATATTGCATATTTACTATATTAGAACTGGCAACATTCCCTCAGCAGTGGTCAACCTGTTTGTCAAAAGAGATGTCACGAATTCATGTTGGTCAACCTGCTCGTTATCTTATAGACCATTAAAAGCACCACAGACAGGGCTCTAAATTGTCACACATGCATAAAAGCTTTGCCGCAGAGTCTGCTTAATAAAGCAAAATGAACACGTTGTTTTATTGACTAAAACTTTAACTATTTCCTGCAAGAAAGCTGCAAACTATGCGAACTCTAGCATTGCTGAGGCAAATAAATTCAAACGGTTTTTAAAGTAGAAATTAGGAAATTGAATTATAAAATGCTCCCGTAACAAACAGTTTGTATTAAACTTTTGTCAAATTCAGTTTTTGTAAGAAAAACATTCGTTAAACAAGTTTGTGATCAAATTACAAATAAGGCAAAGACCATAAAGCAAAAAACGGTATCGCCATCTTAGCTGAGATTCATTTTGAAACAAAACTGACAGGATCCTGCTGGAATTGAAGCCAAATCGATGAGGATTTCCAACGGATTTAAACACTCGCAAAAACATTGCCGTCGTTATTATTGGAGTCTGCTTCGCAAGCAAAAACACTCCGAAATTACATCCCATTCGATTCAATGACATTATTTTGAAATGAATCCTCATTCGAGCTTGTCATTCCACTAAAAAATCACCGAAAAGGAAAAATTGGATTAATATCTATAGATATTGTAACTCGCAAATATTAAGCTTCCACGTCGAAGATGGAAATTACATTTTGAAAAATTTTAATCTTATTTTTCCATTCAATTGAAACCATCTTGTCGATTAGTGGTTTTATTTTTTGTAAAAAATAAATCGACTGAATTCTAAAAAGCAGAAAACAATTTTCTGATATTACTCCATCAAATTACGCTTTTGTTTTGTAAAAGTTTTATCACGTAATCGTCGGCAGACTAAGTTTAGAACAAAAATTTAAGAAAAAAGCGAATTCCAGGAGAATGTCGCTTCCCAATTTATAGCTTTTCTCTTGCCTCAATATTATGCTCAGCATAGAATATTTTCAGCCATTTCACAAATACTACTTTACTTAAACGTTGAATGAAGTTTGGCAGTTTGTAATATTTTTTTTGTAACTCACCTTTTCTATGAAAAGGCAAAAACTTGATAAAACTCTGCTTAAGCAATATAGTAATGTAATTTATATGAGATGCTACTACTAGAATACCCGCGGTTTCCAATCATTGTATCATCAATTTTAAACCACTTTTGATAGTTACACCAAACTAAATTAGATTCTTATTCCTCCTGTAATCAATTAATTAAAAACATACGGCTGTTGAGCACCTGTTTGGATATGACTTGCCTAATTAGTTATGCCAGGTTTATGACGATTTCGAGTAGAAAATAGGAAGATAAACCATAATATTTATAATACACCTGCAAAATCGACAGCTGGCCAGTTTATATTCTTTTCCATGCTCCACTACTGATTCGTTACATCCTTTCTTCACCTCGAAGGCTTTTGTCGAAAGGTGATTGGAATTAAAACTTTCAGCTAGATTAACGAATACGCAGATAAGACCGCATCTAAACGATAATTTGTTTTCTAATGAAAATAAAGATTCTTCTTGCTGACAAGAAAAAACATTAGTTGTTTTAAAAATAGAACATTATTTTATGAAGAAAATATTATAAGTTTTTGTGGCGAACTCATGATGGTTAGCAGCCGAACGCAGTAACGCTCATAAGTAAAACAACAAAAATAGTGCTTCCTCCAATAAAAAATAAAGTTTATTCTCCAAACGTCAATTAAAGCCAACTAAATTCAAAAACGGTTGATAAAAAAGTGTCAATTTTTCGATTTGCGAAGTATGCTATGATATACAGTGCGTTTTTTTTTTAACTCAGAACATAGTGATTTGCGTGCAAAAATTTCTACCAAATTTGACCTCTGCAACTAAAGCTAACAAGGGGTAAAAATTTTAGCAAGCAAATCCCTATATTCTCCGTTAAAAAAAACGCACTGTATATTTGCAAATTGCTATTGTTAACAACGTTAAAAAAAGTAAAATTTTTTTTAACTCATCAATAAAACCACGTCAAACTTTAATTTTTAAGTGGTTTACGTTGGTAGGTAGTTTATTTTGTTTCAAATTGTTATATATTTTCCTGTTTTCATTGTTTTTAGAGTGGAATAGTAACAAGTAATAAGGAAAATGTTTTAAAACTTCTTCTTTTACCTTTCAAAATTGACAGAAAATTTCACATTTTCTAACTTTTAAAAAAAATTCTTCAATATGTACTTATTTTTTTAGAAATATTAATCACTCGTACAAAGAGATTTTCTAGACTAATTTAGGAATATTATCGAAACACATTATTAAAAATATGCAAATCTAATTCAAAGCTATAACAATAAACAGATATCTAACTCAATCATCCTCTTGGTTGATAGACTTTGCTTTCATTATTCTCTTAAATAAAAAGAATTATATTATAAGTACATATACAGTATGTCCCCGAATTAAATTCATAAGAGAATAAATAAACATTTTTGCTTAATTCAAAATGAATAAATCTGCTACAAAAACTTCAATATTGTCAAGCTGTAATTTTAAAATCAAAAATTATCTATAAAAAATCTAATAAACTTTAAATGGCTATAAAAAACTTTGGCTTTAAAGTTTTTCGAATTATTTTCGAACTAACTTTGTGATAGACATTTCAAATCTTCCAACCATTTTTACCGTCTAGCTGCTTGGCCTGCATTTAAGTTTGGATTGTTCTGCATCTAATCCACCATTTCAATTTTTACCCTAAATAAAGCCAAATATTCAATGGAGCCAATGAGACAAGCTTATTATAACTTGAGGACCATTGGTACAAACAAAGACCTCATGCAGCCATGATTGCCTTGTCGCTCTTCAATATTGCAGAAACCCCTTTCATGCCGGCATAGAGTAGACAAAAAGAAATTGGTGCATGTGAAAAAAGCTCGAAACAATATGCCCATAATCACTTCATCATTATAGTGGTGTTTTCTTTTCATCTGGCGGCATTGGTACGAGAAAATTAGCATGGTGTAACTCAACCCCTAACATTAGCAAGTAGCTTTTTGTTTTTTTTTTATAAAAAAAGACAAAAAAACGTATTTAATAGTTGTACTTAGTCTTTTCTGCTGGTACCAATTTGATTATATGTTGTGTAAAATAATTTTTATATTCTATAATTTCTTTAGCCTAGCAAATTATTAGAATAATTTAATATCGGTCTTCAAAGTATTGTTATTATTTTCCACAAACAAAACAGCCTCTACTTTTGAACTCCCAGCTGACATTAAAATAACCTCAACAAACTTTAAAATCGTCCAAAAGATTTCATTCTTAAATGCTAAATTGCTTCCATCAATAACTCTTAAATCTTTAACTATGCCCAGTTTTTCAAGATCAGTTTGACATAGAGAATAAGAGAAATTTATAAACTTGGCGGCAATTAAAAAAACAATTTTCTAATGTTATCTAATAACATAAATTTATACAATAACTTAAAATTTATACAATAAAACATAGAATTATGTATTTTAATAATAATTAAATTATTGGCAAAAAGCAAAATGTTTGAATATTTGATTACTACCAAATATCATTGATAAAAATAAAAAATAAAATTTAACCTAAATGAGATTTTTGGTGCATTCTCCTAATTTTACTGATAATAGCAAACTATTTATTCAAACAAATTGACAAAATTTAGACAAAAAACAATGTATCCAAACAACAAGTTTGTTATTTTATTATAACAATGGCAATTAATAAAACTAAATTTCATGATTAACTCTATAAAAAGCATTTAAAAAATCTATAAAAATTGTAACAACTGTAAAAACTAACTTGTAAATGGTTATTGACAGCTTCTGATAGATTTTATGACTTAAATAACCAATTAGAAGTTGACGTAAACCCACCACAGCAAAAGCTATGTAGGCAATCGTCAACGACATTTTTAAAAACTATCCGTCAAAAATTGATCCGTCACTAACGTTTCAAAAACTTTAGTTGCTTGCAAACTTGTTTAAGCTTAGACATAATAGACATTACGTTCAAAAATAAACCAGTTTAAACACAATCGATTATGACTACTAAGTAATCAAACAATAACTAAATGCAAAATTTGTACAATCAACATCAATTAACCCTTCTATGTCACATTTAACAATAAATCAGTATCTTTCTCATAAAAAAAACAACATGCGATATGTTTCTGATTGATGAATGATTGATTACGAATGAAATATGACTTTATCTATCTGTATCTAAGAGTACATAATTTTATTTTTCATAAGATCATCATTAAAATCCAATTGCAAATAAATGAAAAAAAACAAATCTTAAAATCAAATTAAATAATTAACGTTTTAAAAAATATATACATTCAGCAAGTACTTGCTAAAATCTAGAATTTAGTATAATTGTGAACAATATTAGTACATATAATCACAAAAATACAACCGGTTAGATCAAGTCAGGTCTTTGGTCTAGGTCTTAAGCTGGCTAGTTTATTTCTATGTCTTTTTTGATTCTAACCATATTCTTTACCTGTATACTTACTGAGTACCTGTATACAAAAATTCTAAAATACCTATATACTATATATGCACGATGTTAATCAATACTGTTATGAACAGTAGTTGCTAGATGTGAAGTAATTATAAGAAATTAGCCATTAGAAAATGCTCGCAGTTTTTTGCCGCTTGGCCCTCGGACTACAAAAACCCGACAAAACTAAGTAGTTCATGTAGATTTATAAAATGTAATTATCTATTAAAACTTTTAATTAATAACATCAATGGGTTTACAGAAAATATGGTAAATCTCTAGCATTTTCCATTTATTCTACATAGTACAAAGCAGTTCCTCGTAACAAATTTTAATTAGTTATAAAATAGGATTTGCGCGTTGAATAATTTAAGCCACAAAGAGAAGTTATATAGAATATAGATGCAACGAATATTCTGGTTTGAAATTTATATATGCGCGGTGATGCTCCAAAGTACTTATAAACAATTCAAAGTCGAAATCAAGTTACTATAATAACCTAATGAAGATTTATTACTGTCCAGCGATAATTCCCAACTTACACAATACAGAAACTGATTAAACTATTTCGTATAAATTCTAAGAGTCGTGTTCAGCGTTGGTGTTACGGATACAAAACAAATTATACTTGCCTAAGGTGTGTGTAATTTAAGGTTAATGGGAATCTGGCCACATGCAGAACCGTACCGCTGCTTTTATTTAATTTGGTTTTGATTGAAAGACAATCCTATTACTATCATTTAAGATTTCGTATCCATTTAGCACAGGTGACAGACAAACGCAAATAGTAAAGTTCAAAAAAATCGTATTATTAAACTTTTCTGAAATATTTTTATTTTATAAAAGTAACTGTATATATATATATATATATATATATATATATATATATAGCGCAAAAATAATTTTATAATTCAAGCAATTTCATTGTTTGTAACGCAGCTTATAGATTTCTGATACTCAAAGATAGGGACAGGCTTGTTATCTTTGTTTAGATATGCAGACATAAAACAAAAGTTGAAAGCGCTTAGCAACGGCACAAGTTGCACGCATTGGCTTAAGATTATCATTATCATAAGTTAGCACACTTAAACTGTGGCTCAAATGTCCCCTTCTTAGAGTATTTAAGCTCTAAGTGCAATTCAATATAATTCACTAATAACAAACTCCAAAGTTTTACTTGAAATCGCGGCTTTTATTCCATGTTAATCATCTTTTTATGCTTAACTATAAATTGGCGTCAAGAAACGTTCTAAAATACATTAAACCGGAACAGAATTAATAAATGATGCTCCTATGTACAAAAAGAGTAAAAACCGCAAACATATCTTCTCTTAAAATAAATAAAGAAGTTAAAATTTTATTCGTTCTATCCATTGTTTAATTTATCAACGTCATATTGGCTGGATCATAAAGCAAGATAATAGTCTAATTCAGCTTTATGCCAACGGCCCATTATAGGTCTATTTGGTTTTATTGTTGAAGCACAATAACTTATAATAGAATGGGCCATCAAAAATGATCCAAAGATTTAATAATCAATTTGGCGGATTTAAAAAATGCTACAGTTTATGCAGCAAAAAAGTATGTTTTACGGTGCTTATGTTTCAATGCACCCCCTGACCAAATCTATTGCCACACGGCACCGAAATAATTAACTCTAATCAGAAATGAATTATGCATTATCCACATTTCCGGCATTTCTCTGCCACATACAGTGCTGCAATCACATTAGCGTATTGCCTCTTTCATAAAACACGAGCATTAGTTCACAAGGGATAAAGGCAAGTTTAATAAACACAATTGATTATCATTTGAAAGTCTAGTTTACTATTAGAGACAAAAATTACAGAACCTAACAAACCTAAAACATTTTAATAAAAAACTTAAAAACAAGACTCTCTTATTAATAAAAAACATACACCTTTTTAAAACATAATAAAATGTAACACAAATTAATTAAAAGCAAATTAATTCACACTGGGTTTGTAGTCTTAAACATGTTTTGTTCTTATTGGAACTCTTCAGCAAGTCTCAAGAGATTCTTATTTGGATAAACTATCCATTGACAAGAAAACACCTTGTTTCTTTGATGTAAGGTTAGTTATTCTTATAAATGTCGCTGTTTTAACAATAAAATCTATAATAAAGAATCATATTATCAATACTATAGCAGGGAATTTAAGTTGTATATTATGTTGTAAAGTCAAAATGTTGTTATTGCTGTTGGCAATAGTCCAATCGCCATGTTTATTTATAAGAAAAAAAAAAGAGAACTTAAAAGTCTTGGTATTTTCAAACTGTTTTTTACACAAGAAAAAATTTGTTATTATCACTTCATTATTTAGTTATATTAATTTTTTTTCAGAAATTGTTAATTAAACGCAACAATATCTATTTAACATAATTCACAAAGTTTACATAATAAATATCAATATAAGCGTTTTTAGAGAAAATTAACTCTTACGTGAGCAATTTTCTTGATCGATTTTATTTCTTTTACTTACAAGCTTACGAATAATAGACGGAGACTTTCAAATAATGAAAATATGAACAACGTCTCAGATAATAACTGTACTGCTCATAAATTTATTTAACAGCGCACACAAAAAGCTTTTGGCGTAGCTCAGATAAAATTGTAATAATGAAGAACTGATTATATAGATAGTAGGCTCAAGCAAAACAACCAATAAGCATGCACATTTATATAAAGTTATAGTTTTTAATAAAATGTTTAAAAATGATAGAAGAGTCAAATATTTTTTTATAATTAATTATAAATGTCAAAGATTATGTTGCAATCTTCCTATATTATCGTAGAAATTACGCTTCTAACAAGAAATTTAAATAGAATTGCCAACATTAAAAAAACTATTTGCTATCTAATTAAAAGAAAGCAACTTAACATATCTATTATTCTAAAGTACATGATTTTGAAGATAGTTAGTATTTGTCTTTCAGAAAGTACTTTCTTGGTATTTCCAAATATATTTTATAGTTATATATTAATAATCTAATACCTATCCTTTATGTTTTAGCTTGGAAGATTAAGCAGTTTGTACAAAAATAATGTCATCTCCATCAGTGACAGCAACTAAGGATACTTAGATGTCAGGAAAGGCCGTGTCAGGTTAGAGATTAGTGTGAGATGTAAAAATGTCATGAAAGAAAAGATGTTCGTATCATTTGCCTACTTTTAAACTTAGTAAAATCTTATATCTAACCGATTATTTTTTAGAAAGAAATATAAACAACAAAAAAGAAATTCTTTGGATATTTTCTATAATTATGATAAATAATGAACAAACAGCTTTATTTTATAGATCAATACTTTACAAACTAAATTACATTATTTCAGCAAATTTTCACTCGATTCCCGAAAATAAATTCAAATGATACCGAACACAATTTCGAATTCAATAAAATAAACATTTGATTATAGATTGTTCTGCAGTAAAGTTAATTATACAAACTAGTGAATATACTAAATTTCAAATAAATATTTAATTTTAACTGAATTATAGTTGACAAATGAATAAAAAATTAAAATGAAAACGCATTCCGAGCCATAATTGCCCACCTGTTAGGTGGAAGTTGTCATTTTTCAAATTAAAAACATCAGGATTTACTAATTGAGGTGAGTAGGTTGTTTGCTTCTTTGACATCCGGTTGTTGATAAATGAAGTTTTGTAAAGAGCCCTGACAGGAAGAGGATGGACAAATATACAGCGTAGGGCAAGTAGAATTGGCGACAGGTTTCTTAAATAAATAAAAAGCTCAATAGGAAAACCCAATATTTAACAACATGTCAAGAATCCTATTACCTATTTCCTATGGAATAAAACAGATAAATTCAAACACCCCTACTGAATAAATACCAAATAAAATAAATATTAGTCTATAATAATTCAACGTTATTACAGAAATTGCTTAAATTATTCTAATTATTAAGATACAATAATTTTGTAAGAAATTGATAAATCAACTGATTGAGAAAAAAATTATAAATATTTTATTAAAAATAACTACATTGCTACCAATTTTAAACACCGTACCTGTAAAAACTCAAGGCATCAAAAAACTATATTTATTCTCCTATATTTTCCTATTAACTTAAATGTAATTTTGTTATAGTTAGAGAAGTTTGCCAAGCAAAAATAAAAAAAGTATTTTGTATATATTTTGCAGAGATTGTTGACAAAGTCAATTGCCGAAAGATTACTTTCAAATACAGTAAACTTCTACAAACAATAATATAAAAAAACTTTAAAAACTTTATTTTATGAAATAAAAAAAAATTGTAATTATAAGACATTTGAGCAAACTCAAAATACCACTATAGTGTAACACTTGCTAACATCTGTCCAGCGAAAGCTTCTTATACCTAGTTTAAAAAGCCAAACTTTTACATGCTGATGATTGACAGATACCAATTGAAAATAAACTTCTAGACAAATAAAAAAACCGCTAGTTAGTCAGATAACATCAACGCCTTTCGTTTGAAACGCATTTCTGAGATTTATAATGTTATGTCTGCTTGAATGAACTGGTATTGCTTCCAACAAGTAGTATAAAGTCAATTTAACTTAAAACTAAGTCAGAGAAGAAGCCAACAAGTTCTTGTTTGAATAAATCTGCTATAAAAGATTTATTTTTTATATTTATTCAATATTTTTGTAAATTATAATATGTGACGACTTCTGATCAAACGCTTTTTATGTCAAGATCGAAAAACTAATTTTCCATATCTCGATGTTAAAAGGCACTGATGACAGATGCCAATTGCTTTAAAGCTTATTACTATATTTGAAAAAACTTTACAAGTTTATATAACACTATAGTAGCTCAATATGATTTGTCATTTTAGTCTAAAATCGCATATCACAAAAAAAAAAACGTCACAGCAATCTACTCGGATACGCAGCGTCAGAACATCGTAACACAAGTTCACAAATGTTCCGAGCGCAGGTGTTTATTTAAGCGATTTTGGACCGAAATTACAAATCTATCTAATTCAGCTATTATAAAAGATATATTTAAGATTTTTTAGTAAAAGCATTTATAAATCTTTGTATACTTACTTGAAAAAAAAACTAATAATTATTGAAAGTTATAGTTTTTAAATTTGCACTATTTGACAAATTATTACCGCCTACTTTTTTCCATTTCTCTACTTTAGACTTTAATGAACGACTTTCTCAATAAATTTTCCTTTCCTTTCGTTAAACATAGTTTAAAAGCCATTTGTACATTGCACTTAGAAATCATATCTTATCCACACCACTTTATAACCGTTCATTTTTTTGTTGTTGGCGGGTGATTTGAATAATCGCGTATCGCACCCTTGTTAAGACTTTACATGAAAAAGTACTTTAGCCAATTAAATGGCATAATAATGAATTGATTTTGTTCTAATCTTCCACTAAGATCTTTGGCCCAACACACGATATGCTTGTTTGACTAACCCCCTCACTCTTTTTCAGTCAGAAGGGCGTATTTCACGGCAACACGTTCCTGAAGTTGATTGATCATTGCTAATAAACGCAATGTTTAGGGGTGACTGTTATTAACACATATCTAATAACGTTATTTAATCGTTCATAAGTCAAAACTACACTTGCAACAATTAATCTTCTTCTATTTAACTATTTTCATTTTTTTATTATTATTAAGCTCAAAATATTATTTACATCTCTGCCAATAAATTAGGATAGAGCATTAGCCAAATGAGGAAAATCACGAAATTCGTTATACAAACAAGTATTAGAGAAACCCTCATAATTTTTGTTACCCTTATTAATTGCAACTGTTTGATCAAAAGGGGATAGGCTTTAATGAGCAACATTTTGAAAGTAGGTGAACAAACAAGAATGCAATTAAATACATAAATAAACAAACATAAATAACGTCTAATTGAGATGAAAGAAAGCATTACAAATTGTCACTTTGATGATTTAACAGTTTAACGGTTACGTCTCAGTAAAGTCCGCACCTGTTGTCTTTTGTGCAGAGTACATGTTCAGTCATTTCCTGAACATCATTAGTCCCAGTATCCGCCATTACCGATGAGCTTCCTTTACTGCTCCTTCTTGTTTCTCTGACGTTCCCATCAATGAAGGAATTTTACCGGTAATGCACTTACCTTAACTTGGAAAAAGCGCCAGAAAGTTAGAAACAGTGCTTTTAACGGAATTGCAAAAATTGAATGAACATAAAAAATTTTGAGATAAAACACACGTCCGCGAATATTTAATGCCAGTTTCAAGTGTATTTTTCTGAAGTTTAAATAATGTAAAAAGCACAAAAAATTCAGTTACAATTTTTATAAAAATATTTGTGGAAAGTGCAGAAAAACATTCAATCATTAGACTTTGTAGAAAGTTCAACTCTCAATTCCCAACATTTCTTGAAGAAAAACTAAACAAGCACAAATGCAAAATTTTTCCTTCAATGTAACTCAAATGTTTTAAAATCTGTTGTTCCTATTAATTCCTAAATAAATCTTTTGCAAAAGAAATTATTTATCAAAAAAGATAAATTGATTTCTTCTAGAAACTGACAACAAACAGTTTAAATTCAAAGCTTAAGTAACTAAAACTGTTTATCTTTTTTCTAATTGATTTCAAAATTTATAAACAGTACAAAATAGGACCTATCTGCTTACACTTTTTTTCGAAAGATTCGTCATCAGGTTTTAAAGAAAACTAAGTAAAACTACCAAGAGACTTTAAAGGAATGAAACAAGAAACAGTGGCAAGATTGACTAACATGGTAGTGCAACCTGTCAGTTGTCAATCGTCTTTATATAGATTATGTCACAAAAACAGCAAAAACATTTATGACACTTGTTTTGAATTTGTGTGTGTTATATTGCGTGTTGCATGGTATCGATGCTCTTAACTAAAAAATTCAAATATCTTACCAACGTAAGAAAATAATTTTTACTTATTAAAAGTCACCTGGTACTAAAAACACTGCATTATTATTTATTTAGACGTAAATTGATATTAAATTTAAAACAATACCGTGATAAGAAATAAAAAAATTCATCTTAAAATAAAGCTATCTTTCTTTTATAAGCATCATATTTCTTTCTCTACCAGCGTACGAGATTTCCATCGTAAACATAAAAAAAATTATATATACAGTAGATATATACAACCCTAGATATATACAGTGTGTTTTTGAATAAAGTGCAAAACAATTATTTGTTTTAAACAAATGTTTTTCAATATTAAATATATTTGTTATTAAATATATAGTTATTTTTGTCAAGATATTTTTATCTCTACTAAAATATTCAAAAAAAATACTTAAAAATAATTGTTTGTGATCAATAAATAAAAAAACAAAGCAAATTTTTGTATAAATTCAAGTCCCAACAAAAAAATATCAAAAATTGATCTTTGAAAGCAAGCTATTGGATACTCTAAATATGGAGACAAGAAGTAAACTGAGAATTTTGCAAAATACAGGTACTTATATAAAACTGGTTTCTCCAAGTAGTTAATAGCGGTTATATTCGACATTACAGTTGTCCTCGCCCGTGATGCTCATTCATCCGTTGGACCAATAATTGAATTGTGGTCTTGCTTAGACAGCTTTAATGTTCGTTGAGGTACCAAACAACACATTCATAAACCACTATCAGTTACTTCAAAAAGTCAACAGTTTTAAATAGACTATTAGTCTAGTAAATATTTTACTAGCTTTAATTTGGTGTGTCGCACTATACAGACGCTGACAAGTCACCTACCAAATTCAAGCGGTAGCTGATAAAACAAAGCGGTAAAATAAAAGTTTGAAAATAATGAAATAATTTACACGTTTCGGATCGGTTTTTTTGATAATCAAACAAAACACCACATTTTGTTTCAATTTGCTTTATAAATATCCACTGCTTTCGGTTCCTATTTGCAAAATTGGAAAAGTCATTAACAATCCAAATTCAACAAACTGCGTAAATAACTTGAATATTCAACACAATTTTTTTAGGATTTTAAACAAATACTTTCATTGTGCGTATACTTCATATGCAAAACAAACAGAATAATAAAAGCAGCAAACCGTAGAGTATTAGACTTATCCTTTTTCCGGACACATAAAGACTCGAGTAAAATTAACGTTCAGCTACAAATGCTAAATAGCACTTGAAGTAATTTGAAAAATAATTTACACACAAATCCCTGATTATCATATTCGGACAGTAAAAGTAATTCAATTTCGTTAATAACAGCTTTCATTTGTACACCATATTACTGACAGATATTTTTTCATTCCAAAGACGGATAACACAAAAGAACGGCTATTGAATTGAAATGAATTATGGTGTGTCAGAGAAAACTGGCAAAATGACTTATTGTCTATTTTTGTATTATAAAAAAATATAATTGCCCATAATAACTTCATAACTTTATTACCCAACACATTTGACTATGAGAATAAGAAAACAAAACCGGATGGATAAGAGAAAACGTCAAGCTAATTCAATAAGGCTTTAGTTATGATAATTACGGCAAAAACCTCAAAAGAAGAAAATAAGTAGTAAAGCTGAATTTTCACATAAATGCAATTTTGTGTAGATTATTTGAAATTTTGAGGCACAAACCGTTATTTCTCATGTTCTTTTGTCTGTGATCGTAAAAATATTTTCTTCAAAGTTTTTGTCAGAAACATCAGATGGCTACTTTTGAGTAGAATAATAAAATGAGATAATAAAATTATTGCGTATAAGCTTGGCTTTTCAGTGAAGTTTCACTCCGAATGACACTTAAATCACAAATAAAAAAATTAAATTCAATTTTTTTTAAATATTGTTAAAAACACAAACTTGTGATGAATTTTTGTGTCCTTATCTCGACTGTTTCAATATTTTAAAAATATATGCTTTTATTCGCTCGAGCTATCTATGGATCTAACATAACCTACAAATCGTCATCAATTGTCGCTACCGACGTATAAGGTAAACATTGCTCTGTAAATAACAAATTATTTTTTGCAATTGCCAACGTTATTAAGTACATCACTGTGTACTGTTTTACAGCAAAAAAAAAGAGAAAGCTTGTTATGTTAAATTTTTTAGACGAAGAAGGAATTGCTGAAATATTTCAAAGTACAAGATTTTTATTTTCTGCTAATGCCTTTATAAATATGAACAACGTACAATGCAAAACAATGTTTTGCTTTTTAAGAGATTTGCATTACAAGCTTAGCTAACGAATTGTCACTAATGGTCAAATATCTATTTGACAACTCCCTGAAGCAAAAAAACGTAATGCCGTCAAAAAAAAACTCGTAAAAATAATATTTTGCATACAATAACTTTCACCTTGTACGTTGGTAGCGACATTTTATGACAATTTGTAGGTTTTAGGTTATGTTAGATCCATGGATATCCCTAGCGAGTAAAAGAGTATATTTCATCAAAATATTAAAACGGTCGAAGTAAGCACACCAAAATTAATCACAAGTTAGTTTATTAACAGTATTTAAGAAAAAAATTTCACTGGCAAGCCACGCCTATCCGGAATAATCTCATTCTACCATGTATACTCAAGAATAGCTGTACTCTCAGTTGTAGTTATTTCAATTCTAATTCTTCTACGTCTTTTTAATTTTTTTAAATTGGTTATTATGTAAAAGGGGCAGGTCTATAAGATCTTTTTATAAAATATGTTCAAGTATCTTATTTGCATTGAAATCAACACCTTACTTAAAAAACAAAACCCAAACATCCGTTCTTTCTATTCGATGAACAAAATTGAGCAACAAATTTGAAGTAATGTTTAATTTATGCAAACAGCTAGTAGTCAATTTTGAATACATGTATAAATAGTCAATTGAATTTACATACAGTGCCTGTAAATAACCACATAAAAAAAACCAAACGCTTGTAAGACGTGGAAATGAAATCAGGAGTTAAAAGAATCCTTCAAGCACCTATCATTACTATCCATTACAATGCCTATAATTACATAATTTGGTATTCGGTAATAATAATCAATTAAATATTATTGCCATTATAGCTGTAGGCCTATCAACTCGAAAAGAAGAAAGCTTAAAGTTCTTAATACATTGTATCATCTTAAAATGCCGCAGCTTCAAAAATGCAATTTACGGCTATAAAGACCAACTTGCGGATGTAATGGAAGATGCCTAATCGGTGAGGTGGAAAGAGGCCAATGCTATTTTTTTTCAATTAACGAAATTCCAGACGAAGGCCGACTTCAATCGCTTCCGATTGAACGAATCCAATGACAAGCACGCTAGAAAAGCGCCAATGAAAACATTACTGGTTTATTCGGAAGAAAACATTTATAAAATGTGGATTGAGGAAAAATTTTAATATAAATTGTTTTTGGAAGAAAAGTCAAAATGTACCTATAAATATAAAGTTTGTAGAATAGCATTGACACCTTATTACAATAATTTACATTCACATTAGAATAACAGTAAAACAGAAGGTCCGGTCAGATCATGTTAATTAAATTAATTAAATATTTTTGAATAATGGTGGATGCGCCAAATGCAAAAACTTTTCTAAATTGTTTAATTAGATAATGTTCCATTGTATCAATACCACAAGCTAATCAACTTACTTTTAACTGAGATCAACAGACCCATAAAAAGATACACACTTATAATCTGTAAATGTTGAAAAATGGTACAAGCGCCAAATGCAAAATTTTAAGTAAATTGTTCAATCAGGTGATTGTTGTATGACAAGCTAATCAAGTTACTCTCTGTAGATCAGTAAAACGATAAACATTTACAATTTTTCATAAACTATGATAAAATGGTGGATGCGCCACATACAAACGATTTAGTAAATTGTTAAATACCATGATTTTGTTATATATGTGTATTTTATTTGCAAAAAAATTGTAGAAATTGAGCAGCTAGCTCAAAAACATTTTATTTTAATATTATGCTGGACGGTTGTTGCTTTAGAAAGCCAATATAATTTTCAATTTACTTCAAAGAAGGAAGAGGCTACTTTTTCAATGTGTATTCTCAAGTTTTGAAATTGTTTCTTGTGTTTCATTTCATTGAGCGATGATACAATTAATAATGTTTCAGTTAAATACAGTTTGTATTTCTAAACATAACTATTTTTAAAGCATTTAAGAATTTCTTTTTAGATATTGGAATCTTTCCAAGTTTGGATTGGTTCATAAAAATTAGTATTTTCTAAATATAGTGGTGGTAGCTTTTTATATTGATAGATGCACTGATTTGTCTAGAATTCTCTCATCTGCCATCATTTCAATAAAATTTTTCAATAAAAGAAGTATATTGCCTCCGAAAAAACATTATAAATATGTAACCCAAGGCTTCATTATACTTTAATATTATGCAAAAAATACTTTACCCTCACATTCTGGCTACATAAACCTAAAATACGATGCAGTTAAATTTTAATATTGGAAGGATCACATAAATTTCCATTTTTAGATAGATACTTTTATTACTCGGAGGGAAAACACAACTTCCGAGTACGACATCTCTAGCATTTTGTTTTTGAACTTTTTTCTCCCGAATATTTAGTATTTACAGAAATACTGCCCAACGCGCACAAAAAAAAAACTTATTTAAACTAGCTTTAGGCAAATTTTCCAGCCCTGATTTCATTGTAAAGTTGTTATTACAAAGTCCCCGCAAACGATCAAAGATCCGCCTCGGGTGACATATAATAACCGGTGCAGGTTAGAGGGTCTGTTTTCGAATGAAGTTTGTCGGCGATGATGGCAACTTGTTTTTTCCAACTGCCATGGCACAAAAAAAGGGCTTTAACCGATAAAATACTCATATTAAAGCGTTATTGTGACGAGGTTATAAAAGCAATATAGGGCGAGGCTTGCTATTTGCTGATAACAATTTAATCAGTGTTTGCTTTTTTGATGTGACTAAATTTGGTTTTCCGAATTATTGTGGCAGGATTCCTATGAATTCTTATGCGTTAATTTTACGCTGAAATGAACTTTGTTTGATAAAAACCAAAATTTTCCTTTGTTGATTTTTTTCTTGATACAACGCCTTCTTAAAGTAGATTCATGCCAATCTCCCATAAAAAACAATAAATGAAATAAAAACAAAATCTGCACAAAAATTGAGACGCTAATCAGTTGAGCTTTCCTATTTATAGCAAAAAAATTTCAATAACATTAGTTGCATTACTGTATAGTCAAAATAGGGTTGACATCAATAACCAAAAAGTAATTCCAAATTGTCACAATCCAATTTGCTTGAAAATATATTCTTTGGCCTAAATGTGAACGTCAAACTAACATTCGAATGACATCTGCGGAAAGAGTCGCCTGAACTTCTACCACCCGACCAAATTGTCTATTCTTCAAGTACGTTTATAAATTAAAACTGCTTTATATAGCTTTTGAAATGCCAGATACATAACTTTTTAGTTGTTGAACGGTAAAAAATGATATGACTTTTGATGTATCGTATTCTTTACTTCTATTATCAATCGTTTAAAAAAATGAGGTAAAAAAAACGTTTTAAGAAAAGCATTAAAACAATTTTATGACCGTTTCAGAATTTCTATAAATATAAAACGTTTTTTGATAAGAAAAAGCATCTGTAAGTAAATTTTTGATAAACTTTGATATGCCAATCGTCCACTATTAAAAAATTTAAAATAACCTTTATTGACAAAACCACTAGATAAAGCTAGTTTCGTAAATTGCAAACAACTCCGCATAAGAACTTCCGTGACACATTAATGGCACGCGACGACATCCACCCTTTTCTGCCATATATTAAAACTTTATTACTTTGTTGTCAATAATTTACGGCTTACTGGTTCATGTTGAAAGCAATCATGCTTGATGTGCACTCATAATTCTTGCGTTTACAAGGAATACTTCTCACTGTTAGTCAGAAAACTTCAGTGTGAAAAATTATAGAAAAGAACAGAGAAAAGAAATTGCTAGGTTTAAAAAAGAATAAATGTCCAATGCAAAAACAGAAAAACTATGTAAGAAATGTTCAAAATAATTTCTGTCCGATTGAATCGCACTACTAATTGTCAAAAATGCCAATCAACAAAATCAAAATAATTTCTTATTTTAAAAAATATATATTTATTGTTTTAGAATGATAGAAATGATAGTCCATTTTGTTAAACAGTTTGTGTGTGGCTCTTTTTCAACTCAATTAGTAGTTCTGGTTATCACGTCAAAGTGGAGTAGAAAATTAAAATAAAAATAAAAAAATTAAAAAATTTTAAAATAATTTTCTTTGTTCTATTCAAATTTTATTCTAGTCCTTAACCTATGTAGCTTTTGACATCACTTGAAAATTTTGTATTTAGAAAGACATTTTCAACAAAAGAGAAGACCCGAATGCAAATTATTTAGAGCCCTTCTTAGCATAACTGGCAAAAACAAAGCAAAAATAGAAAATTAAGTTAGAAAATAAAGAAAATAAAAAACAAAAAAAAATTTTAAACAAGTTGATAGATAAAAAAGATAAAAAAAAGAGACATGAAAAAAAATAGGAATCAAATGTACAAAATTTCTAATGTTTTTAGTATTTTAAGAGTGTAACAAATCATTATGATCCACATATCATTAAGCTACTGAATAAACATACTCTTTAGTTAGTTCTTATTGACTTAAAAATATAAGCCAGAATGTGGCCAGGATATGGTATAAGTAATTTTTTCATATTACGTGATAACTAAGAATCGTATTTTCGAAAAATTATTTTGCAAAATCACTTTAAAATTGAATATAAGAACGTTTGTCTTAGAATTGGAAAAACTGCAAAACAACATATTATATTTATGTATTAGAACCGACATATCAATAAATTATTTTCAGTTTTCTTGAGTAAAAGATCCACTCAACGATATTGCATCTTCGCGTCTTCGCGTCTAACCACCTAGTGATCAATTCCAAAATATATCAAACTGCAATTTCATCCCGACGAAACTTCCCAATTTCAAACCCTTAGACAACTGTTTTTATAAAAACCGATAAAAGCTTTCATTTACCTTCTACGACCCCCAAAGTGAGCAGTTCCGCGGTTCAATCGACTTACCTGGAATTAAGAAAAATATATTATTAGATTAAATTCGAATGTTTAGAAAAACGCGCGCTCTACCCTCATAAATCTGTGAGTATAAGACAGAAGGCGCGTAATAATTTCAAGTCAGTCCTAATTGAAATCCTCCCTTGATGATTAAAGGGTAGAACGTGCAAAGAAGTGCTAACTGCTCCGATCATTGCGCGACATTAAATCCATCCCAGGTGATGTTTGCCATATGGCCAAAACTTGCCGAATTACGACCATGATTTGCACCTGCGATAAATTTCAAACTCGCTAATTAATGCCTTGCAATAGTTTTGTTGGTATGAAATAATTAACAAATAACTCAATGTCAATTAAATATATTTGCCGACCAGGAATAATTTATTATTATTAGTATTGTATAAGTCAAAAGACTATAATAAAAAAATATTCTAAAAGTCTCTAAAATAAATAATTTGCAAAAAAAGTCTTCAAACAGGGATTCAGTAGCTTAGCTTGCACATGGACGATCAATTAAATGCTTTGAAAACCAAACTTATCTCCTTTGCCTAAAGTAAGCAATAGTGTTAAATAGCCCACTATGTTATATTTTTGAAAAAAAAATTTCGTTCTACGGTTGAGCCGCTCAACACATATAGATATTAATAAACAAAATTAGGGTTTAATATGCAGCGACAATATGCACCAAAATATGATTCACATCAAAATATTAGAGAATAGGGTTGCAACAAAACAGAAAAGAAAAAAAAATTTATTACTTAAAACAAAATTAGAGAGTTTCATCCGTTTACCAACTAAGGTATCCAAGCAGAATGGCAATACATGTATGTACCGTGTCAGGGTTAGCACTACATTGTGAATCAGGCTCATGATGTTCCAGGGCAATTTCAATTTGACCAATAGTCAAATTTCTTTCAAATTGCTCGAATTTTGACGTTTTTATTACCATATCTGTTGCGCAACTCAGTTATAGAAAAAAAATGCTAACCCATACCGTCAAATTGTTTATTATTCCTTAACCTAGCATCACAACAGAATAAATAATATTTGGTATTATTGCCTAAAAAATATTATAATCAAAAAATTACTATCTAATATTATTAAAATTGAATAAAAAATCTGAAAATCAAAAATCAACAATATACTTTATAATTTAGCTATGTATTTCCTTTTTTACAAAAACCCTTTTAGACATTAAAAACTTTTTCTTTTTATTTTTCTTTATTAATGTTTACTTACTTAATAAGTATACATTATTGCATTTTAAGTAGTTTGTATGGTTACTGCTTAAGTAACCATACAAACAACTTAAAATGGAAAAATCCGGTTACAGACAAATACAGACCTGGTATCATTGTTCCATCCTTTCATTAGCTGTATACTCATCCCTACAGATCTACAGTACTCCCTAGCAAACATGAGCCCTGGAAGGGCGTGGCCTGAAATCAATCTAGCTTTCATGAACACACCGCACGTCATCTTTTTTGAGCTTCTGATAGGTTAATTTAAATCTACTCCTAAATTTGCAAATTTAGTTCAAATATTTCCCCAGGCTTATGTTTGCTTAGAAGCACTGTATGTAGGTGAGTTTATTGCATTTGTTGCAGAGAAAGTTTTTGCAATAAATGAAATAAACTCACCTACATATTATTCCATGCTTCGTCAAATTTCAACTTTAGTGGTCACACTTAGGTCACAGTAGAAAACCCTTTCAATCATTGCTTTAAGCAAAAATAACATTCCTGACCTGACCTGACCATTGTAATAAGATGTGTTTTCAACCTGACATACGAGTTTGTAAATTAAGCAGTTGAATTTAATTTTCCTATTTGATCTGGGTACGTGAGAAAATGTACAAAAAAGTGTTACTATTTATTGTGTTGTTTGCTTGTTTTATTCAAACTATGACTGTTGGTTTAGCATCACTTGAAAACATTTGTTTCTCTAGCGACACTATACATTATAAAAGCAGACGAGACTCTGCAGACACAACTGCCATATTCCTCCCACGTTTACTTAGAAATACCACTGAAAAGCCGCTTTAATTCAATTTTTCGATTCATCTGCTGACAGAGGACAATCCACATCTGGACTTCTCATACGAACGGGTTTGCATTTGATGTTCAATTTTAAACTCGTTGCTTTGTAATAAATTTTAACTGTTTTTCAGAGTTGTTTTAAAAATGATATTGCTTAAATATCATTGAAAGTCTCTCAAAATTTTGATTTAAAAAATTTTTATATGTCAGTGATCTTAAGCTATTGCTCAAATATTGTTTAATAAAAGCCGACTCGGCAAATTTTCCAAATCATAAATGGTTGTAATAATTAGTGCTTATTGTTAACCAAACTGGTAGCAATAAACTTAGTTTTCTATTGTCAGTAGTAAAACGATCAAACGCGGTTAAATTAGACAAAAAAAAAATAGAGATAAGAACTGTAGTCTTGCAGAGATATGTGCCCTTTTTAATATCATTAAGCATATTGACCCGATGATCTTTTGAAGATCTAACATAACATTCAAAAATCTTTCACCATTTCTTACACTTTCTTAAAGTTTTTTTCTCATTTACAATTTTTGTTAGTAAAAATTTACTATTTGGAAGCCGCTTAAGTTGCTATTGCCTTATTTCCTGACTATGCTTTGTATATGCCAATTAGTAATTTTTAAAATAAATTTTGTAAGATATATATTTTCTTTTTCATTATATTTAACACTGTTGGTACTATGTTAATGACATACTCAGAAAAAAAAAGTTTTCAAATGATGTCAAATTTGAACCCATTGCTATTGCACAGTTCTCATCAAGAAAGTTTTTTCCTATCAATTACGAGTCGCTGACAAAAGATGTCAGTTGTGACATAATTGTTAAATCTTACTGATGAAATATAATAAGCGCAAAGCATTTATGAGGCCACAAATCTGTGTTCTAAAAAACTAAAAATAAGTTAAATAAGTTGATGTAAATTCAAAGAATATTTTTATTTTGTCATCGTAGAAAAACCAATAAAAAAAATTTTTCTATCTAACTTAATGTTAACTGTTTGATTTGTTACAAGTTACCTTAAAATAACAACCGAAACTTAAATAAAAGCACGAATTTCCCTCAAACATCTTAAAATAAAAGCTCAACATACATTAAAACTTTTATGTTAGCTCTCAATTGTAGCTCTGCAGTTTAATTAATTTTATTTGTAAATTTAAGTTTGGAAGTTTCATCAAACTATTTGAGATCAGACAGGTCTTATTATGCATAATATGGCATTTAAATTAAACGATCAAGTTAAGATGGTTATGCTCGGATCAATAAATTTGACAATTTCAAGGGTGTTGGCAGCTCTATAGGTCATCGACGTGAGAATCAATTGATCAAGCAGTGTAAAGGATGATGCCCCTCATCCCAGATAGGTTCTGTTGCTGCTGATTAACGCCGATCCGCAATATAGATGCCCAGAAGGCTAAACTACCTATGAAAGCTCCTCTAATCGTTACGTATCGATGAACCATGTATGACCTGAAGACATTCCAATTATGTAACGTCGATCATTAATTTCCATAATTAAACATGTTCTAATTATCTATCCATTCGTATAAAAACTCACGGGAGCTTTGATATCAAAAACTTGCCAAGCTCTTTGCATAGCAAAAGCGCAAGAAGTCTCATTTACCTTAATTGAAATACATATCTGCTTTTTGTACGCGTAATTTGATTACTTATGACAGTTGATGCATCTTCTTAATTGCACCCTGTGCAGAATTGCACTTTTATTATCTTGCAAAGGGGAAAAACGACTACTTTTGTGACTCTTTTACAACCCTTTCGCAGAGTTGAACGAATGTCATTAACAATTATAGCACTTATAATTGCAAAACTTTATATAATCTCTCTTTACTCGCTGTTTTAGTAAATAATATGCTTATAAAGTAATTTAATTTAAAAACAACAAACCCGAGCTCATAAATTTCTGCATTTTCTAGATTCTACAAAGGTTTTTTAAAAATAACAAATTAAAAAAAAGTAAAAATTTTAGTTTACTACATTTTTCTACTTGTTTTAAAATCATAACAGAATTCTACTAAACTTTAGCTAATTTATTTAAAGGTTTAACAGTTTGTTTTTCCGGCCAAAGACATGATTTCTATTGAAAAACGAGCTTTAATGTAACGTTTTACTTAAACAGAGTTATATTTTTATATATGTCACGGTTCTCGACGACCACATTTATTATATGGCCCATAAATAGATAATTTTTGAAGTTGTAGAAACTAGTTGACGCTTGGAAAATTGGTTTTTGACCCCAGCCAGACAGTGATTTTGTTTTTCAACTCAAAATTTACGAAAATTATAAATATTACAATTTGGCTATTTTACAATTGGATATTGAGTTCATAGATCATAATGTGGATCTTATTGTATTAAAAAAGTAGCTGACCCGGCGAACTTCGTACCGCCTAACAGTCAATGAATGTCGTGTTACTTTTTAGCTGAACTAATTTAGGCTTTGATGCAAAATAATATATTTATATAAATAGAAACAAAAAAGTATTTTATTATGATGAATGATGATGAAAACATACATACAAAACGAGAATAAAAATTAAAAAAATAAAAAATAATAATTAAGTACTTCAAACTCATGTTAGATAAAAATGATTGAAAACTATGTTGTGCAGATTGGGAAAAAAAAATAAAACTCGGATTAATTCATTAATAGGATTTTCATTCAAGCACTTTGTGGTAAACGACATTCTTTGTTTTTTGGTCAGGCGCAAGAACAAATAAAGCGGATGGTTTGCCGACACGTGAGCATGCCACGTACAATTGACCATGACAAAAACATGCATTTTCTAGATTGAGGCCACAAATAGTCAAGGATTGACCCTGTGATTTGTTGATCGTCATGGCGAAGGCAAGACGAATCGGGAATTGAATTCGTTTAACCTCAAAGAGCATATCTGTTGGAATAATCGAAATCCTTGGAATAAGAACTTCCTCATCTTTAAATTTTCCTTTAAGTATCGACGCGTGCAATTTCTCGCAGATAATTGACTCGCGATATTCCGTTGCCTAATTGCATTACGGCTTCGCAACCTATGAAAAGACATTTACACTTTTGTTAACCTGTAGATTTTTTTTCCTCAATCTTATAACCTTTACCAACTGATTTTTTATTACCTAAATTCCGTTCCTTTCCGATAATTTTATGTTTTTACTGTAGAATAATTCTTAGGTATTATTTTTGGGTATTAAAAACAAATATAACATTACCTGAACTTTGTAGACAATTTACAAAAAATAAATTTCTACACACACACATGATGTCTTCAGAAAAAAATAAAGTTGTGGCTTAAAGGTCTCAGCAACCAGTCCATAAGCTCCAAAAAGAAAAAAATAGTTGTTACACTATTTGACGGGATTGGACAACAAATGTTTGACATGTAATAAACAAATCAGCATCTATTGAAATGATTAAGTATTCATTACACATATCGAGTTTTCATTGTTTTTAAGATGGATTTGTTGGATTTTAACAAATCCAACAAATCAAAAACCATGACAATCGGTCCAGCCGTTCTCGAGTTATAAGTGTTGTAACAAACACGACTTTTTTTTTATATATAGATAACATACTATCAGAATGTAATCTTCAAAAAATAAGAGACATTTCCTGATTTGTCTTGACTGAATCAGTCAGTCGACCGAGCAATTTGGAGTCCAACCACATACCTGTGATCTTGTCTGAAGGGTCATAAGAAGCTTTTCCATTTTTTTTTCTATGATATGCACTATACAGTGATGTAAATGATAAAGTCGTCCAAATAATGTTAGCGGTTGCAAAAAATAATTTAGTTTTAGAGAGCAATTTTCGCCTTATATGTTGGTAGCGACGATTTGTAGGTTATGCTAGATTCATAGATAGCCTGAGCGAATAGAAAAATATAGATAATTCTTCAAAATATTAAAGCAGTCGATGAAAGCACACAAAAATTCATCACAAGTTTGTGTTTAAAGCCATATTAAAAAAAAATAGAATTTCATTATTCTATTTGTCATTCGGAATAAAATGTCATAATTTTGTCACGTCCATACGGAATAATCTCATCATCTCATTCCATTACGTATCCACGAGAATACCACCCTCATCCTTAAACTCTCGTACCACTTTATGAACGTCAATATAATATCGTTCTTTCGTTTCTATTCGAAAACTTTGTGCTAATAAATTCTTTGGTTGTTGATCTTTTAGCGTTTCAAATACTATTAGTTATGCAATTTGTTCATCCACACATGAATGAAAGTTATTTTAGAAATATGCGACACGTTCAGTGGCCAATAAGAGCACAGATAAAGTGATTTGATATTTTTAAAAAATGTCTCCATTTAGTTAAATTTCCAGCAGTTTAGATGAATCGACTGCACAATTTTAAGTCGGCAGCTTGTGTTTACAGGAAGAATCTGCAGAATGTCACAGTAACCATCTGGCTTCGGATGCATTCACAAAATTACAAGAGATGCATTTGCGATAAAGCTCTTTGTCTAAATGGGTAGTCTAAACTGTAAACTAACTTAACGATATCGGAGAGCACCTGTTGTAAAAGTGCGCTTTTGCAGGTTTTATTTTAAAACTTCGAATTAAACAAAGAAATTCGATCGGCATGGTAAGATAAAAAGCCAATTTTCCTCTGGTGGACTTCAAATTGTATTGAATGAGATCTGATATTTAACTTTTCAGGCGTGTTATTGCGCTGGTTTATAAAGCATCGCTCCAGTAAGTGCTCAATTCTGAGACAGGCTTGGGAGCTCTTCGACGAGAGATGTTCTCAACATTATTATAACTTTATATTGCAGTTAAAACCTGAAACTTGGCCGGAATTACGTTTCAAATGCATCCATTTTTGTCGCATTCGGCTCCGATCGAATGGAAAAAATTGATTATGGGAGGTCCGCCGCTGCAAAGCTTTTTCGTACCCGCTCAACCGCAAAAATCTAACCGTTTCAACGAACCATTGTACAAATTCACACTTTTCCTACCGAAATCGAATTGTTTAGATTTTTCTCGCAAACTTGTCAGTGAATCTGTCTTAGTTAAAGACTTACTTGAAGATTAATAAATTGACAGCTATATAAACTAAATATTTTTGATTGTCGGAATAACCGGACCTATGTAATTAATGCCACATTTCTGAAATCTATATTTATTAAATTCAAAAATCAAACAAATCGAATAAAATGATTATGATTACATTGCAGAAATATAACAATATCTCTGTCAGTTTGTAACCGTAAAGTTACACAAGGGGAAAAGGAGAGAAGGGAATAAAGGAAATAGGAAAACTCGAGGACAGGCTAATCTCGGCTAGCTTTACCTTGTTCAAAATTTGCCCGGTAGTTCAGCCGTAGAGGCGTGAATCTAAGAACACAGGTGGTGGATATAGCGCCACTCAACCTAGCACAGACAATAGCCGAAATTAACCTCCCTTTAGCCTTTTAGGGGTCAAGACCTGCAGGCTAAACAAAAGCTCCAGTAAAATAATATTAATATATTGAATAAATAAAAGAAAATACAACAAACAAAAAAACTAACTGATAGCAATAAGTGATATTGGCCTCAAAATGAAATATAATAAAAAAAAAACAAATAAATCCGGAATGTTCAAATAATTAATTAATTCTAAATAATTCAAATAAAATTTTATCACAATTTTCACACAATTAGACAGGACTCGATGCAGTCTGAGTTAGACAAGACAATTCCCTTGTAGTTAACTCAAGCACCCCTTACAGGTTGTCCTGATTACCACAAACAATAAAGGCAATAATTATATAATAAAAAGAAGGTTTTTTCCACTTTAAAGGTGTCGTTCAAAGGCTTACTAACGTTCACACATTCATTCGACCTTTCATAGACCTTGAACTAACCTTATCTGCTGTTTCCGTTGGAGATGGTTGTTTTGCGGTGCTTTACTCCTTGGAAGCTCGATGGTAGATAGCAGGATAACAGGAGGAAAAGAGATCGAGTGCCGCAATTGAGTCGTCTCTTAACCCTAGACTCGCCTAGCCCTACATAACCCGCGAAGTAAAACCGTTAGTGGTGGAATTAATGAGACTGTTTAACTTACCCCTTCTAACGTCACGTAATCGCGAAAATGGTAAAGTCGTTATCAAAACGTGGCTTCAAAACCGTACCAATTTTCTTGTCAAAAAGTCGTGAACACACGTAATACCCACTACCGGGTTTATTTGACTCACTACTTTGGCGTAGAAGGGTACACTAACACTACGTACGGTGGCGGACTTAAAAATGCCCCATGGGCGCTAACACCACCTCTATATATAGAGTCGGTATCTTTCCCGCTTAAAATCTGGTAAATTCTGCTTTACTATCGGATTATTCTCTTCCCATCCGTTAAAAACTACCTGGGTTTTTTTTTCCCTGGCCAATAAAAAAAGTTAGCTTGCTTTACTTTATATACAGAGTGTTCAGAAAAGACAGTTGCTCGTAAGACATAAATTGTCTTAAAGGCGTCGGGTCTTCGCAGTTCTAGACTAAATCGATGACAGCGAATTCGATAGTGCACAAACTAGCGTCATGCAATGAGTAGTTTACCGCAAAATGGCAAGAAGGCGCTTATTTATCGTAATTTTTGGCGTGTGCCGCAATTCAACCGTTACAAGTTAAAGCTGCTGAATCTTTCCTCAAATTATTAAAGCAAACGCCAGTAGAAAGCGTGGCATTGTGATTAGAAGGGAGCTAACGTTACGTTTTGCTCTAATTTAGAAAGGATAACAAACTGGATGATATTTATGGACCTATTTAAAGAATAAAAATACATCTTTAATAACAAGTAATGAAAATATATTGGAAATTAGCGCCACCAATCGAGTATTACTAGCACATTAATTAGAAAAAGGTAAACATTAATTAAGCTCACCTCAATTTATAATTTATAGTGGCTCTTAATGATTAAAAACTATTTTCTTACGTTGGTAAGATATTTGTATCTTTAGTTGGCAAAATCACACGCAATGTGACACAAAAATTCAAAACAAATGTCAAAAATGTCTTTACTTTCCGCTACTTTACTTTGTGACATAACCTAAATAAAGACAGTTGATAACTGACAGGTTGGACTACCAACTTACTCAGTCTTGCCACTGTATTTACAAAATTCACAAAAATCTCTGCACTATTGCGTAAGCGACTTTACAGGTTGTTACCGGCTTTAGTATAAACCGATATAAAATCTGCTGCCAAAAAATCAAACCCATACTTGATTAATGTTATTATTATATACCCTGTACTAACAAAAATGGTGTTAAATTAATAAATTTCAATAAAGAATTTGTTGAAGGAGAAAAAGAAACATTCATCATCTTTTTTTATTTCCGTTTTAAAAAATGGTTAGCATCCAAGACAGGATAATAGCTAAAAGCATAAAATAAAATAAGATTCTCACAATTAAATCTGATAAAGTTATTTAATATTTGAATACAAAGCAAAGGATTTCAAAATTAACTGCCTAATTGAAAAGTCTAATTATAAATCGTATTAAATAGAATTGAGAAATTTCTCTGTATTAATCAATTTTTTAACCTGTTGCTTCAATTACACTGTACATAAATATATACTGGTATAATTGCGTGGAATGCACTTTATTCTGAAACTTTATAAACTTGTCTTTATTTACCCACACATTATTATAGCATAAAGGAAAAAGTTGTGGGAACTTGATTGCACTAGATGTGCTCCATTACTGTGGTTAAGAGTCTTGTAAGTTTCCAAATGTCTGTCATTTCGGCTTATAGTCAATAACTTTTATAATCTAGACTTTTATGTAAAAATCATGAGAACGCTGTAGACAACTCATAAATATTTTATTTTGTATCACATTCTAGTCATGTCTGGAAATATACAAAATCTGAAGAAACTATAAAAATAATGTGGATAGTGATTTGAAACTATTATGTAGATAGGGTTTCATTATTTATTACATTTATTTAATAGTATGTATTTATTATTCTTCTCAACAAATCTTGTTTTCATAGAATCTTTAAGCTTTTTACCGTCAGTAGGGTATTTCATCGCAAAACGTGTTTCGTGTTTTATTCAAAATGCAGCATACGTCCCGTCTCGGGATTTGCAAGCATCTGCAACTAAAATAGTTCAAACAAATTGCACCTCGTTGTAAATAATGAGTCTTAGCTTTGTCATTTTTGAGAGTACCTAGCTAATAGCAGAACTCGTCATACAATTTACAACATTTTGCTCTAATTTCCAAATTATTGTAAAATAAATCTAATAAATATTATTAAATTATGCATTTTACTAAAATAACAAAAATTTGACACAATTTTATCACATTTGGCCGTTGATGCTCAAAGATTTTGCAATTCACGCACTAAATATTTTTAATTTAACAAAAAATCAACCCACTCTACGTATAACGGCTTAAGATTTTTGTTATTTTGAGTGACACTTTAATTAGCCACACAGCCGATA
Organism: Lagria hirta; assembly: GCA_947359425.1. Taxonomy (NCBI): domain Eukaryota; kingdom Metazoa; phylum Arthropoda; class Insecta; order Coleoptera; family Tenebrionidae; genus Lagria; species Lagria hirta. Next base: position 17,879,010 of record OX375798.1, on the reverse strand, counting down.
AAATATTCTATACATCGAAAAGAGTATGATAACTTTCTTAAAATTTAAGTTTAAAAAACGGTGTCGAATCTCAAACAACATAAATTTTCAAATAACATCAATTTAATAAATTCTTCCAAACTATTTTGTACATAAAAAATTTTCAACATTAACTTATAATATCAAAAATCTACGGAATATAAGGCGCCGTTTGTGTCAAAATTAAACATGTTATACCTATATATATAAATATATATATATAAACAAAAATATAACAGTTTTTCACGTGTGGTATGAATAATATTCAGCTAATATCCAGTTTCTGCGTCGTTCCGTTATGGACGGAGGGCGTCCGTATAGCTACATCAATTTTAAGCTTTTTGCTGTTATACAAAGAGGGCGATATTGTTGCTACTTCAAATCATTGGAAAATTATTAGTTCTTCATATTACATTAATTTTTTTTTAATGTTTTACCATCTTATATACATTATTTATAAAATAATTGTCGAAATTTTTAGAAGTCAATAAAATAGTTAACCAATTTATGAAAGTACAAATAATGTAATAATTTTCAGAAAAAAATAATTTCTTTGGCCACATAAGAATTTTAAGTTTTGCCATTTCAATATCCTAGCTTTCATTTGATTAAAGTTATTCAAATTGAAATGACTTAGAAGAAGCCGGAATGAAGCAAAATCAGCTCATCTCTCCATCGCCATGAAACATGCAAACCTGAAATTATTATATATATTGCAGCGACCCAAACGCCCTCCGTCTATAACGAAAAGACACAGAAGCTTAAAATTATTATATATTGTGTATAAAAATATTTTTATTATTTTTGTTTCATATAGAAAAACTTTAATTTGGACACTAACGGCGTCTCATAACGGTATTGCAGCTTTTTTTTTAGACCATAATGTTGTCGCCACACTCTTCTCTAATTTTTCAACACGATCTGCTTTGGAAGATGTCAATTTTTCAAAAATCTTCCTTCTAGATTTCTTTTTAAATTTATTTTTGTTTTAAATAATAGAAGCTTTAATTTGGACAGAAACAGCTTGTCCTAACAAAAATTTTTATTTTAATTATACTGTTGTCATAATTTTCTCTAATTCCTCGACACGGTTTTCTTCGAAAGACGTCATTTTTTCAATCAAAAACCTTTCTTCTTAAATTATTTTGAAATTTAAAATGTTTGTTTTTTAGAAAAATGACCAATTAGCACTAAATATATAATTATGTATATTGAACCATTGGCGTTAAATATTAAAATCAAAAAGCAAAAAAGAACAAAACAATAAGTTTTTAATACGTATTTTGTGGGCAAAAGCTCTATGTACGGCTTATGCTTTATCATTGTTTCCAAACATCCGATTAGATAAAGTTGACAATATTATATTAAAATAATAAATATACATATATGAATCAATAATTGAATCCACAAGATAAAAAATAAGCTACCACATGTAGAGTGAAAGAGAAAAGTAGATATAGAAGCTAAATATGGACTACTCTATTATTTTCAAATAGGGTGAGTAGGAAGTTCACTTAATATAATCATAATAAACAGATCAATTCAATTTTTATCTTTAAAAAAGCTCTATACTTTATGCAAGCTACATATGACCGTCCCATAAATCAACTTTGACAGGCAATACCCTATTATGTATAAGCGATTGATTATAGAGGAAGATAAAACAGCTTATTATGTAGCCATATGGTTAAGTGAAACTTTATACTCATCTATTAAATCTAAACCGTGCAAGTGCTCACTTTATAAATCTTTAAATCATATGAATCGTATTTGTTTATATTTTGACAGAAAAAATGTCAGACATCCCAAGCTCTCTTCAAATTTAATTTGATTTGCCAATTCACATTTAATAAAACGACAAAAATAACCCCTTTGTCAGAACAAAAAAATTGTAGAAAGCATAAAAATGATGAATGTAGTGGAGAAGGTACAACATATTGATCAACAACAAATGTAGAAATGAAATCTCAAATAAAGCGTTTGACAATTTTTCAATATTAATAAACTCTACATGAATATGATTTATTGCACCATACACATATTTTTAAAATACTGATAAACATAATAAATTGATTTTTGTTTTTTTTAACCGAGTTCAAAAAAATCAGAAAGTTTTCAAATGAATTGTTTTTTTTTTATGTGTGTTACCTCATAACGTTTGTCTGAATAAACATAATTTGATGATTCTTCTTTTATTTGGAACCTGATGCTTTCCATTTGGTCCCATTTGAGTTTGATAGGGACCTGACCAGTGGTTTTTGAGTTATTCTCATTAATGCTTTTTTAACATATATTTTTGACACTTTGAAAAAATTGATAGCAATTAAAAAAGTATTTCAATATAATTAAATAATAGTTTATTTATTTAACTGTTCAAGCAATTTGAATCAATTCATAAATAAATAAAATAAAATTTAATGATGCTGAAGTCAGTTTTTTCCAAATTTTTGAAAAATAATTCAGGTAAAGTATACTCATAAAGCCTATTCAAGAAATAAAATGGTTTTCTTTTTTTGTTGCCAGTTCAAAAAATATTAATAGACCATACTAAATACTTTATTTTTCCAGCAATACATTTGATGAGGCAACTTCAGCAGCTTTACTGAATTTCTGGCGGTGTAATTTTTTTTAAAGAATGAAAAGGTAGAATTTTGTAGAGCGTTGGAATAACCCATCAATTATTTTTTGACAAAGTATTGATGCGAATCAAGTATAACACTTTTTAATTGCGTTCATAAAACACAGATTCAAATCAAGTGACTTCGCAGGCCAAACCAAAGCGCCTTTTCCCCTGATCCATTACACAGAAAATTGCTCGCCAAATTTTTTTTATTAAAACAAAAAAGTAAAAGAAGAATCTTATTGAAAGCGTTTTTCAAAATTAAAATTTATAGAATTTGTTCAGTCGCGGTTGCTTTTCAGATGTTATAAATAACCAATTCATCGTGGAAAATAAAATTCTGTAATTAAAAATGACTAAATTGGTCCAAATTTGTTCATTCCAGCCGTTGCACAAAATTGAACCGCTTGTTCATAAAACTCAACCGAATTAATTCGTCGGGCCAATATTGTTAACAGAGCTTTTCAAATAGATGCCTATTTATGTTTGTATGTATGATATAAATTGTGTTTTAGGGCGCTAAAAACCGTCAAGTGATTACTGAAAATAAACACATCGCGTGCAAAAGCGAAATAAAATCCTATACAAAATCAAACGCGCCTGAACATAAACAAATTCAATTAAAAATATTTTATCTGCAACTATTCATACAGGAAATTGGGCCTTTTAAAGTGATTATCATTTATGAAAATTATTGTACATTTTAATTTGCATACCATAATGATAAAAGCAATCATTGGTATTTTTATAAACACAATTGAATGCTATATATTTATTAGCACAGTCACGCAATTGTTGATAATATAGATTAAATATTTGTGTATTATTGAACAAACAATTTATAAAAATAACACGTATATAATAAAATGCTAACCTTACATCAAAGTTGAGAAACCAGGTTTCTACAAATTTAATGCATAGGGTCACTCACAATGACAGATATCAATTTCATATTTCACATAAGAATTTGTTGCAACTTGCTGAAGAGTTCAAATAAGAGCCGTACAAGTCAAAATTTCCAGATCCAGTAATTTGATTTGATCTTATCAAACAACTTATTGGTAGATATTCAACTTTCTTCAATATTTGCGTTAAATTTTGAGCATGTTCACTCAATTTGGTGGGAAATTGCTGTTTCCGGTCGATTTTGAATCCTGCAAAACGGTCGATGAAGTGTGGCATAAAAATATAATTACTGCATTATTATTTTAATCTTTAGATAATGAATAATCTAGTTTCACTACTTACGGCTGGTTCTCTATTTATTTTTTCGTTTGTAGATATCATAGTAAATTTAATAATTAATTTAGTTAATTTTTAATTTTCAATTACGGTAAGTACTACACGTTTTATCAGTTTTTTATTTAAATTAACTTTCTGAATAAAACCGTGTTGTGCACATGTCAATCTTTCAAACGCAGCACCACGTCTCTCAAAATATAAATTGTCAGCCATCACACAAAAGCGACTATTAACGGACGCTTTCCAAAATCAATCGACTACAGCATCAAATACCACATCTGAATAATAAAATCAATATCAGACAAATCATACCTTATCGGAATCCTATTCGAGTCCATTGTGACAAGAGCCACAAATTAATTTTGACATAAACTCGATATTCCATATTTTGAGATTTACCTAAATGATTTCTATTCTTTTAAAGAATATTGTAGGATAAAAATAAAACAACTAGTTGATTACATAAAACATCTCATTAAAAACTTAAATTAAAAAAAAATGTGAGCCGTCACAAGACGCCTCGCAATGTAAAATATCAAAATTCTATTCTTGAAAAAAATATTGTAGAATAAAAATGAAACAACTAGTTGATTACATAAAACATTTCATTAAAAACTTGAATTTAAAAAAAAATGTGAGCCGTCACAAGATGCCTGGCAATGTGAAATATCGAAATTCTTTTGTAAAAGGATGTATACGTTCAGTCTAAAAATATTTAACCGACTTCAAAAAATAAAAAAGTTTCTCAATTCAACAGTATATATTTTTTTATGTGTGTTTGCGGATAAGTGTGCTATTTATATCTCGAGGGTGCTACAAGATAAAAAAATTGAGATTTGATCATCATAGAAAAATTGAGAAAATCAGGTAAAACGTCAAACATACAGTGCGTTTGTCAAATCTGTGTTCGCAGATAACTTTGTTGTTTATAAATCAGTTTTGATAATTCACTATTTTTTAGAAAGGTGATATCTCAAAGATGGTACCAATATAAGGAAATTAAGATGTGATAATGGCATCTTAAATAAATCAAGATAAACCGTCGAAAATTATAGTGGCACTTAGTGCGTTTATTAATGCGTGTTCGCGTTTACTTTTTAATTTCCTTTTTAAACTCGGTTTTTTTTTGTTTGAAATTATTCTATTACAGAACAATAGTTTCAAGGTTGCAACGCAATTTAAATTAAAAACATCCTTTCTGCTCCAGTAACGCCTACATTGTGAAAAAAAAACCAAAACCAAATTGCTTAATAAGTTTTCCAGAAATAGCTTCTTTGCCATTAAAAGACAAAATAAGACAAAACCAATTTTTATTATTTTAATGCCACACATCCTCTCCACGCCTGCAATTAAGGCGCTGCTGTAACTCACCAGAAAAATTGTCACAGAAAATAAGTAAAACTAAGTATAAAAAAAAAAAATAAATAAAACCGGACGAATTTAATTTAAAATAACCCCGAAGCAACATGTTGTTAAATACGCGCCGCTGTATATGAAAAAAATATAAAGTGCTTAATGGTTTACAACTAACCGTGCCAAGTATGCTAATGAGACTAGACCAGATCCAAAAAGACTACTACAACTGTCAGCAATTTAAAGTTTTTTAAATAATCGTAAATTTAAGGCTTTAGTTTATCAATTTGAAAACGTGCGTCTATTCAACCAAATTTAAAATTAAACTATTACGTTGATTCCTATCACAAATGATGATGGCTTTCTGTGTGAGAGATGCTGGAATTTTTTCGGGTTTTGTAGATTATAATGTTAATGAGCTTAATGCCCAAATTTCAAATAGTTTAACCGTGTTCTGAGAACAGCTATAAATGGAATAGTTTAACACTTCAGTCTGATAACTCTTTGCTTTATGACCACATTACGACCCACAAAAATATTTTTATCTGTTTACAGTAGTAACAAATTTAGAAATTTGACAAACATTTGCACTGACCGCCAAGTTAGCTTAATTTCTTATACTACACATAGATTTATTCAATTATACAGTATAACAAATTATATCATTATACGATTATAACAAAAAATGATTAACGTTTGATCCGTTGCCGATTATATACCGTTCTATAATTTTTTTCTTTATACCGAGTATAATTAGGGTAGCCCAAAAACTAACAATTTTCTTTTGGATTTTGAATAACGACATCTATTAGGAGTTAACCTTAGATAAAATGTCGAAAAGTCAGGTTTGTACATGTTAATTCAAAGAAAAGTCTCAAAATTTTTACAAATCAAAATTTGTTGCAACTTGCTGAAAAGTTTCAATAAGATCAAAACAAACTCATATAAAAAAGGCGTTCACTGACCTGTCAGTGAATCAAGCGGCACTTAGAACCTACAATAGAGAAAAATGTCAAGGAATTGTAAAACGAGAACCAAATGGCAAAAAAATCACCAAATTTGCAAAGTTTTGCTAAGATGTAGTTTATAAAGAAACTTATTTATAGCAAGTAAATATATTAGTCCCTCATTGTCAAGAAGTTATACACCCCATTTTTGATAATGTTAATTGATAATAAAACAAAAAGATTTTAGTTGTTATAAAAGTTATAATAAACTAAGTAATACGCATTATAAGCTAATAAAAAAAAATAAATAGCAAATATAATAAAAAAATTGTTTTTTTTTAATCGAAATTTGTGTGCGCGCCAAAACCAAAATAAAAAAGCTAAAAGAATTTGTAAATTTCTCTACAAGAAGCATAGTACTTAAATGAGATTAAACAAGTTTAAATTTTCAACCATTACCTTGATCTTTGCTGAGATAAAATAAATAAATATTTGGAAAAACAAAGATTGAAAAACAGTAGCCAAAAATCGTCAACCTTTTAAGCTCTGGAATGTTGAGATTAAAGCAAGTCGTCTAATCGTCAAACCAATTAGTTGTAAGCCATTTGGAATTTCTTGTATTAACCTGAGTGTTCCAAATACCAAAAATACACCTTTAAATCCCGAAAGAAAACGCAAACCGCATCTTTTGTTATTTCAGACACAAATTCTCTGGTTTATCTGCAGACGAGCATAATTTATGTGAATTGCTTGAATTATTTGACATTTGCTTTTCCCTCTAGAAACTTGAAATTCTTTTCAGAATCCTTACGATTGGCGTCAACATTGCAATGTTGCATACACTTTTCCTCTCCAATCTAATAAAAAAAAGCAGCTGCTTTTGTTAATCTGCCTTTGTGCTTCTTTCTACCAATCGAAATTTATGGCAAAACTTTTGAAAATCTCTTATACGTTTGTTTAACAACAAATATCAGGCTGGTATGCTGAATTTGCAGATAACATTTTCCGCTTTGTCACCAGGGAAATTTACGGCTTCCTCCGGGCTTTTTTTGTTAAAAGAATTTAGCAGATAAATTCAAATTCAAAAAATATTTTAATGAGGCTATTTGTGTTATTTATTTATCAGATTAATTCGCTTGAGTGTACTCTTACTAATGACGTATCAAAACTAATAACCAAAAAAGTGTGTCTAGTCTCGATTTTATCGGAATTAAAAACCTTAATTTATAAAAAATTAAATAAATCTAACTTTTCCTAATATGACCCTGACCTGACCGAGCCTCACCGTACTGAACATAAATACACACTTAATTGAAAAAAATCAGATTTAGCTTGAAGGCTTTTTTTATATGCAGACAACCATTTTATAAGCATATCTTTTTTTTTTCAAACAAAAAACATTCAAAACCAGTACCCTTTTTATATTCTAATGGTAACATCTGTATATTAGGGTGTCCGTTATTTACCAAGTTGGCTATTTTCACTTGGGTATCGTCAAAATCGTTTCTTATTGACCTAAAAACAATTTTGAAAAAAAAAAAAATTTTACGATGCCGATTAACCCTGCCTAAATATCGATACTTTTTCCATTTAATTAACATGGGATTTTTGCACTTTCTAGCAAATAATTTTTATTTCACTCATTATACTCTTTAACTTACCAACAATGCTCGATTCTGCTTCTATTATGATCCCTTTGGATGGAAAAATTTTCATATTGGCGCAAAAAAATTTATCACATAACCTTTGGTAAGGTCAAAATTTATTTTTATTGATTTTTCTGGTTATTTTGCTTAAACTACTTACTTATTAATTTTTGTTCTGTATTTCATTTTAAGTTTCTTATTTTTTTTTTATCCAAAGGGATCATAATACAAGCAGAATCGAGCATTGTTGGTAAGTTAGAGAGTATAATGAGCGAAATAAAAATTATTTGCTAGAAAGTGCAAAAATCCCATGTTAATTAAATGAAAAAAGTATCAATATTTAGGCAGGGTTGAACGGCATCGTAAAATTTTTTTTTTTTTCCAAAATTGTTTTTAGGTCAATAAGAAACGATTTTGACGATACCCAAGTGAAAATAGCCAACTTGGTAAATAACGGACACCCTACTGTATATAGCACAAGACAGCCTTTTATTTAGTTTTTTATAGGCTAATGTTTCGATGAAATCCGTAAAACGCGCCAACAATAACCGTCTAGGATTTACATTTAGCAGCTAGCACAAAAGCACAGTTTTGCATAAAAAAATAAATTAAAAAAACAAGAAATTATACAACATATAATTGGTTCAGATTTTTTTTAAATATCAAAGCAATCCCATCTGGTTATTAAAATTTGATAAAAATTTGTAGATTTAGTGTACAGAATAGATTATGCAATACAAAATTCTTAAAAACCAGTTCGTTTATTAATTTTTCATTATTAATAATATGTTATAAATAATATGCTCACTGTAAAATTCTTCAAACTCTGAGACCGCACCCTTGCACTATAAGTTTTAAAAATTAAATGCACATAACTCGTTTTGCAGAATGATCTCGACAAATAAACATGACATACAATCAAGGTGCATAAATTTATGGCGTTTAGGTTTTTAATATGTATTCTCGTCTACTTAATAAAAGTCATCATATACGAGCGGCCGTATGTAATTTTAAACTCAGAATACTTATTTTACACTGTAAGAACTATGTAAATTACGCATACGGTGCATTAATGTCATAATGTTATAGCCTCAACTAGCAACCATACAAATTTTAAATTTCTTTTAAGCTTTATCTTATTTAACTCTGACAGTTGATGGCCGCAGCTCGCAGCAGCTACAGACGCGCTATTGTTAAAATACACATTACATGAATACATGAATCAATTTATTCTGTGGAGATAAGTTTTAATGTTCCGCTTTCAGGGTCGTTATTAAGTTAACCTCAAAAGCAATTTTCTAGTGTAAACGTGTTTCAGAAAACCGAATTGCGAGCTTATTTACGGCTTGTGTAATAAAACATGGCCGCACAATAAATCTCATTCGCACAATAGTTATTTATTTAGGTGAACATTTGATAGACTTTTTGGGGATTTCTCCAAACTCCAATGACTACAAATCATCCACTGCTTTCTCTCTGTAGGCCTTTTAAGTATATTTAGTACAGATTGGGACTACAGTTAGCCAATAATGTCAAATAGAAATATATATGTACTTCTATATATTTCAGAAGCAGAAAAACTTTATGACTCATATTTATAAACTCAAATCACTCTGTACAAACATTTTCCACACTATAAAAGCTTCTTCTTCTGAGCTATTTATTTCAAAAAATAAAAACATTTATAGAAACATTTGTTTGATTTAGCCCACTTAAATTTAACAAATCAACCACACCGTAAGTCAATAGTTCTACGATAGTTCTACTACCGTAGTTCTACGATAGTTTTTTATATGATAAACAAAAGTTTTTCTTTTATGCTCTCTCTTGTTTACTTTTTTGCCAAAGCGCCACCTCCGAATAAGAAGTTTGCAAGTTAATTTGTGTTCAGCCCGTAACGCCGAACACTCGGTGAGGCAACATTTAGACTGCAATTCCGTCAGGTTTGCTAAAGCAAAGTTTTATAATCACACTGTATACTTGCAGATCATGATAAGTTTTACTAAGCTTCATACCATTTGAAAGCTGGCTTTGCAAGATTTCCAAATCAGTTTTCAGACAGCTGCCCAATATGATTTTTCGCAAAAATATACTATTTAAATATTTTCATTAACACCATTTGTCAGATCTCTTCTAGTAGAAGCGAAATATACAGATAAGCCTCCGTTAGATAATGTTGTTGCTATGTAATAAAATCAAAATATGTAAACTATATATAAAAAGATTATTTTCTTTTACAATAGTCAAGACATGTCAAGAGTAAGAAGCAAATTGAAAAAAAGACGAGACGGTAACCAAACAATATTTTTTGCAAGGTCGACTTTCAGAAAGACTAGAATGCGTAGTTTTCCCATTTGGGCAATTATTTTAAAAGTACTCGGTAATTTTTTGCTTAAAAAGCAACTGAATCACAGATCCAGTAATTTTGTAGAGTGTTAAACCTACGATAGCGACTTTCAGGCAAGTTAATCAACAATTGAGTGAGTTACATACTTCTTAATTCTCGTCTGAGCTAATGATTTGTACGCTTCGCGTTAATTTTGGAAAGACCTTTGAAAGCCGCATCATTCCTTTTTAGAGGAATTAACACCTAGAGCCGTAACATCAGTCTTGTCTTCAAGTCAGCATTCCGAAGACCATTGTATTATCTCTATACAGACCAAACCCAAAGCAAATGCCCTTTTGTTATTAGCCCCACAAGAAACCTAATTAAAATTTGAATTAATGAATGAGAATGTGTTGGGTCAATTAGTTAGTTTTAAGTCTGAATTTCATATTGGTGTTAGAGACAATAATGTTGGAAGCGGTAGCTTTTTGAACGGTATTGGTGCAGCAGTTGTTAATATAGCTGTACCTTACGAGTTATAAACCTGATTATTTATTCGATTTTTTGTCACTTCTGAGTTTTCTTGACGACATAAGGACCTTAACCCTCAGCTGCTGTTAGAAGTCTTGGCGTTTCCCCTGCTGGGTTAAGTAGCGCCAATAGCCTTCTTGTTCAAACATTTAATTCTCGCCTCTCTGGCTCAAGTTCTAGTCGAGCATTCAGATTTTGAACAGCAAAGCAACCAAGATGAAGCTTCTGTTAACCACCTCAATCTCTTAATAGACCTAATCCTTAACCACGTATAAGCTGCCTAGAAAAAGCTTTGCTATAAACTCCAAATACTACCTTTCTTAAAACATTGCCATAAAACACCATTTTATCTCAATTTTCACAGTTGCCTTCATACATTAGTCATTTTTGTAAACCCAATTTTTCAGAAGCAATTTCGGCTTAAAATCTTAGGTTGTTTTAGGGTGGTAAGTGTAACACTGACCTTTAACAGTTCCTTACAATAAAGGTTCAAGAAAGTTAAAATGCAGTTGTTTGATGACCAATTGATATTCCCACCACGGCTCATTATCCCGAACCAAAGTGTGTTAAAGACGCATTATTTCGTTTGAGCAAGTTGCGCCATCACATTAAAACCAAATGTTGTGTGTTTTTTTGAAACTATTGTTATTAAAAACTCGTAGACTGTGTATGGGTATGTTTACAAGTCCAAAAGTCACTAGTTGTCAATACATCAGCTTCTTAAATATAATTACATATAATTTTGCAAAGCCCCAATTGCAACTACTTTGCCTGTTGACATAGCGGCCGAAATAAAAACAAACTTCGTCGAAAACAAAATTGATGTAAATGCCATTTTTGACTGAAACTTAAAGTGTTCAAATTGATCTGGTAAAAATAATAAATGAGAGTACATATTATGACTAAAATATTTTAGTTTAAAATGTAGAAAATAAACGATATTTTGCCAAACCTTCTTATTGTGACTGAAGCAATTAATTATTATTAAAACACCACATCAGCTTTCTTATGAATTTTAATAATTATTATGTTGTATGCCTCTCATATTAAAAAATTCTATAATATGTATTAAGGATAATAAGCTCCTTGTTCTTAAGATTTATTTATTCTGTTTAATTTACAATAAAAAGGGTGATAGTATCTCTTGTTACAATTATCCATCTTTATAATTTACATTGATAAACATGTTTAATAGCAAATTCTACTCTCGTAAGAATATAAATTACCGTAAATAGAGACATTTTCATTAAATGTGTCATTTGCATATCAAACCGATGTATCTTTTCTTTAGCATTCATGACAGAAATTAAGCGCGTTGCATGCCTCAATTACATTAGTTAGATTCACACCTTGATTGCTATCGGACTTGTGCCGTGATTAAGGGCGTAAAAATTAATCCAGAAAATAATCCGGTCCTGTCGCAATACTGATTCATCTCAACTGGCTGTGTAGCCGACCAAAATAAACCGCGGCATTCACAAAGGCATAACTGTCTCTCCCCATTCAAGCATTGATTGCCGACTCCCTCGCGATAAAATTACACGTTTAGGTTTACTCAAACGATGCAATCTGTGTATTTATCAATAATACAATCATGCCTCCTGAAATTCAAACGATTATCTACCTAGAAGGGATTTTCTCCTAGAAAAATTTTTTCTATTCCCACTAAAATAAGCAATTACCTTCGAATTGAAAACTGTCACCCCTCTGCATGTGCACAACTGTCTGAAAAATCAAATCCCGATCAAACTGCACTCGTAAAGTCTATTCAGAACAAAAGTTCTTCGAATTTATTGACATTCTGCCCCAAACCATCAATTTTTTTAGACCCCCTTCAAATTTGCTTGTTCAAATAAGGGCAGTGTCATCTTGACTACAGAAAACATATTCTCTATTGAAGGTGCACAAAAGAAGGGTTGAGTTTAGGATCAGAGCAAAAACCATATTCAATAAAGAGCGCGTATCCCACAAGATAGAAATTCACAGATTCTTGAATAACAATAAGATTTCTTTCTTATAAATTACTAGCTGACCCGGCGAACTTCGTACCGCCTAACAGTCAATGAATGTTGTGTTACTTTTTAGCTGAACTAATTTAGGCTTTGATGAACGTAAAACAATGATACAAAATAATATATTTATATAGATAGAAACAAAAAAGTATTTTATTATGATGAATGATGATGAAAACATACATACAGAATAAAAATAAAAATAAAAAAAAATAATTAAGTACTTCAAACTCATGTCAGAAAAAAATGATTGAAAACTATGTTGTGCAGATTGGGAAAAAAAATAATACTTAGATTAATTCATTAATAGGATTTTCATTCAAGCACTTTGTGGTAAACGACATTCTTTGTTTTTTGGTCAGGCGCAAGAACAAATATATATGGTTTGCCGACACGTGAGCATGCCACGTACAATTGACAATGAGAAAAACATGCATTTTCTAGATTGAGGCCACAAATAGTCAAGGATTGGCCCTGTGATGTGTTGATCGTCATGGCAAAGGCAAGACGAATCGGGAATTGAATTCGTTTAAACTCAAAAGACATATCCGTTGGGATCATCAGAATCCTTGGAATAAGAACTTCCTCATCTTTAAATTTTCCTTTAAGTATCGACGCGTGCGATTTCTCGCAGATAATTGACTCGCGATATTCCGTTGCCTAATTGCATTACGGCTTCGCTGGGAAAGATTAGATCTTCTAGGACGCGGCATTGTTATTAAAATGTGCACTCGCATAAAACCACCAAATATAATAACAGTGCCTAAACTTTCGAGACATAGACAATAGCTCAAACAGTATATAACCACTACGTATAAATAGCTTATCAAGAAAAATCATAGACAACCTATAAAAAAACATTTACACTTTTGTTAACCTGTAGATTTTTTTTCCTTAATCTTATAACCTTTACCAACTGATTTTTTATTCCCTAAATTCCGTTCCTTTCCGATGATTTAATGTTTTTACTCTAGAATAAATCTTAGGTATTATTTTCGAAAATTAAAAACAAATATAACAGTACCTGAACTTTGTAAACATTTTACAAAAAATAAGGGTCTCAGCAACCAGGCCATAAGCCCCAAAAAAAGAATAGTTGTTACACTATTTGACAGGATTGGACAACAAATGTTTGACATGTAATAAACAAATCAGCATCTATTGAAATGATTAATTATTCATTACACATATCAAGTTTTTATTGTTTTTAAGATGTATTCTGCTATTCGGGACGGAAACAAATCCAACAAATCAAAAACCATGGCAATCGGTCCAGCCGTTCTCGAGTTATAAGTGTTGTAACAAACACGACTTTCTTTTATATATACATATATAGATTTGCCGCGTATGCGATGCTGTTTATTATCGGCAAAACCGAACACCTCCATTAGATTTGCTATTTCATTTCTGATCGCAGTTTATCAAGTTTATTGATAAAGTTAGCAAAATATTCCTTTCTTAACTTTTATCGTTTGTTTATATGATATATTCACCTCTTCAAAGCAAGTTGACACGAGATCTGCTTTAACAAAAAAAAATTTGAGCAGATTAAATGACACAAACTGCAGGAATCGATAGAGTCAACTGAGTCGTCGCCTGATGTTTAAGTTGACGGCGATGCGAATTATGTTGGCTTCTGCTGTCAGGAGGTCGTAAATTTACTGCTAATAAAATTTTCTTTCGTTGAAAATATGAAAACTTGACTCGTTCTTTCGGTTCATAAATTGCAAAGTAAGTTATAATAAACCATGTAAATACAAGAAATTATCTTTCACCGCAGCGTAGTTGCTCTTCACGCTGCAGTTGCTATTTTAGTACCTACAATAGAGGCATTGGCCTGAGTTCAGATCTATACAATAGATCAAAACTTTTTAGATCTCATAAAATGTTAAGTAAGCATATTTTTAATTAAATATCATAAATTATCATTATTTGGATTTGCAAAATTTGAATCAGCAATAAATATGTCAGCTCCAGTATAAAATTTTCTCTATGTAAGCTGTTTTTTGTGTGCATCAAACAAAACAACCCTTACACAATGCCCCTGCACGCGTCAACGACAATCACCAACCCCAAACAGACATCCAGATATGTGAAGCATTCGAATTGGTGTACGTTTGTCACGGTGGTGTTCAAAAGGCGACAGATTTGTCTGTCGACGAATATTCGGATAATATTAATTATTGATTGGATTATTCGACTATCGTTTGTACAGAAATTGGGGTGATTGAATAGATAGATATAGGGCTCCATATTACCTGCTTCTTTTGCAATACGACCCAATTAACGTTTCCATCCTCTTTCGGCTTTTCCATCAGCAAACACATCAGCGGCAAATGTAGATAAGTTGTATTATCCCGGGTTGATAATATAAAATAAATATTGATGTTTCCGCCACTTCATTAAACGCAATGCAGGTAGAAAGAACACGAGAAAATTAATGCCGAAGAATTTTGAAGTGTTTGCTTTTTAAAATCGCAAAAACTGTTTCAGCTTGAACGTAAGCGAAAAAAAGCACAACAAAAACATAGAGAGACATAGACCTAAACTAAAGCTATTTAATAAAAGAGTTTTAGTCAATTTGTCAAAAAATCAATTACCCACCATGTCATACAGATAAAAATTCATATAGTTATAACTCATTTAATTATAGAACCAATTAAAGTTTCGGAACTAAATTTTTGTCTTCAAAAAATTAAGTTTCTGATCAACAAGAAAAATGTTAATAAGCAATCTTAACTATTAAAGACTCTTACGCCCTACGGTTGCTCAAGATTTAAACAGCCACAATTCATTAACACACTTATTTGTTAAATAACTTTCAACTGTTAACAATAATTTATTTAATGTAAGCTGGAAGTGGCTACAATCGATCATACAAATATGTAGTTGGACCTTTTCTAAACAGTTTACTAAAATTATACAGTTGGAAGAGTTATTGCCTGCAGAAGAATATAATATCAAAATAGTTTACCCACGTGCATCGGAAACATCTAAAGACAGCTCCCTCAAGAACTCTGTTCCAAAATTTACATTTAACAGAGAAGCGCCAAACAGCAAGAACACAGACACAGGGTGTCTTTACCAAGCTGTTCGCTTTCAGCGATTGGGAATTCTTGGCAACTCCATTAAACACGAATGAAATACAAACGCGCTTTTGGTTCTAGAAAATCGACTTCTATAAAAGTTACAGAGATATTTACGGCTGGAAATTTACTTCATCCACAATATTATTCTTACTAAATTTATTTTCGGTTGGGTCACTTTCAAAAGTTTGAAAAGATTTTGGCTGAAGAGGATTCCGAGAAGCGTGCGTGTGTGTGTAGACTATTTTAGCGCAAAACACGTCCTGTTTTATATGCTGGGCAATTTTAGTACCAATTACGGAAGCGGGCGGTCAGACCTCTTCCAATATTTACCAAACGAAAACTGCAAGAACTTTTCTAACCTAATTTTCTCTTCGAGATCCAAAGCGTAGAACTGATTGATTGTTTTTCTTATTTAGGTGGAAAATTTAGATTGCTTCATTGTGATGGACAAGAGGGCTTCAAACACTAATTTTTTTTTTACCCCATCCAAACCTTCTCCGATTAGTTTGCTCAACTCAAACAGCAGTCTTTAAAGATCAAATCCGACATTCAAACAAGATTCCAAGTAAAACAAAAAAACCCTAGATATTTTTTTAGCTAAAATAATGTCATAAGATTGTCGAAAACACTTCTTCATTAAGTACGTAATTACTTCAAACGTGATTGGTGCGTTATAAATTTCATTTGATATAATATAGTGCCAATCAAAAAAAATTTTTAACAATATTCAAGCATTTTTTTTCAAAAACTATATTATAATTAGCATTGTTTTGCGTAAAAAACAAAAAATAAGGTATTTTTGATAATACAGTCATCTATAGCGTCTACTTAAAAAAATAGCTAAAAAGTTTTTGAACTATTTTTTCCTACGACTAGCATGTCAAGCTCGCTTTACATAGATTGTTCCAATTTTTCTGTGTAAAAAACTACAGTTCTGTGCGAAAAGTTACAGTTCTGTGTGTGAGGAACATTGACAAGTGGTATGATCAAATGATTAAGTAAAGTATTTATTTTGATATTTCGACTTTAATATAGAATAAATTGTTTTTTTTTGTTGTAGTTTACTGAATGATCGTAGGCAAAACGTTGTCTTGAACTCGTGTGAAATAGTTATTTTTAGCCTCGTCGATTGTAAACGGCATATTTACGTCTTGTCAACTTCT
This sequence comes from Lagria hirta, assembly GCA_947359425.1. Classification (NCBI taxonomy): domain Eukaryota; kingdom Metazoa; phylum Arthropoda; class Insecta; order Coleoptera; family Tenebrionidae; genus Lagria; species Lagria hirta. The sequence goes on along the minus strand of OX375798.1, from coordinate 17,862,063 downwards.
ATGGTAACTTGACTTTTTTGACTCCGCAGAGCGTTGGGCTTCAAAATTAAAACCTTGCACTGTAAAATGTAACTTACCGCACTAATAACGTAAATAACTATGTATTACCTAACGAGTTCGGAAAGTGAAGTTTCCCACATGAGCACAGAAGTGCTGCGTTAGGTGAAAAAGTTAGGTACAATTCTTTTTCCAACGAATAACTCTAATGTTTTAATGATAAATGATTTAGTTTTATACTTATTTTTTAGTTGGTAGCGTTGTCTCCGCCGATTACCTGAAATTTTATACTTAAAATCTTCTCATTGTTTTGGTTTTGTTTCAAAATAGCATTGTTTCAAAAATTTATTTAGCCATTTCCCCTAGTTTCGGCGGCAAAGTAAAAAACACCTAACACTTAAATACCTAACTAAACATGTACTTTAATTTCAAAAACCTTAGTTTGTGACATAATAGAATGAATTGTTACGAAAATGACTATTTTACCTCATTTTACGCGACGGTCTGCAGTAAAACAATGAGCTTACCTGAAACAAAAAAACACAAAAATAAACAACGTGACTTAAAAATATTTAACGGTTAGTAATAAATTAGTAATCCTATGTTAAAAAATACACATTTTTTTTAGTTGTTAAAATTGCCACTACCCATTCCCTCTATTTAAAAGATGATCTTTAAATACTATATAGAGAATCCCATGACGATTATATAAACCAGTTAAGACACTGAGATTTCAAAACTTTTCCATGATTACCACAAAATCATCCCGGTAATCTTTTTTCCTTAGCGAGCATGACTGAAATTAATTAGTTATAATTAAAATCTAGACTTGGACAAGAATTTGAAAGCATTTTTCCACTCATCACTAATAAAAAAATAAATTTTTTGTTGGTAATGATGTTTAATATATGGTTGTTAAGGTTTAACAGCATAAACATACTTGATTTCAAGAACTGCAAACTCCATGTTTCATGTCTTTGAAGGCTACTTGAAATTCTCTAACCAAATACCATCCGTGCATCGATTATTTTATTAATTCGTTTTTAACATACAATAAAAAAAAATATGGAAAATAATATGCACTCATTATATTATATGTGAAAATTAAGCCTCCTTTGTTATAATCCTAAACATTTTTCCAAAATAAAGTTTTTGCAGTTCAAGTTTTATTCCTCTAACAAAATTCACATTTAATTAATAGCAAAGACCAATAATAATTAAGAGTAAGAGACCAATCCCACAGTAGTGACTTACCCTTCTTCTTTTAATATTAAAATACACCCTTTTACCTTAATCCCTAACCAAAATTTTGCATTTCTAAAAAGCGATAGGATTCATTTAATGTTAAATATGCAGCCTGACAAAATATCCGATTCAACAAAATATAGTTTATTCAACGTCAATTGGTCAGGCAATTTTAATATAATACATCGTTATTATTATCGTTACATCATATAATTTGTGATTAATATAGACACACCGCATATGTATGTGCCCTTTTGTAATAATTGTCTGACAATTGATTAATAATTAGTTTAATATTCAATATAGGCTATATAATAAACATTAATAAATTTCATATTTGATAATAATAATAAACTTTTGCTATTTTAGTGGAAAACAACCATGCATATGTAATTAAAGAAAGTGTAATTTTATAATAATTAATAATGATAATTAAAAAAGCTTTTCCAGAAACTGGAGGTTTAGTTTTCGCTGTTCAGGATAGAGTAATTAACGCTGACAATTATCGTCAGTTTGTAATGGAAGAGCAATTAATTAATGACATTTATAGAATGTGTTTGCATTTAGCGAAAACGATTGAAAACATTTTATCTTTTTGTTTAGAGATATAATCATACAGTTTATAAAACAAGACATGAAACTGCTGCAAAAATAGTTTATTCAATATGATTTAGTAAAAAATGTTAAACAGCATTATAATAAAAAATGATTCTTTCTTTTTGAAAAAGTATAATCAAAAATTACCTAAAAATTAGGACATTGCCAACTGCTTTAAAAATTAAAGACAGTAGACCGGATATTGTAATAGTATTTAAAAAAGCTCGAGTTCCGTATTTATGTAGCGCAATATCTTGTTGAAACTAACTTAAAATTGGCTAAATATTTGGTAGCTATTAGAGACCTTTGTTTAAATAGTCGGTTGTGCTTGAATTGGGCTGATTTTTCCAAAGCAGTGTGCGAGTAATTTGGAAAAAAATAACCATTTTCAGTAAAGTTTTCTAAAATTGTAAAAAACTATTAACCGCCACAAACATTTATTTTCGTCTAAAAACTAAACCTCCCCCATTTCCACGTGTCTTGATTCAATTTTTATAGCACAGCTACGGTTTTATTCAGATTATTTTCGTTCTTTACGGCTGCTCAAGACGTTTTATGGCCAGATGGAGGTATATGTGTAGCTGAAGTAAAAAGTACGTTCAAAATGACCATTTGGTTTTGATTGAGATGTTATTACGGCTGAAACTGTATTTCTGACGGTAAAAACCGCAGTTTCCTCTAAATCATCATTATCCAAGATGACACCTTGCTTCCTGCGCTGATCCGTGACGCCGTAACAGATCACTGGTTTATAGTTCGGTCCTTGTCTTCTACCACCGTAATTGCATCTAAGGTAATTTATTAAGCTATACAACTGCCGAGTCACACATTTTTTCACAATAATTACTAAATGCACCAATGGCTTTATTAAATTTTTTAAAAATCCGAAATTTCCTAGCGAAACAAAGACCAAAAACCACAAAAAAGTGCAATTATCAGATAACAGAAAACAGTTGCAAACTTAAGAATTTAATAATTTCTATCCGCTACAAATATTGCAAGTAATACAAAAGCTTATAATTGGACATTTTTGCTAGTATCGGCTTAATGGTACTAATACTAACCGGTATTTTTTAAAAATTGACGTCATAGTCAGCCATGCTTATGAGTTTGTGTGAACGAACCATAATTTTTAAAACAATTGCTTCAAATTTCTAAATAACTACTAATTTTTAAAATTTTTTTTGATTGTTGTCAAAAATTTCCCGACATCCAGCACTTTTCATCATACTGTAAGACATTGTATTCAACTCTTTTGTGAGACTGTCTCGTTTCAGACAGTATGATCGTAAAAAGAGTTGTGATCCCCCTTCAAGAGAACAGAGAAAGTTACCAAAACTGTAAGGTAAATAATAGACGAAGCGCCACAAACATCTCTACGTAGACTTTCGCCACAAGTTCAATTAACAACTACCACTTGCCACTTGATAAAAAAAAATTCACTTGTATCCCTATCGTCTGCAAGGAGTACATCAACTCCTTCCTGTTGATTTTCCTGTACGTGTCCAGTACTGTCGTTAGTTTATTAACACTTTTAATAAAAATATGTTGAATTTTTGTGGCTGTATTTTGGCTTATTGCTCGACGATCACAAAATTCTTGCTTATAGAATAATAGATATTTTGATATCATTCTTCAGTCACTTGCAAATTTTTAATTAATGAACAATTATTAATATTTAATTTTACTAAATAAAAGTTCTAACAATATAATATTATTATTTATTGTACATTCAAGGTTATAAAATTCGAAAATATATTCTTTATAAAAGGAATTAAGGGAAAGATTTATTAGTAACATAGAAGATGATAAGCACGGACAACAAAACATGGCCTGTAAAATCATAAAACACAAGAATAAAGGTAAAAAAATTCTGAAGGCATTAATATTGTTAAAAATTATGATATGACCAATCATATATTTATGACAAATATGTAGAAAGAGAAAACAAAGCGTGGAGTCGTCGACGTGACGTGATGAAAACTTAAGAATTCGAAAAAACGCAAAGAATAGTAACCCATAGGACCAGAAGAGAAGAATACCTAGCAAACTAAATGTTGTGCTATTTTCATCCAACAAACATGATGTGTTGGATAAAAGATAGTTTTCAAGAAATGTAACACCTGGAAATTAACTTTGTTTTATAAAAAAAGAAGATCTTACAAAAAACTATCGACAGGGGTTGCTATTCTTTACCATACATAATAGAATGAGACAATAAAATTTTTTTGCATGGGATTGGCTTGTCAGTGAAATTTTATTTTAGAATATAAATAAAAAATTAAATTTATTTTTTTTTTCAAATATTATTAAAACCATCAAATTCTCTGTCATAGATTTTGTGTGCTTACCTCGACTGTTTCAATATTATAAAGAAATATATTTTTTTATTCGCTCGGGCTATCTATAACCATCGTCATAAATTGTTATAAATCATCATAAATTGTCGCTACCATCGCACAAGATAAAAATTGAACTTGCTAACATTATTTTTACGAGTTCATTATTTACATCACTGTGTAGTGTTTTATTACAAAAAAAAATTGAATGAAACAGCTTGGATTTTTAAGACAAAGAAGAAACTGCTGGAAAATGTCAAAGTTCGAGCTTTTTAATTTCTTGCTGTTGCCGTCATAAATATGAACAATGTACAATGCAATGTGTTGTCTCTCAAAAGATTTGTATTACAAACTCTTGTAACCGATCTTCACTGTTGGCTGGATCACCGCCATGAATTAATTTGATCCAATATATCTATTTGACAATTCTTTGAAGCGAAAAAACGTAATGCTATCAAAGCCTAAAAAATATACGTAAAAACTTAACGTTACGTTTTCTTTTGAAACCAATATTTAAATTAACCTTTTATTAATTATTTTATTTAAAAATATTAAAGAGTTTTTGTAGCATTCATTAGTGAAATAAGAACAATTTTGACAACTGTTTGAAAACATTTACTGCCAGTTTCAATACTCGTTTTCTAGAAACCGTTCTTACTTTGCAGTAATAAAATTCATACCAACATTAGAACGCACAAAAATGAGTAGATAATCTGTCAAATTTATAACACGAAAAGCGCACGATCTAATTAGTGACTGACCGATTCAGTAGACAAGAAAGCAACAGCGGTAAATTTGCTTGTATAATAAACCCAGCTCTTTAACTTTTGAGTTCCGTGCATATTTCCGTTATTAAAATTACCTCTGCATCATAAATTGCAATATTATTTTCTAACAAATAAATTCCATTAGATTCTGCATTAACGCGACCCGATTCAGCCTATTGATTTGCATTAAATCCCACTGTTTAAATTTATCCAACAAAATTCAATTATTTGTGGAACAAAAGCAAACTTGAAGCTTAGAGAAAAGCTACAAGTATTTTAAAATTATTTGCAATGTATTCTAATAATACAAAAACAGACAAAATCCCTAAAATAGTCGACTTTGAGCGTGTCAACTTATTTCAGTCAACATAAATTGCTTTACTTACTATTTCGCACATTTTATATTTTTTAATAGCTGTCAAAGTGAGATCTTGTACTTTCCGCAGCAAGTGAGCAAATGTTTTAAAAATTAAAGATGTTTTTGTTTGCTTTTCGGGTAGAGCCAGATAAGAATTTTTATGTTTTCTGCAAGAGATCCTTGGATTTGTTAATGAGCTCCAAACTTAATTTTCACATTCAGCGTCTTACGCGACCTACTTGAAAATTTTATGACTAATTAACTATGAAAATCCGTACCTATACAAAAACAAACTGTAGATCTTTTAAATTGACGTTTCTGTCAGCCTGTAAAAGATATTCTTATAAATCGATTATATGAACTTTTGTAATACAAAGATTTGTATTACAGCCAGAATATTATAGTATCATAAAAATAGTATATCTGGCGCCTCCACCATTTTTAAACATTTTTATTTAAAACAATTTTTTTTTTAAATGTAACTTTCTACTAATCTTCTAGACTGTATTTGTAATAACTTAAGTAACTTGTAAATAAAACACATTAGATTAAACAATTTCAAAAAATATATATCTAACGTCTCCAGCATTTCTTAACATGTACTCTTAAAAAATCCATACAAATTGTTTTTGAATTTTTTCAAGTTGTTTTTTAATCAAGTGCATGCAATCATCTTGTATAATCTTATGTCCTGATATTCTAATTTCACTTCTCATTGTATGCCCAACAGTCAAAAAAAAAATGTAAAAGCCCAAAATCCATTTTTTTTGCTTTGCTATTTCATTTATGTGATAAAATAGCACTATTTAATATAAATATAATAAGATAGCACTATGTAATGCTATTTTATTTATAAAATACACAAAAAAAAATTTGATTTGGTTTCACAATCAAACCATGATGTTTAACAATAATTTTCTCTCATCTCAAGAACAGGATATCGTTTCATTAAATTTTGTTTTCCAAGTTCCATCTTTGAACATCACCACCGACATGATTATCCACCAACAGATTAAATTTACATTAAAGCACAGGATGTATCAGCGTACTATATTATCTTAAATGTAAAATTAATATGGTATCGTTTTATACGCTACCTGCGGCGTGTTTGTGTTGTGGTATTTTCTGATAGTAATCGTTTAGACTGAAATTTGACAAAGTTGTGTTTAATGCTGTATATTAATAAGCAATTTACATCTAATTACCGCCATGACTGACACCGACCACAATTTTCAAATTATCCCGATTTTTACTTTGTGATTTGATGCAGCTAACGTTTGGTGGTTTAAATTTATTTAACATAAAGTTTTTTATAATTAACAAACAATAATTAATGTTTAGAAATGTCTAGAAAATATTGAAGAAGAAAAGCTTTTACTATCTGAAATTATTGAAAAACTAAAATATTTACAACATTACCTTTCGAGCATTATCTCAAAATTGGTTAAAGGTTATTACCGCCAATTGAGAATCTCAGACCTCGACAGATGTCAAAAATTGATAAATTACTTTACTGTCGTAATTTACACAATTTACCTTGCACAAAACAAGTGGATTCAATTAATCTATAGAAAAAAAATTCTGAGGAAGAGCAGATAGTGGAGCCTCTAGTTCTTGACGATTGTTCAACCGTTTAATTTGCTTTTGTCTTATAGCAGCGACCTCTGGCGGTAAAAATCTGATTTTTTTTTCTCGGTTAGCCCAAAAATGGTCAACTTTCTCGGCTGTCGAGAGATGAGAAAATTCCATTTTATGTTAGTGTAGGATAAAACCATCTTTCAGCACCGGAAACAAACTGAAACAATTTGTTTCTGTTTTTTCCTTCAGTTTTGTATAATCTGCTTAGCAATAAAATTTATTTTGCAATTTGCTTGTGGTATCAGTCGTATTTTATTTCGCATTGTTATGATGCATTGTTGTCTTTGGGCCTGTTTTATTAAAAATATTTTCCTGTATCGTTCAGGCATTCTAAGGTTAAAGCCACAATAAATAATTGGAGCAACTGGAATATTGCCAATGCGTTTTTAGATGCAGATGAATGTACTTAAAATAAAAACATCATTTGTTTTTTAAATGGTGGCTTCAAATTACCTATTTTTGTAAAGTTTGCTCAAAAACACACGATTTTCTCCCGTATAGAAAACAAATAGAAATTAGCAGCAGAGCAGACGGCGCTTATACTCTCGTCGGTGTTTTTACTGCAGAGGTTAGAAGATCGATCACTGGCCGTGCTTTTTACAAGAAAATAAACGTGTTGGATGTATATATACAGAGCACAATAAAGCAAAAACAGAAATCTAAGGCAAGAAAATAAAAGGCTTGAAAGACGAGAGATAGAATCGATTGTAGACGGACGCACTTGCAAAAGTAAAAGCTCAGTGTTTGTAAACGATAATCTTCTTATAATACCATACAAATGTAAATGGCTAATGTTGTGGTTAATTCGTTTAGTATTTTAAATACAAGACAGACGAGGAGAAAAAGTTTTGTTTTGTTATCCCTAAATTAGCTTTGCGTAATGTAATAAAAGTTTGGAATTATAGGAATGTATTATAGTTAACATAACCTTTGACGGTATTAACATGAGATTACCCTTAAGTTAGTTTAACAAACAAGTCATTAATGAAATTATTTCATTATACCAAGGGTACAAATCCACAAGTTAATTTCATGTCAAATTGAGCATTTTGAGAACATAAATAAGAACATTTTAACGCCGCTCAAAACAATGAAAACAATTTTTTTGTTGTACCCTTTGTCTTGCTCCGATCATTATAAAACTGCCTCCCTGTTCAAAGTAGTCAAGTTTATTGAAATTAAAGCAATTGTAAAGACTTCACACTTAAAGAATCCTTTGATGTTTCTACATCTCTAAAGAGAATCCTTTCAACTTTCAAACAATTTTCTCAATTAGAAGAAACATTAGAGACATAAAAGCTTTAACCTCAGCTTTATATTAGACAGTTTTTTCAAATTATCTACAAAATATGCTTTTCTTGGTGAAATCTGGAATCATATTTTCTAAAAACGATCATTTTTTTATGATATCATAACAGTAAACGGGATCGTTCACAGGGAAAAGTCCTTTTAGGCTTTATCATCTTGTTCCTTTGAATTTAGTGGCAACTCTCGATGAAAATGTGGCTTCATATGAATGTCATAATCTTTTCACAGTTGTAGTTGATAAATTTCAAACAAAAGATTGAAATTTTTGGTGTTTATAGTTGTGTATAAAACCTTAACCTGTTAGATGTCTTCTAAAAAAATACGGTACTAAAATATACCTAAATTTAAAATATTGAATGCTGTTTAAAGTAAGGTTTTTATAGCAGTTATTAAACCTTTGAACATTTTTTTTTTTTTGGTTCGGAAAATAAGAAAGTTATAGTTTGCAGCGTTTTTCAGCATACAAATTATCTCTGCTAATTCTGAGAAACATTGAAAAAAATGCAATTTCTAAATTGAAAAATGGCGGAGACCCCAAATTCAGTATTTTCTTGAAAATTGTCTAATTGAGAGAGCTTCTATTATAAACTCATAAATTTACTCAATTTATCAGAAAGAAATATAAGTGATTTAATAAAAAGTTGAATTTTTATAACAATTTATAATCTATATATATAAAAGAAAGTCTGTTAGCTACTCCACTTATAACTCAAGAACGGCTTTACCGATATGGTTGAAAATTGGTGAGGTGGTAGTTTAGAGCCAGGAGAATGCTATAGGATACTTTTTATTCCAGAAACCACCCTCTAAAAGAAGGGTTAAATCAAAATTAGAATTGCGATGTCGGAAACGTTCGGTGAGGCTCGGCAAATTACCGTTCCAAATAAATCGATCCACTCCCCCACCACCAACCAAAGTCGGACCGTGCGTTTACACACCGTTTACATGTAAAGCCGGCCACTGACGATCCAACGCCGTAGGCCGCAGTACGACTGCGGCGATGGATCTTGGATCGTCAGTGGCCGTCTTTAATCGTCTTCCATGAGACAACTTCCCATATAACAACTTTGGGTGAAAGTTTGTATGGAAAATTATGATGACTGGATTTGAATGAAAAGAATAGAATACTTTTTATTAACAAAGAGATAAAAAGAGGTGGGATAGGAACAAAAAATGACAAGTACCAATATTAGTATGATTTTCAAAAATTTTGGATTGTTTATTTTAAAAATAATATCTATGTTTAAATCCGAAATTTTAGAAGTAAAATATTATCATTCCTTGATAGGGCGGAAAGAGGGCAAAATGTCTAAAGATTGATGTCGTTTTCATAATTTTTCCCATAAATTGCCTAAGTTCGCAAAAAAAAATAAATAGGTATGTTTCCTGCTTTCTAAAAAATTACTCTTAGGAGGATGAAAAGAGAGTGTTCTAGGGATAAAAATGTAAGAAAACGATATGGGTATTTTCGAGGAATTTCAGGTCGTTGATCTTGAAAATGATATTTAAGTTAAAGAGGGTTGTAAAATGAATGTGATAAAGGTAATAAATGTGAATAATTAATTTGGGTATCATTTTTATAGTTTTTGGGGTCGTTTATTTTAAAAATCTATATCTATTTATGACCGATTTGGCTGAAAATTGGTGGAGTGGTTGTTTAGAACCAGTAGCCTAACAAAGAATATTTTTTATCCCATTCCGTGTGACGTGACATACAATATAAAACGTAAACGTATCTGACATATAATAACAAAACAAATGACAAAAAAAATAAAAAATAAAATAACAAAACTAAGGCGGAACAAAGTTCGCCGGGCCAGCTAGTCTTTTATAAAATGTTTTTAAAAAATAGGAGCAGCCGCAAATGCAACTTTTTTGTACAAATTTTTTGATTAATAAGTTTCTAGCTTCTATTGTACTAGATTAAAAAGTTACCCAAATCATCAATAAAAACATTAGTTAAATATATAAAAAGGTAAATATCTATAACATTTTATAGATATTTAATAAATTATAACATTTTTTATAAAAATTTTAGAAAATAGTAGAAGCAAAACAATTAATTTTATTTGGAAATTTATATTGTGTTACTCACAATTTGGTCAAGTTATCATAAAATAGATTAGTAAACTAATAAAAATTTAAATATTCATAAGTTTTTATAATATTTCATAGAAAATTCAAAAATGGTGGAGGCGCCAAACGTAAAACACTAATCCATATTAGTTTGTTATTCTATGTTTAGAGATCTCTAGATGAATGGTAATCCCATATCAACCACGTTACTTATCACCATTTGTTCACTGACTAACTCGTTCAATTATTGGCCACAAATATTGACCCAGCAAACCAGTGCAACAGCACGCAGTCGAATAAGATATAATAAAAAAACAATCGCCTTAAAAAAGAAATTTACGATTATAGTTACAAACTTTGTACTATACACCACTTCAATAAAATTCTATTAAAGCATAAGATTTAAAATATTAAGACCACAAAATTCATAAGTTCTCTTGCACTTTTTTTACATAAAAATACTATCATCTCATTTAATAATATAACATATTAAAACCAAGTGCTCGGACCAGCCTAATTTTCAGAACAATTGTTTCAAAAAACAAGAAAAACTCAACAACACAAGAAACATTTAGAAAAACAGAAAAACCGTCTATGCCATTGTTTTCCTCTTTTGACTATAAAGCTTGCAATTATTAAATTGCGGCGGTTCCGAGCTGACATTTGTGATTAGCTTAACAAATTGAATTAAAAAGACGTCAAAATTACAAATTAAATCAAATGGTGCTCTCAAATTTAACAGACATAATAAATAAAAGCAACCTATATAAATGTTGATCAACTTAAAAGCAACGATTTTCATTTAGTTCTCCGCGACAATGAAAGATTTAATTTAAAGTGACGTTTGTTGTTCGCCAAAATGACTGTTATTGACATCTATATTATATAATAATAATAATAATAATTAATAAAATTGTTTTCTGTAGTTTTTCAGAAAAAAATTTGTGACCTTTAATATACATCCATAGCAATATTACATACTATTCTCGAGAATACGATAAGATGATACAATAATTCCGTATAAGCGTGACTTGTAAGTTAAATTATGACATTTTATTCTAAATGACATTTGGAACACAAATGAAAAAGTTAAATTCTATATTTTTCAAATATCGTAAAAACACCAACTAGTGAAGAGTTTTTGTGTGCTTACCTCGACGGTTTTGATACTATGAATAATAATATTTTTTTATATCCTGCTCGAGTTATCTAGAGATCTAACATAACCTACAAAATCTTATAAAATGTCGCTACCGTAGGTACAAGGTAAAAATTGTTTTCTAAAACTTATTTTTTGCAACTGCTAACGTTTCTTTTACGAGTTTATTAATTACATAACTGTGTAGTATTTTACAAAAAAAAAGAGGTTGTTATGTTGGATCTTCTAAACATAAGAAATGTCACAAACAGGCTCTTTCATTTCCTGCTAATGTCGTTATAAATATAAATACAAGGTACAATGCAAAACAATGTTTTGCCTTTCAAGAGATTTACATTACAAACTTCGGTAACCCATCCATACTGTTGGCTGGAACACTGCCATAAATAGATTTGGTCAAATATCTATTTGTCAACTTCCTGAAGCAAAAAAAATATAATGCCGTCAAAGCCTAAAAAGAATACGTAAAAATAATAAAATATTTAAAACCAATAAATCATTGCATACAATAATTTTCACCTTGTAAGTACAGTAGCGACAATTTATGACAATTTGTAGGTTATGTTAAACCCATAAATGACCCGTGCAAAGAAAAGAATATGTTTCGTCAAAGTATTGAAGCAGTCCAGGTAAGTCCATTAATTGATGTTTTTAGCAATTTAATAAAACATATGTATTTTTTAATAATGTCCCAAATGTCATTCGGAATAAAATGTCATAATTTCACTGACAAGCCATGCCTATAAGAAATAATTTCATCATTCCATTCCATATGGTCGAGAATCACCCTTACAACTAAATCTAACTCTCAAATAAAAGTGTCACAACTGTTATCAGAAAAACAATGCGTTTTAACAAAATTCTGAAGGTGTTGTATAAAATTATCTATCAAACTCGTGTGTTATTGCTCATAAGTGCTCGTGGCTTACACGTTTTCTCTCGAGACTTATTTCTCTTATAGCACACTTCTACCGTAAATAAGTATTAATAACATAAGTCTTCAATAAAGTTCCTCAATATCATAATTTGCCATTTAAAGGTCATAAAATCAATAAAAAAAAGTTCTTATTTACAAAGTTATGTATACGTATTTTATGAGTCTACAAATAAAGCGAAATGGTTTTAATCTGCTGAAGTGGTATTAACTTTTTTGTGTGCGTGACTGTATAATAGCATTCAAATATAGAATTTGATTCGTTTCTACAGTTTCTAATCTGGGATAAATTGAAAAATTTTACGCATTCACATTATTTTGCACTAGCTCACTGATGAGAGATATTGGAATTTCCTAAAAGATAAGACAAGCTTAATTGTAAAATTCTACAATGTTAGGCAGAATCATTACAATCAAGATTATTCCTGCTATTTTTACAACTATGTAATCTTGAAGAAATCCATGTGGTGAAATTTTATTTCATTCAAATATCAAAATCACGCAAATTGATTGATAACAATTAGAAACGGAGAAAAGAAAGAGTCATTTAAATACCCAATGCCGTTTGCGTGTGTATTAATTTCAAAATGATTAGTGATCTGAAAAACTGTTATACCCCAAAGTTCTCGTTACAATAATTTATTTACACCCTTCAAGTTTATATGAAACTTGTTAGGGTGGGTTTGACTTCTGTGAAGGGAGTGAAAAATTCCAAATCAAAATTAGCGCGTTTGATAAATAAAGTAAAGTTGAAAATATTTTTCTTTGAATTTTTTTATTTGACAAAATTTAAACAATATAGAACCAAAAGCAAAGATCTTTGTTTTTTCAGCACTCCCATTAATCTGGATAAGCAAAAGCCGTCCGCTCTTTCATTAACGAGTTAAGCCACCATAAACCTAGCGCAAGCCGAGATAAAGAGTTTATTACGTGCAACAAAAACCGTCTCGACAAAGAATCTTGACGTCGTTTTGTCAAAATATTAAAGATAAAGCGCTTTTCTTTCCGCCTTTCTTTAATGGATATTCCATTCATAATAGAATTTAAAGAGTCACTCGGTGAGGCCAACATAAATAAAGGCTAATAATATTGGTCTCCTAAAGGCCATCACTGTCAAACAAAGAACAACGGCCGTTGATCGACGGAATGTAAGCCGAAGTAGCTAGTCCGGTTTTTACTGGGTCACATACGTTTTAATTTACTTAAAATTCAAAAACCAACTGCATTATGTGATTCTTTTTGACGTCGAATTGTTATTCTTTAAAGCTACTGTCTAATAATAGAAGCATCCTACCTAGAAGCTCCGAAGAATGTTTTAAAAGTGATTCATTAGGAGAAAAGCGAAGACAAAAAGCTAAATATCTCTTCAATTAAGTAGTAGTCCGGTTAACCTTAAAATTTTTCGAAATCTGTTGATCAGTTAGTCTTATGGGCTCCATTAATGACAATTAGTCAAATGTCAGTTGCTTAACATTTATTCGAAAATGGAAAAATTATAATTAATGGAGAACTATCTAAAATGTTATCATCAAAAACGTTTATAAAAAGCTTAATAATAAGAAGCCGATGAGGTTTCTAAATTAATTTATTGTTAATATATCAGAACGGCTTCCAAAATACCATTTTAAAAATTTTATAAGAGGAACAGAGTTTGGCAATCAATCAGTTTCAAAATATATTTAATAATAATGCATTTAAATTTTGATCTATGTTTTCAAAGTTTTTTTTTTAATAATTTCAAAGAATAATAGCTTATGTATGTTTTAGTGTAATAGCGTTATATGGCCGTACTTGAAATTTTTCTCTCAAATAATTACTCACAAAATTTCATAAATAGCCTTCAAATAAGTGTCTACAGATTATTCAGCGCCGGATAAAATTTGTAAACAGGCAGGTAAAATAAGATTTTGTTTCTGAAAGATAAAAATGATATACATAAATACATAATTAGTCATTTTTATTCATTTATTACAAATATTTACAGTTATTATAAATACACTGAGTGTTTCGTTAATTGTCATACCTGCTAAAAATACGGTCAAATATTAACCAAACCTGTGACGTTTGTTTGACCGGTAAAAACTAAAGATTGATAGTGTTTTGAATAGTGGGCTATTAGCGTTTGCAACAAAAGAAGAACCATATAACGTTTTTCCATTCAAACTACTATACTTGTAGATTCATTAATAAAAATAAAAAATTATAAAAATGTTCCTGTGTTGCAAAAAATTCAGTTTAAATCTTTAGTAAAAGCTATTAGCTCTAGACTTCTAGAGCGCCATGTATCTTCCTCTGGGAATTTTTCTTTGTAGAATTTAACACAGAACTTAAAAACAATCCAACAAACTTAAATAATTTATTATATTCTTTCTGGGTGAAACGTGGAGCCAAAATCTTATCAATGTGTTGTTTCTATAAGAGACGTGGAACCAGAAAGAGTTGAAATCACCTGATTGAACCAAAGATGAACGATGCAAAGTTTGATAAATACAAATAAACAGAAAGCGCCCTAGTTTGAGACTAAGAGCTAAAGGTCTGATAAAACACATGTTTCTATTTAGGTATAAAATAATTAAATGATTAATTCTTAACTATTACAATGAAAGTTAAACAATTAACTCCTAACTATTGTAGCTTTAAAGTCACAAAAAATTTTTTAAAGTTGTGCTCAATAATATGTGGCTCCTTAGTGACAACTGGTACCCAAAATGTTTAATTAAAAAAAGCTTGTTACTCAATTGCTAATTAATTTGCTCAAATTAATGTAATGCCTTTATAAGGAAAACCGTGTCTTTTATTACCTGCCACCCACCCACCGATCTACCTACGTGCTTTAGTGAAAAAGCGATCACTTTCGAGAACCACAAATAAGAAAGTGTTAAATGTTTAGACAACATATTGTTATGCAAAGAAAATAAACTTGGTCAAACAATTTTCCAAAGTCTTATCAAAGCAACCATTAGGAACCATTCAAAGTCTCTTATTTCTCACAACATGTGTTCAGAAGTTCGGTCAATTGGCAAACCACGAAAGCGCTCGAAAACACACAAAAGTTTACAACGCTGCGTTACCGCAATCTGTGGTCAGAAATGTTGTCTTATTTTATAAACTATTTGTGGTTATATAAACAAAAACAATTTTAATTCACATTTCGATAGGCGTTCTGCAGTTTAACAGCCACCTGAATCAATTAATTTATTATATCTACTCACACAGTTGAATATAATATTCTATAGTATTTACAATAAGATTAGCTACTGCTACTTATAGTATATACGTATTAAATATATTTGAGCTCATTATTATGATATTGTTCATTATTGATGTAAAATGCAATATGCAATAATATTTTTCAAAAGCTTTTTACTACATCTAGGTCAGAAAGCTTTCAGGTGTCAACTAATAACATGATTATGTCAGACAACCAAGCTATCACATTAGCGCCTTTCACATCTAATATATGCGACATATTCAATAAGCTTTCCTATAAGCCGATATTTATAGACAGCTAATTTACACCATAATTGATAAATCTCACTAACGCATGCTAATGAGCACAAAACATATTAAAGTCTAGAACTTTTTGTTTTAAATAAAGTTGCCTTACCCTAAAAACTTTTTGATTTATTAGTAGAGCATTATCAAAGTAGAAAGAAACAATTGTATCAGACTAAGCTCGTTTGTGTATAAAGTTACGTCTGTCAAATCGACATCTGTCATTAGTGACTTCTGATTTTGAAACGTAAAAAGTTATTAAGATAGTAAAAATCTGATTTGAATTGGTAACTTTTATTAACGGCAGTGACGTGTGCTAATGAGCACAAAGCATGCCTTAGTCTACAAATTTTACTTTGAATAAATTTGCTGTGACTTTTTTATGATCTGATTAAGCACCCTTGTGTTTACAACAACTATTTTGCTTTCTCAACATTTAAGTGTTTTGTTAAAAAAACTTACCAATTTTGCTTTGAAAATAAAATGGCTTTTGAACACTTATGTTTATGAGAAAAAGCCAAATGACTTTTATAATTACAGTAAGATAATAAAAGTACTAAGTAAGACTAAAAGTAAAAAAAAAATGGCGATAAACATTCAATTTTTTCAAAAAACCAATAAACTGAAATGAACTACGTTCAAGACAAATATTCTAGTAAGCGTTGTATTACAGCAAACTGAACCCACTGCATAGCGCAATATTGCATTAAACTGCAAGAAAATAAAAAATGTAAAAAAAAAATTAATTGAAACTCCATTCAAAATATGTAAAAAACCAGAAAACACATAAACTGAAACAAAAAATTGTAAAAAAAATATACAATAACAAAAATAAGCAGCCCCGGATTGGCTGAGAAAAATGTATTAGCTTCAATACCGGAAAAATAGTCGACCGAAAAAAAATTAAGTTTATTTTTCAAATGAAAAAAAAAATCTTAGCAAACAACGAATACTCGATTTGAATTCAGAAAGTTTCAATTAAGCTAAGGTAATAATTAAAAAAAAATTGATAAAAAAAATCATATAAAAGCCTATTTACAACAAGTATAAGAATAGCGCCCTATTATTGTTACATTAGCCACAACAGAATCACATATTTACAAATTAGAAATTTTTGAAAATATTTTCAAAGTTTGCAAAAATTCACTAAGCTTAATTAAAACCTATTGAAAAAAATTTGCTCGATGAAAATAAATCTAAAAAAATTATTAAAAAAGTTAGTCAAAAACTTCTATAGTAAAGTGCAAGTAATTTTGTCTTACACTAGAGGAAAATGATAATTACAATACTTAATTACACAAAAATAGAGATGTAAATTTTCATAATAAAAATACAATTTAGAAATAATACATATTGACAGTTGTACTTACATTCAAAACATTGAATTTTTTGTTAAAAATTGCGATAATTAAATTTTGAGCGGTGGTTGCTAAGTTAGATGTTAAGGTTTTTTTGATAGATGATTTGTTTTTGACAAATTGTCAATAAACTTCAAGTTTACGTTTTCAAAGTCTGTCAGAAAATGTCACACAGCAAGCAAAAAATTCTCTGAATAGTATTCTAATTTGACAAAGCGTCTATTATAAATCTTTGGCTGTAGAAAACCTTATTCTGAAATATTCCATTGGTGGTCCCTTAAATAAATTACCAAGTAAAAACATTATTCCAACGCTATATTAAACAAGAGAATGAGCTTTCGACCCGTATCAACTGACCGCAAGTGCCACAGCTTGAACTCCCGTTCCAAGTTCACGCAAAATTGCTCCAAGTATCTTCCACATAATTCCCAAAAAAGCAGAAAATTGCTACCCTCCTCAACATCAATTTGAATCCAGGAAACTTGCCTCATTACAAGCCAAAGACGTATCCCAATTGATTCAAAGCTTGTTCGATTTTCCAATTTAAAACTACCACCGAAAAAGAAGTGATCAATAGCACGTATTAGAATAAAGCTCTCATTTAGAACAGGGCTGGAAATTCCGCAACGTCCTAATGCAATCCGATCCAGAAGCCTCAAAGAACCGTTGAAGCACAACGTCCACATACAGAACAGGATTTACATGACGCGCCCGGATTAAGCCGAAATCAATCAGAAAAATTTTCCGTTTTTTATTGAATTTTCTATTAGTTTCTTAATGATTTTTTTTAAAAAAGCACAACAATCTATGTACAACATTGTATTTTCGTAATTTCTTTTTAGTTTTAAAGATTAATAATGGTCGCAACTGCTACAAAACCGATAGAGAGCAACAATTGATAGTTGTTCATTATAAAATCAGTTATATTGTAGAAACTGTAAGGAATATTAAGATAAAGTTTTCTCTGTTGGCATATTAAGTTTTTAGTAATTTTTGTTATAAAAGCACAATAGTCGAACTTAAAATAAATTTTGAATCGTTTAAACTTCAATTCCGTTGTTTCACAAAATCAAAAAATGTCAAAAATTAAAATGGCTCAAGCGATAAAATAAAATGCTTTTTAAGAAGTGAATCGAGATTATCTTTACATTGAAGGGTCCATCTGAAAGATTTAAAAAGTTACAGCACTTCAAAAACTAAAAAAATTGCAAAAATTAAATATAATTTCAATCAAAAGCACGTTATAAATGACTCATTCAAAACAAAACAAAACAAAGTTTAAAAAATGTTCTTAAATGTCTATGACAGGCGCTACCTATCATAGAACAATTTACTAAAAGTTTTTTCATTTTTCAACTAATTTATCAAAATCTATAAAATGTTACAAAATAATGATTCATTTGAACCAAAATTAAAAAGAAACGTTTTCTGTTTGTTATTTCTTCTCACTTTCAAAGATTAAAAATGGTAGCAACTGCCATAAAACGATTTACTAACAATTTTGTATTTGGCGCATCCACCATTTTTTAACTATTTAATCAAAATCTATAAAATATTACAAAATAATGACTTATTTGTAACAAAGTTAAAGAGAAACGTCTTTTTTTGTTGTTTCTTCTCACTTTTAAACATTATGAATGTTATCAGCAACTTTTTATTTAAGTACAGCGTGATCAAATAAGACTGTTTGAGTTGGTAATCCTACATTTCATTTTAAAATGGTACAACTGCAACCCCTTCCTGCTGTTGACAGGTGACACTTTTGACGCTGACAATATCATTGATGGATGCTAATTAAAAAGTTAGTCGCCGAGACATAACCTACCATTTTTTTTAAGTGTTATGTCAAATATTTGTCAAACAAGCGTATCCGGTTACAGTGTTTCAACTAAGCAAATGAAAAAAAAGTCTCTAAAAAGTATTACCAACTCAAACATTCACTCATTGTTGATCACGCTGTATAAGTATATCAAAAACAAATATTAACAATATTTGAGTTACACTAGCAAAATTTATGTTTATGACATTCTATAAACATAAATTATTCATAAGGTACATAAAAGCATAATACAATTAAAACGATTAATTTTAAGCCTCAAGTAACTGAAAAGCTGTATAACTTTAAAGTTGTCAAAGACCGCAAGAATCAATGACATTTCCACTAGAATATTCCTTTGATGTGTTCATCGATACTTTGTTAGCGCTCTACATACAATTCCAGTATCTTTCAATATTTAGAAACTAGAAAAGTTCAATTTCAATAAGTAAGAAAATGGAAAACTATCAGAGAAAAGCTGTAGCAATGGCAGTGTATTTTGAGCAAAGCCAATTTGCAAAGTGTAAAAGTAAGTGGTAGATACAACAGCAACTTGAAAACTAACCTGAAACACAAAACTTTCAGAAAAGCTTGTTAATTTAATAAATCGTTATAATAAACTTGTTTTTGCTCGAGTGTTTCATATGCGGTATAATCGTTTATCAGACTAGGTATTATCCCATTACGAATAACAAATAAGTCTAAGACCAATAAGGCTTCAATTACGTGGCGCCGCTCGATAGAAGCAATTTCAACGAGTATGGTCCAATAAGAAGGTGAAAATTGCTCCCTTATGAAATCTAACGTTTACTTCCTGCAATAGTATGCATTCTTGCATAAAACAAGATTTTATAGAGATCCTATTTTCACCTTCCAACCCCTGTTTAATCAATGGTTGTTACTGCTTTGAATAAACTGGTTTTGCCACTGCTTTCAAGGGAGAAAATTTGACAACAATTAACAAACAAGAATGAGTTTCATAACAGATATAAAGAAACTTACCAACCATGTGCCTTATGCACATAAAAGGAAAAATCACAATGTATCAGAACTTTTTCAAATATTTGCCAAAATTAAAAGTCGTTTACATGATGGTTGAATCTAATTACCACTGGGCCAAGTCGTATTGCTTGATATGTAATTATTTGATGACAATCAGTTGATTGGAGATTTGACTTGCGATTATGCAACCTGCTCTACTAAATTGTAAAAATTTGAAAAAATAATTTTTATCTGAGAAAAATATTAGCCACAAAAAGGTGAATATGAATTATCCGAAAGTTATGACGATGTTACAATTGCTGCATATATAGTAAATAGTCAATAATAAACAATATTTTTTTATGATTACCAGTCAACAAAATTGCATTTGTCAACTATTTTGCAAAGCAATAATTCAGAGACTCGGCTATAAATAAAAGAGGTCACTAATTTTAGTTTTGTCTCTAGCTCAAAAAAAGTAGACTACTGTAACAGCCCTCATAAAAAAAGCAAAGAGGCCAATCTGCAATTAAACAAATCAATTAAAATAACTATTATATTATTATTAGATTCATGAAATTAAATAACTTAAAGATATTAATGCACAAGAACAAATGAGGTGCCAAGATATTTACAATTATTTAGAATAATAATTTAAGAGTTATTGAAGTATTACTTAATAAACTAATCAAGAAAGGATAATGAAAGATAATGGCAAAATTTAGGTGCGAAAATGAGAAAAAAAAGAGAATAGATATTAGACGGAAAACGAAAAGAGACTGTGTAAATTGTGTTATGTTATGAGTTATGAAGAAGGAGAGACAATAGAGCACGTGTGGAAGGAATGTAGTGAGATGAGACAGAGAGAAATAGGGAGGAAATAGAAAGAAAAACTGAGCGAAAATAGAAGAGAGATATGGTGGATAAAAGAGATATACAAAAAAAAAGAAAAGAGAAAAATACAGGCAAAGAGAACATAAAGCAGAGAAGAGAGAATAGAAAAAAACATTGTGAACTGTTAAACAATTTTTATATATTAAGCAATAAGCGTATTAGTGCTAGTAGTAATAAAAAAGCATGTATAAATTAATTTTTTTTTTATTTATAGAATGAATATCTTTATAAGATCTTTTGGTGACAATAGAACCACCTTAAAAAAACGCATCTTCAATTGTAAAAGAAAATCAAAATCGGTTCACAATAATTGACAAAAAAATCAATAAACATAAATTAAGAAAACCTACAAGCTGGTTAAAAATTAACAAAACAATTACTCAATAAAACTTTTCTTTTACTAACAGGCCTATACAGGCTAAAAATCTCTACAGTATTACACAATTATACAAAAATCTATCTTATCCTCCCTGTTCTTCCTTTGTGTTCTCTTACCGTCTGTCTTTGTTTCCCTTGTCTCCCATACCTCTTTCATTCACTTTATCTCTCTTTCATTTTCTTTCAGTATTTTCTTTCTTTCCGCTCTATCTCTCTCTCATGTCACTGCATTCCTTCCATATGAGCTTTATTGTCTCTGTTTCGTTATTACACATCCGACACAGTCTTTCTTCATTTTCCGTCCAATACCTATTGTCTCTCTCCTCATTTCCCCATCTGAACCTCGCTATTATCTTTTTGTCTTTTGCGCTTTCTCTTCCCAGGTACACCGGGATTTCCTCTGGGATTTTACATTTCCTTCCATTCATTGTATCTTCAAACTTAGAAGCTCTTTTCCCCGCTGTCACTCTCAGCTAGTTTCTCTTACATTCTTCCCTTACTATATACCCAGGGGTTTCTCTGCCCACCCCTAGCACCCATGTCAGATACTTTTCCTGTACCCTCTCTATTTCCATCTGTTCATTCCACCTCCAAATTTCTGCTCCATACATCAATACGCTCTCTACCAAGCTCTCAAACATCATCATTCTCCTCTTAAAATCCCTTTCCCACTTTTTTTCTCCTATTCCCCATACACACCCCATTATCTTGTTTGCCTTCACTGCCATCTATCTAACAGGCTCTTTGTCCGTTGCTCTTTTATTAAATGTATACCCTAAATACTTGAACTCTCTTACTCTCTCTATTTTCTCTCCTTTCCATTCCCAATCATTCTTTTATTCCTTCCTCTTCTTTTTGTTAAACATTATTATCTTCGTTTTATTTACATTCCCTTCTAGCTTTTTCTTCCTCACATACTTTCTTAGGTTTCTTATCATTTCTACCATCTCCCTTTCACTCTTTGCTATCATTACCACATCATCGGCAAACCCCAAGCTTCATACTTTTTTCTTCCTACCACACATCCTCTTGCTTGCCCCTTTCTAAACATTTCCTCCATGTCAGCCAAAACTTTTTTTTCTTGTATCATATATTGTTTTTTTTTTAAATGAATACAGTTATTTTCAAGATGTTTCTATGTAAAACATTTTCATTTTGTAAATTGAATAAAAAAATGTCTCTCACGACGTGACATCATGCGCAAGCTCTTATAAAAATAGTATCAAATTGTCCTTAATTTATTGTAATGGGCTAACCAAGAATTTGTGTATGATTTGTAAACAGAGATAGTTTCAAAATCTCAAAAATTTTTAAATTTTATAAGAAATTCACAAATCTTTAATAATCTTAAGAAGCCTATTTGTTTCTAAGTATTTTTTTCTGTGTTTAAATTTTGTATACAACTTTGTAATTAAACTGTCAGGGTTATGTTTGAAAATATGAAAATATGAATTTAAAATTTATACTGCCCAATCACCTAAAACACATATATTATCTCCACATGGTAAACTGATAAAAAAAATATTTAAATTTAAAAGCTATACATAATTTTACGTGCAAAAAGAGAAAAATCTATAGACACGTTTACCAGATAAAAAGAAAACTTGAGAATTAAAACAAAAAAATTATTATTACAGTTAAGCCTTAATGATAGCAGTACTATTGTTAAAAAATAATGATATTAATAACTCTGCAAATAACTCATAAGTTTATTTAAGGCTGCTAGGATCATGCTTTACCAATGCGATGACTTTTGCTTTATTGGAAACTTTTTTGATTTATTCGTCCAAATAGAACAAACATTGGTCTGCTGACCAACAAACAAGGCAATTTGCATTGCCTCTAATCAACCTAAAAAAGCGAAAATTTAACTTGAATTTTAAAATTGGTGAATGACGAGTTTTGCTTGTCGTATTTTAAGTGGTTATCGAGTTATTCTCCACATTAAAATTTTTCGCAATTTCCATATGCATGATGCAGTCCGGATTCTATCAACAATTAGCAACGCAAGCACGTACACAACATAATTAAAACATTTGTAAAACGCAAACCACAAAATCGTTTGTTAATTTTGTTCTGATTAAAAAAAATGCTTTTTATTGTTTAAACAATGCCACTATAGTATTTTGTTTATTTTACTCAATTATTCTTGCTTGTTGCTATTTTGATGTTCTTAAAGCAAAATACTAGAAAAGATATAAATATAAAAAAAAATTAAAATTTACTTTAGCTTATGTAGGTGGGTACTATAAAAATGCTTTCAGTTTGTATACAAAAACGTACCATTAGTACGCTAAAGTGGTAGAAATAATTAAAAATATACATGCCTTCAGCGTGTTTGTTTTCGTAGAATTCCCAGCTGTTAATCATCCCAACAAAATTTTGACAAAGTAATATTTAACGTCGTATATTAATATCTAATTTACATCTAATTAACGCTATGACTGACATTGCCCACGATTTGAAAATCACCTCTTTTTTTCATTAGTGTTCAAATAATGTGATGTTTTTCGTTGTCTTGGAGGAATGCTGGGGCTCTGGGTGGTCCTCGTGATTTGATTCGGTGCAACGGGGAGCGCCCCCGCGTAATTATATCTATTAAGGACCTGGTCGTGACGGCGACAAAGAGAATATAAGCTCGCTGAAGAAGAACGAGCAAGAGGAACTTGGCTTACAATCAGATTTTGAATTAGTATGGGATTCTTTGATTTAACATATTTTATTTGTTTTTGTTTGTTTACCCCGGTAAGTTATGTAATCCATAATTCGATATGCGTACTTTGATCGTTATGATAATAATATCAACCTTGCTTTCCAATTTACCATTGTTTCATCGCTTGGTAGATAATCCTAGTGTTTAATTAATGTCTGAAATCTATAATATAAAAGTGAAGTTTTATTGATAATAATTAATAAAAAATAAACTTTCAATCAGAAACCAAAAGTAGTCATGGTCAAGTTGAAGCAAAACTCGCTATTTTCCAAATCAATTAAACATGACCAAAATATTGTTGGTTATTTTTTATGATGACTAATGACATTGTTTACAATATTTTTTAGATAATTAAAAAACCTAAATAAAATTATAAAAAAGAGCATTTGATTAGCATACAATAAAGTAGCTGGCCTTTTACAGCTTAATTAAAATTATCATAAAAAGTAATTTTTTTGATTATTCTGTGCCAAAAATTTCTGACATTGGTACAACATCTAACAAGTTGTTAAAAAAATACACAAAGCACTCCAAGTAAAAAAAGTCGTGACTGTTTTCAATATCTTCTCTTATCACATCGTAATGTTCTTTATAAACTTTTGTCAAGTGCTCTCCCATTGCTTTATCTTCACTGGTTATTAGAAAATCGGTGTTGTCCGCCAAAAAAGTATTGTGTTTTCCCTCAACTTTCATGTGTTTTTGACCGTTTTTCTCATATTCGTTAAAAGTTGCCGTCATGTGATTCAACATGTTTGCTTCAAAAAGATAATTACTTATAATTACTACAAGTTGTTCACTTTACTTAGAGTAAATGAATACAGTCCTCTTGCTTTAATTTTCTCTCCAAATAAAGTCCCATCAAACTCATAATCCATTTCCCCTTTTACGTGGGGAAATAAGCAGTCAAAAACAATACTTTTAGAATTAAAATCAATTCTAAAATGTAAAAACTATAAATATGTTCGGCAAAAAAAATAGTTTTTACTTAAATTTTAAAATTTTAGCTTTTGTAAATCCCGTGAACGTCATATTCCAAAACTTTTGCTCTATGAGAAAGTGAGCAGATCCTTGTGGCAAAATGGCCTGAGGAAAAACAAGCGGATCTAGACTTGGAAGCCCCAACTCCGGGATCGGCACATTTAACAGCTCGAGCACTTCTTCTGTAGCTCTTGCTAAGCACTCGCTGAAATTCTCATTTTTTCGATCACATGTCCGAAAGTTAGAAGCTAAAATCACACTTACAAATTGAGCCAATCTGGCAATTTACTTACGTAGCAAAACACAGAAGTTCACAGACATAAACGTAAAAAAAAGAGCCAAAAAAAAGAAACATTGCAACATTTTGTTATAATAGTAGGTAATAGTTGTCAACAATTAGCGTATTCCAGTGAATGCTTCTCAAGCTCCACATAAACTAAAATGAAACATAAACAAGCGCATTAAATAAATTAATATTAAAAAAAAATTATTTTTAGTTTCAAGGAAACTTTTCTGCTTTAAATTAATTGTTGGAATAATTTATCATAATAAAAGTAAATACTTTGTCCCTATCTCTGTGTGGTTATTGTAAATCGTTTATGACAAATTTCGTAATACCGCTGATTACTAAAATTCTTATAAATTCGTATAAAAAATTCTTTTATCAACAGCTCATCAATTAATTATCGCGGTTGATTTACGTCAAATTTACAGCCGAAGACATAATCAAAATGAGAAGATAATACAATCAGCACTCAATGTGAATGTATTAATACAGAGCATTGTTTAAATTAATTAACGCGTCATAGCCAACGTTAAACGATTAAATTTTTCTACCAAACAACAAACAGCCTTTAACAATTTGATAAATTAACAGAGATCCTCGTTTTAAAGAGAAGTGACATAAATGATGGGCTTAGGTCAGTTATTTGTCGAATCGTTAAAAGGCTATCTACAGAAGGTTATCTATAGAAAGCTTCTTCAGTGCATTAACACAGAACCTGACCCGTTAAAAATTATTTGTTTTCTTTGTAGAGTAGAAGAATAAAAAATTTTCAGTGAAATATAATACTGTGAAGCAATATTTTGGTAATTATTATAGTAAAATTATTTGGTAATATCTTAATAATTTTCTCAAAAAAAAAGCTTACTGTCAATAAATTAATGCTGACTAAAAATATGTTTTGCAAATTATTATTAAAAATTGAATATTTTCCGATGGTTTTCAAATATTCACTTCACTTAAATTCCACTCTCTGGCTTAATGTATAAAATGCATGATTTTGCTTGAGAATTTTAATTATGCAAATTAAACATTGACGCGACAAAAACTATTCAACGCTGATATACAATCTAGTTCCAAATCAAAAATTACTTAAAAATCATAGCAAAAGTCAGAGCAGAATAAGAACAAGAACCGTCTTATTCTTATTTGCATTATTGTTCAAGGGTCGCTCGGCGGCCAGGTGGATACAGATAGTGCTTCCATAGCCCAGCCGAAGTGCCGTGGGCTTAAGCTTCACCCAGACGGTGTTAGCTTTTGTCTGGTGTTTGCACAATAGATCAAAAAGATCGCAATGCAATATCCCTGTTAATCTTTTTAATTGTGCTAATCTTGCTATTTTTTCTGTGTTTTGCAAAATGTTATTTCTAAGCCAACATGTGCCGTCTACAGAACTGTTAATAGTGTGCAGCCATTTTTTTGATATTTCTTGTGTTTATTGTTTGCATTTTTAGCTTAGTGTCAAGTAAAAGCGTCATAATCAATAACTCTAATTTAAATTCTTATTAATTAACGTACTTTTACTATTCATTTGGTGCCAACATAACATGTCTTGTAAATGAAAAGTTTAAAGAGCTATATATTATAATTTCATAGTCTTTAGTAATGAATTACCGGTAAAACAGTTAAGTAATCAGTGAATACTCAATTAAATTAGTTATTTTTATAAGTTTATCGACTTAACCCAGTTTTAAGCACCGCGATGTGCATCTCTTGATGACACACGACAAAAGTTCATCCAACCTCCAATTTTTGGCTCACCTCTCTCAAAACTTACTCATCCACTAGCTATTTGAGGCAGGTTTAAAAACCTGTTGGTAATCACATGCAAATTTTTAATGACGAGAGAAGAGTTTTGGTGACGCTGTACGGTTTCAAAAGATAAAATATGTTAATTGATTTTTAACATTTGACATGTAGGTACACACAAGTTCACATTCAAATGGTCATAAAACAATCATCGCTGTATGTTTAATTAACTGCTGTGGATATAGGTAATGGTTCTAGAATTTTAAATTGCGGACGATTTATAAGCCGGCGAACGCTAGTTAAATACTAAATATTAATAAATTAAAGTAGAGCTTTCATAAAGTTGTGTAATTTATCGGTTTTCCAAGACTTGTTTGAAAGAAATTGTAGCCACCAGAGCTTGTTTCTCCATATAAGAACAAAAGAAGCACACGATCTCAGTTATTAGATAGATATGCTTGATTGATGGTAGATAAAGATCTTGTTTTTCTGCAGAAGCCGTCTTAAAATTAAGTTATTCCAATCTTTAAGCTCTATGATTATTAGAAAATATAATCTTTTTAAAACTACAGACCGAAATCCTTAAGATATCAGCACAATTTTTCAGCATTTTAAGCTGGATCAACATACACTAAGCAATTATGAATTAATATGCATTTTTTTTGTGTTAAGGCTTTAGCAAAAACTTTTAGATAAAAAAAACTATTCAATACAATAATAATAAACCATTAATAAAAGTTGAAAAAGAAAAATGTTACATGCTAATTGTAATTTTTTGTTATTTGTAAAATGTTTTTTGTGTTTTTACTTATTTGTGTGACATTATATTTTTCTTTAATTCACTTTATTTTCACAAATCCTTTAGGTTTTTGCTCTGCCTTGTCAATTGACTTAATTTTTTTTGAAATTAATTAGAAAAGAAAATTCGGTAGACTTCGTTTTAGTTGAAACTAAATAGTATTGCTGCAATTTAAAGAGTAATAATTTCACTTCCATGCAAAACAAAAATTATAATTTTTACCTCGTGCTAATTATATACACAATTAATCGTAATATTTCATTGAAGAAAATTCCTACCGCTAATTGCAAAGATAATTAGTTAAGCTTAAAGTATTAAAATATTGCTTAAAAGCGATGGGAGGATAAATTACAACAATCTTTTAATATAAACATGTGTTTTACGCCAACTGTTTTTCTGCTTCAGCTAGCAAGAATTTGCGATGAATTAAGTATACTTACAAAACGTTAACAACCGATCTTTAGCATGCAAACAAATTATTAGTTGAAATCTCGAGCTGCAATCTTATTCATCCATTTTTGACATTAGTAACGGTTGTTAGTTTACAAGAGTTTTTTACAAGTCAGAAAAAACTCATGCTATGATAATAATAACAGAAAAGTTTATAGTATAGAAAAGTTCTACAACAGAACGCCCTCAAAGTATGAGCTATACAGGTGATGACTCTTTTGACGAGACAAATTCATGGAAAACGTATGGCGTAGCTTATGTGAACAAAATTGGATATAGACAACCAAAACTAGGGCGTAGATGTACTCCGGTGTTTATACACTACAAATGCACCTAATACTTATCACTCTTATCAGTCTCGGTCTAAGCCTAGACCTTCTTTAGTCTTTTGTCAAATTTGACAAAATCAGTTGATTGAATAAGTATTTTCAAATAAATTGATTCTACAATGCAATCTGCATTTAAGAGATGATAAACATTGAAATCACTACAGCAAACAACTCACCCACGATGTATATAATTATAATAATATTCAATTAAAGAAGGATCATCATATGTAATTATTCTCTGTAATTGACACTGTCCATTGGAAAATATATTATTATTATCATTATTATTATAGCATCTAAGGTTTATGTAAATGAAAGTGGCCACGTCTAAAGTGTGATTTTAATTCTTGATTTTTCTAATTTTTAGTTTGTAATATAGTACACTAGCTGACCCGGCGAACTTTGTACCGCCTTAGCGTAGTTTTGATGCACTACTTTATTTTGTATAGCTGACCTATCTTATGTATGCGTACCTATTCAATTTGAACTGGAATCTATAATATCCTCCATATAAAAATGAATACCTATTTCCCTGGTCTCGTCATACCCGAGAAGGACTTTAGTAATTTTATTAAATATTGCCCCCCCAGTGCCCCCTCCACCCCGCCCGCCGCGATGCCCGGCGCGCTTTTCAGACTGCATCGCAAACAACGGCCACGGCGCTATGGCGGTTTTGTTTACTGTTTGAATTTTTTGATTCGTAATATCTTTTGAATGGAAAGTCCAATTTAAATAATTTAAAAACTATTTTATAGGTAGTTAAATGGTCTTGACCATAAAATAATTTATTTGGATAAGGATTTAAATAAACACATGTATAGCATGGTTTGAATTTGGTTAGCATTTTCATTAATGTTTAATATGAAAAAAGTTGTTGTAGTGACATAACTACAATAGTTGGACATATGCTACCGCGGAGTTTTTTGTAGACATTATGATGTTCTTCAATATTGTTATACATTATTCGACGAAAGACATTTTAAGACTCATTTTTCTACACCTTCGGTTACATTGCTCAAATTTTACCAAGGATCCCTAATTTTTTTCAAAATGAAATGTAGCCTATGTCAAATAGGAAAAATGTAGCATTCTATTGGTGAAAGTATTTTTTAAATCGGCCCAGTACTTTTTGAGTCTATTCATTACAAACATACAAATCTTTCCTTTTTATAATATTAGTGTAGATAAACATGCTACAATGCTTTTAAAAAAAATGACTGACTTTTTAAAAGAACTATTATGCCAATTTTTATAATAAAATGTACAAAAATTTATTTGTGTTGTTTCTTAATAACAGAGCGCCAAATTACATAAAATGTGACGATTAAACAGTTTTTTTTAATTTGCAAATCGAAAATTTGTTTATATTTTTGAAATTATCATCAGAATGATTGATTGTTAATATCTCAGTTTGTTTAATCGTTATGGTTTGTTTAATAATTATTATTGAGGAAGCGATAAAAATCACAATATGTTTTTTGCTGACATCATTTTTGTTTATAAGCCTCGTTTTATCTATTCTTTACATTGCCGACTCATTTGGATAATATTTGCTTAATTAATAACTAAATAATAAAAACATTTCATTAAATGAAATACTTGAAAATGAGTATTACAATGCATAATAAAAGTCATTATTTTTATTTTGGTCAATAGTGAATGTAATATAGAATGACAAAGTACTTGTTCAAGTAAGATAGTTGTCTATTCATTTAATTTAAATTGTAAAATAGTGCCGAATAGGATAATATTATTTCCAGTTTAATATCTTGATAAGTTGATACCTTCAATAGAAAAAAAAATCTATGAATATATAATAGTTAATCGCACCAGTTTATTTACATACGAAAGTCATCAATATTTATTAACATTTTAAAATTGAACATTTAGCAGTTGGATAAGTAATTTTCTTGCTGGCGGTAGAATTAAATTAATTAAATTACGAACTCAATTTCTAACTCCATGAGAAATCGTCCAATTTTGAAATAATTGATTGCCACATCCTCTTTTGGTGATTTACAAAATAAAGTGAAACACGCTCAACTGCAATTAATTAGTGACCAATCATTTAGTCAGCCTTTAACATTCATTGCACCAAACAGGTGAAAGCTAAAAATAGAAACAACTAAAAGAGATTTTGGATAGTTTTCGCCATAAAATTGGCACTAAAGTTTTTATAGAGAAACGTTTAAAGAAGAAGTGATCACTGATCACCCAAATTAACTAACTTTTTTAAAAATTCAGAATAATAATTAATGATAACTGATAATCATTTTGATAAAAACAGATTAATTTTCAGCTCTTAATTAGTTTCAATTTAGATTTGAAAATTAACTGCCAAAAAATTGTCATTAAAAATCGGTCCAATTTAAATGAAAGAGGATCCTGTAATTGAGTTAATCGAAGGTTGGACTGACCAGCCTTGAGGATGGATTTGAAAGCCTTATTATATGTTCACCTCAATAGACCATTAGTAGACTATTTTATATAATATATCTGATATATTTATATTTGATATATTCTAAAATATATCAAATTATATTAAAGTTAAATTCAAAACCAATAAAATATCTATAAGAAAAAGAATGATCTGGTCAACTAAAAGCCACATTTTAACATATTTTTGACTAAATTTTAATAAAAAAAAAACAATTAAAAATTTTAAAAGCATTTTATTGTATCATTGTTCATTATGTCTCTATAATTGCAAATATTTCTGTACAATGATATGGGCCATAATATCATAGAATCCTCATACCAAGTTACTTACAGCCATATATAATTTTTTAGAACTGATAATGTTAACATGGTATAAAATTATTTTTGGACATTTATTTCCATATTTTCACAATTGTGAAAACGGAAAGACATCTTTCCCATCCATCTTGACTGCCATATCTCTTGTTGTGCTCTCCCAGATAAGCCAACACACATTTTGATTGATTCTTTAGTACCAGAAGCACTTGCCATAACACAGCCTTCCGATCTAAATTTTTTACGCAATAAAAATCTTCTTTTTTAAATTTTCTTCTAAATACCCCTTTGCAACCTTGGTAGACTCCCATTTAAAGAATTTTTGAGTATAAGACTATCTTTTTTTATTAATTATATCTGACATTAATGTAATATTTGACATTCTGAATCCAAAGCTTGCGTAAATAGAAATGTGAATTAATTGATTTTAAAGTGCAGACCAGTAATATTAAAGCTTTAATTGCAGATTTAATCATTCTGAATGAAGCAAAAAATGTTATACCTTTGCCATTTTTTGTAAAATTAAAAATTAAATTTATTTTCCTCTTGTAAACTTTATCCGGGGACATACTGTATATATTTTACAAATGATCTTTAAATGTAGTTTGTTAGAGAAATACGCTAGTCCTTCCCAGGTATCAGCAACTTTATTGATTATTTGTAAATTATACATAGTTTTAATTTTTTGTGTACTTGTTCTAATATTGATCATAGAAAGTAAACACTATCTATATCAATAATTTAGGAAATGTGTGGCAAGAGTTTTTTATACAATCAATAGATAAAAAAATCCCAAAAACAGCTGATAACAATAAATACTTGCAACTTCCAAAACGTTTTAATATAGTCAGCCTGGCCTGTACACAGTGATGGATAAGGCCCAAAAGATAAAAAATTTTCTTATAAGTATTTTGAAAGGTAAATAAAAGCAGTTTGCTTTTTATTGTGTTAGCCGGCTAAAACACCTGTAGGAAATGCCAAGCCAATAATGTTCCATTCATCCATATCATTCATTGTTTGAATAGCAATTCCTTCCTCATTCCACAAGTACACATGACACAGCTGATGGACTATTTATGGTAAATATTGATTACTCCTTTTGTAGCTATTTAATATCAAATTTTGGTGCGGTAGCTTCTTTTCATGAGATGCTGTAAAAGTCGCAAAAACAAAAAAATTCAACACAACAAAACTTACTCTGTCAGCAAAAAAAAATCATTGTCATCCTCATCACCTTCATAATTAGTAAAGGCCATGAAGGTTGTCTGAGCTAAACTACAAGACCTTGAGCTTTCGTATAATAAAATGCACGTGGTGGGCATCGAACTCACTGGAGAAGAATACGGATGACAGCTAAGCCGGATTCCGATATCGCAGCTTCTTCAAACGTATTTTGTAAAGAAAAAATCGTTTATGTTTCTCAGTTAAAACCAATATTTATTTTTTGTTTTGAACATATTGAGTTTATAATACAAATGTACATAAGATATTCCTTCAACTGAAAAGTTTAGAAAAACACAAAATTTGCTTGCAAAAGTGTACTTAAAGACACAAATGTTAATTTCCGAGCAGAATTTGTAAGACACCATTTCAATTATGTTTGATATTAAATTTATTTAATGCAACCTAAATTATGTAGTTTTAAATATAAAGCTCACGATATTTTGAACGTTACGTTAAAAAAGCTTTAAAATAATATATTAAAAGATTAGTTTTACAAGGGTTGTTTTGGCGCACAGGTCTCGGGATAGAGACACGTGCGCCAATACCTCTTATAAATGTGTTTTTAGGCTATTTTTTCAAATTAACATCTTTTTTTTCTAATTTTATAATAAAAAATAAAAATTTTAAGCTTTGAGAAATTTTGTTGGTAATGGTTGGTCACAGCACCTAGTCATTTGATTTAAAAAATTAATATTTAATAATACAAAAAATTTATATAACAAGAACAGAATTATGTGAAATTACCCGAAATTCGAAAATTAGCCAAAACAGCAACTTAAGATTTATTGCCTAATAAATACGAAGTAACGTAACAATCCTGACTGTAGTAGCAAATAAATGTTTGCAGCTTTGCTTAAAGCCACTTTCTCTTTAATTTGAATCAGTAACCACTTTACAAAACAATTTTGGTTTGAATGTTCAAAATTTTCTTTCAACAATATAACAGTTATATAAAAATTATGACATTGACGTAATTATTTTTTTGACAGTTATATCAAGTTTCAAAAATTAGAAACTCTATAAGAACGCGAGTGCTTTAATAGATATCTATAAAAAAAAAACTTCAAATAGAACACATTAATTAGTTTATTATAGACTCAAAGTCGAAAACTACAATTCTTAATTTTAACTAAATTATAACCAAACTTCTGTAAAATAGTTTATTCATTTTCATAAAAACTTGCGGCACAGCATAAAGAAGAATAAATTACTTAGGTTTATATAACGATTTAAAAACACGGACAAAAAAATTATTTATGAATAAAAAAATTTTAGAAATCTTAATATAATATGTTTCAACGCTATATTCGTGTATTGTGTCCATAAATTAACAAAGCACATATTTTTTACTATCTTCAGCATATATTAGCTGACGAGTGTTATTGCTTAGAATAAGTTATAAAAGCTCATAACGCACAACTGCCAAAATGATGGCAGTAAAACAAAAACAAAATTTTTTCAACTAATAACTTATAAAATAGGCATTTGCGCTTACGTTTGACAATGCCAAAAGAAGATTTCTGACAATATTAGTTTTGTCAAACGGCCGCTGGTCAATTAATCAATTGTAGTTATAGGTAAACAAACTTTCGTTTAAACACAACCATTTTATATTTATGGTTTTGCAAACAAAAAGTTATTAAAAATGTAACGTTTTTAATTATGGAAAAATATTTGTGTGTGATGCGAGACCATAATTCATAACATAGTAGCTATTTTAATAATAATTGTTAAACTTTACAAAATTAATTATAAGTTCTTTCATCATCTGTGTCTGAAAAAACTATGTCAAACCGTTTTTTGATACTGAAGTTGACAAAAGTGAGTAAAAATTATTATTTGACTCTATTTTCACTTATTTCAATAGAAATTTCAACAAATACTAAAAATTTTACAAGCAACTAGGCTTCATTGGCAGTAACAATGCTAGATTTTAACAGGTATAGACTGAAACCCTTCTTTAAGACAAAATGCAACTGTGGAGCAAGCTAAATGTAGTAAAACAACTAGAAACCACAATATTCCAAAACAGTATATAAAAATTAAAAGTTATTTAAGTCTTATAAAGTTATTTATGTATTAAAAGCATATCTTTTACGTTGTAACACGAGCAAACTAAGTTAGCATCAAAATTAAAACCAAAACTTGTTATGATATTTTTATAACAAGTTAAACAAACATGTCTCACCCTTATTTATTTTCAATCCTGATAATATACTTGCTTTTTTTAACCCCCGGCGAAAAAACAGAACTGTTATTAGTATAACGTGCTTATTTGTCTAAATGTGTTTTACTTGTGGCATCATAGCGCCGAAACAAATAAATAAAAATTTTTAAATTTTAAAAAAAAAATCAAAAAACGATTTTCAATAGCCTTAATTGTGATTTTTAAATCATGAATAAGTTTACCACTTATAATATTTGTTAGACATTACATTTTTTCAATTTTATATTTTTATAACGTCAAATAATAAAATAATTGGTAAAAAATTTTTAATTACATTAGGACAATGCTAAGGAGTACATCAATAACATTAAATAAATTTTATCAATTTAAAGAGTTAATGAATATTTTATTTCATAACATAATAACAAAATCAATCAAGAATGTCAAATAACTGCTAAACTTCCTTAGAATTTTAAAAATCTTTATTTCAGACCATTTGAATAAAGACAAACAAAATACTTCTGCTGCAACATGATGAGAGATTTTTGTAATTAGCAAATTTTAAGTAATTTTTTTATTATTTGGGAGTTACAAAGTTTATCTAATTTTATAAAAAACACGTAATGGGAAATTTTGACTAGATCACACCTGTAAAAGATCCATTAATTAAATCAAACAGAAAAAATCTTATATCTTTTAAACAATTGCATCAATTTTTTTTTGTTATATCTCAAAACCACAATATCTTGATTATCTTAGCTTTAAAAAAAAATTAGATGAAAATTAGTTCAGCTGTCTATTTTTGTGGTAAGTGAAAAATATATAACAATTATCAAACTTGTTCTACCAAGTGTAAATTTGCTGTCTAAACGATTAATTAATCGCTTAATAACCATTAACACAGTTTTACCATTTGGTTAAAAGATTTAGATGTAATGTCAAGAGCTCTTTCGACTATCATGTAGTCGTCACCAGAAACTGATGAATAAATAAACCTTAAAAAAAGTTTACATACAAGTTCTATTCATCTCCTGGATGACTAACTTTTTGGCAAGTTGTAAATCTGCGTTAATAGTATGAAATATTCCAAAGCAATCAATTGTTTAATAGTTGGTTATTTCCAATCATCATTTTTGGTATGATACGTTAATGAATCAGAATTCAAAAATATGTGACAGTCGCTTAGTTTAGTGTCAACGCAGCACAAACTCTTCTTCTTTTGTGTTTCAACCCTTTTCGTTAAATGTTTCAAAGTTTCATGGAATGATTGAAACTATTAGGCTCAAGTAGAGGTCTGAAGATATTTTAAGACAGTCGCTTCTATACCATGAGTTGTGGAATTAATTAAAATCCTATTTCTGTACAGTTGCATTAGGTTGCTGTCCTAGTCTACATTTTTCTATAATATTGACTTTTAAACTTCCCGATTGATCATTAGTTTGACAATTATTTTTATCTGTTACAAAACTATATAATGGAAAAGCTTTTACCATTAAAAATGTATAGCGATTACGTTAGAAAAACAATGAATGAGGAGAAAAATATTGAAGTCCTGTGAAGCAAAATATACCAAATTGGCCCAATTTATGTACATATTTAATTTCCTATCAGATTACATTTAAACAATAATAGGTAAAAAAATTACATAATAACTTTATTATTTTTTTCTGTTTATTGAATTCTTTGCTCGGAAGAATTCTGCAAAACTTGATCGTAAAGCAAAAGTAAGTAACTAGAGTTACTATAAAGTTACAAACAGTCTATCTTGAGAGTAACAGTTTGTTATTTTATATTTACGATTATAACTATTTTCTGTTTTCATTTTTTGGTTTGCCAACAATGCAGCCCTAACAATTCAACCCCATAGTAACCATTCTAGGTTTGACTATGCTAAAATACTTAAATCTTTTCATAGTCACATACAATAGCTTCCATTCCGGTTACCTTCGAAAGGTGTTGCCCGTTTGTATGAAAATATAAAAGAGCTAAGCCTTATACAGAAAAGTTATATGGGGAGCGTTGCTTATGCAATTCAAAGCTTACTAAGACATTTAATTTTTAAAGGTAATTAGGTCTCTGTTTATTTTTGCGAATGCGATTATCTTAGAAGCACGGGTTTAATATATTTATTTCATAACCCACGTGGTGACTGTTTTAACTTACCGGAGTAGAATAAGGTTGACAGCTGAGCCGGATTCCATCATGAGCAAGCTTTTCCTTAAGAAGCATCTTCAACTGGATTCTAGGAATTTTGACCAGTTCGGCTTTGCCTTCTTCATATTCATCCAGATACTTGGCAACAGCCGCAACTTCCTGACTGTCAGCCGAAGAAGCGGCAGGAGAGGCGGTGATTCTCACTAACTCCTTCTCAGATCGTCCACCTCCTGAAGAAGTTCTCGACGAGCGCGCACTCACATTGTCACACAAACACTCCTCGTGCACTGAAGCGCCGGCGGTGCCGGTTTCCTCTAGAGTAAAGTAAACGGAGGCGGCGCCTTCTTCGCGTAGAGTCCTCACCGACTGCAGGAGGCGGTTTCGATGTGCCGGGTTGAAGACGCCGATAGCGTCCAGGTCGGGATCACCCACTTGTTTACAAATCTCCAGATCATCATAGCCATTATCGATGAAACTCTCAGAGTATTGGCCTAGATGAAGGGATCGCAGCCACTCGGCCACGATGTTGCTGGCCATGGAGACGACGCGCACTAACCACCCCGTATGACGTCGAAACGCGATCTAAACTGACGGCTGACGTAGGATAGGATCGTTTGGATGACGGTGTCGAGGCTCGAGGAGAGTGTGTTCACCGTGCGACTCACGAGAGTCGATGCGCATGCGACCTCGAAAAGTCGGGGACTCACTCAAGAACCCCATCTTTGCGAGCTGCACCGAGTGCACCTTCCGATGGCGATGTCCCACCGATCGGCTCTTGAATCGGCTGTATCCAAGGCGGATTCCTAATTCCGAAAAAATTAAATTAATTGCTTAGGTGCTGCTGCATTTCTGCAATGCTCTGATACATTGTGACAATTCCAGCACTAGGTATTATATATTTCACAACTCATAACGCATAATTATGCACTTTGACGTTTAGGTTGGGCGAAAAAAAACAAAAAGTTATGTGACAAAACGCTAAACAATCTGGACAACTTGTCTTTGCACACACCCTGATCAAAATTCCAGCCATTGATAAACCTTTTAACAAAAGTATCTACGATACGTAATCAGGCAAATGAATTTCTCCCATTATTTGAGCTTAAAGCTGTAAATTTTTCTATAAAACCAATAAAAAAAAGATTTTGCTGCTAAAATATGACATTGCAGAGGTTAATCACATGATATAAATACATTGTGATTACGAAAGTCTGAGATCCTGAAATAGTGCTGGAAAATGATAAACAGACAGGCAGAGAAAGAAATAAAAAAACTTTGAAAGAAAAAAGTTCAGTGCAGAAGAGATTGAAAGAAAAGAGAAGCACGGCAATGGGTGAATGGAGAAATGAGAGGTAGAGATAGAAACCTAGAGAAACAAGGAAGAAAGGAAAAACTTAGAGAAAGCAGATTGAATAAAAAATATGAGAATCTGATTACAGAAAAACTACCAAGGTATCAAAAGAGAGGGTGAGAGAAAAATGACTCCAAGGCTTATATGTAGAAATGAAGAGAGAGAAAACAGATTTTAGATGAGGGAAAATGAAAAAAAATGCAAGACATGTGGAAGAGAAAAAAATATTAGAGCATATGATAAAGGAATAGAGGTAAAAGAAAGAGAACATAATAAGAAAAATACAGAGAGAATAGAATGGATAAAAACCATAGATAGAGTAAAATATTAGACTTGTTAAATGAGGTAGAATGACAGAAGAAGACAAGAAAAGAAAAATGAAAAAAATAAAACAGTTTAAGTTAAAGTTTTTTTTTATTTTTTATATTACTTTATAGTATATATAAGACTGTATAGTGTGAAAATTATATATAATAATAATAAAAATAAGCTTTATTGTTTTAAAAATTTACAAAAAATCTGTGAACAAAGCTATACTTAGTATAATAAGCAATAGTCTAAAATATCATACAATTAAGTAAAACAAAACAAACAAACATGACTAGAAATTACAAAAAACACATAAAAAACATTTAAACATTTAAAAGTATACAAAAATAACCTACTAAAAACTACTATTGGACTAGTAAATGTACTACCTAAAAAGCTTTCAATTTAGGGACTATTTTCAGCTAAATAATAAAACGGTTTATTAATCAAATAAGTCTTAACCACTTTGCGAAAGGATGTGCAGGTGGAAGAAGACTTCAGGTAGGAGGGAAGTGAGTTATAATTTTTTTTCTTTTGTAGAAAGTGAAGTTCTTAGTTCAGATGAAGGGAGAGCTAAGTAGACACTGTTGTTTAAATTTCTTGTTGAGTACCTGTGAGATTAAGGTTTTGGAATCTTGAGAAGATGTTTACGTACAAAACCGACTGATTTTAAAATAAACAAAGCAGACAGTGCTAGAATTCTAAATTTGGTAAAATATTGACAACAATGTGTTCTTCTAGTCAATCCAAAAGTGTAGCAAAGAGTCCTTTTTGTAATTTAATGATGCATTCATATTGATTAATTGTACAATTTCCTCAGAAGGGCAAACCATATCGCAGATGCGACTCAAAAAGAGCAAAATAGGTAGATCGAGCTGTTTCTGTATTCAGTACTCTGCCGGCAGATCGTAAAGCATAACAAGCAGTCGATGATTTATTAATTAGTATGTCTGTATGAGATGACCATTTTAGAAACTTTTCTATATAAAGACGTAAGCATTTTACTGAATCAACAATGTTTGTTGTTGATAAAAATTGATTACATGTTTGTTTTAAAAGAAAGAATTACCGCTTTAGTTGTATTTAAGCTAAGACTATTCGAATCGCACCATTATTTGATAATCGCAAGGTCATTAAAAATAACATGGTGGAGAAACTTGCTGTCAGTGTGACTCCAAGTGATGCCTGTGACATCGGCCAACAGATAAATTTTACCACTAATCCAAAGATCAGCAATATTTTTTATAAAGATTAAAAAAAGCACCGAGCCTAAAACGGAGCCTTGAGGAACACCAGAATCAAAATTTTTACAGTTGGAAAGAGAGTCATTTGCTTTTACAATTTGAGTTCTATTAGATAAAAGAGATTTGAACCGCTTCAAAGGAATCTCTCTTATACCATAAAATTCTAATTTTTCAATAAGTATACTGTAACTAACACAATCAAAAGCTTTTGCAAAGTTACAGAAAATTGTAGCAGTATATAATTTATTATTCACTGTTGCATAAATGTCATTCAGAACCGAAAAAATCGCATCATTAGTATTTTAATTTGCTGGCAAGAAGACGATACTTTGAATTTAGTAAGAAAAGTTATAGAACGAAATTTAACTAGCTTTTTAATAATTTTAGAGAGAACTGGTAGGAGAGCAATTGGTATAATTAGCAACATTTCTTTTATCACCGCGTCTATGAAGAGGAATGATAATAGCTGTTTTCAAGCAAAAAGAGTGTAAGAGCAGATAATGCTTGCACAGGTAAATTTAAAAATGGTTTTATTGACAAACCACAATGCTTGAAGATAAGTTTTTTTATATACTATTTATGACTTGTTGTTGTTCAGACCTAACTACCGGCATCTAAAACAAACTAACGTTTACTATAGTAATTTGCTTTTGCCAACTTGATAGTTTTATAATAAATTTTTGCTAATTTCATATACAATTTAGTATTTGAATGTTGTTTATAAATTCTTTAATATGCAGCAGTAAACGCATATTTTTTGAAGTAGTCTTTAAGCCTATTGTAATCCATGGATTAACTGGTTTTGGTTTAATTTTTCTGAGACGAAAAGTACAATGAAAATAATAAGTCAATCTATATATATATAAAAGAAAGTCTGTTAGTTACTCCACTTATAACTCAAGAACGGCTTTACCGATATGGTTGAAAATTGGTGAGGTGGTAGTTTAGAGCCAGGAGAATGCTATAGGATACTTTTTATTCCAGAAACCACCCTTTAAAAGAAGAGTTGAATCAAAATTAGAATTGCGATGTCGGAAACGTTCGGTGAGGCTCGGCAAATTACCGTTCCAAATAAATCGATCCACTCCCCCACCACCAACCAAAGTCGGACCGTGCGTTTACATGTAAAACCGGCCACTGACCGCAGTCGTACTGCGGCGTTGAATCTTGGATCGTCAGTGGCCGTCTTTAATCGTCTTCCATGAGACAACTTCCCATATAACAACTTTGGGTGAAAGTTTGTATGGAAAGTTATGATGACTGGATTTGAATGAAAAGAATAGAATACTTTTTATTAACAAAGAGATAAAAAGAGGTGGGAGAGGAACAAAAAATGACAAGTACCAATATTAGTATGATTTTCAAAAATTTTGGATCGTTTATTTTAAAAATAATATCTATGTTTAAATCCAAAATTTTAGAAGTAAAATATTATCATTCCTTGATAGGGCGGAAAGAGGGCAAAATGTCTAAAGATTGATGTCGTTTTCATAATTTTTCTCATAAATTGTCTAAGTTCTCAAAAAAAATAAATAGGTATGTTTCCTGCTTTCTAAAAAATTACTCTTAGGAGGATGAAAAGAGAGTGTTCTAGGGATAAAAGTGTAAGAAAACGATATGGGTATTTTTGAGGAATTTCAGGTCGTTGATTTTGAAAATGATATTTAAGTTAAAGAGGGTTGTAAAATGAATGTGATAAAGGTAATAAATGTGAATAATTAATTTGGGTATCATTTTTATAGTTTTTGGGGTTGTTTATTTTAAAAATCTATATCTATTTATGACCGATTTGGCTGAAAATTGGTGGAGTGGTTGTTTAGAACCAGTAGCCTAACAAAGAATATTTTTTATCCCATTCCGTGTGACGTGACATACAATATAAAACGTAAACGCATCTGACATATAATAACAAAACAAATGACAAAAAAATAAAAATAAAAAATAAAATAACAAAACTAAGGCGGAACAAAGTTCGCCGGGCCAGCTAGTCTATTTATAAAGTTAAGGAAGTCCAAATTAGTATCATTTCCAACACAATCCCAATTAGCTAAATTACATAAACTTTTAAGAAATTTATTGTAAAATTTTTAAAATCGCATGGAGAAAATATTCTGCCTAATTTTAAAGGTTTTTTTTGCTGTTTATAAAGCAAAAATAGAAAAAATCAATTCGTGGTTTGAAATACGAGAGTTGTAGTTAACCGCTATGTTAACTTCTGAAGAAGCAAAATCAGAAACTACATAGTGAATTAAAACAGATGAGTTTTTCCAATTCTCGTAAAAGAATGCATTGTTAAGTCAAATGACTTAAAAATAGATACTAGCAGTTTTTGGGTAGTATAAGTACTAGTATAGTCAATATAAAAATATCCACATAGTATTGATCTACTATTTAGAGGTAAAAGTTCTAGTAAACTAAGCAGATTAAGAAGAAAAAGATTTACATCTGATTGTTGAGAAGTGTATGAACAAATAATATAAAAAATTAGCAAATTTCTTGTAAGCTACATAAAACTAAAATTAACTATCTGAAATTAAAATATTAATTGTATCATCTTTTAAAATAATATAAAAAAATAATATAATAACTCTGTCTACGTCATCAACTATATATTTGCTTTGCTGTAATGTTTAAATACCAAAATAGCTGATTTGTGTTACACACGACATATTGGGCAGAGATTTTCTCTATACCAGAGGTTAGTCAGTTAGATATATTATATTGACTAAAAGACACCGCACAATAATAGTATATTGTAAACCTAGGCGGCAAAATGGTATTTTCCAGGCCGAGAGAAGATATGGACAGGCGAGCCAAAGGCGAGTCTGGTCACTTCTCAAGGCCTGGAAAATCACTTTGCGGCCGTGGTTTACACATTATTTTTTATCCTACACAAATTACCTTATAATCGAGCATTATCTTAAAATTGATTTGAGGTTATTACCGCCAATCGCCAATTCAAAATATCAAACTTTGACAGATGTCAAAAATGTATGGATTACTTTACTGTCGTGATTTACACAATCTATCTTGCACAAAAGTAGTTTTTAAAATAAGATTGATGTTCATAAACAGTAAATGTGATTTAATATTTCAACACCCTTCATAAATAGTGAGACGTTTAGAGTTTAGAGTAATTTTTCTTATAACAGCGACTCCTGACGGAGAAAATCAGATTTTTTTTCTCGGCTAGCCGAGAAAGTACATCTTCTCTCGGCTAGCTTAGAAATGATGTACTTTCACGGCTGTCGAGAGACGAGAAAATTTTATTTTGAGTTGATGTAGGATAAAAATATATATAAATATATATGTAAAATGTGCATGTACAATTATACAAGCAAGAGCTGATGTGTTTGTTTTGTGAAAGAATAGTTTAAAATTTTACTAATACATAGTTATATTATACAAGTTTGAAAGTTTTAAATGTCAGTTGAATT
This sequence comes from Lagria hirta, assembly GCA_947359425.1. NCBI lineage: Eukaryota > Metazoa > Arthropoda > Insecta > Coleoptera > Tenebrionidae > Lagria > Lagria hirta. The sequence continues at coordinate 17,818,782 of OX375798.1, read as the reverse complement.
TGACATTCAAAATTAGTTAAGTACCTTAATAAATATTTATTGTTTTGATTAATAAAACCTTGTGTAAAGTTAATTTGAGCATGTCATGAACATTGTTGAGTTTGCTGTAATTATATAAGCTGCAAGATATTTTCATGAAATTTAATAAAAACTCTATTAACTTTCTTTAAACTTGAAAAAATTACTTGCACAAAGTTAGGTTTGAAATCAAATTAGAAACCAGTCGACATTCGAGTAGTTGGAAGTTCTTGCTTTTGGTAAACAAGATAACTAAATTTTCGATCTTTAATGAAATCAAGAATTTGTAGATTAGTCGTCGTTTATAATTTGTAATCAAATATGTGCAGATGAGCATGTTCCTTGCGTGAAACTAAACTTATTATGGCATTTTATGACGCACACAGATCACAAGCTTTCGAATAAACTCATTCTAAAAGTATTCCGTCCAGTTTAATGTCCGTAATAAAAGCAGTGCCCTGTCGCATTCTCTGGAGACCTGGTTTGAGACTCTGGGTTTCCGTGACTGTTCCCTTATTCCCTCTTTCAAATGTTGTTTAAGTACTTTACCAAACTTTTCTCTCGTCTGTCATATTTTATTTTTCACCTGAAGTCTCCTTGGCTAAACGAACGTGATCAGAAATCCTATGCGAAATGTCTTTATATTATGGAGTCAATGTCTGCCGTTTTATTTGCTTTGAAATTAAGAACAAGTGTTTGATTTCTTGTTTCAGCGAAACTCCTGCTGGTTATAGTTGCGAAAACTTTTGGCGAAAGAGGGTTGTTGGCATCGCTAAAACTCTTTATTATACCAAAAGTTACGCTTTTGGTTTTTATATCATTACGTTGTACATTTATGGCAACATATGAAGCTACAGTTTCGTAAATTAAGCTCGAATGAGGTAGTTTTTGTGACGACAAAGATGACTTAACAAAGCAACTAATAATAATTTATTATCATTCGACATTTGTAATATAATTTAATAAGAAAATCAGACTTAATGTGCTATTCTTGACCATACCTAGTCAAATAAAATGCTAAAATTATTCCGTATGAGCATAAATAAATAAGAGATTATATATCACCAATATTTTTTAATTTTTCTGATATATAATATTTAAAAGACCAATCCTTAACGAGTTTTGATAAAAGCATAATTCGTTTGCAAAAGGTCTATTTTGCTATAACATTACAACAATGAATCTAAGACAAATAAAACAATAAATCCAAGTGTATCTAACCTTTGTGACATTGAAACATTAACAATAAATCGTATTTTTTAATTATTTTTTATTAGTGTTTTGTCAATTTTTTATAGATGACAAGCTAATTACGCATTACGTAATTAAAGTGGTGTCGCAATGAATACCAAATTAATTGCTGTCAGTTTATAAATCTATTTTTATTTAATTATCTACAATAAAATCTCACCAAATACCGCTATTAACTTGATTAAAATTATTTTATAATATTTTAAATTTTATTATTCTATGTTATTTTAAATTTGTGGAAATACTATTTAAATTTAATTAAGCTCACTATATTATTTTGTTTTCCATAGGCTCATCTATAAGCTGTAATATAAAAATAATAACAGATTTTATTCTACGTTCTATTACATATTTTGTAATATATATATCTTATTACAAAACTAGAACAAGATTTTAAACATTTTATAAAAAAAATACGAATAAAAAAATATCAAATCAGAAAAAAATTACAAAAATTAGAAATAATTTTCAAATAAAAAACATTTTTATATCTTGAGTATGTGTGTTTACATCTAGTGCTATTGTTTTCTTCTTAATTTATCATTAAGATAGTAATAGAAGTACAATTTAGTTTAATGCTTGGCAATTATACTTGATTAAAACCGCTGCAATATAAATGTCGTAAAATAATTAATTTTCTAATGAAACTACTTTACTTCTCTAATTATGGTCAGCTAAAGTAAAATCCCACCAGAGACATTAAGTCGCACTTACCTAACTATAAACTTCTTATTATAACCACCCTGACTATATAATTTTATGTCAAAAGCATGTTAGAATCGTATTGGTTAGCATCATAATATCCTTCTAATCTCAGACATACACCGAAAGCCGTTAAAAATATCTGGTATTTTATGACGCGAGAACTATTCGCACCTCATTTGAACTAGATAACTTTTCAACAGGAAGCAGTCATAAACATAAAATCTTCGCATTTTGCAGAAATTTTGGTATAATTAGTGCGATCCTTGTAATCATTGGAGTTTTATTAGGGTCATTTTTCGAATGCTTTAGCTATCAATCAAATCAAATTAAAAAAAATGACGTAAACTGAGGGAGATGATTTGTAATTGCAATACGGTCAGTTTGTGGATTCAAATCAAACCTAATATGGAATAAATTACAAAAAAAGTATTTTTTTCAACGGGTGAAAGTTTTAAAAATCAGAATCTAGCAGTCCTAACGTTATACAATTTTGTTTCTTTTTAACTTTTCTTTTTAGTCAAATGTTCATTTATTTTTGACTAAATTTGCAGTAGCACATTTGTCTTTTATTTACTCAAATGCATATTACTTTATTATAAAAATAGCGACATCTATTAGAAGCTAACCTTACATCAATGTTGAAAAACCAAGCTTCTACATAGAAGCTCCGCTTTAATGTTATGTTTTTTAGAAAATATTTATTATAAACATTTTAAATGTAGCTTTCCTTGTTTCACAACATCAAAATTCACAGCGTTAAGAACTAGTTTCTAGCTCTAATTGACACTAATAGTTAGTGGAAAGCTTTTAAACAAAAAGCCTATTGTCAGCAATTTTATTAATTATTTAGATCTGTTAATAAAACAATATGTGATAATATGAACCATAATAAGACAGATTTCATTTTTGGAAAACACTTTGGGCGATTATCACAAACATAATAAATGTCAATTATAATAGCAAATTTGAAAACTTGTTCACCTAATTAACACGTTTTGTACTTAAAATAAAATAATTCTTTGCTTTTAAGAAAACATTTTTAATGTAAAACTTTGAAAAAAATTATTTGTTTCTCAGATAATTTTTCAAATAAAATGTTGAACAATAAACTGAAAAACTTTTTAGATACTAATAGAATTTAAATCAATTATTTAGAAAGGTTTAAAAAAAACATTTAAACTTACATTTTTTTTAAGATATAAAAAATTAAAAAGTATCTGTTTTACAATAACTTTTTTCAGACGGACAAACTTTTACAGTAAATGGATGATGATAAAAACTTTTAAATATAATATATTTAAAAACTCTTATAACAAATTGTTTTCAGTTTAGATTAGATCAGTAGCTAATAAGGTGTCATATGCACTGCGACTTATTGGTTTATTGTGCTCCGTTGTCTTAAGCTGTTTGAAGCGTATTTCAATTTATACTCATTTAACTCCAAAGCTGTAATAAATGTTTGTATCCGATATGAACCTGTCTTAAGTGTTCTTTACGTTCTCATGACGACGCATTCTGTTACCAGGTGTTCCGGAGTTTCTTCCTCTGTTTGTCATAATCTTCTAAGCCGAGTCTTACCGGGTGCTTTTTTAAACGGCAGTGACCGACCGGTGAAAAAGCCTGTGAGGAAGTAAAGTCTATTTTTGGAGAGGTTTTCAGTGTTTTTAGTTTCAAAGTTTTAAATTTTTTTTAATGAAATTACTTTTATACTTACAGTTTACATCTGTTTGGTTATACTCTGCTAATATGAGATACATTTCTTCATGAATAGAGTTAATGGAAAAATACATATAAATAGATACTATTTTATATATATATATATATATATATATATATATATATATAATAGTTCTAAGGTTTGTTTATTTTCACCGAATTAGTAATAGAATGTGGAGGAATTTTTTCAGGGATGCGGTCTTTTGGTTTACAGATTAAGAACCAGTTATGTCTACTCTTTTATTAATAATCGAGCTTTCGGAATAAAATCCATTCCTTCATCAGGAATGAATCATCCTGATGATTTAAGACCGCATCCCTAAAAAAATTCCTCCACATTCTATATATATATATATTTTTTTTTTCTAGAGATGCACTCTAAGAACACGCGAATAAGTATTCTCTAAGATTTAAAATTTTATAAAATATTATTACAAATCTTTCATTGTTAAAAACTGTAGAAATTAAAGCATATCTGTAATAAATCGACCCAATGACAAACAAATCAATTTCGTTGTGGTTTATACGTTTTACAAAAAAACGTTTGTTTACAAATAAACAAATTGAAAAGTTTGAAAACCACAAAAGGAAAAAACTTCTTTGTTTTGACGTTTATGCAGCAATAATGGAATTTTGCGAAACGTTCTATTAGCCAAACAATAGAGCAACACAAATAAAAGAAATTTAGTTTACCGGTCAAAAGCTTTGTGAAATTTACTTGTATCTTTTGTCAAAATAATAATGCTAATTGAAATAAGTCACTTATGTTCTATGAAACTATTCATACAATGTCCTCCATCGAGACCTCTCTGATGATTGTGGTAAACAATAAATTTTCAGAAAACTCTTAAATCAAGACATTTGACAGAAAATTCAACTCTCTTAAAGATGTGACCCAATATTTGATGTCACTTTTTTTCAGAAAGTTTTTTAACACTATATCCAACTGCGTTTTGTTTATTTTAATACATTTTTAGTAAAAAATTTAGCTGCAGCTCACTTTTATATACAGTTTTTCACTTAGCTTGTAATTTTTTAAAATATGAAAAAAATCATATTTTTTTTTTATGTTTTACCAGAAAATTTTAAACTCTAATTCTTTTTGTTATTGTTTTAGCTGTTTGTGTCAACGCATTCCACTAACATTTTTTATTACATTATTAATTTTTATTTCTTTTTTAGATTTTGCAAATATTTTTTATGCGGTAGTTTGTTTGGAGTGTCCTTACTTTCTTCATATATTTTTTTATTATTTACATACAAGAGAGTAGACTTTAAATGATAAATTTTAAATCAAAGTGTTTTTTCTACTAAAATGGACGTATTTTAAAAAATTGTCAAAAAATGAAATTAAATTTATTCAAAACAAGATTTATAGATTTAGACATGTTTTGTTCTTATTGAAAGTTTCCAGTAAATTGCAACAAATTATTTATTATTAAAAGTTTTCAGTGAGTTGTCACATTTTTTTCTAAATAAATTTGCTATGATAAATGAGGTCTATTGTTTCAAGTACCCATTACTTTTGTAAAATGTAAAATGTGTCAACATTTATTTATTACAAAGAAGTTAAAAATTTATGTTTTCACACTTTGGAAATTTTGAAATAAATAAAGAAAATTAGAATTGTTTAGCAAGTTGCAACAAATTCTTGTTTGAATAAAGTTATTTAAAAAACTACATATTTTTAGTAACTACATTTAATTTTTTTTTTGAAAGATGTTAATTTTTTTTCAAATGTCATACTTTTACAAAACAAATTTTAGTGGCTTAAAATTAGTTTAAAAGCGGTTTAGCGTAAGTATGTTTTATATTTAGTGATATGTTTAAGCCCTATATGTGGACTTTGAAATATCTCTACAACAAACAGTCTACAATTTCCTTTCGAGATTTCAAATTCCACCGAAAGCGAATTCTTAATGCTGAAAAATTGAATTAATTACAAATTGCAAGAATAAAGCAGTTGATTTATAACGGGTGTATTTAACTATTAATCGTAGTCAACAAGCGTAAGAATTTACTAATTATTATTATTTAGTAATCTTCTGTTCTACGTCTACATTCTTCAGACGTACGCAAGCAGTTATAAAGATGCGGAATTTGGATATATGTTCCAACGTGCGCCCCATTTTAAAGTTAATTCGAAAAGCGTACGCAACTAAGATAAATTGCTTAATTTGATTGTGATTAGAACGAAAGCAATTATGTGAGAGGGCTGTACACCAACCGAATAAAATTTAAAAGCGATCTCTCAACAATACTCTCATTTTGGCAAGCGTACCTGCTACAATCTGTAAAAACTTAGGTTCTAAAAAATATCACATAACAAATAATATAATATAAAAGCAAAATAAATTTTGCACATTTGTTTTGCAATCAGCAATGATTGATTAAATCAAATAAATCTTCAAATTTAATTTAATAATATATTATAATTATGTTAAAACAAAATGAAAAGTTTATTTATTTTTGATACAAATTCAAAATTTTACAAATTTTGCAATTTTGTTTTATTGAAAACAGTCTTGTATTGTGCGATCAACCAAATACAAACTACCAAAATTTTTACAAGTTTATGACGCTTAAAACGCTGTAAACTTTTCAAGTAGCTTATGGCGATCATATTCGACACTACAGCTGTTCGAGGAAACGAACGATTGCGGCCTTGCTTAGCCAGCTTTAATGTTCGGTGAAGTGTATAAAAATCTAAAAAATACTGTCATAAACCACTATCAACTACCTCAAAAAGTTAACAGTTTTAACTCGTAAAAATTTACTAGCTTTATTTGATATATCGCACTAAACCTCTCAAATTTACTCTTACAACTCTTATGATGTTTCATAAATATTTACAAAATGCATTTTTGATATATTGTTAAATAAAGTTGTTATTTAACAATATATTAAACTGTATGTCGTAGACATACAGTTTAAATATTTTATTACGGAAACATAAATATTTTATTGCGGAATCATAAATGCTAAAAAAAATTAATTATTATCTTAAGATTAAAAGCAAGAGATTGATTTTGCTAGAGCAACTAAAATATTAATAATATATTACAGTTTGTTTCGTTTTCATTCAGTCGGCAGTTTTTAAGAAATAAACACAATAGTTAAATTTAATTAATATTTAAAACAATTTTTTTTCAATTTTAGCAATAGTAGACAATGCTTTTGTACAGAATTATTTAACATAAAAAATTAACAAGTTTTGAGATAAAAAAATAAGAAAACAATATAGCATATCCGCAGCGTTATTGAGTTTTTACAAAAAAGTGTTTAATGAAAGTGATTTATAGAATTGTATTTTTTTTGTTGCAACTTTCAATTTCAAACCAGACATTTTCATAAGACACTTCTTTCTGAGCACATTATTGAGTTTTTACAAAATTTAGTTGCTGCTAAATAAAAACTTTTATAATATTATATTTCACTCAATTTTTAAATTTACTGCTTTAATTTTTTTTACATAATATTTATAAGATTTGTTAATTTTAATAAAAAAAATTGTAGAAATCCTTTAATAGCTGTTTATGTTTTATTTTGTCACAAAAAAACTTTTTAAGTCAGAAATTATTCAATTCAAGAATGGACATCTTTTGACAAAAACCGTCTGAAATGTCAAAACTATGTGGTAAATGATAATCAAAGACAAACAAACATGAACTTCAAAGGATTTAGTTACTTGTTACAGTATATTAATTGAACGTCAAATGCTTTGAAGTCTAACTTTTTATATTTTATTTAAATTAACAATGTTCTATTTTTTATCCACAAAAGAATCGCTTTACATAAGTTATGAAAATCTAAAGTTGTTCTTCATTTAATTAAAAAATAATACTAGTCTAATTATAGGATTTCTTTAATTAAAAGACAGGTACTGAATTTAAATGCTTTTCCGCTAGGCTGTATTATTTTTTTTTAATTATATTAAACAAACGCGGTAGACATTTGAGTTTTCGAGTAACGCAGTCTTAAACAATTCATATTTGATAACGTTTCAATTATAAAATTACAAAAACTATATGAATAACTGTCATCATAGTAAAAAAGTTTTACATATTGTTTTATAAATAATCACTCTTACGTAAGCTTTAAACTTTGATTAAAAAGTCATTGCGCTGCTTTTAAAACTGGTAAGGTTGACGTTTGTGACGTCAAAGACAAGTTTTATTGCGGTTTGAGGTTATAATTTTATGACATACGCGTGATGTATAGTTTTTCTAGACTATAAAGATTACTATAAACTGTTAAATTAAAAATGGCTTCAATGTTAGAAACGTAATTTTGCTTGCGTAAAATGCGAAAAACAGCATTGGGTTTTTTTCCAGTTCTTCCTAATACATAATGCGTTATTTGTGAAATACTCTGTATAATCTAAATATTATAACAACATGTTTTGACAATTAGAACATTATTTTATAAAAAGTATAATAAAAGTAATAAGTAGGATTATGATACTAGTACAAGACAAGGTAATATAAAACAATAAAATAGACAGTTTTATTTCACTAAATTTTTCTTTATTTTTATAAAAAATGTAAGACAAAATAAACTAATTCTTAATTTTAGTGAAAATTGTTTAGAAACCAAAACAATAAATAGTTATAAACCCACATTCTGCTTATAATATTTTTTTGATGCTTCTAACGTCACTCTGCATTCAAGCAGTCTAATTATCATATAGTAAAAAAGTTTAAAAAAAAAACAATTTTTTTTTTAAACAAATTATAAGGTAGATCAGTCGCTATTAAGTTTAATTTTGATAAAAATAATTCAACAAACTAAATAAAAGAGGTTATCTCTCCAAAAAAGTAATAAATACATATTTATTTCGTAGACAACTAATTTTTTTTATAACTATGAACTTTTAAGAACGGAAACCTAAAAATAATTGTGTTGGTGTAGGTTGCAAAAAATAAAACCTCATTAAAAACTTATTAAAAATATACTATTTTTTAATTGTTGCAAAAAAAAAATCTGTTGAGTAAATCGGTGGAACGATGGATATTCAGGCCAAAACAATTCATTAGTTAAGTTCTTGGCGGAAAAGTATAGTAAAAGCTGCAAAAATCCAAGCTTAATTTGGATTTTTCATGAATTTGGAAAGCCAGACATCTCGTGAAACAAGCGACCGTATGTCAATTATGTCGCTGGTAAATGACGTACTTGACTAGATTAATTTGGATTTTATAGCAGATATGTGAATAGAAGCTGAGCTATTTTTTTTCTTTTCTGTGTGAGAAATTACATCAATAAATTTAAAAAAATATTTTTAAATATGGCAACGGATCAGTTTGTTAAATTTGTAGTAATTAATTTTTGAATAACAGTATTATTTGGATTTGAATTTGTCACCCACAAATATGTAAACTAAAACATTTTTTGATCGCGTTGGAGCTTATCAGTCAAATATAGTTTCTAGATATAGCGGAAGTCACGCTATTTATTATTGTATAATAATAATGATATTTCACTTTGTAAACATTTGCTGTAGATAAATTTTGAGTAACTACGTTTTACTAGATGACAGCTGCAGTTTTGACGATAGTTGTTATTATTGTTATGACAGCATTATTATAAGCTATAAATACTACTAAGCTTATATTTGTTTGTAAACGCCAGCTTACAACATTTTATCTATTTATTCTGATGTAGACACCAGATAACATTGTTTTAAGAGCTTTTTAGTGCCAATCTACCAATTGGCAAATTCACAATAACCAGGAGTCAATAGAACTGATATAATCTAATGTTAAGCATAGTATTTGTCTCAAAAATAGTTGTTTTTAATCAATTGGCTTGGCAAAAAGGTTTATTCTTGGCGCGTGTTTGCTTCGATTTTTTTGATTACTTTTAGCAATGTTAGGCTACAGATAAAAAAACTTTATTTTTGATCATGAAAAACCTTAAACTATTGTGCAGAAAGCGGTTTTAAAATATTAATATAGAAAAAAGTAATTTGAACAAACGAAGATAATATGATATATACTATATAACAATGTGTGGAGAATAAACAGTGTAAATTAGAATATAAAACAATAAAATATTGCAAAAAAAAATTATTAAAAAAATATTTGGCATTTGATTTAAAAATACACAGTAAATAAGACTAAAGTAAGAATTATTAAAGTATGTTTGAAACTAAACTTTTAAAAAAATTGTGATCAAATAAAACTTTATTTTTAAAGCTATATTTTAGTAATATTGTTAATGCAAGGAATATACGGCTTGTCTATTATTCAAGAGTAGAACCGTCCAGTTTGTTTTTTATATATAAATCACATTACTCATCTTAATTTGATCACTGACTAATTCGTTTAATTTTGGCTACCAATAATAAACATGTAAACCAGGGCAACAGCACGCTGTCAAATCGAATACTGTTTACGTGTATTCAATGTTTTATTGCTTGTTTGAATAGGTGCAAAAAAACAAACGCTTCAAAGAAGTAACTTACTGATTGAGCCTACTATACCTGTAGATTTAAACATTAAATTTGCATCTTAATCAAAAGTATAATCCGTAAAGAAATAAATTATAAAAGTTAATTTAAAAAAATGTTAGAAGATAAACTTTTAAAATTCCATTTTTATAAAACAAAAAAATTTACAGCTAACGAGTCAAATAAAATTAAAGAAGTTGAGGTTTTAGTTCAGTGGCTTGTTAGAACAAATCAAATCTGTAAAGGTAAGACAAATAAAATTTATAGAAGAAAGTAACAACTGAAATAACAGCTCTTGAACGTGACTCTCTTCTATAAAAATCAAATAACATTTTGCTCAAGCAAAAGCTGAAACTTATCTGGGGTAGACGGGTCAAATTTGATCTTTCAGCCACCCAAAAACATTTTATTGAAAACTTAGTTCTTGTAAATAGAGTTTGGATGTTTCTAGTGTGTATTTTATTGAAAATTCGCTGAATTTTGGCAAAGTTTAAGCCAAGATGGGCGTTGTAGCGAAGAACCAAACTATTAGACACTAGAATGAAGTGTCTGCTTGTTAATACAATTTATGTGTTTAAATCACGCAAAAATTGAACTTTCAACTTGCCCCTATAAACTTTGTTCCTAATTCAATATAGAAAACAAGCATGAAAAAAGACCTTTTAATAACTTTCAAATGGATGTCGTTAATAAATAAAGAAGGACAGTACTTGCCGGTCTATAATGTATTGATTAGCTATTTACTTAATAAAAATTTAATAACCGCCAATAAACTCGATGTGGCTTCTAAAAATTATTCAAAGCATCGGAAAAATGCGACGTCATTGATAATGCAATTAAAACATTAATTTTTCTTTCATTTTTCATCTTAATGAACGCTCCCTTTCTACAATTTTCTGCGCCAGTGAATCTCAACATTTTCTATCTTGTACCAATCTCTTCCAATTTAATTAAAAAGGAGTTTTAATTAGGTAGCAATGTATTATATTATGTAGTCGACAAAGCTTTATTCTCACATTTTCTGATACTATACAGAATGTCTTGAAAGTTGATGCAAAGTCTTAGAGAGATAATAAGATAGATCATTTAAATTTAATTTTTTTAAATATACCGTAGTGTAAAGACTTATGATTTTAAGTTTATTCAAAAATTTTAGATTTTTTTGAAAAAAAATTTATAAATGTGCACAAAAATTAACAAAATATAAATGTTCCAAAGTTCTATGAAAAATTAAACATGTTTTTTGTATAAAAATGTTTTGCATTTTTACGTCAAACAAAGTTATATTATTTTTAACACTATTTTAACAATATTAAAACTTTGAAAGCTATTAATAATTAAATCGCGATTTTATCTTGGTATATTATTAATAACGTAAATGTCTTCTATGAAGCGCCGTTTGTGTAAAATTTAAAGTTTTTTAATATGAAACTAAAATAATATAGGTAATAATAGTTTTACGCACAATATATATAATAATTTCCAGCTTTTGTGTCGTTCCGTTATAGAATGAGGGCGCTCGCGTGAGTACATCAAATTTATATAAAAAATTTAAAATGGTTAAATAAAATTTTTAAACCTAAACTATCAAAAAATATTTTTTTAAATTACAACATATACTTTGGTGATTTTGATGGGAATTTTTATTCTGAAAATAACAATGTATTACAACTATAGACATAAAGACACAATTTAAAAAAATTAAAAAAATATTATTTAGCATTGTGAAAAAAATTAACATTAGGAAATAAATGACCGACAAGCTAAAATAATAAAATACAAATGACATAAAATAATAAATAATAAATAAATAATTGCCAATGTCTAGAGCAAAATTAGGCGCAGTTTAAACATAGACAATAAAAATTTTTTTATTTTTTTTTAATTTTTTCTTTATGTAAGCCTATAGTTATACATTGCTGTTTTTAGAATAAAAGTCCCTATCAGAATTTCAAAAAACAGTAATATGTATCTAGTAATTTGAAAAAATATTTTTTGCCAGCTTGACTCTATAATTATAGGCCATTTTGTGGCTTATTAATAACTATTTATTTTGTGTATAAATAATTAAGATCGGCTAATAATTAAGCGACTTTTTTTTTGGAAAAAGTCTGTTTATTATATATTGTGCGTAAAACTGTTATTATATTATTTTTGTTTTACATCAAAAACTTTAATTTTGACACAAACGTCGCCTCATACCTATCGTAATTAGCAATTGGTTCAATAAAATAAAAAGCTTTTTTTTGACAAAAGTTTCAAGGAACAAAGGTGTAAAACATGAATTAGATAATAGTGATCCAACGGCCCAGATGGCTACGAGAAACCGTATATCACAAAGACAAATGGGCACTAAATTTACGTCTACGTCTGACAGAGCCCTTCCGCTGCTCCCATTTACACCATAGATCTGACACCTTCTAGGTAAAAACTAATAAAAATTGATCAATATTCTCTATTTTATTTTCATCAGCCGTGAAAAAGACTGAATTTTATAGACTTTAAATTAAAATAAGGCAAATTCGTAAATCGGGTGTCTCGCATTGAAATAATGTTGGCATTTATCACAGTCTCTTTCAATTCTGTCAGAATTTTACTAACTTAGAGACTAAACAACTCCTGTCAACATTGGAGGGAAGTAAACATAAATCTTGTTTCGAAAATTTCAAAGATACTCTATCAATGGGGCTAGATTTGTCAAAATATCTTTTAAATAAAGAATGGAGAAAATTGGAAGAAATAATTGTTTCTTAGAGGAAAACATTCATGCAAACTAATTATGTAGGTACTTTGAAACTTAAATATTTTCATTTCCGGCATTGCATAATTATAAATATTTAAAACAGATCATCGACTTTCACGATGTCATCTGGTTTCAAACGTAAAAGTAGTGCACAGGAGTCGCCAGTTGGCTATTTTCGTAATCAAACCCTAGGTGTCAGCATCATCACCAATTAAAAATTAAGTGCTAAAGATTCTATTAGAGGACCACATAATAATGTTAGTCTGACATAATATTTAATCACTTGTAATTTGACATCTACGGATAAAAAAAACAATATAATCTTATGTTTATCAACAAACAAGATCTCTTTTTTAATAATTTATATTTTTCTGAATCAAATACTCATGTAATGTTAGTGTATACAACAGTTGCGTAGATTAGACAACATGTTAGTACTGTTACAGGTTAGGTAAGTGTAATGATGTTAACTGTATCGGTATATTAAACATTATTAATGTTTCCACTATTTTGATGATACTCCTGCTGTTTCATAGATGTCGCTTGTCAAAATAAAAACTGTATGTACAGCTGATTTCAAAAAAAACTGATACGACTCTTAAAGCACGTTTTTTAAATATTTGAGCAGTGTATTCTAGGGCACCAGTCGCCGTCACTGTCAAATTAAAAAACTGGTCAGAATTGTCGATTAGAAACAAATAACCGCGCAAAAATAATAATCTTTAAATGGCTCCGCACACGAACAAAGAGCTAAAAGCAAGAATTGTATCAGTTTTTTTTGAAATCAGCCGTACTTCACACAGTTACACAATGAAAGCTCTTTTTCGTAATTACCGATCAGTAGTAATATAACATATTTTTCATTTTCTTATAGCCCGAGAACTTTCGCTCGAGAGCTTTAATTTGTGAATAAGCTTTCAAATGTCGGAGGAACCCAAGCCTCTTGGCTGAAAGCCGCAAAGTCTACTCACTAGAGTATGAGTTGTCTTCAACAAAATGGCGGACCGTACAAAGTGAGATGAAAGCTCTCTACATTAGTTATGTAGAAAGCTTTTTTCTCTTTACTTAGACAAATATTTTTAATCATTATTATCCTTTACAATATTTATCGAAATAGGCAAAAATAGAAAAAATTAAATTTTGTTTCAGCAGACATCTTGTCGCACTTAATTCTCTAGTACTAAAAAAGTGTTTTTGTTAAAAAGCACGAGTGGGGCAATCGAGTTTTTTGTACAACTCGTACAACAAAATACTATTATATCTGTCTTTTTTGTCTGTTTCAAGATAGTTGCTGTTGTATGGAGTCTGCCCAAAAAGCACAGCCGAAAAGCCGTGCCTATGCCTATGCGATTTGGTTAGTTTCATTCTAACATTATTTTTTTGCAAAATCAAAATCATATTGTCTTTATGTTATATAATTGATAAACAAAAAAAAAACACTTTGGGAGTAATTATCCACTCTTAAAGCCATATTATTATATGGGTTTCCAATAAACTGATATAAATAGCAATTAATATTAATAATATCAGTTCCAAAAACGACCATTTCTACTCTTTAATTATCTAATTAACTAATTTTCATTTGCCAATAAGAAGTAAAAAGCATTGTAAACATTTACAAATTACTTAGGCCGCCAAAATAGTCAATAAACGTCGCTAGTAGAGTATATTAGATGTTGTTAATTAATTACCAGTTCTCATACCATAATATATATTCGAAAATGGTCTTTTTTAAACATACTAGAATAGTGACCCAAAAAATAAAAAAAAATATTTTAAAGCCATTCTTAATTTTTAAATTTGTCAAAAATAATTTTTTATGCTATTTAACTTCTTTCTCTTATTATTTAATTTTTTTGTACAAGAAAAATCATAAAAATCCTGAGAATTTGTTTGTACAGTTTAATATTTAAATTAAAGGTCACTACAAGCTCTTGTTTTTTGTTTCCAAGAAATCTGTAATACTTAACCAGCGCGCTTAACGTCAATAAATTAAACTAAAAATAAATTGACATTTTCAAGTTAAAGTGGAGGTAAACAATAATATCACGTACTCAAGCCTGTCTAGCCAGCCAACGAGCGTACTTTCTACTAGGTCACGTAATGCTTCAACCAATAGAAACGCCAATAATCTTTGATCACGTGATCTGCATGCGCTTTTTCTTGTTTACATCTACTTCGT
Source organism: Lagria hirta (assembly GCA_947359425.1). Classification (NCBI taxonomy): domain Eukaryota; kingdom Metazoa; phylum Arthropoda; class Insecta; order Coleoptera; family Tenebrionidae; genus Lagria; species Lagria hirta. The sequence goes on along the minus strand of OX375798.1, from coordinate 17,803,719 downwards.
CTTTAACTTGAAAATACTGTAGTAATCAACTATTGTATTTAAAGTTGTGTTTAAATTTTAAAGTCAAGCTTTATTAATGTGTTCATTTTTGAAAAATAAATAAATTTCAAGAATTATAATTAATAATATTATAATTATAATAATTTTTTGACAATTACACATCAATAGTGAGAAACGTTCTTTTAATTTTTTATTGTTTTTCGTGTTTTAATTCCATTCTTCAGTATGTCAAATTCATGAAAAAAACATCAAGTTCGTTTATATTCATACCAATGTTCATACTCAGAAGTAGCTCGAAAAGATATTTTAGAATTTTTATTATTTGTCTTGTAGAAAAAATATGAAATAGGTAATAAGAAAGACAATTTTTTTTGAAATTGCTTAAGAAATTTGGAGTAACCCATAAAAACATTTTTTTTGACCGGGCGTTTGGAAAAAATTCTTAAAACAGTGTAAACGTACATATTTTAATAAAAAACATATAATACAGTGCTTCCAATCCAAGCAAACATGAGGAGTAACTTCAAATTATCCAATGAAAAGCTCAAAAAAAAAATGAGGTGCGGTGTGTAGATAAAAGCTGAAGCACCCTCAGGCAACACCCCTTTAAGGCTCATCACTGTATTTAAAAAAGTAGTTCTAGTAGAGTAGTGATTGATAGCGAAAACACTAATAATGTTGAGTTACAATTTATCGAAAGCATTGTGCTTTATACATCCACGCTGTTCACCGCCAGATGTCACTTCCGATGTATAAAAATAGATTCCTACTTACCTTTCAGTTTAAAACTTTTACAGCTCACTCTCATGTATTTATTGGAAAGTGAAGAAATAGGCAAGAGTTCAAAAAATTAACAATTTATTTTGTAGTATTTGTATGTTATTGCTTTTATTTACATGAATATTGGCCTGATATGTAGGTAACTAATTTCCATTTGCTATCATTCAATTTGAAAAACAATTAATTGTGCTATCATAAATATCGTAATAAATTAATTATAATACTGAAAAATAATAATTTACTGAGAAGATCGTTTAGTTAAGACATTTGACACAATTATAAGCAATATCTGACTAGTTTGAGATTAGACTTACAATAGTCAGTCCCATAAGCTACATAATTTATACAGAATTGGTTGATCGATAGCAAAAAAAAACAAACAAACAGAGGAGATTCATGAATGTGTATCCTGAACAATACTAAAAAATCACAACATTCAAGAATGCTTAAACTCAATATGAGTCACAATAATAATAAATTGATAAACTAGCTTGTTTAAAAATCACTACAAATTATTGTAAATTTATCTAGAGAAGCGCATTGACTACTTAATTAAAAAATCTATGAGCACGTCATTTTCCGCACAAATCGGAACAGAACGTGCAGTTATAGCATAAAATCACAAGATGTTCGTTTTGTTTCCTGAATTTAGTCTGAGAACTAAATCTATTTACAGATATTTACAGCGGCTACAAACTAAGCCTACGTCTCCATTGTCAAAGGAGTGAAGATCCATACGAGTGTGCTAAATTAAAACTCCATAATAATTAATCAGTCTCATTGAGGAAGGCCGACAAAGCTTCCTAGTGGAAGCTTTAGGAAGGAAGTGTCTTGTTGATGACCGTGGTCAGCACAAGGTCGGTGACTATCAATAAACGTAGATTTGTTTTAACTGAGGCTTCAACTCAGCTGGTATGGTATAGACCTCTGTAGGTGGCTTCCTTTTGACAAGACGTCGCCAGCGACCGCCCAAATTTTTACGGAAACCTCGAACGAAACCCGGTCTCTCCGTTGGAAGATTCTGCACAAGTGTATCCTGTAATCAGAAAAAAGAGAGCGTTAGGATTAAGACATTGCATCTGCTGCATTTAGCTTTTTGTGAGCCGTGACGGATCAATAATATACTACATCGAGGCAAGTCAACGAACTGCTCTCTAAAGCGTCCGAAAACCAGCAAACAAGACTCTCAGAAGAAAAAGAGAGACGAGACAACAAAGTTCGTTGGCTCTGAATTCAAGCAAGCTATTTTAAAAATATCTCCATTATAGTCCTTTTGAAGTTTATATCCTTCATTCAACATTACTCAGGTAGAGACAGATTATTAAACACAACGCGCAGCTTTCTCTCTTTCAATGATACTTTCAAATTAAGTTACGTCAAGAGAACCTCAATATCAATTTTAAATGAGCCGGATTTCAATGAAAGGTCTTCTGTTTAAACTGGGATTCGCCTTGGATCGTCGTAACCGATTTCTAAACTCAAAAGGTGAAATTATCATTAACTTTCTGTCGCTTTAACCTCGATATTTCATAACGGTTTTTGGCGAATCCGTTGTTCACTAGACACTATAGGTATCTATGTATGTTATTGATGAACAATATGATTTTTACCTGGTCATTGTTGTACAAGTACGGTTGTGGTGGAGGCGGGGGATATTGCCAGAGAAATTGTCCACGATAGGCCAAAGGGTCTGGCTGAAGGGCTTGAGGTGCCGTAGGCGTCTGATTCTGTTGGCTGGCCGTCGTCTGAGTCTGATGAAGAACGACGTCTGTTGGATGCACACTGTTGCTGTGCTCCTCACGCTTCCTCAGTTTACTACGAACAAGACGAATTGCAATCATAGTGCCGTTACTGCCCACCATTTTATCTTTGGGGCTCCGTTTTGTAAAACTGAAGATAGCTATTTTGAAGCCGTTTGCTAAACTCTTTCGAGTTTAGAACTTTTTACAATAAAACGAAATACACACACACAATTCTTGATAATCAGCACAACAACTGATCACAGTTAACAGTTTTTTGTTAGTGATAAATAATCCTTTGGTAGCAGTGATAGTGATTTGTCGATAACGTAATTATTTTTTTAAAACACACCAAAACACTTTTCTTCTATACTCGTTTTTTTTTTTTGATTTGAGTACAAAGATATGACTAGATATGTTAAATAAACCGTTTGAGGGCCTAGCTATATTCCAAGCTAAACGACCTCTTTTTCAGTTCGCTGCTCGCGTTTAGTTCGAGTCTGACTGAAGACTGAGGCGTCTGGCGTACCGCGCAGCCTTATATATGGGGTTCGTGACGTCTTTCTCGTCGACACGGACACGCTATCGTAAAAACCACTAGGAGGCGTTGTGCACGAGAGGATCGACTACAACATGCGAATTTAGACGTCGTCGACGTCGTCTAGTCGAACGTCATACGAAACCAGCTGAGTTCTAGGTGCGGAAATACCGAAAACAATAATTATTTATTCTAATCTCGAATTAGCTAGAAAACTCCCAAAAAAAGTAACGTTTAGTCTGTTTAAGAAATGCTTTGTTTCTCCTAATTGAAATTCGTTGTTTTTTTTAATAATTTTTGACTTTTTCCGAAATCTGCTATTACATTATGACTAATAATTATTGTTTTTATTAAGGTAAAAACCTAATAATGGTGGAAAAAACACTCCACACCAATGATTTCTGCCGATGACTAATATGTATTTCATGAATGAACGCAATTATCTAACATTTCCAGGTAAAAAGGGAAATACGGTTTGTTATTTTCTCAAATTTGTTTATCTTTCGAATAGTTTATGCTATTTTTATGCCAGTCAATTAGTTTTTGGAAGAAAAAACGCAGCGCAGCTCGAAAGGAAAACCCATAATTTTTCACCGAAGCGTTGAAAAGAATTTTTTAATGATTTTCTAACACATTTATTGTGTTTTTGTGTGATAATCTTTAGCTTTTGAGAGTAATTTTCTATCTCTTATTAAGTTTTTAAACAGTCTACCGATTAAACTCATTTGAAGACTCAAACGTACGAAAGGTAGTATTCTCTAAAATTATTCCATATGGGCAAAGCTTGTCAGTGAAATTTAATGCCGAATGACATTAGAGACACAAATTTAATATAAAAATTACATTCTGTTTATTAAAATATTGCTTAAAGCACCAACTTGATGAATTTTTCTGTGTTTACTTGTTTACCTTGAGTGTTTCAATATTTAAAAAAAATATATTCCTTTATTCGCTCAGGCTATTTTTAGATACAACCTAACCTACAAATCGTCATAATTTGTTGCTACCGTACGTACAAAGTGAAAATTAACTTGAAGTTTTTCTTTTTGAAAGATCATAATTTTGATCTCTTATCTTCTAAACGTTTCAAGTGGTTAGGTTTAACAGTTTTTTCGGTTATTTTATTTGTTTACGCACTAGTCCAGCCGCAATCGTTAAAAATAATATAAGCGATTGTTGCTTGAATTTTTGGATGTACGTTAACCTTAGACCATTTAGGTAGAAAGTAATGTAACATAATTTTCCAAAAAAAATACAAAAAGTTAAAATTTTTAATTTTGGTAATAGTTATTTACATAAAAGTCAGGAAAATTTCACATTACTGAAGAGGAGCTAAATTGAAATACGAGGCACTTTGTGCCGAGTATTTTAAAGCTCCGAGTCAAGTAAGAGATTTTACTGACGTGTTTTGTAGTAAATTTTTCCGGAAATTGTAAAAAAAAGACGAAATTTAGAAATTTTAGAATTTTTTTTGACAAATTCCACAAAAATCAAGTTTGTCAATTTTGTTGGCAACTATAGTTACTAGAGTATCTTTTTATTTTGCGTCTTGTAAAGTTTTTACAGTACTAGTCCGGAAAACTCAATTTTCCTGCGCGTAAATAAGCAGGAAAATATTGTTTCCAAGACGATTTCCGGAAAATAGTTTTTTTCTTTATTTTTCAGCCAATTTATGTTTCAGCCAATTTAATTTCGATGTTTTAAAGCAAATTTTAATATTATTTTTTTTTTATTTACACTATAAGTTTTCTTAACCATGTATATGGTGAAGAATTTGAAAATAAATCCTATTCTGAATTTTAATTATCTTTAATTTGAACGATTTTAAGAGAAAATCGGATTTTATTTCAGACGCAAAATCTGAGGATTTTACCAAGGTTGAAAATTATTTTCCATTGGCGTAGATTTCTGAATAAAAGAAAAAATGTACAGATTCTTTTTTACAGTAATTGGATTTATTACGTAAATGACTGTAGCGTTACCTTTGTGAGCGGGTAGGATAACAATGGTGGAAACAAATTCAATTTCTCGACAAGGTAATTTCCGAAACATATTAATTTTCCATAAGCGTTCAATATACATTGCAAAAATACTGGATTTAAAAACCTATTAAAAAAACATTACTGTTACCAATTAAGATAATATAAAATTAAATAAAATGTAGAAACTAAAAAAAAAAAATATTTTTTCTAGGCGTAACTTTAATTTTTACATAGCAAAATCAGTGTGTTTACTTGTTGCCTGCTATAACTATATTTGTCTCAATTTATTTTGAGTTTTGAAATGTCAAAAAATGTTGTATAAAAAAAACCATAAAAAACTTTGCAATCAGTAAAAATAATTCTACTCTTTCGTCATTTTGGTTTTTATTTATTAGTACTTTTCTTGTTTTTAGTTTTTTGTGATTTCCTTTTTAGTTGTTCATTCTTTAATTTTTTTCCATGCTATTGCATTGCTCTTCATTTTATAACATTAGCATTTATGTCTCCCTATATTTTTATTACATATAACCTCTTTTTTTTTCTCCCATTTACTCTCTACTTTTTTATTTTACACTTGATTTTTGATCTTTTTTATTTACTTTGTTTGCATTGTAGTTTTCCGTATCATTTCTTTTTATTTTCATGACATTTTCTGCTTTGTCTTTTTTCTTAACATTTTTAGAACTTTTTTGTATGTAACTGTGTTTTACTTTAATTTTTTCCCTCCCATAATATTATACCAAGTCCGGTTTTAACTTTGTTTACTTGTCTTTTTTTTCTCGCATGTAAGTTTCGCAGTCATGCATGAAAGTTTTTAGAGTTCCTTTTCACTTTTTTGGAGTTGAGTGCTGTGCCTTAATGCTATATTATTACTATGAGTAATTTTTAACGCTTGTGTAATAGTTATTTACATAAAAGTCGGGAAAATTTCACATTACTGAAGAGAAGCTAAATTGAAATACGAGGCACTTTGTGCCGAGTATTTTAAAGCTCCGAGTCAAGTAAGACGTGTTTTGTATTAAATTTTTCCAGAAATCGTAAAAAAAGACGAAATTTACAAATTTTAAAATTTTTTTTAATAAATTTCACAAAAATCAAGATTGTCAATTTTGTTGGAAACTATAGTTACTAGAGTATCTTTTTTATATTGCGTCTTGTAAAGTTTTTACAGTAATAGTCCGGAAAACTCAATTTTCCTGCGCGTAAATAAGCAGGAAAATGTTGTTTCCAAAACGATTTCCGTAAAAGTTTATTCACTAAAACATAAATATTAAATACTTCAGTTTTAATCTATCAGACTCTATATTAATTGTCAGGTTAGGCCAGGTCAGGCTCAATCCGCGCAGATTAAAAGTTTTTCTAATCTGGCAACGCATAAATTGTGTTTTTTGTGTATTTCAGCCTGTAAAATATAAAAAAAAAACAGAGATTTCAGTCTAAAGCGTTTTATTTCTAAATTTTTAGTTTGTCCTCTTAATTTTCGCCTGAAACATTGTTTTAAGCTAAAATGTTGCGCTGCTACGTAATTACAGCTTTTGACGTAAACGGCAAAATAACAATTTTAAAATATCACCCATTGTAGTAGGCAAACAATAAAATGTGAAAATTATGATTCGTAAATAACCGAAACGTGCAATTTAAATGTTAGCTATTTTCGTAGTATTGTTTGTTAAGAAAATCAAAAATAAATTTCTTTCAAATTTGAAAATTTATAATTTCCTTCAAAAAATGTTGAAAAATGAAATGGGAGTATTTAGACGTTAATTTAACATAAAATGAAAACTTTCCAGGCAGCCAACAATAAATTAGAAACTATGGAACAAAGTTGATGTTTTAGTCAGTTTGTAAATTTAAGATTTCAATTATGATGATTTAAAACGCTTGATTATTTGAGTTTTATATTAGATTTAAAAGAAAGTTCAAGAAACCACAAATAATTTGATTTAATTTTGATTAAAAAACGTGTAGAAATTCAAGATTTTAAATTGTTTTCAATTTATTATGTTGTACTTTATTCTGTTCTAGAATCTTGGCTTGTTACCAGTATTTTGTTCGTTGGTATGCTATTTACATTAATTATGACAATTTGTACTGTTTTTAGTAATAAAGTAAGCAATTATGAATAAATTAAAATCACGTGAGAACATATTTGTGCAATCTCGATGGAATGTAGCGATTATCTTACTTGGTTATTATTTGAAGCAAAAATTAAATGCAATTTATTTTTCCTTTTTACATATCAACGTGAAACAACTTTTTACCGGATATTTCTGATATAAAGCCAGTTTTTGTTAGAAGATAAAATATAGTGGGCGATACAAACCTTTATATTTGGCATTAAAAAGAATTCTACTAATTTCATGAATATTAAAGATATCGCGAGATAAATGTTAATTGCGATATAAAGATGATTGATAGATAACTAATTCAAAAGTTTATATGAAAAAAATAATTTTATAAATATCGTAAAATAATTAAATTTGTAATTATTTTCATTGCAGCTATTGTTTACAAAATTTAGAAATAAGTTTCCAAACAGGTCCAAGTTTACAGATAGGATTTGAATGAATTTGAATTGGTCTTTCTTTATTTTACCAGTTGGTGGCTAACCAAAGAAGATAGATTACATTGTACATCATTGATATACGTTTGAGACAAAAGGCGCTAACGTGATAACTTGGTTGTCCAATCAGCGATATAAACTTTTGTTTTAATTTGTACCTATCAACACTGACATCTTTTTGAGTATGAACTATTTGTATTTATAAACATGTAGAAAAAATGTTTGTTGTAATAGATAGTGTCAGTTTTTGAAATTTGCAAACTTTTGTTTTCTGTAGTTTTATTTGAACCTGAAGTTTATAAGATGGGGACTATCATCTGCACTTAGTATTAAATGTGTACATACCCTCCTGTGTTCAGGAAAGTATATGTGTTTAGTTTAATTAATTACAATTAAATGTCTTTGATTTAATTAATTTCGAACCCATTCTACAGCCAATTCTGTTAAAAATGAATTCGATTGGTATAACGTTCAGACATCAAAAGAAAAATATAGAACTTTCTTTCGCGCCTTGCCTCAATAAAATATTAAAAAAAAATTATAAATTTATTTTGACTTGATTGTACTAATAACTAAAAAATAGTTTGGTAGGTCATATGTACTTAGATTTAAAGTTTATCAAACTGTACAATAAAAGAGTGCCTAGATCCTCCATTTTGTAGGAACGCGGCCATCTTGAAGCCATTATGCAAAATTACTGAATACATTAGATTGTGCTATCATCAGAATTATAAGTGCCTAGATCAGATCAACCCATTAGGTAGAAAAAGAGTAAAATTTTAATTACTAAATTTGACCTAACCAAGTAAACAACCAACACGACCAACTAAGCAACACCGTTGAAAAAAAAATTACAAAAGACACTATAAATAGTAATTAAATAAGCGGGAAAACGTTTTTTATAATTTTTCTAAGATAAAATAAAAAAATTCAACAAACTATAAATAAGAAACACCCATTTAATATTCTCAGTTCAGGACAGATGAGGTTAGGTTTAATACAGCTTACGTTAAAAAGATTAATAAAAAGCTTTTTAACAAAAATGTTCAATTTTTTGACAAAATTTTGGTACACAAACCCATTTTTCTAACAAATTATCAAAGAGAAAATGTTTAAATATTGAATTTCAGTTTTCCCGGAACATAATGCCTGTTTTTTTTGTGAAGAATTAATAGTGAGACGTTTATTGTTGACTGAAGCTTTTATGTTGTAGGGGCTGGGTGGACCATAGCCATAAAGCATATTTTTTACAGCGAGGTTGGATCTCTTTGTCCAAAGGATACCTGTTACCTTACCTGGAAAATATTTCCACCTCATGATTTCTTACTTTCGACCCAGATTTAAATCAGATTGACGTAAATTTTGCTTTAGGGATTATAGTAACAAAAAACACAATATTATTGTGTTAGGAAAAAAGAATAGAAATAAGTTTTATTTGCTTATCTTGTACTATTTTTGGCATTTGTGTTCTATTTTTGAGTGCAAATTAGTGTAGGAAATGTCATCTCAAAAACGATAAGTTATATCATTTGTCAGAACTGTTTATCATATCGTAAATAGGTATTTCTGGAGTATTAATACAAAAATGATATATTTGTTAATTTTATTCATTTAACTGGCAAAGCGAAACCATTTAAAAATTTATGAAAACTTCTATCTAGATTGTGAAAATGTTTGTGTTTAATGTTTTTGTCGATAAAATATTATTAGAATAGTACACAAGGAGATATTGGAACTAGAGCAATTGATTTTTAATCAGTTTTGTATTAATATGTAACTTATATCTCTTGAGTACACAGCTGTGAGTGGCTTATGTAAATGTTTTATTATTGTATAATTAAAACCGACAGTTTGTTTGACATTTTTAAATGCTGATTAATTTTCTGAATGTGGCTTCAAACACTTACTCTATAGACAAATTAATTAATGCTAGCCAAAACATTGTAAAGTCAAAAATAAGTGCTATAGCCTCATTTCCGGGCACCTGTATATCTGGAGAATTAATAATACCACACAAGATGTAGGACATCGCACAGACGTTCATAAAACGATAAAGAGTTCGATCGTCTGTAAATATTTAGCTGAAATGTATCTATTTGCCAATTATTTTTGCAATATTTTTGTTTGCAGACCAATGTTTGGATTTTTTCTGCGTATGACCCAAATCAAAAAAAAAAACAAGCAACATTTGTAATTTATTCCGGTAAATACAACGTGCGTCAATCTTGTCCTACAAAAAATATGTTTTGACGAGATTGGGAAAGGTAGTTAAATACGTTCTAGTAAAACCCCATACGCGATCCATTTATTTTGAACGCTAAAGTATTATATTTAGATACGACTGGATCAAAACAATACTGATTTGTAGAGTATTTGCGACACCAAACTCAAATTGGCATTAGCAGGTCAATAAAGATGTTTACAAAAATATATAGTATTTTGCACTCGAAGGACCATGTGACAAATTTAAAGTCTGTGCGGCAAGAAACCTATTTTTAAACGCTAAGCTAAATCTATTTTTTATATTTTTTTACAAGGTTAAGTTTTATAGAGAAAGTTTACCACAGTCTGTCTAGTCTTGCAAACTCAATTTTTCAATCAACAGTAAGCTCAAACTTTCTGATTTATAATTTATCTAAAAATTTATAATAAATCAATAAATTTATTAATGATTTGTTTATTATTTGATATTGACAATAAGAATTATGAACTGGAATTTAGACGTTCAACAAATTGAAGAATCTGGGATTTAGAGTAACTGATTTCCATATCTTTTTTACATTTTGTAAAGTTCAATTATTGTGCTGGACTTTCAAAGCAAGATTGTTAGTATTTCAAGATTAGCCTAACTAACCACGAAATGTAATGATTTGTTGCATTTGTTTTTCTCAAAATAGAACTTTTTTCTGACTGATGTATAAACCCAACATAAGCTGTTTTTATATTTTAGCAATACATTTTTCGTATGAAATTAATTTTAAGCGCACCAAGCCATAACGTAATATAAAAACAGTAACATATTTCAGTAGAATTTTCAAAAGTAAGACCTGTCAGTCGTATTGGCGTTGCAACCACACAAAAATACACTACGTCGCTAAATAATAAAAATCAATTTAAACTCAATAATATTATTAAAAATAAAATCACAAGCAATTAATCCATGACACGAGACACTTTGAATTGTAAAACTTTCTTACCTTTGTTGCTCTGTCTCTCTCATTATGAGCAATATAATTTACTGCCAGATATATTTAACAGGTTTCTACTATAAAATAGACATTTTTCATAAATGCAAATCTGTTAAAAATGTTATAATAAATAATTGAAGGCTTAAAGTGTTAAAAGTAACTACCGCTGTGGACATTAGATTTTGACAATTTTTTATTGGTATTATAGTTTAAATTTGTAGTTAATTCAGATTGCTTTTTTTCTCTAGTATTGTTAGTTTTTTTGTGATATATTTTGCAGTTTGAATAGTCTGACGTATATACAATGTTGTAAAAAACCCATGAAATCAGCAATAGCTGAGATTTTGCGATTGACATACAATTTAAGACGTGTGATTTAGTAGAAAGTATGCCATATATTTATTTCCACATTTAGATTTTTTTAAGCCAGGCGTAGAATCAAATTAATGTATTAACATATAATGTGTTACGTTACCTCGTAACTGAGAACTTTTCTTTAATTCAAATTTACAAATTAGCATTGACAGATATGTAAAAAATGATGAATGTTGTGTGGGATAATGTTAACAATAATTGAGTATTTTATCATAATTGCTTTATTTTTTAATACGTTATTCACATTCACTTTTTTTTTCACATGTCTTATTTATATAAAAAATACTATTATCTGACGTAATACTAGTGCAAATCAAAACATTTTTTAGCAATACCTCAATAGAATTCTATTTTTGTCACGGATTCGTAATATTTCTTGACCCACTTGAAAATCAAAACGTTAAATGGCTCTTGATAATCGATCAACAAAAAAACGTGTACACGGATAAAACCATGTTTACAGTACACACAACCCACATATATACAAAAAAAAAACAAATAAATAGAATAAAAAAACATTGAATTTTCAATTAAATTTTCAAAGATATCAGCTATAAAGCATTTTTTAAGTTTAAAAGTTTGAGTAAATAAACATTTAGACTATTGGCCCGATGAACAATATAATTTTGCAACCGGATGATATTTAATTATTTTTTAATTCATATGAATTAGTAAAACGTGTTTGTTTTATGTTGAGTGGAGGTCGATTGATATGATTTATATCCGCATCTTTAAAAGGTTGTATGTATTAAAATAGAGGAAATTAATTAAATAACAACTAAATTTGAAAGTAGCAGAAATCAGAAATAAAATTAAATAATAATAATAACAATATACTACAAACACGTTGTTGAGGAGAGAATTTCCACTATTGCAAAAAATTACAATTTTATAGTTCTGCAAAATAGCTAATAATGAACGACTTCCGAATTTTAGGTATTCGGAAGTTAAAAAAGCGAGTAATGAGGTAAAACTAATTATGTAATAAATAATAATGTTTAATTACAAAATTAAATACCCATTATTAAATTTTTTTCTTGACCAATTAGATTAATTAAGTAAAGTAAACAAAAAATCGCAAATTTTGTTAGTAATATCCTAAGCAGGAAAAACGTATAAATCTTTTCAATATGTATGTAATCGATTGAATAATGTCATACAACATTTACATAAATTTTTGCTTAGAATGTACAACAAATTCACTGGGTACGGTAACAACGTCAATTTCTTGAAATAAAAACAAGAAATCCACACATTTTGTCACTTTTTTAAAGAAAATTTAGCGGTTATTGTGTGCCAGACAATAATAAAAATAACAATAGTAATTTAAATTCGCACAATTTAGTACAATCCATGGCTTAAGGCTAATAATTCATTAAATTTTAAATTAAAGGTCAAAGACTAACAGTGAAATATTAATTTTAATGGGTTGTACTACATACAACAACCTTAAAAACAATTTGCAATATTTTAAAATTCATAAAAATTAAGCACAAAATTTAATACATTTTAAATTTTTTAATAGTTCCCCGATTGTTAAACCTATTATAAACTAACACTAATAAAATTTTAAAAATTAATATATTTATAGTAATTATGAATTATCAATATGTAGCTTACATTCATAATAAATTCTTTGAAAAAGTGTTTTTAACCATTTAATCGAATTTGTCAATTCATTTTTTCCATTAATTGTTATTTACATTTAAATAAGTTTTTCTGTTTTTTTTTATAACTTTTAAATTACCAAACAATTAATATTATATTAATTGATATATGTTTAAAAACACTAGTAAATAACTGTTTTTCAAGGTTTGATATAAATTAATCAAAATATATTAAATGCGTATAAAACTCTATTAAAAACCAGTAAATAATTGCAAAATTAAATGTTTGTACTATATCACCGATTATACACCTTGACCGGTTAAAGTAATAAAAAAAATTAATTTGGTAGAATTCAATACAATTTTTATTTCGAGATTAAGTTCAAACAATTTATTTCTTGTTCAAAGTACTTAAAACATGCCAATGTCATATAAATATAAAAGCTTGCAATAGCGTCAAAAACTAATTGCAAAATTCATTTATTAATTAGTAATTGGTGGTATTAATGTATTAAAACGTTCATAAATGAATCATTCTGTCGCCTATAATTTATTCCGCGATATTTCTTAAAACAATCAAGATTAGATTTAAAAGATTTCAACAACAAAGTGGCAACCCACAATTTTGATAATGCAATTAATGAAAAAGTAATAGCCGAAATAAATTATTCTAAAACAAAGACCTGATGACTCATTAGAAGCCATCAGCGGAACTTGACAATTAAAATTAATGGCCGCAAAATGCGTTATTATCACAAATGATTAAGTCAATTTTGTATAAAATATGTATGTACATATATTAATAAAATTGATCTGGCAGTGATCAGCTATTAATTACCTAAACGCTTATCATTAACGTAAAATTAACGACATATACATATATTGAAAGCTAACATTATATCAATGTTCAGAAACCAGGTTTCTACGTGGTGGCTGATTTCAAATATACATTTGGATAGACACAATTTGAGATAAAAGTTGGAATCTACAGTTTCTCCAGCTTGCTTTTTTAGAGCCGCAAACAAAAGAATAACATCTTAATAAAAAATTTTTATAGCAATCATAAGCACAAAATTTTTTTTTGAATAATATTGCCTTGACTTTGTTACTTACTAATTATTTCTATAGCAATATTAAAGTAGAAAAATATTTTTTTCTACGGTCCCTCTAAAACCGACTAAAAATTAGCGATTTACACATTTTTTTCCTAGTAACCATTTTAACATCAACAATCTCCTGATAAAGTAATCACGTGACTAACTTCATTTTACTTTACGCACCACCATTGCGACCTGATTATTATTGTAATACGTCACTGTCAAAAATTATTGTCAATTAGATGACGGCGCATCCACCATCACGCCAAAGAGTAACAATTTTGTCACTGATCTTGAACCATAGAAGTATTTCAAGTTTAAAGAGTCGTTTTGGTATACTAAAATGGCTTTCTTTACACACTAAGTACATAAATAACTATTAAGATTTGTCAAAGCTAGAGTCGTGACCCACATGTGGAAATAGCTTAGATTATGTGTAATTTCATAAAATATAAACCTCGCTTAAAATAAAAACGTTACCAAAAAATAAAGATTAGTTTAAAAAAAGAGTAATTAATAGATAGCAACAAACAAGATTGTTGTTTCTAGAAAAAATAACTTATAAAATTTGAACAAAATTTTCTAAAATTCTGGCTTATAACAAATGTTGATTAATGTATAATTTCTAATTTTTTTATCACATTACCTGCAAAAAGCTAAAGTTAAATTTGCCAATATTATAAACTACAAAGCTTAGATTGGAAATTATTATATATTTTCATCTGTATTGAATAATCAAATTAAAGAATCAATTTTGATGAGTTCATATTATAGTAAACCCAAAACTCTAAGATTATTGAGGGTTATAATTGGCACAGCAGAGTAGTAAAATTGTTTCTCATTGAAAAGGAACGGTTCTAAATAACCGCAGTAAAGGACTGCCTGTTATATAACGGTACAAAATATCTATGTTTGGTTTTTTCCAGTAATAATAAAAACAGAATTTTTTTATTAAGTTTATTCGAATGAGATGGTTTGCATATCAATGTTTTATCTTTATTGTATTTTGTGGTGCACTAAAAAATCATGCGTGATCTGACTGATGAGCTCTAATAAAAGCAAACATGCTTCACTTTATTGCTATTTATTGGAAAAACATACATTCTCAACCAACTGTAACTAATTAACTCCACTATTAAAATGACATTTTTAGAAAACTAACTAAATTTTTTTTAAATTCTCACTAAATAGCTGAATATAGCTAAAGAATAAGCTAAATCATTCAACCAAACCCTTTTAATTATAATAATTAAAATGGTAGAAGCGATATAAATACAGTTAATTTTAGAAACTAAGACTAATTTTAAATTACATCTATTGCAGCACTTTTATTACCAGTTGCGTAATGAGATTTTTATGTAAAGTAAATTATGATTTATTAAAAATTTTTACAGATTAGCTAAGTATATTGTTAGCTGAAGCCTAGATTAATTTTATATTTATTGTTTTATGATAAAAAGCTAATTTATTAAATCGGTCGAGATCATTAACAATAAACTTCTTGAACTATTTTTTACAGCTATAATAAGACTTTTATCGGGCACTATACCGTCAATAAGAGTACAATACTGTACCACGTGTTAGATAAAATTCTAAAAATACATCTGAAATAAATTTTTGAAATTTGCGAATAGACTCTTAAAAATCGAAATTCTGAAATTAATCGAGTGACAATTGCGTCAAGGTAGGTAGACACAATTGTGATGGTATTTTTAGTTCATTTTCTATTTTTATGGTATCAAAGTTCTGTGAGTCAAGGTGAAAAATTTCTAAATCATCCATTTTGAAAATTTTCTGGCCGTTCTATGCGGAATGTCCGGCATCTCGGACATTTGGCATGGCGAGCAGACACCGAAAAAGACTTTTGTCGAGACTCTGTTTTGGTTTTTTTGCATATGTTGTACTATAAGTTATGTAAGTCGAGCTGAATGCTAATTTTATTTTAGTTATTTTTGAACTGTGCAATGTCACATTGGTGAGTAGGTGGACTCTACCCCAACACTTCAAATTTGGCCCATCTATTAATGTAGCCATTATAAAAATTAGATCGAGCTATATTTAGATTATGTTAATCAATTTTATAGACTTGTTCCACATGAGGTAGGTGACATTTGCATGACAAGACCTTCAACGAATCGTTTAATTTTTATTAAAATAACAAAATTTTAACCGAACATATAAAGGGTTTAGCCTATCAATTTTAATAAGTGGTTTCCGAGAGGTAATAAATTCTAATTTATTTTGGCTTTACGATAATTTTAAAAATGGGGTCTGCCAGCACACTTTTTATTTTAATATCTGATAATTGTTCCGGTTCTATTCAGGCTTACTAATTCACTCTTATCAAACAGAAGGCGCTAAAATATCGTCTCTTCAAAAAGGCAATTTATTTTAATTATTGTTATCTAATACAACACAGACATCTTAATTCTTTTGTTTTTTGGCTAAAGTTTGATACTGGTTTATAATTTTTAAAATTGCTATTTTATAATTGAGTTAGGTTTTAAAAATCACGTGTTAATAATAACTGTTGAGATAAGAATTCTTTGTTCCACGTGTTTGATATTAAACGTTTTGAATTCTATACCTTATCAATTCTGGTATGTCTGTAATGTTTCTAAAATTAATTTTAGTAATAATTTATGACCCACTTTTTTATCTAATAATACTATCTTTTTCTCAAAATTCTGATCATCATTGTATCAAATTATTAGCTATTTTAATAATATTGTCCATCATTAATTCTGCATCTCGTTTCTAGTGGTTACATTTTTTTGCTATTATTTTAATTTTCAACATAATTTTTTGGGAACACCTTCATAATGGGATAAGATTAGTTTCACTCATAAAACGATTCCTCGGATTATTTATTCAATTATTTATGATCTACGAATATTTACAATTATCAACAAGTACAGGATTTATTACAAAATATCATATTAAGGATTGTGACACATACTATATATTGTGTAACCATGTATCGCGTATACAGAGTTATCTAATTATGTGTCCCTCATTAGTAACTTAATTATTACACACAATAAATATAAAGCTTGTGAGTCTAGCACAACAATTAAACAAAAAAAATTATATTCGGCGCCTCCACCATTTTTCAACGCATTATGAAAAATATTCGGATTATGTTATAAACTATTTTTTTATGAAGTCATGTTATTTTTCAACTGACTTCCTAAGTATTGATCTATAATGGCCAACTTTTAGAAAAAATTGGGAAATTAGGATCCCAACTTACACTTTACAGTTTACATTTGTGCTTAAGCTATTTTCAATAAAGGAATTTTGCACAAAAATAATATTTTTTGATGATGAAGTAACTGAAAGATCAAGATGTTGCTCATACCAAACAAATTTCTAAATTTAATTTTAGTTTTCTATTTAAAAATACTTCTTGTCCAACATTAGATTATTATTATACCAAAATGCATCTACATTATTTCGGAGCACTAGCTTCAAAATTAGGTATTCGAAACTATACAAAATGATAGCATTAAAGTCCAATTTAGAAGGGTTAAATGAGCTCTGATCAAAATATTTTTATTGTTAGATTAACCTTTCATATTGCCTACAAAACTATAACAATTTTAGCTTATCGAGATTTGTCTATTATTGGCAATTCAACCGCAAACAAATAAAATTGCTTAACAGTATGAATACAGTTAGATATTATAAAAATTACTTATCCAAACTTATTGAATAGAATAGAACTTTATTCATGCTTTACAACAGAGGTTTGCACAAGTCAAAAGTACATAAAATATAGTACATAAATTAAATAAAACATAGAGATAAACATAGAAACCACTTGTTACAATATGTACATTGTATATTATATGTTATATATTCATATGTATGAAATAAAACAAACAAAAACACAATAACATACAAAATTTAAAAGCCAAACTGGCAACTATTTTACTCAAAAGGAGTATCGTCATTTAAAAACTCATTTATAGAGTAATATGTCTTCTCGATTAGTGCGTTTTTGATGTAGGACTCAAACTTGTTAAAAGGTAGTTTTCGGATGGAAGTGGGTAATTTATTAAAGAAAGTTGGTCCATAATAATTACCTGAGTTTCTACTTTTTGAGATTCTTAAAAACTTTTTGACAATATCATCTTTTGTTCTCGTGTGATATTGATGAATATCACCGTTTTTTTCATACAAGTCAAGATTTTTTTTCATAAATTTTAAACACTCAAAAATGTAGACGCAAGGTAGTGTGAGAATTTTTTCTTGAGTAAATTTAGATTTTACATCATCTCTATATCCCAAATTTGTAATGAACCTTACAACTCTTCTTTGAATTTTAAATAATCTTTCCGAATGGCAACTACGCCCCCAACACAAGATCGCATATGTAAAAACAGATTGAAAAAGACCATAATATGCCATTTTGACAACTGAGAAGAAGACAATGCTGCTAATTTTTTTCAGTATGTAAGCAGTTCTAGATAGTTTGACTGCTAGTATTTCAATATGAGATTCCCAAGTCAGTTTTGAATCTAAAGTAATTCCCAAAAGTTTAACAGACTTTTTTATTGTAGTTTTATGATTCAGAGAAAAAATAATGCGTTCTGTTTTGCTAGCATTTAAACTAAGCTTGTTTGATTTAAACCATTGTTCAACCGCAAAGTGTGTATTATTCATTTCATTATTTAGATCTTCTAAATTACTATTTGTATTTAAAATAGTTGTGTCGTCCGCAAAAAGAATCATTCGGTCGTTTGAAAATTTGAGTGGAAGATCATTTATATAGACTAGAAACAATAATGGTCCTAACACCGAACCCTGTGGAACGCCATACCTTACTAAGGAAGTTTGTGAATAATTTTTTTTATAGTAGGTTGTTTGTTTCCTTTCATCCAGGTAAGAACTTAATAATTTCAGTGTGGTTGTGCCAAAACCGTAGATTTTTAGTTTATTTAGAAGAATAGTATGTGAGACACAAACAAAAGCTTTTGAAAGATCACACATAGTAAGCCCAGTATAAGTTCCAAGCTCAAAATTTTCAGAAATTTTTAAGAGCGCTGTGTTTAAAGCTAAAGTTGTAGATCTATTGTTTCGGAAACAAAACTGTGAGTTTGAGAGATATTGTTTGTTTCAAGATAATTATATAGTTGAGCTTTTAGGACCTTTCCAATTATTTTAGAAAGTGTTGGAATTGAAGATATAGGTCGATAATTGTTTGTGTCATTTACATCACCTTTTTTATGAATTGGAATTACTTTAGATACTTTAAAACTGTTTGGGTAAGTCCCACTTACTATAATAAGATTTATAATTTTAGTAAAAAGCTTTATTATAAGATTTTTTATACGCTTAACAAGCGTAGTGGTATGAGGTATGTTTACAAAACTAATTTGATTTTTTTTAAATAACTGGAAGAGACAACATTAATATTTTTTTAAAACATTTTTTTCTGAATTCTGTGATGTAGCACATTCATACCTTATCAAAACTTAAAAAAATAACAATCTATTTAATTTGAAAAAAATTTATAATATAGTTAGCTTTGTATGTAGTAAAAAATTTAAAAAAATTTTAAATAATAAATTTCTAGCGTGATTAAAGTTATCTCTATACTTTTGAGCAGCCCTGTATCTATTCATTTCTGTTTAATTCTAAAGACTGAAATTATATATAAATAATATGAAAAAATTAAGCAAATTTGTGTGTGAGGTCGCGCTAGTATTACAAGACGTGAAATATAACATTTTTCGAATTTTATATTATGATTTCCATTAAATTTGTTAAATAATAAAAGAAATTGAGGTTTTATTGGGCAAAAAAGATTGCAAAGTTAGTAAAAGAATGGTTATGAACCGCTCAACCTTTTTGCAAGTTTGCATAATTTTTGTAATTTTGTTAACAAATTGGCGTTTTTTTCAATTTTTAACAATGTTCCGGTCTTGCACATTTAGAATTAGTATTATTTTAGTAGTGAGCGAGTTGTTTTTAATGTAAATAAGAAAACAAAACTTAAACAATTTATACAATCGTGACGATGGTATTTAAATTAATCTACACTTTATTAACGTAAAACAAATCTTTTAATACAATAATGTATATTTTAATCCTGCACTTTTAATTACATTTCAGCTTTTTGTGCTTTTGGGTCACATTGCAATAGATTCATCAATTTCAAACCTTGTGATTTGACACACATTGTTTTAGTAAATCCATTTTTTTCATCCGCATTAATGCAATAGATTATATGGATCATAATTGGTTAAACTATGATTTAGTAATTCATAAATCCCTTGTAAAATATGTTTGTTTTTGTATTTAGATTTTTTATTCTGACTTGCACAAAATTAGTGAAGCATTCATCAATTGTTAGTATAAAATTATTAGCAGTAAAGCTGAAGACAACTAATATTAAAAATTATTGTAAAACCGATAATTGAAATATATATATATAAATATTAGAGGTAAATTTATAACTTTAAAAATTATTTTTTAAGGCTGAATATATTCATTCCTGTCTGAATGTATTGAACTAATTATGAAGATCTTCATGTAAACTCAATTATCTTATTGTAGCATTTGTATAAATTAACCTTCAACGTGTTAAAAAATGTCAACTTCAATTGTTTACCATTAACTTTGATCTCATCATCTTAATAGAACAAAACCAAAAAACTGTTGTCTGTTATTTTGCCAAAGTGTTCGAATTAAGACGTCAATGAATGAATTTAGCTCTTTGACCTGAGACAAATGCTAAAAAATTGCTAAAGTCGTCAATAATATCACTTTGCACTTTTTACAAACAAAAATGATGTAATATGATACCGCAGAATTTAAGGAAAATATGACCCAACAAATAAATTTTTGTTGTCTTCTATATCAGCAATTTAAATTAGTGTCAATTATTTTGAAATTAATTCGCACGTGTACCTACTTACCCAGGCCAAACCAATTTTTTTAAACCATGGATACGCTAAAAATGTAGTTTTATCTTTCAACTTTGTTTTGGTTTTTATCTCTGGGACTTAGGTGTGTCGCACAATGATTAGATAAAATGCTAAATACGTTGTAATTATTCAAAAAAGATTATAGTTAATAAGGTTAGATTAACAAAACAATAGAAAATGAGAATTAGTAGCATCCATCATGTGTTTTAATCAATAGTATGAATTAATAATGAAATTAACAAATGTGCATAATCTCTCATCAATGAATTAAAAGGCTAAATCAATAGACAAACATTCTTGAGTTAAACATAAATAACAAAAAATGGTTTTTAATATAAAATATAAGAGACACTTGCGCTCAAATTTTTCCAAAACTAGAAGTATTAATCAAAGTGTTTTGTCGTTTCTTAAAAATATACAATAGGAAAAAGTAATAATTGTCCGACTGTTCTTTGTTTACATTAACACCTTCACTTATTAGAAAGTTTAAATTTACTATATTTTTTAATGAATAATAAATAATTTAAATAATTAGCAAATTATTTGTAAAACCACTTTTGTTAAAAGCAACCGTATTTGAATCCACAAAGTTTGCCAAGTTCGTTATTGAATCGGCGCAAATATGAATTCAGCTGCTTTTTCCTCCGCGTATACTATTCTCAGAAGATGCCTTTTATTCAATTTTTTATGTTTTTTTTTCAAGAGAATCTAGGTTTTCGGTTCTATATGACCATATAAAAAACAAGTAAAGTTCCAATTTCAATGTTATAATTGTTGTTTATTTGTGATAATAATATTTTCAAATTCTAGCTCAATACATGATTATTGCATTTTGGTTTTTTGCTTGTAAGATATTTTCCACTTTCAAATAGATATTTCCCGATTAATCTTAATGCGCCAAAAACCGTTTTTCCTCATTCCGGCGTTTTTGTTTTGCAAAAAAAATTACCAAAGTAACATATTCCAAGTTCAGCAATGTTAGCAACTTCTATTTGATAAAAAAAGTAGCAAAAATAAACTATTTATCTTTTGTTTTTTATTTGTTTCCCAATACTGATGTATGTATAATACCTAAGTTCGGGAAATGCCCGTTTTTCCTTGTACTAACTGCAACACCCTTTAAATGCTTATTGAGGAACATACATATTCCAATTCTGGTAAGTTAATAAATATCAAGTATTCTGCCATTGACAGATATATCTGTCGATCTGTTGACAGATATATCTGTCAATTAGTCAATATTGTAAGCAAAGAATATAGAATATAGCAAAGACAATAACATTGTCTTTGCTATATTCAAAAATACCAGACATACAACATGGATTTGCTTTCTTTAGACGTAATTTAAAAATCATTTCATTTCCATAGATGAGATATACCATAGTAATGGTATATCTCAGTTGAAATATAGTTGAAAAATTTGTATTAGATATTCTTAAACCTGACGATGGCCTCTGATTAATACATACAATCAGTACAAGCCGAAACATATGTAGTTTAAATTCAACCTTAAGTTGAAATAAAGCATCTATGGGAAGATATTGTGTTTTTTTAATTTACAATTAATTATTACAATCCCATTTTGTGTCAAAAAGATGGAACACCTTCACAATTTATTTTTGAACTTTTCTAAATGGACGCTTGGTGGCGAGATGGCAATTTACATTCATAAATTTTAATTTCATCTGTTAAAGCCCGAAGTATTTGCTATAACAACTTAGGTAAGTATTTTATCACATAAACTTAATTATCATAAAAATAGTTGGTTTCTCAAATATCTCTAAATGCCCAGTGTTTTCTGATATTTTACCGCATCCGCTTGTCATTTTACAGCATCATGCGTAAACATAAAGTTACAGTAGACGCAAACAGAAGTAAAACCATCGCTTTAAAATACAGGAGGCCAAAAATAGTTTACGTGCTCTAGCCAATTAACGCACTATGTGCTAAGTCAGGTAATAGTTCAACCAATAGAAACTCCAAAAATCCCCAATCACGTGTTCTACATGCATCTTTTTTTGTTTACATCCACTTTGCCTTTAACTTGAAAATACTGCAGACAACTTCAATAAAAATGCAGAATTGTTATCACATCTAAATAAAAAGCTACAAATCTCGTTTTTATAATAAGTCTGTCTGCGCCGATTCCAACAAAATATTTTTAATGTGGTTTGAATTTTTGTACGCAAAATTTGTGAAAATAATTGACAAGTATGTTTTTTGCTGCAAAAAACGCAAGCTTTTACATGTTTGTGTTTTTTGATACTTTAAGCTTCTGCAGCTGTAGAACAGCTTTACGACTTTTGCAATCATTTGTCTTCAATTAGCAGTCATTTTGCTGTCATCTGACGTACAGGCCAAATCTGACCTAAGCTTTATGTTACTGTGGAACTTTAGTGAATTACAATAATAATGGTATTTATGGCAAATCTTTAGATTTTAATTATTTTGAGAGAAATATAATTAAATTCGCTATATAGTATTGCTGTTAGTGTTAGGGTTAATTTACTGTACACGAATTTATACCTACAGAACCCATCGTATTCATTAATAATGTATGAAAACGCACCATTATCTATTATCTGCCCATAAACCGATTTCAGTAATTTATCAGTAAAAGTTTATAAACCCAAAATCAGTTTTTATAGCCCTTCCCATTCAACTTGAAAATGTTTAAGAAATAGAAAATAAAATATTGAATTTAAAATGCACAATTTCGAAAGAGAAATTTCCTTCCGGTTTCAATAACTTGTCGCTATTTAAACCATAAAATATATTTATTTTCAAAACAAATTAGTTAAATATAGATTTTATTATGAGAGTGTTGTAATTTTGTTTTTGATGTGATTGTTTTGTAAAAGGTTATTATCTTTTCGAGTAGCTACTAAACATACAAAAAGCTGAAAATAGCAATTTATTGTAGATTTGCGAGAAATAATGTTACTTACAATTCAGTGATGATAAAAAAAAAATCAATTTCAGAAAACACCATTACAGGAAGATAACTCTAATAAGAAGTGTTCTCGTACTAAGTTGTATTTGAATAACTGTCTTATCTTTTTTGGAAAGTCACTTTTGTTTGATTGCAAAGTCAACAAAATACGTAAAAATAGTAATTTATGCAGATAAAATGTGTTTACGTTTGTATATATCAATCAAAGAACATTACCTTGTTTTACGTTTACCGCTTACGTTTTCCGAGATCTGTTGACAGTAAAAATCAAAATCAACCAATAAAAGCCTGATGTAATCGCATTTTGCGTAAATATCCAATTTTAATTAAGTGAAGTAGTTTAGCAACCGCATTTCAGCATTGCCAAAAAAAAATTAGACCACCTACACAAGTTGATTGCAGAATTGACGTTAAAAAATAAATAGAATCGGAAAAAGAGAAGATGAACACACACAACACATAAAAATTTTATCGTCTGTTTTCGGTAAATAAATGAAAAATAAATCTTATTTGAAGTGGTTCGGCTAATTGTGGAATATTTTATTAACTCACCCACTCATCTGCACTCTTTAACAACAACCAACTCACTTTTTTCAAATTTACAGCTGGAATATGAGTAATTTAGGATGAACTCATTTAATTCACCAACGGATGTCAGCTTACGTCACGTTAAGGAACAACGCAAAGGCTGTAAAACTCATTATTTTGTGCTTAGAATCAATCAGAAAACAGTGGCGTACAGATTTGACAATCGAACTTACCAAGATCCAAATCTCAAAACTAACCCCTAAATTCCAATTCATATTAGTATTAAAATTGAACAGATTTACCAAACTATTACTATGGCAAAATTAGTCATTCCTGTTGGACTAAGAAAAGTCTAATAAATCTCTGATCCGCAAATCTCAATATTTTAAAGCAATAAGATGTTAAACTATTACAAATATATGGTTAGGCCAAAACTAAAATGTTAAACCTGATTTTGTATTTTGTCAAATTTTTCAAAAACAGAATTGAGAATTTAAATTAAAATAACACCAAAAAACATTCTCTGTAACAAAATAATTATAGAATTCCACGATATCACATTACTGGCTAAATTAACCAATTTGTAGCAATTTCTGTAATTTTCGAATAGCTCTTACACAACCACATTTTTTAATGAAGATCAGCGCGGAATTATTGCTGAAATTATATATTATAATACTAAGAAGCTTATAATATATTAATATTATCGGCAAGAGAAAAATATTTATTTCTTATAAATATTATTGTCTGCTATTTATTTGTCAATAGAAAATGCATCCATCGGGTAACTTATTAAAACATATTGAAATTTATGGAATGAAACCTTCTTAAAATTTTGGTTTTTCCGCTTTTTTTTCAACCAAAAAAAACATGTATACTTCTGAGGTCATCTGCATGTCTGAGAAATTATTATTTAAAGTTATATCATATGCATATGTAATATGTAATTATTATAGAAAATTCTCAATCCAAATAAATTCCAAAATTTTTATTAAATAATTAGTTTAATTGGTTAAAACTAAAACATGTTTAGAATCTCAGAAAAAAAAATAAAGAAAATAAATCATTGTAGATATAGGCAAAAGTCAATAGAGAAACTTTATGATATTTTAATATAGAGTATTGTCAATTATTGTCGGTTGAAGAAATGTCTCATTTCTTCAATTTAATCAAATTATTGCTTGTCTGCAAAATAAATGCAAAGCTACATTAATTAGCTATTTCAAAAATCAAAAGTCTGTTCCTCAAAATACCAGTCAGATTCTTACCAGTCAGATTCTAAGTGGGTGATAAGTTCACACCATTTGTAAATTCAGATATAAATTTTAAAATAAAAAAAAATTAAATCAAAGTTTTAATAAAGTGTATGAATGTTGACTTTTCTCATAATACACAATAGAAAACTCACATGATTCTGTTTGTATACTAGTCTCAGTGAAATAACGTTATATGACTGTACTTAAAACTCTGCTTCTATAATCCTTTTTTAGTGAACAATACACCTAATCTTTTAACCTGTGACGAGTGAAAGCTAGAATTTGATAAGGTTTTGGGTAGTCCTATTGTATCTATACCAGTTTTTCATGATGCGAAAATGCAAGACAATAAGGGCATTAACAATGTTAATCCCTTCCACTTTTATTAAAAAAACTTTAGTAGGTTACTTTCAAATTTTTAATAATTATTTCTTGATCGATTACTTTCCACCAAAAACAAAACAATATTTTTATGTCGATTAAATGATTGCAAGCTGTAAAAAACAAAAAAAAAGTAAAACTATCATAAACTAATAAACTTGGACATTTTAGAGCTTTCAATCAGTAGGTTTTCTATCTCTAGTTATTGTATAGTATATCAGGAGTGACTAAAAACTTTACAAGAAGCAAACTCCTAAGTACTATTCAAACCAATTTTGTAGACCAATCAACACGTTTATAATTAATTTTCAGATTTTTTTAAAACTTATTTTGTGAAAAAGAGTTTGTTTCAGTCTCGTTGCTAAGAGAAAAAAATCATGTTGTTTTATAAGAAAAGTGCAACAACTTGATTAAATCTTTCATTTTAGAACACATCTCTAAAATTCTAAACTAAATTTTAATAATATAAATCAGTACTTTAAATTACTAACAGAAAAAGCATGTGTGAAAAAATAAAGGCATATCAAACTGAAATGTTATGTGAAAAAGCTCATAACGTTTCTGACCTGACTTAACCTGAGCTGGCGTGACCTGACCTAACCTAAAATTAGATCAAAGTTCAAAATATTTCCAACACTTCAGCAGTGACTACCTATATAGTACACTTGAAAAGAATCATATAGTGTATTTTGACTCATTTTCTCTTTTTCCTCTTCCCCCAAAGTTTTTATGTTCAACTTGTTAAAATAATATTTTTTCCTAGTTTCATATAAATTTCAACAAGTTGCCCGTGTTTGTGAATTTAATTTTTTTACGTGAAATATTTTCTATTTTTATTTCTTATTAACATAACATTAATATTTATATTTTTAGAAAGTTTTATTGAATTTTATTTATCCAAAATTGTATTCTTTTATGTTTTTGCATAATTTTCAATCGACAATAGAATTCTTTTAGATGATCTTACACTAATAGGAGGCAAAAAATCAACATATATAGCTAATTTACAACATTAATAAATAAATGATAAAAAATTTACATGAAGAAAATAAATTATTAATAAAATTAGATATGGCTAAAATTATTAAACTGTAACATTTTATAAAACAATAAATATTCGTATTATTTTTGCATTGCAAATAAAAATAGCACTTTTCAAGCTATATCAACTTAAACGAAAATCTTTGAATTAGCAAAAGTATTTTGTCAGTAATTTAAATTCTTTAAATAAAGACGTTCTTTTCAAAATGCACGATATGAAAGCTAAACCACGCCCGAGAAAGTTTAACATTATCTAATAGAAAACCATGACTTCAGCAAACAATTCGCAAAAACTTTTCACTTTTTAATTCAATCTCTTGGAATAGTTGTTCTTTGAAGCGGAGATACTTATGTGTAACTTACACGTGACAGACAAGTGTTTATTATAACCCAACCGCAACATTGTGGTAAAAACGAATACAGCAGCAATAAAATATAGAATAAAACAATTTGGAATTTTTATAAGATTACAAAATAAGAGCAACGCCAAATTCAAATCGAACAATGGAACATGACGTATCACCTTCGTACTTGAGCACTTTGTAAATTATATCTGTAACCAGTTCACTCTGGAATTGAGCAATTGCGAAAGAATAGCAGATTTCAAGTAAATAGAATAATTATTGCTAAAAGTGGTGTAAAAATTCGAGGAGTTTGGAGTGAATTATCACTGCTACCAAAATTCAAACTTTCAAATTACCAAAATAGATCTTCAGTTTTGTCACGCAAGGCGCAAACATTATGTCTTCAAAAGGATGCTACACTTCTTGTCTCAACAATATAGAACAATCACGTGTGCAGTCTCGACTATGGAAAAAATAAAAATTGTAGCTTAAATCACCGATTAATCATACGATTTTACAATTCCATTGATAATGGAAGACTAGAACGTGTTTCTGTAAAAAAAATTACATAAGAGGTAGATGGCCCTATAAAGACACAAGAAAAAACATCGTTTTCTTTATAGTATTCTAGAGAATTGAAGCTTTTTCTGTGTTGTGTCACTTTTCTACATTAAGAGTCCTTACCCAAACTCAAATAGAGAATCTTAAACTATTTCAAAGCTTTTGCAAAGTCACATAATCTTTCAGAGATTTTCATTTTGTATCAGTTAACTGTTCTTGAAAAATTAATATTCACAAGCAAAATATTATTATTTAAAACATAAAAATAAAAACCTCTTCTACTAAACCTTAATGTAGAGTGTTTTGACACTGAAATGACAATAATATGTCAAAAAAACAATTGTTTAGATTGTGTATCTATACACTAATTGAAAAATCTTTGTAGCGTCAATTAATAATCCGTTCAAAATATGTTTTTAAAATTTTGTGCGTCTGTGGTTACATCTATTTATCAAAAGCTTGTCGAGAAGCCATATTTCCACATTGAATGCTAAAAGTCTAATACCAACCAGAAATCATAAAAAATAATTTTTTAAGAAAATTTAAAAATTGCTGGTTGGAAGACCAAGTTATTATATTAGCCCTTTTTGTCTGAAATGCATATCTAGGATATGCAATATTCTCTATCTATCAGTTAGTATTTGACTCAAATGTTTCTTATGATTATTTTTTATTCTTCTAAGTATTCTTTTGTTTATGGTACATTTGCTTTTTTTTACAATTTTACTTTTATTTTGGTATCAACAGTATTGTGTTTTTTCAAATTTTTCTTTTTACTGCGGCTTTTTAAATATTTCTGTCATAAGATATTCATATTCGGTTCAAATAACGGTATAACTTTTACAACCCCAAATTTTTAAACTAAATCAAGTCATCATCTTAATTTTTTAATACAAATTGTGTAAAACCTAATCATATTTAAGCAATTACACATGATTATTCTAAAATAAATAATACCCTTTACGGGAATTGTCACTCAATTCAAGATCAATTAATTGATGATAATATACGAGGTCACCTTTAAAGTTCACAGTCTGATAACAATTAGTTAATGAAAATGACTCAATTTTTATCAATTCGTCCGCTAACTTCAAGATGGGTTCTTGAAAATCATATTGAGAAAAGCAGACATGTGTCAAAATTTTCCACTTTCTTACTTTAATGAAATCGTAATTGTTTCTGTATTTTTTCGTTTTGAACCAAGTTACACAACTCAAATCTATATTTTATATAAAAGTTTTTTGGCCGCTGTTACAAAAAGGGGTCATCCCCAGAGTTCATATTTTGATAGTAATAAATCTAGTCATTTTATCAATACATTTTATTGTATATAATTATTGTTGAATGAGTTATTTGTTTTGCAATGTCTTGTTAGACACTTGTTTCATTTTCTCATCTAGATATTTTATCTTCGGTGTTTGAACTGAACTATTGCTGTGTCAGATTCTTCATAATTTTTTTTACTTTTTATTAAACCTTTATTTTTTTTATTTGATATCTCCTACTAATTCCGTCTCTGTTAATATAAACCACATCTTCTTGCTTACGCAGACCTTTGATTTATAATATCAATTTATATATTATAGAAATAATGTATACATTGCTTTCAAAATATCATAAATTGCCCTAATTACTAAAACCACCACGTAAATCAAAAACTTAAAATATTCTTTGCTCAATAGAAAAACTTTTCAGAAGTGCTGGATTATCTAGAAATTCTTTTTGATTTAGTCTGAAAATTCTCTGATTCTGATTCTCTGACGAGAAGCTATTGATTGAAATAAAGTGCCTGAAGTGAAGATTAAAGTGTGAAAAAATTGTTTTGTTCCCAAGTTTGAAAGTGGTTCCTGGAATAATATTTCTAGGGGTTTAGACGAGGAAGAGTGATTCATTCAGAAAATTCGAGTGCTTTTCTTCTTGAACGGGTTGTACGATTAGTAACTGCATCAAGGTCCACCAAGGCTACAGATTGATTTTCATTTCAATCTTTTAAAGACAAGTAAAGTGCCCTGCAACATCCAGTTTGTAGGCGAACATTTCCAATGAATGAAAAAGCGAGCAAGTCTTCAAAATTTCTAAAAATCCAACAGATCAAAACAGACCCCTAACAGCAAAGACTTAGTTTATTAATTAATTACATTAATTAGTCGTGAATTATTATTCCAAGTATTTGTAAAATATCTTGGCACCTGATTTGTACATGTGCCATTCATGTTTAATTTTATTAATTTATTAAGTATTATGTATGTAATTAATTAATTTGTTTAATTAACCCTTTCTTTGTAGAAAAGTTGAGGATTATTCTCATTTCAGATTGGCCGCCCTGCTAGTTTAATGAAAGTTGGTATGGTACCTATCCAGTTTCTCCAACTCACAAATGTCCATCCCTCAAATTATATACCCGACAAAAACCATATTCCTGTTAAACTCCTTCTTGAATCACGTTATAGTCATTTATAAAAAAACAGACTATTGTCAGTTTGACGCAGTCACATGGTAAACATTCAGATTGCCGAATTAAGCTAAAATTTTCTTTTATAACTGGATAAAATAAATAAAATAATACAAAACAACAGAATCTATCAAAAAAATAAAACATTTTCAGTTTTTTTGACTATGTTTGATTATTATCAAGTAGTAACTCAAACTGCCCGGCCACAATAATTTTTTGTAAAAATCATTCTGAATTTTTAACTACTTTTAAATGATTTCTTTAGCAGTATTAAAAAAGCAATAAGTCAAATTTCATTTTTTTATTTGTGTTCCAAATGTCATTCGGAATGAAATTTCACTGACAAGCTACGCTCAGACAAAATAATCTCATCTTATTTTATTACGTATGCTCGAGAATAGCACAGATTGTTATATTATAATTCTTCTCAGGAAGCTGTGTGATTTACTAAATGATTATTCTGTATATAACAGTAATTTAATTGCTGTTGTTACTACCAATTATGTTACTTTATGCAACGTGTACATAAAGAAAAATCTAAGTAGGTCTCCTTTTTCCTCTAGCGATACTGATTCTAGTGAAAACATTAAAAAATCTGTTGATGATGTAAAATAACAATATCTTACGTAGTAAAATAATTACAAAGATTATGTGACTTATCAAATGATTTGAAAACATAAAAAACAATAAAAACGAGAATAATAATAAATAAGAGAATACGAGAATAAATGTTTTTGAAACCTACTTACCTAATTGTAACAGCCAGCAGAACGATGATGACGCCAACCATAAACATGGCAACACATACTCCCCCAATCATGTACAAACTATCATTTGGAGCATCTGGAAATTAAGAAAAAATAGAAATTAAAACGGGTCTAAACTGTCAATGACAAGGCAGTAACACAACTTTTGCCCGCCTACGCTAACCCAAAAACCAATTTAATGCAGTATCAGATTTAGAATCTGAAGGTTTATTTTTGGTTCCTATTTTGAAATTTGAGTGCTAAATAGAATGAATAATTATAAAAGTAGGAAAAACACTAAGATTAATCCTTGACTTAGTGACATTACATTCTATACGTTAGAATTCTTATCTTAAATCATTGTAATAATTGTAACTGGTTGCTAAGACTACTGGGAAAATATCAAGTTCAATGTCGAATGTTTTAGATCAATGTGGAATAAATTCTGTAATGGATTTAAAATAATAGTTTACTTTTTCAAGTAATTTTATGGTTAAACTTATCGTGTCATATTAAAATTACATTCTAGGTCAGCTTTGTAATACAACTGTTGTGCAAAAGATTAATCATCGACTTCATTGACGTTCACAAGAAGAGGTCAAGCTGAGAAACTTGTCATCCATTTTATTAAATAATACTGCGATCTGTACAGCAATTATTACCATTAGACCGTACAATAAGACCAGTCTGCTTATCACAAATGCTTCAAACAGATTTAAAAATACTGCCCTAAATAAGTCGCTAACTTTGTGATAAGCGAAATAGCTGATTATTTTGTATTGAGAACCTCACAGTAGACTGCGTTTGATATTATTGCTAAAATAATTTTTTTATCTCATAAACATTTGGGGTCAAACAACATTATTAATAATTGTTAGTCTTCTTTGGCGTACCTGTTTGATAAATTGCAATAAAATACTTTAGATGGGACATGTAGCACAAAACCGTACTATATGCGACACTAAGAGACTATGAGAAAAAAAAAATACACGCTTGAAAGAAAAGTCGCTACCTACTTTTAGAAATATTCATTAGGACCTACTTTTATGAGAATACTTCCAAATAAACCTAAACATTTGGTGGGTGTTAGTACTTGAGTGAAACCGTCATAAATGATTAGTAGGGCCAAAGCAATATTGGTCAAATAGCATTAGATAAACATAATTAGTAGTATCAGTATATTTTTGCCATCTCTGCTTCTAAACTACACAAGGATGAATGAATTGTTAGTAGAGAACAAATTGAATGTTACTAATTTGTAACAAAATGAAAGTATTTTTTTTTTCAAATAAATATCTTCTGCAGAAGATTCTCCTAATATCCGCCGCTTATAAAACGAGTCAGATGTGTTCAACCGCCCCAAAAAATTTCGTCGTTTTTAAAATAAGTCAGATCTGACTGCTAAAAAAACTCTTAAAGATTAACAGGGGATATTGCAACCTCTTTGATCCATTGTGCTACATTTACAAACATACAAACACTCATAGCCAGACGAAAGCCATTTTCTTTGTAGAAGAGACGTTTGCCTAGGTGGTACTGGAACCCACGCCACTCTTTCGGCTAGGTTCTGAACACACTATCGTCAGCCACCTGACTTCCTAACGACTCTGTAGCACTTAGAAATGATTTTTCACATACAAAAAACCTTGAAAGTTAATCATTTTCAAACAAATCCTATCAAATTGTAACATCATTTAAAGAATCAAGAACAATGTTTTAATACAATTTTCACATTTCGTACAGTAAATAATAGCTTCTGCTCCTCCAAATGAAATGTCAAATTTTGAAGTAAAAAAATTTAAAGAGTGTAACAATTATATCGAAAAAAAATTAGGCATAATAATATGACAAACTGCTCTACAATTTTGTAGAGCAGTTTGTGTAACGATTTTGTTTGATGATATTATGTAATGATTCTACGTTATCATCCTGTATCGCAATTTATGCGTTTGTTAGATCACAAACCAAACAAAGCATCGATTGCTTCTCAAATTTGAGATAGATAACGCATTTTTATTCGATTTTGTCCATATGGCCTTTACTATAAATAAAACAGAGTTTTGTAATTACTATGCCATATGCAACACTGTTTTGATCGGCTTTGCAAACAATAACACTACCGTAGTAACAACGGCAATAATATTTGCTTATGATTTATGGAATAAAGTAATTTGCAAATAAAAAGTACATCTTGGCGCTTTGTCCACTTTCTTATAAGTTTGAGTCAAAGGTTATTGGAGATTTTTACTGTTTTTTTAGTATTATAAGTTGGCGCTTTGTTTATAATCAACCTACAAATGCTGTATACAAAGTGTTTAATAAAAAAAAGCCGCGGCATTCTATTGACAACATATTTTAGAGAAAAAAATCTAATTTGTTTATAATTTGTTTATTCCAGTTTTGTGATAACTTTGTCTTTCACCAGTTTTTCTATAGACAATAAATCTAGATTGGTTAACATTTTATTCACTATAATAAAAACCAAAAAAATGTAGTAGGTAGTTGATTCAAATTGAAAAAAAAAGTTAATAAATCGCACAAATACAAAAAAAAATATAATGGAAATATTTAGGGTGCGTGTACAAAAAAAAAGTGCGACACACAGCAAAGAAAAGAAATAAGTTAGTTCAGCAGTGTAAAAAGTAACAGAAAGAAAGCAATTGCAGTAGAAGAACTAAGAGTGGTATTCTTGACCATACGTAATAAAAAGTAAAATAAATAAAATTTTACTTTTTGATTTGAATCGCAAAATGCTAGTGGGTTTGTCACATCTCATTTCATCAACGTATGGTCAAGAATACCACCCTATGATAGACTTGTAAATGTGATTTTTAATGAGAAAAAAAAGACAGAAAAACGTGCAAAACAATTTAAATAAAAATGTTGAACCATAGGTGTATGAAACATCTAAATGTCAAAAAGAAAAAATAATAGCAAAACTTAGTTGTATAGCTATAGTATGAGTTGAGCATAAGTGGCACAAACAAAAGTCGCCAGCCAAATAATTTTAAAATAATATAACGAATTAAAAATTTTACATAAACCATCTTCAATATAATTTATTAAGAATTGATTCAAGCAGCTACTTTATTGCTTGATTTGTTTAAATTAATCAATGTTAATTAATTATATTAAAGTCGTTTTTTCTAATTTTTAATTTCATATTTGTTTTTATTATCAGTTGTCAGTGCCAAAAAGCAATCTCAAAAAACGTATTATTAAGAATAACTTAAAAACTACTATTTAGATATTTATGAAACTTATATAGGGCCCCCACGAAAAGCATTAGCTTTCCAATAAAAAAAATATCAAAATGAATTTGCGAACATAATTTCTGAGGTAACGCACTTAGTAAAAAAACAGTCTGAGAAAAAAACTGAGAATCTTTATTGAGTGCCATTTTAGCTATATTGTTCCAATTGATTCACAAACCCTAATTCTTACCTAGCGACATTTTTTACCGCAAATACAGATTTTAAAATCTTGTATACCTTAAATATACAAACTTTAAAATTTAATAATAATAATAATAATAATTTTGAATAGCGTCAGACTCTATTCTCTAGAAAGAAGATATCCTATCGTTTCTGTGTATGATAAAACTGTGTGTTTTCCTTTTACAGCATGAGGAAATTGATAATACACCTCAAAACGACCCCGAATTCAATAACAAACAATATCTTTCGTGATTTGTATTGACTGAGACAACATTCTTATCAACATATTTAAAGTCATTGCAAAAATTCTTATTATATTATGCTTTATGGTTCTAATCTTAGTCGCATTTAGTGTACCATAAAACCGTTCACATTTTATGTTCATTCTTTATCAAAAACAATGTAAAACAATTACGACCTCCGTGGTTTAAAGTTAACCGTCAAGAAATTCCACTTTACATGCACGTGCATTCATAATGCAAAAACTGAATCATTTTCCATTCAAATTAAATAACTTGGACTATTAGGCGAGCTTTACGCACCAAATAGTGAAGAATATTACTTAATAAGCCATGTGCTTCTAAGATTAATTTCATTTATCATTTATCACTGTATCCGTTTATCGACAATTGGTTTAGATCACTCTGTTAAAATTATGAGACTGTGACCCTTTTGTCGCATTAAAAGAAGGTCGGTAGGTTATGCGGGATGATAATAGCTCTTAAATTGTTCTCTTTGTCAATTCTGTTGAAAAAATACAAATAGAAGACTATCATGGGTTTGTCTAGGCTATTTTACTATGAGGGTAAATAACGTGCAGATGTTAAACAGATGTCAGAACTCAATCGCCCTTCTCCGTAGCTGAAAACATAGTTGAGTCGAATCAAACTTGGACAAAAAAAGTAGGCGAACTCATATAGTAAGAGCGTTTGAGATCTACGCTGCAGTAAATTTGATTATTCATAACAAAAAAGATAAGGCAACAAAGGTAAGAAAGTTATACAACCCAAATTGTTGCGTGCCTTGAATTTATGAATAGAACCAAACAGATAGCTAAGTACTACGCTCATTGGAAAATAGTTTTTTTTAATTTATGAGTGAAGTTTTGGGTGTCAAACTTTTCTCAAACGTTTTTACAATACTGTAGTAGGCTCTGACGAAGAGTGATATATGTATATTCCGTAAAATTACCAGCGACTGTAGTGTAATTTCGCCAAAACAACTAAGCAAAAAAATAAAAAAAAAGCAGTTGCAAAAGATGTTACGTAAAAAATGACATAAATATATATTCCGCCAAATTAACAACGACTGTAGTGTAATTTCGAAAAAAGAATTTAAAAAAATAAAAAAAAAACCTTCATTCTTATTGTCTTTAGATTTTTGTCGTATTTTTCCACACATTGTTCGAGATATTTTGAGATTTTTGTCTTTTTATCATTTTTTATATCATTTGAAACAGTAATGAGCTGAAGTCTCTTACGTCTATTTAAATTCAAAAGCAGTTGGATCTACATTTTTCTTAGATTTACGCCAGAATTTTTTTGTTATTTTGTCTAAAACCTATTTGAAAATTTGCCAATATAAATATGCTGTTTTCGTTTCTCTGAAAAATTTTAAGATTCCAATAATATATTCTTGTTTGAAATATTAATTTTTTTTTTATTTTATTTTAAATATGTTTAATGTTTAGTTACTTCCAGCAATAATATATATTTGACCATTAATTCTTAATACAGTCTTAAAATGTCCAACCAAATTTCATTTAAAAAAACTATTCCCACAAATTCTTTTAAAACGTAGCCAAAAGATGTTATATCAGAGCAAGTGGTAAATTAGATAAAGGCAAAAAAAATCTATTGTAGATGATCTTAATGACCTTTTAGTGTGAGAGGAACAACCATATTTAGACTTTTCAGCAAATTTTGTTCTAATTATTATACTTAAAGTTGAAAACAAAATATTCTTTCTTTGCTGATAATAAATGATTTCTCTTCTTTGTAAATGTTTTTTATACTGTAGTTATTGCGCATAACTCAAAAACTACTCCTTGGTTCTAGACCAAATTTATATAAAATTATAAAATTAAATTATAAAAATCGGTTTACCTCTAAAAGTTATAATATTTATAACAAACGGTTACTTTAAAAGTTATGATATTTATAACAAACATATTTTTTTTTAAGTTTTGTTAATTTAAAAACCTTTTATTTTTTTTAAATCGGTTAAAAATTTTTATTAATTATGATATCTAATCATTTTCTCCTTCAGTTAAATAATCAAAAACAATGTTTCGGAAATCAGTTAAAAAAAAAGATTAAACTCTAGATCTGAGCAATAAACTCATATATACATTAGTTTTAAACTTTTTTATAATTTTATAATTATGTGAAGTTGTATATGTAGATAAATCAATACATAATATATATATAATGCATGTGTATTAAATAATATACATTTAATTGCTTGTTTTTTTACATATTTATTTTTTCGCTGTTGTGCCTACTGTTTTTTGAACAAGCTATTTTTAAAAAATTAATTGTGTATTTTTAAAAAACAATAGCGTGCATTTATTATTATAATTAAAAGATTTTACTGATGAGATCTAAGAACATCAAAATATGTTTGAAATTGTTTTTCTTTTTCTTTAATTCAATTAAAATTTAGATAGTTTCATATTCTATTTTATATTTATAATGTTAAGTTAATTAATTATTATTCTTACTGTTGTCATGTTAACACAATGAATCAGTTTGGCAGTCTGTCAACAATTATTTATTAACTTATTACTTGTTGTTCATGATAAATGATTAATTGATTTTTATAAGAATTAATTATAGATGATAAAGCATGAAAAAGTATTATAAGTGTTTTAATAATTATTATTATTATTGTAAACACGTCAAAAATTTTAGAAATGCATCTACAACATTATCTTTTTAAGTTCGTTATCAATAAACCATTTATACCAAAACTAATTAGTGCAATAAACCAGTGCATCATTTAATTTAACTTGTTTACATAAAAATAATAAAAAGAAACAAAAATATTTTTTCACATATTAATAGTTTCACTTAATTTTAACTTTTCAGTATTTCGATTATGTACATAATTTTAATTTAAAAATTTCTTTTATTATCTAACTTTAACTATGACATTTTTGCTATGTACATAATTTAAATTCTAATTTTTTTTATGTACATAGTTTTAATTTTAAATTTTTGTTATGTACATAATTTTAATTGAAACATTTTTATGAATTATTTATTATACAAAATTTTAATTCGGAATATCTATTATGTACATTGTTTTTATTCTGAATTTCCATTATGTAGTCCTACATAATTTTAATTTTGGATTTTCATTATGTACATAGTTTCAATTGAAACCTTTTTATTACATACAGAAATTTAATTCGGAATATTTCTTATGTACACAATTTTTATTCTGAATTTCCTATATGTACATAATAATAATTTTGGATTTCCATTATGTACATAGTTTCAAGTGAAAAATTTTTATTATATACAGAATTTTAATTCGGACTTTTTATTATGTACCTAATTTTAAATCGAAATTTCTATTATATACATATTTGTAGTTCAGAATTTCTATAATGTACATATTAATTTTAATTAAAATTCAATAAAGTTCAAAATTTAATTGCATTCAAATTTTGCGAACATTTATGTTGAAAATAAAAATAATAATTTTTAATTCTACTTATCTCGCGGCATAATAAAAATTAAAAATAGGTAATTCAAATTATGTCTCAACATAATTATCAGATATAATAATAATTGAGTCTTAAAATTCAGCCAAACTCATAATTTTAATTCATTATTATTTAAATATGTTATTGCATACTAATTAATTTAAATAAAATTTATGTATTGATATAAAATTAATTGACTTTATTTCAATCATTTAATTATATTTTCTTTATTATCATGTTAATGATTTTTTGTGATTAATTAGTAAAACGGCGTGCCATACTGCGGTAATAAAATATCATAAATTTTAAACAAATTTCATTGTCGGATAGATTTTCAGCCATTCTATTAAACAAATGGTTTCCCCATAAAACATGAATCTTTTATAAATAAGACCGAAATAAACCAGGTTTACGTATAAAGGTTTGTATCTATTATAGTTATTAATAACCTTTTCAATAATTCAGTAATGTTATTTAATATTTAATTTTTAAGATACATTACAGTATTTGATTGCTGGTTGAACGATTTAGCTCCACATCAGATCACCCTAGCCCAGACGGTCTTTGTGACTGTAATCCACAAAAAAAAATACATGAAGGGGAGATTCAAGACTTGGAGACTGACAAAGCTTTTTCTTGTTCCACAAATTCAAACCAGACATAAACATTAACAGAAAATTTAAATACATACCTTATAGTGTTTAATATATAAATCCGTATATTCTTCATTTATTACAATTACTATAAAATTTGCAATCCAAAAAATTTACAAATTTCAATATCACTTAAATATTAGTGTCTTCAATTTGATAATGTGTAAATAAAAAATAACCATTTAAACATTTTATACCACATTTGGATAAATGCGGTAAAATTTTTGATGGTTTAATAAAATATATTTAAAACTGCATAAACTTCACTGATAAAACTTTGTACTTTTTAATATACACGGTTCGAAAACCCGAAAATAAGCAATACAATTAACAAAGCAATGAACAAAGTACAACGCAAATCATTTTTGAACTGACAATGAATGTGACCTGGATTATTATACCGCTTTGCGCTTTATTTTATGTAAATTTAGAAAAATAGTAAACAAACTATCAAACAAAAAAAAATACTTATAAAAAGTACGTAGATACAGTAATAGGTCGCCAAAAAAATGTTTTTCTTGTAGAACAAAGGTCAGTAAACAATATTATTACAGGTGTATATTCATTGTATAGCTACCAAAAATAAGAACCACTTTACTTATATTTTACTAGGGAAATGTACGAAACTTATTAATTACCTCTACTTTGATAAAATACTTTGATTATTTTAAATGTACATTTATTAAATAATTATTTCTAGTAAAATTTTAATGATTCTCAAAGTCATCTTTTGTTATTTAAATATGTAAAAGTAGTATGTACATTCTATTTTTATTTGACAATTGTTTGAATAAAATCGTGTAACGTCAATGTCGCAAAATCCTAATGACGTTATTGCCAGCCTTAAATAATCATTGTCAAACGTAAATCGAGTTGAAAAAAAAAATAACTTGAAGAGAAGTAATCTCTACCCAAGGATTTATCGCCACTGACGTCTATTCGGATTTTAGCTAATTTAAAGAAATATGATTTTACGGAATCACTCGGAATAGATTTTAAGGTCGTCTTTTTTCCAGGTGTATTTAACAAGTCTCACGGCCATAAAACGCGTGAATTTGATTTTAACATTCAAACCGTTCATACAAATAACAGGAATGTATGACTACCGTAATTTGGAAAAATGTTCCGGGAATTTACTTACTTAAAACAAATATCTGTGTAATATAAAAAACAGTGGCGTAGCTGTAGCGCATTTTCACACATAACTTCAATTGGGTTAAAATCAGGAGGCTAAAGGTTCCAAAAATATTACAAACTCCCTTAGCTAGATGAGAAAAGTCCAACAACTTTTTAAACTTATTTCTTCACTTCAACGTCAAACACTAAGTAAAAAAACCTAAAAAAGAATGTATAACTAAATTTTTGACGTAAAGATAATAAAAAAGTTGTCTTTTGCTAGGTTAGGTAGCCCGAAATAACACAATAACACCTATTTATGTTAGTTTAATTAAAATAATTGTACAAATGTATGGACTACCTAAGTGATGACGTATGAGAAGGAGCTTAATTGTTTCCAAATACAAACGTTATGAAAACATTAGCACTGTTGACAGCAAACTTTTTGTGAGAGTGTTTACAGTTTAGTAAAATCAAGTACATACTAAAGCCTAATCGAATGTAAAACGTTAGCCTCGTCTGCAACTTTTGCCGCTTTCACCATCTTTTACAAATACGTTGATTTATTTAAAAAAATCAGTTTTCCACTCCTTGGGCTGTGACTTCAAGCTTGGATAGCCTACTAAAGACGAGAATAAATATTTTTATAACATTAAGCTTCAAACTTGGCTTAAACTGTAAAATTGAAAGTATTAAAAAATCTAATGTATTTTGAAAAGTCGCTTTTACCCAAAATGGTTAATTTTGCTTCAGCAGACTGCTGAATATATTATTTAAAAATAATTTTTAAATAAAGTTGTGTTAAAACGATCAAGCAGCTGTTGAAATGTATAGTGAGAAATAGTATATTAATAAGAGTTGATTTGCCGCACCCATAAGTCCCAGTATCAGCAACAAGTCATTTGATATCACATTCAGTTTAAAACTTTGGTTTGACATTATTTGTTTGATTTTTAACTAAGAATTAATATAATAAGAAATAACAAAATTTATGTACCCAACTCGAAATTCAGAAAGTAGCCGATACAACGAATAAAAATGATTACCTGATAAATCCAAAATAGCCTAACAATTTTGAATGTAGTGAGATTCCTTTATGTAACAATAATTTTTTGCAGCCTTGCTTGAAGCCACTTTGTCTTCTAATTTGAATCCTCAAACCACTTTTCAAAAGAGTCGCAGTTTAAAATAAAAACGTATTTTTTTTCAAAGATATAACAGTAATAATCTGTAAGTAAAAAATTATAATGACATTGACGCAATAATTTTTTGACAGTCATGTATAACAACCCTTAAAAAAATATCTATAAGATTCTATTGCTTTTATAGATATCAATAAAAAATTCCAAATTAAAATAATCAATAAGGTTAGACTGAAATTCGAAAAAATGTTGAAATTGTACTAAAATAACATTTTAAAATTAAATAGTGAATAAAAAACTCTTATAATTACATAAACGTGTGTAAACAAACTCAGAAAAGTATTTCATCTGCAGTATATTATAAAAAAGTGTATAGTTTTTCTAGCTTTTAAAAATAGAAAAGGAACTGTGACTTGTGGGCGTTTTTTTAACACGCCAATACATAATTTAGAAAATCTTGAGTCACCAGAAAGAAAAATTAATTGATGCATGTGGGCTATTTAATTATAATTACAAGAACAGCCGTAATGACATCATTCTTGCGATATCAAAAAAATAGCAGACATTTAACACCGTTGGTTATATCTGGATTTTTCAGGGTTGGATTTGTTTAATATTTAAGTGGTTCGTGTTTCCACTTCTATTTTAATCAGCGGCAAGTATTTGAAGCCGCAAGAGACGGCGTGGAGCTTTAATTTTTAAAAACCTTATTTTCGTAACGGAAAAATTCGATTCCACTTATTTCTTTGTCTTCTCTATTATCAAAATTTGTATGGTATGATTACTAGTTTGTAAAATATGTCGCGCTTATTAAGCTTGTTCTAATTGAATTCACACCATATTATCACAATTTGTAACTTCCTGATTGACACATTTTTGCCACAATGTTTGCAAAACTGAAAGTAAATATAGGTTGCTCTGTAGGCACATCTGGTCGACTAATGTGGATTATTTTTTTGATTCACATCTGTGCAAAAGACATCAGTAAACGCCGGAAAGATGACATTTATGTAGAATATTTAAAACAATTTATTTTTGAAAAACAATTATTCATAATAACAACTTACAAAACAAAATCATTTCAATAGATTCTCTTAATGCAACAATTTATTGAAAATTTTGTGTTTGGCGCCTACACTATTTTGAACATTACTATTAAAAACCACCAAATAATATAAATGTTTAACTTTCTACTGTTCTACTGACTTCTTAGATATGATAACAAATAACTTTTTAAATCAATTCGATAGAATCTCACCTAATATAAAAATTTATCAAAAGTTTTGCATTTAGCGCCTCCACCATTTAAGAACATTTTTATGAAAATTTGAAAAATAATATAAATGCTTAACTTTCTACTAATATTCTTTTCATAATAACTTAATTATGCATAAATAAACAAATTTTGCATTTTGCGCCTCCACATTTTTTTTCAAACTTTTCTATCAAAACTTTTCATAAAATAATACAAATTTCTAATTTCCTACTGATCTACTGACTTCTTTTGACAATAACTTGAATATCCAGTTCTATCTTTGTTCACAAAACATCATAAATCTAAAAAAAAAAAAAATTACATTTTATTGCATTTAAAAGCCCCAAGAAGTCTAGACTTTTTTTTTAGTATTTATGATACGTGCCAAAGTTCATAATCTGATTAGTAAAAATTCCATTAAATTATTGGTATAGATTTAAGTAGTAAAATAATGTCAAAACTGTCAAAATGACAAATTGATAAATTTTGTGTTGCTTTTTGCAACTGAAAATCTAGCTAATTGGTCGAAAAATCTATCTATAAAAGTGAAAGATTTATTAGATTTGAATTCCCCAACAGTCTAAGCCGTATTTTTAAAATATCACCTGTCACTTATTTATTGCCTTTGCCAAAGTTCATAAATATTGCTATACAAAATTATAAATAACAAATGCCTTTATTACAGTGAATTCCTTTAAATCCATTTATCTTAATTGTTTGCCATTCATAGCTTTACATAATTAAAACTTAATGCAATATCGTTGTAAATTATTGCTGCTAATCTCACCTATCTTATACATATTAATCGATAATCTTTGTTTTGAAAACAAAAAGTTGAACTTTATAGGATGAGGATTCTACACAATTACTATCGTTTTCTTATTACTGATAAAACTATTCTTTGGAATAAACAAATTGGAATTTCATCATAACTTTGACGTAGGACAAGTAAATTTTATGTTTAAAATTTGATTTTATATTTATGTGTAAATATACATGACTGGAAAAACTAAATTTGTCTTCCAACAGAAAAATAATTTATTTGAATTTATTCAAGGCAAATAATGTTCATAAAGAAGACCAATGCAAAATCATTTGAAAACTTGGACATGTTGCGTTCTTGTTAGAACTCATCGGCAAATTGCAGCTGATTCAGGTTTGAATGAATTTGCTTTGACAGATTGTCTGAGCTTATATCTATCCGAAATGATGAAAATCTCTTTTTAATATTTTTTGATTCAGACAACCAATAAAGTCACAAATATTTGTGATTCAAAAATTGTAATATCGACGCTTGTTGGTTGAGTTGACACAAAAACAAGTTATCGGAAGATATATATGACGTCTGAGCAATTCAAATATTTTCTTGTCAACAAAAACTTTTCCAAAATGTTGTCAACAAGATACTAACGTAACATCCGAGGCAAATATAGGTACACATAAAAAAACCCAAACACAACAACATGCTTATAAAGCAACAAAATAATAAAATTTCTTGATAATTATAATGTTTATAATTTTTGATAATTTTTTTTGTTTATGACAGCAACAATAAAAACTGATAGAAATCTCCTATATTTTATTAAAAAAAACATAATATACATTTCATTATATTTTGATTCCGCTACCCTTATGAAGTAAATTAGCATAAAAATGGCTTATACTAGCACCACTGAAGTGTTTAGTTAAAGTTTTGGTTTTGGAAAAAAAAAAGATGAAAATAATTTGACA
Organism: Lagria hirta; assembly: GCA_947359425.1. Classification (NCBI taxonomy): domain Eukaryota; kingdom Metazoa; phylum Arthropoda; class Insecta; order Coleoptera; family Tenebrionidae; genus Lagria; species Lagria hirta. The sequence continues at coordinate 17,759,607 of OX375798.1, read as the reverse complement.
TTCAATTAATTAATTAATAAGTTTTAAAGCGCTGTTCAAAAATTACCAAAACATCACATTTTTGATAATTGGGTATTCTCAAATCAAATTATTTATTTATGTATAATAGCCAAAAGCGCTTGTTACATACGCCATCGTAAAAACATAATAAATGTTAGATTTTGGTAATTTAAAGTTACCAAAACTCAAAATTTTTAATGATTGTTAGATTTTGGTAATTTTCAATAGCTTCCTAAATTTTCTACGGCCTCAATCTTGTTGATAGCAATACTTTTAATTAGAAAAAAATTGCAAAAACTATATTATTTTGATAAAATTGACTAATTTTTAGCACTGAATTGTGTTACATATTGCACTATATAATTATTCACTATTGTATTTTCACCTTTTGAGGAGTTAGTGGTAACAAATAAATTATTGTGCCCCGGCAACCACTATTATAATTATACCATTATTTTTGCCCTTGTGGGTTATTAATGGAACTCATTATAGTCGTATTCAACCATTTTTCAACGTTTTATTATCTATGACCAAGTTACAAAAATAAAACGTCATTACTTTTCAAAAACAATAATAAAAAACTTTAACGGAAAAATGACCAAAATGTGTAAAACTATGACTAAAGTTTCGTGCTTATTGGCAATCTTCAGACAGGTGTACTCTAATATAAAAAACCCCGTTTTTACATATCATTAATGTTCTCTACCGTTGTTTTTTGTAGCTACCGGTTTAAATAGAATATGAGTGACTTTGATTTTGCAAGAGTATCTCTCAATTTGTGCTAATGAATGAAATATCTTGAATAACATTATTCGTAATAAAATTTTCAAAACATGGGAATTATAATGTTTTGTCAATTAATAACTTTTAAAAGTAAACAACAATAAACACAGAAGGCCAATCGAATGTTACATTATCGCTCTTGACGTAATACTATATGTTCTACGATAAAACTATGAATAAAAAAATGATAACCTCTGTAGTTCATTGATGGTAAATATTTTTCACAGTTTTTATTATTATTTATTGCTTGTATTGCAATTATTGTAAACACAAAATTAATATAAGTGTCAGACCTGCATTAATTTCGTTTTGATTAAATTTTTGATAAACAAATATTTATTATGACTTGCAGTTAAGGTTTCTGACCTCTGAAAACCAACGATTGTATAATTATATTTTTGGCAACTTAAAGAAAATAACTAAATAAACAGCAAAATGAGGCTTGGAGGTGAAAAAGAGCTAATCTGACATTCTGGCTGTTAAAATTTTGTTGTTTGAAATTTTTAGAACCTATATTTTTTAACGTTTTGAAACTCCAAGTTCTAGAGTCTAATAATAATTATTATAAGGTTTTTCTTAGCCCATGGGCCATAGCCATCTCCGAACAGATGTAAATATTTTAAAATTAAAAACACAAAACAAATGAAATCAAAAACAAAATGTTGACGTGGCTAAAAAGTATAAAGCATGAGACAATAATACAGTGTGTTCATAAAGTATTTAGAACAAGCCTTGGCATGGAATTCTAAAGAAGTGTATATTTTTTGATTAGTTCATACAAAGAAACGTACGATATTATAGACAAACTTTAACGTTTGTTTTCGGCAATCATACCACCAAAGACAATAAAAATATATCAATCTAAATTACACAGCAAGACTAGAAACATGTAAGCATGTCATCATAAACAAAAAATGTTAAAAAATTATTTTGTTTTACTTTTTATTGTTTTTCTCGGTTCTAGAAATAATTTACTTTTTAGTGTTATTTTTGTGTGTATTTGAAGTAACCAAATACATAGTTCAATTTTATTTCTGCCTCAAACCTTTCTAGTAGTGGAAATTTTGTCTGTCGACCTCGATTAATTAGTGAATTGAGATCGAAAGTTTAGATAGGTGTTTCTCATAGGTCTAATAATTAGAAAGCTCTAATTGGTAAACCTATTAGTTACAAAAGATCAAAGCAGATTTATTCAAAACAAAATTGATTAAATCAGAGATACTCAGTTCAAATCTTAATTTATCAAGCACAATCAATAATTTTTTGTTTTTAAGAAGTTAATTTGGTTTTTTTACGTTGTGATTTTGGCATCAACATGAAAAGAAATAGATAACTTTGTACATCTTACATGTGTGCCTTATGTAGAAAGACGCAAATTTGGAAATATGGTTACCCGACATGCTACAGCCAGTTAGCCTGCTGCCATTAATTTTATTTGGTACTTCTGCTCTACGTTTGCTTTGCTATTGTATTTTACTATTTATTATTTTGCATATTTGTATTTATTCCGTTTCGTATATTTGAAGCTTTTCAACTAAATTCTCATATTGACTCAAAATAAAGTACATTTTCATAGGAATTGTACAACACAAATTTACGGTTTTTATCGTCAAATTGTAATTTTTCAAACTTCCAATAAATTGACAACAGTAAACACCAAATTTTCCTTAATTAAAACTAAAACCGTTTGTTTTTTTGGCCAAAATATAGTTCTTGTTGGTTTAAATAACTTTTTATTTGTTTGTGCTCAAAAATTTAAACGGCCCCAAATTTTTCATGATTCACATGACAATATTTTTTAGATAGAAATAGCTCTGTAAAAAGAATTAAGCCATTTATACCATTTATTCCGGGTTGAACGTTGCTTTAGGAGGGTTATTGTTGACAATGTTGTATAAAGTGCCAAAATAAATGCGTTTAAAATATGACCCTTCTAAAACCCGTTGTTTTACGAATTTTTTTCAAACATAGAATAATCCTTGATCAAATTCGTCTATTCTTCCCGTGGTCAATAACATTGACGGTCTACCTGAAATTCAAGGTTGCATTTTTTAGGAAGTCGCGTCGGCTAGCGCACAATAGAAACGGGTAGAAGCACAACGTTCGAAGGAAAAATAAACATTTTGTTATTCAGGAAACGAACGAAACGTTTATAGCGTTTGGAACCAGTGCCAGAAGTTTGGACGCGTTAATTAAACTCAGTTCATGGTTCCAATTAAATTTTGGCAGGTGATAAAAGATTTGTTAATCCTTGAATCATTGCAAATAATTCGACAGGAAATCAATCTAGGGCAAATTGAATTTGTAATTTTTACATTTCGAAATCATTAAGCAAAAACATCGAGTTGGCATTGGAAAAAGGGTAGAAAAGGTTTTTGACTCTTGTAGATGGTCGTTGTCGTCTCTTTTATGCGACTTTAGCAGAGCGTCTAGACTAGTTGATGATTCCTCCAAAAATACAATGATGATTTACATTTTCCTGCATAGACAACGCTTTATCACTTTAAGTTCAAACCCATGTTTCACATTTAAAATCCAAAAATAATGTATTCTTTGAGCCATCTAATTTTAAACTCAAAATCATAAATAAATTACAATACAATACATTCTAGTAATTAAAACCTTTTAACTAATTATTTATTTTTAGAAATTGAAGTGTCATTAATCTTACGTAACGTAAAATAGGACAAAATTGTAAATTCATACCATACAACCGTTTTGAATTTGAGCGCGATCTATCCAGAATTGACAATTTTGTTTAATTTAGTTCTGTATAAAATCAAGAAAAGTTTGTGGTTCGCCGCCTGAGAGATACTACTTTGGGAACAATAATATTTTGGAACTGCTATATAATCTAGATCTTGAAAAAGTACGAGTTGCAAACTGAGCGTCTTTTTTGCACTAGACGAAAAGATTAGACCATGAGTGTCAAAAAATCAGCCATTTTGCAATGAGTTTCATACAACATTTTTTCCAATTCCGTTACGTAAAATATCTGATAAAAATTATGTTCAAATTTCCGGACTAATTCTATTATCGGGAAGTTGCTAAGGGAATACATACTGCTGGACATTAAAAAATATTTTGTTGACAGATTTGCACTTTCTAAAGACTTTAATACTAAACGACTGATTCAGAATATTCTTCTGTACCGTCAGACGGTAAAAAAGTTGCAACAGGTGCAATTTTTAATTTGCTACAAAATAAATCAAAAGAATTATACGAATCTACTTCAAAACTTCGACAAATGATGCAACTTCAACTGCTGCAACTTATTTTGCTGACAATACAAAAGTTTTCAAGTCCCCAACAATGTGGAACCATTATTCAATGTTGTGAATGACTATTTCCATTAACAGAAATGTAAACATTACATTTGCAAGACTGATTGTCTTTTTGAAGAGAAATGCAAAAAACTACCGCCCAAAAACTTCAAAAAGTTTTACTCAAGAAGATTTTTAAAGAAAGCAAATGATCTACTTTAGATTTTAAAGTTTTTAAAACAAAGCTTTTATTATTTTGATTGTTGCAATTGCTGAAATTTGTCGAAAGGACAAATTAGTATGTATGTGTACTGAAGATGTTCACAGTTGTAATTCTTTTATCAAAACCGCAATCCCGAATACCAAATCTAAAATATTGCAACAATATCCCAAAAAAAAATTGCAACATTTCTTAGCCTATCAAGTTCTGAACTACACACAGGTCATTGTTTTCACAGATCATCTGCATCATTATTAGCAAATTTTGGTGCTGATTTATTGACCCTAAGAGACACGGCGCGTAAAAGGCAAATATTGTAGCCAAAAGCTGTGATTTGAATGAATTTGTATTAGTCTTTCTTTAATTGCTATCAAGGTAATGATGAAAAAAATAAGTTTGTATGAAGAAAAGTATGGAGTCTTAGAATCCTTCCTTCTTATTGCTTGACCAACATACCAAAAAAATTTTTTTTGAGACAAAATATTAAAAATTAAATAATTAAAAAGTTCTTAAAAAGCATCATTCGTCTCAATATTATCCTCAAAAAAAGTTAAGATCTTCATCGAGGCATAAAATCGTTAACAAATAATCAAAATTTCGGATAAAACAAGTTTCGGGTGAAAAAATGTTTCCGATCAAAGATTGATATTTGTTCTCCAAAAATTCGAATCCGTCTAGAAAATATTGAAAATATGTCACACCCACCCTCTGCAAAGAAGTGTAATCAAGCAACTTTTGCGGCAAAGTTTTTTTTTAAAACCCCTCTCCGGAGAAATATTGACAGGCTGCCGGACTTTTGACGCACCCGGTATAATAAATATGTTTGATTTTTTGATTACATTAATCATTTAGCAATGTCACTTTTTAACACTAGTTATAAAATGATGTCTCTTTTTGTAACTAAGTTATAAAAAATACTCGTTTGACAATAAGAATGATATCACAATGGTAGCTCTTTGTAACAAAATTGGAAAAATATCATTATTACAGAAGAAAAAACAAGATTTAAAATTTTAGAAAATTGAAAATAAACATTTTTGCAAAAGCAAAATAGTTAAAACAAACAAGTTATCAAGAATACTATCACTAAATAAAAAAAAGATTCCACCAACTTCCATTCTTCGCAGATATTCCAACACTTCAAAAATCTACTTAAAAAGTTTCAGGGAAGAAACATTTGGCATTTTTGGCAAGATAAACACCAAAATTGAAATCAAATTCGTGTTAAATCTTTAGATCAAAGCTAGACTAACAGAGTAAAAATTACTAAAACTGGTAGTTTTAGTTACTCATTATAAAAGTGAAATCGATTCATCTTATTCTCCAATAAATAAATAAAAAGCAAAAAACAAGTTTATTATGTGTACCGCCATTTAACAAAATTGCTGAAAACAAAATCGTTATCTAGGGTAAAAGATCATTTTTCGAAACAATTGGAGATACCGCATTTCTAGCAACCATGTTATTTACTTAAAACACACAACTGTACAAAACTTTCATTATTAATTGTAAATCTATTGTTTTCTTTATTCCTTTTATCCTGATGACAGTTTTTTATTTGTTTTATATAGCTCAGCTTATTTTCTGTGTTTAAACTCAATTTGTTATTTGATAAAAAGTGCAATTTTCTTGTTGTATCAATATAATCACAAAAAAAGAACTCAATTTTCCTATTAAAGACCTACGTAATATTTGTGTATCCCATGTTTGCTTTCATATAATTTGACAAAACCAAATTTTTCTTTATATTTATGATTCTCTGGATTTTTTGCCGCGATGTTGTTCTTGAAAATGTTGTCTTGACCACAAGCCACGAGTTAGTAGACGAGGTTATCATACAACTTGCACTTGAATTATTTGTCTTTTTTCTGATGAAACGTAGCCATTCGTCGATTTCTTTCAAAGCAAGTCTTTAGGGGGTCTGATAAGTCATAACATGTTTACTATATCTACCACTAGGTTAAATGTTATCAATTCTAATAATAGATCTTTCAATTGGATAAACACATTTTTAGAGTATTTTGATTTTTGTTACTAGGCTGTTGTTTTTCATCAACCCTGATTTATGTTGCTTGCACCTGCAATTTGTGTTTAATTTTTTTGATGTCTCAAGAGCAACTGGCGGGTTTTAAGGTTAACCAAAAGTGAATTTGGCAGCAGGTGTGATGTTATCCACAAGCCAGCATTTATAGTACGTAATATAACAAAATTAATTTTTCAATGTAAACAAATTTCCAACTGAAATCAATAGATTAGGAGTAGATAGTGCGCGGTGTTTGGTGTTTGCTTTAGCATCTCTAATTATTATATTGAGAAGCTGTATAATCGCCGTTATTTATTAAAAATTTGAGGAAATTTAAAGAGAGCAGTGAACTTGCCAATGAAGACGCCATGTTGAAAAGCTTAGTCAACTTGCACGGAGACGAGGTCACAAACCTACGAAAGTCAGGACTGGGGCGACAGCTGGAAATTCGTGTCAACTCTCAAAACATTAAAATGATTATCAAAGAAGAAGGCTACTCGCTTCCGGTTCGAACGGAAGTCAAAACCAGCAACTGTTTTCCCTCAAACTCCTACGGTTACGTAGGTACTTGGTACTCCTTTCATATGCCGAAAATTAGGGTTTCATGAATATGGATGAAAAAATATATTATGGAGCTTTGTTTCCTGCAATTTGAGGTCACTGGCCTCCTTTGTTATAACACGATCTAGATAACCACAAAATTGACAAAAAATTTCATTTGCTTTTTACCACAAACATATTGCAATTTTATGCAACGCCTTTAGGTTCAAAGTTCTATTAAAGCTTTTAGAGCTTAATAGACTGCAATATCGAAACGAATAATACTACATTATATTGCTACAATCCAGGGATACTTAACCAAATGTTTGTTTCGAAGAAATGATAAGATAAGAGAATCCTCCAAATCTATTTTGTCATCAGTGTATACTTTAATAAAACTCACCACAAATTGCCCAAACTCTATAAACTTTAAATTATTGTTTTGGTTGAATTATTACTGTCAAGACGTGACAGTAATCACTGAATATTGAAAAACGTTTCATTCTATAAAAATACAACATAAGAAAGCTTTCCCAAGATTCGGTCTTAAATATGCTACGAAATACGTACAATTTGTAGACGACTTAACTAAATAACAAAATTTTGATAAAAAATACATACTATCAGTGTCCGGTTTTAGAGTCATGAATGTCTTTTCCTTTCTCGCAATCTTCCGTCTTCTATCTTTTTATTTTTTAATTTTTTTTTATTTAGTATTTCTCACGCTTTATAGTGATATTTATGTATTTTTTCAGCATTTTGTAGTATTTTTCTTGCATTTTTTGGTAGACACAAATTGTAACATTGACCTGTTTAACTTCATATTAGATTTTAAACTTTTTCTTATTTTGGTATTTCTTTGTTTCTTTAAATCTTTGTGCTTTTTATTCTTTTATTTGCTATATTCTTTTAAACATAATTTTAATTCTCTACACGATATGTTATAATTTATAAAAAGATTTAGTGATGTTCAGCAGGTAGCAGTCATTATAGGTCAAACAAAATATTTTAAATAGCAATGTTAACTGCTGGCAGCAAAATAAGCCTCACATCTGGAATTGCTTGCTATTAATGTTATAGCATTTGACCCCTAGTATGAGTAAAAAAGTATTTGATCAACTATTAATAAAGTTGTGTTTTAATAAAGTAAAACCTTGACAATGACACAGATCAAGTTAAAACATTTTTTATCTTATCAACTCTTAGAAATTGAATAGAATTCGGATTTTCGATTATGGTGTGCAATAAATGCCAGATTAATGAACAGCTTGAGTTGATCACTATTACAAACAGAGAAACAGTTATTCTGTTTGTACAACTAGCAAGCATCTTAAACAGTGTTTATTTCAAAGCTTTGTGGAATCTAAACTGTGAAAAGCTGTAGATCTGAGCGCCTTGTTAATTATTATTTGGTATGTTTTGCAATTTGTGCTGAAACCCAATTTAATCAATTAACATTTTTTGTGTATTCTATGATTAAGTTGACGGAATGAGTATAACAAAGAGGACATCGACCTTAAGCTGGAAGATACAAACCTATAATATCTAGTGTGCCTAATTATATACTCCTGCTTTGATAGAAAATTTAACACATTAGACTATAATTATTGGTAAAAATGGCCATTAAAATTAATTAAAAAAATTACCGAAACCTTGAAAAAATAATTATTGTAAATAAAATTGTAATTTCAACATCAAGAAACATCATATAAAGAAAATTACCACAAGACATGAAGACTAAGATTACAAATGATATAATAGAAATCTAGCAGTTAAAAAATTTTTTTTTTGTTAACAGTGTAGTACAAAAATTCATTACTTAATGCAAATTTTTTTATTAATAAACAATTTTTGTTATTACTATTAAACATGAACAATGTCAGTCGCATATCATTAGCTCAAATATAATCAATGTATTGTGAAATGTCAAATTGCAGACCATAATTGATTTTCAAATCTTTATTCGGTTGTTCAATTGAAATGAATGTAAGAGTTCGCTAAAAAACTAATACATCAGTGTATTATGTCCCAACAATTGAAAATTGTTAGGTTGCTTTTATTAAAATAAGAATAAATAAATAACCGATTTTTGACGATCAAAAGCTAATAAAAATTTCCATATTTGATAACTTCACAATTATCTAAACATTCTGATGCAATTCTGATTAAGGAAGTAATATCAAGGTTTTGAAAAGAGACAGTTCTCTGGAACTTTTTCCAATTGCGGTATTTCATTATTGATACAAATTGATAACCTTTTTACACTTTTCTTTAAAAATATTTGTGTACAAAACTACTTAATCAACAAAATTAACAGAAAACAGTTGAAGCAGTCGGAAAAATTCAATAAAAACTTACTCAAACTGTAGTGGCATGATTTTATTTCCAGTCATATCCAGATTGATTGAAAAACATAAATACAATAGGTACTTATCCTAATGAGATAATTAATAAAGTAAATTTCCTATTTGTATTTTATTATTAAAATTATGTTACAGACATCAAGAAGGTACATAAACATAAATAAGTCAAACAAAAGCACAATTAGTTGGTTAAGTTTTGAATATTAAAACTACGTAATTTAAAATATGGTGTAATATTACTATAAAATAAACAGCCACGTGTTAATCATGCACCTGTATTGTTTACTATCTTGAGTAAATGTTTCCAATTATGATAAATGTTTATAACCATGTATATAACTCAACAAATGCGACACAACAAAAACATATCAATGACAATATAGATAATCTTTTGTGAGAATTTTAATTTGTTGCATTTATTTTCACTTTGACATCATCAAAGACAAAAAAAAAGTGAGTTATCCATTTCTTGATTCGGAGAAAACCCACCAAAATTAGTGAAGCAAGTCAGTGATCCTCGAGTTAACTGGAAGTTAACTCTTAAAACAAGGTTTTATAACTGAAATTTCTGCTTGAAAATATCTGAAAAACTAAAACCATTCATAGAGAGTGTCTTTAGCCCTCTAGAGACATGTGCTGTCGTTTGTCCGCCTCTTAGGGCAACGTATTCAAAATTGCATTTTTTTATGAGTTCCGTTTCAAAAAAATTACCCTAAAACCCCATGGTGGGCAAATGCAGGATCATGCTAGTTTAGCGTTCACTAAACTGGCCTCATTTTTTGTCGGTGTTTTGAATTCAGGCTCTCAAAAAAACTGAAATGTTATCTGAAGCTCTTAATTATTTAAAGATAAAAATAGATTTATACTACTGGTTGGTTTATGAATGCGTTAATTATGCGTAAGCTGCTGAATTATTAAAAAACAGCAAAACGGCTACCGCCTTATCTTAAAAGAAAAAGCGCGGTATTTGGAGTGGAATTTGTTCGACCTTTCACAAAATATCTACATTATAATTTTGACAAAAAATTAAAAAAAAAATCACTTTTTAGTGGAGCTTACATTGATAAATATTCATTTTCCCCACGCTTAAAATGTGTCGATTAGTGGCCAGCCTTGCGCAAAAATTTAAAATTTTATACATTTTAAAATTTAACGGTTATTTGGAGAATGGTTGCTAGTGAGGATGATATGACTGACTTCATTGACTCCATCAGGGTCAGGGACAGCGGCTTAACGCCTTAGTTATAAAATGACGGCAACACTGCCGATTATTGCATATGGCAAAAACCTTCATGTGGCAATACAGTACTTAATAAATAACAGAAGAACTATATCAAGATTATTAATCGGAAAAATGTACATTTATTATCAAACAATTAGCATTGAAAATTTACAATCCAGATTCCTTTCGATTCTTGAATAATCCTTGAACTTTATCATCTGATTTTCAAATAAACAGTTTCTATATGAATGTATCTTCTGTTCTTCAAAATAAAACGTCTGAAGCATTTTCTGACATAATTTCATTATTCAAATTATTAATTAAGACACATCCGGTATGTGGACCAGCCCTTTAATCTACTCCACACCTGTGAGGTAGGCGGATTTTGAATCTAGGCCATTGAATTGAGGAAATGGCAATGTTGCCATTGTTCAAATTCATATAGCTCAGCAAACTTGCGCTTACATAAACCTAATATAATCTCTTTCATAACAAAACCTTGAGTCGTATAAAATAAAAAAAAACTTCCACTACACTAACTAGCCTTAATAAAATATAATTTTGTTTTAATTGCAAGGGTGATGATATTAATATCTTCGTCGCAAGCACCACACTCCAACCTTCAAAATTAAAAAAAATTGGCTTCGTGGTGTTTATATCCATCGTCGCGCCAGAAAAAAAAAGTTGAAGGTGAAATACACGCAATTGCCGTATCATGCCAACGTTCTTGTAATCTTTCAAATGTTAAAAGACGTTATCAATTAACAATTCTATTTAACTTGGCGACAGACACTCTGGAGTAGAGTCCAGGGAATGATCGGGTCTGTTTAAAAAAAGCAGCCTTACTTAATGCTTCTACCATGTAAATATCGCATTGATTACTTAATTATCACTGGCATAATCTACTACTTACCTTGAAATAAAACGTGCCAGCGCACAAACAGCAGTGAACAAAGAAATTATTATTAATAAAACAAATCAAATAATATTGAGGTCTATCACCTGATCCAGCAGAAATGTTTGAAAAATGAGAGAAGAACAATATAGTCCAAAACTGCCAAATTGAGCAACTTCTGTAGGTATTTAACAATTAAAGTGTTTTTAGTATTTATTGTAAATTATAAGGTCATTTAAAACGTAAAAAAATTTAAAAAAAGTTGTAGAGTACAAAGCTTTTATTTTTTCGAATATAAGCTTTTCTTAGAATGTTTATTTTACAATAAATACACTTCACTACAACCAATACTGGTGCAATACCAACACGATACAACAACTTTGTTTAGAAAACCTATTACATTTTTATTTGGTTTCTTACTAAATGTTGACCTGACCTGACCTGACCTGACCTGACCTGGTTCTAGTTGTAATCTATATAAAACCTATTCTATTCTCTTTTCAATGCTTGTGATGTCTAGTAGCTCAATTTTTTACGACATTTTTTACAGTTCCTGATGTTTCTTATTGCACATTTGATTTATTATTACTTTTTTATTGAATATAAGTTAATTTTTTTTGTTTTTTTTTGTTTTTATATGATGCCCTGCACTGTCTGTCTTTTTTTGCTTTATGCAATATTTATGCTTTTTGTGGTTGAAAACGTCTATGTGTGATTTATATCAGCTAATAAATAATTCTCTTAGACTCATTTTTACTTGTTTTTAACATCTCCTAACATCTTTTTCATCTGGTGAACATGAATTACAAATAAAGATCTGTCGACGTTGTGGACATTTTGAAAATCCAATTTTTTATCTCCTAAATAAATCTTTTTAGCATCTTTAAATCATTTGCCTGTATAATAAATACTAACCGTTTATTTAATATTTAAATAGCTACAAAAAAAAATTATTTTTTACGAGTTGTACAAGACATTCGAGTGTAGCATGCAAGGGCATAAATATCTACTTGTCGCACTTATGCTTTTAGAGAAATGAGTGCGACAAAATGTCTTGCTTAACAAGTGTAACGTGTTACTTTCTCTACTTCTAAATAAAATTTATACAAATATTGTTGAAATACATATAAGCATTATAATAATAGTTATTTACATAAAAGTCAGGAAAATTTCACATTACTGAAAAGGAGCAAAATTGTAAAGCTCCAGGTCAAGTAAGAGATTTTACTGACGTGTTTTGTATTAAATTTTTCCGGAAATCGTAAAAAAAGACGAAATTTACAAATTTTAGAATTTTTTTTACAAATTCCACAAAAATCAAGTTTGTCAATTTTGTTGGCAACTATAGTTACTAGAGTATCTTTTTTATTTTGCGTTTTGTTAAGTTTTTACAGTACTAGTCCGGAAAACTCAATTTTCCTGTGCGTAAATAAGCAGGAAAATGTTGTTTCCAAGACGATTTCCGAAAAATATTTTTACAATATAGAGTTTCCACCTCATTTAGTTAGGTTTGCTGTGTTCTTTGACTTCCACTCAGAAAATTTTAAAAGTTCAAATCAGTCAACTTTTATTTAATTTTAATTAATTAAATATTTAATTAATTATTAATTAATTATAAATATTTAATAAATAATTAATTAAAGGTTTTCTGCAATTTGAGGGTTAAACCTCAATTGTCGACCTATTGATGACGATTGATACTGGATCAGCAACTTATTAAAAAAACTAAAACCTACTTAGATGAGGTTAGTTTGAGTAACGGGCTCAGAGACACTCGGTCCAACATTAAAAGCACTATATTTAACCACTAGGCCATGACTCATGACAAAACCACAATAGATAGTTTGTTTTGATTGACTAGATGTTGGTAAAAAAACAAAATATATAGTGTAGTCTACAAAAGACAAATAGAAATTTTGGCTTCTTATTTCCAATGGATTTAGGATCGGAACAAATAAAACTGCAATAATTCTTATAATAAGGATTAACAACCGCTAGCATTTCATTTCAGAAGATACCAACCACTTTGCGTTTGACATCGACTTTTACATCTTTTTAGTAACTAGCAGATGTATCTAATAAAAAAGATATAGTCTATCCAATATGGGTCAAATACAAAAGTGTCTGTCCTTCTGAAATAAAAAGTTAGTGGTTGTGAATGTTAATTTTTACAGTCTTTGCAGTTTTATTAGAGTATCTCTCCTAAACTCATTAAAGGTCAATAAGCTTGAAAAACCATGTTTTTTTGTAAACCATATTTAGTGAAAAACCATTTTCTCAATGATGCCAATTTTGGGTGTGCCAAAGTCATTGGGTTTATCCACAAAAATTCCACAGTTCAATAGCTTACTTTATAGCATTTGACCACAGCATATGGTATAATCCATAAAATTCTTGTAGAAAATAAACAGCCATAAATATCTATATAAAAAATTCTTACTTATTAAATAATTTTCGGAATATAATCGCTCGTTTTATATAAATTGCATTTTCGCCTGCTATAGTTTCTCGTGTGTTGAGGATATGTTTATTAGCGAAAATCCTGACCGTGTTATAATTATTTGTTCCGGTAATAGAAACTTCAAACTCTGTTAGCTTTATAAGTGCTTCCTGAATGTCCTAATCAAAAATTCAAATATTTTTCCATGTTAGACAATAGATAAAATTGATTTATGATAATAGACCTAATGTTGGTTGTTACTCCAACAATCATCTGCTTTTCTCGTGACTCAGACAATTTCTTCAATTACTTGTGTCCTTTGATCTCGTATTAAATATTTATTACAATCAATAATTTAAGTAGGTGATCTATATGTTGAACTAAAAGATTAAATTGATTGAAAAACATTATATAACCGAAGTACAGACTAGTTCAAGCATTAGCAATAATTTTATGTCATTGTCAGCTAAGCTGTGTAAGCGTCTTTATTGCTAGACATATCATATATAATGTGATATGTCTAGCAAGTTGAAATTCATTCAACTGTGATAGTATCACCATGTTTGATGGTACACTAAATAACAATAAAATTGCATCTAAAAGTCTTTTTATTTATCAAAAGTCTTTTTTATTTAAATTACTCATAGCTTTCACAATATTGGCATTTATTGCAGTTATTAATGATACAAAATGTTATCAAATTTTTCTTACTGAACGCAACCCAAAACAAGCAAAACTCATACACAAAATAAATTTCTTACAAAAGATTTTTTGTTGTAAAGATGAAAATTATCAAAGTTTGTAGCCAAATTTTAAATTATTTTTCTCTCTAAAATGAACCCCAAGGCATAAAGTAAGCGCAAATTAGAGAAAGTACAAAAAAAACAGAAGAGCATGTTAAAAGCGATAGAAAAATATTAAAAGGAACCTTAAAAATCCAAATATTATAAAAAAAATTAATTACGATTAGAAGAAAATAAACAAACCTACAAAAAACAACATAAAAAGCAAAAAAAAAATATCACATTATTTTGCATAGTTTATATATCCTCAGTCCGTCAAAATTACAAAAAATTAAGATTGTTTTAAGTCTTAATTTTAAAAATACTTAACGTTTTACGATTTCAATAATATTTAAAAAGTGAAAGACCCATGTTTTTTAGTCGGTTTTACATTACAAAACCACTTTTGGATATTACTCACAGAGTTAAAAACTAGCTGTTAGAGCAAAATATAAGATTTCTTATACAATAATAAGACAATAATTGATGAGAGACTTTGTTGATGCTGTTTAGAGATATTTTGTTGTTATTTGAAATTTAGAAGCTTTTTAACGTGTAGAAGAAAATTTATAGAAGTTTGATTGCTATGTGTCAACGTGTTTGTCTTTTAAACTCGTGATTCTATTAAAAGTAACGACAAAGCGTTGCTTGTTTCTTGGCGTTTAGTATATCTCACAACCCGCAATAAGTCATTGGCACTGTGGCGTGAAAAACCGTGTGTGGTGCAGTAACACGGCCTCAAATTTCTTCTAGGTTCAAAATTCAAATATTATTATTACAAAAAAAAAGTAGCAGAAAACATGTTTACATGGTCATTTTTGATTGTCTGGATACCTATTAAATTACGTCCAATCGGACATCCAAAGTTTAACGACTTTAAGTATCAATTTTTGTCACTGCACGGCTTTTTGGAATTATAATATAAATTTTGAAATGTTGGAAATGGTCAAAGATAATAAAATCGTTATTTATAAAGTGGCTTTGTTTATGATAAAAAGAGCATTATCACTGTATTATGTAGTCAGTCATACCATGGTTTGTTTACTTGTGTACAACCACATAAAGTTAATGGAAATAATAAAATTGAATATGTGAAACACATTAACATTTTTCATCAAATATTTGGTCCACATAGAGATGTATATTAAAAAAATCTGAAACAGGTGAATATAAAATAGTAGGCCGTTTTCTGATTTTTCTGGCTGCGCCATGTACTACGCAGGTGAGAAACATGCTAAAAATAGTTAAAAGCCACCAGAAACTATTCATTAGTTAAATTGATAAAAGTAGGCCGATAAGAACTCTTCTTGATAAAAAATCTTAGTTTTCAGCTTAGTTAAACTAAAACTCTCTTTTTGATATAGAAGAGTTCCTGTCAAACGATAACTAAGCTGCATATGAAGCTGTATACCAGAAACGGTTATTCATTAGTTAAATTGCTAAAAAATATCAGACCGATCGTTATAGTTTGATAAAACTATAGCCTAGAACTATTCTTGATAAAACTGTTATAGTTCCTAAAATTATAACTAAGCAGCATTTTCAAAAGTTCGAAGCAAATATATTTTTACGCTGAAATAATTATAGCGTCTTAAATAGTTATATAAATAAAAAAAAGTACTTGACACCCCCAGGTAAGTTAAGCAAACTAAAAGAATAGACGGTATTAACATTGATTGATGTGATTGATAACCATTTAAAGATTTATCTTTTCAAGTTTTTAATTCATAAAAAAAATAATTTTTAAATAACCGAAATCCGTCACGAAAACTTCAAGTGATTAATTTGATTTTAAAACAAAATATCATCAAATTCAATACAATTCATCAATGAGTTTGAAATTATAAATAAACTAATCGTTGATTTTTTTGACAAAAATAAATAAAGAATCTATAAATAAGTGCTTCGACCCACCATCAATCATCTTCAACAATAAAAGCTCCCAAATAGACAGAGTGCAAAATGCCTTGCGAGATAAAGCCACATTTTTGTTCATTGGTATTTTCAATTCTAAATATATCATCACATCCTCATCGAGAAACTGACCTAAATCAATAAACCGCTTATAAAATTTGTAACTGTTAATGACATTGTTTTGCTGTTAATGAGTTGCTATCCATGGATACAGATAAATACCACATTAAGAAATGAAAAGCTTAACAGTTAGAAACATACTATTCGTCAGAAAAGTCGGAAAAAGGGTCAAAAAACCCAAAACATAGTGAAATGCAATAAATTCTGGTCGTCAAAGTCATTTTTAATAAATTTAGAAACACTCCAAGAAAAATTGTTGAAAACTTTTTGAATTAAAAAAAAACTCTGTGTTTGCATAGAACAATTGACAATAATCAATCACAAGTGCTAATTTATCTATTATATGAAAATTGTTGCTAATTTTGTAATAAATTTCGCACAATTTCTTGCTAACTGCTTGTGCAGAATCACATGCTTTTGTGTATCATGTCAAACAAGCGTGCTTGAAGATATTTGAATTTAAATTGTGTTCAAAAACACAAAATACAAAAAAATATTGTAAACTTATAAATAAAAATCTAAAATATTCAACAAAATATTTTATGTTCGACTGCATCATATTGATAAGGTTTTTGACATTGTTTAGTGTCCAAAATCTACCACTTTTTTGGACTAGTACCTTTTGTTTATTTTTTTGGACTCATCTGTCATTGTCAAGTATAAATGTAGAACTAAATAAATAATTTATTTTCGTCAAAAAATTACAAATATTAACAAGAAAACACACTGCTCTATGAGTGAGGATCAATTAATTAATTATTGTTATAGAAATTAATGTTTAAAACACAATTTTTGTTGTCACAAATAGTAACGCCCGACGATAAAGAATTCTCCGAATTTCGAATTTGAATGGTTGACGATGAGAGATTCCCTGGAAGAGAATCTTTCCCCAAGATTTTGCTAGCAGTACCTATTTTAGTGTTTTCTGATTGAACTATATATCCTTCTGCGACGGACGACGAAGACCATCCTCCATGTCGCATTATATTCTCCATACTAGCTCCCGAATTAGCCAAAAGACTTGCAGAAGTGCGCCTGAAACAGTGTCCAGTGTATGAAGACGGATTCTCCAAATTCAAATATTTCGCCACAACACTCGGCACTGCCGCAATCTTGTGCACTCCCACCGGTTGAACAGTGCATTTTTCTCGAACGTAGTTTATGAAGAATCTGTTATGTGGTGTCCGCGCTGGTCGGAGCTGCATGTATTTTCTAATAATTTCTAAAAAGTTTAAGTTTTGAAGATCTCCAGGCAATATTACGAAAGATCTATCTTTTTTGGTCTTCGTGTCAACAAGTTTAACCAAGAAATGTGTTTGACAATCTTCCACAAAATTTGTCTCTAGTGCAGCCAATTCTTGGCGCCTACACGCCCCAGCGATGCCAAATATAAGAATAACCTAGGGTACAGAGAAGCATTTATGAGAATAGGAAAAATTAAAAAATCAGTGACATGCCTTGTTTAACAAATGCTCCTTTTCATCTGCTGCAGTCAAAAATTGCTCAACGTTTTCTTTACTTAATGTATTGGACTTCTTCGGCCTATGTCTCTCTGCTTTTCTTTTTAGATAAAGAATCACACTTGGAAACTTACTGATGTCCACCCCTTCCTTAATGTTAATTGTCGATCTTAACATGGAGTATTTAGACCACAATGTGGAACTCTTGTAACATTCCAGTTCACTATTAAAATACGCCAGTATGCTGTCCTCACTCGTTTTCGATATATTTTTCATTATGCACCACTTGCGATACATTGCATACATATTTTCGTATACGGATTTTGATTTAGTAGGCAACAATGATTCCCGGGCATTTGCTGCCAAAGCTCTCACGTCTTCTACTCCATCCATACCCAGAACTTTACACTTTACACTTGGAACAGCTTAGAATGATTATATTTTGAAAAATTTTACGTTTCTATAAACAAAAACAGTTGTTAGCAACCGTTACCCTGGAGGCACTCAAGCTAAACTCAGTACATGATCTGGATGATCTCCTGTATCTTCGTGTCAGCGTATTTTCCCAATTATTTCTTCAAAGCAGTCGAACATAAAGCTTTGTTTGCCACTCGTACATAATCTGACTTGTTTTGGACTCGTCTTTATTATGGCCGCGCTTCGCTTGGTCATAAACTCGACTCGTCCAAAAAAGTCATAGATTATGTACTTGTGACAAAAATAGCTATTTCAGGAAATCGTCTTGGAAACAACATTTTCCTGCTTATTTACGCGCAAGAAAATTGAGTTTTCCGGACTAGTACTGTAAAAACTCTACAAGACGCAAAATAAAAAAAATACTCTAGTAACTATAGTTGCCAACAAAATTGACAAACTTGATTTTTGTGGAATTTGTCAAAAAAAATTCTAAAATTTGTAAATTTCGTCTTTTTTTACGATTATCGGAAAAATTTAATACAAAACACGTCAGTAAAATCTCTTACTTGACTCGGAGCTTTAAAATACTTGGCACAAAGTGCCTAGTATTTCAATTTAGCTCCTCTTCAGTAATGTGACATTTTCCTGACTTTTATGTAAATAACTATTACTTGATAGACTAAATACAGCTAAAAACATTCTTAATTAAATAAATCAAATTTAGGGATGCTTTTACATAGTTTATACGTAAAAAACCTAACCTAATTTTATAAAAGTTGATCAAGAATTAATTGCTGAAAAGCTCAAAATTTTACAAAATAGTGTAAATTATAAAAAAAATACATTTTTTTTCCTCTTTTACTGAGAAGCATAAATTAGGTCCAATCAGAAGTGTTAATATATCTATTATAAAATGCCAATTGTCAACTGAGTTGATAATAAATATTGCAAAATTTCCGATTGTTTGCTGAATGGTTAGATGGTCAAAAGTTTCTCTTTCATGTGAAACAAGCATGCTTAAGAGTCAATATTTATTTAAAAAGTCAAGTTAAAACAATGAATTTGTAATATTTATAATAAAAAGGCTATAGTTTTAAAGAAAAGTTTAACTAAACCAACTGATTAAATTAAAAGTAATTCAATAAAAAAGAAAAACCAAAACCATAATTTTAACGTAGTTCACGTTTTTCACTTAGTTAGGTAAATGAGTTTTTAAATTTCAGTGTTATCCTCTATAAAATTATAATTAATTTATTCAATTATTTAGTATAACTCGACAGTCCAGCGATTACAAAAATACAAAATGCGTTTAAACATGTGATTGAAAATTAATAATTCTGAAGCGAAATTGAAAACCTTTTGCGTTTAAACTCCTAAAATAATTAAAAACATATACATATATAAAAGTAATTTTTGAAAAATAACTTTGTTAAAAGCGACTTCTTAAGACTTTACAAAATATTTTATTGTCTGATCTACCACAATTTTGTAAGCCAACCAACTTTGGTCATTGATTCTCAGGCTTTTTCAAAAACAAGTGAAAGTTTTGTAATTGAGTAATAATATGAAAATAATAATAAATTATAAAAAAATTATTGTTTGCTTTTGCAAATCTGTCACTTTTTTCACTTAATAATAGTAACAATTATTTGTTTAGTTTTGCAAATCTTCCACTTTTTGTACAAAAGTTGTGTAAATAACTTTAAACCGTCTTTAAAGAAAGGTCTGAGTCCTTAAATGGAGCAGACTTAGACTGAAATAAGTCAGACTTTAGGTGAAAATAATAACAAATTATAAAAAAATATTGTTTGTTTTTGCAAATCTTTCATTTTTTTTACTAAAGATCTGTAAATAACTTTAAACAGTCTTTGAAAAAAATTTAGACGGTCTGAATAGCAGACTATAAGTGAGACTTGAAGCTAATTTAGAATGTTTATGCCAAAAACTTATAACCAGCCACAATAAAATACACTATAGACACATATATTATTTGAATAATACAAATATAGTTCAAAAATTAGAGATGTGTTTAATTTCGGTTCAAGTAGCTCCAAAATATTTAAAACATTTTCTGTTATTCTCTTTTTCAACGTTCTTACTGTGATTAGCCTTTTTGATTCTCTTCTTTGTTTCAATTAAAATTGAATTAAAATAAAAAAGTTAATAAACGTTTTAGAAAGAAAGTTTAAAAGTAGCACACAATCAAGGGATTGTTTACTGTACAATCAATAAAAAACCTTACTAATAAAAGGTTAACTAATATTTATACTCAACGGCCTAAAGTCATTCAATTCCAATGTTTTATAAACATTGCTAAAAATGTTGGAAAATAGTGGAGGTGCCACATGCAATATTTCTAATAAATTGTTCAATTGTATAAAGTTCGTATAACAGCAAGACCAGTTTCCAAGTTTCAAAATTATGAAAAATAAGCTTAGAAAAAAAGACCTAAAAATTTAAAGACTATAGTCTGTTCAAATTTAAGAAAGAGTATTTTGGTCATTTGAATGTTGAATGGCTTTTAAACCATTCAAAATTGGTTTAAAATGAAATATACGATTTTTTTTGCGGCCTGCCTTGTTAGAAAAATCGTCAACCATCTCCTACTTCATAGATGTGATCACGTGAAGCCTGCATGCATTTGTTTTTATGCACTCTTTCTTGAAAGTGAACAGAGTATAGATAATTTCAAAAGTTGAAATAAAACGTTTTAAATTTTGAAGTATTAAATATCTGCTTGAAAAACTAGAAGTGTACATACACAAAATTTTGCGAAAAATCTAATTATCAACTAATGATGTGTGGTGAGTGTTTTGGGTGATTAATACTATACAGCTAATTAAATAATAAATTATTGTAATAAAACTTTCTAAATAAACTTTAGAGGAAAATGAATATGAGTTATGATCATTTCGCGAGATGATTTTGCGAGATGTGTTCTCGTCTCGATCGAGGGTAGTAGAAGACTGTCTCCTCCTCCTCCCTAATAGAGTTTTACCTAGAGGTTCCCTTATTTTAGGTAAAAATACCCTCATGGTGACGGTCTTGGAAAATCCCATAAGCTCGGTTTCTGTCCTTCGCTCACGTTTACTTTTGTCAGCACATCCCTATCTTTATTGTCCCGCTTGCACTTTGTTGTTAAATATTTTATTGGAGGCAGCGACGACGAGAAGGTGCCCACAGATGTTACAATTTTTGCAACATTTTGATCTCAAAGGCACAAGCCATTGTATAAGGGGTTTATTGGGTATATTTGAAATAAGTTCAATCACCAGTGAGTGCTAATATATTCCTTATATAGAAATTGTCACTAATTCGGTAATAAATTTTGCAAAATTTCCTATGTCTTGCGAAATGGTTAGATGGCTGAATGGTTAGATGGTCACAAGTTTCTATATCATGTCAAACAAGCGTGCTAAAGATAAATTATGCATGGTAAAATTTTAGGAATTTCTTTAGAGACATGTTTCGCACCTAATATTGGCTTTTGTGTTTATGAGAATTCTTGTCCATCATGTGCGGTACATTTCCTATGAGAAAATCAATGGGAAAAGAAACATGTGATTGAGTAAATAAATTCGCTAGCTGTGGCTAATAGAAAAGATAAGCGGTTGTTAAAATCCCATTCATTACTTAAATAAAGCCAGAATCATGTCAAATAACTCACTAATTTATTATGTTAATAATGTGAATGGCGCATTTCACGATACATTGAAACATTTCAATTTACGTTAGGAAAATAAAAAATACTTTTTACTCTCTCCTATTGTTCTTTATTTTAATTGATTGGAAACAAAGGAAAATAAGACTTATAAAAAGTTCTTATGCATTAGAAATATTTAGATTAAAATGTTTTAGGTCTTCCTAATCTTATCAGATTTTATATTAAATTTATTTTAATTAAATCACCTAATGCAAATAATGCTTGTAGTAGTTCAGCTAAAAGTAGAGCGGTAATGATTGCTTAACATAATTTAAAAAATGAGTAAAATCTACCGTTGGTTTACAAACATTCGCCTGGCTGGTCAGGATGGGTCAGGTCAAATCAATTATTTCCTCACTTATAAAATCAGGAAATTATCGTCCAAGAAATTTAAACTGATTCACTTTGATAAGTGCCAAAATAGCACGAAACTATAGTCATATGTTCAAAGATTAGGTCATCCCATTTTTGATGATTGTTTCAATTCAAATTTCAATAACATTATTAATCAGCATTAAGAAAACGACAAAAACTTTCAAAAATAAAAAACCATTCCATTAATTTCCCAAGATACAAGACCGGATCGACAAAACTAATTGACAAATGAAAATATTCTGAATGCGACAAATTAACGTCTTTCTCCTCGCAAAAATCCAAGTCACCCATATTATCATTGCTGTATAATTCTGTAGGCTTTTTAAATTTTTTATTTACGTCTAGACAGATTAAAATCATCTATGAAAATTAAATTAGTCAAATTCATTTTGTCCAAAATTGTTCAGTTGTAGACGCCATACTTACAAAAATGATTGATTGACGAAAAATGATACTTTTTTTTGTATCTATTTTTACATTTGATTAAAATAAATACACAATTTGACAACACAAAGATACAGGATTTAGATTATACAATAATCAACAAATTCTTTGTCTGAGTGCTGTTTGTACAATGGGAAAACTTGAATGAATTTTTCAATTTTTTTTTCAATCCTTGTTATCAAATGCTTAATCATAATATGATAACAATATTAATGACTGAAATGCATTGCTAAAAAATAAATGGAAAGTAGCCAATTATAATTAAAATTAAATCAAGAAATGCATTAAATCTTTAAAAATAACAAAATTAAAGCATGAAATTTAATTTTGAAATGCAACAAAGCTTAAGGGGGTTTTGAACCCGTGATGAACCCATTGCGTCAATTGTCACCAAAATGCAACTAAATTTTAATACTGTCTTCATGAAAGATGTCTTCATGGACGTAGCTCGTTTTTTTTTCGTGTTAAAACCTTTAAAATGGGTTTAAAAGCAGTTTATTTATGACCTTAATTAAAATGATTATTTTATTTATTTAGAATTTGATAAATACAAAATAAACGAGTTACGGCGGTGTATTCAAGTGTTTTCAACAATTGGCTTTTTTAATTTTTAAAAAATATACAAAAATATGGAAATGGCATGTATTCTACACAACCTCTGTCAAGTCGAATTTTTCTGAATTTTCATTAATTTTGTCGGATGGCCCAAAGTGGTCGACGTGCGGTCAAAAACATAACATCCAATGGATTTTCGGAAACGACACCGTCTACCGATCGTAAAGTTTATGACTTTCTTTTACAATCGAGTAACTAGTGGTCTACAGAAGTTGATATTTATGGAGATATGAATTTTAAAAATTTGAAAAATCCTAAAATTGGGAACTTTTGATCAATGAAAAATATAAAACAATAAAAACAAAGAATAAATTATAAATAAAAATTTTTTTTTGATTATTTATACAATAGTTAATAATACTACTTAATAAAAATTTAAAAATGTTTTATTGTTTATATCTTTTTTCTGATTTTAACTCGCGCGCTTCCAAGTAGGTACTTTTTAGTATCGTATGAGTCTTTCTGACTTATATGCGGCACTGGTCCTCTTGGTTTTAAATAATTATTTATCTTTTAGGTTCATATATTCTTCATTTGTAGTTGAAAAACGAAAACAAATTAGAGTACGTTTTGAAAATTGTCAATTGTGCCGTAGAATTATATCGGCGTAAACGTAAAGTAGAGGTTGAATTCTGATGCGATTGCGATTTAACACGTTTTGGTAAAACAAAAGTCAGCTAGCACTTTTGTGTTTTATCACTGTGTATGAATTTTAAAATATTTTGGTAGCTGGTAGCTTCTGATCTATTTATTCTGATATATTTTTTTTCCAAAACCAAATGGTATTGTGTATTTTTTGAGCAATAGAAGCAACAACAGGAACTGTGTAGAAGAAATGACCATCACCGGCTTATTTCAAGATTTAGAAGTAGTTTTGAATCGCTTAGTTCAGCATGCTGATAGTCTATTATTAGATATGGACAGCAATTCGGCAGAATGTTATAATTCCGTTGTAGCAAAATTTGTGGGAGGAAAAGAATTAATTTTTCGGCAATAGAATCGTACCAGCTCAAGTGCCATGCAGCTGGTATCAGTTTTAGTGTGGGATCTCATGATTATCCGCGTTTAATTCATCACGAGATCGCAAATTTCTAAGAAATTATAGAACAAGAAAAGAAAAACAATATGTCAACCAAAATTCGCGACGACGTCTTTTCCCTAAAAAAGAAAACGCTACGCTGAATCTGATAGAGAATACGACATAGAAGCGGCATTGCCAGAGGAGAAAAAAAAATCAGAACCGCTTCCAGAATCATTTGAGGCAGCTGAAGACGATTTAATTAAATCGTTAAAAAAAACAACATCTAAAATTGCACAACTAGAGAAAAACACTATTGAACAAAGCAGTAGTCGATTGTAAAAGGATGAAAGATATAAAAGGCTAACGGCGTCTTCATTTGGAAAAATTTGCAAAATGCAATGTTCCACTTCTTGTGCTGCAGTCTGTTTTATATAATAAATTTACTGGTAGTACTGCTACTGATTGGGGTAAAACTCATGAACGCGTCGCTGTACAAGCGTTTGAGCAACTTCTTGTTCTTGAGGTTACAACTTGCGGCTTGTTTGTTGACCAAATGATTGGCTTTCTCGGGGCATCTCCAGATGGTCTAGTTGGAAATGATGCCATAATTGAAATTAAATGCCGTTATTCGATGCGAAATTTTACACCGCATGAGTATATAAAAGAGGCTCTAAAAAAAGTGATACATTATACAATAGACAGAGAAGAGAATATGAACTTAAAAACAAATGCCATCTACTTTTACCAAATACAAGGGCAGCTACATATAGCCAAGACAGAAATTTGCTATTTTGTTATTTGGACTCCAGAAGGAATGTCTATTGAAAAGGTATGAGTTTTAAAATGCAGTAATTGTGTTTAAATCAGTTTTCCGTGATTAATTTGTTGTTCCTTTGTCAGATTTATAAAGATGATACTTTTTGGAAAGAAAAAATGTAACCACATCTGATAGAATTTTACCATAAATATATTGTGCCGGAGTTATTATATTCCCAGCATCCTATCAGAGATTTGCGGAACAGAAAGACCTCAAGAAGAACCAATTGTAAATGATTACTTTATAAAGCAATCAATATTTTTTACTATTGAGATTATTATTATTTATTACTATTTTTTTATTGTACTTTATTTTTATTTGTTCCTTCTTGTGCTTATTCTACTCTCTCATATGGAAGGTTACCTGCGGCAACATATATAATAAAGCAAACCTATTATTATTTATTTTTAAAATTAAGTTTACTATTTATTTTTTCATATTATTTTAAAAATAAACTTTAATCAATTTTTATTACATAATTATACTTCTTTTTCTTCACCCACAATATTTTTTTATCATTATCACTTTGTATGATTTTTTTTCTTCACTCACAATATTTCATATCATTATCACTTTGTATGATTTTAATATGTCTTTTCTGTCTACATTATAATTGCTCAGATTTTTTAAACAAATTATTTAATAGTTGTAGATTTATATTAGAGCTCAATACATGAAGGATAATATTTAACTCAGATAAATAATTACACCACTCGCTTTCAGCTCGTGTTGCAAATTTTATCTTTGAGGGTAATAGTTTTCATCATGCGCATGTTGAATAATTTACTGTTTTAACTGCAATAAACACATTATTATTACAAAAAAAATTGGTTATTGTTTATAAAACGTATCGTAAAATACCTACTTCAATATCCAATTTGTATTAAGTACTTGTTTCAGTCAGCAATGAACAAGAAGAAGCTTATTTTTGCGGCAATAAAATTATGTTTGCTTATGCAGTTCTTATTTGAGTGAATGGTAATATTTACTGTTGAACCTTAGCATTACGCAATGGATATATCAGAAAGTATTTTTATGATATCATTTCCAAGGGTTGGTTATCTTCAGGTAGACAGGGTGACGAGAAAAAGACGAGTAAATGACTGAGATAAAACATTTAAGCTCCGCCCCTCAGCTGACGTAGAAAAACACGGGGGATAGCAAGAACCGAATTGAGTTTGTCTTTAAAACGCTCTTAACAAAACCTCTAAGCATTATGATAAATATCGCTTGCTAATTTACTTTGAATAACTAAGATTTTCCTGTTTGTCTCCCTCTTATTCTGTGTCCGCTGCTGTTTTTCATAAGCTGTTTTTTTATCTTTTGATAAAAACATTTGACAACACAAAGATACAGGATTTAGATTATATAATAATCAACAAATTCTTTGTCTGAGTGCTGTTTGTACAATGGGAAAACTTGAATGAATTTTTCAATTTTTTTTTTCAATCCTTGTTATCAAATGCCTAATCATATGATAATAATATTAATGACTAAAATGCTTTGCTAAAAAATAAATGAAAAGTAGCCAATTATAATTAAAATGAAATCAAAAAATGCATTAAATCTTTGAAAATAACAAAATTGAAGCATGAAATTTAATTTTGAAATGCAACAAAGCTTAACAAAACCTCTAAACATTATGACAAATACCAACTTGCTCATTTACTTTGAATAACTAAGATTTCCCTGTTTGTCTACCTCTTATTCTGTGTCCGCTGCTGTTTTTCATAAGCTGTTTTTTTATCTTTTGATAGATTTTGGTCTTTTGAAAAAGACCAATTAGAGAACTTAACGACATTCTCTCTTTAATCTTTCTATGATCGTAAGATCAAAGTACATTCATTAAAAAACAGTAATAAAGTAAAATTCATCCGTAAACATAGAAATATTACGTTCGTCTTGGAACTCTTCAGCAAGTTGCAACAGATTTATATTTGATTAAATTCCCGGTGACAATTTAGACTTATATTTGACCAAGTGTCTATTACTTTCGTAATATAGTAAAACTAGCAACATCTATCAAATGTCGAAGTCTACAGATCAATTAGTTTTAAGATCTTATTATTCACATTGTTGGTAGTAGCCAAAGAAGATTACATTGCATATTATTGATATGCGTTTGAGACAAAAGGCACTAATGTGATAGTTGGTTGTCCAATCTGCAATATACTTTTTATCGTAATTTAACTGACATATGTTATTGAGAGAAACTTATGCACAAAAAAATGTAGAAACTTAATGTCTTCATTTTTGATGTAGGGTAGCTTGAAAAAGATGTCTCTAGTTTCTTTAATGTTTGTGCATTTTGTCTGTAAGGGTTACTGACATTGTTTTATTTATGTTCTCTGTCATGGCGGTTAGATCCTATAGAAACTGAAAGTTGAAGTTTTCAAGGCTACAATTTCTTGTATCTGACCAATTAATTTTAGATCGTTTCAAATACATTTTAAAATTTTTCAAAAAAAAAAATTATTATGAAAATTTTATGAGGTAAATTTAGAAATTTTAAAATAAAGAGTTTAATTTTTAAGTATAATTTTCAATCTTCGTAAGATTGTCTGAGACAAAAATATTTGAGTTAAAATTCATAAATTTATTCGAAAATTAGAGCGACGGTTTATTTCAAATTCACTGATTAGATAGACGTCAATTATTATTAAACAAATGTTGAAATTCGTTAAAAATACTTCAAACAGGCGATGATGGAAGATATTTCCAATCTGAAACTTTTATTAGACATATTGTAATATGAAATTTTTAGACATTTATAGAAACGCTTTCGATTTATGCTCAATTTAATGCAAATAAACAGAAAGATCTAATCGATATCTGGCCTGAGCAGAAGAAAAAAGTGTTTTCACTTAAAGTTTTATAACCAAGTGACAGAATTTCCGATGGAAATTTTAGATTTGACATGCGGACGAAATCACATAATATAATAAGTGCATGTATTATTTCCGATAATTTTTTTGATGTGTTATGTGTTATTTGAAACGAATGGGATTCGGGTAGAGAATCTAAGACCACTTCCGAGAAACTCTGACCATTATCGAAATTAAGTCAGTTTATGCTCTTATATGTAGCCACCAAAAATTAGACGTCAAAATAGACGAAAAGTTATTCTTTTCATTAATTAAAGTAGAATTTTTTTTCCAAATTCTCGATCAAGTGTAGTTTTTAAGCGTTGCAACAATGTTTATTTAATAATTTCAGTCATGTTGTGTAAGAAAAAAAGTACCGGAATAATTTCGTTGATACCATGGAAAAGCCTTAAAATCTCAGTGTGCGATTGGCTTATGTGATTCTTATAGTTAAACAATGTTTAACTACTAAAAAATCATTTGCACGTTTTAGCATTTTTTTTCCAATAGTGTATTGTTTGACGTAATTTTTCAAAAAAAGCAAACAGTTATAAATTTCCTGTTTTAACCGTCTACACAATAAATAAAATGATAAGACAAACATAAATTAACACATCATGAAAAAACCAAGGTGCGAAAGTAAATCACGTGATTTCCGTACGGAATTCCATCTGAATTTAGCTTAGCAGATTTTCATTGTCTTTGGTAGTATGATTGCCGACTAATGTCAAGAATCGTCAATAATATCGTACGATTCTGAGTATAAACAGATAAAAAATGAGCATATTTTTCAAATTCCATAGCAAGAGTAGATCTAAATAATTTATAAACGCACAGTATATTATTGTATAAATTAAATTAAAATAATAAAATTACCGTAAAGCTATATTATTATTGAACTTCTAAAATCAGCTTGTCTGTCAGCCCCAAAAAATAAAAATAAAAATTGATATTAGTAAAAAACAGAAAAGTGTTTTTGATCTTTTGATCTTAAATATAGATTCACTCCTCGCCTTGACTCAACATCAGCCTGTCAAAACCTTTAAGAGTTTTGAAAGCAAACAGTGGTTTTTCCATTAGTAAATATCAAGTGTCTGGAAAATTGCGGCGTAAAAAATATGTTGATTCTCGGTGTTTGGAGAAATTTTTGTGGAAAATAATAGAGAAAATGCGCAGTAGATAGGGTATAAATTAATGATCGGCTGAAAGCTCTGACGCAAAAGGGATTACTTCAATATCTCGAACATATATCAATAAAAAATGTAATAAAAAACTTGCAACACTCAAGTTGTATTTATTATTGGCGTTTTTTTTTGTGGTGAAAAGTAACGAAACCAGTTTTTAATTAAAAGTAGGTGATGCAGACACTGCATCAATTTCTCTGCGGACACAAACACGTCACAGGGGTCGCAATGACGTATACTTAGGGTGAATAAAAATCAATATTAATGCTACTCCCCTCACAAAATCAACCATCGAAAATTGTTGCCAAGTCCAATTTGGATGAGACCGCAAAATTTTGGATAAAGCCGGAAAATCACATGACTTGCCGCCTTGCCATTTATGTTTTTTCATTTTTTGGCAAACCTCATTGGTTTATTTTAGTTCAAATTTTCGATGACATAACTTAAAAAGACGTCATGGAAACAAAAGCGTCATATTTCCACAATTTTCAAGCTAATTATAAATACTACAGGCAACGACAACAATAGGAAAATATGATCCAGCTATATTTGTCAAGTGCTAAACACGAAAAAACTTTTAGTATCTGCCCTTGGGAAAAACAATTCAAGTCTGATGCTTAACTTAATTTTTCATTTCCTTGCTTTCTCTATATTTGGTGAATTTCCTGGTGCTACACTTTATTGAATACTTTATAATAATAATAATAAACCATGATGATATATTGTTTTCAATTGATTTTAACTGATATAACGTATTGACAAGGTTGACACTGACGGTTTTCCGGATCAACTGACATTTATAAATTTAAACCCGTTTCTGCATTTTACTCCTCTTCACAAGATTAACTAATTTTACTGATCCGATAAACTAAATAGCCTTCACTTTTATGACGCATATAGAAAGTAGAGTAATATAATTACACAAAATAATTGAGCACTGACATATATTTCTACAGGTAAGAAAATTAAAACTACAAGATGTATTAAAAAAACAACGGTTTTTATAAACACCCCTTCCACGATGAAAAAAATTATGTCAAAAATATAGTAATTCGATTTTTAAAAATAATTTTACACCATAAAAGTTCTCTTTAGCAAACGACTTACAATAAATAAAGAATTTTTATATTTTAAACTATCCCCAAGTTTAATAAAAAGCTTACAAATAATAAATTTCATCTGTAACTACAATTTAAAATGCAAATGATGACTTTATTAATGTTACAATAGTGCTTGACAGAGATGGTCAACTTTCTACAGTCAATATACCCACACATAATAAAAACATAAAAAAAATAAATCAAAACGCACTACATAATAAAAATAAGTCATCTACAGTAAAAATAGCAATTTTCATAAACACTCAATTAAGCTTAATTTGCAAAATGTATGGACGTTTTGCAGTTCGTCTATCTGATGTGTTTCAAATAAAACAAAACAGCGTTGTATTAGATTCTGCTGTCAAGAAAATTCAAACATATTTTGCAAATTTTTAGTACTAAACAAACGCTAGCATTCATGCCTTGTTATAAAAAGCTAATAAACAATATACTTTATACTGCAAAATTAGATATATTAAAACATGCTAAAGCAAGCAGACTTTTAAGTGCTTTAAAATTTAAATTAAAAATTTGCAGCTGTCAGCGGATGTGGCGGGAGGAATCAATGCAGATTGACAACAAATTATTTAGCAGCGATTAGTAGCGACCATAGCATTTAACAATTGAAGGGAAAAAATGTTTAGAGGAATTTTGAATTCTTTAGTAAAAAGACTATAATTGAGTGAAAATGACCTATCTGCCGTGTGACGTCTTTTAGACAACCAAGTTGGTGGTTTTATGAAATTAAACATATTACCAACTTAAAAATCTTAAAATTACATTTTAATTTTTTTCCAGACAGGAAATTAACCGGGGTTAATTAATCAAGAAATTAATTGATTTATAAATACCAACTCAAATGTCACATAGTTCTTGTTGCCTTTATTGATTTCAATTCTTTTTATCGCACCAATTTTGTTCCACTTCTGTCATCTGCGCAGTACTTAAACAATACTTGCTTCTTCTAATATTTTTTATGCAAGATATATACTATGAAGGTACATACTAGAGATACTACATAAATATTATGTAAAATTTTTACCCAAATCAAACAAATTAAGAGCTCAAATAAACTTATTTTTGTTCTGTTATGTCTTATTATCCATGAAATGAAAAAAATGTGCTAGAAAAAAAAATTAACTTCCCTCTAGCTCTCGTGGAGTGTAAAGTTTCTACTGTCTTTTCTTATACTTAAATTTGTATTTATCAAAATAAACATATTCCGTAAAGGTTCTACAGCACGCTTAGTTTCAGCAATAAAAATAAAAACTGACAACATCAAATATTCTAAACGACAATCACGGTATAAACAATATAACAAAAGGTCTTGACTTAAATGTGTTGACTGATATAAAGTTAGGTACTGATATTAATTTTTAAAAACTACTTACCGAAGAGCATCCTTTAATTTCTTTCGTATTTTCTCAATTTACACCAAAATTAAGCCACATTATGCAAATAAGTTGAGCAGACAAAATATGTGGTTAATATCTACCAAAGAAACTATTAATTTTATTTTCAATCGGTACGAAAACAATGAATTATGACGACAGCCTACTAAAAGTATAGATAGTTATAGCAGCTTTGACGCAATTGCGACACTTTATGGAAAAATGGTACTTCCCGTAATTTTTGTACATAAATAATTATTTTAGTTACCAGTCTGGGTAAGTTAGCTAATGAGTAAAAATGTTTTATTTACTGTATTGACTTCTTTGTAATATTTAACAAAATGTGAGTAGGGACGCAAAACAATTCGAATAATTTTTGCTTCTCCTTGACTATTGATAACGTTTATACACAAATAACCTTATTTTTTTTGTAGATAAACAACTTTCAAGTTGGTTCTAATCAACAATACATAATTTTTTTCTAGATAGTGGTAAGTTTTTTTTATAATTTCAAGTTTCTATTATCATTACAAAATGCTAACAGTTTTGCTAATTATTATTAGTTAGGTCAATCCCGAAAAACCCCAAAGCAATTAATAAAAGAGTACGTTGTCATTTGAATTCATGGTACTATAATGGATTCCGAATTGAAACCTAGTGTTCCTAAAGTCTTTCTAGCTACGAGAACTTATTACAGCTTTAGTATTTAATTAAAAGCTAGAGACTGAGATACACCTCAAATACTGAAAAAAAAAGCAGCACAAATAACCATTTATTTGACACTTTTTTACTAATCTAAAAAACAGGTTTAAAATAGGATAAGTCAATAGCACTAACTGAACAAAAGCAAAATAAGTACAAACAAAATAAGAAGACAAATCGAAACAAAAAAATAAAGAAAAAGTCTTCAAACAAATTAAGCGGATGATTAAATCAAAATAAAAAATTCAAATTAAAAAAACCAAATATTTAAATACTTGAAGAGATAAAAATGCCAATAAAATAATAATAAAAAAACTACAAAAAGAGAAAGAAACAAAACAAATGAAATGTTAAATAAAATAACAAATGTGCAAAAATAACTTGAAAAAATAACACAGTTATAACCGAGATTGATGAAAAAAAAGAGAACAATACAAAAAGATGAAAAAAACAGTTAACATGAAAGTAAAGAACTGGCACAAAATAATAAGATATAATAGTAGTAAAAATAGAAAGCTAAAAAATAAAAAAATAAATAATGTAAAATAAAAACCCAAGGAAAAAAATCCTACAAAAAAAAATTTGTAGATACTGTATTATATCTATCAATAGTTGATACATTTTAAAATTTAATTTATACTATTCAGTAACTTACTGTTAGACCTAAAACCCACAAACACATATCTAATATTTATTCGCAATCAGAGTGCCAATATCGGCCATTAGGTAAAAGTGCCAAGTTCCTTAACCTACATGAAATTTTGGGCAAGGCAATCATGTGCACCTTTTGCAACAATCAGATGTTAAAAAGTCAAACAAATTGCAAAAACCTTTCACTACTGTCACATAAAAACTCCATCAAATTGTATATCGATACGATTTTTTCAAATGCCGGAACTACGGCCTCACAAACGAAGTGTCACTGATCTGCATGTGATAAATCTAAAATCAATCGGAAGAAATTCAAGAAAATATCCTTGTGGCTTCAATAAACATTGTTTAGGACGGCTGAATGCAAATCTACTTCCTCTTTCACACTCGACAAACAGTTCGATTGTTCGAGAAACAACAATTAAATACTGTTTTTTTATGTATAGACATAAATCCAACCGATATTTGATATCAAAGCAAATATTTTTTTCAGATTGATTTAATACTTTTTTAATGTTAAAGTATAGCAAAATTCAAATTATTGTATTGTCAGCCATTTAAGAGTGAATTTCAGAATATTAATTATAATTCAGAGACAATTCATGTTTAAATAACTATAGTATATCTAGAAATTTCCAGTTTATGATTATCTTTCTTCTCAATTGAATAAAATTTTAAAATTAAACATCGAAAGTGTGAGCACATCTTTATGCTCTGGAAAACTTTTAAAAACAGACGTGAAAAACAAACTGCCAGAGACAAGATATATAAAACACTTGAAAGAAGGTGTTGATAATTGATTGAATAATATAAACAACTTAGATTTTTCTCTTGCAGATGGAAAATTTGTAGAATTGCCTGGCTTCAACGCATTTAATTAGAATCCAATCGGAAATAAAACTTATACAGAGTAGCCTTCTGGCTTCAAGAACAACAAAATTAATTTGGTTTCATTTGTGACAAATTGTTTTTGCATTGTCAGCGAAACAGCTATTGAATCTAGTTATTCCCACATAACAAAGAAAGGATACAGGCAGTATAGCATTTTTTACTGAACCTGCCAGCCTTTCTTTCTTCCAGCTAGAATAATTTCAATAATTAAAAATCTGCTTTTGGATTAAAATATCTATTTCAGACTTATTAGAATACAAACTAAATCACTTGTTTTTCTGCATAAAGCCTACTGTATTTGGCTTTCATTAGGGTGTCTGATTATTGTTAATTATCTGAGTATATTAGCAAATATTTCAATAATTTTTTAGTTTTTTTGACTTGAAGAAAAATTCAATAATTTATCTACTAAAAAACTCAAACTTGCTATTTTATGTTGAAAACAATAATTTGAGTCATTGGGTATGTATCTTAAAGTGCGTCTCTCTTTTCTAAATATATCAAATTCTAAATCACCCTTTGCTTTTTTAATTAAGTGTACATCTAAAAAAGACAATTTGTTATTAATCTTCTCTTCATAAATGTTACGCTCAGCCTATTGCAAAAATCAACACTTTAATAAATTTGATATTTACATTTTGTAAGTTTCCGACTATAATATAAGTCAGGAAACTTACAGATAAACAATAATAGTTCGTCAAGGAATATCTCAATTAATAATTGGTATTTGCTGGTTAAACAATTGTTAAAAGTTGTTAACACGTCAAAACGTGTTTATAAATTTGAAAATATATTCTCATAACGATTTGTCATTTGTAAAAAATCATTGTTTGTCAAAAATTGTAAAGTTCTACAACATAACGTACAACATTATTTCATCTTCAAAAGTTATTATTCGTTAAACTTTAAAGTACTAGAATTGAACAATCATATACTCCATATAAATTGACAGCTTAAATTAAAAGAGTTTTCTTTCTTGGAAACTATTTATCTAGAAAATCTCAAAAACTTTTTAATCAATAACCTACTGATATAAAATACCTATGAAGCTCAATAAAATTATTGACAAATAAAAGATCAGGTGTGTTCTGTTTGCAAACTGATTTAATAAAGATGTTTTGTTCGTAAGTATAGAAAACAAAGACTGTTGCTGTGCTGCATTTATAGAAGCGATTCTTGATTATGGTGAAACTTTTTTTTGCAAAACACTACAACATATCATAAAAGTATTTAACGGTAAAAAATTCCAATTGTAGCCATTTCAATAAGCCTAACAAATGACTATTTCTGTTGCAAGATGGGGAGGGAATTTGAGGTCTTACAAATTACAGCTGATGTTCAAGTATTTTCTTTAAGGATGAACATTAAATTATTATTTTTATCCTTAACCGGGCGTAAAATAATTTATTACGCATGAACGACAATAATTGATCACTTTGTTCATTATTTTATTTATTCTACAAATAAATAATCACGTGATGATCATGTTTACGTACTTGCACCTTGCTTTTATCATTTCCCAATATTAGAATTATGTATATATCTTTAGTACAAACGCAATTTCATAACCTGGTGATCAAACTATCATTCGCAAGCTTAAATCGTTTACCTTGCAAGTCTAATATTATTGAAGTAACGTAGTACCAAATTTCGACTAAATCAGACCTGTAAAAGATCACCTTTTAAAACTTTTTTTTTTAGTCTGTGATACTATTTCTTCATCTATATAAATTGCTGATTTTTTATGGCTTTTGGTTTTCTTAGCTTCCTATTTTTTTGATGAAAAATTATGACATAAGTATATGTTTGACTGTTTTCTTTTATAATTTCCGTGATAATGTGGTTATATTAGTTTAATTTTATTTTAAGGCACTTATTTAGTTTTATTGTAGCTGCTTGCAGCAGTCTATTTTCACTGCCAATGTCATAGTTTACAAAGATCACAAAGTGTTACAAAATATATTTTCATTTTGCTGTTACTTAATATTTTTTACTAACAAATCTAATCTTTCTCAAATCCAGCATTTTTTAATAGGTTGTAACACGTCGTGTTAACTTGACAAAAATATCGGAAGCTGCTGACGGGCGTTACCTTATGTCACGACTTAGGGAACCTACTATTAGAGATACACTCAGACTATATCTTGCATATCTTCATGACCAACAACCCACTTTATGTTATGAGAGATCAACTGGTACTAGTGCAAAAGTATTACTTGCCTCTGAAGGTCTACCAACTGATATGGAATCCCTGAAGAAAATTTACTATGGATTTCATGATGCTTATGGAATTAATTCAACTGAAGTAGACAATGATCTCTTATCGTTTCGTGCCTATTTAACTTCTAAGAGACTGAGACCTCTTTCAAAATTATACAAGACGACGGTAAACTTAGCATACTTGTTTTAAATCTTCAATCATTAAGGAACAAAATTGATGATTTTTTATTGCTATTGGAGGATTTTGGTTTTCCTCAAATAGTTGCTGTGACAGAGCACTGGTTAAACACTGATGAGCCGGTGTATCTTAATAATTACAACATAATTTCAAGATATAATCGAACAACTTCTGCACATGGGGGAACCTTAATCTTGTCCAATAGAAAAGATTTTTCTTCTATTAGTAAATTTGACCATTTGCTTGCAGACGAAAGTTTTGAATTTTCCGTTGCTCATAGTAAAAAGTTAAATTTATTTATTATCTGCCTTTACAGATCTCCACATTCAGATGCAAAGTTATTTATTTACAAGTTGCTAAGCTTACTGGAACTTCTTCCTATAAAATGTCAAATTATTCTTTGCGGTGACTTTAACATAGACTATGTTAGTACGTGCACTACCCAGAAGCTTCTATTATCTGTATTTGAGTCATTTAACTTAAAGATGCATGTTACCACATTTACCAGGATTGCTAAAAATTCATCTTCAATTATTGACTATGTAGTTTCCAATTTCGATGCTTCAGATGTAAATACTACAGTTACTAATTCAGGTATTTCAGACCATGAGCTTATCTTTTCTACAGTTGAAATTAAAGATAAACATCTGAAAACATCTTCAAAATTAGGTAGAATTCTTTCCTCCAAAAATTTTAGGTATTTTACTACATTATGCAATTTGGCAAACTGGGATTTTGTAGGAGCTGATCTTGAATGTAGCTTTCTCAACTTTATCAATACTATTACTCGTACATTTCACACTGCCTTTCCACTTAGAAAAATAAAAAATAAACGTGCTAAATCTTGGATATCTAAAGGCTTAAAAACATCTGCTAAAAATATGCGTTCACTGTTGTACATCAAAAAATTTACTGTCAACAAATATGTGCTCGATTATATTGCTACCTATAGAAAAATTTATCTAAAACTTATTAAATTTTCGAAAGCAACCTACTATGGTAAACGCATTGAGTCGGCTAAAAATAAATCTAAAGAGACTTGGTCCATAGTTAACGAATTACGAAACAAGTCTACCTCTTCCTTCCAAGTGGGTCCAAGTGCAAATGACTTAAATAATTATTTTGTTAATATAGCTAAAAATCTAATAGACAACAATAATCCGTCTGAAGACCCACTTGTATATTGCTGTCCCTCTAAAAGAAATCTTTGTAGTTTTTTTCTTATGCCTGTCAGCAAAATAGAAATGCAACATGTTATAAAATCAATTAAGAAAAGTTCACCGGCCACTACTGACGGATTATCAATAAAACTATTTTCTAACCTTCCTGACAGAGCAGTTGATACTCTTATTTCTCTTATTAACAACTCGTTCGAACAAGGTATTTTTCCACATTGCCTAAAAACATCAATAATCATTCCTTTACACAAAGGTGGCGACAAAAATAATGTTGGTAACTATAGACCTATTGCTCTCTTGCCGGTGTTATCAAAAATTATCGAGAAATTAGTAAAATCCCGGCTAATGAAGTTTTTTTCAGATTTCAGTGTTTTATCTCCAAGACAGTTTGGTTTTTTAGCAAACAAAAACACAAATGATGCTATTTTTTCGGTTTTAAGTCAAATTTATACAACGGTGAACAACAACTTATGTACGGCTACAGTCTTCTGCGATTTTGCAAAAGCTTTTGACTGCGTTAGCCATAACATTCTTCTCAAAAAATTAGAGTTTTACGGTATACGTGGTATTCCCTTAAATTGGGTTGATTCGTTTTTATCTTGCAGACATCAAGCTGTAAAAGTAAATGATACTGTTTCCAACTATAAAAAAATAGAGTTCGGCGTTCCTCAAGGTTCGGTTCTTGGTCCTGTGCTTTTTCTAGTCTTTATTAATGATATTGCAAATCTGAATATCAATGGAAAGCTTTATTTGTTTGCTGACGACACATCCATCACTTGGAGCCATTCCGACATTGGATCTCTTCATCAGGTTATTACTGCCGACCTTACATTAATAAAAAAATGGTGCGACTCTAACCTCCTCAGTTTTAATACTCAAAAAACAGTTTCTATTTCTTTTAGAGGTAATTTACAACCAATATTTATACACAACAATGAAATTAAGGCGGTGCAATCAGTTAAATTTTTGGGTCTACGCATTGATAATTCACTGAAATGGGCTACTCATATTGATATGTTGATGAGCAAATTAGCTGCCTCTTGTTACGCCTTAAGATCAATCGCTAGAGAGCTTGATTCTTTAATATCTAGAAAAACTTATTTTGCTCTTTTTGAGTCTCATCTTCGATATGGGTTACCTTTCTGGGGTAATTGTACGTCATCCCAATTTCAAACAATTTTTAAAATACAGAAAAGAGCGTTACGTTATACTTTTGGACTTGGAAATAGAACGCATTGTCGGCACTATTTTATTAAACATAAAATCTTAACTCTTTCGGCATTATTTATTTTAGAAACTGTATGTCTTGTGCGTAAACATCTGCAAGAACTTCCAAAGCCGCCTCAACATAACTACGCTACAAGAATAAGAAATTTAAATTCCGATGTCTATTTGTTTTTACCTCACTCAGAACTTACCAAAAACTCTATCATTTATAATGCAAATAAGTTATATAATCATCTTCCCTCTCAGCTTAAATTAAAACCATCATATTCCATGTTTCGGAAATCAGTTAAAATGTATCTACTTGACAAACCGTTTTATTCTGTAAATGACTTTTATCTAAAATGATTTTTAAGATGTAGACAGATCTGGGTAATGCACATTGCACAAACATATTAAATTGATTATATATGGTTATTTATGACTTTGTAAAATTTCTAAATGTAGTTATATATTAAGGTATGTATATAAATATGTATATATATATAGCGCTTTCATACAAAGCTGAGCCTATACTATGTTCTCGAGCGGTACATCCTGATCCACTTTTGCAAACCTGAGCCATATATATGGCTCAGGTTTGCAGACCCTTACAGAACGATCAGATATCATTTCTGGAGCGTCTACAACAAGTTTTAAAATGGGTCAGCTTTGATAGAAACCTCAGTTTTTAGTTCCAGCAAATTCCGCTTCAACAGTTGGTGGCGCTGCTATCGACCTGACTGTATATGTTTTGTATACAAAATACAGTCGTTTCGTCATAAACTGAGCCTTTTGTACTTCTCTTATATAATTTGGTATGTTTTGTGTTAGTAATGAATAGCAAATTAATATTGCGACATTTTTGCTAGTACCTCTCTCATCTATTGATCTTGCATCTCGTTACTCGTTTAATTAAAAAATATTTTTTTACAATCAAACCTTACTCAATATAAATATATTTATTCTAAATCAATATTATTATTATTATAATAAATAATAATAATAATAAAAATATTCATAGTTTATACAGTGTGATGATTAAGTTTGGAACAAAATTCATAAGCTAAAAAAAAAAACACTCGATTACTCGACAATTGTTTTTAAGCAATGACGTCATGATCAATTTTTTTAAATAACTATCTCAATTTTTTTTATTTTTATCAGTTTTGCCTTAGAGACCTTTTGACTTCTGGAATAATAATGTAAAAAATTGAAATCTTACATAACAATTATTCTGAGAAAATAACACTAAACATATCAATAGATATAAGCCCGACATATTTTAGCGTAATGTACAAAGTGTTCACACTCGTGTCGGTCAAAGCCAAATGGTTGGTGGCAAATAGTTCAAATATTTGCATTAAATCTTGTTTGTTTTTTTGTTTAATTGTTATTTTTACTGTTTAAGATTTTAATTTTTAAAGCTAGTATGCTTTTTTGTCAAAAGAATTGTCATGTAACGTATCAATATCAAAACAGATAATAAAATGGGTTTTTCATTTAAAAAAATTGATAATGACGTCATCGCTCATAAACAATTGACGTCATAAATAAAAATTTTCCGTTATAACTTTTCAAAGTGTTTTTTTTTAAACAACATACAAAGCAGCTATTTTTGTTCCAAACTTTATCATCACACTGTATACCTAAATTATATATTTAGCATTGAGCGCAATAAGCATTGCGTTCAACTAAACGCAACACTGACCTAATCTAACCTGACCTAAAGACATTTGGTTTTTTTTATTTTTACTGATAATTTTTATTATGATTTTTAATATTGATATTGCTAATGTGTTGTCGGACAAGGTTTAGATTTGATTGATTAATTGCTAATTAATTAATTACAATAAATTAATTAGCGACGTAGTAATTAATCAGTCGCCTGTCTGTGTTAAGAAGCATATCTCCCGTGTTTCTTCCCTTAGGGGGTTATCACTACCTTTTATGAGATTAGAGACGTCAATATCAATTGTTTAGAGCACTTTAAAAAATTTGATAAAAAGTCTCGACTCGCCTCGCCGTTCACATTTCCAACTCGCATCAACTGGCTGGGTACTCGATCAGACTCTCGAGCTGTTACACGTCACGTCACTGGTTTTTATCTAAACAATCTTGATTGTTTATTGTTAACTTTAATTTGTAATTTATTTAATTTAGTCTCTGTTAAAATTTGTTATGAAAATTACGTTTAAATAGTAAATGACCCATTGTGATCAGTGTGACTCTGATAAAATTATTTATTCTAGACGAAATAAATTTTTTTTTATGATAATTTTAGAACTTTTAATTAAAAGTTGAAATAGTTTTATATTTAATATAAGACAAAGCATTATTATTATCAAAATAAAAAGTTAATAAAATTAAAAAGTTAATAATATTAAAAATTTTGTTTTGAAAGTAAAACAAAACGCGTTTGCTAGAGCAAAGTAAAATATTATTATTATTCAATAATTGAAAATTTGTTTCACTTTTATTTTTGATTTTATATTTTTGATTTAGATTTTAAATAATACAAGTGTAACGGTATCATTAATAAATTGTTGGTACTTGTCTGATTTTTTTAAACATCTGGATTATATGATCGTAAAGCATTTCAAACCTTTGGAAAACTTTTTCAAAGAACGGAACTGCACCCTTGTTTTTATACCTGGACCATTTTTGCTGGCAAAGTTTTAACAAAAACACTTGCAGCTACAGCATGACCAAGTTTTACAAAACACGTAGTCGACTTTAATATTATAAAATTGTGCAGCAATAACAATATAATTTTATAAAGTTTTTAGTTTTTATTTTTAAACAATGTTTTCACATTAATATTTTTTAAACATACCTAGTAAATTCTATAAACCCCGCATTTGTTTATATTTTGTCAGATTTTACAAAATCAGTAATTAACAACTTTACAAAAACCATGAGAAAATTCAAAGATTTTTCCAACAATATGTAAGGTTCGTTATTTTTATTGTATCAGCATCAAATTATATAGTCTTGTGTTTAAATATATAGTAATTATTAATAAATTCACATGTTAGATTTTTGATTACCCATTCAAAAAGACTTAACCAATAACGTAACAAATTATTTTAAACCAATTTTAAATTAATTTGTTAAAATGTTTTGCTTTTAGATATTTAACTGCAATTAATTGATTAAAAAAAGCATTTCAGGTGAGGTTACAGAAAGTAAATTAAACTAAAATAGTTAATTAAACAATAAAAGTCAAAATTAAAACGTTTTATTCTCTGCTCACGCAAATTCAACCAATCAGGTAAAGAATTAACTTTAGTTTTGAACAAATAATCAATTCTACTACAATCTATAAACCAACTATTTCTTTGTTAAAAAATAAATAAGTTTTTTCTAATTAAATAAAAGTGCTTTTGTAATAATAAAAATTACAAATTTGCATTTACGGGATTTTATGAGAGAGATTTCCCAGTTTTAACGGTAATTAAATTGAGTATTAAAATCTATAAGAAACATTTTAATGTGATATAATTATTGTTAAAAAATTTTATGAGAATTGTATTGTTCATACTTTTAATAAACAATTTTTTTTTAGAACTGTTTATCTTGATAGAAATGAATTTATCAATAATTTATATAAAGAAAATCTTATTA
This sequence comes from Lagria hirta, assembly GCA_947359425.1. Classification (NCBI taxonomy): domain Eukaryota; kingdom Metazoa; phylum Arthropoda; class Insecta; order Coleoptera; family Tenebrionidae; genus Lagria; species Lagria hirta. The sequence goes on along the minus strand of OX375798.1, from coordinate 17,717,001 downwards.
TTTTGACAAATTGTTAAACATTTTAAAAATATGATTGGTTTACTGTGTAGAAATTCACTCTCAGACGGTTAACTTCAATTAATAAAATTAAGACAATAGATTAATTTATCAAATTTGTAATCGAATTTATCTAAGGTTGGTGATTTGTGCAACGGAAAAAGATGCTTTTGAAAAATATTAGTCACAAATCTGTTACTACCCTTATAGGAGGTTGTTACTACCTTATATAAGATGAGTGACGTCAATTTTAGTTGTTTATAGTGTAGTGGTGGGCTTAATAGTTCTTTTTGAGGAACTAATTCGTGTTTTAGGGAATCATTCGTAAAGAACTAGATTGCGGATTGAGTAGATGAGAATGATGAGATTTGAGATAGAGATTTGAGATGCCAAATGAATCGTTTATAATTTAAGAGACACGAGAGTTACGACCACGAGACCGAGATCGTCTTTAAATTTAACTCTTTAATCAAGGACGGATACCTTTCTCAATAATGATTTAATTTTGTTATTAGCATTATTACATTATTATTATTCAAATTATTAATAAATAGCTTATCATACGTCATACTTTATACCTGACCTATATAATTTAACTAAGTATAAACAAAGACACCAATTTATAGCGCTTTTATTAAATCAGATAGATTAATAATTTAATCACTGTAAAATTCATAACTTGAATTAGGCCAAAATAGTCAAAAACAAAATATACAAGCAAAATTTTTGACTTGCATAACTGTAGCAGACATTCAGCCAGATATTAGTGATATTACCGACATTAGACAATAGAAATATTAGAAATTACTCAATTAGACAAAAAAGGTGGGAATTTCCAAGAGACAGGATGAAATCGTGCTGGACGCCATGCACGCGTGCCGGTTTAGGCCCAGGCCAGAGGCCAGACAAAGGCATGTTGGTTTATGGTTTTATTATTTTCTTGCTGCAAGGGTGCAAGGGATAAAGAAGAAAACCACTGTACCGGACCGGACCCACGCCGGGTTCATGAAAGAAATAGAAGAATAGAACAAAAAAATAATGCTAAATGATAGAAACGACTGGAAAGTGCGTTTGCGTTACAACAAAATCATATTTTTTTTTATTATAATTTTTTGATTAATTTTTAACTCAGTCAAATATTTAAAAAGCACAGAATT